>OU015537.1:0-2400000 GCA_907165065.1 Caprimulgus europaeus
ACAGCTGAGCAGCCTCGCAATCACAGGCCCTGGTTGTTTTGGGGGATTTTAACTACCCAGATATTTCCTGGAGGGACCACTCAGCCAGCCACCCACAATCCAGGAGGTTCCTCCAGTGCATGGATGACAACTTCCTGATGGAAATGGTGGATGAACCAACCAGGAGGGGAGTGACGCTGGATCTCATCCTCACTAACAAGGAGGGTCTGGTTGAGGCTGTAAAGGTTGAGGACTGCCTGGGCTGTAGTGATCATGAGATGGTGAAGTTCAGGGTCTCATGTGGCTTAAGCAGAATTACAAGTAAAATTGCAACCCTGGACTTCAGGAGGGCCAACTTTGGCCTTTTCAAGCAATTGCTAGGGGAAATCCCATGGGACAGGATACTTGAAGGTAAAGGGGCCCAAGATAGCTGGTTAACATTCAGGGACTGCTTCTTCCAAGCTCAAGATCGAAGCATCCCGATATGTAGGAAGTCAGGGAAGGGAGCCAGGAGACCTGCTTGGTTAAACAGGGAACTGCTGGGCAAACTCAAGTGGAAAAGGAGAGTTTACAGATCATGGAAGGAGAGGCTGGCCACTTGGGAGGAATATAAGGATATTGTCAGAGGATGTAGGGAGGCAACTAGGAAAGCCAAGGCCTCCTTAGAATTAGATCTTGCCAGAGGGGTCAAGGGCAACAGGAAGAGCTTCTTCAAATACATGGCAGATAAAGCCAACATTAGAGGCAATGTAGGCCCACTGATGAATGAGGTGGGTGCCCTGGTGACAGAGGATACAGGGAAGGCTGAGTTACTGAATGCCTTCTTTGCCTCTGTCTACTCTGCCGGAAGCTGTCTTGAGGAGCTCTGTACCCTGGAGACCCCAGATGGAGACAGGACAATGGAGGAGTTTGCCTCAGTTGATGAGGACTGGGTCAGGGACCAATTAAGCAATCTGGACATCCATAAATCTATGGGTCCAGATGGGATGCACCCACGAGTGTTGAGGGAGCTGGCTGAAGTCATTGCTAGACCACTCTCCATCATCTTTGCTAAGTCGTGGGGAACGGGTGAGGTGCCTGAGGACTGGAGGAAGGCAAATGTCAATCCAATCTTCAAAAAGGGCAAGAAGGAGGACCCGGGTAACTACAGGCCGGTCAGCCTCACCTCCATCCCTGGAAAGGTGATGGAACGACTTATCCTTGTTGCCATCTCTAGGCATATCAAGGATAAGAGGGTCATTAGGGGCAGTCAGCACGGCTTCACCAAGGGGAAGTCGTGCTTGACCAACCTTCTAGACTTTTATGAAGACACAACCAGGTGGCTTGATGATGGCAGAGCAGTGGATGTGGTCTATCTTGATTTCAGCAAAGCATTTGACACGGTCTCCCACAGCATCCTCCCTGACAAATTGAGGAAGTGTGGATTAGTTGATCAGGTAGTGAGATGGACTATGAACTGGCTGGTGGGAAGAAGCCAGAGAGTGGTGGTCAATGGGGCGGAGTCTAGTTGGAGACCTGTGTCTAGTGGAGTCCCTCAGGGGTCGGTACTGGGTCCAGTACTATTCAATATATTCATAAATGACCTGGATGAGGGAATTGAATGCACTGGCATCAAGTTTGCTGACAATACAAAGCTGGGAGGAGTGGTTGACACAGCAGAGGGCTGTGCTGCCATCCAGAGAGACCTGGACAGGCTGGAGAGCTGGGCAGGGAGAAACTTGATGAAATAGAATAAGGGCAAGTGTAGGGTGTTGTACCTTGGCAGGAACCCCCAGGTTCCAGTATAGTTTGGGAAATGAGCTACTAGAGAGCAGTGTAGGGGAAAGGGATCTGGGAGTCCTGGTGGACAGCAGGATGACCATGAGCCAGCACTGTGCCCTTGTGGCCATGGAGGCCAATGGCATCCTGGGGTGCATTAGAAGGGGTGTGGTTAGTAGGTCAAGAGAGGTTCTCCTCCCCCTCTACTCTGCCCTGGTGAGGCCACATCTGGAATATTGTGTCCAGTTCTGGGCCCCACAGTTCAAGAAGGACAGGGAGCTGCTTGAGAGAGTCCAGCGAAGAGCCACCAAAATGATTAAGGGAGTGGAACATCTCCCTTATGAGGAAAGGCTGAGGGAGCTGGGCCTCTCTAGCTTGGAGAAGAGGAGGCTGAGGGGGGACCTGATTAATGTTTATAAATATTTGAAGGGTGAGTGTCAGGAGGATGGGGCTAAGCTCTTCACAGTGGTGTCCAATGAAAGGACAAGGGGCAATGGATGTAAGCTGGAACACAGGAGGTTCCGCTTAAATTTGAGAAAGAACTTCTTTACGGTGAGGGTAACAGAGCACTGGAACAGGGTGCCCAGGGAGGGTGTGGAGTCTCCTTCTCTGGAGACATTCAAGACCCGTCTGGACGCCTTCCTGTGTGAACTCATCTAGGTGTTCCTGCTCCGGCAGGGGGATTGGACTAGATGATCTTTCGAGGTCCCTTCCAATCCCTAATATTCTGTGATTCTGTGAGAGAGGTGTGTGTTCGTATGGGTGAGAGAGATGGAGAGACTGAATCTTCAACTCCTCCCGCCGAGAGAGGTGTGTATTCGTGTGGGTGAGAGAGACGAAGAGACCAAATCTTCAACTCCTCCGGGCGAGAGAGGTTTGTGTTCGTGTGGGTGAGAGAGACGAAGAGACCAAATCTTCAACTCCTCCCGCCGAGAGAGGTGTGTGTTCGTATGGGTGAGAGAGATGGGGAGACCGAATCTTCAACTTCTCCTGCCCAGAGAGATATGCGAGCGTGTGGCTGAGAGAGATGGAGAGGCCAAATATTCACCTTTTCCTCCCCAGAGGAGTGTGTGCCCGTTTGGGTGAGGGAGATGGAGAGACAAAATCTTCAACTCCTCCCACCAAGGGAAGTGTGCGTGCATGTGGGTGAGGGACATGAAGCGACCAAATCTGCAACTCCTCTTATTGAGGGAGGTGTGCTTTTGCATGGGTGAGAGAGATAGAGAGACCGAATCTTCAACTCCTCCCGACCAGAGCGGTGTGTTTACGTGTCAAAGAGAGACATGGAGAGACCGAATCTTCAGCTCCTCCAGCTGAGAGAGGTGTGCGTGCATGTGGTTGAGAGAGATGGAGAGACTGAATATTCAACTCCTCCCTTGCAGACAGGGGTGTAGGTGCGTGTGGGTGATAGAGTTAGAGAGATAGAATCTTCAACACCTTCCGCCGAGAGAGGTGTACTTGTATCTTGGTGAGAGAGATGGAGAGACTGAATTTTCAATTTTTCCCACCGAAAGAGGTGTGCGTGCGTGTGGGTGAAAGAGATGGAGAGACAAAATCTTCACGTTTTCCAGCCAAGAGAGGTGTGCTTGCGTGTTGGTTAGAGATGGAGAGACTGAATCTTCAACTCCTCCATTGCAGACAGTTGTGTGTTCGTGTGGGTGAGAGAGATGGAGAGACCAAATCTTCAAGTCCTCCAAAGCAGAGAGGTGTGTGTGCGTGTGAGTGAGTGACAGGGAGAGACCGAATCTTCAACATTTCCTGCCCAGAGAGGTGTGCGTGCGTGTGGCTGAGAGAGATGTAGAGACCGAATCTTCACCTTCTCCTGCCCAGAGATGTGTGCGCGAGTTTGGGTGAGGGAAATGGAGAGAGCACATCTGCAACTGCTCTCATCAAGGGAGGTGTGCTTTCATGTGGGTGAGAGAGATTGAGAGACTGAATCTTCAACTCCCCCCGCCGTGAGAGGTTTGCGTGCATGTGGGTGAGAGAGATGGAGAGACCAAATCTTAAACTTTTTCGGCTGAGAGAGGTGTGCGTGAGTGTGATTGAGAGAGATGGAGAGACTGAATTTTAAACTGCTTCCGCTGAGAGAGGTTTGTGTGTATATGCTTGAGGGAGATGGAGAGACCAAATCGGCAACTCCTCCCGCCAAGAGAGGTGTGCTTTTTTATGGGTGAGAGAGCTGGAGAGACCAAATCTTCAACTCCTCCCACCGAGGGAGGTTTACTTTCGTATGGGTGAGAGAGTTTGAGAGACTGAATCTTCAACTCCTCTTGCTGAGAGAGGTGTGTGTGCATGTGGGTGAGAGGCCTGGAGAGACTGAATCTTCAACTCATCCTGCCGAGATAGGTGTGCGTGCATGTGTGAGAGAGAGATGGAGAGACCAAATCTGCAACTTTTCCCACCGAGGGAGGTGTGCTTTCCTATGGGTGAGAGAGATGGAGAGACCGAATCTTCAGCTCCTCCCGCAGAGATGTGTGCGTGCTTGTGGGTGAAAGAGATGAAGAGACCGAATCTTCAACCGCTCCCTCCAAGGGAGGTGTGTGTGCATGTGAGTGACAGAGATGGAGAGACTGAATCTTCAACTCGTCCAAACCAGAGCAGCGTGCTTGCGTGTGGTTGAGAGAGATGGACAGACCGAATACTGAACTTCTCCTACCCAGAGATGTTTGTTCCCGTTTGGGTGAGGGAGATGGAGAGACCAAATCTGCAGCTCCTCCCACCGAGAGAGGTGTATTGTTGGGGAATGGCTCAGAGAGCAAGGCAGAATAGTTTACGAGCAGAAGTCTCTCTAACATTCAGCAGGCTGCAGTGGAAAAGTACTGAATACTGACACTGACTACGACTTTATCTCAATCTGGTAAACAACCGTGAGAAACTAAGTGTATGAAAAATGAACAGGGACATCGCGTCTTGACCTGTTGTCACCTGGTGAGCGGACTCGGAAAAGGACTGGCTGCGGTAACCAGGGACCAGAGATCCAGCGCTCCAGGAGAGGAAGGGTCCGGGTCCTCAGGAGGCTGAAAGCTCTATTGTTTAGCTTGAGCCGGATTCTGATGCAGTCTGAGGGCGTCTACCTGAGGTTGTTGAAAATGTCTCTGGAATCACAGCTGTGAGTACCCCTGACTATGAAACGAGAGGTAGAGCTAAAATTATTAGAACGCTTTTTAGAAAAGCGGGGCGTAGGTCCTCTTAAGGACCTCTCGCCGGACTTCTTGCCTGAGGCAAGGCTAAGGGACATAACCGACTTGGTCAACGGATCGAGTTAAGCAGCGGAGGAAATGACGTGCTGCACAAAGCAGGCAACCTGGCAGCCGCTTTTTGGAAAAGATAGGTGTGGCTTTTAACCTGAAGCATTTAGCTGGACTATGTGCTTATGGTTTCGCTAATGGGCTTTTTCAAAGTCCTGATAAGTATTTTGATGAGGATGAGTGGCGAAGTTTTGGAAATGAACTTTGGGATGCTGTTATAGATGGGGACAAAGCTGCCAAGGCACTCC
Source organism: Caprimulgus europaeus (assembly GCA_907165065.1). The sequence continues at coordinate 5,234 of OU015537.1, forward strand.
AAGTGCCATGGAGGGAAACAGTGAATGCTATTAAGAAATATAAAATGGAGCAGGACTTAGTTACTATGGACACTCAGAGGCTCCAGTCGACTTCTGGGGTCCTGAATGCTGAGGTGGTGGCGACTCCCGACATTTTTGAGACGTTGCAGCCTTGACTTGCCAGTGCGGGGGCATCCGTCCCGATTGAGGCATTGGCGGCGCTAGCTCAGGGAGGCGTGTCGGAGCGGCCGAGTTTTTCACCACCCCCACCTCCGGATACCACTAGCCTCAAGTTTCCTGAAGTGGTTTCTACAACTGCTAAGGAGGATCAAATGTCTGCCGAGCCCTCATGGCAGCGGCCCATTGCGTTTCCAGTTTTTCCCCCCTCGGCGATGGCGGCAACGAGGCCCCGGGGGGAGGGGGCGGCGGGAGTCACGGGCCCGGGGGGAATGCGGCACCGGAATCTCCAACTCCTCCCGACCAGAGCCGTGTGCTTGCGTGTGGGTGGGGGAGATGGAGAGACGGAAACCTCGGATCCTCCAGCCGAGAGATATGTCTTTGATTGTGGGTGAGAAAGATGGAGAGACTGAATATTCAACTCCTCCCACAGAGAGAGGTGTGCGTGCATGTGGGTGAGAGAGATGGAGAGACCGAGTCCTCAATTCCTCCTGCCAAGAGAGGTTTGTGTTCGTATGGGTGAGAGAGATGGAGAGACTGAATCTTCAACTCCTCCCACCCATAGAGGTTTGCTTGCATGTGGGTGAGAGAGGTGGGAGATTGAATCTTCAACTCCTCCCTGTGGTGGGTTGACCCTGGCTAGAGGCCGAATGCCCACCAAAGCCCACTCTATCACTCCCCCTCCTCAAATGGGCAGGGGGAGAAAATTATAACGAAAAGCTCGTGGGTGGAGATAAGGACAAAGAGAGATCACTCAACAGTTACTGGCACGGGCAAAACAGACTCAACTTGGGGGAAAAAACAAATTTACTTTATTACCAATCAAAATCAGAGGAGAATCAGAAATAAAACCAAATCTTAAAACACCTCCCCCACCCCTCCTTTTTTCCCAGACTTAACTTCTCTCCCTATTTTCTACCTCCTCCCCCTAGTGGCACAGGGGGACAGGGAATGGGGTTGGGGTCAGTTCATCACACGTTGTTTCTGCCGCTCCTTCCTCCTCAGGGGGAGGACTCCTTCCCCCACACCAGCGTGGGGTCCCTCTCACAGGAGACAGTCCTCCATGAACTTCTCCAGCATGAGTCCTTCCCATGACTGACAGTTCTTCTCAAACTGCTCTAGCATGGGTCCATTCCATGGGGTGCAGTCCTTCAGGAAGGGACTGCTCCAGCGCGGGTCCCCCACGGGGTCACAAGTCCTGCCAGCAAACCTGCTCCGGCGTGGGCTCCTCTCTCCACGGGCTACAGGTCCTGACAGGAACCTGCTCCAGCGCAGGCTTCCCGCGGGGTCACAGCCTCCTTCAGGCATCCACCTGCTCCAGCGTGGGGTCCTCCACGGGCTACAGGTGGTCATCTGCACCACCATGGACCTCCATGGGCTGCAGGGGGACAGCCTGCCTCACCATGGTCTTCACCACAGGCTGCAGGGGAATCTCTGCTCTGGCGCCTGGAGCACCTCCTCCCCTTCCTTCTTCCTTGACCTTGGTGTCTGCAGGGTTGTTTCTCTCACATCTTCTCACTCCTCTCTCCAGCTGCAAAGTGTGCAGCTTGATTTTCTCCTCCCTTTTTTTCTCAATTCTGTTCTCCCAGAAGCATTACTGATGGGCTCGGCCATGGCCAGCAGTGGGTCCGTCTTGGAGCCGGCTGGCATTGGCTGTGTCGGACATGGGGGAAGCTTCTGGCAGCTTCTCACAGAAGCCACCCCCATGTGTCCCCCCCCGCTACCAAAACCTTGCCACGGAAACCCAATACAGCAGCAAAGTTAGTAATTTTACCTGTTACATTTGTTCCTCTGCATCACTGTTGCCACTGTCTTTATAAATATTCTTTTAGGATAGTTGGATTATTTTAATGTGAGATTTAGCTACTGAATTCTGTGCATTCTTGCTTGAAATATATTGTCTAAAGTAGAAGAGGGAAAATTAAGATTTATTTAAAATACAAACAATGTTTTGTTGTTTACAGGGAGGTTTTAAAGCAGGTTATATAATTTATAGAACCTTAACTAGAACTATATAGAAATATATCTTTAATTATGCAGATTGGATGACAATAAAAAAACCCAAATGCAAACAGAGTGCAGTTGTTTCTGAATGTATTGCTGTGTTTGCATGTAGTTAGAAACCCACTTGTCTTATGGCAACACAGCCACCACTTTTTCTGTAAGTTATTTGGATTTCATTATTGTTCATTATATATTAAAAAATCAAATACACTTTTAAAAATCCTGAAAATGACCGATAGCATTCAACTGCATATTTTTCTGAGACTCGACAAACTTCAGGTTGCTCTGAAGTTCACAGGGTAATGCTGTTTGGCAATAACTTGTACATGAGCAAATTCTCAGTGGGACAGACTGCAGTGAGAAATTAGAGTCATTTTATTTGTATTAATTTATTTATTTTGATAGGTATTCCTAATGATTTTGCATTTATCCAGTGGTCAACATCTGCCTCTTAAGACCCTATAGTTTTTCTCCCTAAGCAGCTGAGCTAACTTCTGTCATTCTCATGTTGCAATACTGTGGGTGTATGTTTAAGAGGGGATGGAGAAATGACTGTGAGCAAGTTGTCTGCTGATGGGTGCAGTTGGCTGTTTCTATATCACTTGAATCATTTCAGTTTGTGCAACAATGTGTTGCAGTGGGAGCATTTCTGTTGTAACATGTCAATATGTTTTAATGCAATCAATAGTTGCAACCTCCAGTGTATGAAATTAATAAGCCCAGAGGTAAAGCACAGTGCACATATGGTAATTATTATGTCTGGAAGTGGTTACTGCATTAATTGATGGCAGTAGCAAGTAATACAGCCTTACTTAATTTCATTGCTTCTTATATGAAAATCCTGTAATCAGAATTTTTGCACTTTATTATATCAGAGCTCTTCCTCCTTTTTATTAAGAATGGATCACTGTGAAAATAATTAGAACTCCCATAGTTCATTTAGCTTTGCTACAATTTTGGATCCTTTGTCAGTAAACAAAAAGTTGCTGAAAACAGCTTATCTGCAACCTATGAAGGATTACATAAATATTACAAATTTAGCATCCCTTGCTTTTAAAAAGGTGTGGTTTAGTAGTTTAAATATTATCTTCCTTAAAAAAAACAGACATTTTAAAATAGTGTACCATATACACTACTGAGAATATCAGAACATTGGGCCTTTCCATTCTGAACCAGGGAAGCCAGAAGATTGCTAAGGGCTATGCATGCTTGGAGATCCCTCATGTCTATCAGTGAGAGACTATTGGTGGTCAAGGACAAAATCAGTGACCCTGTCATGGTCCCAAAAAGACCATTACTATCATCAGGTGAAGCTCCAAACAGTTGAATCCAGTTTCTTTCTTCAACCCTTGCATAAGTTTTTCATTCTCTTTAATATCTACAAGATAAATGACTGGTTGAAAATATACTCATTTGGAGTAATAGGTAATAATAACAATTGAATTGTATAAATGCAAATATAATGTAGGAAAACATTTCATGTAGAGTTTTCAGAAGCACTGGTGAGGATTTCATTGGCTTCAGGGTTATGGTGGTAGTTGTGGTTTTTAAATCCAATGCTTTTAATACTGGTTTTTAAATCCAATGTATTTTTATTATCTCCTTGTCCTGGTTTTTAGCTGGGGAGGAAGTGGGTGAACAGCTGTGTTGGCTGCTAGCCCAGTGAAACCACCATACTCCTTTACATCCTACTCACAGTTCTCTGGGAAAGATACATCCTGTTCATATGTAGGGCTTTGTTTATCTTACTGGAATCTAGAGAAGCAAATTTAATCCAGAGGTGAAGGAATGCAGCAAGAGCTGGGTATTGCACAGCAAGACAAGGTAGCTTGGGAGGGTGGTGCCTTGGGTGAGTGACTTGATTAACAGTGATTCTGCAGTTCAGGAATGAGGTGCGTTGGTCAAGATGAAGACGAAGAGTGGGCTAGCACAGGACACTCCTATTCCTAAGCTGTTGTCTACACAGAGACTAATATTTACGTGGAGGCTTAATGTCTATACCCTTCAGCCCTGAAAACTCTTCCAGTTACCTTCTGGAAGCTGCATTCTGTATTCAGTCACTTTGTTCCAGAGTAATTGCTTTCTTCATAAAGCTGAACAATTATACCTGAATGAAATCACCTTATTCTGGAGTCACCATTTTAGACAACCTATTCAATAATATTTTTAAACAGGTCATCCTTCCACAGAAGTCTGAACAATGTTTTGGTTATCCAAAACCACTTTTGAGAATTAACTGAAGTGTTCAGATGACAAAGTCCTCTCTACCCTGCCAGGAGAAACATACTAGGTAATAATAACAATGCAAATATAATAATATTATCTTAATACAATAATATATATTGTTAGTGATTCTGAGACTAATTCTTCAAAGAAAAATGCAAAAGGGAAAATAAACCCTTCTAGGAGCAGGGTGATCAGCAGTGCAAGAGTTTTGCTGTTCCCCAGTGTGTTTCTCCTGCAGTTGTCTTCACTTTGCCATCACCTGGACTCAGTTCCTTCACTGCTATGCAGGACTGTAACTGCAGTTATAGCCCCGTACCCAGATGAGCTGATTAAGGTCTCAGCCTTGCCTGTGGCAGCTTGTGGATTGTAATTAACTGTTTTCCATTAAGACAACAGATGAGAATTCATGCAGTTACATGCAGAGGCTTTGGAAGATGGAATAGTGTCCTATAACAACAGTTATTAAAGGTGTTTATTTTTTCTTTCAGACCCAGAATTAGGCCATCAGGAAACTATTGATGTTATAAAGTTAAGAATTCTTCTGAACCAGAACAGGAGCAGGGCTGGGGTCTGGGCAGAACAGAGGAAGGTGGAAGGTTGGTTATCAGGATTTTCAAATGCATCATGTGGCTAGGTAATAATAAAGTTGTTTATTTGTGTTTGTGATTAAAGTTAATAAAAAAAAAGTAGGGTGAAAGGGCTGTTCAACAAGTAGCCTGGGAAAGAGCAGCACTGACAGGAGGATAAAATTTGCTGTTCAGCATTGGCTAATGGTTTAGTTAGCATCCTTTCACCCCTGGTGATAAAAACTAGGAAGGGAGTATGAAGGAAAGTATAACAAAAGATAATGAACAAGCAGCAGTGTTATTCTTGTGGAGGCTGGTTACCTCTTAACTAACAGTTAGCATTTGCCTTTTCTCCTGAAATAGAGCAACAAATACAAAATTGGTGTGCATGTGCATGATGTGTTGTTTCCAAGTATCTTGCAACTTTGGTCAAAGCAAAGTACAATTACACTGAAATGCTCTGACATTTATTTTTCTCCTCAGTTGAGAGCTATTTCCAACCTATGTGTTCATTTTCTACTGCAAACCTTTAGTATAGGTGGGGTAGTTGAAAAGGAAAAAAAGTTGCGATTAAAATGAATTTATTATTCACAGTGTGGTGAGAATTTCAGAGTTTGATAATGCTGCAGCAGCATCCAGAAGCTCCAAGAGGATTTCCCTTCCTTTGCTGCAGCATGTTAGGTATCAAAAACCCCAGCAAGGATTGTTTTTTACAGATAGGAAACCAGAGGCTTATATCTGATAGCTCACTGAAGGAAGGTCTGCTAGATGGTATGAGCAACTGGCAGCTCCAAAACAGAGCAGGAAATCTATGGAGTGGAGCAGGAGAAGAGCACAACCCTTAAATTTACGTGTTGTCTTTAATGTGAGACCCGTGAGATTCAAGTGGTGCCTGTAGCTCTGAGCTCAGAGTCAGGCAGAAAAACTCTATTTGAATTCTTTGTGCTTATCTGTCCCATCAGCTTTTGCCAAGCTCTGTCCTCCTGTGCTAAAACCAGCAGACTGATTGTTGTTACCAGGGTAAACAATCTTGATCTGAATGCACAGAGAGGAAGGGGGCAGATGCATTTGATAACTAAGGGACATAATAGCATTTATAAATAAATGACCTTTAAAATTCCGCAGCCTGAGGTGGAGAGTTCTCTACAACTGTTTGATTCATGTCCAAAAGACAGTCTTTAGAAAAATAGGAGATCTTAATACAGTTAAAGCCAGTGAAGGCCAACAGATCTGGAAATACTGCATCTAAAGCATAGTAAAACAGAAAACACAAATAATTGTCATGCATTATTGAAGGAACAGCTCACTTGAGACCTTTTTTCTGATTGAGGTGATTGTTTGCATTAGAAAAAAACAGAGTCACAATAGGAGGGCGCTACTTTTAAAACTGATGACTGCAGGAGGATGCCAAGCATATAGATGACTTTTTGGATGCAGTCAGCTCCTTACTCCCTATACTTAGTCAAGGGAGATGCCATTGCCCAGCTGTGCGGAGGCGGGATTCGGAAAAATCAAGAGATGACTCAATATGAGTTAGCTTCAAGAAGTCCACTTTAATCCAATACACACCAGGATTTATACCCCTTATCACAATGCATGCAAGCTAAACACATACAGCAATTGGTTAAACACTCTTAAGCATGAGCTCTAAATTTGACACAACAGGTGGCTTAGCTCTGTTCACGCCCCAGGACGTTAACAGGGTACTCCTACTTTGCGGTTACCAGCTAAAGCTACTCCCTTCTTTTTCCCAACTTAGTCTTGCTGAAGTTGTTTGTCTGAAGTCTCAAGGACAAGTCAGTATCCTGGAGACTTCTGCTAATTCACCCTGACCATGCATTTGCTTGTTATACTTATGTCAAGGGCCTAAGCTGGCTGCTGCGGCCTAAGCCATTTCATACCCTCGCTGCTTCTGCTGAGCCTCTGATTGTACAACATCTCTAATGATCTGTGACCCGTCCCGTAGCCATTCTGCAACACAGCTGCAAGACCCACAAAGATGTCCTCCACCTTGAAGGAATCCTTGTCCTCGCTCATTAGTTGTCATCCCTTTCTCCCTCCAACACGCTACTTGCCTCTGTCATTGATAAAGGAATGTTTCCAGAAGCTAATCTGAACATGTTATCACAACCTTCATATCTTTCAAGAACAGAATAGAATAGAATGAACAACCTAAAAATCCATTTAAGAAAAGGCACCCTGATTATATGTTGAGGTCAACTTAAATCCCCCTGGCTTGGGTCTGTCTTCACAGGACTCTCAGCATTAAGGAAAAAAAAAAAAACAGCTGCAAAATCCACATCCCCAAAATAAAAAGTGTAAATGTCCACATTTGGCACCAATTCCTCAGCTTGCGGTCTCAGCAGAGATAAGGCTGCAATCTGGCACCGTGTACTACAGCTGGAGAGGTTTTACTGTCATTTCACATTTCAGTCCTCAAGACAAATGGATTTCCTGCATGTAGTGAGCAGTGCTGCTCATCTCGTTACATGATTTGTCTGTTTGCTGAGGCTTGAAATACTTAAGAAGGGAGTAAGTCTGTTGGGGTGTACATTTTCTGGTTTGGGGAGATTAGGGAGTCAAAGGTCTGCAGTCAGTAGGAATGTTAGTCAGAACATCCTGAAACTCAGGCAAATAAGGGTCCACTTCCTAGAATGCTCTGATCTGAGAGTTAACAGTTTATGATAGCAAGTCTGTCTCTGTTCTTAAGTCATTGTTATTATTTTTTGTAATATTTACAGGCCTGGCTCTCTCTGATTAAAAAGTACAAAATCCAAAGGACATCTTCCTCCACAGGGGCACTCAGGGTGGGGAAGGATGTTTAGGCTTGGGTTTTTTGTTTGGGTGCCACCCCACTGCCGTGCTGAGTGGGAGGGATGGGAGGAAGATGTTGTTCAAGCTTCTCCTTTGTGACTGCTGTTATGTAAAAGTCAAACCTCATAAAACAAGCTGCCAGGAAACATGTTGTAAATGTCAGCCTTCATAAAGCAAGTCAAAGGTGTTAAATTCAGTGGAGAGAGGGGTCTTATTTCCCTGGTTGATGCACAAAGCCAAAATCTAGGCAATGTTTTGGACCCCTGTACAGTGATAATGGAGAGGAGCCTGGTCCCAGTTGTCCAAAGTAATGTTCTTTTTGGCTTGGTGGGATGTTTTTGATGCTGCTGCAGTATTGCACCAATTTCCAGTGAAAACATGTCTGGGACCTTGCCACTGGAAAAATATGCAAACTGAATCTCTCTGCTCTTCTCCTGCCACCTTCTGTGGTGGAGGAATATGTTCTATGCAACTAAATGAGAAAACAAACAACTGTGTTGTTGTAGTAACTCTGACTTTTGGTTGAAAGAAGCAAGTGGGTGAAAACAGTTTTGATCACTTGATCCTCTGTCTCCGTGCTTCAACTGGACAATCCCAAGCCTTTATTAGGGCAGAAAAGAGGACTCATAGGTAGTTTCCAAAAGAAAAAGTCCTTTTAACTATGAAATTAGTGTGGTTTATGCTGTCAGCGTACTTCAGTCCCTTCCTTCCCATCTCGGAGCCTGAAAAGCAAGGAGATGAAAATCAGTGCTAGAGACTGTGGGAACTGTGCTGAACATGTGGAAGATAAATTGAGACTGATCAAGATTAACAAGTGGGACTGAGTCTGTAAAGGTGTACACTGACATGTCCAGCTCCTTTCCCAGGATGGGGGAAGAAAAATCTAACCTTGGGCATGATAATTCATATGAAGAAGTGAGAAAATTGTAGTATTTACGTATTAGGAAGCTGGGTCTGTCAAAGAAATCAGGAATGAACTTCTTAACACCAATGTAGTCTTAAGAAGCAGCATTCTTTATTACAGCGCCAGATGCACGGCGGGGGGGGTGGATCATTCCACCTATTGTGCATACCGACTCAAATCTCTACAAAAGCTTTATACTATCAAAACATGCATATTCATTACTTTTCCAAGAAATCATAAGCATATTCATTACATTTCTAGGGATTTATTAATATATGTAAATGGCCCTTTTCGCATGTGCACTGGTCCTCTTCAGGGGTCATCTGGTGATCATAGAAACTTCTGTCACTGTGCCCTTTAGTTGAACTTTTCTTCTGCACATGCTTAGTTCATCTCTTGGCCTGTTTACAACACTTTTGTCTCCACAGAACGGGTTTATTCTAACATCACTACCTTATCTACCCTATTGAAAAGATTTGATGCCTCAATCTACTACAAACTTGAGTAGGCCTAGCTGTTATGTAACTAACTTTCAGTGTCATATTGTTTAAGCAGAAGGGGATGTTCTCTCCGAATGGTATCAGTACTTTTCTCCTAAACCAGTCACATGCTTTTCAAAATACTGACTCGCATTGCATTGCTGTTTCAGAAACCAGTGTTTCTAACCAAGGAAAAGAGGATTCTCCAGTTTTATATTAATTCAATTATTTGATTTCTTTCTTTTCTACACTGACTGCCCCATTTTTTTCATGAGGGCTGGTTTTTATCCAAACAGCTAAATCACTGAACAAGCAGACACAGCTTTGCTCAATGGCTCTTAAAGCAGCTCCATCTCCCCTTGCTTATGTTATCTGAGTGTAGATCATCCACTGACATGACACTGCAGCCTAACAGCAGGTTAATTTGTGAAGGGAAGGGTTTTTTTTTTTAATTTAATGCATGGCTCAAGTATTCTAGCTCAAATGCCACCAGTTTCCTGGAGCCATGCCAGGTGCTGTTGGCTGGCTGTGATGCTATCTTCCTAATCATTAAGTGAAAAACAAACAAACAAACAAACAAAAATCCAAACAAAACCCCACAAAAAAACCCAAGCAGATGTTGTTGAACTTCTTCAGTAGGGGGGTTATTGCAGTTGAGTTCTGCATCTGTTCATAAGACTTCCTGTGTTTTTTTATCAAATCATATGATTGACAGCACAGACAGTCTGCAAAGTTCTTGGTCTGTCTAGTTCATACCCTCTTTACAACCACTAAATCTGACTTCTGCTTTGTCTGACAGAAGACAACAAGATAGGGTGCTGTGGTACATTGATTCACCAGAGCTGATAAGTGAGTGTCTGTATTTAAATTGTGCAGTTCAAATCCTAGTGTTACCTCCAGCTCTCAAGTTTTCAAGTTCTGTCTCAGGTCGGTTTGTTTTTAACTATCTGGGGATGTATCTGCTCTGGTAATGACTGGAGACAAATGCATATAATGCCTCCACTGGACCCATTTATGTTGGGATAATGAGTTCAAAAGTTTAAATAGCAAAGCGAATAAGTAACAAAGAATTTGTACATCTTTTGACACCATCTAGCTGAACGAATAGGGCTGTGAAGGAAAAAAGGGATTATTTATCCTATGTCAAGACTTTTCCTCTATTATTAGGACTACCATTTAAGATGCCTTAGAGTGGTCCCTCTTTTCAGAAAGTGCTAAAAATCAGGTTCGTTTAGGTGTCACCAGCTGGGGAACAAATGCCTTTCCAGGATTAAGTTGGACACAACAGCAGCAAATCAGAAGAAAACTGTTTTCTACATTGCTGCTTTGACATGCCACTTTGGGAATTTTGTTAATCATTATAAACCCCTCACCAGTGCTAGCTGGGGTGTTTTTTGGGAGTGCCCTGAGACTTCTCTGACCTGATTGTTTTACAGGTCTCCTGAAACATTCATTTGGTGTCATCTCCTGTCTGTATGCAGCACATGGCGAAGGCTCCTGATCACTTATTTGGAAGCAGAACATGCAGGAGATAAATGGCACAGAGCTAAATTTAAACAGTTCCTTGAACCACGATCTGTCAAAAATCTTAAAGCTTTATGCCATTGGTCAAGTTTTTTATGTGGTATTTAACCCTTGCTGTTATAAATGATTTTAAAGTCAGCCTGATAAATAAGAAGCATTTTGGGGTGACTTAAATTTGATGATTTTGAATGTTAACAAATTTTGTTTTCAGTGAATAGTAGAAAAACAGTAGGGGTAGTTTTTTATCTTAGCAGTGGCAAATCTTGCAAGACTTCTTGCAGAAGTTCTCTCCATGATGGACCTCTAGGATTTTTCATTTTTAGTGAATGCAAAAACATGACCACCACATAGTCATTGATCATCGCAGAAATCTAAAAAAGTTGAGTTTGAATTACTGACCTAAAAGTCAAACTGTGTCAGGTTAGCAGTGCATTGTGCTATCCTGTCCAGGGGGACCATCAGAAAAAGATAATTTCTGCCCTTACTTACCTTCTTTTTACAAACATATATTTGAAATTGTGTATATGTAATGGCAAAGTGTATTATATCTCCCCTTAAAAATCTCATTATCCTTGTGTACATTCCTAAGATAAACCTGCAGAAAGATGGTGAAAGACCAGCAGGTTCCCATCACTACCACACCAGTGCACCGGCGGCAATATCGCACCAACCGAGACTCCGTAATTCCCATCCATGAACTGATTTGTCAGCTGGAGAGCCAAGGAGTGGTCAGCAGGACTCGCTCTCCCTGTAACAGCCCCATATGGCCTGTGTGGAAGTCTAATGGGGAGTGGAGACTGACAGGGGACTATCGTGGCCTGAATGAAGTCACCCCACCACTGAGCGCTGCCGTGCTGGACATGTGAGAGCTCCAATATGAACTGGAGTCACAGGCAGCCAAGTGGTACGCCACCATAGACATTGCCAATGCGTTCTTCTCCATTCCTTAGGCACCAGAGTGCAGGCCACAGTTTGCTTTCACCTGGAGGGGTGTCCAGTACACCTGGAATCGACTGCCCCAGGGGTGGAAGCACAGCCCCACCATTTGCCATGGACTGATCCAGACTGCCTTGGAGCAGGGTGGAGCTCCAGAACACCTGCAATACATTGATGGCATCATCATGTGGGGCAACACAGCAGAAGAAGTTTTTGAGAAAGGGAAGGAGATAATCCAAATCCTCCTGAGAGTTGGCTTTGCCAGAAAACAAAGCAAGGTCAAGGGACCTGCTCAGGAGATCCAGTTTTTAGGAATCAAGTGGCAAGATGGAGGTTGTCAGATCCCAATGGATGTGGTCAATAAAATATCAACTATGTCCCCACCAACTAACAAAAAGGCAGCACAAGCCTTCTTAGGCGTTGTGGGTCTCTGGAGAATGCACATTCCACATTACAGTGAGATCGTGAGCCCTCTCTACCAGGTGACCCGAAAGAAGAATGATGTCACATGGGGTGCTGAGCAACGACGAGCCTTTGAACTAATCAAACAGGAGATAGTCCATGCAGTAGCCCTTGGGCCAGTCCAGACAGGACAAGGCATTAAAAATGTGCTCTACACAGCAGGTGGAGACAATGGCCCAACCTGGAGCCTCTGGCAGAAAGCACCAGGGGAGACTCGAGGTCGACCCCTTGGGTTTTGGAGTCGTGGATACAGAGGATCAGAGACCCGATACACCCCAACTGAAAAAGAGATATTGGCAGCATATGAGGGAGTTGGAGCTGCTCCAGAAGTGATGGGTACTGAAGCTCAGCTCCTCCTGGCGCCCCGATTGCCCGTGCTGGGCTGGATGTTCAAAGGGAGCGTTCCCTCTACACACCACGCAACTGATGCCACATGGAGTAAGTGGGTCACACTGATCACACAACGGGTCCGGATAGGAAGCCTTAACCACCCAGGAATTCTGGAAGTGATCATGAACTGGCCAGAAGGCAAAAATTTTGGGATGTCACCAGAGGAAGAGGTGACACGAGCTGAAGAGGCTCCACCGTACAATGAACTACCAGATGATGAGAAACGATATGCCCTGTTCACTGATGGCTCCTGTCACATTGTAGGGAAACATCGGAAGTGGAAAGCTGCTGTGTGGAGTCCCACCCGATGAGTTGCTGAGGCTGCTGAAGGAGAAGGTGAATTGAGCCAGTTTGCAGAGGTAGAAGCCATCCAGCTGGCCTTACACATTGCTGAGCGAGAGAAATGGCCAGTGCTCTACCTCTGTACGGACTCATGGATGGTGGCAAATGCCCTGTGGGGGTGGTTACAGCAATGGAAACAGAGCAACTGGCAGCGCAGAGGCAAACCCATCTGGGCTGCTGAACTATGGCAAGACATTGTTGCTCGGCTGGAGAGACTGGTTGTGAAGACACGTCATGTAGATGCTCATGTGCCCAAAAGTCGAGCCCCTGAAGAACATCAAAACAACCAACAGGTGGACCAGGCTGCTATGATCAAAGTGTCTCAAGTAGACCTGGACTGGCAACAGAAGGGAGAAAAATTTTTAGCCCGCTGGGCCCATGATGCCTCAGGCCATCAAGGAAGAGATATGACATATAGATGGGCTCGTGATCGAGGGGTGGACTTAACCATGGACACTTGCACAGGTTATTCATGACTGTGAAACATGTGCTGCGACCAAGCAAGCCAAGAGGTTAAAACCTCTCTGGCATGGAGGACAATGGTTAAACTATAAATATGGAGAGGCCTGGCAGGTTGACTATATCACACTCCCACAAACCCGCACTGGTAAGCGTTACGTGCTCACCATTCTGGACTCCCAGAGTGTCTGCAAAAACAGTAGCTATAATCTGTGACCCTGTGTGGTGGTTCGATCCAGAGTTGGACCATATGGTCCTGCATTCACTCCCCCCACCCGGTGAGATGGGATGGGATACACAACAAAGGAGGCACAGATTAGGATGAGGACAGGGACAGCTCACTCACCAGTGATGGTCACAGGCAAAACAGACTCAAACTTGGGGAAGAAAAATCAATTTAATTCATTGCAAATCATTTGAGTAGACATAACAACCACATCTTACAACACCTTCCCCCATCCCTCCCTTCTTCCTGGGCTCAAATCACTTTGCTCACTTTGACAGTCCTTCCCCTCACAAATATGGACTTGCAGAGGTGTTTCTCTAGTGCTCATTGGCCCAACCTGGGCTGGGAGGTCTCCGCCTTGGAGCTAGGGGAGCTTTTCGCTCTCACAAGGTGACCCTTCCCCCACTACCAAAAAAAACGCCCCCCCCCCCCCCCAAACCCAACACACCCTGAAGGTGAAAAAAGTTATCTGTTTAATTCAACACAAATTAGCATCTCTAATCACTTTTTTCCTCTTCCCTCCCAGAAGGGCTACTACATGCTGCAGTACTGGCATGCTGCCACCTTTGGGGTGAAGAATGAAAGCTATGTAAGGGTTTTTCTCTCCTAGGAGTGATGCAGTGGTTTAATTTCGAGGTTTAGCCATTCATTCTGCTGATACAGTGCTGAACTGAATGTGTTCTGTCTACACTGACCACAAATCAGGAAGCATTTAGGAGGGAAATGGAGAAGATTACACTGAGGATAAGCAGAGTGGAATATCAGTTTATAAAAAAAAAATAGTAAAAATCTACATGAGGGCTTGATTGGAGTGAGACTTAACCCGCTGAAAGAATTGTGGTGTCCTGAGAGGAGGGATGGGGTGGCAGAGGAGGAAGGCGGGCACGGCTTGAGGACTTGGAGCTGAGATGAGAAGGGATAGAGGATGTTAATGAAAGGGAGGATCTCACAAGACTGATGAGAAAAAAGAAAACTTGGGCAAGTATGAAATAGAAAGGTACGCTAAAGAGAGACCATGAAGGTACAGTGGAAGGTAGTTTAGGATGAGAGTAGGCTAGGAGACAGGGAATTTGAGATGGGGGTGAGTACAGGTGCAAGACACCTAAGAGTGAGGAAACAAAATGATGTGCAAGATTAAACAGGCTGGTCAAAACAGACTTGGGAAGAGAGGTTGTAGAGAGGTGGTAGAAAATGGTTTAGGGGCACAAAAGGGCTATGGGAGAGCTTCTGTACCACAAACTGCATGTCTGATGCAGGAAATGAAACTTGCTGATGTACCTTTGAGGTTCTGGACTTTGAACTCAACAGGAGTTAGATGCAGAAGTGCCTTTAACAGCCTTGTGTTTTAGCTGCCTTAGTTCCTTAAACAGAGCTAATAGTGCTGGAAACAATGCTGTACTCCTTCCCTCTCTGATTGCTGTAAGGATGAGCTCCCCACATGTTCTAAAGTCATCAAGTACAATAATGACAGCCACACTGATGGCCAAAATGGTTCCTCCCAGGCTAAATATTGGCATCCAGATAAGTAGAGCTGTGGTGAAGGACCCAACCCCAACAAAAGCCAAACTGCAGCAGCTCCAGAACATTGGAGCATACTAGAAGGTGACACTGACATCCTCATCAATGTAGGAGATGGCACGTGGTTGAATGAAGCTGTCCATGGAGACACGTTCCTCGCAAAGCATAATGCAGATGGCACCTTTGTGGCTTGGAGTAATTGTATGCTCAGTATTTGCACCAAACTGCTCTAGTAACAGCAGCAACACAAGAGTGGAATAGTTTCTGTAATAGGTACATTAAGAGAATTTGATAATCAAACAATGAATTTGTCTTGGAAAAATCTGTATAATGTTGAATCACAATGCTATGTTTAACAATGCTATGTTTAAGTAAGTAAAAGAATTTACTAGTTTAAAGAAAAGGGGGGAATGATAGTGGGCATTTGGTATTTTTCAGTTTGTCTCTTTAAATTTTAACCATTAGCATTTCTAGCTTCTTAGTTTACTTATCTTGACCTGACAAGGACTGACCTTCTGGACAATTTATTACGAAGCTCAACTTGCCAGGGGTAGGTCTGGACAGCTTATCACAGAACTCCAACTCCCTACTTGCCAAGGATGGACCTTGTGGGTGATTTATCACGGAACTCCAACCAATTTAAAACTGATGAGCAAAGATAACGAGGAAGAGGCCCGGGCCCAGGTCCAGAAAGAAAGTGCGCATGAGCAAAATCAAGAGGTTAACTACAGGTGACGATGAGGAGGGGGGGGTAACTATAGCTTGCGATGAAGATTTCCCTCTAAGACCCTCAACGACCACCACCACAAAGCTCTGCCGCAGACGTGGAGGGGAGGAGACCTAATTTTAATACGGAGCGGGGAAAGGTCATGCATATGTATAGGCGTTTTGCATTGGCTAATGAATATGTATTGGAATATACTTTAAATATGGAGAACTGACTGCTTTGAGGTGCGAGCCGTTGGCGGAGTGCAGACTCCCCGGCCGCCCAGCGCTGCTTTTGCTCACCTATTCCTACTCAATAAATTACTTTAAAATTTATTATTGGACTTTGAGTCAAATTCACTTATAACAGTTTCTATGTTTTCTGACACCTGAGTATCCAAATAATCTGGATATGTAAAACTTAAATAACCCTGAAAGTCAAGTGACCAAGAAGTGCCCCTTCAAAGGAGACTATTCCAGCCAGAAGGGTCTTGTACCCTAATGCAAGGGAACAGGACACTGAGCTCAAGAAAGATTATAGGGTCTCCCTTCATTATTAATGGGCAAAGAGGCTTCTTAGCCATAGCTGTGCTTGTTCTGATCATGTCACACCATAGAGTTTATTCTTAGTCTTAGCCACAGCCTTATAAATAATAAAATGGGTCATGTTTTATCTTACCCCAGTGATCATTATAATGAAGCTTTTATCTTAAACTCTGTCAAGCTCTTGACACAGACAACATTTAGAAGTAGATAAAATGATTGAAGAGCACAGTACAAAAGTAGGTTCAGCTCTTCCCCAAGGCACACACTTACTGAGAGCGAACACAGTGGGCTTGCAGTGTGTGCGCTGCCTTGGGAGGGAAGAAATGAGAGAAAATTGGAAAAATTGAGGATGCAGCATGTCTATCCAGTTAGGATGGGCTGGGCTAGCACCTGATGTGTATTAATTGTGAAAGTGCTTTGCTGGTACTGAAAAACAGGGCTTTTGTGGAAATTATGTTGTCTAGCCTGTAATTTCCAGGAGGGGGGAGTATGTTGGATGTGCAATATAACCTGTGCCTACATGCATACGACTTGTGGTTACAGCCTTAGAGGCTGAAGTGGGATAGATGCATGATGCATTGCAATTGAGGAGTTTTCAGGGTTTTGCATTATGATTGCCACACTGATGCTGTTAGAGTCATTCTGTGTGCTCCTCAGCAATGGGAAAGCCAAGGCACAGAGATAATGACCTACCCAAAAGTATAGAAGAACCTGTAGCAAAACTGGAAGTGACCTCTTGGACCTCAGGAGCTAACTCACAGAGCCTAGATACACTTCACACCGTGCTTCTTGGAGGAAGAGCATTTATCTCCTGGAAACTTCTACATACATAAAGTCTTTGAGAATTAGATGGAAAAAGTCAGTTTGCTATAACATTGGGTTCCTGAAAACATATCACAGACTGTGTTTATTCTTATGGACTTTTCAAAGGGTTCTCCTGCTGAGGAGCTGAGTACCATTAATAGCAAGATGCTTTTTGGGGAAAATTGCAATAAACAAGTCTGTACATGTGCAAGCAAGAAGGCTTTTGTGGGTGAAATAGTTTCACTGGGCTAGCCCTTGGCTAGCAGCCAACACAGTCGTTCACCCACTTCCCCCCCATCCCCAGGGGATAGGGGAGAGGATTGAGGGGGGCAAGGATAAGGAGACTCGTAGGTTGAGATAAGAACAGTTTAATAATAGAAATAAAAGAAAACTTAAAAAAACCCCACCACCAACAACAAAAAACCTAAACAACTAATATTAAAATAGTAATGATAATGATAACAGTAATAAGATATGCAAATGAGTGATAACCCAGTGCAACTGCTCACCACCCACTGATAAGCCCGGCCCGTTCCCGGATAACGATTCCGGAGGAGCAACAATCCCGAACTGAAACCGCAATTCCAGAAGCGTGAGAGCCCGAGAGAAAACCCATGCAAATCCACTCCCCCCTTTCCGGTCAGCCCCGGATAATATACTAAACATGACGTGAATTGTGGAAAAAGCTTAAAGAACAGGCAGCTGCTGCAGAGGACTCACACAGCAGGAGTGCTGTGTGGGATAGCTAGCATCTTATACATCTGTTTGGGGGAAAAAAAAAAAAAAAAGAGAGTACTTTTAAATTACACTGCTTGGTGTGGACCTGTGGCAAATGGTTAACGGTTTATAGTTTGCATTGCACGAGAATCTATTGTATGATTGGCATCTTTTGTGGTGTGAGTGAGTGAGTGAGAGGAGTGAAGGTCTTCACATTTGTGTGACTGAGTGTCTGTGTTGTTTCAGTGAATGTAGCCCGAGTGAGGCGGATGCAGGGTACTAACTAACAGTTCAGTTCTCTTGCAAGGGAAACAGCCGGAGATGAACGAGGCAAGAGGTTATAGTTCAATGCTGTAAATGCAATTTTTCTTTGTGGTTGTTTAAGGTGTAAATGGAAACTATACAGGAACTAAATGGGAACTAAACGGTAATTTAAGATTCATAGATGTTAGAGAGGCCCTTGGAGACTCCCGCTGGGGATCAATCAGTACCAGTGGACTTTTGTGTCTTTTTTAATTTCTCTACAAGTCCATGGAACACTCCTATATTTACCATACCAAAGAAAAGTGGAAAATGGCAGTTACTCCGTGACCTCCGAAAGGTTAATGAAGTCATGGAGGACATGGGTACCCTTCAACCTGGTTTGCCATCCCCAAATATGATACCTCAGGGATGGGATGTTTTAATCATTGACTTAGATTGTTTTTTCACCATACCATTGCATGAGGATGACTTTGAAAAATTTGCCTTTTCAGTTCCTTCTGTCAATAAGCACGAACCTATGAAAAGGTACCATTGGGTTGTTTTGCTGCAGGGCATGAAAAATTCACCTACCATGTGTCAAATTTTTGTTGCCTGGGCGTTAACTCCATTTCGAGATAAGCATAATGAGCTAATAGTCTATTATTATATGGATGATATTTTAATTGCCAGACAAAATGTAAATCAGAAAACCATAATTAAAGAATTAGAAGAATTGTTAAATTAAAAATAGCCCCAGAAAAAATACAGTGTGTTCCACCCTGGAAATATTTAGGGTGGGAGATAACAAAAGCCACTGTGCACCACAAAAATTAATAATCCATACAGACATTCAAACCCTCAATGATGTGCAGAAACTTATGGGAGATCTTAATTGGATTCGCACCTGTTGTGGAATCACCAATAAAGATCTCTTCTCAATTGCTAAATTACTGCAGGGAGGAGGTGGAGTTGAGGCCCCCAGAGAAACAAATGAGAAAGTGCAACAGACGCTAACAGAAATATTGGAGAAAATTACAAAGCAATATGCACATAGATGAGACCCTGATTATAGCATTGGGTTAATGACTATTAACTGTGATCAACATCCTTTTGCCCTACTTATGCAATGGATCGCTAGTCCTGATCCTTTACGGATCTTGGAGTGGATATTTCTTCCGATACAATTCAAACAATCAATTGTAACTCGAGTGTAAGTTATTGCTCAGCTAATTATCAGAGGCCGCAGTCAAATTGTTCAGATAGGAGGGAAAGAGTCAGATTATTTAGTCATCCCTCTGTCGGCGGAATATTTGCAGTGGTCATTACAAAATTCTACAACATTACAGATTGCAATATTGAATTATCATGGTAAAATTCGTGTTCACTATCCACCACATAAACTATTAGGATGGCTGCCCAAGTTTCAGGTAGAGCACCTGCCTTTACTGTCACCAACTCCTGTAAAAGGTGTCACAGTTTTTACAGATGCAAGTGGCCGCACCAGTAAGGCTGCATTGACATGGCTCGAGAACGGGCAATGGAAAGACATGGTGTTGACAAACCTCACAGGATCTGTGCAATTATTAGAGTTGCAAGCAGTAATTCCAGTTTTCATTTTTGTGGGCAACACAACCAGGAAATGTTGTCAGTGACTCTTTGTATGTAGTAGGAGGAGTACAACATATGGAGAGAGCAGTGTTAAAGAACATTGACGTGTTATTTCAATATTAGTTGTTCAAGCAGCTGTGGGATTTGCTCAACCAGAGATCACAACTGTTATAAGTAAATTTGACTCAAAGTCCAATAATAAATTTTAAAGTAATTTATTGAGTAGGAATAGGTGAGCAAAAGCAGCGCTGGGCGGCCGGGGAGTCTGCGCTCCGCCAACGGCTCGCACCTCAAAGCAGTTAGTTCTCCATATTTAAAGTATATTCCAATACATATTCATTAGCCAATGCAAAACGCCTATACATATGCATGACCTTTCCCGGCTCTGTATTAAAATTAGGTCTCCTCCCCTCCACGCCTGCGCAGAGCTCCGTGGGTCTTAGAGGGAAATCTTCATCGCTTGAATCTGAGCCTGAGTCCCTCTTTTGTTATTCTTGCTTATCAGCTCTAAGTGGGTTGGAGTTTTCTACAGGCCCTCATCCCTTTGGTATGTGGGGAGTTGTTCTGTTATATCACCTGCAAGGCCATTTGGCATGGAAGGGAGTTTCCTGTTATATCATCTACAAGGCTCATCCCTGGCCATCTTGGCGTCTAGGTCCTGTAATAAATTATTCATTAGGCCTCACTCCTGACATGTTAAGAGCCTGCAATAAACTGGCTACAAGGTCTGTCTTTGTTAGGTTAAGGTAAGAAAACTATGAAGCTAGAAATGTTAGCGCTTACAGCTTAAAGAGACAAACTAAAAATACCAAATGCCCGCTATCATCCCCCCTTTTCTAAAATCTTTTACTTCTCTACACACATGGCTTATAAGTACACTTCAGGCTCAATTTGTGGTTAAACAACAAGATGCTTAAGCATAGCATTATTAAACATAGCATTGTGGTTCGACATTACACAGGTTGTTTCCCAAGACAAGTTGATTGTTTGATTAGCAAATTCTCTTAATATACCTATTACAACATCGATATTTCATTGCTCACATTAGAAGCCACACAAACCTCACAGGTAGCCTTGCTGAAAGCAATCATTGCGTGGACAGTCTGATCGCCCCAGCACGGACAGGTCCACCAATAGGTCGCTTTGCCCAGGCGCGGCAATCACACGACTTTTTCCACCAAGCAGCAAATGTTTTACAACGACAGTTCCACATTTCTGAGGCCGATGCACGCAACATTGTCCTCTCCTGTCCTGACTGTCAGCAGCAATCCGGCGGCCTTGCAACAGGGGTCAACCCCCTTGGTCTTGGACCCCTAGAACTGTGGCAAATGGATATAACACACATCCCGGAATTTGGTAAATTTAAATATGTCCATGTCTCTATCGATACCTGGTCTCATGCTACACGGGCCACAGCACAAACAGGAGAATCTAGTAAGCATGTGCAATGTCATTTACGTGCAGCATTTGCAGCGCTTGGTGTTCCCCGCGAAATAAAAACAGGCAATGGACCTGGATACATAGCCAAAACTACAAGCCAGTTTTTAGCCTTGTGGGGCATTCGACACAGCACTGGTATACCACACTCGCCCACAGGACAAGCTTTGGTTGAACGTACTCAGCAAACATTAAAACACCTGTTGCAAAAACAAAAGAAAGGGGAATCGGGCTTAACACCTCATGAAAGACTCAGCAAAGCGTTGTATGTATGAAATTACCTAAGACTGCCCCGAGGGGAGCTGCATCCTCCAATGGTGGCACACGGCAAAGGCCTATCAGGAGGACTGGACAAAAATGGTGTCACTGGACAATGGGAGGGTCCCAGAGAACTGATACCTTGGGGTAGGGGCTGTGCTTGTGTCGTTACAGATCCTGGAACACGGTGGGTTCCGGCGAAGTGGATACGCCCTTGTTGGAAGACAAGCGAGAGGCACAAAAGAAAGATGATCCGTCTTGAGCTTATAGCCATTACTGCATTGAGGTTTTTGGTAACTGGTGTTGTTTCAGGACTCTGGGCTGTAGCACCTGGACAGAACATGTGGGTAACTTTTGCTAATATAAGGAAGCAAGAATCACTGTGGCTTTCACTGGCTACGCCCAGGGATCCTTTTAGAACCTGTCTTATAGGAGTGCCTTTGTATAACTTTAAAAGCTTTTAGGATATGTAAGTATTGACAGCATTGTCACATTTAATGAAACACAAATTCAGCAGCTATGTAATCAGACATGGCCAAATAACAATTTTAAGCACTGTAGAAATGCTATGCTAGCTTTTAGATCTGTTTTCATAATCTCCCATTTAAACACATCTCTTATACAACCACAACACTCGACACAAGAGAAACATTTCTTATTTTGATGAAAATTGTAACGATCAGCTACAGTTTTGAGAGTGCTGCCATGGTCCTAACTGCGTTGTTTTCTCTAACATTGCAGCAGGAAAAGCATTAGGAGATGTGAAAAGGCTAGGTTGTTGGATAGCTAAATAAACAAATCTCACGTCACAAATTCTCACATAGATGTTAGTAGACATTGATAGCATTAGACATGCAACACTGCAAAATAGAGCAGTAATTGATTTTTATTTGATAGCACAAGGAACATGTTTGTGAGGAATCTGAAGGCATGTGCTGTATGATTCCATCAGACCACTCAGAATCAATTCATATGGCCATTAAAAGGTTAAAGGAAAATGTCAAACAGTTGAGGGTAAATGGTGATGATTGGTTAAGCGAGTGGTTTTACAAGGATAGATCTCTTCAGTATTTAAGCCAGGATTTAAGATGCTATTTGTAATTTTGGTAATCCTTTTATTAGTGCCTTGTTTGCTATTGTGTCTGCGAAGGGCCCTGCAGAAGATGGTGAACAACGCCTTTGTGGTACAGAAACAAAAAGGGGGAATTGTTGGCGCTTTAAGAGCTGAAGCTGCAAGACGCTTCGGCCTTGAACAATTAAGCCCTGGCTTTGGGTGAAAAAATAGAACAGAGCAGACTCACAAGAAAGAATGCAAGAAAACAAGATAAGAAACTTCTTATGTAACTAGTCAGAAGTAAAAGAATGCCTCATGAACAGGTGGAATTATCCAATCAAGTATTGTAACCAGGCGTGTGAACAGTAGCTTCTAGCCAATGAAGAGTTGTTTATGTGTGTGTGTGTGTTAGCAGCTTAAGAGTATGTAAGTGATCATGTAACCAATAATAAAGGTCTCCAGTAGAATTCACATTGAATCGTGTGTGGAGTCCATGGGTGCATCCCTCTTGGCAGTTTGATTATCCCAAGAATATTCAAAATTCTCAAAAACTTTTGTAGCTGGGAGTGAGAAATTGAATGAAGATGTTCCCCCTTCCAAAGGGAAAAAACCACTTGTGTAACTGGTAAGAACATTCACCAGATAACTCCCAAAATGTGGAGATGGAGCTGCTTCTGCTGCTTTGCTCTGTGTGCTGCCTGCCACCACTGAATACAGGTACAGAATTGGTCTGACTACCCATCTTTTTATTGTGCTAACACCCAGCACTGTACCACACAGCAGAACAGTACCCCTAGCCCCAAACCAACACCTAGGAACAGTGAAAAATATAAACAGCATGTAAAGTGTCACCTCAAAGAACTCAAGGAACAACTCAGCAATCCCGTACAACAACATTCCGATCACTGACAACCAAGTCATCATAACCAATGCTTATTGCAGATTCTTTCTAACACACTTTGGTCAGACCTGTCGTTATCTCAACCTTTCATTCCCCACGTTGAGCGCCAAAAGACTGGGCTAGGCCTTGGCCAGCAGCCAACACAGCCGTTCACCCACTTCCCCCCCACCCCCAGGGGATAGGGGAGAGGATTGAGGGCAAGGATAAGGAGGCTTGTAGGTTGAGATAAGAACAGTTTAATAATAGAGAAAAAACTTAAAATAATACTAATATTAAAATAGTAGTGGTAATGATAAGAGTAACAAAATATGCAGATGAGTGATACCCAGTGCAACTGCTCACCCCCCTCCTGACCAAGCCCAGCCTGTTCCCAGATAACAATCCTGAAGAAGCGACAATCCTGAACCGAAACCGCAATCCCAGAAGAGCGAGAGCCCGAGCAAAGTCAGAGAGAATCACCTCTCTTTCCAGTCAGCCCTGGTTAATGTACTGACATGACGGGATGTGATCTGGAATATCTCATTGGCACATCCCAATGCCAGTTTGGGGTTTGCTATTCACTGTGCTTCTCCCTCCCAGTCCTAATGCAGCTGTGAACAGCCAAACATGGTGGCCTTGAGCTCCAGCAGTAACTCATAACATTAGTACTTTATCAACATTCCTCTCTTAACAAGTCTTACACTGAAACTAAAACACAGCTATTCTAATTACTAAGAAGAAAATTAACTCTATCCTAGAAAAACCAGGTCAGGTTCTTCCATTGATGGCCATTAACATGATCCATTTATATGGATGAATGTTGTGAGAAACTATGGACCAGGATATTGTTTATTAAGATTTATGTTAAACACAATGTAAAGGTCAGACAGTAAAGGGTGTGAAATCGCTTATGCAAACTAAGAAGGCGCCAGATACCGCTTGTGCAAGATAAGAATGCAAGATAAGAATGCAAGATAAGAATGCAAGATAAGATAACCGCCAGATGTCCAGGAATTAACAGAACAAACAACTCAGGATAAGGACATAAGAGTGAGGGGGAAGAGAAAAAAAAAAAAAAATGTATAAAAAGGGGACTGTTTGAATTTTTTTTACGGCAGTAGGTGGAACGAAAATTTCCCTGCCGTCCAGCGCTGTTTTGCTCATATTCTACTTGCTACAATTAATAAAATTTCAATTGGATTAGGATCCGTTGTGGTCTCAATTTATGACAATTCCCGGTGCCGTGACTCGGATAAGGAACGGTGGGCATCTGTCCTCCGGGGAGGCGCCCCGCGGCAATCCGCGGCCCCGTGACTGATAGCCTACCTCAACCTTACCGACGAACCTAAATTCTAGAATAATGAGCAAAGGAGAAACCGGTAAAATCCCATAAAATTCTGTGCACGGGAGTCCGGACGAAGACGCAGGACGCGTAAGTATATTGCGAATTTGTTCGCGGGTTTGCCGTTCGGGCGGGATTGGGTTTCCTGGATTATAACGAGTGAGAGGTTCGATATACTGAACCAAGCGAGTGTGGACCCTTAAGTACTGCGTTTCCCATCTCCCGCAAGGGACTGGGCCAGGAACAAGGGGGGCGAGTGAGTGTGTGTTTGTGGATAATCCAGAAGATGGGAGCGAAGGGCAGCAAGCCTTCGACTCCCATGGGAGGGGTACCCACTGTACCTAAGAATACCCCTCTGGCATATATCTTAGACAATTGGAGATATTTTCCTGGAACTCTAGGGAAAGATAAGCAGAAGATGATAGAATATTGTACTAAGATATGGGGAGGAAAGAAGATTTCTAAAAATGTCTTTTGGCCAGTCTATGGGTCAGAAGAAGATTGGGTGAGACAGCAATTAAACCTCTGGGTTAATAATAAAAAACCCCTTAACCCGGAGGAGAGTCAATATGCGGGAATGTGGCTCGAGAAACCGAGAGCTAGACTTTACCCGCTGAATGAAATAAAAACTAAACAAAAGAAAAAGAAGGAAGAGCTAGACGAAACTCTTCTAACCCCCCCTCCTTACATTCCTCCTCCTGTTCCCGCAGCCCCTCCAGAGGTCCCCAGAGCGCCCACTCCCCCACCAGAATCAGAACAAGGGTCTCCCCCTCCTCCTAGACGCGTGACTAGAAGTCAAAAAGGGGCAGCTCAGATGTATCCTCTAAGGGAAATGCCCATGGGGGGACCCCAACCTGTGATTGGATATATTTCTGTACCCCTAAGCTCGGCAGACCTACGAGATTTTAAAAGAACCGAGATGGGAAACCTAATTGAGGACCCACTCGGAGTGGCAGAAAGATTAGATCAATTTTTGGGACCAAACCTTTATACTTGGGATGAGATGCAATCTATCCTCAGTCAATTATTTACTACCGAGGAAAAAGACATGATTAGACGAGCAGGAATGAGATTGTGGGATGCTCAACATGCCCAGGGACCCCTAGCAGATATTAAATGGCCACTCCAAAAACCTGATTGGAATAATCAGGATCCGGTGCATAGAACTCATATGCAGGACCTGAGAACTATAGTAATTCAGGGGATTAGAGAAGCAGTACCCCGTGGCCAGAATATCAATAAAGCATTTAATGAAATGCAAAAGAAAGATGAAAGCCCTACTGAGTGGCTGGAACGACTGAGGAAAGCCCTTCAGCTGTACTCTGGGGTAAATCCAGACGACCCTTTAGGGCAAGCGCTCCTCAAAACTCAGTTTGTGGCAAAATCATGGGAAGATATCAGAAAGAAGATTGAAAAGTTAGAAGACTGGCAAGATAGAGGGCTGGATGAATTATTGAGGGAAGCTCAGAAAGTCTACGTAAGGCGAGAAGAAGAGAGCAGCAAGCGACAAGTAAAAATGATGGTAGCAGCGGTCAGAGAGGATCGCAGGGGGCGGACTAGTGAACACAGGTCTACTGGAGCGAAACAAGGGAATGTAGTAGTAAAGAAAGAACAGAGATGATGTTTTTACTGTGGAAAGAAGGGACACATAAAGAAAAATTGCAGAGAAAGGATCAGAGATGAGGAAGTATTGAAAACAGAATAGGAGAGTCAGGGGCTCTATATTTTAGGGGACCGGAGTCATCATGAGCCCTTGATAAAATTAAAAATAGGTCCCCATAAACAAGAGTTCACCTTTTTAGTAGACACTGGGGTTGAGAAATCGACTATTAGGCAAATACCTGAGGGATGTAAAATTTCCCCTGAAAAAGTACAGGTAATTGGGGCAAAAGGAGAACCCTTTAAAGTAAGCAAAATCAAAAATGTGGTATTCGAAACTGAAAATAAATTTGGAATGGGTGAACTCTTGCTCGTCCCTGAAGCAGAATTTAATTTGTTAGGACGAGATTTAATTGTTGAATTACAATTAGAAATTAAAGTAAAAAATCAAGAGCTAACAGTGTCTGCTTATCCTTTGACCGTGGATGATCAAAGACAAATTAACCCTGATGTCTGGTGCTCTCCGGACACAATTAGTAGACTGGAAATCCCACCGATTAAAATCCAAATTTCCGAACCCCACATACCTGTGAGAGTAAAGCAATATCCCATATCCCTAGAAGGACGGAGAGGATTAAAACCAGAAATTGATCGATTGTTAGCACAAGGAATCTTAGAGCCTTGTATGTCACCCTTTAACACCCCCATTTTACCCGTAAAGAAACCAAATGGGAAATATCGACTCGTACATGATTTAAAGGAAATAAACAAGAGAACTATCACCCGGTTCCCTGTAGTAGCAAATCCATACACACTGCTAAGCAAAATAGGACCCCATAACTCCTGGTATAGTGTGGTGGATTTAAAGGATGCCTTTTGGGCTTGTCCACTGGCAGAAGAATGCCGTGATTATTTTGCCTTTGAATGGGAAGACATAGAGACAGGCCGTAGACAACAATTGAGATGGACCGTGCTCCCCCAAGGGTTCACTGAATCCCCTAATCTGTTTGGGCAGGCCCTGGAAGAGCTCTTAAAGGAATACCAGGTACAAACGGGAAATGTGCTGTTTACAGTATGTAGATGATCTGCTCATAGCAGGGGACAATAAGGAAGATGTAAGAAAAGAAAGCATTCGACTCCTAAACTTCCTTGCACAAAAGGGACTACGGGTATCACAAGAAAAGTTACAATTTGTGGAGGAAAAAGTGAAATATTTGGGACATTATTTGTTTAACGGCAAAAAGATATTGGATCCAGAGCGCATTAAAGGAATTCTGGAATTACCTATGCCTGTCACTAAAAGGCAAATACGGCAGGCATTAGGGCTATTTGGGTATTGTAGGCAATGGATAGAAAACTACAGCTTTAAAGTTAAATTCCTATATGAACAGCTGTCTAAAGACAAAATACCCAAATGGACCCCCCAGGATCAAGAGCAGTTTGCCAGTCTCAAAAGGGAGCTAAGTCAAGCACCGGTTTTAAGCCTACCAGATTTAAAGCGGCCATTCCATTTATTTGTTAACATACATGAAGGAACGGCATTCGGAGTATTAACTCAGGAGTGGGCCGGACAAAAGAAACCGGTAGCATACCTGTCAAAGCTGTTGGACCCTGTGAGTAGGGGTTGGCCGAGTTGTTTACAGATCATTGTTGCTGCTGCCTTATTACTTGAGGAAACGAATCGCATTACCTTCAATGGAGAAGTTGTCTTATATGCGCCTCATAACATCAGGGGAGTGTTACAACAAAAAGCAGAAAAATGGCTTACAGATAGCCGATTATTAAAATATGAGGGAATACTTATAGAATCCCCTAAACTATCTTTGAAAACTATTGGAGCAGTTAACCCCGCTGAATTTTTGTACCCAGGAGAAGGTAATGAACTATTACATAATTGTTTCCAAACAATTGAACAGCAGACACGCATTAGACCAGACCTAGAAGAAGAAGAACTACAATGTGGGGAAGTATTATTTATAGACGGATCATCACGGATAGTAGAAGGTAAACGATTGTCCGGATATGCCGTCGTTAAGTTGGAAAAAGGAGAATTTAAGATAATAGAATCAGGCCCCCTGAGTGCCAGCTGGTCGGCTCAAGCCTGTGAGCTGTATGCATTGTGGAAAGCATTAGTATCACTGAAGGGAAAGGATGGAACTATATATACAGACTCACGCTATGCGTTTGGAGTAGTACACACTTTTGGAAAAATATGGGAGGAAAGAGGATTTGTTAACTCACAGGGAAAAGAACTGATACACCCGGAATTAATTCGGCGAGTTTTGGGGGCATTGAAAGTGCCGAATAAAATAGCAGTTGTACATATAAAGGGACACCAGCGAGGTACAAGTTATCAAGTTAGGGGAAATAATGCAGCTGATACAGAAGCAAAACGAGTGGCAGGCAATTATAATACGATTTTGACGATACAACAAGTACCTGTTAGTAAAAATTTGAGCTTTGAGTTTGCAGAAAAGGAAAAGCTAGAACAAATGGGAGCTAAGGAACAAGATGGTAGGTACATATTGCCAGATGGGAGGGAAGTCTTGCCAAAAGGCATAGCACTCGAAATATTTTCCAAAATACACAGCAAAACACACTGGGGAACCCAGGCATTAGTTGATCATTTCAATCAACAGTTTGCCTGTATAGGCGTATATAACGTAGCAAAGACAGTCACGGCAGCCTGCGAGACCTGTCAAAAGGTTAATCGAAACAACATGAGACAAAAACCTCTTGGAGGACGTTCCCCAGCATACAGACCTTTCTCACACATACAAGTGGATTTTACTGAATTACCTAGGGTAGGGCGTTACAAATATTTATTAGTAATGGTGGACCATTTAACACATTATGTTGAGGCTTTTCCTACCTCCAGGGCAACTGCTAACCAAGTTACTAAAGTGTTACTTGAACATATTATACCTCGATATGGAGTACCTGAAGTAATCAACTCGGACAGAGGAACACACTTTGTGTCAAAAATTATCAAAGATCTAACCGAAAGCTTGGGTATTAAGTGGGAATACCATACACCATGGCATCCACAAAGTTCAGGAAAAGTTGAAAGAATGAATGGAGAAATCAAAACTATTTTGACTAAATTAATGATAGAAACCAGATTATCATGGATTAAGTGCCTACCCATGGCATTATTAATTATCAGAACCAGGCCCCGAGCAGATGTGGGAATATCAGCGTTTGAAATGGTGTATGGAATGTCCTATAGAATTAAAAATCCACAAACAAATGTTTTAATTCGAGACCATGTGATTAACGAATATGTTTCACAATTAGCAGAACATCGTAATAAGCTTTGGGAACACGGATTGATTGTGCAACGACCTCCACTGGACTTAAAAATTCATAATATCAAACCCGGGGATTGGATACTGATTAAAGTGTGGAAGGAAAAGACCCTCAAGCCCAATTGGGAGGGACCGTATCTTGTTTTGCTTACAACAGAAACAGCTGTTCGGACTGCTGAGCGTGGATGGACTCATGCTAGTCGTATTAAAGGCCCAGTGACGAGACCCCAGTGGAAAGTAATCAGTACTCCAGGTGACACCAAGATAACCCTGAAAAGATAATGATAGAGACTTTATTCGAACACTTTGTTGTGTTGCCTTCTGGTATAAAGTGTGTATTGCTATTTTTATTTGCAATAATAATTTCTTTGTTCATTTATTATATATGGAAATGTACAAAGTGGGGTAGGAGAAATTGTTAGACATATGCAGCCACACAATATAAAATACAGAGACCATACTGATGTAAATAACATATGCACCTTAGATATAAGAATCAGGTGTAATGATTTGAACTGCAACTGTTATCCATTTACTTGTTTTAGGTGTAAGGTATGCCAGGATAAATGGTAAACACACTGTAAATATGGATACCCTCCAATAAGAGTTTATACACATTGTTGGAAAAATCCAAAGAACTCTCACTGAGTGGAAATTGGAACAATTAGAACAAGAAATAATTTGGAGATCCCATGAGTGGTGGGAAATTTTTGCCAAAGGAATAAAACCCCAATATTATTGTTATCATTCAAACGAACCAGTCCCTTTTGTAGCTGAAATCTTGGATATAAAGTGCAGAAGGGAAGTACTAACTGTGTCTTGCTTTATCCCATTAGTTAAAGCTGCAAAGTGGGGAGCCTATATAAACAGGCATAAAGCCTGAAACAGCTGTTCTCCTGAAGAATTCCCTTGCTGCCGAGAAGATGGTACACCCCGTGACTCGAAGCAACCGAGTCGACGGGCGAGGCAGAGGAGGAACAAACTGTGGAGAAAAGAACCAGAACAATGGGACGCAAAAGCAGCAATGGTCGAACTTCCCCAGGACTGGTAAAAATATACTTAAATTGACAAAATTAACAAACACCCTTTTTCCTGGTATACTGTTAATTTTGTTATTAATAATAGCCCAAACAAAAGGAGGAAACCCACATGAACCATTTAAGTGGGAATTAATATCTTGGGAAGAAACGAGAACAATAGCCACCTTTAGCAACCCAGGACCACCTGAATTCGTAGTGAAACTTTGTGATTTAGTACCAATACCTTGTAAAAAAGGACCTCCATTTTATATATGCCCGGCCTCTGGACAGCCTTACTGTAATTATCCCGGACACTATTATTGTGGTTATTGGGGATGTGAAACAATAGCCTCGGGCTGGACAGTAAAGGCTCCTGATAAATATATAAAAGCAACCTGAACTCCTAACAGATGTATACCTGAACAAATAGGTGTAGATCTTACAGGTCTACGTGACGTGGACTATGTACCTTCACGTGACAAGGAAGTTTGTACCCGCATCAAAGTTCAAGTACTGCATCCTCTAGAGGACGAGTGGTTAGTAGGATGAACATGGGGAATACGTGTCTATGCAGGAATTCCTAAAGATTGGGGAGGGCATTTTCTCATAAGAAAAGTTAAAATACCACATGATTCACTCCCTGTTGGACCGAATAAAGTATTAAATTCATCCACTTTCCCCAAGAAAAAGATTGTCCCCACAAGTGTTACAACCACTCGTCCAAACTTCCTATTAGTAACAGATAAAACAACTAATGACACAGTAACCAAGTCCCTTTTAGTTAGGGATTCAGGAGCATCAGAATCCAAAGACCCCTTATGGGATTTAATGCAAGCCTCTTATCGTACCCTTAATGAAAGTAAACCAAATTTAACTAAAGAATGCTGGTTATGTTACAATATTAGACCACCATATTTTGAGGCAATCGGAATACTAGATAGGATTCAATGGTCTAGTGGTTCAAACCCACAAAAATGCCCATGGGATAACCAGAGGAACCATACTCAAGGAATTACTATTCAATTAATAACAGGTCAAGGAAAATGTATAGGTACAGTGCCCAAAAAGTATCAGCCTTTGTGCAACCAAACAATCACTAGCATCAATATAAAAAGACACAAGGGACAAAATGACAAATGGGCTATCCCGACACCAGGAGCTAAATGGGTTTGTTCAGACATCGGAGTAACGCCTTGCCTATCCCTAAACGTGTTTGATCAATCTCAGTTTTGCGTACAGGTGATTATTGTTCCCCGTCTGATCTATCATACCTCGGAAGAGGTGTTACGCCACTTTGAGGGAGACCTAAACAGACAAAAACGAGAGCCAATTACAGTGGTAACCCTAGCTACACTGCTGATAGCAAGCGGAGTTAGAGCAGGTACAGGCATAGCCTCCCTAGTAAAAGGACAAGAATTACAAAGTTTACAGATGGCTGTAGATGAGGATTTAGCAAAAATAGAACAATCGATCCAAAATTTAGCCACTTCAGTAAAGTCTTTATCAGAGGTAGTGCTGCAAAATAGAAGAGGATTAGATCTATTATTCTTAAAGGAAGGAGGGTTATGTGTAGCTCTCAATGAAGAATGTTGTTCTTTTGCTAACCATACGGGAGTAGTCCAGGATACCATGTCTGAACTCTGGAAAAGGTTAGATCAACGTAAAAAAGATCGTGAGGCGGGCAGATCATGGTATGAAAACTGGTTTAATGTTTCACCTTGGCTAACCACTTTGTTATCTGCTTTAGCAGGACCACTTATTATATTGATTTTGAGACTTATATTTGGGCCTTGTATAATACGCTACATTTTACACTTTATTAGAGAACGGTTTGATATAGCTAAGTTACTTATTCTAAGGTCTGAAGTAAAATATAACAGTGTATCTACAAATGAGGACAAAGATGATGAAGATTGTTGTGAATGCGTTATACCACGTAAAAACTATGATTGTAATTGTGAGGTATTACACTGTGAATGTTATAATAAATGTTGGAATTGTGGAAAAAGGTTTGCTTGCAATGCTGAGAATGAAAGTAACGTCTAATAAACAATAATAGAACAAAAAGAAAAGGGGGGATTGTGAGAAACTATGGACCAGGATATTGTTTATTAAGATTTATGTTAAACACAATGTAAAGGTCAGACAGTAAAAGGTGTGAAATCGCTTATGCAAACTAAGAAAGCGCCAGATACCGCTTGTGCAAGATAAGAATGCAAGATAAGAATGCAAGATAAGATAACCGCCAGATGTCCAGGAATTAACAGAACAAACAACTCAGGATAAGGACATAAGAGTGAGGGGGAAGAGAAAAAAAAAAAAAATGTATAAAAAGGGGACTGTTTGAATTTTTTTTACGGCAGTAGATGGAACGAAAATTTCCCTGCCGTCCAGCGCTGTTTTGCTCATATTCTACTTGCTACAATTAATAAAATTTCAATTGGATTAGGATCCGTTGTGGTCTCAATTTATGACAAATGTTATGGCAGAACTAGATAGAGAGCAACAAAGAATCCATGGCTAGAAATAAAGTTACCTTTTGAATATAACCCAAAGAACAAGAAAAGGGGAATGATTAGGTGGGTTGGTGTTTGGGGGAGTTTGATGGGGTAATGAGAAGGTTTAAATCACTCATAGGAACATTTCCAAGTGGCTTTGAGCAGGTCTGAAGGGGCTGAATGGATCCAGCTGGCTAGAACGCTGTTTAAAAGATATTTAAATTCTTTTTTTTTTACATTTCTCAACTCAGAGTTTTGTGTATTTATATGTAAACACTTGATTTATATGGAAACACTTGTTTCACAGAATCACATAACTTGTTCCAGTGTTTCACCACCCTCTGTGTAAAAAATTTCTTCCTTACATCTAGTCTGAATCTCCTCTCTTTTAGTTTAAAACCATTTCCCCCTGTCCTATCGCTACAGGCCCTGCTAAAAACTCTGTCTCCATC
The DNA here is from genome assembly GCA_907165065.1 of Caprimulgus europaeus. Next base: position 38,710 of record OU015537.1, read on the forward strand.
TTTCTTATAGGCCCCCTTTCAAGTACTGAAAGGCCACAAGGTCTCCCTGGAGCCTTATCTTCTCCAGGCTGAACAACCTTAACTCTCAGTCTGTCCTCATAGGAGAGGTGCTCCAGTCCTCTGATCTGATGTTTATATGGAAACACTTGCAGTTTCCTTCTTTTAAGCTCATTTTAAAACCCTTAAAGCCCGGATGAATGCCGCTGAGCATGGAGAAGGGATAGGAGAGGATACAGTTCTCGGGCTGAATCCCGAAGGATGCAGCCTGGCTGGCCAGGGAGACGATCCGGCGGTGGAGGTGGAAAAATGAGAATTACAGTGTACAAGCCGAGGAGAAAACAAACAAACAAACAAACAAAAAAACCCACCACAAAAGCCGATCTGAAATCTCGGCAGTTTAATCGCCGGTCTCACCGGGGTGGGTGGGCTCGGTGGCACGGGGGGAAGGAGGCTGTCGCCGAGCCCTCGGGATGTCGGGGGAGCCAGCGCCGGCCCGCGGTGGGGCGCGGACTACATTTCCCGGCAAGGCCGGCAGCGGAGGAGGCCGCGACGGGAGCCGAGCCGAGCCGAGCCGAGCCGAGCCGAGCCGAGCCGGGCCGGGCCGGGCCGGGCCGGGCGGGTGCGTCACTCTCCGGCCGACCCAGCCCGTCCCTCTGCCGGAACCGGTGTCTCCTTCCGGGTGGGCGTCGCCCCTTGTCTCTTGTTTCCTCCTCCCCCCGCTCGCTCAGCTCTGTGCCCATGAATCTCCTGGCGGGGCTCTGACATCGCTCCGTCGTCGCAGCACGGTAAGGATCGGAGGAGGGAGGGGTGGTGGTGGTTATGATACAGCAACCGGTGCGGGGGCCATATCACGCCTTTTGTTTCTCTCGGAAATAATAAAGAAACCCACGCGCGGGTGCCCTCTGGGCTGCATACAGCGTGGTCGGCTGGGCCGCCGTGGGGTTGGATTTTAATTTTGCGGATGAAACCGGGACGGAGATTTGGCCTCTCGGCTGCTTTTGGTAACCATGTTTCGTGAGCGGCCTCGTCCCGAGTGATTTTCCTTTCCTTCTTTTCCCTGGCGATTTGTGCGTGGACGTGGAGAATCCCCCCCAATATTTCCCTCTCCTCGCAAAGACGAGCGGCGGGAAGGGCGGTAACGGGAGTGCGGAGGTCCGGAGCCGGATTCGGGTACGGCTCTCGGCCTCTGGAAGCTTCCCGGGCCGCTTCGTTAGCCCAGACAATGGGCAGGGCCGGCCTCTCCCTCCCCGTCCTCTGACGAGCTCCCTACAAGACAAAAGCGAGAGGGAAACCTATCGGGTAGATGCAAGCCTTTGGCTGGTCCCTATCACAATTAGCATCGTTCGTGGTTATCCCCTTTGCAGCAAGGCTGATGGTGGTTCATGCACAGCAAAGTGCTGGGGTGGGAGGATGAGAGCAGTGGCAGCGTGCTAAGGCACAAAGGTACCATCTGGTTTAACCATGAGCATCTTTACAGCGGTGACATCCCCTGATGAGATGTCTGCTGCTGTATAGTCCAGAGGTGGGAGCATCTCCCACCTCCTGGGAGGTGCTTTCCTTGCCCTTGATGTAGGGTTGGGTTTGGATGTAGCAAGCGAGGACTCACTGGGGACTAAATATTGTTGTTATTTTATGATTATCGTTTTCCTGCAGAGTCACTCTGGCTGCATGTGGTCTTGGGGACTATGGGTGACAGTAGGGGACAACAGATGTTAGTGGCAGCAGAGAAGCTAGCAATCACAGGACATTTTTTTGCTGCAGCTGCCCCCAGCAATGTCATATGTCTGGAGGCACAGTTGCTGTATGTCCCTGGTGTCCCAGTGCCTCAAAACTCGGTCCTTGGAGTTGTTTTTTTACATTAAATGAGACTAAGATTCATATCCCTACCAGTAAGACCATTAGATTGGAAAGGGGCAGATGCTGTTTTCCAGCACGATGAGGAGGGCTCAAGTGCCCTGGGCCTTCTCTGGAGACCTGGTGGGTCCCCTGAAATAGGCCATTTTCGTGTGTCCATCTGTGCCACCTTCACTTCCACTCCAGTAATCCATGCTACTCTTCCTTCACCACTCAGGCAGGTGTAGGATGAAGCCTGAAGTCACAGCCTTGTTAATAGAAATGAAAGACATGAGAAGAAGCAGAAGATAGATACAGTGAGCTTCCAGGTTGTTTCTCTCAACCCAAAGATACCAAAATAAGACCATGTGATTTAATAGTCCCTCCTCTCCAAAATCTAGGAAGGCTTTTTGATAGTGGACCATCCTCTGAGCATCTAGATGCTGGCAGGTGGGCTACCATGCAGGATGGAGAGGGAAGCATCTTGCTCCGCTTATGGCTTATGTGACCTTGACAAGCAAATATTCACCCTTTGTCTCCAGTGAATGGAAAAAATAAATTTTATTGAGTCAATCCACATAATTATTTTTCCCCATAAGGACCATAAAGGCTCTGCTCTGCCCTTGCTGATCCTGAGGTCCAAGAGCAAAACCTTGCGCTGGATTTTATTCCCTCAAACCTTGAGTAAAATTTGTAGGCTGTGGTTTCCCTGTGTTATCTTTGACAGAGAGATGAGCAGTGTCTGTTTTAGGAAGCTCAGGCTGTGCTTGTATGTAAAACTCTTTCTCTCTGAGCTCGCTCTGAGCCCTCCTTGCAATGCAAGTACTGCACCGGAGGGCTCTGTGAGTTTAAGATGTCATGGTTAAAGTGCTGTGGGACTTGTCCAGCTTTTAGGAAGCATTTTTTTATCACTTATAAGATCTCAGGTTGCTTTTAAAGGAAAGCAGGGGAGCAGCGATTGAATGGTTAAGGTGACATGGCAATGCGACTTGTCTGAGGTGAGCTGGAGGGTAAAGCCCAGCATCCAGGAGCTCCCTGGACAACTGGAGACTGGAGAAACCATTTGTGGAGATGACTTGAACACCAGTTCTGCCTTTGCAGGGGGATGTGGGAGAGGAGTGAGCTACCTGAGAGGCTTGGCTGGCTTTGATGCCTTTGTGCCTGTAGCTGAGTCAGCCCTATGCACAAATGAGATGGGAATGATCTATGGAGGGTTCCCAAGTGCCGTGAAAAATAATGTGCAAAGCATGAAAACATTCTTCTTAGTTGTTAGCCCTTGATCCAAACTGTGGAAGGGAAGATGGTGAGGTGCTGAGCTTTATGTCCCTCCTTCAGCACTCTGTCTTAAGAGAAAAATACTCCTTTTTTTGCTTTCTGAGCATCCTCACTTTGTGGTAAAGTGCTCTGTTGAGTTCACTCTACTGTGCTCTCCTTGTGAGGACAAACTTGGTACGCTGACTCTCCTTTTCCTTCTCATTTTGAGTCTGTCTCTCTTGTTTCTCCTTGCAGCCATCCTTGCTGCTGCTTGGTCTTTTCCCAGCAGGAGTGATATGAAATTGCAGTAGTTATCACTGGTTGAGTTTTTGCCCATAGGTCTCTGCAGAGTGGCAAGAAAACCCTCACGAACCTTATTTAATTTAATGTTCTTGATGCTCAAGTGAGTCTTTGGGGTCCTGTGTATTTGTGAGGGGCTATACCTAAAAGTATAGCAAGACCTTGCTGAAAATAGAGGTTTTATTTCTTCTGCGTTTGCCTTGGGCTGTGCTGTGCTCAGTCTTGGCTTACTGGACTCTGAATCGTCATTGTTGGTCTTCTGCAATGTAGAGGTATCCCAAAAGTGGCCAGGAATGGGGATGTTGTCTCTATAATGAATTTGAGATCTTTACTGTTTCGAGCTAGCTTTTGGAGACTCCTATGAGACAGTCTTCAAACTCTGAGGCTTTAGGAACTACAGGTTGGCTAGGAATAGTCTCATGCTTACTTCAGAAAAGAGCCATTGCTCCTGTCTCCTCTCCTACAGAGACAACCCTTGCCCCCCCTGTGAGAAACAAGCAATCGGTCATTTTAAAGGATCATACACATTCTGGTCACTTTCTTGACACCGGATCGAAGAGCTTAGATAGAAATGCCAAAGGTTGCCGCTTATCTCCCCATTTCGGAGTTAAAACTCCTAAGGCAGCCCCTTTATCTACTGTGATAAATAACTCAAAAGTTTTATCTAGAGATGGCAAGGCTAAAATAGGCATGGTAATTAAGTATTGTTTTAACTCTTGTACTAATTCTTCTTTTGTCCAAATTAAAATATTGGCTTCTTGATCTAACAACTTTGAATATAGCCTTTTTGTTTTTTGTGCATACTCATTTATCCACAGGCAACAATAACTAGTCAGTCCTAGAAGATCTTCAACTAAAGATTTTATTTCTTTTTAAAAATTTCTCACTTTGCTACTGGTGAGCAGGGCACTTCTTACATATCTTACCTGCCCTGCACCCGTGGGTACTTCTCAAAGTGGAAAAAGATTTTCTGTGGTTCTCTCTCTTTCAGAGCAGTCCTTTCCCGAAGGCATGGGGAAATTAAAGAGGTCTTTTTCACACTGCTCTACCTCTTTTCTTAACTTTTGATAGGGGGTTGGAGATGGGGCACTAGCTATAAGCCTTTGGCTGTTTGCCCCGTTTTCTGCTTGCAGAGGATTGAACAAGGCTCCTAAATCTTGCTCAGAGTCCTCTAGGAATAAATTATGGTTTACAGGAGGGGGATTAGGGTCTACAGGGGGCAAGTTAGGGTTCACAGGAGGTAGGTTATGGGGGGTGGTAAACAATCCAAGGGATTCCATCCTTTGGACTTTTTGGGATCATTTTTAGTTTTATTCTTGGTTACTGTGGTGGGTTGACCCTGGCTGGATGCCAGATGCCCACCAAAGCCCACTCTATCACCTCTCTCCTCAGCAGGATGAGGAGGGGAGAAAATAAGATGGAACAAAAGAAACCCAAACTCGTGGCTCGAGACAAAGACAGTTCAATAGAAGCAAAGCAAAGCTGTGCGAGCAGAAGCAAAAGAACAAAATGTTTATTCTCTACTTCCCATCAGCAGGCGATGTCTGGCCACTTCCCGGGAAGCAGGGCTTCATATGCGTTGCGGTTCCTGGAGGACAAATGGAATAACGAATGCCCCCCCTTCCCCCTCTGTTCTCCTTGCTTTATTGCTGAGCAGACGTCATATGGTCTGGAATATCCCTTTGGCCAGTTTGGGTCAGACCTTCCCCACCCCCAGCCTACTGGGGGAAATGCTGGAGAGCCAGCCTTGGTGCTGTGGAGCACTGCTCAGCAGGAACCAACACACTGGTGTGTTATCAACACCCCTCGAGCCACCAATACAAAACACAGCACTCTGAGGGCTGCCACAGGGAAAATCAACTCCATCCCAGCCAGACCCAATACACCCGAACAAAATTCTAGTGGGAGTGGAGAAAGCCTGCTCCAAGCTCTGGTATTTTGTGGTTATGTTAGCAGTGGTTGCATCTTCTTCTGAAGTCTCCAAGTGCTTGCAGTAACTCAGGGCTGGACATGGAGTTTTTCTTGATCATTCATATTGTATAATTTATTCCAGAAGTGCTTTTTCCAGTTCCTTGTTAGACTCAGCTACTTAATTGGTGGATCAGAAAGATCCCTCAGATGCCTTCATCTGACCTGCACTGTACAGGCGTCCAAGAGCCAGCAATGATGGAATTCCACCTGCAAGGCCCTTTAATGTGAGGTACTATCTGGATATATAGTGTTATACAGTCTTTTGATTAATCAAATTCTCCCTTACATCTTTTATTTTCTTTTTTTCCCAAAGCTAAATAGTTTGCGCTCTTTATTTGTGTCTCTGAAGTCAAAGGTATGTGAATAGCAGGCTTCATGCTATGATGTTTCTGCTGAAACTGCTGATGCTTTGTTGCAATTACAGTCTTTCCCCCATGATTAACTTCAGGGCTGTTAATCTCTTGGGTGTAAGCCGATTGGCCAGTGCAGCAAGGTGCAGGAGGGGACTTTCTCAGATGCTGGTGTGGCCTGGCACAAGCTTCTTCGGTCCCTGCAGCTGTATTTGGTGGGGCTACCATGTGGTGGAGGTCATCATGGGAAGACCTTCATAATGAACATGAAGGACTCTTCAACAAAAGAACAAAAAATAGCATAAAACTAATTCATGGATTTGTTTCTGAGTTGTCCTCATGCCTGCAGGTCCCCCAGCCACTGTAGAGGGGTCAGTCCTGGGCATGGCTGGTGGGTTTTCCACTGCAAGTGAGGTCTTGGGGTGGACACAACTGCCCTGAAAGATGGATCATCTCAAGGACATTTTGGGATGAACTTGAGGTTCTTGTCCCCAGTATACTGGCAGCAATGCTGGGGCTCAGCGGGTCATCCAAGACCTGGAGTTTGCAGAATGAACTGATGTCAAGGACGCTGTCAGCAGGGCATGTTAGGATGTAGGGTTGGTGGATCCCAAGGCTGAACATCAGCTGTCTTGATCTGGGCCAATCGTCTAGACTGTGGTTGCTGCTGGTGGAGGTAAACAGACACTCCCAAAGCTCGCTTAACCTCATGTTCATCTCAAAATAGGTCAGCTATCATGTCCTGGAAGTACCTGTCTCTCCATTTCCTTTGTATTAATGAAAACCTTCCTGTCTTCCACCTGCCTGCTGTGGCTCAGCTGAGTTGAGCTGCTTCATTTACCTTTTATTGATCAAACCCAGTGGTCCCCTGGGCAATAAATGTAGTTGCGCAAATACTTGCAACAACTTTACCCCTTGGGGTTTGACAAGCTACTCTTCTTCCCACCCCCATTGCTCACTTCTTATCACCCCTTACTTCCTGCAATTTAGCAGGTGGATAACTGAAGGGGGAGTGGGGCTGCCTAAGAAGAGCTTTTGGGGAGATGTGCATCTGTGTTGCTGCTGTAGAGCATCCAGCGAGCAGAGCAATAGTCTGGGAGTGATTGTGAAAAAATGCACTTTGACTGACTAGTAACTCACAAAAATTCCTGTCTGAGGAGGTGCTTTGCTTGGTATTTGCAGGGCTATTTCCTTAAGGGAGGTGTTCATAGAATCCCAGACTGGTTTGGGCTGGAAGGGACCTTAAAGCTCATCCAGTCCCAACCCCCCTGTCATCAGCAGGGACACCTTCCACTAGACCAGGTTGCTCAAAGCCTCATCCAACCTGGCCTTGAACACTTCCAGGGAGGAGCAGCCACAGCTTCTCTGGGCAACCTGGACCAGTGTCTCACCACACTCACAGTGAAGAATTTCTTCCTCATACCTAATCTAAACCTCCCCTCTTCCAGCTTAAAGCCATTTCCCCTTGTTCTGTCATTAACTGCCCTTATGAAAAGTCCTTCCCCAGCTTTCTTGTAGGCCCCTTCAGGTACTGGAAGGCTTCTATAAGATCTCCCCAGAGCTGTCTCTTCTCCAGGCTGAACAGCCCCAACTCTCTTAGCCTGTCCTCATAGGAGAGGTGCTCCAGCCCTCGCATCATCCTCGTGGCCTCCTCTAGACTCGTTCTAACAGATCCATGTCTTTCTTGTGTTGGTGGCTCCAGAACTGGACGCAGTACTCCAGGTGGGGCCTTACGAGAGCGGAGTAGAGGGGGAGAATCCCCTCCCTCGACCTGCTGGCCACACTTCTCTTGATGCAGCCCAGGATACGGTTGGCCTTCTGGGCTGCAAGCGCACATTGCCGGCTCATGTTGAGCATCTCATCCACCACCACTCCCAAGTCCTTCTCTTCGAAGCTGGTCTCAAGCCACTCATTGCCCAGCCTGTATTTATGTTTGTGATTGCCCCAACCCAGGTGCAGGACCTTGCATTTGGCCTTGTTGAACTTCATGGGGTTAGCACAGGCCCACCTCTCAAGCCTGTCAAGGTCCCTCTGGATGGCAGTCCCTCTGGATGGGTTTCTCTGGCGTTATCCCAGTGAACTGGTTCAAACTGTCTCATGAGCTGCTAGAAGGAGCTAAAAGCTAGGGATGGATTCAAGAGGAGAGTTAAGCCTGTGGGATTGTTCCACGCTGCTTGGGCAAAGCAAAGCTTTGGAAGGGTCTGGTTCCTACCCATCCAAGGCTGAGCATCACCTGCTGCTGTGCCTTTGGCCAGCAGAGTGGGGTGGTGTGTCCACAGGGAGCTGGAGCCCATCCCTGCCATATGGCAACATCGCTTGGATTGGCGAGACCCTTGGAGGTGCTGAAGTGTCTGTGCTGGGTCGCATCCCTTCTTGGAGCAGCTATTGGGAGCCCAGTGCAAAACCTGGGTCCATCTGGGTATCAAATGTGCTCTCTGAATTGCTATCAGAAACTATGTGGGAGAAAGTGCAGGAGACCCTTGTAGGCTGAAAAATGAATTTAGAGTCTGCAAGGGCATGTTCCCAAGCTGAGAGAGCTGTATTAGGTGATGCCCTTTGCCTATAGCAATCTCATGGAGCCAGGTTTAATTTGGATAATCCCTCTGGTTGGAGTGAGAATCACTTCTCCAAAATGCACGTTGCTAGATGGAAACCCGCTCTTTAGACCATGTCCAGTCCATGTGTCCAGGAGCAGGAGCTAAAGAAGACATCATGTCCAGCCCTGGGGGAAGCTTTGGCAACTGAATCAGTCCTGGGTCAAAAACCTGTCCAGAGGGCTTGACACCTTGCTGGGTTATGTGCTGAGCTCTGTCCTTCTTTCCCAAGCAGAAGGTTCAACAAGTAGGTAGGACATGGGAGATGATGCTCATGGCTTTTTCCTTGTCTTTGCAAGTGTCTGCAGCTCTTATATTGGTATATTTAAATCTGGAAGAAGCCAGAAGCAGGGACAGTGGTCCTGTGTTGCAGAACGGTTACAGGACAGGGGTCACAGATGTTGTACAATCAGAGGCTCAGCAGAAGCAGCGAGGGTATGAAATGGCTTAGGCCGCAGTAGCCAGCTTAGGCCCTTGACATAAGTATAACAAGCAAATGCACGGTCAGGGTGAATTAGCAGAAGTCTCCAGGATACTGACTTGTCCTTGAGACTTCAGACAAACAACTTCAGCAAGACTAAGTTGGGAAAAAGAAGGGAGTAGCTTTAGCTGGTAACCGCAAAGTAGGAGTACCCTGTTAACGTCCTGGGGCGTGAACAGAGCTAAGCCACCTGTTGTGTCAAATTTAGAGCTCATGCTTAAGAGTGTTTAACCAATTGCTGTATGTGTTTAGCTTGCATGCATTGTGATAAGGGGTATAAATCCGGGTGTGCATTAGAATAAAGCGGACTTCTTGAAGCTAACTCATATTGGGTTGTCTCCTGATTTCCCAAATCCCGCCTCCACAGTCCTGCAAAGCTCAGCTCTTGTGACACTGATGTCTCTGTTAACAGCAACCACAGCAATGATGATACAGCAATTCACTGGCTGTTTTCACCCAAAATCAGATCTCCTTGAGGCACACATTGGACTTCCCCATCTTTCTGCATCACCCACCAAGTGCACCCAGGTCCTTGAGCAAAAGCAATCCCACTAATGGGTTTGCCTTTACCCGAGGCAGGAATAACCCTGACTGTTTTTCCCAGCATATTTTTAATGTGAACCACAGGGACTCTATCCCCTTCCACAGTACGGAAAAGTCTTGATTGGGCAGGGCCAGCTCGGTTGGCAGATCCTCTGGTGTTGACTGACCAGGTGGCTTTTGCTAAGTGTGTGTCCCAGTGTTTGAAAGTTCCACCACCCATTGCTCTCAGTGTGGTTTTCAGCAGCCCATTGCATCGTTCGACTTTCCCGGAGGCTGGTGCATGGTAGGGGATGTGGTACCCCCACTCAATGCCATGTTCTTTGGCCCAGGTGTCTATGAGATTGTTTCGGAAATGGGTCCCATTGTCTGACTCAATTCTGTCTGGGGTGCCATGTCGCCACAAGACCTGCTTTTCAAGGCCTAGAATAGTGTTTTGGGCAGTGGCATGGGGCACAGCATAGGTCTCCAACCACCCGGTGGTTGCTTCCACCATGGTGAGCACGTAACGCTTACCAGTGCGGGTTTGTGGGAGTGTGATACAGTCAACCTGCCAGGCCTCTCCATATTTATAGTTTAACCATCGTCCTCCATGCCAGAGAGGTTTTAACCTCTTGGCTTGCTTGATCACAGCACATGTTTCACAGTCATGAGTAACCTGTGCAAGTGTCCATGGTTAAGTCCACCCCTTGATCACGAGCCCATCTATATGTCACATCTCTTCCTTGATGGCCTGAGGCATCATGGGCCCAGTGGGCTAAAAATTTTTCTCCCTTCTGTTGCCAGTCCAGGTCTACTTGAGACACTTTGATCATAGCAGCCTGGTCCACCTGTTGGTTGTTTTGATGTTCTTCAGGGGCTCGACTTTTGGGCACATGAGCATCTACATGTCGTATCTTTACAACCAGTCTCTCTAGCCGAGCAGCAATATCTTGCCATAGTTCAGCAGCCCAGATGGGTTTGCCTTTGCGCTGCCAGTTGCTCTGTTTCCATTGCTGTAACCACCCCCACAGGGCATTTGCCACCATCCATGAGTCCGTACAGAGGTAGAGCACTGGCCATTTCTCTCGCTCAGCAATGTCTAAGGCCAGCTGGATGGCTTCTACCTCTGCAAACTGGCTCGATTCACCTTCTCCTTCAGCAGCCTCAGCAACTCATCGGGTGGGACTCCACACAGCAGCTTTCCACTTCCGATGTTTCCCTACAATGCGACAGGAGCCATCAGTGAACAGGGCATATCGTTTCTCATCATCTGGTAGTTCGTTGTACGGTGGAGCCTCTAAAGGATGCATCACCTCTCCCTCAGGTGACATCCCAAAATTTCTGCCTTCTGGCCAGTTGTCCTGGTTTTTAGCTGGGACAGAGCTAGGTTTCTTTTTAGTAGCTAGAATATTACTGAGGTTTATTAATGAGGGTCTTCCTCTTTTAGCTCTCTTTGACTTTCACTCGGGCTCTCACTCTTCTGGGACTGTTGTTTCGGTTTGGGATTGCCACTCCTCTGGGATTGTTATCTGGGAATGGGCGGGGCTTGGTCAGCGGGTGGTAAGCAATTGCACTCTGTATCACTCATTTTCATATTTTATTAATATTATTATCATCATTATTATTTTAATATCAGTATAATTTAAATTGTCTTTGATTTCTATTATTAAATTTTTCTTATCTCAACCTATGAGCCTCATTACCCTTGCCCCCTAATTCTCTCCCCTGTCCCCTGGGGCAGGGGGAGTGAGTGAACAGCTGGTTTTGGCTTCTAGCCAAGGGCTAGCCAAGTGAAAGCACCACACCAGTTCTTGATCACTTCCAGAATTCCTGGGTGACTGGGGCTTCCAATTCGAGTCCGCTGTGTGATCAGTGCAACCCACTTACTCCATGTAGCATCAGTTGTGTGATGTGTAGAGGGAACGCTCCCTTTGAACATCCAGCCCAGCACGGGCAGTCGGGGCACCAGGAGGAGCTGAGCTTCAGTACCCATCACTTCTGGAGCAGCTCCAACTCCCTCATATGCTGCCAATATCTCTTTTTCAGTTGGGGTGTATCGGGTCTCTGATGCTCTGTATCCACGACTCCAAAACCCAAGGGGTCGACCTCGAGTCTCCCCTGGTGCTTTCTGCCAGAGGCTCCAGGTTGGGCCATGCCTTGTGTGCATGGGACTTCATCTGGATCTTTGGGTAACTGCTCGTCATTCAGGTTACTATAAATCACTTCCAGCACAGCTCATTCTCTCAAGCACTGGATGCCTTTTCTGTGGTGTCCCACTTGCTTAGATTGCACAAAATATCGTCCTTAAAGTTGAACCTTTCTTTCACACTTGACAGGAGTCGCTTCCAGAGGTTGAGAGTCTGTGGCTCCCTCCGAATTGCTTTGTCAATGCCACTTTCTCTGGCAATGGAACCCAACTGCTTGGCTTCCCTGCCATCTAGATCCATGCTGCTGGCCCCATTGTCCCAGCATCAGAGCATCCAGGTGGCAGTGTGTTCACCTGGATGACGGGTGAGATCCTTTCGGATGTCTCGCAGCTCACTGAGCAATAGGGATCGGGTGATTACCTCTGGGTCTGGCTCTTCCTCGGGTTCTCGTGATGGCCCCGCTTCCTCCTCATCCTTTGTTATGCGAACAGATTTCTTTGTGTATTTCCTCTTTTGTATGGGGGCAACTGATACTGGCACAGGTTTGTTGTCTGGTTTATCTGTGCTGCTTTTCACCGAGGCTTGAGTAACCTTAGCGGGTGTTGGGATTGGATTAGTTGTAGTGGTGGCTGTTGCAGGGCTTGTGGTCACAGTGCTGGTCACAGGGGTTGAAGTGGCTGCAGTGCTGGTCATGGGGGTTGACGTGGCCACTGTGTCTGTTGAAGGAGCTGGCGTGGCAGCACAACACTGACATCTGCACCGAACACCCATAGCAGATCTAAACAACATCACAACCTGACACACATTCAGCAACAGGGTGATGGTTGTTTGAGCATCCCAAGGGTATTCAAAATTCTCAAGAGCTTTTATAAATGACTCGGAGGAGAAGGGGAAAACACAGGCAGATGTCCCCTCCTTGTGTTGGCTGTCCCAGGAAAAGGTGTAATTGGTGACCACACCCATCAGACAGCTCCCAAAACCCAGGGATGGAGCCGGCTTGGTGGTGCCACCTGCCACCACTGCATACAGATACAAAATCGGTCCCACAGCCCATGATTTTATCATACCAACAACCAGCACCCCACAGCACAATGAAATCGGCAAAATAACATCCCTAATTCCAGTCAAACTCCCAGAGATGGTAAACCATGTATAAATACTGGCAAACAGTATATATGGGAAGTAAGGTGCTACATAATACAACTCTAAAGGAGATGTGGTGGGGTGGCTCTGTATGTTAGAGAGTGTTTTGATTGTATAGAGCTCAATGATTGTGATGATAAGGTTGAGTGCTTATGGGTAAGAATGAGGGGGAAGGCTAATAAGGCAGATGTCCTGCTGGGAGTCTGTCGTAGACCACCCAACCAGGATGAAGAAGCAGATGAGGCATTCTACAAGAGGCTGGCAGAAGTCTCACAATTGCTAGCCCTTGTTCATGTGGATGTCTTCAACTTACTGGATGTCTGCTGGAAATACAACACAGCAGAGGGAAAACAGTCTAGGAGGTTCCTGGTGTATGTGGAAGACAATTTCCTGACACAGCTGGTAAATGAGTCCACCAGGGGAGGTCCCTCGCTTGACCTGCTGTTTACAAACAGAGAAGGACTGGTGGGAGATGTGGTGATCCGAGGCCGTCTTGGGCTAAGTGACCATGAAATGATAGAGTTCTCAATTTTTGGAGAAGTAAGGACAGGGGTCAGTAAAACCACTACCATGGACTTCCAGAGGGCAGACTTTGGCCTGTTCAAGACACTGGTTGAGACAGCTATGAAGGGCAAAGGAGTCCAGGAAGCCTGGACATTCTTCAAGAAGGAAATCTTAAAGGTGCAGGAGCAGACTGTCCCCATGTGCCATAAGACGAGCCAGCAGCTAAGAAAACTGACCTGGCTGAACAGGGACCTTTGGCTGCAACTCAGGGAAAAATAGAGAGTTTATGGCCTTTGGAAGAAGGGGCAGGCCACACAGGATGGCTACAAAGATGTTGCGAGGCGGTGCAGGAAGAAAATTAGAAAGTCCAAAGTCCGTCTAGAAATTAATCTGTCTTCTGCTGTAAAAGGCAACAAGAAATCTTTCTATAAATACATTAGCAACAAAAGAAGGGCCAGGGAGAGCCTCCTTCCTCTGTTAGATGCAGGAGGAAACATGGTGACTGAGGATGAGGAAAAGGCTGAGGTGCTTAATGCTGCCTTTGCCTCAGCCTAGTAATAGGACCAGTTGTATTCTGAGAATCCAGCCCCCTGAGCTAAAAGACAGAGACCAGGAGCAAAATGATCCCTCTGCATTCCAGGAAGAGATGGTCAGCGACTTGCTGCACCACATAGATGTGCACAAGTCTATGGGACTGGATGGAATCCACCCAAGAGTTCTGAGAGAGCTGGCGGAGGTGCTCACCAAGCCACTTTCCAGCATTTTTCAGCACTCCTGGCTGACTGGGGAGGTCCCAGCAGATTGGAAGTTAGCCAATGTGATGCACATCTACAAAAAGGGCCGGAAGGAGAGTCTGGGAAACTACAGGCATGTCAGTTTGACTTCGGTGCCGGAGAAGCTGATGGAGCAGATCATCCTGAGTGCCATCATGCAATACATGTAGGACAACCAAATGATCAGGCCCAGTCAGCATGGGTTTATGAAAGGCAGGTCCTGCTTGACTAACCTGATCTCCTACAACATGGTCACTTGCTTAGAGGATGAAGAAAAGGCTGTGGACATTGTCTATCTGGACTTTAGGAAAGCCTTTAACACCATTTTCCACAGCATTTTCTTGGAGAAACTGTCTGCTCATGGCTTAGATGGGCATATACTTTGCTGGGTAAAAAACTGGCTGGATGGCCAGGCCCAAAGAGTTGTGGTGAATGGAGTTAAATCCAGTTGGCATCTAGTCACCATCAGTGTTCCCCAGGGCTCAGTTTTGGGGCCAGTCCTGTTAACCATCTTTATCAATGATCTGGATGAAGGGATCGAGTGCACCCTCAGTAAGCTTGCAGACAAGACCAAGCTGGGTGGAAGTGTTGATCTGCTTGAGGGTAGGGAAGCCCTGCAGAGAGATCTGGACAGGCTGGATCAATGGGCCAAGACCAATTGTATGAGTTTCAATAAGGCCAAATGCTGGGTCCTGCACTTTGGTCTCAACAACCCTTGGCAGCGCTACAGGCTTGGGAAGGAGTGGCTGGAGAGCTGCTCAGCAGAGAGGGACCTGGGGGTGCTGGTTGACAGCTGGCTGAACATGAGTCAGCAGTGTGCCCAGGTGGCCAAGAAGGCCAATAGCATCCTGGCTTGTATCGGGAATAGTGTGGCCAGCAGGACCAGGGAAGTTCTCTTACCCCTGTACTTGGCACTGGTGAGGCCGCACCTCGAGTACTGTGTTCAATTTTGGGACCCTCACTAGAAGAAGGACATGGAGGCACTGGAGCATGTCCAGAGAAGGGCAGCGGAGCTGGTGCAGGGTTGGAGCACAAGTCTTATGAGGAGTGGCTGAGGGAACTGGGGTTGTTGAGCCTGGAGGAAAGGATGCTGAGGGGAGACCTTATTGCTCTCTGCAACTACCTGAAAGGAGGGTGGAGAGAGGTGGGGGTGGGTCTGTTCAACCAAGGAACAAGTGACAGGACAAGAGGAAATGGCTTCAAGTAGTGCCCAGGGCAGTTGAGATGGGATGTGAGGAAGAATTTCTTTGCTGAAAGGGTTCTGAGGCATTGGAAGGGGTTGCCCAGGGCAGTGGTGGAGTCCCCATCCCTGGAGGGATTGAAGAGTTGTGTAGACATAGTGCTGAGGGACATGGGTTAGTCGGGGACTTGTGTGAGGTTAATGATTGGACTCGGTGATTTTAAAGGTCTTTTCAATCGAGGCAATTCTGTGATTCTGTAAAAACAACTTTGAGAGCACAGAAAACAACAGTCTGATCAGTGACAACCAAGTCAGATGCCACATAACAAATGCTTATAGCAGATTTGTTTTAACACACTCCAGTCAAATCTGTCTTTATCTCAACCCTTCGTGCCCCATGTTGGGCGCCAAAAAGGACTGTGGTGGTTTCACTGACTGATGCCCAGCCTGTCCCCCAGCTAGCGATCCCAGAGCAGAGATAGTCCCGAAACCAAAACCACATTCCTGGAAGAGTGAGCCCGAGAGAATCCCCTCCCTTTCTGGTCAACCCTCATTAATATATCGAACATGATGTTATATGATATGAAATATCTCATTGACATATCTAAATGCCAGTTTGGGTTTTGCTAATTACTACACTTAACCCTGCCCCCCCCAGTCCTTTGCACTTGCAGACAAGCAAAACATGAAGTCCTTGAACTTCCAGCAATAACTAAAAACATTGGTATGTTATCAGCATTCTTCTCATAACAAATGCCATACTGAAACCAAAACACAACTATTCTAGCTACTAAGAAGAAAATTAACTCTGTCTTAGCAAAACCAGAACATTTGGCCAGCTCTGTGCCACATTGGACCTGCTCGTGTGGTGTTGAACATTTCCTGTCCCCTTGTGCTTCCGCAGGGCTTTGCTTCCCTGCCTTTTATTTTATTATTATTAGAGCAGAAGTGTTATGAGGAAGGGACATCTTTTCCTTCTGCGTGTACAGAATTTCCATTTTCCCTGATTCTTGTTCTTTTCCACTAGAATATTTAGAAGATCTCATCGATGGCAATGCTGTGACTGCTGCCTGTATGGGAACTTTTAAGGTCCATGACTGATGCTCCCGGGGTGACCATGATGTAAAAGCCAATCTGCTGCTTATTTTATAACTTGAACATTTGAATGTGATGGAGGAGTGAGGGTCCAGGATCCAGAGGCAGGTTTTGGAAATTGTGTTTGTTTCTGAGTGGGTTTTTTTTTTTTAGTGCTGAAGGTAATTAGCGATTCACGTAATCTCTGAATATACTTATCCGTACATGGAGTCTTTCAGATGAGTTTAACTAGCTCAGAGAGGGGCATGGTAAGTTGTTTATTTTCCCTTTCCTCTGAAAAATGGCAGAGGTTTACTGCGTCATTTTTCTTTCCACTTCCAATTGATCAGTTCATGTTAGGCAGAAGACTCCCTATGAAGGAGCCAACCTTGAGTTGGAAGTTATCTCTCCTTGAAATCTACTTTTTGTCTTGCATGTGTAACCTAGGTCCAAAGTTCACCAGATCTGAGGCCGGGAAAAGTTTTTCCCCTTGGTCGAAGCAGCAGGAATCCAGGAATGATTTGCTTTTCTCCGTTGCTGATAGTGCAGAAGGTCACTGATGCTGCAAAAAGCATCTTGCTTCCTCATTTCCATTTCATCTTTCAAAGACCTTGAATATGAGGGGCACCTGAGGCTCTCCTACCCCCAGCTTTGTCACACAGAAGAGCTTCACTTCCAAAAAAGGAAAACGGTGATGAAGGGAAGCATTTGGTGGGGATGGAGGCAAGATTCCATGAGGATGTGAACCTCATAAGGTTTAACAAGGCCAAGTGCAAGGTCCTGCACCTGGATCTAGGCAATCCTCAGTATCAATACAGGCTGGGGGATGAAGACATTGAGAAGGACTGTGGAGAAGGACTTGGGGGTACTGGTGAATGAAAAGCTGGACGTGAGCTGGAAATGCGCACTCACAGCTCAGAAAGCCAACCATATCCTGGGCTGCATCAAAAGAAGCGTGGCCAGCAGGTCGAGGGAGATGATTCTGTTCCTCTGCTCTGCTCTGGTGAGACCCCGCCTGCAGTACTGTGTCCAGCTCTGGAGTCCTCAGCACAGGAAAGACATGGACCTGCTGGAACAGATCCAGAGGAAGGACACAAAAATTATCAGAGGGCTGGAGCACCTCTCCTATGAGGACAGGTTGAGAGAGTTGGGGCTGTTCAGCCTGGGGGAGAGAAGGCTCTGGGGAGACCTTGTTGTGACCTTTCAGTACTTGAAGGGGGCCTATAAGAAAGATGGGGACACACTTTTGCTAAAAGGACCTGTAGCGATAGGACAGGGGGAAATGGTTTTAAACTAAAAGAGAGGAGATTCAGACTAGATGTAAGGAAGAAATTTTTTTACACTGAGGGTGATGAGACACTGGAACAGGTTGTCCAGAGAGGTAGTAGATGCCCCATTGTGATGGGTTGACCCTGTCTAGAAGCCAGATGCCCACCAAAGCCCACTCTATCACTCCCCCTCCTCAAATGGGCAGGGGGAGAAAAATATAACGAAAAGCTCGTGGGTGGAGATAAGGACGGAGAGAGATCACTCACCAGTTACTGGCACGGGCAAAACAGACTCGACTAGGGGGAAAAAACAAATTTACTTTATTACCAATCGAAATTAGAGGCGAATGAGAAGTAAAACCAAAACTTAAAACACCTCCCCCATCCCTCCCTTCTTCCCGGGCTTAATCTCTTTCCCGATTTCCACCTCCTCCCCCCAGCGGCACAGGGGAACAGGGAATGGGGTTGGGGTCAGTTCATCACATGGTGTTTCTGCCGCTCCTTCCTCCTCAGGGGGAGGTCTCCTTCCCCCGCACCAGCGTGGGGTCCCTCTCACGGGAGACAGTCCTCCACCAACTTCTCCAGCGTGAGTCCTTCCCATGACCAACAGTTCCTCACGAACTGCTTTGGCATGGGTCCATTCCATGGTGTGCAGTCCTTCAGGAAGGGACTGCTCCAGCGCGAGTCCCCCACGGGGTCACAAGTCCTGCCAGCAAACCTGCTCCGGCGTGGGCTCCTCTCTCCACGGGCTACAGGTCCTGACAGGAACCTGCTCCAGCGCGGGCTTCCCGCGGGGTCACAGCCTCCTTCGGGCATCCACCTGCTCCGGCGTGGGGTCCTCCACGGGCTACAGGTGGTCATCTGCTCCACCATGGATCTCCAGTGGCTGCAGGGGGACAGCCTGTCTCGCCCTGGTCTTTCACCACAGGCTGCAGGGGAATCGCTGCTCCGGCGCCGGAGCCCATCCTCCCCCTCCTTCTTCACTGACCTTGGTGTCTGCAGAGTTGTTTTTTCTTACATCTTCTCACTCCTCTCTCCTGCTGCAAAGTGTGCAGCTTTTTTTTTCTCCCTTCCTTTTTTTTTTTCTTAATTATGTTATCACAGAGGCGTTACTGATTGGCTCGGCCTTGGCCAGCGGCGGGTCCCTTCTTGTAGCTGGCTGGCATTGGCTGTGTCAGGTCGGACACGGGGGAAGCTTCTGGCAGCTTCTCTCACAGAAGCCACCCCATGTCCCCCCCTCCCCCACTGCTACCAAAACCTTGCCATGCAAACCCAATACACAAGGATAAGATGTAATGTGGGCTCTTGTTCCATTAGCTTTTAGTAGAAGCAGAGGAACGTGAAAATGAATTATGTCTGACAAGTCACAGTTTGTAGTATCAGCTGATGTATAAACTCAGGATGTTCTTGATTCAAGGGTTGGTGGTTGCAGGTTTTTTATGACTTATTTCAGGTTTTATTTCTAGAAATGCAGATGTATTTCCATGCATCAAATTTGTATAAAAATCAGGGGATGAGGAGAGTGCCTTGCTGTTGTGCTGCAGCCAGTGATGCTCCCGCAGACCCTCTGCCCTGGCATCCCACTTAGTGGTGCATCCCACTATGGGGTGAGACTGATGTCCATCAGGTGGGCCATAAGCCCACCTTCATTCATCTCCTGAAGTTGAGACAGTGGTTTTATTAGCTGTGTGCTGTTTTTTCCTTTGTTTTTCTTGGCAACGTGCATCACAAGCTAAAGGTAACATTTTCCCCCTTGGGCCAGGAAGCCAGTCTGGTGGGAAACTGCTCCAATCTCATGCACAGATTTGACATAGTAAAAGACTTTGTCTTTCTAAAGGTGATGAGGCTTTGGTTTTGTTTAAAAAGAAAAAAAAAATCCACCTCCCAAGTGCAAAAAAATCCTTATTGCAGTGAAGCAAGCTACGTAATAAAATATTGTCTGGCTGAGAACAAAGAATTTCTGGCTTTCTGGTTATTTCTCTCCCTTGCTGAATCACTGTGTCAAGGTGTCTGTTTTGGATTGGATTCTGTGGCCTTTTGCACTTGGTTGTCTCCTGGCTCTTCCCTCTCCCCCCCCCATTTATTTCTGTGTTTATTTTAATGGCTCTCTCTCAATTCACTGTGGAGTTTGCCTGCTCTGTGGCATGCCAGGCTCGTGCATGGCATTGCAGTGTAGCAGCTGTTGGGCTCCTGTCCTGTCCCTTGGGTTTTTCTGCATCACCAGGTACCAGAAACCAGACCTGAGACTGGAAGGATGATGAAATATATAAAATGCTCAGCGAGCCATGGATGTATCAGTATCTGAAAAGACCCAAGGCTAGATGCAGCAGCAGTCACTTTTCAAAGTTTTTTACATTTTAATTCAAAAAGGGTCAGATCCAGGATATAACAACATTGCTCTGCTTAATGTTTTGGAATCTGGAAAAATACCACCTTAGAGCAGCAAATCCAAAAGGTAGACATGATGCTTCATCTGTGGGCATGGAGATACAGCAATACCTGGATGGGAGGAGTCGTGGTTCATCTCAATTGCTTTCATTTTCCATAGTAACTATTCCTGCAGTTTGCTGGATATGAAAACTGGCTGTTGGCATTAAAGATAAACTGCTCCTTTCATTCACTAAGATCCTCTCACTGCTTTAAAAAGATACATTGCTAATTACTTCTTGTTGGAAATTGTCTGGATTAGGAGAGAGAAAATATTTCTGCTGAAGGAGCTTATTAAAGGGAGGTTTTGGGAAGTGAGCCAGCTGCCTGCCAGCCACAGCTGTGCTGATAGGCAGGAGTCCAAACCCCAAACACAGATGGTCAAAGATCCTTCTGCTTGTACTGCTGCCAGAGCATTATCTGGCAGAGGGTTATTTGCAGAGTTAAAGCACACAGGGTTTCACCTGACCTGAAGGCACTAATAAGAAGCAGATAGGAGAGTTGTCCTGCACCAGTTGCTCTGTGCAGCAGATGAAACGACCAACACCGAGATGTGTTCGGGCATCAGCACTTTATTGAAGCTTTGCACTGCTTATATATATCCTTTTTTCCTCCAGCACGCCCCAAGCACGCGGCATTCTTTCACTTTTGATTTGTTACTGCTTATTGAACACACTACAAGCATGCACCTAAACAATTGACATGATTGGATAATTCTACTTGTCCACAAGCCATTCTTTTACTTCTGACTGGTTACTGCTTACAGTGTACAAGTCATCCCTCATCCTGTCTCATACACATTCTTGCTTCTGTTGTTCTGCTTTGTTGTTTATCTTCTCTTCACTCAAGGTCAGGAATTAATTGCTCAAGGCTCAATCTGCCTGCAACCTCGGCCCTTAATTCGCCAACAATTCCCCCTTTTTGTTTCTGTACCACAAAGGCGTTGTTCATCATCTTCTGCAGGGCCCTTTGCAGACACGATAGCAAACAAGGCACTGATAGGAGGGTCACCAAAATTACGAATAACACCTTTAATCCTGACTTTAATAGTGAAGAGACCCATCCTTGTATTCCCCAACTCTGAAACCACTCGCTTAACCAATCATCACTATTTACCCTCAACTGTTTGACATTTTCCTTTAACCTCTTAATGGCCATATGAATCAATGCTGAGTGTTGTGATAAATTCATACAGCACATACCATCAAATTCCTCACAACCATGGCCTTGAGCTAAAAGCAAGAAATCAGTAGCAGCGCGATTCTGCAAAGTGGCATGTCGAACTGAGTCGACATCTGTCAGCAAGCCTGAGAGCGCCAAAGAAGTCAGATTAGATTGTTCAGAAAGCCAGCATCCTAACTTGCGTAGGGTTGTTAGTGCACTTGCTACTCCTACTCCAGGGGCCAGAATAGAGGCTGCAGCTATTTCCCCAGGATTCCAAACCTCTGCATTGGAATCACAGTTGTGCTCAAATGAGCGAATGCTACGCTTGCTTCTTATCCGATTTTTGCACTTTCCCAAAATCATGGTGATGTTAGGTGTCAACAGAGTTAAACGGCCCAAACTGCAGGGGCCTCCACGAATACGTGATGGTGTTCCTGCCCACGCTCTGTCTCCACAGATAAAGAAAACTCCTGGTGGTAGCTGTACTGGGTTATGAGTAGCTTTAGAAATGATTGGTGAAGTGTAACTACACCAAGCTGGTTTATTTCTAAAAACGGAGCCGGTGGCAGTTGCATTCCGGGCAGTGACTCTGGTGTCGCTTGTAGAGAAATTAAAAAAGACACAGAAGTCCATTGGTACTGATCCCAACAGATTCAGCTCCTGTGGCTCTGCAGGCATCATCGGTAGGTATGGGACCCCTCCATCCCAGTTATCACCCACCGCTCGCATTGTGCGAGTGGCTTTCCTTGCCTGCATAGGGACAAGAGACACAGGGTCATCTACTGGTAAATCCACCAGACATGTAGAAAAGGGGTTGTCGGGGGTAGCAAGAGACAAACAAAGCGTGTTCTGCTGCATTTGGTTAGCCAGAGTAATCCAAATATTTGTTTTGGGTAAGATGTTATAGTAAGCTTGAGTCACTATCAAAAGACTGAGAAACCCTACCAAAAGACTCATAGGTTTGTTGCGACGGGGGGAAAAATCCGGACGCTCAATATGAGAATCATCAGACTTCCCCTTTTATTGATCACACACATGCCTCTTATATACAATCTGTTAACCAAGCCCACATACGTTCTTATAAATCCACACTGGTTGGCTTATTAATTCTCCTGAGAACTTTCTCTTTGTCACAACAGCTGGTGTTTGTTCAGTTGAACTTCAAAGGGCAAAACCAGGATACTCCCTTTTTTCCCAGCTTGATTAGAATTGTTTTGTCTAAAGTTCTCAAGGAGAAGAGGCCTCCTGAAGATCTCTGCTAATCCTCTCTGATTTATGTCAAGGGGCCTAAGCCATTTCAATGATTTACAACAATTCCCCCTTTTTTATTATTTTGAACTAAAAAGATATTCTGGGTAAGTTGTTCCACTTGCTTGGTTATACAGGAGAATAACATATGTGCTACAATGTAAAGCAAAATTATAATACTAAACCATCTAAGGCCTTGTACTAGCAAAACAAAAAAAATCAATGGTGGCTCTATTTTGCAAAAGTGCGTGCCTCAAACTATCTACATCTTAAGCTAATTCACTAATTACTTTTGCGGTTAAATTGGACTAATTATTATAATACTTGGGTCTTTTTTTTTTTTTTTTTTTGTAGTTTCCACCCAAATTTTCTAAAACAGGCCTATTTTGTCCTGCTCCAATCAGCCTTTGATATTGACCATAGCACAGGCAAAAAGCCGTTGTCATGGCCGTATCAGGTAACTCCGGATTCAGGCTTCTTCAGAGCTGGTTTTACCCACCGACTGGGTATCCACTGCGAACCTGTGGGTGTAAGCACACAGACATAGCCTCGACCAAAATACAATACTTCAGCAGGGCCATGCCAGGCTCCTGTAGCTAAGTCCTTGAACATAACATAACTCCCTGTTCCTTTGGTAGTAGAAGGGGCTCCCTCCCTATGTTTAATTATAGGGGGTTCCTTTTCTTCCCCAAACACACATAAATGATTCAATACAAAAAGAGCCTTCATAACTCTCTCTTTGGGGTCCACAATGTCCTTAAATTTATCTAGATACTTTTTTATGGTCCCATTCGCTCGTTCCACAATGGCCTGGCCTGTTGGAGAACGTGGGATTCCGGTGACGTGGGCAACGTTCCAGGTTTGGAGGAATGTTCGTAAAGCTTTGCTGCTGTAAGCAGGTCCGTTGTCCGTCTTAATCGTGCCGGGAACTCCCATGACTGCAAAGCAACTGGTAAGATGCCGACGCACATCTCTAGTCTTCTCACCAGGTTGAGGCGTTGCACATATAAGGTGACTATAGGTGTCAATTGACACGTGGAGGTACTTCAGACGTCCTAGAGCTGGAACATGGGTGACGTCCATTTGCCAAACTTCATTGGCCTTCAGCCCTCTGGGGTTGACACCGCAGCCTACCCCATACCTTGATTGTAAAAACTGCATATGGGACAAGCTTTAACTATAGCTCGTGCTTCTCCCATAGAGATATCATAACTTCGAGCTAGGCCTTTCGCATTTTTATGGAATATGGCATGCGCCTCTGTATTGGGTTTGCATGGCAAGGTTTTTGGTAGCAGTGGGGGAGGGGACATGGGGTGGCTTCTGTGAGAGAAGCTGCCAGAAGCTTCCCCCATGTCCGACCCGACACAGCCAATGCCAGCGGCTACAGGAACGGACCCGCCGCTGGCCAAGGCCGAGCCAATCAGTAACGCCTCTGTGATAACATAATTAAGAAAAAAAAAAAGGAAGGGAGAAAAAAAGCTGCACACTTTGCAGCTGGAGAGAGGAGTGAGAAGATGTAAGAGAAAACAACTTCGCAGACACCAAGGTCAGTGAAGAAGGAGGGGGAGGATGGGCTCTGGCGCCGGAGCAGAGATTCCCCCCCCAACAAGTGGTGAAGACCATGGTGAAGCAGGCTGTCCCCCTGCAGCCCATGGAGGTCCATGGTGGTGCAGATGACCACCTGTAGCCCGTGGAGGACCCCACACCGGAGCAGGTGGATGCCGAAGGAGGCTGTGACCCCGCGGGAAGCCCGCGCTGGAGCAGGTTCCTGTCAGGACCTGTAGCCCGTGGAGAGAGAGGAGCCCACGCCGGAGCAGGTTTGCTGGCAGGACTTGTGACCCCGTGGGGGACCCGCGCTGGAGCAGTCCCTTCCTGAAGGACTGCACCCCATGGAATGGACCCAGACTGGAGCAGCTCGTGAAGAGCTGTCAGTCATGGGAAGGACTCACGTTGGAGCAGTTGGTGGAGGACTGTCTCCCGTGAGAGGGACCCCACGCTGGTGCGGGGGAAGGAGACCTCCCCCTGAGGAGGAAGCAGCGGCAGAAACACCGTGTGATGAACTGACCCTAACCCCATTCCCTGTCCCCCTGTGCTGCTGGGGGGAGGAGGTGGAAAATCGGGAAAGAGATTAAGCCCGGGAAGAAGGGAGGGATGGGGGAGGTGTTTTAAGATTTGGTTTTACTTCTCATTCTCCTCTGATTTTGATTTGTAATAAAGTAAATTTGTTTTTCTTCCCCCAAGTCGAGTCTGTTTTGCCCGTGCCAGTAATTGGTGAGTGATCTCTCTCCGTCCTTATCTCCACCCACGAGCTTTTCGTTATAATTTTCTCCCTCTGCCCATTTGAGGAGGGGGAGTGATAGAGTGGGCTTTGGTGGGCATCCGGTCTCTAGCCAGGGTCAACCCACCACAGCCTCTCTCAATTGAATTCAGTGGTTCCAATTTTTGGGTGAGCGCTGGAAACGGAACCAATTGGGCCAACCGAGTACCTCGCTTAATAAAACATGGAGGGAAGAGGGTTTGCAACATAATTTGTATTTCTCCGGTGAAATCTGCATCAATTAGTCCAGTGAACACTTGTAGTTCTTTCATAGAGGCCGAGGAATGGCCTATAAGCAATGCTCCAACAGCTTTACCGTTTATCACAATAGGTCCTTTAAGTCCAGTGGGAACTCGCTGTGGTCGGTTATCAATGAGGGTAATGTCTATTGCGGTTGCCAAGTCCATCCCGAGGCTCCCTCGGGTTGCTGGTAGGAGAGGAAAGGGTTGTTCGTTGGTACTGTCGCTGTGCCGCTGGTGGGTTCCTGATTGGCTGAAAATACTGTCGCTCTTGGGGTTGTCACGGGGCGGGCTTTTCCGCTCGGCTTCCCGTTTCCCGATCGTGATCTTTTACACGCTGCGCTGGCATGGGTGTCGGACCGGCAGTGTTGGCACCACACTGCTCCGGAGTTGCATGCTCTTCGTATATGACCAGAGACACCACATCGAAAGCATCGTAGATGAATATTGCGGCATGTGGTGCCGCCCTTTTGGTATTGCAAAGGTGCAAGAGCAGCAAGGACTTGATTTTGAGATGCTTCTGCTTGTCTTATAAGTCCCTTACCTAGGTCTTTTATAGCATTCACTAACATAGCTTGAGGTCCTACAGGGATTTGTGACATTCTTTCTAAAGCTTCCTCAATTGTCCATGTCCCAGGCAGTGTAACTAATATGCCTCGTGTGATGGGGTTACAGTTTTGGATGGCACACTGTTTTAGTAAAGCACCATGCAAATATTCTGGAACCCCACAGGCAATAATGGCACCAGCTACTCGATCAATAAAAGTGCCAAACGGTTCTTCCATTCCCTGCTTAACTCCCATATATGATGGGGCACCTCCTGGCTGCTTTATTTGATCGAGAGCACGACGTGCCAATCTCATAGATTCTCGTACTTTATCTGGTCCCAACAACGCTTGTGCCTCTATCCTTATGTATGGTCCTATCCCCATGAGTTCTTCTAATGTTACTCCATGCAGTGGGTCTCCTGCTACCCGCTGCATTGCCACAGATTGCTGACAGAGTGCTTGCCAATGTGCCCCAAATAGTATTTGCTGGTGCTGTGTTAATATAAGTTTTGTAATGCTTCGAATATCACTCGGAAGTAATAAGGTAGATCCCCACAAAAAATCTAACATTTGACGAGTGGGTTCTCCTTTTATGCCTGATTCATTAACAGTAGCACGCAGTTGGGTCAATAGTTTCCAATCGAGAGTCTTAAGTGTAACATTTATTTGGCCCTGTGGATCGGGACCAGAATATTCTACCGGAAATGCATGGGCAAGTTCTCTGGCAGTTTCTATATCCCCCTCAGCAATAACGTGCTTTGCAATCTCCTTCCAAAATTCTTTCCGTTCCTGAGCTATCCTTTGTTCTTCCCCAAAAAAAGGATTAGTATTTGCTTGGGGTGTTGATGGAATATACTCCGGCGTAGGAGCCGGTGGCCACCATTCAGGGGAAGGAGCTGTCGGCAGGACCGGCGCCTGCGCATTTGGAATTTCGGAAGGAGGGGGGGAAGCAGCAAGGGGAGGGGTAAGGGGGGGTGCAAGGGGAGCGGCAAGGGGAGGGGCAGGGGGAGAGGCAGGGGCCACGGTTGGGGCCGCCGCGGGGCGGGGAGCCGCCGCGGGGGGGTTAGCCGCCGCCGAAGCGCCAAGGGGAGGGCCCGGGGGCACGGCCGGGGCCGCCGCGGGGCGGGGAGCCGCCGCGGGAGGGGGAGCCGCCGCCGCCGAAGCGCCAAGGGGAGGGCCCGGGGGCACGGCCGGGGCCGCCGCGGGGCGGGGAGCCGCCGCGGGAGGGGGAGCCGCCGCCGCCGAAGCGCCAAGGGGAGGGCCCGGGGGCACGGCCGGGGCCGCCGCCGCCGCCGCGAGGGGCGCGGCCGCCGCCGGGAACGCAGCGCGGCCCGGCTCGACCCCTTTTTCTGGGGGAAGAGAAGCGGGGGGAAAAACGGCAGGGCGTCTCGGCTCAGTCCCTTTCCCCGGGGAGGGGCGGGGGGAAACGCAGCGGGGGGGGAAGCGGCGGGGCGGCTCGACTCGGTCCCCTTCCCCTCCCTTCCTCCCCTCGCACCGCGGCTCCCTCCTCGGCCGAGAAAACGCGGAGGGGGGAGAGGAGCGAGGGGAGGGGGGGGTGGATGCCGGCCAGGTAGCTCCGCCAGTTAGTGCGCTCGTTAAGTCCCGTAGCCTCCTGGCTGGGGCCTTACGGCCGCCATCGCCGCGGGGGGAGGAAAGGGGGAAAAGCGGAAAATGCTGCGATGGGCGCTCGGCAGCCTTTAGATACACTTCATAATGAGCTAGAGCATTAATCACCGCCCACCATGGCTTCATTAATTTTCCAGCTACCTTATCAAAAATCTTATTCCCTAATGCTCGCCATTCTTTCCTCTCAACAACTTCATTAGGGTCAATAAAGCAACCTTTTGAGACCCCATATGCCAAAAGTTCAGGGAGTTTCTTTTTATAGTTAATCCCTGGAATGCTCCGCTTTTTTAAAAAGCATCTGAGCAAATAATACACCGCTTGTCTATTTTCCATACCTATTTATCAGCTCTGCTGCAACCTTTGCAAGACCTCGGCGGTGCGTTCGGCAGGACCCCTCTATAGGTGGCTTCCTGGACTTTCGGAGGTATCAGCCTCTTAGTCTCCCTTGTTGCAGAAAGGGACCGATACGGATTTCTGTCGCGTCGTGGCCGCAAGATGCCTTCTATAAGGTCCGATCTTCGCCCTCTTTAGGGTCCCTGTTCGGGCGCCATTTTGTTGCGACGGGGGGAAAAATCCGGACGCTCAATATGAGAATCATCAGACTTCCCCTTTTATTGATCACACACATGCCTCTTATATACAATCTGTTAACCAAGCCCACATACGTTCTTATAAATCCACACTGGTTGGCTTATTAATTCTCCTGAGAACTTTCTCTTTGTCACAACAGCTGGTGTTTGTTCAGTTGAACTTCAAAGGGCAAAACCAGGATACTCCCTTTTTTCCCAGCTTGATTAGAATTGTTTTGTCTAAAGTTCTCAAGGAGAAGAGGCCTCCTGAAGATCTCTGCTAATCCTCTCTGATTTATGTCAAGGGGCCTAAGCCATTTCAATGATTTACAACAATAGGTTGACACTGCGTTCCCATTTTCCTTTCTTCCAGCCAAAGCGTTATTGGCAAACTGTAATAATTCTATCCCAGTCTTCTTCAAAAAACTGCGAAATGTGTGGAAAATGTTGTCACCCACAAAACAGTTTAACGCTATTTTAATCTCCCGTGCTTTGCCATTCGGGATCACAGCGCGAGCAGCATTCTGTCCTAAATTCAGAATTACAGAACCATGTTCAGGCACATTGAGCACTGATTCCTCAGCATTAAACCATCGACTAACGTTCACTTGGTGCATGTGCTGCCGCTTGCTTGGGTCTTGCTGATTTATAGGGGCGAACACACCGCACCGGTATCCACCGTATGCCGGTATCTGTGGAAACACAAGCATACCCACGTCCCCAAGTAATTAAATCCCATGGACCTTCCCATTGTTGCGTCTGGAGATTTTTGACCAAGACAGGCGCTTTTTGTGTTGGGGGGTCTCGATCCATCTCTATTGATACAAAGTGATATACTATAATCGGGTTTTCTGCTGCGGGGGGAATAGTTAAGTGGTTCAGTGTATACACTGCCTTCCATATGCGTGCCTGCAGGGATTGTCCCATCATTCCCCCTTTTTGTTTTTGTAGCATGGCCTTTAGGGTTTGATGAGTGCGCTCAATAATGGCCTGTCCTGTGGGGGCGTGCAGGATGCCCGTAACATGGTGCACCCCCTAAAGGGCAAAAAACTGTTGAGTACGGGTGGCAATATAGCCAGGGCCATTATCTGTTTTAACTTGGGACAGAATACCCAGGGCCGCAAAAACCCCCCAGAAAATGAAATATGACATCTCTGGCTTTTTCACCAGACTGGGCTGTAGCCCAGACAGCCCCCGAATAGGTGTCGACAGAGACGTGAACATACTTGAACCGGCCAAATTCCAAAACATGGGTGACATCAGACTGCCATAACTGTAGGCTCTGCAGGACCGGGTATTTACCCCCCCTGCCTGCAGAGACGCTACTTTCTGGCAGTCTGGGCAAGATGCGATGATATCTTTTGCAGTTGTGATAGAAACTCCCAACTGGCCTGCTAGAGCTCGAGCCCCTTGATGGAAAAATTGATGCGACCGGATGGCTTGCTGAGCTATATCCGGAACAGGGGCGGCCCAGGCCGGTGCAGTAAGCAAATCTGCACGGCGATTTCCTTCAATGATAAATCTTGGCAGCGTAGTATGACTGCGAGCATGTAAAATGTAAAAAGGAAAGTGTCTTTCTGATATAGCAAACCACAGTTGCTTCAATAGCCCAAAAAGCGCCTGATTATTCACCTCGCGCAATAAAGCACCATCAATCCGTTGCACCACATTACAGACATATTGAGTCTGTAACAAGGTATAAAGACTGTCTTGGCCGCCGTTCGAATGCGCACAATACAGCACGCAATTCAACTAACTGAGGAGAGCCAGTCTGAAACGTAACTATATCATGCCACTGGCCGTCCTTTTGCCAAGTAATTACAGCTTTCCCGGATTTTCCAGACCCATCAGTAAAGACCGTGAGTCCGTCCACTGGGGTCATGGACACCCGTGGAAAATCCAAGATTTGTAGCTCTTTATGCAGTTGTAGAAACCGGTGAGCTGGAGCATGTAACTTAACTTCCCCGGTTTAATTTAAAAAGGCCATCTGCAATTCCTGGCTATTAGCCATGCACCATTCCAAATAGTCGGATGTAATCGGAACAGCGATCGTTGCAGGCTCACAGCCAGTGAGCTGCACACAGCGCTGACGCGCCTTACATATTATCTGTGCCATCAACTCCACCTGTGTACTAACAGATTTCTTTGGTTGATAAGATAATTGGACCCATTCCAGAAAGTGTAATAGGTCTTTCCAAGCCTCATTCCACTGGGCAATCAATTCGATTGGGTGCATTTGAACAGCGAACACATAAAGCTGAATAAGCAATTGCTTGACCACAGGGTGAGCTTCAGCGATAGCATTTTCTACCTGCCAGAGAGCCTGTGTTGCAGCAGAGGTTCGGCTGCGAGGGGAGGTGAGACAAGACTCACCCTTCGAAAGTTCAAATAAGGGGCGTAACATGACATTATCTAACCCCAACAAGGGGCGTAACCAATTTATTACTCCCAACAACTTTTGCAGATCATTGAGTGTACACACCTCATGTTTAATAACCATTGACTGTGGTTGTATGGTCTGATCCAAAATTTTTACCCCTAAATATTTCCAGGGCATTTGGGTTTGGACTTTATCTGGAGCAATAGTTAACCCGTATTCCTGTAGAGCTGCTGTTACCTCTGACATAACCAAGTGCAACAGGCCTGTATCCTTTCCGGCAAATAATATATCATCCATATAATGATAGCAATATATCTCTGGATACTTCTCTTGAATGGAAGAGAGAGCCTGGGCAACATACCACTGACTAATAGTTGGGCTATTTTTCATCCCTTGAGGCAATGCTGTCCATTGAAACCTCTGACAGGGCTCACTGTTATTAAGTGCCGACACAGAAAATGCAAATTTACAGCAATCCTTAGGATGCAAGGGTATTGTGAAAAAAACAATCTTTCGAGTCAATAATGATTATTTCCCATCCCACAGGAATCATAGTCGGTGATGGCAACCCTGGCTGCAAGGCGCCCATACTTTGCATCACGGCGTTTACACATCTCGAATCATGTAATAAATGCCATTTTCCCGATTTCTTTTTTACCACAAATACGGGGGTATTCCAGGGACTATCAGAAGGTTCTAGATTGTCGCGACGGAGCGAAGACCCGGACGCTCAATATGAGAATCAGCAGACTTCCGTTTATTGATTACATATGTGCTCCTTATATACAGCGGTTAATCAAGCCCATGCATATTCCCAAAGACCCACACTGATTGGCTCATTAATTTTCCTGAGAACTTTCTCTTTGTTATAACAGGTGGTGTTGCTCTGTTCAGGTCCCAAGGACATCAACAGGATACTCCTTGCTTTGCGGTTACCAGCTCCCTTCTTTTTCCCAGCTTAGTTAAGGTTGTTTGTCTGAAGTTCCCAAGGGAAAGTAAGCATCTTGGAGACTTCTGTTAATCCACCCTGACTCATGTCAAGGGCCTAAGCTGCGCCTGAGCCATTTCAATACCCTCGCTGCTTCTGCTAAAAGCCTCTGATTGTACAATATCTCTTAGTGATCTACAACGATTCCCCCTTTTTCTTTTTGTACAATCAGGGCTGTAGCAGTGACACTCTGTACTCCTTTCATTACACATCTATACGCAATTTTTACTATAATTAGAACTAAAAATATAATGCCTAAAAAGCATACACTCTCTTTGATTAAAGTTAAAAGCTAAAGCAACAGATTGCCAAAAAGAAATGTTAATCATGCATCAAACAGGTTTATGTTCTTGACAATCTTCTGAGTGTGGTCTTTTAACCACTGCAATTTTGCATATATAGATTCTCTGTGATTTGACAAATTAAAACAACACAAAAAATAATAGAGGGGGGAAAAAAGGGGGGGAAACTCGCCGCTGACCCTGACATATCAGCACCTACACCAGATGTGTGCGGTGCTCTGCCAACAGTTTCCCACAATTTCCCCCATTTTTATTATTTTGAGCTAAAAAGATGTTTTGGGTAAGTTGCTCCACACGTTTGGCCGTACAAGAAAACAATATACGTGCTACAATGCAAAGCAAGATTATAATACCGAGCCATCTAAGGCCTTCTTTTTACTTCTGAGTAATTATATTAGAATTTTCTTATCTTGTTTCTTTATTCTGTTTTTTCACTAAAAGTCAGGAATTAATTGCTCAAGGCCGAAACTGCCTGCATCTTGGGCTCTTAAAGGCCAACAATTCCCCTTTTTGTTTTTGTACCACAAAGGCGTTGTTCACCATCTTCTGCAGGGCCCTCTTCTGCAGGACCCTTCGCAGACACGATAGCAAACAAGGCACTAATAAAAGGATTACCAAAATTACAAATAGCATCTTAAATCCTGACTTTAATAGTGAAGAGATCCATTCTTGTAAAAAACTACTCGCTTAACCAATTATCACCATTTACCCTCAACTGTTTGACATTTTCCTTTAACCTTTTAATGGCTATATGAATTGATTCTGAGTGGTCTGATAGAATCATACAGCACATGCCTTCAGATTCCTCACAAACATGTCCCTAAATCAATTGCTGCTCTATTTTGCAGTGTTGCATGTCTAATGCTATCAATGACTACTAACATCTATGTGAGAATTTGTGACGTGAGATTTGTTTATTTAGTTATCCAACAACCTAGCCTTTTCACATCTCCTAATGCTTTTCCTGCTGCGATGTTAGGGGAAAACAACGCAGTTAGGATCATGGCAGCAGTGTCCCAAAACTGTATCTGATCGTTACAATTTTCAGCAAAATAAGAAACGCTTCTCTTGTGTTGAGTGTTGTGGTTACATAAGAGATGTGTTTAAATGTGAGATTATGAAAACAGATCTAAAAGCTAGAATAGCATTTTTATAGTGCTTAAAATTGTTATTTGGCCATGTCCGATTATATAGCTGCTAAATTTGTGTTTCATTAAATGTGATAATGCTGTCAATACTTACATATCCTAAAAAGCTTTCAAAGTTATACAAAGGCACTTTTATAAGACAGGTTCTAAAAGGATCCCTGGGCGTAGCCAGTGAAAGCCACAGTGATTCTTGCTTCCTTATATTAGCAAAAGTTACCCACATGTTTTGTCTAGGTACTACAGCTTAAGGTCTTAAAACAACACAAATTAACAAAGATCTTAATGCAGTAATAACTATAAACTTAAGACTTTTTTTTTTTTTTAAGTACTAATTTACCAGATGTGTGAATGCTATGTAGTGTTAATCATGTTGAAATCTTCTCTTCTCCTTTTGCATTGGTGAGTGCCAACACTGAATGGTACAATACTTGATCTGTACGGTTTACTGACACTGCAACCTGTTTCCAAGCAGTAGCTCTGCCCAGGTGTTGAACAGCACAGTACTGTACAGCCCCATCTGTCTGCATGTAGTGTATAAAGCTATTACAATTATTACAATGATTTCTGTTTCAATATATACATCAATATAAAATACTACCCAAAACACTTAAACATTTCAAACAATTTAACCACTTCAACAAAAAATGCATTTGCAGAATTAAAGAAAAAATCCAAATTAATGTTGATTGCAAGTTAGAGCAGTTCAAGGATTCCCAGTTTGTCAGTATCTACCCTAACCAGTGCTACCCAAATACAGTATAAGCCATTTAGTGTTTCTACAATGAGAAGAAAACATTCAAATATTAAAGCTAAGACAAACACACAAAAGCAAGGAAAGAAAATTTGTTCTGTACTCATCCCTGTTGTAGCAAGGTACAGCATGTCAGGAGATTGCACTCAGTGCATCGTATGTGCTACGATACCTGGATACAACCATGGAAGACAACTGAAATGGAATCAACTCTGAATTTCCTTGCTGTTGTGGTTTTACGTCAGAACATTCAAGTTATAACATCTTAGTGTCTTTTTTTTTTTTCCTGAAAGGAAGAAGAGAGAAGAATTCATAATGAAATGGTAAAAATGCTACTAAAAATCCCTATCTTGGACGCAATACACTGCTTTAGGAGCTACTGTGTCATTGCACAATATAAGTGGCTTATTAATCGCTGAATTGTTAGTGTAGCAGAATGTATTTATCATTGTGGATGTGTTTTGAAAATTGGTATTTTAAAACCTGCCTGTATTCCATAACAAGCCACAGTTTTGTGTATTTCAAGCACTAATACCCTTACCCAAAGTACTAAATGTACATTTATAGTGGCCAATTTAAAATCTCTGCCTCTGCTGCTTCAGTTTTCAAAATAAGACGTGGTTCAGAGTTTTCATTCTTTACATTACCCTAAAACAGAACTATTTCTGAAGCATAAAAAATTATTATTATTATTATTATTATTATTATTATTATTATTATTATTATTATTATTATTAATATTAATATTAATATTAATATTATTGATATTATATAATTAATAATAATATTAATAATATTAATAATATTAATAATAATAATAATAATAATAATAATAATAATAATAATAATAATAATAATAATAATAATATGGGGTTGGTTTTGCTTTGCTGATTGATTTCTGACTTGAAATATAACCCATTTCACAAAAAACAAACAAAAAAAATCTCTCCCCAGGAGAAGTCCCTGCGAGTTGAGATTGTTTTTCAAAACCAAGTTTCATGCTTACAGTATCTTTATAGTCATGTTATACACCCTTGAAAATAAAGGCTCACATTGAAAATGATGACAGGCCCCCAACTATAAAGGTGTTAACTGGTGACACTATTTTTCATCAGAAAAAAAAAAATTAAAAGTTAAAAGTCCCACAAAAATTCATAGCTTATACTGAAATTTTGATTCATGCTCATTTTGTTAATTTAAAAATACTCTTTGGAAACTGTAAACTCCTGCAGAAAACTTAGTGATACATCTTTTCCTGTTAAAATAAAGATAATTCATATTCACGTCTACCCCATGCTATGTTCTACTACTAATATACACTTCATTATCTGCTCATGTCACCATCTAACACATATCTTTACATTTTTACATTCTTCTACATATAGTGTCCAGGGCTTATTTTTCACCAATTTTTGCTTGAGGAATTTTTTTTTTTTTTTTTTCACTCTTGCTTGTCTTCCAACCAGAGGCGTATCCACTTCACTGAAACCCACCGTGTTCCAGAATCTGTAACGACACAAGCATAGCCCTTACCCAAAGTTATCAGTTCTCTGGGACTTTCTCATACAATAGTGATGACTTCGTATTTATCTCTGATTCTTTAAACTTTTTAAATTGTCGTTTAGTGTCTGTTTAGTTCCCATTTCATTTCTGTTTACACATTAAACAACCACAAAGAAAAATTACCTTTACAACATTGAACTATAACTTCTCATTCGTTAAACCATTAACCATTTGCCACAGGTCCACACCAAGCAGTGCAACTTAAACCATAATTTTAGAGGGTCTGGAATGCAGGTTGATCTCATTTGAGGAAGCCGCAGGGGAAGAGGCGGGGGGGAGCCCCCCTCACCTCAGCCAGCCCAGGTGCGGCGGAGCGGGCCAAGCCTGTGCCCCCCCGCCCGCCTCTGTGTTGTTGTTGTTGTTGTTGCCGCAGCCAAAAATGCCTGCATCGGTGTTAAAAGCATTTGCATCATAGTACAACAATCAGCTGGAGTTAAAAGATTAGTAGAAAAGATGTTACCAACAAATGCCTGCGTATAGGGAGACTGCAGCCCATAATCTCTTACTGTTTTTCTGGCCTCTTTTCCTAGTTCCCAAGGGAACGGAGACCAATTGTTAGGTTTCCTTCTTCCATCGTTCCCGGTACCCCCATAATCACTGTATGTGCAGTAGGTGTGGGCAAGACACTCCCTCAAGCAAAGCGTTTTTATCACTCCTTGCTGTCTCATGGCCAGGTCATCATCATTCCCTGTCCCCCTGGTTGTTCCTTTGGGATTCAAATCGGGTCAGTGTCTACTGTAAAGAGTTTCCTGCTTCAAGCTCACGAATGAGTTGTTGTGCCCATTCTGGACGATTCTCAGGATTAGAGTGTGGAAGTGGCTGTAGAAAATCAGGGGTCAGTAGCGTGGACGGAGACTGGAACCTGGAACATGGGAAGAGTCTTTGGGAAGAGGGAGGGGGAAGCTCCCCCTTGGACTGACGCGAGAGTTTCCTTCTCCTTCTTCCGGCGAGAAACGGAGCTCCGTCGGTATTTGTCCTCCCTAGTGGCGGTGGGGCTGGCGGTCCCCTCGGGGAGAAGGGGGGGGGTGCCGGGGGTGGGGGGGGTGCCGGGGGTGGGGGGGTGCGCCCCCGAGTCCTTCTGGCTGCGGAGCTCGTCCGCGCTGACCAGCCTATCAGCACGCAGCTTGGCCCCGCCTCCCTCCGGTCGTGCAGCCACTGCTGCTCCCCCACCGGGCCCTCGCGGCCGCCGTCGCCATGGAGGGGGGAAAGGGGGAAAAGCGGAAAACGCGATATGCCGCTGCGATGGAGCAATAGGGGCCTCCGTAGCAGTTGTCTCCAAGCCAGCGCTGCCGATGTCGCAATTGGGAGTCCAGTTAAATGCTTCAGGTTAAACGCCATATCTTGCTTTTCCAAAAAGCATTTAAATAATGAGAGCGTTACCTCTTTATCCATGGTCGATGTCGTTCGCCCTCTCTCGGCACCGGCTGCAATTTTGCCCCCTTTGTGCCGCAAGTCCTTAAGTCCAGGGAGTTCCTTCCTACAGTCAATCCCTGGGTGCTCCGCTTTTCTAAAAAGCATTCGAGCAAATCATACACCGCTTGTCTATTTACCCAGTCGTCAGCGCGCTGTTGCAGCCTTCAAGACCCCGGCAGTGCGTTCGGCTGGACCCCTCTGTAGGTGGCTTCCAGGGCTCGGAGGAACCAGCCTCTTGCAGACTCCCTCGCTGCAAAGGGACCGATACAGAACTCCGTCGTCGTGGCCGCAGGATGCCTTCTGTAAGGTCCCATCCTTGCCCTCTTTAGGGTCCCTGTTCGGGCGCCATTTGTCACGACGGAGGGAAGACCCGGACACTCAATATGAGAATCAGCAGACTTCCGTTTATTGATTACATATGTGCTCCTTATATACAGCGGTTAATCAAGCCTATGCATATTCCCAAAGACCCACACTGATTGGCTCATTAATTTTCCTGAGAACTTTCTCTTTGTTATAACAGGTGGTGTTGCTCTGTTCAGGTCCCAAGGACATCAACAGGATACTCCTTACTTTGCGGTTACCAGCTCCCTTCTTTTTCCCAGCTTAGTTAAGGTTGTTTGTCTGAAGTTCCCAAGGGAAAGTAAGCATCTTGGAGACTTCTGTTAATCCACCCTGACTCATGTCAAGGGCCTAAGCTGCGCCTGAGCCATTTCAATACCTTCGCTGATTCTGCTAAAAGCCTCTGATTGTACAATATCTCTTAGTGATCTACAACACTAGATGGCCTTGTTGTAATTGTTCTCTGACCAATTCTTTAAGAGCTTGCAATTTATCGACTGATAGGGGCCACTGATCCACCCATACCGGCTTCCCATGGGGTCACAGCCTCCTTCAGGCATCCACCTGCTCCGGAGTGGGGTCCTCCACGGGCTACAGGTGGTCATCTGCTCCACCGTGGACCTCCATGGGCTGCAGGGGGACAGCCTGCCTCACCATGGTCTTCACCACAGGCTGCAGGGGAATCTCTGCTCCGGTGCCTGGAGCACCTCCTCCCCCTCCTTCTTCCCTGACCTTGGTGTCTGCAGGGTTGTTTCTCTCACATCTTCTCACTCCTCTCTCCAGCTGCAAAGTGTGCAGCTTGTTTTTCCTGTCTTCCCTTTTTTTCTCAATTCTGTTCTCCCAGAGGCGTTACTGATGGGCTCGGCCTTGGCCAGCGGCGGGTCCGTTCTTGGAGCTGGTGGCATTGGCTGTGTCAGGTTGGACATGGGGGAAGCTTCTGGCAGCTTCTCTCACAGAAGCCACCCCCTTGTCCTCCCCCCCCGCTGCTACCAAAACCTTGCCACACAAACCCAATACACTCATCACCCTTAAATGTAAGGGAGTTTTCTTTCTGCTAAGTTCCATTTTCCTTTAGAGAGAGTTGAAGGTATTGCAAGATGACCTTTTTTTTTAGTTTCCAACTAGAGATCCATAAATATCTCAAATACGTGGTTTGTGCTCCTTTGCTGGACTTGATGACTTCCGACAAATCCATTCCCTTTCAATCCACCATCTCTCCTGTTGCTAATCATCAAAATGCTAGTTGGACGTGGAAGTGAGCACCCCAAAAGCGGAACCAGATTTTTTTGTTTTCCTTGCCTTCCGGATGGCATGTGACTCACTCCAAATTCGCTTGGTAATTTTATAATTGTCTCAAAACAGACTGTAAATACCAATTCCTGGTGAAGATGCAAGTGGCATTCAGCCATGAAGAAATAGGAAGGAGGAGAGCATTGTAAAGCCCCTATATCTTCTATAGTCATTTTCCTGCAGAGAGAGAGGTTTTAAAAATAGACTCTAGTGTTATCTCTGTTTCATCTCCTCGTGCAAACCTCCTTGCTGGACCATTTACAGTTGCGCTGTTGACTCAACATCATTTACTGCTGTCGTCCTAGAGAAGCTTTTAATTTATCATCCTCTTCCTCACACCCTTGTCCATCATCCCCAGCTTATCACCCTTATCCAGCACAGCTAATGCCATGGGCTTTTAAAATTAAGCTTTTTAATTTTGTTTTTCTCTTGTGCATGTGTCCGGAGGTTTTCAGTACTTTGGGTTTTAAGAAGGAGGATAAGTAAAATGTCTGTTGTTGTCCTTAGATGTAGGAATATTAGAGAAATGGGACTTTTTTTGTTTGTGCGTTACCACCTAGGATTATTATAAATGTTATTGGAAATGCAAATATACAGCAAATAGTATCCTGCCTGTGGTAACCCATAGGCTTTGGCTGATGTTTTTTTTAACTTTTTATAATTGCTCGGATGTCATTTCTTGATATTTTTTATTTTGCTTTCTCAGGCCCCCTCCATTCTTGGTGTCTCTCCTGAAGGGATGGAGAACTCTTCGGTGGCATCAGCCTCCTCAGAGGCAGGGAGCAGCCGCTCTCAGGAGATCGAGGAGCTGGAGCATTTCATCGACAGCTATGTCCTGGAGTACCAGGTCCAGGGGCTGCTGATGGATAAAACGGAGGGGGACGACGAGAGCATGAAGACACAGTCCCATGTCTCACAGGTGGGCAAAGGGCACAGCATGGGGTGGGTGAAGGGCTGGAGGACACTGGAGGTTTTCACTGGCAACTTGTAGCCTGGGTTGGGGAAGCAGCTTTTCAAGCGCTTGTGTGTGAAGCAGGACGTAATAAAAGACTGGATTTGGGGCAGCTTGCTTGTTCAGCCAGATATGAGGTCTCCAACCAGTTGGTAGAGGTCTGCTGCCAGCTGGGTTTTGTTTTTCCATGGTCTCAAGATATGTGCCCTGACTTCTCTGGGTGTGTTGAGTTTGTGTGGGGGGGTGGTTTTTGGTAGTGGGAGAAGGGACTATAGTGATGGCCCCTGTGAGAAGCTTCAAGAAGCTCCCCTGGCTCCAAGGTGGACTCACCTCCAGCACAGGCTGAGCCAATCAGCGATGGGGAAATGCTTCTTCAAATCCATATTTATGAGGAGGAGAACTGGTTTGGCAAGCAATCAGGAACATCAACAAAAACCAAAAAAACCTGAGGAGAGAGGAGGGGGGATGTGAGAGAGACAACTACAGACACCCAGGTCTGTGAGGAAAGAGGGGGAGGAGGT
The DNA here is from genome assembly GCA_907165065.1 of Caprimulgus europaeus. The sequence continues at coordinate 77,892 of OU015537.1, forward strand.
AAGTGGAGATTCCCCTGAAGCCCATGGAGGTTAATGGCAGAGCAGATACCCACATGTAGGCCATGGAAGACTCCACGCTGGAGCAGGATGCTGTGCCCAAGGGCAGTTGTGACTATGTTGAGTGCTTGTGATGAGCAAGGAGACCCCAGAGATGCTCAATACCAGAGCAGGGGGAGGAGGTGTGCTGGACTGGAGATCTGTCTGCAGCCTGTGCAGGTCCCCATTCCAGAGCTGGGAGCTGTGCCTGAAGAGGTCCGTGACTCTGTGGGAAGCCTACATTGGAACACTTTGTTCCTGAGCTCTTTTAGCCCACGGGAGGGACCCCACACTGGAGTGGGGGAGAGTGCAAGGAGCCGTTCCCCTGAGGAGAAAAGGAGTGGCAGATGGACTGACTGCAACCCCTATTCCCAGTCCGCGAGGAGCACAGCAACAGTAAGTTCCACCACTGAGCACGTGCGAGGAGGAAAGGGCGGGTTCCTGGAGCCAGGGAACTCTGATGTTGCAAGCAGCGTTTCATGCTTGTCTGTCACAGATTGCAGGATCTGAAGGGTCTGCAGAGTCCAGGATGCTGGACCACGTTCCTGAAAGGGCAGTTTGTTGGGCTGCTGAAATAGGAGGGTGCTGTCTGCCATGGGTTTGGTACCTGGCAGAGGAATGGATGGCTGCAGACAGGTAGTCTCTGGCACCTCTGTGTGGCCACCTACACAATCACAGCCTGGGGAGGGGGGAACAGCAGCCTTTCCGGGGGAGCAGTTCCCTGACAAGAGAGGAAGGCAGGGAAGCATTTCTGAAGGGTCTAGAGGGGAGATTAAATCCTGGCTATCGAGGCAAGTCCCTATGAAGCATGGGAGCCTTCTTGTCCTCCATGCAGGGCCAGGAGGTCCTTATGGACGTGGGTACCTGGAGCAAAGCATTAAGGAAGGGACCAGGCTTTGGGGTTTCAGTGCCTGGGCACATCTAGGGTACAACCCTCTCTGCTGTGTTCCTACAGCTGGGGCTGGGGAGCAAGAAGATGAGCCTTTTTTTACCATGATTGGCTGCTATCAGTGGAGACAGAAAATGTATCTATCTAAACAGAGAGCTTATAGTGATAACTGTCATCTGACTTAAATAGCAGAAAGCTGGTGTTATAAGGCTATGGATGGTGTAGCAGCGATACCGTTAGCTGGGTTTAACCCTCTTGTCCGTTCTCCCAAATTACATCCTTGGTAAAACAACTGAGAAACCAAAAATAACCAAAAATACAACTCCAGTGCTGCAAGCTGGCTGCCCACGGCCAGGCTGGCATCAGGGAACACAGTCAGGCACTGCAGGTGGGAAGCTCTGCAGAGGACTGAGACCCCCACTCCTGTCCAAGATCAGTCCCTGAGGCCTTCTAGTCCCCTTTCAGTCCCTCCCCATCACCGGATCCCAGCAGGTGAGTGAGAGCCTGCTCCCATGGCACCTGGCTCAGAGGCAGCGTGCTCCAGCAAGGTACCCTGAGAAACAAGGAGCTCCTTCCACCTTCGTTCATCTGGTCTCCAGCTTATCCTGCTGTTTTACCCAGCCCTCTCATTACATTTGCTCCCCAAGCTACTCCCTAATTTAATTTCTATTCCTAGGGAACTTGGGAAAGGTGGATTTTCCCAAACCCCATTTCCTACCCCTCTTCATGCCTCTTGGGAAAGGTGGGGAAACACTCAGAAGGGTTAGATCCACCTCACAAAGGTGTCAGAGTTGGAAGCAGGACCCAGATTTCTTGCCTCTGGACAAGTGCTGACCATAGTTGGGGACAGGGCTGGCCCTTGCAAACATCAGTCCTTCCTGGGCCACATGCAGAGAAAGCCCGGGAGACAGAACTGGTAAAGAAAGAGGCTTCAGTACAGGCAGTAAGTTGTAGTGAGTGCCCAGACCCTTCTCCTGGTGTAAAGGTAAGTACCTGCACAAGGTGTGCACAGGTTGGCGACCTGTTATGTCAGGTGGCCGAGTTGTAAGAAACAGTTAAAAGGCTATGCAGTATTACAGGAGATGAGGCAGAGATAGATAGGTGGTTTCATAGCCATGTTCCACTGAGAATGAGACACCCTGGTGACCCACAAAAGCAGAAATTCACTAGAGACTTCACCCTCCAGCATCACAACTGCAAACAGATATGAAGCCTTAACAGCCATAGACTCCCACGAGGGAGGCCTGCCCAGCGAAAATGTAACACCACCACACAGTGGACAGCATAAAAAGAAACAGGGAGTGCCTGTAGTGGGTGACTCTATGTTAAAGGGCACCGAGGTACCCATCTGCCGACCAGACAATCACAAGAGGTGTGCTGCCTTCCAGGAGCTAAGGTTCGTGACATTGCCAAGAGGGTGCCCCAATTTCTCAGGAAAACAGACTACTGTCCCCTATTACTCTTCCATGTGGGGATGAATGACACCTCAAGCTGTAATCTGGGTAGAATATGGAAAGACTATAAATCCCTGGGGACACAAGTGAACAATATTGGTGCCCAAGTCATCTTCTCTTCCATGTTGCCAGTTAGAGGAAAGGGGCCAGGCAGAAACAGATGTATATTACATATGAACTCCTGGCTATGTGGCTGGTGACATCGTGAAGGTTTCAGCTTTTATGATAGGTTCTTTGATTACAACCTGTTAGGGAGTAATGTAGCTCACCTGTGTGGAAGAGGTAAGGGTATCTTTGGTAGCAGGCTGGCCAACCTGGTGAGGTGGGCTTTAAACTGAAGGGCTCGGAGGGTGGGGTCCAAAATGGCAACAGTCACACCATCACATCCGACTGGGGAATGAGCCTGAAACCTCCATGCTCAACTACCTCACTGAAACACCTGCACACCAGCACACACAGCCTGGGAAATAAACAGGAAGAACTAGAGATCTGTGTGTGGTCACAGGGCCATGATCTTGTTGTGATTACAGAGACATGGTGGGATAGCTCACATGGCTGGAATGCAGTCATGGATGGCTGTGTGCTCTTTAGGAAAGACAGGCCATGCAGGCAGGGTGGTGGAGTTGCTCTTTATGTGAGAGAGCAGCTGGAATATCGAGCTCTGCCTAGGGTAGGATGAAGAGCAAGTTGAGAGCTTATGGGTAAGAATCAAGGGGCAAGCTCATATGGCTGACACTGTTGTGGGGGTTTACTACAGGCCACCTGATCAGGATGAGGAAGCTGATGAGGCCTTCTACCAGCAGCTGAAAGTAGCCTCATGCTCACAAGCTGTAGTTCTCATGGGGACTTCAACTGCCCTGACATTTGCTGGAAAAGCAACACAGCTAGGCACGCACAGCCCAGGAGATTCCTCCAGATCATTGATGATAACTTTTGAACACAGCTGATGGAGGAACCCACAAGGAGAGGAGTGCTGCTAGACCTAGTGCTAAGTAACTGTGGTGGGTTGACCCTGGCTAGAGGCCGGATGCCCACCAAAGCCCACTCTATCACTCCCCCTCCTCAACTGGGCAGGGGGAGAAAATATAACGAAAAGCTCGTGGGTGGAGATAAGGACGGAGAGAGATCACTCACCAGTTACTGGCACGGGCAAAACAGACTCGACTTGGGGGAAAAAAACAAATTTACTTTATTACCAATCAAAATCAGAGGAGAATCAGAAGTAAAACCAAATCTTAAAAACACCTCCCCCATCCCTCCCTTCTTCCCGGGCTTAACTTCTCTCCTGATTTTCCACCTCCTCCCCCCAGCAGCACAGGGGAACAGGGAATGGGGTTGGGGTCAGTTCATCACACGTTGTTTCTGCTGCTCCTTCCTCCTCAGGGGGAGGACTCCTTCCCCTGCACCAGCGTGGGGTCCCTCTCACAGGAGACAGTCCTCCACGACCTTCTCCAACATGAGTCCTTCCCATGACTGACAGTTCTTCGCAAACTGCTCTAGCATGGGTCCATTCCATGGGGTGCAGTCCTTCAGGAAGGGACTGCTCCAGCGCGGGTCCCCCACAGGGTCACAAGTCCTGCCAGCAAACCTGCTCCGGCGTGGGCTCCTCTCTCCACGGGCTACAGGTCCTGACAGGAACCTGCTCCAGCGCGGGCTTCCCGCGGGGCCACAGCCTCCTTCGGGCATCCACCTGCTCCGGCATGGGGTCCTCCACGGGCTACAGGTGGTCATCTGCACCACCATGGACCTCCATGGGCTGCAGGGGGACAGCCTGCCTCACCATGGTCTTCACCACAGGCTGCAGGGGAATCTCTGCTCCGGTGCCTGGAGCACCTCCTCCCCCTCCTTCTTCACTGACCTTGGTGTCTGCAGAGTTGTTTTCTCTTACATCTTCTCACTCCTCTCTCCAGCTGCAAAGTGTGCAGCTTTTTTTTCTTCCCTCTCTTCCTTTTTTTCTCAATTCTGTTCTCCCAGAGGCATTACTGATTGGCTCGGCCTTGGCCAGCTGCGTGTCTGTTCTTGTAGCCGGCTGGCATTGGCTGTGTCGGGTCGGACATGGGGGAAGCTTCTGGCAGCTTCTCTCACAGAAGCCACCCCATGTCCCCCCCCCCTCCACTGCTACCAAAACCTTGCCAAGCAAACCCAATACAGTAACAAAGAAGGAAAGCCAACGTCACTCCAGTCTTCAAAAAGGGCAAGAAGGAGGACCCCGGTAACTACAGACCGGTCAGCCTCACCTCCATACCTGGGAAGGTGATGGAACAGCTCATTCTTGATACCATCTCTAAACATGTAGAGGAAAAGAAGGTTATCAGGAATGGTCAACATGGATTCACCATGGATTCATGCTTGACCAATCTGATAGCTTTCTATGATGGCATGACTGGCGGAGTAGATGAGGGGAGAGCAGTGGATCTTGTGTACCTTGACTTCAGCAAGGCTTTTGACTCCGTCTCCCATAGCATCCTTGTAGGTAAGCTTAGGAAGTGTGGGTTAGATGAGGGGACAGTGATGAGTTTTAACCAGGAAGGGTGGCTGCCCCCCCCACCCCCAACCGTCTGGTGGTATGGGGAGGAGAAAATATAAACAAACGGGGCTCAGGGGTTGAGACACGAGCAGGTTACTGGGATAGTAAGGGAGAAACAACACCAAACAACAACAACAACAGTGCTAATGAAAGGATATACAATGTAAGAACATGATAAACAAAATGAAACTAAATGGGCTGACATTCATGAATAACCTGTGCAAGTGTCCATGGTTAAGTCCACCCCTCGATCACGAGCCCATCTATATGTCACATCTCTTCCTTGATGGCCTGAGGCATCATGGGCCCAGCGGGCTAAAAATTTTTCACCCTTCTGTTGCCAGTCCAGGTCTACTTGAGACATTTTGATCTTAGCAGCCTGGTCCACCTGTTGGTTGTTTTGATGTTCTTCAGGGGCTCGACTTTTGGGCACATGAGCATCTACATGACGTGTCTTCACAACCAGTCTCTCCAGCCGAGCAACAATGTCTTGCCATAGTTCAGCAGCCCAGATGGGTTTGCCTCTGCGCTGCCAGTTGCTCTGTTTCCATTGCTGTAACCACCCCCACAGGGCATTTGCCACCATCCATGAGTCCGTACAGAGGTAGAGCACTGGCCATTTCTCTCGCTCAGCAATGTCTAAGGCCAGTTGGATGGCTTCTACCTCTGCAAACTGGCTCGATTCACCTTCTCCTTCAGCACCCTCAGCAACTCATCGGGTGGGACTCCACACAGCAGCTTTCCACTTCCGATGTTTCCCTACAATGCGACAGGAGCCATCAGTGAACAGGGCATATCGTTTCTCATCATCTGGTAGTTCATTGTACGGTGGAGCCTCTTCAGCTCGTGTCACCTCTCCCTCTGGTGACATCCCAAAATTTTTGCCTTCTGGCCAATTCGTGATCACTTCTATGATTCCTGGGTGACTGGGGCTTCCAATTCAATCCTGTTGTGTGATCAGTGTGACCCACTTACTCCATGTGGCATCAGTTGCGTGGTGTGTAGAGGGAACGCTCCCTTTGAACATCCAGCCCATCACGGGCAATCGGGGCGCCAGGAGGAGCTGAGCTTCAGTACCCATCACTTCTGGAGCAGCTCCAACTCCCTCATACGCTGCCAATATCTCTTTTTCAGTTGGGGTGTATCGGGTCTCTGATGCTCTGTATCCACGACTCCAAAACCCAAGGGGTCGACCTTGAGTCTCCCCTGGTGCTTTCTGCCAGAGGCTCCAGGTTGGTCCATTGTCTCCACCTGCTGTGTAGAGCACATTTTTAATGCCTTGTCCTGTCTGGACTGGCCCAAGGGCTACTGCATGGACTATCTCCTGTTTGATTAGTTCAAAGGCTCGTCGTTGCTCAGCACCCCATGTGACATCATTCTTCTTTCGGGTCACCTGGTAGAGAGGGCTCACGATCTCACTGTAATGTGGAATGTGCATTCTCCAGAGTCCCACAACGCCTAAGAAGGCTTGTGCTGCCTTTTTGTTAGTTGGTGGGGACATAGTTGATATTTTATTGACCACATCCATTGGGATCTGACAACGTCCATCTTGCCACTTGATTCCTAAAAACTGGATCTCCTGAGCAGGTCCCTTGACCTTGCTTTGTTTTCTGGCAAAGCCAACTCTCAGGAGGATTTGGATTATCTCCTTCCCTTTCTCAAAAACTTCTTCTGCTGTGTTGCCCCACACAATGATGCCATCAATGTATTGCAGGTGTTCTGGAGCTCCACCCTGCTCCAAGGCAGTTTGGATCAGTCCATGGCAAATGATGGGGCTGTGTTTCCACCCCTGGGGTAGTTGATTCCAGATGTACTGGACACTCCTCCAGGTGAAAGCAAACTGTGGCCTGCACTCTGGTGCCAAAGGAATGGAGAAGAACGCATTGGCAATGTCTATGGTGGCGTACCACTTGGCTGCCTGTGACTCCAGTTCATACTGGAGCTCTCACACATCCGGCACAGCAGCGCTCAGTGGTGGGGTGACTTCATTCAGGCCACGATAGTCCCCTGTCAGTCTCCACTCCCCATTAGACTTCCACACAGGCCATATGGGGCTGTTACAGGGAGAGCGAGTCCTGCTGACCACTCCTTGGCTCTCCAGCTGACGAATCAGTTCATGGATGGGAATTACGGAGTCTCGGTTGGTGCGATATTGCCGCCGGTGCACTGGTGTGGTAGCGATGGGGACCTGCTGGTCTTCGACCCTCAGCAATCCCACAGCAGAAGGGTCCTCTGAGAGACCAGGCAGAGCAGACAGCTGTTTGATTTCCTCTGTCTCCAAGGCAGCTATGCCAAAAGCCCACCGGTACCCTTTTGGGTCCTTGAAGTACCCTCTCCTGAGGTAATCTATGCCGAGGATGCACGGAGCACCCAGGCCAGTCACAATGGGGTGTTTTTGCCAGTCATTCCCAGTCAGACTCATTTCAGCCTCCACCACAGTCAGCTGCTGGGACTCCCCTGTGACTCCAGAAATACAGATGGATTCTGCTCCTTTAAAGTCTGATGGCATCAGGGTGCATTGGGCACCAGTGTCCACTAGAGCTTTGTACTGCTGGGGGTCAGATGTGCCAGGCCAATGGATCCACGCAGTCCAGTAAACTCGGTTGTCCCTCTCCTCTGCCTGGCTGGAGGCAGGGCCCCTCTAATCTTGATCAGACTGCCCATCATCATCATATGAGTTTGAGCAGCTTGTGCAGGCTGGACCCCTCTTGTCTTCGTTTGCATCTTGTAGATAGGGATCAGAAGCCCATCTACGCTGTTTGGAGAGCCGACCACTGGAAACTGGAGCGACTTTCTTGGAAGAACTCCCTTTTGTGTTTGTTTTTCTTCGCAGCTCACGGACACGTGCCTCTAGGGCTGAGGTGGGTTTGCCATCCCACTTTCTCATGTCCTCTCCATGGTCTTGCAGTTCAAACTACAGTGTACCCTGTGGTGGAGGAACGCTTGTTCTTATCAGCTGAGACCTTGGTACGTGCAGAGGAATCAGACATGTATTCCCAGAACTCTTGGGTCAGTTCCTCTACAGCTGAGATGAGGGAGGAGGACAGAGTGTCTCCATATGTCCGGAGGTGGCGAGCCATGTCATCCACCCTTGGCTCCTCTCCAGGTTTGAAGTTCATTATTGACAGTGACTTGGCATACGATGCTGGTGCGTTCTGTAGAACCTTCCGCCACATGCCTTGTGTGCATGGGACTTCATCTGGATCTTTGGGTAACTGCTCGTCATTCAGGTTACTATAAATCACTTCCAGCACAGCTCATTCTCTCAAGCACTGGATGCCTTTTCTGTGGTGTCCCACTTGCTTAGATTGCACAAAATATCGTCCTTAAAGTTGAACCTTTCTTTCACACTTGACAGGAGTCGCTTCCAGAGGTTGAGAGTCTGTGGCTCCCTCCGAATTGCTTTGTCAATGCCACTTTCTCTGGCAATGGAACCCAACTGCTTGGCTTCCCTGCCATCTAGATCCATGCTGCTGGCCCCATTGTCCCAGCATCAGAGCATCCAGGTGGCAGTGTGTTCACCTGGATGACGGGTGAGATCCTTTCGGATGTCTCGCAGCTCACTGAGCAATAGGGATCGGGTGATTACCTCTGGGTCTGGCTCTTCCTCGGGTTCTCGTGATGGCCCCGCTTCCTCCTCATCCTTTGTTATGCGAACAGATTTCTTTGTGTATTTCCTCTTTTGTATGGGGGCAACTGATACTGGCACAGGTTTGTTGTCTGGTTTATCTGTGCTGCTTTTCACCGAGGCTTGAGTAACCTTAGCGGGTGTTGGGATTGGATTAGTTGTAGTGGTGGCTGTTGCAGGGCTTGTGGTCACAGTGCTGGTCACAGGGGTTGAAGTGGCTGCAGTGCTGGTCATGGGGGTTGACGTGGCCACTGTGTCTGTTGAAGGAGCTGGCGTGGCAGCACAACACTGACATCTGCACCGAACACCCATAGCAGATCTAAACAACATCACAACCTGACACACATTCAGCAACAGGGTGATGGTTGTTTGAGCATCCCAAGGGTATTCAAAATTCTCAAGAGCTTTTATAAATGACTCGGAGGAGAAGGGGAAAACACAGGCAGATGTCCCCTCCTTGTGTTGGCTGTCCCAGGAAAAGGTGTAATTGGTGACCACACCCATCAGACAGCTCCCAAAACCCAGGGATGGAGCCGGCTTGGTGGTGCCACCTGCCACCACTGCATACAGATACAAAATCGGTCCCACAGCCCATGATTTTATCATACCAACAACCAGCACCCCACAGCACAGCACAACAAAAACCTTAGTCAGCAAAACAGCATCCCTCCTTCCAATCCAACGCCTGGAGGTGGTGAACCACGTATAAACACTGGCAAACAGCATGTACGGCAAGTGAGGTGAGACAGACCACAGCTCTAAAACCACCTTAGAGAGCACAGAAACAGCGTTCCGATCAGCGCCGACCAAGTCCCAGGCCACATAATTAGTGCTTATCAGAGGTTTGTTTTAACACAGTCTGGTCAAATCTGTCTTTATCTCAACCCTTCATGATCCATGTTGAGTGCCAAAAAAAGACTGTGGTAGTTTCACCCTTTGGGTTTGCAGGGAGCAGGGGAGAGGATTGGAAGGAAAAGGTCTGGGAGACTCACGGGTTGAGTTAAAAACAATTTACTAATTAAAATGAAATGATAATGATAACAACAGTGATAACAGACTATACAAATGAGTGATGCACAGTGCAATTGCTCACCGCCCGCTGACCGATGCCCGGCCTGTGCCAGCCAGTGATCCCAGAGCCGAGACAGTCCTGAAACTGAAACCCTGGAAGAGTGAGACCGAGCGATCCCCGAGAGAATACCCCTGTCTTCCAGTCAGCCCTGGTTAATGTACTGACATGACGTGATGTGATCTGGAATATCTCATGGGCACATCCCAATGCCAGTTTGGGGTTTGCTATTCACTGCGCTTCTCCCTCCCAGTCCTAATGCGGCTGTGAACGGCCAAACACGGTGGCCTTGAGCTCCAGCAGTAACTCATAACATTAGTACTTTATCAACATTCCTCTCTTAACAAGTCTTACACCGAAACTAAAACACAGCTATTCTAATTACTAAGAAGAAAATTAACTCTATTCTAGCAAAACCAAGACAGTGGATGATGATGATATGTACTCACAGGGGCTGGAGGACAGAGGTTATGGACGTTCATTGAAACTGGGTGTGCGTTGATCGTGAGAGAACTCACTCGCGCACCCGGCCGTTAATAAAGAAGTGTCTGCTTATCCGCATCACATTGTGGTGATAAGTTTCTTATTCCGGATTTTCGGTAACACTGGGTGTAGGATCAGCTTTACTGGATCTCTGACCATTCTGGGTATTTTTGTCATTCTCATCAGTGTGTTTCTCAATCATCATTCTTGGTGGCTTAATTAATTTTCAGAAGTACTAACCCGTTTGTGGTGAAAATTATTATCTAAAGCTGAGGGTTGGGTCATTGGGAGCTTCAAGTTAAAACTTCTTACTGTTATAATTGCAGTCCTGGGGAACTTCTTTTCTTTCATACGTGCTTTTTTTTTTTTTTTGTCCTTTGACTTGAGAATTGGCTTTTAAAAAGTCTTATTATTAAGTCTTGGTATTGTGCTGTGAGCATTTTAGTAAGCACCCTACAGCACATGTTCACTTGGGCAGTGTGTTCCTTGCCTTGTGAGTCAAGACAGAAACTGGTTATAAAGACAGGTCATCAAAGACCAAAAGGACATCTTGAAATGACCGTAGTGATTCATGACTTAATGACAAGTTGCATTATCATTTGGCCCCGGTGTTGTCTTTTTGGAGTCTGGCTAATGCTTAGAGCGTCTCCTAGAGGTCGTGGGGACATTGTCTAGGAGCACCAGGAGTTGCAGCCTGTTTTGGGTGGGAGCATTCAACTGCTGCCTAGAAGCTTGCATCTGTCTGACCTCCTGCACCACCTCAACCATCACTGCAATTTCCCCTAATTGCTGGGATTAGTGCCAGGGCTGACCTGCCTATGCTCACCTGTAGAGCACTGATGAGCTGATGCACTGAGGAGATGTTGGGGAGCTAGGTGGGACAGCTTGTGCTGCCTCTGCTTGCACTGTGCATTAGGAGGTGTTGGTTCCAAGGCTCTCCCTCCACATCCAAACAGATTTCAAGATAAGCATCAGACAGTAGTGCTATATGCTTTACTTCAGGGCTCAAGAAGGGGCTCTTCAGAAGCCCTTTACTGAGTTGAATTTGGGCAACAATTTTAGGACATAACCTGTTGTATTAGGAACCCATGTCTCAAATTTTTGCCATTTAGCATCTATGTTGCTGATGTTGCTTATCTTCATTGCAACTGATTACATGTTCCTGTTCTTTCTCCCTGAGCTCAAATACTTTACTCTTAGGAAATCCTATTGTAACTGGCTCATTGACAGTTACTTAAAATATCCCATGTCCATAGGAATTGGAAAGAGAAATTAATCTGTCTGCAAGAAGAGATATCTCTTCTTTGAGTGATAGCTATAAAGACCTGTACATATATTTTCCTTATACTGCATGAGGATGTTTCTGAGTATTTAGAAAACTAATTTCTCTCCTTGGTGGGAGAAAATTTTACTTACATTTGCCTAAAATAAAAAGCTCTGCTTCCATAAATAATTGTGAGAATTTCATGTTTTTCTGGTAGTTTGTTTCTGTGCAGAGACATGTTGACCTGCAGATCCCCAGAGGTTAAAATCATAATCCATAGACCTCTTTGAGGAGACAAAAAAGGGAGCGATGTGGCTGTGTTTGGAGTACCTGGTGTCTAACTTGGTCGTTTTGCTGGGATTGGCTGTTAAGTCTGACCATCCATAGCATGCACTGAGGATGCACATCCTGCTTGTTGGGAAAACACTGCTCACTGCATGAGCAGACTGAGGGCTGGGACTTGATTAAGAAATAGTCACATTTTTATAAGTTTTTAGTGTCTCAGTCATTATGATTAATAATATTTGAAAATGGCAGAAATTAAAGGATGGAGAATATATGGAAGCCACCTTCTACAGTGCTTGTTTAACCAGAGTGGGACTATTTGGGCTGAAATACTTAAATAATCTGAATATGTGTAAGATTATGAATAATCTGAATAAGCATAAGAAATGTTGGGGGAAAATTGGTTATATGGGATTCCCTATTTGTAATGCATTTACGTGTCCATCCCATATGATTCTGAGTCAAGTCTGTTTTCTTGAATGGTCCTGTCAAAATCCAACCTGCTTTACTTCACCTGTAAAAGGTGGAAAGGGCAGCCTTCTTTCTGCAGGGAGGACATGTGTAGACTGATGACTGTAAAAGGGCCACGAAGGATGGATGTGAGGTCTTTGCTTTAGATGCTCTTGTTTTGAGTCGCCAGTTTTGCCAAAAGCAGCTGCATGGGAAAATTCAAGGTGCTTTGCAGTTTGCTGGAGGTTTCTCATAATTCCCACTTGATTATACTGTGATGCTTTTTGCTTCTTGAGGGAAGGAACTGTCACTTTAGTGTTGGTGGGACATGTACCAGAATAACTGTGTGAACTCATTTGCTGGTGTGCATGGCAGAGGTGGCACGGTGCAGCGTTCTTACATCTCCCGCTTGTTGTTAGAGTAAGAAGGAGTCATGCCACCATGAGTCCTTGAAGAAGCAGGACAGCTTTCTCCATCCTTATTGGTGACAGCAGGCTCTGGTAGCTGCTAGTGAAGAGTATCTCCATCCTTGGAGATATTCAAAAGCCATCTGGATGTGGTCCTGGGCACCTGGTTGTAGGTGGCTCTACTTGAGCAGGAGGGTTGGACCAGATGAGCTTCAGAGGTCCCTTCCCACCTCAACTGATCTGTGACTCTGAACCTGGATGTCTTCATGGCTGGGGTGTCAACCTGCCCACTGGGCCTTGGTGGGTCTTGGAGGTTGTGGATGGTGTGGTAGGAGGACAGGACTAAGCCTATGTGTTGTCTGCTCCATATTGTTCACAGCTTTGTGTCCCCAAGGCTGAAACTGTGTCACTCCTTGCCTTCATGGTGTGCTTTTGCAGAGGGCGAGGGGACTCTGCTTTGCAGTGAACATGGATTCACATGGGAGCAGAGGAGCCCATGCACAGAGCTGGGACACCTCCATGGCTGGCAGTGGGAGAGGTTGTGATGGGCTGTGCCATGGTCCAGATAGTGCTGTGTGTCTTCCAGTAAGTAATTGACTTTCCCTCCCTCCTAGAATGGCAACAAGGAGAGCTCCCTTGACATGCTGGGCACAGACATCTGGGCTGCCAACACCTTTGACCCCTTCAGGTAAGCCAGTTTTAAAACACTTTAAGAGATGGACTCAGCCTTTGCCCATGTGTCCTTCCTGCCAGTGCCTAGGCACCAGTGAGTACCCTGCTGGTACTCACGTTGCTACTCCTCCTCCTCCTTGCTGCTCCTCCTCTTCATCCCCATTTAGCCCATGGCACTGAGCACAATCAATCTACTTAAAGCATCCTGCGTGCTTAGGAGAGGGCGCTAGATAGGTTTGCAGTCCAAATATCTGAAACCGGTACTGATACAATTACTTGTAATCATCCAAGAGCTGCACAGGCAGGACTTGAGGCAACTCTGAGCTACTGCTCCAGGATTTTTCTCTTTCATTAATTGTTGGTGCGATCATGCATTGGTTTCATAGATGCTGGGCTTCAGCTGCTGCTTCAACATGGGGAAAGTGGTGAAATATGTTTTCTGTCCAGTTTTATGCATCTCTCTGTGCTTGGAGCACTGCAAGAGTCTGCAGGGATTGAGTTCCCACCTAGGACATGCTCCAGGCCGTTGGAGCGGGCAGATTGTGCAGGACCAGAGGGAACATCTCCATTGTATGGACCAGACCACTACCTGTTGTGATACCCCCTTGATACAGAGAGCAAGTATAGCTTGCAAGGTGTGTGCTGCATCATGCTGCATCATACATCAAAACTAGGGCTTTAGTGCAAGCAACAGGAGCTCAGTGCCGCGGGCAATTCCGAGTGAGCGAGAAAAGAGTGACTCACACATCCACGGGATGCAACTCAATTCCGTTTTATTATCAGAAAGCTACGTGTTATATATCCTTTTAAGTTCCGCATACGTGTTCACACATTACGAAGCTAATTATGATTGGTTTATAGCACTAATTACACTTCGACCTCTCAGCCTCACTGGTTTGTTCTTATCTCAGTTCAGGTTCACTTCCTTGCCGTAACTTCCCTGCTGGAATCCATCTTGTCAACATTGTTTATAGTTTCGTACGTTTTCCGTACGTAGCTGCATTCTTTCTCAGCTTATCTCTTTTTTAGCACGCAGTTGAAAAAGCGGCCTAAGTAAGGCCTATCTGGGCCCAACTGGGGCCTAGCTAGTATTATAGTCCTGTAATATGGCTAAGGCCCCAACAGCTCAGCATCTCCGAAAAAAAAGAGAGGAAATTAAAAGAAACATGATGCAGCAGCATGAAGGTTGGAGGCCTGCATCCATGTGCTCTGCGGCAGGGAGTGATGCCTCCAGAAGTACTAGCTTTCCTCATCTGCAGACTTTGATGTGCCCTCTGCTCTCCAGCTCTGTGGTGTTTAATTAGTAGTGTACTTTCTTTATTTTTCCTTTTTTCTCTCCTAGTGGTGCGACGTGGGACTTGCAGCCTGAAAAACTAGATTTCGCCCAATTTCACAGGAAGCTACGAAACACCTCCAAACACCCACTGCCTCACATAGATAGAGAAGGGTGAGTGCTGTGTGTGCAATACTGTGCTCTCCAGCAAGGTCTCTAACTTCTCCCTTGCAGAGTAAACTCTAGCATGGTGGCATGGCTCATGTGGAGGACATGGGGAAGAGATGCTGGACCACGTACGGGGTTTGAGGATGCTACAATTAGTCTATCTGGCTCCTCTATCATCTGGTTCTGGGCTGGAGCAGAGTCACCCACTGTATTTTGCATTGCTTGGTAGAGTTCATTCTTTAAACCAAATTGGATCCAAGTCTCCTAGATCAAAGTCTCCTAGATCCAAGTCTTCTAGATTTAAACATCTCTGAATATTGGAGGAAAGATCCTGGCTTAGTACTGATCCCCGTTACAATTTCCACAAGTGACAGGGCTTCTGCTGTTCTCCCCAGCAAGACTTCAGGGAAAGAAGAGAGCATCAGCATGATATGTGTAGATGCATGTTCATTCCCTATCTGCTAGTGGTAAAATATCTGCTAGCTGTGAAAATATTAAACAGTTCCTTGGTGGTGACAGCCTCCAGGGGCTTCCACAGTATTGATGGATTCCTCTTTGATTGTTGGTTGGTCAAGCCAAATGCATACTGGCACCAAGTGGTTCACCAGTATTGCTTAGATGGACATCACCATTTCTCTGCAGATTCTCTGCAGATTGAGAAACAATCATAGTATGTTTTTTCCTCTCCTTATCATTCAGTCCTGGTGCTTAACACACTGGCAGCACTATTCAGGGCTGCAGGCCCTGTTATCCCAAGTTATGACATGGCTTCAACTCATCCCTGACACAACTCACTGCAAATCTCTGCTAAAGAAAAAATAGAGTAAGACCTCCATAACCACATTTTATCCCATCATATTTTTGTCATTTTTTTCCTAGTCATTAATCATTTCCTGTCCATAGAGGAAGGAAAAAAATCAGAAAGGGTTTAAAAGATGGTATGGAGAAGTTTGTAGGTGACTACTCGTTGCCACATTGTATGTAGGGATGGAAATCTTCTCTCAGAAAAATTTTTCTGTTGATAAGCTGGTTTTGTCATATGCTTCACTGGGCTGTGTATCTTGTTTAGAAACACAAGGCTAGCAATCCCACCCCAGCCCAGGTTCTGCATCTGCAGGAGGCTCCTGTCCCATATAGTGACAGGCAGATTCATGCAACTGTATAAGCCTTTTTCCCTGCATTTTAAATATTTACTGCAGTTATATAAACAACA
Source organism: Caprimulgus europaeus (assembly GCA_907165065.1). The sequence goes on from OU015537.1 coordinate 93,710, forward strand.
ATTTTCAGAATATTTGGAACAATGTAACACTAAATTTCCAAGTCACTAAGTGCCTTACTCATTTTTACTCCCATTTCTACAAATGGTTTTGAAAAATTAGATGAAGGGTCCTCTGTAAAATAAGATATAATGTGCTCCATGGTTGATGGCACTTGCCAGATTATCCTACCAGCGACACCTGTGATGTGTAGGGAACATGCAGCAGGTTCTGCTTTATGGTCTGCCTCCCATTCCTGGGGTACTGTGAATGCCCAGGGTGCAAACAAGTAGAGAAGGCAGTATGGAGAGAAGATATTTATTCACTCCTAAATATTACAGCTATAAAAATGAAATAAGTATTAGTGTATATGCAAAAAAGTTAAACAGATGCCATGAGCACAAGTAGTGCATCTTTCAAAATGCAGGTCATATAAGTAACCTGTACTAGAACAGAGGGAGCACAGACAAAATTGCTTTTCTTTTTTAACTTTTAAAGTTGTCTCTCTTGTGCATTCATCAGCTTTCCACGCTGAATCTGTACTGAGCGCGATTCAGCTGGCTGAATCTCCAAGAATCTCCACCTGCTATCTAGGCATTTTCCCTTTTACTTGAGTGGGAGTTTTTTAACATGCAATGAAAAATTTAATAGAAAAAAAAGGGAAAGATACTGTTCAGAATATGTTTTCTACAGTTTAAGTACCAAAGAGACCATTTTGTTCCTGATCACTTGCCCAAGGTTGGCTGTGTAGTTGCATCCAGTTGACTGACCTCAAGTATCTTCTGGTTGGCTGAAGCGTTTTCCTCCAGAAAGACATCTGATTTTATTTGCAGGTACTAAGTTTGGTGGTATGCTGAATAATGAAAGTGGAGTGGTTAAGGAAAACTAGGGGACTGTACCTTGTTTCTGACCTGAATTTGTCTGCCTTTAATTTCCAGCATTAGTGCTTGCTGTACTTTTGCTCTTCCAGTTCAAATAAACTTTTGTAGCTGCTATTTTTCTCTTCATTCCAGGTATCTCCCAAGCCCATGTATCACTTCAGTTTTTCCTGTACTATAAGAAATTTTTCTACCACCTCTTTGAAACATGACTTCCAGAGCTGCCTGTGGTCCTGTAGTTCAGGCTCAGCCAAGCTGCCTGTAGAGGAAAGCTGCCTTCATCCCACTAACCCCTGCCTCCTCATCCCCTGCTTTTATATCATAGTCCAGCATCAAACGTTCACCCTGGGACAGTCCCCATCCTTTTCAGATAACCTTTTCCTACAATACGCTTGCCTATTCTGTACCTGCAATTGGTATTATTTGTCCCCAGATGTTTGACTTGATTTTTCTCATATATATACATTTTTTTTTCATATGTGTATAATTTATATATACTCACACTATATTTTTGTCTTTGTAAATCAAAGTCACTATTTCATCTCTGAGGGAAAGTCAATTGTTGAACACCTCTGATTTCCCATAAACAAATTAGAGTGTTAATTAAATTAAGTGTTTCCATTCATCTTGCTGTTTTTTTGAGCCTGGTGCTTTAGCACATGCCATTTTACTGGATTTTTTTTCCCCCATTTGCTGTAATTCCACCAAGATCTGTCGTTCTCTGACTTCTAGGCACTAATTACCTAGGTCTGCTGCTATCAAAGTTTCTATCTAATATGTTATTTAACAATATCTTGTCACTAATTGACAAAAAAAATACATTATCATTCTTGCATGATGAAAACAGATCAACTCCAATTGTTTATTGACCATTTTTTCTTCTTCTGTATCATTACAAGCTCTCTGCATCCAGCTAGTAATTATCTTTGGATTGTTTTTTTTTCCTTTCTTGATACAAGAAAGTCCTTCAGCTGCCAGCTATGTGTTTGGTCTGTCAGTGCTTGGCTTCTCACTCCATTTTTTGTTTGTGTTTCCAGTTGTATGTTTGTATTTATATCATTTGCTGTCCAAGCTGTATGTTTGTGCTTGTTTACCCACACCTTTTTCAGCAGGGGAACAGGAGCTCCTGTGGAGACCAACAAATGAGCAGTGCTTCAAAGGCAACATTTTCCATTACATTTTTGTGTCCCCATTTTTTTTCTAGGTAGGCTGTGCTTTTGGTTTTGCTTGGTCTGGGAATTGAATCACCTAATGCTACTGCTCAGGACTACCTTTGATTTTCTCACTGCTGCTATTACCAAAAGCATTTGAATGCTGTGGTGGATCGTGCAGATGGAGAGGACTGGGAAAAAACATTTAATTTTGTATTAATGGCTTTACATGCACATGGGAGTGTTTTGGAGGCATAGCTTACTCACTTCAGAGAGCCTCTTTGTTTTCATGAGGGTCCTTTGCAGTAAGAACTAATCTTCCCCATGTGCCATAATAGAAAATTAACTTTGGTTCCAGTGAAGTTTCACTTGGTTTTGTTTTTGTTTTCTTCTTGCCACAGGCTTGGAAAAGGGAAATACGAGGACAGTGACAGCATCAACTTGAATGACATAGAGAAAGTCCTTCCAGTGTGGCAGGTAGGTGATGAGGACATCTCCTGCCCACGGTATAGTGGAGACAAGCAGCTCCCTGACTTACCTTTCCTTAGGAAACCCTCCCCAGAAGTGGGAAAGCCTGGGCAGCTGAGCTATGGTCCGTTGGGGTTTGTGATGGAGAATTAAGCCTGTGGTTTCAGCAAGCCTTGCTGTGAACCTTAGTAATGGGCAAGGGCAGATACTGCGGAGACTTCGCTGGGAGGTAAAACACTGAATACTGTATATATGCACATACATATATATACACATATATGTACATGTACACATACACAGGGCTCATATATTTTAGGAAAGGAGATTCTGTAAAGCATCAACCCTCCTAACAGCTCCAAAATAAATTGCTGCCAGGAAGCCAGCAGTGATGGTGTGCTAACCCAGATGTTTCCCTTATGGGGTGTGCATATGTTTATATGCAATGATTGTCCATTTGCATGTTTTCTCCCACCTGTTCCTTCTCCAGATCTCTCTTCACAGCCCAGTTTCTGTAGTTCTAGTTAAATGACCTTTGATGCTCGGATGTTGGCCAATGGCACAATGAGACCCTCAGTTAAAAAGTCCAACTGAATAAGTCAATTTGTCAGCATCATAGAATTTTTCACTTTCCAGAGCCCTAGTCCTCAAAGGAGCTGAGCGGCCTGGGCTGGGCAATTTGCTCAGCATGTTTTTGCTGAAGACTCCTCTTTGCCTCCAGAGGGAAGGATGGAGACATCTCACGTGCTGTGGTATTATTACCATTTTCAGTGCTGAGCATAGAGCTCACCGGGCTTTTTGTTCATGCATCATGTGAGGAAAAGCCTTGCTCATCCTGCAAACCATGTGATGATCTTACTATTTCTTTTGGGTGAGCTAGCTGGCATTAAATATGTGAACAAATGGAAAATAAGTGAAGTGCTGCTGACTTTGACAGGGAAGAACACTGCCTGCAGCTGCTTTCTGCTCAGTTTCTTCTATGCTCAGTATGCCTGGACTTTAAGAGATAAAACATCAAAGTCAGCTGATACAGACCCCAGTAATTCTGCAAAATGAGATTATTTTCCCTGAGAAATAATTGGAAATGAGGAATCAAACCGTCTTCATTGTGAGGAGCTGATGTTCTTCTCTAGGGTTTAACTTCTTTTATAGTTGACAGCTATTAAATAAGACAGGTCCTCCTGGTCTGGTTGTCATCTCGTCCTGTTGTAACATCAGTTTGAGTCTATTGACTCCAGTGAATTAATACAAATATATACCTTAATATCTAGCTTAATTCTTAGTGTGGCAGCTCTGAGCTGGAAGACCAAGTGGGAATGCTGGATTTGGTGTTTTGTTTGTGATTCTGGGCAGACTCATGCAATGCTATGTTATTTTGGAGACTCACTTATCTAGGCTATATTGGGTTTGAGTGGCAAGGTTTTGGTAGCGGGGGGGGGACGGACATGGGGTGGCTTCTGTGAGAGAAGCTGCCAGAAGCTTCCCCCATGTCTGACCCGACACAGCCAATGCCAGCCGGCTACAAGAATGGACCCGCCGCTGGCCAAGGCCGAGCCAATCAGTAACGCCTCTGATAACATAATTAAGAAAAAAAGGAAGAGAGGGAAGAAAAAAAAGCTGCACACTTTGCAGCTGGAGAGAGGAGTGAGAAGATGTAAGAGAAAACAACTCTGCAGACACCAAGGTCAGTGAAGAAGGAGGGGGAGGAGGTGCTCCAGGTGCCGGAGCAGAGATTCCCCTGCGGCCTGTGGTGAGGACCAGGGTGAGGCAGGCTGTCCCCCTGCAGTCCCTGGAGGTCCATGGTGGTGCAGATGACCACCTGTAGCCCGTGGAGGACCCCATGCCGGAGCAGGTGGATGCCCGAAGGAGGCTGTGGCCCCGCGGGAAGCCCGCGCTGGAGCAGGTTCCTGTCAGGACCTGTAGCCCGTGGAGAGAGGAGCCCACGCCGGAGCAGGTTTGCTGGCAGGACTTGTGACCCCGTGGGGGACCCACGCTGGAGCAGTCCCTTCCTGAAGGACTGCACACCATGGAATGGACCCAGACTGGAGCAGTTCGTGAAGAGCTGTCAGTCATGGGAAGGACCCACGTTGGAGAAGGTCGTGGAGGACTGTCTCCCGTGAGAGGGACCCCACGCTGGTGCAGGGGAAGGAGTCCTCCCCCTGAGGAGGAAGGAGCGGCAGAAACAACGTGTGATGAACTGACTCCAACTCCATTCCCTGTCCCCCTGTGCTGCTGGGGGGAGGAGGTGGAAAATCGGGAAAGAGATTAAGCCCGGGAAGAAGGGAGGGATGGGGGAGGTGTTTTAAGATTTGGTTTTACTTCTCCCTCTCCTCTGATTTTGATTGGTAATAAAGTAAATTTGTTTTTTCCCCCAAGTCGAGTCTGTTTTGCCCGTGCCAGTAATTGGTGAGTGATCTCTCTCCGTCCTTATCTCCACCCACGAGCTTTTCGTTATATTTTTCTCCCCCTGCCCATTTGAGGAGGGGGAGTGATAGAGTGGGCTTTGGTGGGCATCTGGCTTCTGGCCGGGGTCAACCCACCACATAGGCATATACAATTATATGTGCCTGTGGAAACTAGGAGCTGGGTAGTTCTGAGTGAGGATTTATCTTGTTTGGTGTTGACAAATTAAATACTTGCAGGCAGCTGGTTTAATCCTGACATATCATTGTTAACTGGGTTTGAATGTGATTGTGCAATGCCGACTGATTTTGCTGGTCTTTATCCCTTGTTTTAAATAGCTCTGTAGAGCACAGTGCATAGGGGCATAAAGGAAAATATTCGTGTGAGCCCATGGAAGAAAAATCTTCCATCTTCCATGGGGCTTTCCCACATTGTGGTTATGTTTGTGTTATATCCTGAAGAGGCTTTTCAGGTTGGAGATACATAAACTCTTGTTTTGTCTGTATTTAAGATCTTATCAGTTGCTTATGGCAGTGATGCATCCTCCAGCCAACTGGACTGGTCTGAGCATTCTCCAGTGCGACTTGGATGCAAATATTTGCTGAATGTGCTTCAGCTGTAGCAGGGTTAAGAGCACCAAGTTTGAGAGAGGTAGTGAGCCTTACTTGCAAGCTACTTTGGAAATTTGGGTTCCTTTGATGGTAAAGTATGATGGATTGCATTGGGTCTGGCTGAGATGAAGTTGATTTTCCCCGTGGCAGCCCTCAGAGTGCTGTGTTTTGTATTGGTGGCTCGAGGGGTGTTGATAACACACCAGTGTGTTGGTTCCTGCTGAGCAGTGCTCCACAGCACCAAGGCTGGCTCTCCAGCATTTCCCCCAGTAGGCTGGGGGTGGGGAAGGTCTGACCCAAACTGGCCAAAGGGATATTCCAGACCATATGACGTCTGCTCAGCAATAAAGCAAGGGGAACGGAGGGGGAAGGGGGGGCATTCGTTATTCCATTTGTCCTCCAGGAACCGCAACGCGTATGAAGCCCTGCTTCCCGGGAAGTGGCCAGACATCGCCTGCTGATGGGAAGTAGAGAATAAACATTTTGTTCTTTTGCTTCTGCTCGCACAGCTTTGCTTTGCTTCTGTTAAACTGCCTTTATCTCGAGCCACAAGTTTGGGTTTCTTTTGTTCCATCTTATTTCCTCCCCATCCTGCTGAGGAGGGGGGAGATAGGGCAGCTTGGTGGGTATCTGGCATGCAGCCAAGGTCAACCTACCACAGGGACATAGGACATGAATCTAGAACTAATTTCCAATATACATCCAGGTCTGTATGTGTATCTCTACAGAGAGACACAGTGACACCCCCCCTCAATGGGTTAAGCAGAATATTCTGGATATCTGGACATTAATATATATACTTGAATTTTGCTGCTGGAATCTATCAATAATATTTTAACAAAATATTGAAAGGAAAGCCTGTGACTATTTGGCAATTAAAATGTGAAAAGATAAGCAAAAGCCAAAACAACCTCCCTCAAAACCCTTCTTCTTCATAGCTGTCTCTAGGAAAAAAGCTTGTCACCAGCCTTTTGTTTTGAAATTGGAGAATGCATGCATCCCATTCCTCGGAGATGCTCTGTCTCCACAGCATGGTGCACTCTGCCATCTCGTGGACATGCACAGGCAGGCAAATCCAAATTCCTTCGTGACAGCATTGACAACTGGTATTTTGAAGCCCCATCTTTTCAAGGCTCATCTCAAGTGTTTATTTTTACTGGTAAATAGGTTTTATTTTGAAAGATTCATGTCTGGGAGTGCATGAAGTCATTGCTTTGACTCAGCTTGTGAGCTGTAATCTCTTTATTTCTCCTTACTCACAGGAGTCTGTAGTTGGATTTGGGCACTGATTCACCTAAGTGCTGCCAAAAAGTGACTTTGGAAGAATATAATATTTTGAAGATAAGTATTCCCCATTCATAAGATCTGCTTTTTATTGCATGCCAGAGAAGATTGGTTGTCTGCTGCATTAGAGAGGCGCAACTCAGGTTGAAGAGACAGTCTTCATTATCCTCTCAGTTTTCACCTCAGCTGGTTTGTGGGAGGAACATGTGACCATCTTGGTGTCATGAAGACGTCATGAGGAGGGCTACGTCAGTGCATATTGCTTTTGCTCTCTTTGACAAATGCTCAGAAAGGCTTTCAGGCTTGGACATGTCACAGCCCAATGCTCTGGCCCTAAATATGGTCTTCAGACTGTGAGTCCTTGGCGAACTCTATGTTTACCAAAGAAAACAACCAAGGGATAGTGTCCTACAAGATACCCTCCATACTCCCTGTGAAGCTCATGAAGAATGCAGGAGGATGCATGTCACGAGGAGATGCTGTGACTGCTAACAGATTTGAGCAGAGAATTTTGGGACTGGTTTCTGGACTGGCATCTTGCAGTTGGCTTTCAGGATGCTGGACTCATGCCTTCAGGCTGGGCATGCCCTCCTGTCCTGGTTTTGCTAGGATAGAGTTAATTTTCTTCTTATAAGCTAGAATAGCTGTGTTTTAGTTTCAGTGTGGGATTTGTTATGAGAGGAATGTTGATAAAGTACTAATGTTATGAGTTGCTGCTGGAGCTCAAGGCCACCGTGTTTGGCCGTTCACAGCCGCATTAGGACTGGGAGGGAGAAGCGCAGTGAATAGCAAACCCCAAACTGGCATTGGGATGTGCCCATGAGATATTCCAGATCACATCACGTCATGTCAGTACATTAACCAGGGCTGACTGGAAGACAGGGGTATTCTCTCGGGGATCGCTCGGTCTCACTCTTCCAGGGTTTCAGTTTCAGGACTGTCTCGGCTCTGGGATCACTGGCTGGCACAGGCCGGGCATCGGTCAGCGGGCGGTGAGCAATTGCACTGTGCATCACTCATTTGTATAGTCTGTTATCACTGTTGTTATCATTATCATTTCATTTTAATTAGTAAATTGTTTTTAACTCAACCCGTGAGTCTCCCAGACCTTTTCCTTCCAATCCTCTCCCCTGCTCCCTGCAAACCCAAAGGGTGAAACTACCACAGTCTTTTTTTGGCACTCAACATGGATCATGAAGGGTTGAGATAAAGACAGATTTGACCAGACTGTGTTAAAACAAACCTCTGATAAGCACTAATTATGTGGCCTGGGACTTGGTCGGCGCTGATCGGAACGCTGTTTCTGTGCTCTCTAAGGTGGTTTTAGAGCTGTGGTCTGTCTCACCTCACTTGCCGTACATGCTGTTTGCCAGTGTTTATACGTGGTTCACCACCTCCAGGCGTTGGATTGGAAGGAGGGATGCTGTTTTGCTGACTAAGGTTTTTGTTGTGCTGTGCTGTGGGGTGCTGGTTGTTGGTATGATAAAATCATGGGCTGTGGGACCGATTTTGTATCTGTATGCAGTGGTGGCAGGTGGCACCACCAAGCCGGCTCCATCCCTGGGTTTTGGGAGCTGTCTGATGGGTGTGGTCACCAATTACACCTTTTCCTGGGACAGCCAACACAAGGAGGGGACATCTGCCTGTGTTTTCCCCTTCTCCTCCGAGTCATTTATAAAAGCTCTTGAGAATTTTGAATACCCTTGGGATGCTCAAACAACCATCACCCTGTTGCTGAATGTGTGTCAGGTTGTGATGTTGTTTAGATCTGCTATGGGTGTTCGGTGCAGATGTCAGTGTTGTGCTGCCACGCCAGCTCCTTCAACAGACACAGTGGCCACGTCAACCCCCATGACCAGCACTGCAGCCACTTCAACCCCTGTGACCAGCACTGTGACCACAAGCCCTGCAACAGCCACCACTACAACTAATCCAATCCCAACACCCGCTAAGGTTACTCAAGCCTCGGTGAAAAGCAGCACAGATAAACCAGACAACAAACCTGTGCCAGTATCAGTTGCCCCCATACAAAAGAGGAAATACACAAAGAAATCTGTTCGCATAACAAAGGATGAGGAGGAAGCGGGGCCATCACGAGAACCCGAGGAAGAGCCAGACCCAGAGGTAATCACCCGATCCCTATTGCTCAGTGAGCTGCGAGACATCCGAAAGGATCTCACCCGTCATCCAGGTGAACACACTGCCACCTGGATGCTCTGATGCTGGGACAATGGGGCCAGCAGCATGGATCTAGATGGCAGGGAAGCCAAGCAGTTGGGTTCCATTGCCAGAGAAAGTGGCATTGACAAAGCAATTCGGAGGGAGCCACAGACTCTCAACCTCTGGAAGCGACTCCTGTCAAGTGTGAAAGAAAGGTTCAACTTTAAGGACGATATTTTGTGCAATCTAAGCAAGTGGGACACCACAGAAAAGGCATCCAGTGCTTGAGAGAATGAGCTGTGCTGGAAGTGATTTATAGTAACCTGAATGACGAGCAGTTACCCAAAGATCCAGATGAAGTCCCATGCACACAAGGCATGTGGCGGAAGGTTCTACAGAACGCACCAGCATCGTATGCCAAGTCACTGTCAATAATGAACTTCAAACCTGGAGAGGAGCCAAGGGTGGATGACATGGCTCGCCACCTCCGGACATATGGAGACACTCTGTCCTCCTCCCTCATCTCAGCTGTAGAGGAACTGACCCAAGAGTTCTGGGAATACATGTCTGATTCCTCTGCACGTACCAAGGTCTCAGCTGATAAGAACAAGCGTTCCTCCACCACAGGGTACACTGTAGTTTGAACTGCAAGACCATGGAGAGGACATGAGAAAGTGGGATGGCAAACCCACCTCAGCCCTAGAGGCACGTGTCCGTGAGCTGCGAAGAAAAACAAACACAAAAGGGAGTTCTTCCAAGAAAGTCGCTCCAGTTTCCAGTGGTCGGCTCTCCAAACAGCGTAGATGGGCTTCTGATCCCTATCTACAAGATGCAAACGAAGACAAGAGGGGTCCAGCCTGCACAAGCTGCTCAAACTCATATGATGATGATGGGCAGTCTGATCAAGATTAGAGGGGCCCTGCCTCCAGCCAGGCAGAGGAGAGGGACAACCGAGTTTACTGGACTGCGTGGATCCATTGGCCTGGCACATCTGACCCCCAGCAGTACAAAGCTCTAGTGGACACTGGTGCCCAATGCACCCTGATGCCATCAGACTTTAAAGGAGCAGAATCCATCTGTATTTCTGGAGTCACAGGGGAGTCCCAGCAGCTGACTGTGGTGGAGGCTGAAATGAGTCTGACTGGGAATGACTGGCAGAAGCACCCCACTGTGACTGGCCCGGGTGCTCCGTGCATCCTCGGCATAGATTACCTCAGGAGAGGGTACTTCAAGGACCCAAAAGGGTACCGGTGGGCTTTTGGCATAGCTGCCTTGGAGACAGAGGAAATCAAACAGCTGTCTGCCCTGCCTGGTCTCTCAGAGGACCCTTCTGCTGTGGGATTGCTGAGGGTCGAAGACCAGCAGGTTCCCATCGCTACCACACCAGTGCACCGGCAGCAATATCGCACCAACCGAGACTCCGTAATTCCCATCCATGAACTGATTCGTCAGCTGGAGAGCCAAGGAGTCATCAGCAAGACTCATTCACCTTTTCATAGCCACAGTGCAAAAGTCTGACAGAGCGTGGAGATTAACAGTAGACTACCGTGGCCTGAATGAAGTCACCCCACCACTGAGCGCTGCTGTGCCGGACATGTGAGAGCTCCAGTATGAACTGGAGTCCAAGGCAGCCAAGTGGTACGCCACCATAGACATTGCCAATGCATTCTTCTCCATTCCTTTGGCACCAGAGTGCAGGCCACAGTTTGCTTTCACCTGGAGGAGTGTCCAGTACACCTGGAATCGACTGCCCCAGGGGTGGAAACACAGCCCCACCATTTGCCATGGACTGATCCAGACTGCCTTGGAGCAGGGTGGAGCTCCAGAACACCTGCAATACATTGATGGCATCATTGTGTGGGGCAACACAACAGAAGTGTTTGAGAAGGGAAAAAGAGTAATCCAAATCCTCCTGAGAGTTGGCTTTGCCAGAAAACAAAGCAAGGTCAAGGGACCTGCACAGGAGATTCAGTTCTTGGGAATAAAATGGCAGGATGGATGCCACCATGTGCCTATGGATGTGGTTAACAAGATAGCAGCTGTGTCTCCACCAGCTAACAAGAAGCAAACACAAGCTTTTTTAGGCCTTGTGGGGTTCTGGAGAATGCATGTTCCAGGTTACAGTCAGCTTGTGAGACCTCTCTGTCAAGTGACCCGAAAGAAGAACTGTTTTGAGTGGGGCCTTGGGCAACAACAAGCCTTTGAGCATATCAAACAGGAAAGAGCTCGTGCAGTGGCTCTTGGGCCTGTCCGAACAGGACCAGTGTGGGCAGCATTATTGAGAATTGGCTATAAAACAAGGGTCATGAGAAAATTTAGCTAAGTTAGAATATAAGGAAAATCAGAATCTCTGGATGTCTGTGTTCTTAAAGTCAGGACTGTAGTGCCAGCTGGGCCCCTTTCGGCTGTGTGCTAAAATAGATAAGCTGAGAGAAAGGAATGTGAAGGACTTGTGAAAGTAATAAACATCAATTAAAAAAGATGGATGCTGGCTGGGAAGAACAGGACATTGCGGTGAGGAAGTGAACCTGAACCGAGATAAAAGCGAACCACTGAGACTGAGAGGTCATGTGTGATTAGTGCTGTAAGCCAATGGTAATTAGCTTCGTAGTGTATGAATACGTATGCAGAAGTTAAAAGTGTATAAAACACGTAGCGTTCTGATAATAAAGGAGAGACTTGCAGAACATTATAGAATGGGCTTTTCTCCCGTCGCCTCCGACAGACCAGCTGTGCAAAATGTACTCTACACTGCAGCTGGGGAGCATGGTCTCACCTGGAGCCTCTGGCAGAAAACATCAGGAGAAACCCGAGGTCGACCATTAGGGTTTTGGAGCCAGGGGTATCGAGGATCAGAAGCCCACTACACTCCAACTGAAAGGGAGATACTAGCAGCATATGAGGGGGTTCGCGCCGCTGTTGGGGCCTTAGCAATATTACATGGCTATGATATTAGACTAGGGTGCTTGTTACTAGGCTACGTGGCAGAAAGATAAGCTGCAGAAGAATGCGGAAGTAAGCTGAAAAACGGGATATTGTGACAAGGAAGTCGGACGTGGAACCGAGATAAGAACGAACCAGTGGGACTGAGGGGTCGGTGCGTGAACAGTATCTAGTAACCAATGATAATTAGTTTTGTAGCATGCTTGGTGCATGGACATGTATATGGAACTCAAAGGGGTATATAACAAGCAGCTTTCTGATAATAAAGTGGATTTGAACTTGCATCTCATAGATGTGTGTCTAGTTCATTTCTCGCTCGCCTGATAAGCCCATGACACGCCGCTTCAGAAGTTGTTGGTACAGAAGCGCATCTGCTCCTGGCACCACGATTGCCTGTGCTACACTGGATGTTTAAAGGAAACATCCCTTCTACACATCATGCAACCAGTGCTACATGGAGCATGGAGTAAGTGGGTAGCATTGATCACGCAACGAGCTCAATTGGGGAAACCCAGCTGTCCAGGAATCGTGGAAGAGATCATGAACTGGCCAGAAGGCAGAGATTTTGGAGTACAGCCTGAGGAGGTGGTTCGTGCTCAAGAGGCACCACCATATAATGAGTTATCAGAAGATGAAAGGCGTTATGCTTTTGTTTACTGATGGATCCTGTCGTGTGGTAGGAAACCATCGGAAGTTGAAAGCTGCTGTGTGGAGTCCCACACAACAAGTCATCGAGGCCACTGAAGGAGAAGGCGAGTCAAGTCAGTTTGCAGAAGTGAAAGCCATCCAACTAGCCCTAAAGATTGCTGAACGAGAAAAGTGGCCAGTCCTCTATCTCTACACTGACTCCTGGATGGTGGCTAATGCCCTGTGGGGGTGGCTGCAGCAGTGGCAGAAGACCAATTGGTAGCACAGGGGTAAACCCATCTGGTCTGCTGCATTGTGGCAGGACATTGCTGCTGGAGTAGAAAACATGACTGTAAAGGTACGTCACGTAGACGCTCATGTGCCCAAAACAATGAACATGTAGACAAGGCTGCCAAAACTGAAGTAGCTACTGTGGACTTGGACTGGGAGCGTAAAGGTGACCTATTTGTAGCTCAATGGGCCCATGAGACATCAGGACATCTAGGGAGAGATGCAACATATCGATGGGCTCGTGATCGAGGGGTGGACCTGACCATGGAAGCCATCACACAGGTCACTCATGAATGTGAAACGTGTGCTGCAATCAAGCGAGCCACACGAGTAAAATCTCCCTGGAACAGAGGGCGGTGGCTGGGCTTCGATATGGCGAGGCCTGGCAAATCGACTCTATTGGACCACTGCCACGAACACGCCAAGACAAGCGCCACATACTCACCATGGTGGAAGCAACTACTGGTTGGCTAGAAACATACCCTGTAAACCATGCCACTGCCCCAAACACCATCTTAGGCCTTGAAACACAAATGTTGTGGGGACATGGTAGCCCGGAAAGAATTGAATCGGACAATGGGACTCATTTTGGAAATAACCTCATAAACTCCTGGGCAAAGAAACGTGGCATTGAGTGGGTGCACCACATCCCCTGTCACCCACAGGCCTCTGGGAAGATTGACAGATACAATGGACTGTTAAAGACGATGTTGAGGGCATTGGACAATGGGGGATGGAAGCACTGGGATGTAAATTTAATGGAAGCCACTTGGCTGGTTAACACCAGAGGATCTGCTAACCGTCCTGGGCCTGCACAAACCAAACCCCTCCATACTGTGGGAGGAGATAAGGTCCCTGTAGTGTACACAGGGAAGTGGCTGGGGAAGGCGGTATGGATTGCTTCCTCCCATGGGAAAAGGCAAACCCATTCGTGGGATTGTTTTTGCCGAAGGGCCTGGGTGTACTTGGTGGGTAATGTAGAAAGGTGGGGAGACCAAGTGTGTGCCTCAAGGAGATTTAACCTTGGGGGGGAAAACTAATCTGTGATGTGAGTTGTGTGTTACAGGAAGGAATGTAGCATGAGTGACCTGAACTGATGGAGAGTGAGTTTAACAAAGAAAGGAACCAGACGAATGCAATGATGACTCAAATCAAGCGCTTAGAGAAGTGATTTGGAAAGGTGGCATGGATTGCCCCTCCCATGGGAAAAGGCAAACCCATTCATGGGATTGTCTTTGCCCAAGGGCCTGGGTGTACTTTGTGGGTAATGTGGAAAGATGGGGAGATCTGGTGCTTGCCTCAAGGAGATTTAACCTTGAGAGGGGGGGAACTAATCTGTGATGTGAGTTGTGTGTCACAGGAAGGAATGTAGCAGTAATGACCTAAGCTGACAAATATTGAGTTTTGCAATGATGACCTGAACGGTGCTGGCGCCCAACAATCAAACATACTGCTCCTCTTGTCTTGAACATCTATCTTGAACAGAAGAGGTCCAAGTCAAAGCCTGTTTGTGAACATCTAGAGGAATGGAGGAAGCCCATGGAATATCTGTCTGATAAAGAACAGGGGGGCAGAGCTAATAAGAATGTATAAACCTGTATGCTGGGTATAAATTATGTGGGACCTGAGCATGATGGAAATGGTATGGAATAAGGGGTGGAGATTGTATTGGGTCTGGCTGGGATGGAGTTGATTTTCCCCGTGGCAGCCCTCAGAGTGCTGTGTTTTGTATTGGTGGCTCGAGGGGTGTTGATAACACACCAGTGTGTTGGTTCCTGCTGAGCAGTGCTCCACAGCACCAAGGCTGGCTCTCCAGCATTTCCCCCAGTAGGCTGGGGGTGGGGAAGGTCTGACCCAAACTGGCCAAAGGGATATTCCAGACCATATGACGTCTGCTCAGCAATAAAGCAAGGGGAACGGAGGGGGAAGGGGGGGCATTCGTTATTCCATTTGTCCTCCAGGAACCGCAACGCGTATGAAGCCCTGCTTCCCGGGAAGTGGCCAGACATCGCCTGCTGATGGGAAGTAGAGAATAAACATTTTGTTCTTTTGCTTCTGCTCGCACAGCTTTGCTTTGCTTCTATTGAACTGCCTTTGTCTCGACCCCCAAGTTTGTTTTTTTGTGTTCCATCTTATTTCCTCCACTCCCCATCTTGCTGAGGAGTGGGGGTGATAGAATGGGCTTTGGTGGACATCCAGCATCTAGCCAGGGTCAACCCACCACATCTATTTTTTCACTCAAAGTCAGGACTTAATTGCTCAAGGCCAAAGCCACCTGCAGCTTCAGCTCTTAAAGCACCAACATTTGGGTATTTTCTGAGCTTGGGTGGCTGTGACATGGGATCCTCACTTGCTCTCTCTAGGCTGAGCTAGACTAAGCAGACTTGAGAAAGGAGAAAAACTATTTCTTTGTGGTATAGTCCCAGGTAAAATGTGTTGGCTATGTCTTCAGCCAACTGCAAACAGGAATTTGTTGTGTGTAAATGTTTCCAGCACAATATGAGGGACTTGCAGAAGGAAAGGATGATGATATTCTGCACAGCTTGCTTCAGTCATGAAGGTCTACACATCTGAAAGGTCCACTGGTGGACCAAGAGGGGCTTCCACCACCATGACCCAATTAAAGTTGATGGCAAAATTCCATTTGACTTTGGTGGCGCAACATATGGATCACGGAAAAAAAATGCTTATTGACTTATTAACTATTACATATGATCTTAGGGTGTTGTGAAATTTCATGCATTTGGAAGGCCTCCAACGGGAAGTGCCAAGGGCTGAGTGCTGTGAAAGTTCTAGCACCTCTAGATTTACCCATGTAGAAAGAAAAGAGAAGTCGTCTCTTGTTTGTAAGGTTACAAAGTTATCACTCTGCCAATAAGGGGTTTCAGTGCTGTTGGACTGTACCAACTCCTGGGAGCTTTCATCAGCTGGAGCTCCTATGGGCTGAAACTCCAGTCCACCCAAGAGGACAAGATTGTGGGGACTTAGTAGTGGGGGACTGCACAAATGCACATGAAAAATATGCAATCTTTTATTATTTAAGGGTGAAATTAAAATATACTTGGATACAGCCCTTATGCTGAGAGTGATGCTGAGGTTCAAGGTGAGCACACCAGCTAGAGGAGGTTGCACCAGTGCTGGGGTTTGCAAAAAGGTTCAACAGACCCTCCAGTTTAGATAGTGACCTGGGCACTGGTCCTAAACTCGCTGATGTTCTATGGGGTCTGTTTATAGGTTACCTTAAAAATTAATTGGAGATGTCCCTATTCTACCTGCAGGTCACTTCCTCATGACACTGTCCACCACAATGGCATGATGGGGAGGTGTTGAGAGTGGTTGGTGAACAAAGGGTCCTCCTGCCATCTCCCCTGCCCACTTCATCTCGTCTGGAGAGGCATGGTCAGATGGCACATCAAGGTGCACAAATCAGGGGTGGTAGGCTTTGAAGGGGACAAGAGATGGGGAAAACCAGACTGGGGAAAATGAAAAATACAGAGGAAAAGTATATTTTAAAGAAATGTGAGGTCCCAGAGGGACTGAAATAGCTCAATTTACAAATATTTCCACAGCAACCTCATAACACCGTAAGTCCCAGTTAAAGCAATTCCTCCCTCACCCCCAAACTAGCACAAGCCAAGCAAAATGTAGAAAAAGCTTTTCTGAGCAGTGCAGCTCTTTCTCAGGATGAGCTTGGGCTACCTGGACAGACTGCAGACCAAATACCACATGTGATGCCTCCTGGTCACAAGTGATGTGGATGGGATTAATTCCCAATATTAGCTGAAGAAGGCTCCCTTTTCCAGGGGAAAGCAAACCCAGGTCACCAACACTGTTTATTTTAATGATTCTTTAAATATTCTGCATTTAAGGGCTCCAAGCAATGGTGTGGTTATATCTGTATTTACTGGATAAATGTATTTATTTGTGGATGGGACCCTTTACTGCTGACAGTTTTTAAGCCTGACCAGGGTAGAGGAAAAACATACAAATAAACAATAAACCTAGACAACACTAAAATAACATAAGTTAAAACAATTTGAGTTACTTCCACTCACAAAGTATTGTTCCCATTTTGCTATAATATGGGAAAAACCTCCATTTCCTAAGTCGGTTTGGAACTGATTTTGGATTTGCAATTCTTGTAACAAAAGAGGTTTTCTTTTGTCTGTTATTTATACTCTTTCCTATGGCACTGCGTGCCCTTGTAGGTGTATCTGGAGCACCCTGTTTCAATACAATATCAAGGGGAGCTCAGAAGAGCATTTCTAGCCTGTCTCCATCTCAGTGGTTTAGCTGGGACTTGGTGGTGTTGGTTAGGCTTTTCTTCCTGCCCAGCATGGCTGTACTGATGTGCACATGTGTGTTTGCAGAAGTAGTTTCTCCTAGGAGATTTTGTCCTGGATTTGAAAGTTTTCTTATCTCTGAAATATGGAGGTCCATGGTGGAGCAGATGACCACCTGTAGCCCGTGGAGGACCCCATGCCAGAGTAGGTGAATGCCTGAAGGAGGCTGTGACTCCATGGGAAGCCTGCGCTGGGACCGGTTCCATTCAGGACCTGTGGCCCTGTGGAGAGCGGAGCCCACGCTGGAACAGTTTTGCTGGCAGGACTTGTGACCCCGTGGGGGACCCGCGCTGGAGCAGTCCCTTCCTGAAGGACTGCACCCCATGGAAAGGACCCATGCTAAAGCAGTTTGTGAAGAACTGTCAGTCAAGGGAAGGACTCACGTTGGAGAAGTTGGTGGAGGACTGTCTCCCATGAGAGGGACCCCACGCTGGTGCAGGGGAAGGAGTCCTCCCCCTGAGGAGGAAGGAGCGGCAGAAACAACGTGTGATGAACTGACCCCAACCCCCATTCCCTGTTCCCCTGTGCTGCTGGGGGGAGGAGGTGGAAATCAGGAGATAAGTTAAGCCCAGGAAGCAGGGAGGGGTGGGGGGAGGTGTTTTAAGATTTGGTTTTACTTCTCATTCTCCTTTAATTTTGATTGGTAATAAAGTAAATTTGTTTTTCCCCCAAGTTGAGTCTATTTTGCCCGTGCCAGTAACTGGTGAGTGATCTCTCTCCGTCCTTATCTCCACTCACGAGCTTTTCGTTATATTTTTCTCCCCCTGCCCAGTTGAGAAGGAGGGGGAGTGATAGAGTTGGCTTTGGTGGGCATCTGGCCTACAGCCAGGGTCAACCCACCACAACCCCACACAGGGAGTTTCACACTGGGTTGTTCTTCAATTCTCTATGTATTTTGTTTTATCCCAGAGCTGGCTGCAGTGGGATGAAGTGGGACAGTTTAGCTGCCACCAAGTATTTAATGCAGGGGTCCTCAAACTACAGCCCGTGGGCCAGATACGGTCCCCCAGGGTCCTGAATCCGCCTGCTGGCCTCCGCAGCCCCCAAGCACCCGCTGGGACTGGGCTGGAACCAGTGCCTCGTCCTCGACCTACCCCCCCAGGGGGCGCCTCTTGGCTACAAGCCGCACCGCCACAGCCCTGTCCTCCTCCTCCTCCTCCATGATGCGTGGCGGGGGAGAGGCATCTCCTCTGCCCGGCATACTCAGTGGGCAGCCTCTGGACTGCGAGGTCCAGCCAACTCGGGCGAATCGCCAGAGCCCCGACACAGCAAAGTTCCTTCAGTCCCTTCTGGCCACCCTTTCCGGACTGCGCGGCTGGGCTGAGGAGGGGGGCGGCAGCATCAGCGAGGTGGGCGACTCCCTCGTCTCTCCCTCCCTCCCTCCAGCTCCCAGGCAAGACAAGCAAGACAGCACCAGTGGGAAGCGCGCCCACCATCATGTCAAAAAGAAGAACAATTGACTCCGAATGCAGGGTATTCCAAGAAAAGTGGACTTCTGGTTATTTTTTCATGGAGTACCAAGAAAGAGCTGTTTGTCTGATATGCCAGAGTTCAGTGTCTGTGTTCAAGGAATACAATTTGTGTCGACACTAGGAAACTCAACATAAAGATAAACATGATTCTTTGGTCGGACAAGTGAGAAAAGACAAAATATTAAGACTGAAACATGGATTGACAACTCAGCAGAATACTTTTATGAAGCAAACACAGCTCAATATATCATCACTTCGAGCAAGCTATCAAGTTGCCAAGCTCATAGCGCGCACTGGCAGAGCATTCATAGAGGGAGAATTTGTTGAAGAATGCCTTCTTTCTGTTGCCAAAGAGATGTGTCCAGAGAAGGCGGATTTATTTAGTACAGTGAGTCTTTCAGGATCTACAATTATTTGAATCTGCAGTTGCAAAACTCCTCAAAAAAACTTTGCTATTTCTCATTGACACTCGACGAAAGCAATGATGTTCGTGATTCTGCACAACTTCTAATTTTCTTCCGTGGGACAAATGATTCTTTCGAAGTCCCAGAGGAGCCTGCTGCACTGAAAAGCATCAAAGGAACAACTACAGGAGAGGATATCTATGAGAAAGCTTGCCAAACTATGAATGATTTGGAGCTGGACTGGGATGAACTATTCAGTGTGACAACTGATGGTGCTCCTAGCATGGTGGGGTCCATGAAAGGAGTGGTTGCACGCATTAACAAAGAGATGGACAAACTCAACCATTCACATCCAATAGCCATACACTTCATCATCCACCAACAAGCACTGTGTTGTAAATCACTGAAGCCGGACTCTGTCATGAAAATTGTGGTTTCTTGTGTTAACTTCATCAGAGCTCATGCACAAAACCACAGACAGTTTCAGGAATTTCTGTCTGAGCTAAATGTTGCCTATGAAGATATTCTGTACCACACAGAAGTCCGTTGGCTGAGTTGAGGGAGAGTTTTGAAACGATTTTATGACTGACTTCCACAGGTTTATGATTTTATGCGTTCTAAAAACAAAGAAGTACCAGAGCTCAAAGATGCAGAATGGAAATGGCACCTTGCGTTTCTGACAGATGTAACAGAGCTACTCAGCAATTTCAGTGTCCAACTTCAAGGAAAGGGGAAGCTCATCTGTGATATGTATTCACGTGTGAGAGCATTTCAAGTCAAATTAGACCTGCTCATTAACCAAGTAAAGGAGGAAAACTTCTGCCATCTCCCCACAACTCAAAACCTGTCTGCAGAAAAACCAGCAGTTGCATTCCCAAACAAAACATGTGTGGATGTACTAGAAATGTTGCAAAAGGAGTTTCAAATTGGATTTAAAGAGCTTCGTCTCCATGAAGAGTACAGACAGCTTTTCCGGAACCCATTTTCTGTTGACATTGAAACTGTTGATCCGAGTTACCAAATGGAATTGGCCGAACTACAGCTTTGTGACTCGCTGAGAGGTGCATTCAAATCAAGCAGCCTTACTAATTTCTATGCATCTCTCCCCTCAGAGACGTATCATCATCTCAGGAACCGTGCACTCAAAACTGCAACCGGCTTTGGCAGCACCGATGTCTGTGAGCAGGCTTCTTCCCGAATGAAACATCTGAAATCTCCAATCAGATCCAGACTCACTGATGAACACTTGCATCACTTGCTACGACTGGCAGTGACAAATATGGAACCTAACATTGACCATCTCACCAGCCAAAAGCAGGCCCATAGTTCCCATTGAAATATTATTTGTTTTTGTTGATTACAACTGTTCTTCATTTTAAATATTGCATTCTTTTTCCTGTTTTTTGTGCACTACTACAAATAAAATATGTGCAGTGTGCATAGGAATTCGTTCATTTTTTCCCAAACTATCGTCCGGCCCCCAACAGTGTCTGAGGGACAGTGAACCGGCCCCCTGTTTAAAAAGTTTGAGGACCCCTGATTTAATGCTACCAAGTATTTAATGCCATTTTAAATGCTGTCTTCCCTCTATCTGGGTGTCTGCTCTGCCAGGAGCCAATTGCAAATGCCAAGGAAAGCCTTTGGGAAGATAAGGGTCTAAATGATACTTCTTTGGGTCTGGGACTGCATGTGTAGAGTCTGTAATTCATTAAAATGCCCATCATTTCATGAGAGGGGATGTGTAGACCAGCATTAATGCTCAGCAAGTGGGAATCCAGGAGGCTGCATCCTTAGGGCAACGTGGGAGGGCAGAGCCTTATAAGGAATAGTGCCAGTGTTTTTAATGGCAACTAAAGAGTAGTGTTTAGCTGTGACAGTCCTCATCACCATCACAGCCATCACTCCTCTGTGCTCCAACCATTTTTTTGGCAAAAGGGTCTTCTCCGAGGTGCTCATCACCAAGGCACGCATGCTGCTGCTGTGCATTCAGCCTTTGCTGGCAATGTAGGATTTATGGTGTGCTCCCCAAAGAGTTAATCAGACAATCCTACAAACTGGGACATCTCCCAAGAAATAACTTCCTATGCTTCCTCTTTGAGGCATGGTGCACCATGCTGTGATTCATCGGGCAAGCACACCCTCCTGTCAAGGTCCCACAGAGCATCCTGCCTCCACTGTGGGGCTTGTTGGATCAGCAGTGGCAAAGCCAGAGGAGTTTTTCTCCTTTTCCAGTTCCTGGGTGGCTGGAAACAAAGTCCCCTTTGCCAATTCCCCTCATGTAAGACAGGTGAGTGGGTGGCAGACCAGTGCCATGGGAGTCCCTAGAAGGGGAAGAGGCAACAGTAAGTGATGTCCAAGGAGGTAGCTCCACTGGAAGTGCTCACAGTATTTATGTGTGTTATGCTGGCCTTGGGCAGATCGAGGTGATGGGGATGATGCCAGTGGGGAGGTAGCCTTTGCCATGTTTTTCACATACAATTGGGTGGCTGGGATGGTTGTACCGAGTATTGGTACATTGAACCCCATAAGTACCACAAGTGTGGGACAAGCACAATAAAAGTTAAATATATATGCAGCTCTGTGCTGTCCCAGACTTTCCTGCCATGAATAATCCATCCTATAGGCAGGTGAAAGCCTTATCGCAACGTGTTGCAAGTCACTGTGTTGGTTTCTGCAGATAATTTCTGGAACCACAATATTTATTTTTTTTTACTCTCCCTCCAACCTCGGTATTTCTGTTGCCGCCTTTAAGCAGGCAGGTGGGGCATCTTCAGGATTGCCGTGAACCCAACCCCACCTCACCCTTCCCACCTCCTCAGAAAATAAATCCCACCCTGAACTTTGTGTGCAATAAAACCAAGAGAAACTCCCAGCGCCAACCTCAGGCCTAATAACCTGTTTGTTCAGTTCAGGCCTTCTGCAACTATTTGTTTAAGGGTGGAGATGTTTCTTGAGGGCATATAAGGCTCTTGAGATAAAGCTCATGCGGACTGATCCTGTGATATGGCCAGATCATTTCTTTTCCTTCTTTCATCATCCCTGTGTTGGGTTTTTCCATCAGTCCAGTTGCTTTTCTCAACCTTTCATTTGTTCTTGGGGTTTCATTGTTGCTGTTTGGCATTCAGGCATCTTCGCCTGCTTGACCATCACAGGCTGGAAGTATTTCTGCTGCATGGGGAACGTCTACAGAAGAGGCTGAATGAGTGGGTATGAGTGAAGACAGTCACTTTGTGGGGTGAGGTTTCACATCTGAAAGTCAGGCTGCATTAGACATGAAGGCCACAGGGATGAAGCAATTAACCCCAACTTCTCATAGCCCCTATAGTCTTTGTGAAACTCCCATGAATTTGGCCACCCCAGGCAACAGTTGCACTTGAGATGTGGAAAAGCAGAGGGGAAGGAAGGAAGGTGCAGGTTGGTCCCAAATAGGACCATCTGTTTTGTAAGGCAGTTGTTGTCAGATGCCAAAGGAGCTCCTGGAATTTGCTACCTAAGGGCGGTCACAGAAGGACAAGCAACAGGAAAAACCCTTGCCTCGTTTCTGCTTATCTCCTTGTGATTTGCCCTGTGATTTACTGTCACCAGTAAAAGAGGCAAAGCTGGTGCCTCCCTCCAACTTCTTCATCTGCTGCTGCTGCAGAGGAGGCATAAGAAAAACAATAGCAAAGCTCCTGTTGGTAGCAGGGTAGCTCTAAAACCAGCCATTTCCCTCCTCTGATCCTGTGCCTCTTCCTCATGTTCCTCCCAGGCCAGTACCCCACAGGTTACTGGGCTGAGATATAGGGTGGGATGTCTCAGGAGAGAGATGTTGCTGGGGAGGAGCAGGCATCAGTGGGGGGAGAGGTGGAGGCTCTTGGATTGCTGCAGATTGCCAAAAAGATCTTGAAAGCTTTGTATTTGTTCTTTCATTAAACTTTGATGTAAATGGGTCTAGGGTAATGAAGAGGCAGCTGACAGCTTTCTGGATTCCCACAGACAGGTGGACAGGGTTGACGGTTGGGCAGACACCTTCATTAGGAAGGTAAAGCACAAAAAGTGCAACATGGGCATCAAACCTGCTCCTCTCAGCCACCTGTTTTCAACAATTTTGGTAGATGACAGATTTCCCTTGGTGTATGCTAGCTGGCCGTATGACAGTCACCTAAGCTTGCCAGACTTCACTTTCCCTTCTCCAAGAGCTGCTTTCCCCAAAACATCTACAAATGAATATGCACATCACAACATAGCTGATCTCTAGGGGACTGGCCAGGAGAGCAGACCAGTCCTGAACACCCCTTCTCTTCCAGAGCTATTGGCCTTTCTTGTTAGAGCATGTATATTTATGATTTAAACTTGACGTATGCGTACATGCATTAGAAGTCCTACAGGCTTCTCAGGTTCTGCTCCAAGCTTCCCACCATGTAAACCGCAGAGTGTTTAGCTCCAAGATTGAAAATGACCCCTATTAGTGATCCTTCCTGAGACCATGGGCTCCTTGTTCTTTGCTTTTCCCACACCCCTTGCTTCCAGAACCAGCAGCACTGAAATGTTGGTTTGTTATGTTCTTCTCCAGCCACCTGTGAATAAATATCAAAGTAAAACTGATGTGGGAGAGAGACCAAATGTGATTTTGCTTCCCACTAAGAAGTTGCAAACCTGTCTATAAAAAACATGAGCACCTGGGCTTGATGGTGTCTTCTGGCCCAAGCAGGAGCAAAAACTTCTTGTAGACACATTGCAGAGCAGAGGGTGGTCTTCTGCCTTGCAAGGCATTTTCCTTTGGCTCTGTTCAGGCATTTTACCTTCATAAAGAGTGTGTCCACTGAAAAATGGAAGAGCTGCATTTCAGATCCATATTGTCCTCAGTGAGCCAGCTCCATTGAAGGCACTTACATTGCTGTCCTGCCTGACCCATGTCAGGGAGCAGCCTCCAGACAAACCCGAGAGCTATGTCATCAAGGCGCTCACTGTGCCCTTGGGGCTCTGTGTGGTGGAAAGAGAGTTAACTGCAAGGTTCAAGCAAATGATTTATTTGAACTTCACTTACAGACTTAACACACCACTACTGCAGGTTTTACAGATACAATGGAGGAATGCACTATTGCAGTTTTAAAAGCAAGAGTAGTACACTATTACAATCGCAAGTGATTCACAGGGTACAACCACAAGCACACTAAACAATACACGTGTTTACAAACTTAAAGAATAAACAATATTCACTTACCCCTCCAGGTAAGGCCTCTCAATCCCAGGGAAGCTACCTTGACTAGTTTTCCAATCAAGGGGGGAGGGTCTCCTTCACAAGCCATCTGCACAGTTGGAGAAATGACTCCTTCCAACCTGAATCTTAGGGTTTTAATCCCCTGATTTATGTAACGGTGGGTATGACTATGCCTGAGTGGATTAGATATACCTGATATATGCCGGAGTGGTTTATACCATTATCTATGGCAGTGTGGTGGAGTTTCCCCTTATCTGTCTTTCTTTTGCTGGTCTGTGATTGTTTGAGTACACAAGGTTGTTGTTTGAAACTGAAGCTGAAACCCTCCAGCTTTTCTTTACCTTGCGTCCTCAGGCAACTGAACAGTGATTGGATTGAGACTCAGGGCATACTATTTGTTAAGGGATTTCAAGGCTCAACTCAGGTTTCAGTTCTTTGAATGGTGCAGCCACTGCCCTGTTTAGGGATTATCAGACAACCCAGGGCTGAGCTATCTACACAGCTCCCCATGAGTTGTCTCTGCAGAGAGATGGGGCCTCAAGGCAATCCAAGGCTGGGTCGCTTTTGTAACCCCCGTGAGTCACCTGTGTGCACTAGACATTGTGAACCTTGTTTGGGAACTATGAGCTGGACAATCCATACACTCTGGCCCATCCTCACCCACCCAGCACCCTCAGTCTTCTCCAGCCACTTCTTGCAAGTTGCTGATATTTCCTTTTATATCAACTTGCTGCATAAAAATGTCGACTTTTCTCTGTTCCAAATTTAGCTCTGTTTAGGCACCAAAAGAGACAAGAGTAGGGATCAGTGACTTTTTTTTTTTTTTTTTTCAAAACATTGTCTCATGACTAGGACTAAGGAAGGGAATTCTTCGTCTGAAGAAGGGAGATGTTTGATTTTCCTAATGGGGACACAAAGTTCTCTTCAGTTCAGGCACAGGCAGTCTCCTTGGATTAGGAGCCTTATTGTCATGTAATTAATCCATTTCTCACCCCAATGCTGTCTGCTGCTGGTGGACAGAGGTCTGAGGAAGCACAGGGATGCTCTGCAAAGAGGACATGCAGCAATGCACTATCATGGGCTATTCAGGTGAGCGAGAAATAAACCACTCATACACATCTACGAGATGCAAGTTCAAATCCACTTTATTATCAGAAAGCTGCTTGTTATATACCCCTTTGAGTTCCGTATACGTGTCCATGCACCAAGCATGCTACAAAACTAATTATTATTGGTTACTAGCTACTGTTCACACTCTGACCTCTCAGTCCCACTGGTTCGTTCTTATCTTGGTTCAGGTTCACTTCCTCGCCGTAATATCCTGTTTTCCAGCTTACTTTAACCGAAAAGACATTCTTTACATAGCTCACATAACTTCACACAGTCAAGCTAAGGATCTAACTGCACACTCACACAGCACAGCTTAAGGCCCCAACACTTCCCCCCTTTTCTTTAACAACAGAGGTTATCATACGATGCATGCAATTTTGTAAATACTGAAATATACAAGGCACTAACAAAACTATTACAAACAGAAGCATTAAAACAGAGAGACCTTGTTTCACGAGATCCTTAATCCAGCCGGTAAATCCCCACAAAGTAAACTAAGAATCTAATCCAGAGTTACCTTGCTTGATATGATGCATATGTTCTTTCAATTGTTGTAACTGCTCTCTGAATGATCAGATAAACTTATACAACACATACCTTCAAACTCTTGACATCCATGATGACCCTGTGCTAGCAATAAGAAATCAATTGCCACTCTATTTTGCAGTATTGCATGTCTAATACTATCAATGTCTACTAACATCTATGTGAGCAAAGTTATACAAAGGCACTCTTATAAGACAGGTTCTAAAAGGATCCTTGGGCATAGCCAGTGAAAGCCACAGTGATTCTTGCTTCCTTACATTAGCCAAAGTTATCCACATGTTTTGTCTAGGTACTACAGCTTAAGGTCTTAAAACAATGATAATTAACAAAATCTTAATGCAGTAATAATTATAAACTGAAGACTCTTTTCTCCTTTTTTTTTTTTTTAAGTACTAATTTACCAGATGTGTGAATGCTATGTAGTGTTAATCATGTTGAAATCTTCTCTTCTCCTTTTGCATTGGTGAGTGCCAACACTGAATGGTACAATACTTGATCCGTACGGTTTACTGACACTGCAACCTGTTTCCAAGCAGTAGCTCTGCCCAGGTGTTGAACAGCACAGTACTGTACAGCCCCATCTGTCTGCATGTAGTGTATAAAGCTATTACAATTATTACAATGATTTCTGTTTCAATATATACATCAATATAAAATACTACCCAAAACACTTAAACATTTCAAACAATTTAACCACTTCAACAAAAATACATTTGCAGAATTAAAGAAAAATCCAAATTAATGTTGATTGCAAGTTAGAGCAGTTCAAGGATTCCCAGTTTGTCAGTATCTACCCTAACCAGTGCTACCCAAATACAGTATAAGCCATTTAGTGTTTCTACAATGAGAAGAAAACATTCAAATATTAAAGCTAAGACAAACACACAAAAGCAAGGAAAGAAAATTTGTTCTGTACTCATCCCTGTTGTAGCAAGGTACAGCATGTCAGGAGATTGCACTCAGTGCATCGTATGTGCTACGATACCTGGATACAACCATGGAAGACAACTGAAATGGAATCAACTCTGAATTTCCTTGCTGTTGTGGTTTTACGTCAGAACATTCAAGTTATAACATCTTAGTGTCTTTTTTTTTTTTTCCTGAAAGGAAGAAGAGAGAAGAATTCATAATGAAATGGTAAAAATGCTACTGAAAATCCCTATCTTGGACGCAATACACTGCTTTAGGAGCTACTGTGTCATTGCACAATATAAGTGGCTTATTAATCGCTGAATTGTTAGTGTAGCAGAATGTATTTATCATTGTGGATGTGTTTTGAAAATTGGTATTTTAAAACCTGCCTGTATTCCATAACAAGCCACAGTTTTGTGTATTTCAAGCACTAATACCCTTACCCAAAGTACTAAATGTACATTTATAGTGGCCAATTTAAAATCTCTGCCTCTGCTGCTTCAGTTTTCAAAATGAGACTTGGTTCAGAGTTTTCATTCTTTACATTACCCTAAAACAGAACTATTTCTGAAGCATAAAAAAATTCATAATAACAATAATAGTAATAATAATATGGGGTTGGTTTTGCTTTGCTGATTGATTTCTAACTTGAAATATAATCCATGTCACAAAACAACAAGCAAAAAAAAAAAAATCTCTCCCCAGAAGTCCCTGCTAGTTGAGATTGTTTTTCAAAACCAAGTTTCATGCTTACAGTATCTTTATAGTCATGTTATACACCCTTGAAAATAAAGGCTCACATTGCAAATGGCGACAGGCCTCCAACTATAAAGGTGTTAACTGGTGACACTATTTTTCATCAGAAAAAAAAAATTAAAAGTTAAAAGCCCCACAAAAATTCATAGCTTATACTGAAAGTTTGATTCATGCTCATTTTGTTAATTTAAAAATACTCTTTAGAAACTGTGTAAACTCCTGCAGAAAACTTAGTGATACATCTTTTCCTGTTAAAATAAAGATAATTCATATTCACGTCTACCCCATGCTATGTTCTACTACTAATATACACTTCATTACCTGCTCATGTCACCATCTAACACATATCTTTACATCTTTACATTCTTCTACATATAGTGTCCAGGGCTTAGTTTTCACCAAACAGAATTTGACAACTATTACACTTTGGAACGTTGCTTGAGGAAAATCCCACCGTGTTCCAGAATCTGTAATGACACAAGCATAGCCTCTACCCAAAGTTATCAGTTCTCTGGGACTTTCTTATACAATAGTGATGACTTCGTATTTATCTCTGATTCTTTAAACTTTTTAAATTCTCATTTAGTGCCTGGTCAGTTCCCATTTCATTTCTGTTTACACATTAAACAACCAGAAAGAAAAATTACCTTTACAACATTGAACTATAACTTCTCATTCGTTCAAGCAACACAGACACACAGATGGGCCCATCACTCACACCACAAAATATGCCAAACAATAGTCAGATTCTCGTGCAATGCAAAGTATAAACCATTAACCATTTGCCACAGGTCCACACCAAGCAGTGTAACTTAAACCATAATTTTGTTGAAGCTGCAGGGGAAGAGGCAGGGGGGGCCCCCCCTCTCCTCATCCAGTCCAGGTTCGGCGGAGCGGCCGCTCTCCGGGCGAGGAATGCGGCCCCCTCGCCTGCCTCTGTGTTGTTATCTCGTTGCCATGGCTCCTGCCGTGTTGTTATCTCGTTGTCATGGAAACCGCCGTTCGCGCTGCGCCACTGTTTGCCATAACAATGCCTGCATCGGTGTTAAAAGCATTTGCATTATAGTACCGACAGTCAGCTGGAGTTAAAAGATTAGTAGAAAAGATATTATCAACAAATGCCTGTGTATAGGGAAACTGCAGCCCATAATCTCTTACTGTTTTTCTGTCCTCTTTTACTAGTTCCCAAGTATTTGCGTCCCCTCGGGGGGGGGGGGGGGGGGGGTGGTGCCAGGGGGTGAAGGTGCCCCCCGGGTCCTTCTGGCTGTTGAGCTCATCCGCGCTGACCAGCCTATCAGTTCGCGGCTCGGCCCCGCCCCCCCAGCAGCGTCATCCCCAGGCCAGCGCCGTCTTGCTCGGTCACGCAGTTATTGCCGCCGCCGCCGCCGTTGTCCCCCCGCCATCGCCGCGGGGGGGGGGAAGGGGGAAAAACGGAAAACGCGATATGCCGCTGCAAAACTCGGCAGACATTTGATCCTCCGTAGAATTGTATTCGATACGCCTCTCCAAGCCAGCTCCGCCGATGTCGCAGCATTCACGATCCCGGAAGTCAAACGGAGCCTCTGAGTGTCCATAGTAGCTAAGTCCTGCTCCATTTATATTTCTTAACAGCTTCTCAAAGTTCTTTTCCAAAGCTTTGCCACTCATCCTCATCAAAATACTTATCGGGAGTTTGAAAAAACTCATTAGCGAAAACCATAAGCACATAGTCCAGCTAAATGCTTCAGGTTAAACGCCATATCTCGCATTTAAGGAATGAGAGGGTTAACTCTTTATCTATGGTCGATGTCGTTCACCTCTTTTGTTCCAATCTGGACACTTTCCCAAAGCTCTGCAGCATGTATCGCTGCTATAAATGTCCTGCGTCATGGAGATAAGACTCCCACGCATTCTCCAGCGCGTTGAATCTGCGGTTCAGTCTTTTCTGCTAACTTCAGAAGACTTTTTACGACCGCCTTCTTCACTGCAAATGCAGTGATCCACGCTGGCCGCGGAATTTTAGTTTCAGTTTTTTCCGCTAATCTTAAAAGGCTTTCTAATACTGCCTTTTCTACTGCACATGCAGTAATCCCCATCCTGCTCTTTTAACTCTTGACTCACCGGTCAAAATCCCCGTGCACGGTTCTCAGCCTTTCTTCTGGCTCCCAGCTTATCTCCGCTGGCATCAGCAGGATGCCTCGCTGCTCCACGGAACAGTGATAACGCGTCCCCAATTCACAGGTCGGGGTCACCAATTGTCGTGGGCTATTCAGGTGAGCGAGAAATGAACCACTCACACACATCTATGAGATGCAAGTTCAAATCCACTTTATTATCAGAAAGCTGCTTGTTATATACCCCTTTGAGTTCCGTATACGTGTCCATGCACCAAGCATGCTACAAAACTAATTATTATTGGTTACTAGCTACTGTTCACACTCTGACCTCTCAGTCCCACTGGTTCGTTCTTATCTTGGTTCAGGTTCACTTCCTCGCCGTAATATCCTGTTTTCCAGCTTACTTTAACCGAAAAGACATTCTTTACATAGCTCACATAACTTCACACAGTCAAGCTAAGGATCTAACTCTGCACACTCACACAGCACAGCTTAAGGCCCCAACAATGCACCACTGTACATATGGTTTCTAGTTGGAAAGAGGAGAAAGGCAGCTCCTGAGACTTTAATGAAGGCTTTGCATTGAGGAAATGTGTGCTTTAGGTCTTCGTGTTCTGCAGAGATAGTTTAATTTTTTCCAGGGTAATTGTATTTGCACATGTGTCTGCAATGCAGCTTAAATTCTTAAAAATACCTCAAGCTTTAGCCTGCTATGGTAGTGCAACATTTGGAAACAGTCTCACT
This sequence comes from Caprimulgus europaeus, assembly GCA_907165065.1. The sequence goes on from OU015537.1 coordinate 124,083, forward strand.
GAGTATTGTACTATTTTTAGCCTAATTTCCTAAACCAGCATGGCTGATGCAATTGGTCTATGTGTGTCTGCTCCCTCCCTTCTTTTTCCCATTTGCTTTGGTACCGATTGGCCAATTTCAAACAAATTTTCAGAGGAACAGAGATCTTGGGGATATTAAGCTCCTCCTATGCATTCAGTGAAAATAAGTGATTGGGAAAAGAAGCGATGAGAAAGATTCAAACCACAGCCCTCAGTAATGAAGAAGGTTCAGTATGATTTTTAAGCTATCAGACATCAAAGATTCCACACAGAATTAACCATGAGTTGTTTGGCTGCAGGAGAAGCCCAAGTCAGACCTGATTAACTAGGTGATAACCCAACCACAGCCCTAGGAGAGCAGGCTGCCAGCTTTCACTACTCCCAAACTACCTCTTCTTAGTCAAAGATGGGCTATGTTTGAGTGGTATCTCAAATCTAGGGAGCATGAGAGCTCTTTGGTGCTGGGTACAGGTGCATGAGCAGAGGACCGCAGAACAACATGTGTTGCTGAGCAGATCCTTGCTGGATGAGCAGATCTGTGGGAAAGCTAAGGCAACTTCATGTAACAATGGCCTCTGTACCATTGCTATGAGGGATCATGGGGGATGCTGGGTGTTAAGAATGTTTTAGTAGGAGAGAAGGATAATTTGGTCACCGAGAGTGGGTACTGCTCTTGAACATGCTTTCTAAAACCATACAATCACAGCACATCCAATCTTTGAAAGAGTTAAAAGCGGAGAAGAAAGTTAAAAGGGAAACTATCTTCTCAGGAACCACACTTCAAAACTGTAGCCAAAGCAAGGTTCAAATGAGGACATGCTAGCCAGCAGCAAGACTTACCCAGAGGCTTCTTCATTGCTTGAAGTCTTGAAGAGTGAAGGTCTCCTAAGTGGAAAGCTCCAGCTGCTGTGGGAGCTGTATGGTTGCTGCAGTAGCAGTTTCTCCAGGCTCTTTGCAGATGGTCAGGCTGGATAGTCAGAATAAACCCTGCTGGTCTTGGACTTGGAGATGACTTCTCTGGTCTGCAAGCCTAAATTCATTACCATCCTCAGCAACCTTCCTCCTCCGTTACATCTTCCACCAGAGGAACTAAAAATATTATCTCAGTAACCACTACTAAAATTAGCTGTCATTTTTAAGGGAAAGAGAGGGACTTTTTTTGTAAGTCGGTGTGCTGTGTTGTCATGTCAATGTGACAAAGCTGCTGCTCAATGAGACATGTTCTCACCCAGCCCTTGCCCTTGCCCTTGCCCAGGCTGCTCCCTCGTGGCCCCTCATGCATGGTGATTCACTGGCAGCATCTGGAGCTTGGAGGCTAAGATAGATTGCAATGGAAATAAAAGGAGCAACTTTTACAGGGCTTTTATTGCCAGCCTGGGAAGTGCAATGCTACATAAATAAAAATTATTATGGTTATGACAGCTCTGTAGTCCCTGGAAAATAAATAATACTTTGCACTTACATAGTGCCTTTTGTCCAGGAACATCAGAGCTCTTTGCTCACATTAATGAAGCCTCATGATGTCAATAGTAGGATGGTAAATACAGCATCCCGCTTATCAGATGAACGTACCAAGTCAGAGAGTTGGTGCTTTCAGTGGAGAGAGGACAAGGCAACAGCTTGAGTTATACACAGCTCTTCCACTGATGTGACCGGGGCAAATAATTTCATGCCCTTGTCATCTCAGTTGTTTCCAGTAGGTGGATGCTACCTGTCCCTTCCCCAGGCGTGGCATGGGTTGACTAGCTTGCGGTGGGCAGGTGCAGCAAAGTGCTCATGACAGAGTCATTGATTTGCTAACAGCCCCAACAGACCAGCCAGCTGTGCCTCATGTTTGCTTACTCCAGTATCCTCAAAATGCTGCTGATCATTGTCCCTGTGCAGACATTTTTATAGCTCTGTTTTAGATAAATAAATAAATACGAAGGAAACAACCCAATGAAAGTGGATGGTTTAGGTGCAGCAGTGTCGTGTGACATGGGTGAATTCCCTGTAGATGGTGTATATTGGGATCCACCAGTATTTGCCCTGTGTGGTTTCTCCCATACAGAAATTGCAGATGACTCTTCCCTGCTCATTTCAATGGCCCTGAGAGGGTATGACAAGTCTGTGGATTTCCAGACCTGCTTCGGTGAGGTCTGAGGATGAGGCTCGATGATGTTGCAAGGATGTTTGGATGGGAACTGTTTATTTTATCAGGCTCACACATTGGGTGTACAGCTCTGTCTCGCTCTGTCCACTTTCATATCAATGCCTCCTGTGTCTTGGAGCTGATCATTGCTTTTCCCTCTGTTTTACAGGGTTACCATACGTTGCCTCATGAAGCTGAAATTGCACACACCAAAAAAATGTTCAGAAGGAGAAGAAATGACCGGAGGTAGGTGAAATCTCTTTAATGTTTTTTTTTAATCTTCTCCATTGCACATCCCTCCCCCATTTCATGGAGTGTCTTCGGACAATATTGCTGTTTAGTAGCTACCAGTGTTGGGTTAATGCATAAACTTTTATTTGAGCACTAACATCCTGAAAATGCAGAGTCTGTCCATCCCCCTAGTTTGCTTTTTAAATCTGAGGTATGTCCTATATTGCTCCAGGAGTATCTTAAGGACCTCCTCTTTCTCTTATACTCATTCCAGCATAGCCAGATCCTCCCACTTATATTAGAAGAGGCAGCTGGCAAAGTATTATCTGTAAAAGCTTTGAGTCCTTGTGACTTGCTTCCTCTCTTTCTACTGAAAAGCAAAATTTTCTGACTTTCAGGGTGACCTGCAAAGTGGGCATGGTTGAGAGGGGTTTGCAACAAGCCTCAGATGCCTGTCTGCGTGAAGGAGGAGATATGCTAAATAGGCAGCTGAGTTCCCGTGGCACTGGTGATTTCAATCCACTGAGTTAATTTAATTGGGTCAATTGGATATTTAATTGTGTAAATTGCATATTTAATTATATGAGGGCATCTAGAATCCTTGATAAGAATCATGACTATGGTTAAATGTGAAAATAAGCAGGGAATAAGCTGTACATGAAACTTTATTTCTGCCAGTCTGTTCTGCTGTGGCTGAGACAACAAAACTGGGGCAACAAAGCTTTACTAAAACCAGGAGTTTGCAAGATTAATATTATTGAACAGGAGAAAAAGTGGCCAATTTTTATCTCCTAGAGTGATCTGAAATCTGTGTCTGAGCTGTGATGCCTCACACAAGGATTTTTGGAGGAGTCCTACAGACACCTGTAACAGTAGTTGGAGTGTGTCCTCAAATCTCCCCATCACTTCTCAACTCATGAAGAGACATGATGCAGTTAACTCTGTGCTTGGTTTGGTTTCCCTAAATTTTAACAAGCAACCAAAAAACAGCTGAAAAGAGTTTGCTCAGGCATCCTAGAAACATTCTTCTGTGGGCAGAGCAGTTAGTGAGCAGCAAACTGTTTTCTCTCCTCTTTGGGGCTCCCTCCTTTTTTCCTGTATGCAATTTAAAAGGCAATTTAGTCTTGTGAGTTAGGGAAAAAAAAAAAAAGTCTTGTTTCAGCTGGGCTGCAGCCCCGTGATCACCAAAACATGGTTAAAACTGTCACCGAAATCGGGAAATAAACTTCTCACCACCAATGTAGTCTTAAGAAGCAGGCATTCTTTATTACAGCGCCAGATGCACGGGGGATCGCTCCACCTATCGTGCATACTGACTAAAGCTTTATACCATCAAAATATGCATATTCATTACTTTTCCAATAAGTTATTAACATTTTCATTGCATTTCCAGGAACTCATTAATATATGTAAATGTTCCTTTTGCATGCGCACTCTCTCTCTCTGGTGGTCATCATGGTCTTCTGGTGGTCGTCAATAGTCTTCATCACTGTGTCCTTTGGTTGTACTTTTCCTTTGCGCATGCTCAGCTCTCTCCTGGGCCTGTCTCCAACACTTCTGTCTACCTTGTCCCAAGGAGTTAGCTCAACACGTTCTCTTGTCACATCCCAGTGGTCAGTAAAACAAAGAGTCTTAGTGCTTCTATGGACACTAAGGTCATAAATTTCCATTTCTGAAATTCTATGATGAAGATACATTGTTCTTAACTCCACTACTAAGTTAATGATTAGAACAGGCCTGGGACTTGACAGTCTCTTCTCGGTGAGGTTTCTGTGATTACCTCATTCAAACTTAACAATCCTAACTTACACATTACGCTTTACAGTTTTCTACTTCTTTTAATCAAACCCAACTCTTCTATATAATCAAATTTTGATTATTTTATCAGAGTATTTGCAACAAAACCAAGCTGAAGTCTGCTTGTCTTGCAAGAGCAAACTGGGTGGGCCTTCTCGCAGCACTGGGCTGGGCTCCCCAAGAAATCACAGTGGAGGTTGGAGCATCCTGCTCCCATCCATGCTCCCTGAGCAGGTATTTCTCTGCCATCCAAAGAGTGCATGATGCTTCAGGAGAGGAGACCTACAGAGCCAAAAGGTCTCCTGCCTGAAGCCCCATGCCCAAAGTTGCACTGGACCAGAGCCATGGAACTGCATGTTGGTTCTTCCCTCCCATCCAAAAAAACAGCTGGTCCAAGGAATCACATCAGATATGTTTTTCTATTTCTTTTTCTTTCTGGTCCCTTCAGATAAACCATCAGCAGACAGAAGTATTCAGTCCCCCAGGGCATCCCTGCCTCCCACACAGATGGCAAGGAGAGAGAGCAAAATAAACTGCCTTGGGCTGGGATTGCTGGGGTTGGAAGATGGTGGGTGAGATACAGCCTAGACCAAGTAGCACTGGGATAATATCCCAGGAGGAGAGACAAAAGCCTTAAAACACAGTTGTTATGGCATCATGTGGGAGGAGATAGGAGAAGACATGAGACCATTTCAGCCCCAAGCAGTCACAAATGAAATAAAATGGAGGGGATGCAGAGGGGGTGCAGTCCTGCCATAATCCTGCATAGACATTGATGGTGGTGTCCAAACTTAGTTAGAAAACCATACTTATTTTAATTGCAAAAAGCTAAGAAGCACAGGTTGAGGGATTGGAGTGAAACAACAGTCTCTCAATTATTTAAGCTGAAAAGACATGTCATGGTCCCATCCCCTAGACTTTGGCTGGAGTCCTCGGCAGCCCTTCTCTCCCCCTCCACATGTTTGATGCTGGGGGTTTTTAGGGTCCCCTACGCCTCTACAGTGCATTTGGGACTAGGAGGGGAGTTTTAGTCCTTCTAGTGCCACTTGAGATGACCCCAGGGAGCACTTGCTCCTTAAAATTGATTTCTAGCGGTAAGTGAGGTCTCAGAATGGTTATTTTATGAGAAAAACATGGCAGAAATAGGGAAAAAAAGGTAGAAATAGGGGGGAAAATAAGGGAATAGGAAAAGAACCCCAGACTGTATTGGAGCACAAACAGGTTACAAAACTGTTCACACTTTATTGTAGTGCTATTATCTTAATGTCCCAGGCATCATTCTGGGGGAGAAAAGCTTCATTTCAGAGCTGGTAGAGTCACATAGGTGGTATAAACATCCCTCAGGATGAGATTTTATGACTAGTAAAACAGTTGGGAGTTATGGGCTTTTTGTTTTAAACCTCATCTGGATACAGAGAGACTCAAAATTGCAAGACCCTGGATGGGACATCAGAGGCAGCAAGGCTTGGGAGATGCTGAGCAGGGCCATTTGGTGGAGCATGGGCTGGGAGGAGGGTTAGGAAACAGCTCTGGAGGATGGACCTAAGGGAAGAAGAACTGTTTTCTTAGAAAGGAGTTGGTAGCAGCCAAGGATGGGAATAGGGTTGACATGAAATGGATTTGCAAGAAAAGAGGTTGTCCTGCTTTACTGGTTAGAAGCAGGTGTGGCCCCAAAGCTCTGGCACAGTTGGGTCTGGTTTTCATTGGGCAGCTTTTCCCCTTCTGAAGGTGGTGAGCACTTGACACTAAGCAGCACCCCAGACCCCACGATCAATGCCTGTCCGTGGTGCACCGTCTCTCCCTGCCTAGGACCTGCCTCATCCGAGAAGGACAACACATCATAGGTGACCATGGTGGGCATCCTCCTGCCATGTACAGGAATCACTGCTTGCACTTGAACATCCAGCTTGGGTCGAGTCAACTCCCAGGCTGACCTCTGCATGATGCACAGGTCCACCTGGCCTTGCCTGGTTGTAGCTGACCTTCAGGTTGGCTGCTACTTTATATAACACAGCTATTATAAAAGAGCTGATAAAGCGCATTCGTACTCAGAAATCTGCCTATTTTTTTCCAGCCGGTCTTACAAATGATACCAGTTCCCCCACACAGCACGTGCAAGTTCCTCTCCCCTTCCTGATGGTGACATTCAGAAGGGGCCATGTCTTGGGCTAGCTAAGCACTGTGGTGGTTTGGGTGGATTCACCCTTTTTGCTTGCAGCCAAACACAGCCTGCTCTCTCCCCCTCCCCTCACCTCACCCAGGGAGTAGGGGAGAGAATTGGAAAGAAAAGGGCAAGGAGACTCATGGGTTGAGATAAAAACAATTTACTAATTAAAATGAAATGATAATGATAACAGTGATAACAGACTATACAAACGAGTGATGCACAGTGCAATTGTTCACCGCCCGCTGACCGATGCCCGGCCTGTGCCAGCCAGTGATCCCGGAGCCGAGACAGTCCTGAAACTGAAACCCTGGAAGAGTGAGCCCGAGCGATCCCCGAGAGAATACCCCTGTCTTCCAGTCATCCCTGGTTAATGTACTGACATGACGTGATGTGATCTGGAATAACTCATGGGCACATCCCAATGCCAGTTTGGGGTTTGCTATTCACTGCGCTTCTCCCTCCCAGTCCTAATGCAGCTGTGAACGGCCAAACACGGTGGCCTTGAGCTCCAGCAGCAACTCATAACATTAGTACTTTATCAACCTTCTTCATAACAAGTTCTGCTGAAACAAAAGCACGGCTCTTCTAAGTACTAAAAAGAAAATTTATTCTATCCCAGCAAAACCAGGACCAGCACCTTTTGTTTCTCATGTGAAATGACACTGATGTCTGACCATGCTATAAATAGTGCCCATCCCCACTTCCTTCCCATCACCTTTCCTTGGGAAATGCTGTCACCGCATTGCAGAGGAGCTTACCTACCCCGAGATCTCTGCTGTGCACATTTCACTCCCTTGAGGAGAAGCAACCCTGTGGGCATGCAACCATAGCTCTCTCCTTGTATATACAATAAGTTTTCATGTTCCACAAGTCATTTTTCAATGAGATGCATGCTTCATTTGTTGCATAACATAGATACTAAGAGTGAATTAGAGATGTCATTAAAACAGGCTTCATCTTTCCCAGTTAAGGGTCACTGTGGGTCTGTTGGACACATTTTTGGTAACAGCGATCAACATCAGAGCCACATCTGGTAGAGGGTTTGGTTGCACGAGGTATGTAAAAGTCTACAGGAGGTGGTGAGGTCCTTGCTGCAAAGAGCTTATAAGGGCAGGAAACCAGAGAGATGTATTGCCCTCCCCACTTCACCCAGCAGAAATCCCACACCCAGTGTTTTCTCTGTTGGTTTAGACACACGAATTGTAACTGCTACCTCCTGATGAGGGTGATGGAGGGCATCACCACTTGATGAGATCATTGAAGGAGAGCAGCAGAGGCAAGTTTTTTCACAGATGTCCATGCGAGCAAGTGTTAAACACCAATGAGAGTTTTACTTTCCAAAACACTAATCCGCTGTTTGCTGCCACACAAGACCCACTCTACCTAGATATCACCAAAGGCAACTTGGTTTGACCTCCCATAGACAACCATCTCTAGGGAAGGAGGACCTTTCCCTGGGCAGTGGCAGGACCTCTCCTGCCCTTGTCTCCTGCAAGCAGTTGAGAGAAAAAAAATGCTTTGGGATGTGGGGCACAATGGACCTATTTCTCAAGTCGTCTCCTGTGACCCTTTCTAACCTAATGCCTCTCTGCTAGTGGAGCACAAGCTGTGCTGGGATGCGATCTCCTTGGGCAGGTGAGCTCTGAGTTTGTCCCCTTGTTTTTAAAAAAGTTCCCAAAAATGCCCTCTTAAGTATATATTGAAGCATTGCAAGTCATTTTGGTGCTGCACAGGGTTTCTCCAGTTCCTATGGCATCTTGATATAATGTGTTTTGGGATGGAAGGTCCAGCTGGCCAAACCCCATGGCCTGGAGATGCATGCCCAGAGGCTTGCACCAGCCTTGTAGGAGTGATAAGAAATCTTACTCAGTTTAGATAGGAATATATGGAGTTGCTATGGGTTAAGACAGGTGAGTTTGTACCTACTTCTAGGTCTTCTGGTTAAGAGAGTACTGAAATTGTTCTGTGTCACCTAAGGAACAGGAAAAGGTTGCTGGGGAAGTCTTAAAAAGTTTGTACTGTCATAATCACTTTGGTGCAATTGCATCTGGTTGGATTCAAAAGTCAAATCAGGATGAATTCCTTATCAAAAGGAAATCCTTGTGTGTGTAGATGCTGGCTGGTATCTCATGGGGCTTCTTGTGGTCAGTCTAAAAGCCTTAAGAGTTAATCAATCCTCTCTTTCCAAAAGGCATCTGAATTCTTCTTTTCAATAGAAAAGGTGTGGATCATTTGTGCTTCCTCCATGCATGGCTGGTGTGTCTCCAGGCCTTGAGATGACCAGAGTCACAAGAGACTGCTCTGCCTGTCTCATCCAGGGCTGTTGGGCACCATGGCCAGCCTCAGGTGAAGGACTGTCACCCTTAGCTATGGCTGAGCTTTATGTCATCTCCTCCTTCTCCTGTTGGATAGAGATTTAAGAGGAGTGTTTCTGCACCTGAGAAATCCATCCTTCATAAAGCCTTTGTGTGAGGATAAGGAGCTGGAGCAGAAGACTGCCTAGGTCCTCCTGGCTCATACACAGAAAGAAGGGGTGGGAACAGAAGCTCATGTCCTTTCCTCATTTCCTTTCAGCGTGCCCCAAATACTTATGGCTTTTGACAACAGGATTACAGAAATGTCCCCAAGTTTTCTCTTGCGTTGTCTCAATTTGCTTCCTACCATTAACTTGGCTTTACACTTAAATGATCAGGAAAAAACAGTCTGGATTTTTTTTTTTAATGTGTGTCTATGTTGCTTTCTGTTTTTAATTAGATTCAGAGCTGGAGGAGGCAGAAATATTCTCCTTCCCCAGAGAGCCCCAGGCAGCTGTCAGGGACAGTTTCCTCTTCCTGAAGCAGGAGGGTTGTGTAAGTGCCGCTGACCCCTTCTACTCACGCCCACGCCAAAAACCAGGTTAGCTGGGGTGAGTGTGTGGGGGTAGGCACCTCTGTCCTGACTCCTCCATCAGAGTCCACGTTGCTGAGGGACCTCCCAGGGCTCATCCCAGCCCATCCATGTGGCCCCGGCCAGGGTCTCGCATGGAGACAAGTGTGGTCCTGCATAGGGATGGTCCAAAGGATGATCACGGCAGGCTTGGGACAGGGCAGGGAACATCCCATATCTGCCAGCTTAGGAGTGTAGGCAAGCAGTGACTTATTTATTTTCCCATTATATTTGATTTTATAGACCCTCGGGGATACTCAACCACCTACAGTGATTAGTTCGACTAAGCTGCTTTTCCTCTCGTGGCAAACTCCTTTTGTGAAGGGTTTTCAATAGCCACACTGCTCGGGACATTGTTCCTGTACAATTTCCTTTCAAAACACCATAAAGGGCACTCTACCACTTTACTCTGTCATAAAACATCACAGGAATCAGCTTTGTCCAGCTTGCTCCTTCAAGGGCAAGATCTCATTCAGGGAAAAGGTATGGGGTCAAGTAGGAGTTGCAGGACCCTCATAATGCTAGAGTGAGATAGAGCCATCAGCAAGGGGGGATTTGAGATGAGATAAGAGGTAAAGCAAAAGTTTTCTGCCTTTTTTTTTTTTTTTCTGTTTGTTAATATGAGGATCCAGGGTCACCCAGGGAAGTGAAGGATAAAATAAACTTGAAAGCCAAGAGAAGGAAATGCTGCTTCGTACATGTTGGCTGGTTCAGCCTTGCCTGGCAGAGGCTGGGAGTGAATGCAAATGCTTTTGAGGTACCTGAGGGTAAATGGCGCAGGGGAAGAAGGGCTATTTCTGATGAAGAAACATGCTGCTGTCAACAGCAAGCAGATAAAACTGACCATTTAATTAAGATTTGAAATCAGAGGAAGGTCTGCCTTGATTGCTACTAAGGGAGTAAGAGATGTAGGGAACTGGAGAGGGTTGCAGTGGCACAAGGTCCTTCCTGTGTTTGTAGTTACTCCCATAAACTCTCAGGGCTATCAGGTAGGTCTGTATAAAGACCTGGTGTCATTGGGACCTGGTTAGTCCATCAGCTGCTCTTTGGGCAAGGCAGTGATGGAGCAGGGCAGAGATGGTATCAGGAGGGGTCAAGCAGGAGCCCCTCCGACCCGCAGAGCCATACTCACCAGACGCGCCTGGTCCTGCTGCCCTTCCTTCCAGACGTCGAGGAGAAGGCTCTGCCAGAGGTCACAGTGCTAGAACCCCGCTCCTGGGAGAAGGTTGTTGAGAACAAAGTCTGCACCAGGCTCCCCGTTGAAGGAGCAGTCCTTGAATGTTCAAAAAGATGCCTCCGGACAACCCACAGGAATCTGGCTGCAGGTGACTCAGACGTGGGTGGAGCTGCTGGGCAGCACTGAATCTTCTCATCAAGAGGGACCTCTTGGAGCTGAGATCTGGAGGTGATTCGACTCCATCAAGATCCCTTGCTGCCTTTGCACTGGGCTCAGTGAACAGGACACAGCATGACATGGGGCTGTAATAGTCCAACACCATCTCTGTGCAGTAGTCCCAGCCCTGGTACCTACAGGACACATGATCAAATAGCTCTGCAGAAGCCATCCGAAGTTCAGTCAAATTTATATCTAGCATCAGTCCTGGACCCTGGAGCTGCACACATAGGATCTTCCCATTAGCCAAGTGGTCGGTGTGAAACACCAGTAGCAGTAAGGTGGAACAGTTGGTATTTAGCATCCATTGGGGAGTTTGTTTTGTTACCCGTGTCTCAATGTATGGCGGGGTGAGTAGGGGTTTTCCACCCTGCTGCTCTTGTTTCTGCAATTGTGATCAGCACTGAGCCCTTACGCACTTGAGGGTGTCAATGAAAATATGCCCAGCCATGAGTTACCTCTGAAGGCAGATGGTGTGAATGCAATTCTCCCAGCAAAACACACTATGAAAGGTGATTCCGTATTTACAGCTCCTTTCATGACGCTAGCAACAATTAAAAGGTTTTTGCATTTCATGTGATGCAGGGAAAATGTAGTTCTCTAAATATTGGAGTGCTTTGTGGGCTCAAGACTAATGTAAAGAGAAAGATAAACCTTTGTGAGTTTAACAGGACATGCTCCACATAGGCAGTGGCAGGAGAGAGCCAGGTGCATTTCCCAGTGGCAGAGTTGCCACCTCTCTACTGAGAGTGGCTTTGTCATTACATAAAAACTCTACAACACAAGACTTTTTATTCCCTTTTTTTTTTTTATGATCTTGGCAACTGAGTGACCCCTTCCCTGCAGACTAAATTTAACCTGAATTGCCAAGCTGCCGATAGGCTTTATGGCATCAGGAGGCTTTTGCAGGTTGTTTTTCTCCATCTCTGCAGCTGATTGAAAGACTATGTACTAGCAAAAAATTTTACTGTTATGAAACCTCAATAGAAATGTAATGACCTGCTGGATAAGCTCAGGGTTTTATGATGTTACTTCACAGAAAGCAAAATAATTGCTCCAGCAAAAAAATTCAGGAGAACTTCAACGTGTGCCTGTGGTGGAGGGACACTTGATTTCATCAAAACTCAGTATTTATTAAGTATCTGGCTCCTATGTGGCAGCAGGGGCTAGGCTGGAATACAGTGAGTTGCTGGCATCGACAGCTCTTCACTCCTTTTCTGCTGCTATCCATTCTCATGAGCGTTAAGGAATGGACAGCAGGAGCTCATGGTAGCTCTACAACTAAGGAAAATGGTTAGCAAAGCAATTGCGCTTGTGTCCAAGGCCCTGGCAGGTGACATGGGAGACCTCATTTCAGTTCTTACCTTTACTAGAGACTGCTGCGATTCACCTCCATGATCACAGCTGCTCCTTCAGATGCCCTAGTCTATCATGAAATCCATGCAAGGAGCTAGCAGACACTGAACCTTGTGAAACTTGCACTGAAATAGGATGGGAGCCAGACAAGATGCAATAGAGCATCTTGAGTGACACCACCATCTGAATCCCACCACATATTTGTAACTAAGTTGACTATATATGAACTGGGTGACAAAGTTCCCGTTATGCTCAGAGGGGATGCAGTCAGTGGAGTTCGGAGGATGGTTCACCTCAGCATGAAGCAGGCATTTGGCCAGGTGACTCCCTCCCCAGTCTCCACAATCTGTACTGGTTGAGTTTCCATGAAGTTTAGATCCCCACCTCACATTTGGCCTCTGACATTGCAGACACCTAAAATTAGGCAATTTGAATACACCCTCTGTATGAAGCTGTGTAATCCCCTCCCCATGCCTATGTTCTCCATGCATTAAATGCATCTTGCTGCTGTAAGCTGTTTGGGGAGAAGTTGTTCTTGTACGCTAAGCACTTATGCACAGGGCCTGAGGGTCTCCACCACAGCACTCTGGTAAAAGTTCTGCGCAAGACTGAACTTTGTGAGCAACCCTACAATAATCCAGTGCTGCGTGGAGAGGAGGGAGGATTCCCCTTCACCTGGGATAAGATGGGAATTCCCAAAGGTGGCAATCACAGGTGCTTAGAGAGCCCTGGAAAGCTTCTCATCAAGATCTTCTGGCCCTCACATAAGAAAAATTAGTCTGGCCATCTTATGAGAACAGGTTTCCTTGCTTTATTTCACCTTCCTGTGTTGACCAGAACCAAGAAAGTCTGAAAAACAAAGAGCTGTTGGAGGAGTTGAGCCAAAACACCTCTCGCCAGAGGAAGCTCTGGGATAAGGATTTGTTTCTGGGCTCTCTTCAGCAAGAACAAAGACTTGAGACTGGGCATCCTGTTGTCTCCCATTTCATGGAAAGGAATCTCTTCTCAGCCAAGGAAAGCAAGGTTTCCACCAGGACGTTTTCACACTCATAGAGAGTGCTGCCTTAGCACTTCTTGAGAAGCTTTGAGGGCAGCAGTCTCGACTTCAGACCATGCTTGCCAGAAGTATTTCTGGTGTCTGAAGAAAATGTGCTTGCATCCATACCTGGAAGATGCGTATGGCTGATGAGATCCCTCATCCACGTTTAGCTCGACCCCTTGTTGAGGCTGTCTGGCTTCACTGGATAGAGCGAGCCCTCCTTACCTACTGGCTGGCTAGGTAGACCCTACCTGGGTCTAACAGCCAAGCTGACTCAGCACTGTTAATGAGCAGGAGTTGACACCAGTCACTGGTGTTTCAGCAGCCTGGGTGAAGTGCATAGTTGGCTTTTTTGCCTTTATTTTTTTGTAAACAGGTGTTCACAGAGCAAACTGTTGTCATCATAGGTGGAAGGGTTTTGCCCTGAACCCCTTCAAGGCATTGTCAACTACTATACAATCCCTAACTCATTTTCACTTCAATTAAAAATTTGCACCTTCTAGAAGGTTTCTTCTAGAAGGGAAGCTGGTGGGCGGATGTTCCATCCCTGGAAACATTCAAGGTCAGGTTGGATGGGGCTCTGAGCAACCTGATCTAGTTGAAGATGTCCCTGCTCACTGCAGGGGGGTTGGACTAGATGACCTTTAAAGGTCCCTTCCAACCCAAACCATTTTATGATTCTATATATAGCCAAGTTGTCCTAGCATTTTCTCGTGCAAAATTTTTTCTCAGTGAGACTTTACTAAAAGAAAACTCCATGTTTGTTCCCATAAGGATTGCATGGGCAAGTCAAGAGATTGGGATTGCACTGGCACACATCCTCTTCAGGCCAGGTAGTTTTTGTGCTGGAAAGATTTCAAAGAAAAGCCCCAAAATCACTCAGGAGTGTGAGGTATTTATTTGAAAACTCTTTACAATAAGCTGACAACCTGTATTCATGCAATTTTCATGCTGTATTGTGCCGTGGGCTATCTGGCGAGCGAGAAATGAGCCACTCCCACATCCACAAGATGCAAGCTCAAATCCGTTTTATTATCAGAAAGCTGCGTGTTATATAGCCTGTTAAGTTCCTCATACATGTCCACACACTACGAAGCTAATTATAATTGGTTAATAGCACTATTCACACTTTGACCTCTCAATCTTTCTCAGTCTCACTGGTTCACTCTTATCTTGGTTCAGGTTCACTTCCTGGTCGTCATTTCCAGTTGGCGTCCATATTGTCAGCAGTTGTTTATTACTTTCGCACGTCTTTCACACGTAGCTGCATTCCTTTCTCTCAGCTTATCTCTTCTGGCAGTTGTTGAAAGCGGCCTAGCTGCGGCCTAGCCAGTATCACAGCCATATAATAATGCTAAGGCCCCAACAGTATTGAAGGGTTGCACTATTTCCAGAGCTGTTCCCATGCTGATCTATTCATGGGCAGTGCTAGGTTTCCTTTCACAAATAAAAATAGTCACAGAAATGGCCCTCACCATGGATGTTAAGATTGCAAGTTATTTTGAGTGAGGATGAAGGTGAACGTGTTTTACAACTGACATGAACGTGTCATTTTTAAGGCTGTGAAATTTTGAAAAAGCCTTAGAAACCCATTCTCAGAGGTAACCGGGACAAACCTCTCCTGCTGGGCAAGTGAATAGAAATGAGTTCATAATTACAGAGTATAATAGCAACACCTTTGCTTTTTCACTGTTTTAATTGAGGTTTTCAGAAAGGAAGAGAACTTAAAACAATAAAGAAATGTCTTTGTTCTTCCAGGACCATTTACTGAAGGCTTTATAGTGAGAGGAGAGGATGTTTATTAAAGAAAACAACAATATCAACACATTATTTTAGTGCTGAAGTGCTGTTCCTAGCTGGAACAAAACAAAATGTTTCAGATGGGCTGATTGCTTGCTGAAAACTAGCACTGAGCTAAATTATTTGCAGTGCATTTACTAAACTCAACAAATGGTGTTGAAACAGAAAAAAGAGAGAAGGGAAGGAAGTGAAAAGGTTGAAACATACTTTTCCTTCTCAGTAGGATTTCCAAGTGTCCTGGTTTTTGCTAGGATAGGGTTAATTTTCTTCTTAGCAGCTAGAAAGCACTGTGTTTTGGTTCCAGTGAGGATTGGTATGAGAACAATGTTGATAACTCCAAGGACACTGCTTGGGCAGTTTCCAAGAGCAGAGGACTGGAAGGGAGGAGTGGAGAAGAAAAGTGCAGTAGTTAGTAAAACCCAGAACTGACAGGTGGATGTGCCGATGAGATATTCCATAGCATGTTACGTCATGTTCAGTATATTCACCGGGACTGACCGGAAAGGGGGGATTCTCTCGGGAATCGCTCAGGCTCGCTTTTCCAGGATTGTGATTTTGGTTTCGAGGTTCCTTTTCGCTCCTCCAGGATCGTTATCAGTGAGTGCTTGCGGGAACTCAATGATGGACTCTGCACATGATCGATATGATCAAGCAAGAAGCCATTTATTTGCTCTAATGCAGTTATATTTATACCCCAAACTAATGAAACCACCCACACCCGTTCACATGTTATTGGCTCTTCACTCGCAGCACGAGCTGTTCACACGCCCCTAATTGGCTGATGGACTTTGCGTGCATCCCTTCCTGTTTGCTTGCCAGGGGACATCTTTGGATACATTCCAAGGCTCCTTCCTCATCACTTGTCGACGCAGGTGCTTCTCGTATCTCCAGACATGTATCCCTTCAGTTCCCACAGTTCTCTCAGGGTATGCCAAGACATGTTCCCACACTCCCCACAGGTGCTGAGCAATTGTACTCTGAATCACTCATATATATATATACGTATTGGGTTTGCGTGGCAAGGTTTTGGTAGCAGTGGGGGGGGAACATGGGGTGGCTTCTGTGAGAGAAGCTGCCAGAAGCTTCCCCCATGTCTGACCGGACATAGCCAATGCCACCGGCTCCAAGAACAGACCTGCCGCTGGCCAAGGCCGAGCCCATCAGTAATGCCTCTGTGATAACATAATTAAGAAAAAAAAAGGAAGAGAGGGAAGAAAAACAAGCTGCACACTTTGCAGCTGGAGAGAGGAGTGAGAAGATGTAAGAGAAAACAACTCTGCAGACACCAAGGTCAGGGAAGAAGGAGGGGGAGGAGGTGCTCCAGGCACCGGAGCAGAGATTCCCCTGCAGCCTGTGGTGAAGACCATGGTGAGGCAGGCTGTCCTCCTGCAGCCCATGGAGATCCATGGTGGTGCAGATGACCACCTGTAGCCCGTGGAGGACCCCATGCCGGAGCAGGTAGATGCCTGAGGGAGGCTGTGACCCTGCAGGAAGCCCACGCTGGAGCAGGTTCCTGTCAGGACCTGTGGCTCGTGGAGAGAGGAGCCCACGCTGGAGCAGGTTTGCTGGCAGGACTTGTGACCCCATGGGGGACCCATGCTGGAGCAGTCCCTTCCTGAAGGACTGCACCCCATGGAATGGACCCATGCCAAAGCAGTTCATGAAGAACTGTCAGTCATGGGAAGGACTCACGTTGGAGAAGTTGGTGGAGGACTGTCTCCCATGAGAGGGACCCCACGCTGGTGTGGGGGAAGGACTCCTCCCCCTGAGGCAGAAGCAGCAGCAGAAACAACGTGTGAGGAACTGACCCCAACCCCATTCCCTGTCCCCCTGTGCCGCTGGGGGGGGGAAGGGAGGGATGGGGGAGGTGTTTTAAGATTTGTTTTTTTACTTCTCATTCTCCTCTGATTCTAATTGGTAATAAAGTAAATTTGTTTTTTCCCCCAAGTCGAGTCTGTTTTGCCCATGCCAGTAACTGGTGAGTGATCTCTCTCCGTCCTTATCTCCATCCATGAGCTTTTCATTATAATTTTCTCCCTCTGCCCATTTTGAGGAGGGGGAGTGATAGAGTGGGCTTTGGTGGGCATCCGGCTTCTAGTCAGGGTCAACCCACCACAATATATATAGTTGTTATCATTATTATTCTTCTTATTCTTATTATTTTAATTGTATTTTACTCTAATTACTAAATTGTTTTTATCTCAACCTACAAGTCTCCTCACCTTTACCCCTCCAATTCTCTCCCCAATTCCCGGGGTGGGGGGGAAAGGGGGTGGGGGTGGTGCTGCGAGTGGCTGTGTCTTGTTTGGCTGCCAGCTAAGTTAAACTATCCCAGTCTTTTGGCGTCCAACGTGGGGAACAAAAGGTTGAGATAACGACAGTTCTGACCAAAGTGTGTTAGAAAGAATCTGCAATAAGCATTGGTTATGATGACTTGGTTGTCAGTGATCGGAATGTTGTTGTACGGGATTGCTGAGTTGTTCCTTGAGTTCTTTGAGGTGACACTTTACATGCTGTTTATATTTTTCACTGTTCCTAGGTGTTGGTTTGGGGCTAGGGGTACTGTTCTGCTGTGTGGTACAGTGCTGGGTGTTAGCACAATAAAAAGATGGGTAGTCAGACCAATTCTGTACCTGTATTCAGTGGTGGCAGGCAGCACACAGAGCAAAGCAGCATCTCCACTTTGCAAGAGCTGGTGAATGTTGTTACCAATTACACCAGTGTTTTTTTCCCTCTGGGAGGGGGAACATCTTCATTCAATTTCTCACTCCCAGATACAAAAGCTTTTGAGAATTTTTAATATTATTGGGATAGTCAAACCACCATAATCATGCTGCTAGTTCTTCTGAATGTATGGCAGGTTTTAATCCATGTCAGACTACTTAGGAGCATCACCCCATCCACTGCTGGAGTTATCCTGGCACCTGCTACAGTGACCTCAACCTCTGTGACTGATTCTGTGGCTACTCCAGTTGCTTCAACCTTGGTGACAGACACTGCAGCCTCTCCAACCCCTTCAGCAAGCAATGTAGCAGCTCCAACCCCATCACCTGCTACAGTTGCTTCAACCTCAGCATTAGACAATGCAGCCTCTCCAACCTCTACAGTAGGCAATGTGGCTACTCCAAGCCCCGTGACAGACACTGCAGCTATTCCAACCCCATCAAGAAGCACTACAGATGAACTAGAGAGCCAACTCATTCCAGTGTCAATTGTCCCTATTACGGAAGAAGTGGACATGAAAGTCAGTACGTTTACAGAGGGATGAAGAAGATCGAGCTTATGATCTTCCTAAGGAGGAAGAGGAGGAGGGAAGGGGAGATGGAAATGGAGACAGTACAATAACCACCCCATCTCTAACCCTGAGTGAGCTGTGGGATATACGAAAACATTTCACCCGTTACCAAGGCGAGCACCTCATTACGTGGCTGCTCAGACGCTGGGATAATGGGGCCAGTAGCCTGGAGTCAGAGGGCAGAGAAGCCAAGCAGCTGGGATCCCTCTCTAAGGAAGCAGGCACTGATAAAGCAATTGCAAGAGGGGACCCAACCCCCAGTCTTTGGAGATGGCTCTTGGCGGGTCTGAAGGAAAGGTATCCCTTCAAGGACGATATCACATGCAACCCAGGCACATGGGTCAGCATGGAGAGAGGGATTCAGTACCTGAGGGAACCAGCTCTGTGGGAGCTGATTTACCAAGACCCAAGGGACTTGAGGGTAATTGAAGACTCAGATGAAATCCCAGGCACAGTACCCATGTGGTGAAATGTCCTACGGAGTGCACCAGCATCATATGCCAGCTCATCGGCAGCAGCAGAAGTAAAAGAGGATGAGGAGGCACCAACTGCAAATGAAGTGGCTATCTGGCTCTGGGGATTTGAAGACAGTCTCTCTGCCTCTATACGAGCCTGCGTCTTGGCCATGGAAAAACTACCAGGAGTCCTGGAGAAACATGTGGAGAAACTGTCCCAAGAGTTCCAGCGATTCAAGGACAGGCTCCGCACTCCACCCATTCAGACCTATGTCTCAGCTGTTAGGAGCAAGCGTTTCCCTGCTCAAGAGAGACGGTATACACCACGCGGCACACTGGTTTTACTTGCCTGACCATGGAGAAGACATGAGAAAGTGGGATGGGAAACCTAGCTCGGTCCTGCAGGCACGAGTACATGAGCTGCAAAGAAAAACAACAACAAATAGGGACTCTTCTGGTCCTTCTAGGAAAAATGTGGCTCCAGTCTCCAGTGGACAATTCCCCAGACAGAACAGGAGGGCTGATGCTACTCAATCCTTTCCTTGATCCTAATCCTCTTGATCATATTTCAGAACAAGTGAGTGATGAATATGATGACCAGCATTAGAGGGGCCCTGCCTCCAGCCAGGTGGAGGAGAGGGACAACCGAGTTTATTGGACTGTGTGGATCTGTTGGCCTGGCACATCTGACCCCCAGCAGTACAAAGCTCTAGTGGACACTGGTGCCCAATGTACCCTGATGCCATCAGACTTTAAAGGGACAGAATCCATCTGTATTTCTGGAGTCACAGGGGGTTCCCAGCAGCTGATGGTGTTGGAGGCTGAAATGAGCCTGACTGGGAATGACTGGCAGAAGCACCCCATTGTGACTGGCCCGGGTGTTCCGTGCATCCTCGGCATAGATTACTTCAGGAGAGGGTAATTCAAGGACCCAAAAGGGTACCGGTAGGATTTTGGCATATATGGTGGGTTGACCCTGACTGGATGCCAGATGCCCACCAAAGCCCACTCTATCACTCCCCCTCCTCAACTGGGCAAGGGGAGAAAAATATAACGAAAAGCTCATGGGTGGAGATAAGGACGGAGAGAGATCACTCACCAGTTACTGGCATGGGCAAAACAGACTCGACTTGGGGGAAAAACAATTTTACTTTATTACCAATTAGAATCAGAGGAGAATGAGAAGTAAAAAAACAAATCTTAAAACACCTCCCCCATCCCTCCCTTCTTCCCAGACTTAACTTCTCTCACGATTTCCACCTCCTCCCCTCAGCAGCACAGGGGGACAGGGAATGGGGTTGGGGTCAGTTCATCACACATTGTTTCTGCCACTGCTTCCTCCTCAGGGGGAGGACTCCTTCCCCCGCACCAGCGTGGGGTCCCTCTCATGGGAGACAGTCCTCCACCAACTCCTCCAACGAGAGTCCTTCCCATGACTGACAGTTCTTCACAAACTGCTTTGGCATGGGTCCATTCCATGGGGTGCAGTCCTTCAGGAAGGGACTGCTCCAGCGCGGGTCCCACATGGGGTCACAGGTCCTGCCAGCAAACCTGCTCCAGTGTGGGCTCCTCTCTCCATGGGCTACAGGTCCTGACAGGATCCCGCTCCAGCGCGGGCTTCCCGCAGGGTCACAGCCTCCTTCAGGCATTCACCTTCTCCGGCATGGGGTCCTCCACGGGCTACAGGTGGTCATCTGCTCCACCATGGATCTCCATGGGCTGCACGGGAACAGCCTGCCTCACCATGGTCCTCACCACAGGCTGCAGGGGAATCTCTGCTCTGGTGCCTGGAGCACCTCCTCCCCCTCCTTCTTCCCTGACCTTGGTGTCTGCAGGGTTGTTTCTCTCACATCTTCTCACTCCTCTCTCCAGCTGCAAAGTGTGCAGCTTGTTTTTCCTCTCTTCCCCTTTTTTTATCAATTCTGTTTTCCCAGAGGCCTTGGCCAGCGGCGGGTCCATTCTTGGAGCTGGTTGGAACTGGCTGTGTCGGGTCGGACATGGGGGAAGCTTCTGACAGGCTCTCAAAGAAGCCACCCCCATGTCCCCCCACCCCGCTGCTGCCAAAACCTTGCCACGCAAACCAAATACAGCATAGATGCCTTTGAGACAGAGGAAATCAAAGAGTTGTCTGCTCTGCCTGGTCTCTCAGAGGACCCTTCTGCTGTGGGATTGCTGAGGGTCGAAGACCAGCCGGTTCCCATCGCTACCACACCAGTGCACCGGCGGCAATATCGCACCAACCGAGACTCCGTAATTCCCATCCATGAACTGATTCGTCAGCTGGAGAGCCAAGGAGTGGTCAGCAGGACTCGCTCTCCCTGTAACAGCCCCATATGGCCTGTGTGGAAGTCTAATGGGGAGTGGAGACTGACAGGGGACTATCGTGGCCTGAATGAAGTCACCCCACCACTGAGCGCTGCCGTGCTGGACATGTGAGAGCTCCAATATGAACTGGAGTCCAAGGCAGCCAAGTGGTACGCCACCATAGACATTGCCAATGCGTTCTTCTCCATTCCTTAGGCAGCAGAGTGCAGGCCACAGTTTGCTTTCACCTGGAGGGGTGTCCAGTACACCTGGAATCGACTGCCCCAGGGGTGGAAACACAGCCCCATCATTTGCTATGGACTGATCCAAACTTCCTTGGAGCAGGGTGGAGCTCCAGAACACCTGCAATACATTGATGGCATCATCATGTGGGGCAACACAGCAGAAGAAGTTTTTGAGAAAGGGAAGGAGATAATCCAAATCCTCCTGAGAGTTGGCTTTGCCAGAAAACAAAGCAAGGTCAAGGGACCTGCTCAGGAGATCCAGTTTTTAGGAATAAAGTGGCAAGATGGACGTTGTCAGATCCCAATGGATGTGGTCAATAAACTAACAGCTATGTCCCCACCAACTAACAAAAAGGCAGCACAAGCCTTCTTAGGCGTTGTGGGTCTCTGGAGAATGCACATTCCACATTACAGTGAGATCGTGAGCCCTCTCTACCAGGTGACCTGAAAGAAGAATGATGTCACATGGGGTGCTGAGCAACGACGAGCCTTTGAACTAATCAAACAGGAGATAGTCCATGCAGTAGCCCTTGGGCCAGTCTGGACAGGACAAGGCATTAAAAATGTGCTCTACACAGCAGGTGGAGACAACGGACCAACCTGGAGCCTCTGGCAGAAAGCACCAGGGGAGACTCGAGGTCGACCCCTTGGGTTTTGGAGTCGTGGATACAGAGGATCAGAGGCCAAATATACTCCAACTGAAAAAGAGATATTGGCAGTGTATGAGGGAGTTCGAGCTGCTCCAGCAGTGATGGGTACTGAAGCTCAGCTCCTCCTGGCGCCCCGATTGCCCGTGATGGGCTGGATGTTCAAAGGGAGCGTTCCCTCTACACACCACGCAACTGATGCCACATGGAATAAGTGGGTCGCACTGATCAGACAACAGGCTTGAATTTGAAGCCCCAGTCACCCAGGAATCATAGAAGTGATCACAAATTGGCCAGAAGGCAAAAAATTCAGAATATCACCAGAGGAAGGGGTGACACGAGCTGAAGAGGCTCCACCGTACAATGAACTACCAGATGATGAGAAACGATATGCCCTGTTCACTGATGGCTCCTGTCACATTGTAGGGAAACATCGGAAGTGGAAAGCTGCTGTGTGGAGTCCCACCCGATGAGTTGCTGAGGCTGCTGAAGGAGAAGGTGAATCGAGCCAGTTTGCAGAGGTAGAAGCCATCCAGCTGGCCTTAGACATTGCTGAGCGAGAGAAATGGCCAGTGCTCTACCTCTGTACGGACTCATGGATGGTGGCAAATGCCCTGTGGGGGTGGTTACAGCAATGGAAACAGAGCAACTGGCAGCGCAGAGGCAAACCCATCTGGGCTGCTGAACTATGGCAAGACATTGCTGCTCGGCTAGAGAGACTGGTTGTAAAGATACGACATGTAGATGCTCATGTGCCCAAAAGTCGAGCCCCTGAAGAACATCAAAACAACCAACAGGTGGACCAGGCTGCTATGATCAAAGTGTCTCAAGTAGACCTGGACTGGCAACAGAAGGGAGAAAAATTTTTAGCCCACTGGGCCCATGATGCCTCAGGCCATCAAGGAAGAGATGTGACATATAGATGGGCTCGTGATCGAGGGGTGGACTTAACCATGGACACTTGCACAGGTTACTCATGACTGTGAAACATGGGCTGCGATCAAGCAAGCCAAGAGGTTAAAACCTCTCTGGCATGGAGGACGATGGTTAAACTAT
Organism: Caprimulgus europaeus; assembly: GCA_907165065.1. The sequence goes on from OU015537.1 coordinate 146,944, forward strand.
AAATATGGAGAGGCCTGGCAGGTTGACTATATCACACTCCCACAAACCCGCACTGGTAAGTGTTACGTGCTCACCATGGTGGAAGCAACCACCGGGTGGCTGGAGACACATGTCGTGCCCCACGCCACTGCCCAGAACACCATTCTAGGCCTTGAAAAGCAGGTCTTGTGGCGACATGGCACCCCAGACAGAATTGAGTCAGACAATGGGACCCATTTCCGAAACAATCTCATAGACACCTGGGCCAAAGAACATGGCATTGAGTGGGGGTACCACATCCCCTACCATGCACCAGCCTCCGGGAAAGTCGAACGATGCAATGGGCTGCTGAAAACCACACTGAGAGCAATGGGTGGTGGAACTTTCAAACACTGGGACACGCACTTAGCAAAAGCCACCTGGTCAGTCAACACCAGAGGATCTGCCAACCGAGCTGGCCCTGCCCAATCAAGACTTTTCCGTACTGTGGAAGGGGATAGAGTCCCTGTGGTTCACATTAAAAATATGCTGGGAAAAACAGTCTGGGTTATTCCTGCCTCGGGTAAAGGCAAACCCATTCGTGGGATTGCTTTTGCTCAAGGACCTGGGTGCACTTGGTGGGTGATGCAGAAGGATGGGGAAGTCCGATGTGTGCCTCAAGGAGATTTGATGTTAGGTGAAAACAGCCGATGAATTGGATGTCATCATTGCTGTTGTTGTTGTGTGTTATACTAAGGGCTTTATATAAAGAATTTCCCCAGGTTAATGAAGAATTAACTCCATGGAACCAAAGCTGGTGCCCAACAACTTCTTCAAAATCGGACATCTTCAATCCACAGACCCTGAGCATGGACTGTGCTAGATATGCCAGCTATGAGTTCCAGATGCAGCATGAAACATAAACTACACACCATCCTCTTGCTGCGTCCAATGTCACCTATTCCATTGACTGTGCAAACTTCACATCATCTGTCCTGCCTTGAAGGACTGTCATGACAGATGGAACCCATAGTTATAGATTAAATGAACTCAATACACATTTTGAAGGAATGGTCCCTAAACTAAGAGAATATTATATGTGTGTATATATGTATATGTATGTAAATATATTGAATTATTTTTTTTTAAGAAAAATGTGGAACCTAAACATGACGTAAATGGTATGGAAGAAGGGCTTTCTAACTACTAAGAAGAAAATTAAACCTATCCTAGCAAAATCCAGGACACCAAGTCAAATTAATTAGGTTTAACTGCACATGGGTCCAGCATCTGGAAATCAGGTTTTCATCCTCCTCCTCATGCTCCTGTCTTTTCCATTCCCTTCTGGGAGCTGATGGGAGTTACTGGAGCCACCATGGATACTCTCTTTGGGGATGCAGAGGGAACATCCCAAACCCACCAGGGATGTCACGGCTGTCCACGCTTAGCAGAGTGCAGAAGAGTTGAGCCAGTGTAATGGTGGCTGTGAAAAGCTGCCATTCATGGGAGAGCTCTTCTGAGTGAACTCAGGACCAATTTTTATTTTTTTTTTAAGGACAAAAGTAAGTCTCTGGTAGTGTACTTTCCTGCAATGATGAGTAGCAATACTAGCATCTAGCTAAATCATAGTGCTTGGAGTGTAACGATGCAAAAAAATATTCTAGGCAGCCAAAAGCACCTAAGCAGAGATGCTGTTAAAATAATAGTAGTTGTCCTACTTAAGATTTAGAAACTTTGAACCAGTGGTGAAGGACAGACCCTGTTTTCAGGACCAACCGCACTAAAGGTGCATCTCAGAAAGGAAACATAGAATAGTAGATCAGGTTCAAGACCATCTGAGGAACCTGAAGGTGCACAAGTCCATGGGACCTGATGAGGTGCATCCACAGGTCCTGAGAGAACTGGCCAATGAAGTTGTAAAACCACTATCCATCATATTTGAGAAGTCCTGGCAGTCTGGTGAAGTTCCTGCAGACTGGAAAAAGGGGAACATAACCCCCATTTTTAAAAAGGGTAACAAGGAAGATCCATGGAATTACAGACTGGTCAGTCTCACCTCTGGCAAGATCATGGAGCCAGAATCATGGATCCTCCTGGAAACTATGCTAAGGCACATGAGAAGTGAGGAGGTGATTGGTGACAGCTAACGCTAACATGGCTTCATTCACCAAGGGCAAATCATGCCTGAACAATTTGGTGGCCTTCTATGATGGAGTTACAGCTTTGGTGGATAGGGTAAGAGTAACTGATGTAATCTACCTGGACTTGTGCAAGGCATTTGACACTGTCCTGCACAACAGCCTTGTCTCTAAGTTGGAGAGGCTTGGACTGGAAAGATGGACCACTCAGTGGATAAGGAACTGGCTGGATGGTTGCTCTCAAAGAGTTGTGGTCAACAGTTCAATGTCCAAGTGAAGACCAGTGACAAGCGGCATCCTTCAGGGGTCAGTATTGGGGCCAGTGCTGTTCAACATCTTTGTCAGTGACATGGACAGTGGGATTGAGTGCACCCTCAGCAAGTTTGCCAACGACAACAAGCTGAGTGGTGTGGTTGACACACTGGAGGGACAGGATGCCATCCAGAGGGACCTTGACAGGCTTGAGAGGTGGGCCTGTGCCAAATGCAAGGTCCTGCACCTGGGTTGGGGCAGCCCCAAGCACAAATACAATCTGGGTGGAAAATGGATAGAGAGCAGCCCTGAGGAGAAGGACAACCAGAGTGCTGTTGGATGAGAAGCTCAACATGAGCCAGGAATGTGCGCTTGCAGCCCAGAAGGCCAACTATATCCTGGGCTGCATCAAGAGAAGCGTGGCCAGCAGATCGAGGGAAGTGATTCTTTCTCTCTACTCTACTCTCGTGAGACCCCACCTGGAGTACTGTGTCCAGTTCTGGAGCCCCCAACACAAGAAGGACATGGACCTACTGGAGCGAGTCCAGAGGAGGGCCATGATGATGATAAGAGGGCTGGAGCACCTCTCCTATGAGGACAGGCTGAGAGAGTTGGGGCTGTTCAGCTTGGAGAAGAGAAGGCTCTGGGGAGATCTTATAGCAGCCTTCCAGTACCTGAAGGGGGCCTACAAGAAAGCTGGGGAGGGACTTTTTACAAGGGCAGGTAATTGCCTGCGCGTGCCGCTAGTTGTGTATAGGACAAGGAGTAATGGCTTTAAACTGGAAGAAGGTAGATTTAGATTTGATATTAGGAAGAAATTCTTCACTGTGAGGGTGGTGAGACACTGGCCCAGGTTGCCCAGAGAAGCTGTGGCTGCTCCTCCCTGGAAGTGTTGAAGGCCAGGTTGGATGAAGCTTTGAGCAACCTGGTCTAGTGGAAGGTGTCCCTGCTGATGGCAGGGGGGGTTGGAACTGGATGATCTTTAAGGTCCCTTCCAACCCAAACCATTCTATGATTCTACGATTCTATTAATATTTTGAGTTGGAAGGATCCTATAAGGATCATCGAGTCTGGATCCCTGCTCCTCACAGGACTATCTGAAACTAAAGCATATGACTAAGAAAGCTGTACTGGCTGAAGCTGAGCAACCTGGAGAACAAGGTGAAGAACTCCTTGTTGGAGTGCTGGTTCTTCACAATGAGGTTCCTCAAGGATTGAGTGTTCATATGCATGAAAGTCCTGAACAAAGAGTCAGCACTTGTCCCTCCTGCCCGAGCAGAGCTGGCAGTCACTGTTGAGCAGAGCATCAGCTAAGGGGTTGGTTACAGGCAATTTAGAGACAGATCATAGTTTCTTTCCTTTTGATTGTCCACAACATTGCTGTGAGTTATTACACTAAATTAATTCTCCAAACTGCAGGTTCCCAGAGGACAATACAGTCACAGCAGTTTGTTCCTAAAAGGGCCCAGCTGGGTGATTGCATTACTGTGGCTTAATGAATTATGGCATGTGAGCTAGGTGGCAGTAATTGCCTGCACATGCTGCTGGCTGTGTATGCATAGTGCCTTATGCTGCAACCCCTCCACTCAGCTGGGAGATAACTGACCTTATCTTATGGTTGCCATGCCATCCTGCATCAGCAGAGGGGCAAGAGTTTTAAATTTACAACTAGATGTGCTAGTGGTGTTCTGGAGCTGGTCAGGAGGTCAGTAAGAGCAGGAGGAGAGCTGTGATGGGTCACACCAGACCACCTGGCTTGGTGACCAGCAATGGACGCCAGAGTATGCACGTAATGCTGCTTCCCAGCAGTTCTTTCCCCTTATTAACAGTTGGACTCGATGATCTTAAGGCTCCTTTCCAAACAAAATGATTCTGTGATTCTCCAGAAATTTACACTTTGAGGATCTGCCGGATCATATTTGCTCATCTTTGTGTCCAGTAGCTCCTGATGGATTTTCCTTTCATGACTTTAACAATGTGCTTTTTGAACACTTTAAGCTCCTGGTACTCACATCTCCTATAGTATAGCTCAACAATTTAACTGTGCGTTATGTGAAGAAATACCTCCTTTTGCTTATTTTGAGTCATCCTTCTTTTCATGTCATGAGAGTTAAAGTGCACATGTGGCTGTGCCTGCAGACTAAGTGCCTGTTGAGCACTACCTTAGCTCTTCAGTTGTGTTCAGCAAAGTGAGAGTCAGCATTTAAAACAGGTTTTGCCATTTTGAAAGCAAGGCCATCAACAGAAGCATTCAGCAGTGCCTGCACTGGGATCATAGAATCACAGAATGGTTTGGGTTGGAAGGGACCTTTAAAGGTCATCTATTCCAACCCCCCTGCAGTGAGCAGGGACATCTTCAACTAGATCAGGTTGCTCAGAGCCCCATCCAACCTGACCTTGAATGTTTCCAGGGATGGGGCATCTACCACCTCTCTGGGCAACCTGTTCCAGTGTTCCACCACACTAAGTGTAAAAAATTTCTTCCTTACATCTAGTCTGAATCTCCTCTCTTTTAGTTTAAAACCATTTCCCCCTGTCCTATCACTACAGGCTCTGCTAAAAGCTCTGTCTCCATCTTTCTTATAGGCCCCCTTCAAGTACTGAAAGGCCACAACAAGGTCTCCCTGGAGCCTTCTCTTCTCCAGGCTGAACAGCCCCAACTCTCTCAGCCTGTCCTCAGAGGAGAGGTGCTCCAGCCCTCTGATCATTTTCATGACCCTCCACCCAGGATGCCTTGGTTGTCTTGGTGTTATTTTGGTAGCTGATGATGTGACTTATTTATTTTTAACCAACCTGACAGGAAAGTCCTCATCACGTGGGCAAGCGTAGGGTACTGTTGGGTCAATCAACTGTAGGAAGAGCAATGCAAGATCTGTCCTCGGGGAAGACATCCAGAAATGAAACAATACTGCGGTGTTTCATTGTCCATCAACCTCAAAGTGCTTTTTGGCAGAGGGCTGCTCTCAGCATCCCTTCTTTCCCTGCAAGGGAACTGAGACAGAAAGGAGGGAAGGGGCTGTGGTTGGACCTTCCCCTATTTCAGACCTTGCAGTGAACCTGTGGCCACCAGATCCTCGTATGTGCGAAACCTGTCACCCATGTGACTGTCCTTCAAGGCTGCTCTTTTAGTGTCATGTAGTGGAAAACACAACCGTCTATGTGATGCTATTTCAGCTGGCCAGAATCGAGGGAAGGAAATATAGTAATAGGTTCCTCTGCACTAGGAAACCAATCTGTTATTGAAATGGCTTTCTCTTTGATGGAGTGTTTCCGGCATGGCTCCTCAGTACTGGAAATGAGTTTATTCATCTACACGTTGTTTTCCAGAATGAATTCATGAAGGTGTTGTCAGCATCTGGTTACTGGAGTGAATATAAAGTGAAATAACTTGTTTCTTTCTCCTGTTTTCAACCCTCAAATATAAATGTACCATTGCTGGTGATCGCTTGGAATGAGCACCAAGGGCTTTCTGCTGCCAGGTTGCTCTCCAAAGTTATCTGGCAACTGAGATGAGAGGTAAGGACAAGAAGAGATTGATGTTTTCGATGGGTAAAAAAAGGTTTTATGTCATCCCCTGTGTCACACGAGGTCTTTCCATGAGACCTGGCCCATTTGAAGAAGCCCAGCACCACATCAGTGGTGTGACTGCATGGTTTGGGTGGTGACTTGGCTATGGCAAGTAGCCACCCTCTCTGCAGGAGAACATTTGCCACCCGCTCCTTCCCCCTGCAAGCCCAAGTTGAGGATGTTGGCCCTGGAGACGTGGGAGAGAACAACATGCTGAAGCTCTGCAGGGCCTTCTGGCATGGATAATGCATGAAGAAGTTGCCAGCTTGAGTTGTTTGGGCTCTTGTTGCAGAAACAATATTTCTGTCTGACCCCACTTAGCAACTGATGTTTGCAAAATAAAGAAGTCAAGGAACTGGAAATAGTTTCCATTCCCACTCTTGTCTCAGCCCAAAATATTAGTATTAAAAATATTGCATCTATTATATGCAGCTAATATCTCTCCTGGCACGTAAATCACCCAGGGATTTTTCATCTCCATATTAAAAAAACCAAAAATTAACTACACTCTATTTTTGGATATTTGTTAACTGTTTTGTTTCCATTTATTCCTACTACAGCCACAGCAGTCTGTGTCCAAGGGACCATCGGTGGGAAAGAGAGTCCCTAGATTGATTTGGAAGGTGCTGAGGTCATTAACAGTCATGAAGGCACTGAGTATCTGCTCTTTCTCTGATATTGTCTTTATTTAGCGTGACAGCCTCTGGGGCATGAGTGGACAACAGGCTTCTTTCTTTCATTTAAACTAACATTGCTCCATCCATTCCCAACATTGTGCAGATGCTATGGATCATCCCAATTTCCTCATTAAAGCTGGGAGTGCTGTTCCCCAAATAGCAATGGCCAACAGCTACGTGGCACTGGAGCTGCAGAAGGTGACCCAACTCTGTGCTTCCCCTCCAAGCAGCATGCTCCCATCCAAACTGATGAGTGGAAACTCATCCAAGAGAAAGTAAATTTTTGGAGTGTATCAGACCTGGCACAACTCAGCACATCCATGCGAGCATTAGGGGTAGCATGAGAGAGGAAGCAGGAATGGGGTCAAGAGGAGACAACTCTTCTTTTGACAACGGGACAGACTTAGGTAAACATTTAGGAAACTGCTTAGGATTGTCACTGGGTTGCAGTAAGTCAATGTCCAGATTGATCCTAGCTCCCAAAGCTCTACACTGAATGCTCTAGTATGCTGCATCATTTTAAAAGTAATTTCTTTAATGTGTTTGATAAAGGCTTCTGGTACACATAAGTCCAAAGAATCTCTGCTCCTTGGGTTAGTGTTTTACCATATCCCTGTGTCGGAAGCAATTGCTTGCCATTGACTCTGGATCATCTCATATGCCTGGACAGCTGTTAGGAGGAGATCTAGTCAAATCTTGCCTTAGCTTACAGGAAAGACATTTATTTCTTCACTAGAAAGCACTGGTATAAATAGATGGAAAAAACTAGGATGTCTCCTTGCTGCAGGTCAAAGAGTCACAGAGGTCTAAAGGAAGACATCTGAACAAAAAGGCAGCAGGTGGGGGCTTGTACATACTATTTAGGATGTGTCTTGACAGACCGGACCATGGAGGGATGGTCGTGGACTGTGTCTGTGCATCTTGTCACAGGTGTAAAGTCTATATCTCTTTGAGGATTATCAGATCTCAGGATAACTGATCAGCCTTGGTACATTTTTAAAGGAGGCAGCCTAGAGTCTGAGATATAAGCTCTTTTATTGCAAAGTAGTAAAAGATGAATCTATATTAATTCAAGTCACATTCTTAACAGTAGTCCAGGACCTGTGTGTGTTTGTGCTCAGCAGATTTTTGGGAAACTTTTTACTATGGTCATGTCTTTCAGGTTTAAACTATTTCAACTAAACTGAATTCAGTCCCTTGTCACTGCATTTTCCTATGGTTTTCATGTAGTTTTTGTAATCATGTTTACAGTACTCTAAGAATCCAAAAACATAATTCCAAGTAATGTAGTTTATGAAGAGAACCATTTCCAAGCAATTTCTACATGAAATCACTGCAGCGATTTCTACAGCAGTCTGGGCAGTCAGCCTTGAAGTCCAGGGGGTGTCTTCCTAACTGGTTGCCCACTCTGTGCAACAGGGGCCTCCATCTGGGCATCCCTAATGATTTGTAGTATCCAGTAAATCATTTAGAGAGCTGGTTTGGAGCTATCTTGAATGCCATCTGTACTTGGGGTGTCTTTCCCAAGCTGGTGTTACAAATCAACTACTTAAATTCCTCCTGAAGATTCATTTCCATAGCTGACTCAAGCAGCCTATGCGGCCAAGCGTTGCAGAATGTGAGGACTTAATTGGATTTCAGCAGTAGACAAATTTGCTCTTCAATGCTTTGTTGAGTCTGCTTTGATGGACTTTTTACCATGTCCTTTCAGCCCAGCAGCACTGTCTCTGCTCCTGCAGCACAGCCTTCAGACTGGATGCTCATCTGGTGGTCCTGTGAATGAGGTGTCTATCACTGTGGTGGGAGAAGTAGTGAACACTGATGATGTGAAATGATACTGCACAAAGGCACAGGGAGAAATCAGGTCTGTTTCTGTGTTTGGAAAGGCCAAATCAGTCAGCATCCCATAGCAGAAGATCACATATTCCATGATGAACTGTGCTTTGTGTCAATCCTACACTCATTTTTTTGATGCGTTACTGCGTGAGCACCTTGAGTGTCTCTGTGTGAAGCCCTTTGATCATAGAGTCATTGAATGGTTTGGGTTGGAAGGGACCTTTGAAGATCATCTAATCCAACTCATCTGCAATGAGCAGGGACATCTTCAACTAGATCAGGTTGCTCAGACCCCTGTCCAACCTGACCTTGAATGTTTCCAGGGATGGGGCTTCTACCACCTCTCTGGGCAACCTGTTCCAGTGTTTCACCACCCTCAGCATAAAAATCAATGTTACCCTGTTTGTTTCTAGTGAGTCTAGTTATGTTGCTAAGGCCAAACAAAATAATCTCTAGCAAACACAGACATGATGTCCAGGCCCAAGGGAGGGTTGTCTGCAGCAGCTGCACCCCAAGACCAAGGCGATGACAAGAGGAGTTGTTCCCAGGTAGATGGCTCTTCTGAAGGTTTCATAATGCTTTTCTCAGCAGCCAGATGCTGTGAGCCTCATTAAAAACATCTCTACCCTCACAGTGTTGTTTTTGTTGGCTGTGCTTGTTCATTGTATGTTTTCAAGGATACATATGTTTAAGACGTAAAGCACACATCATGTCTCAACTGTTCAAAGCTGTTCAAAGATTATTTTAGATCCTGATCACCATCATTTTGACAGGTGGATTTTCTATGCTTCCAAAATGCCATGTCTATCCAGACACACAGGCCGGGTCTAGTGATTGGGATGGACTTTAACCTTAGTGACAGAAAGGCATAAAAGAAGTGTGAATAATTTCATTTTTGTTTTCAGGAGGGAACATAACATCTTGTTCCCTTCTCATCTGAGAAAAATTAAACTGGAACCAAGTGAAACATGCTTGACCAATCTGGTAGCCTTCTATGATGTCATCACCAGGTGGGTAGATGAGGGGAGAGCAGTGGATGTCGTCTACCTTGATTTCAGCAAGGCTTTTGATACCGTATCCCACAACATCCTCGAAGCAAAGCTTAGAAGGTATGGGACAGATGAGTGGATGGTGAGGTGGGTTGAGAACTGGCTGACTGGCAGAGCTCAGAAGGTTGTGATCAGTGGCGCAGAGTCTAGTTGGAGGCCTGTAACTAGTGGTGATCCCCAGGGGTTGGTTCTGGGTCCAGTCTTGTTTAACATCTTCATCAACAACCTGGATGTAGGGATAGAGTCCGCCCTCAGCAAGTTTGCTGATGATACAAAGTTGGGAGGAGTGGCTGACACAGAAGAAGGCTGTGCTGCCATTCAACGAGACCTGGACACACTGGAGAGTTGGGCAGAAAGGAACCTGGTGAGGTTCAACAAGAGCAAGTGCAGAGTCCTTCACCTGGGGAGGAATAACCACATGCACCAGTACAGGTTGGGGCTGACCTGCTGGAAAGGAGCTCTGAGGAAAAGGACCTGGGTGTGCTGGTGGACAGCTGGCTGGCCATGAGCCAGCAGTGTGCCCTTGTGGCCAGGAAGGCCAACAGTATCCTGGGGTGCATTAAAAATAGAGTGGCCAGCAGGTCGAGGGAGGTTCTCCTACCCCTCTACTCTGCCCTGGTGAGGCCACATCTGGAGTACTGTGGCCAGTTCTGGGCTCCTCAGTTCAAGAAGGACAGGGATCTTCTGGAGAGAGTCCAGCGGAGGACACAAAGATGATGAGGAGCCTGGAGCATCTGCCTTACGAGGAGAGGCTGAGAGAATTGGGACTCTTCAGCCTGAAGAAGAGAAGATTGAGAGGGACCTTATCAATGTCTATAAATATCTGAAATGTGGGAGCCAAATGGATGGGGCCGGGCTCTTTTTGGTGGTGGCTGGTGAAAGGACAAGGGGCAATGGGCACAAACTGGAACACAGGAAGTTCCAGACAAACTTAAGGAAAAACTTCTTTCCTGTGAGGATGCCAGAGCCCTGGGACAGGCTGCCCAGAGAGGGTGTGGAGTCTCCATCACTGGAGATGTTCAAACCCACCTGGACACTTTCCTGTGCAACCTGGTGTAGGGAACCTGCTTTGGCAGGGGGGTTGGACTGGATGATCTCCTGAGGTCCCTTCCTACCCCACCATTCTGTGATTCTGTGAAACCAGTCTGAGAGAGAAGGCTAAAGGGAAAACACACAGAAGTCCTGTGTTCTTTATCCTTTGAGCTGGTGATTGTTGCTTTCTGTGAGGTTTTGAGGTTTTTGATTAAATTATGTGGAAACATCAAGCTTATTTGAGTGTTTCCCACTCTAAGTCATAGTGAGGATAGAAAATGGCCGTGGCTGGACTATGATGTTCCCTGCATCAAAGCAACGCTGAGTTATTATTTTACATGTGTGCAAAACATCAGAGTGCCTTTGATGGAGGTAGACTTGGTGAATAATACTTTTGGGGGAAGCCAGGCCTCTAAAATAGAAATTCAGACCATCTTCCTCATTATATTAATAGCAATATTCCTGTTGACCTCCCAGGGCAGAATTAGACCTCCAGGACCAGTTTTAGATGCTGTAAAATTCCTCCAGCTCCTAGTTGAGATCATTCAGGCTTTACAGTTTGGACCACGATGTCATTAGGTGCCCAAAGCCGGTGATGATGGGTATTTTTGACCGCAGCAGCACTGCCATGCCCAAACCCCTCCAGCAGCACCTGCTCGCAGGTGTCAGTCCATTTATTTGTGGAGCTGCATCACTCAAGGTGAAGCAGCTGGTCTGGCTGGAATAAGCTTAGTTCAGAAAGGTTGGACCTGGAGAAACTGGTTTGTTCAGGGGATGTTTTAGAGGACTTTGCTTTTTCCTGCCCGTTCCCTTTTCAGACTGAGTATCCTGGGCAGCTAGCTAGTACAGCAGGGAAGAACCCAATTGTTATACATCTCTGTGAATTTAACTCTTTCAGTGGTGACTCTAAAAGTTTTATTTAATTTCCTTCTCTCTCAATAAAATATTATTGTGGGATTTAAAAAACAAAAATGTGAGAATGGTGGCCCTTCATCCTATAGAGCCAGCCCTACCAGTCCTCTGTTTGCAGGCACAGTTGTTACATGCCTTGGGGATGCTCTGCTCCTTCAGCTTTGGGGGGGTGCCACAGATAAGTGGGATCTAAGGGCCTCATAAGGATGGAAGGTCCCACAGAGTCCATTTCTGCAGCAGATCTTCATCTGTCCCTTTGTGGTGGGTTGACCCTGGCTAGAGGCTGGATGCCCACCAAAACCCACTCTATCACCCCTCTCCTTCTCAACTGGGCAGGGGGAGAAAAATATAATGAAAAGCTCGTGGGTGGAGATAAGGACGGAGAGAGATCACTCACCAGTTACTGGCACGGGCAAAACAGACTCGACTTGGGGAAAAAACAAATTTACTTTATTACCAATCAAAATCAGAGGAGAATGAGAAGTAAAACCAAATCTTAAAACACCTCCCCCACCCCTCCCTGCTTCCTGGGCTTAACTTCTCTCCTGATTTTCCACCTCCTCCCCCCAGCGGCACAGGGGGACAGGGAATGAGGTTGGGGTCAGTTCATCACACGTTGTTTCTGCCGCTCCTTCCTCCTCAGGGGGAGGACTCCTTCCCCCGCACCAGCGTGGGGTCCCTCTCATGGGAGACAGTCCTCCACCAACTTCTCCAGCGTGAGTCCTTCCCATGACTGACAGTTCTTCACGAACTGCTTTAGCATGGGTCCATTCCATGGGGTGCAGTCCTTCAGGAAGGGACTGCTCCAGCGCAGGTCCCCCACGGGGTCACAAGTCCTGCCAGCAAACCTGCTCCAGCGCAGGCTTCTCGCGGGGTCACAGCCTCCTTCAGGCATCCACCTGCTCCGGCGTGGGGTCCTCCACGGGCTACAGGTGGTCATCTGCTCCACCATGGATCTCCATGGGCTGCAGGGGGACAGCCTGCCTCACCATGGTCTTCACCACAGGCTGCAGGGGAATCTCTGCTCTGGTGCCTGGAGCACCTCCTCCCCCTCCTTCTTCCCTGACCTTGGTGTCTGCAGGGTTGTTTCTCTCACATCTTCTCACTCCTCTCTCCAGCTGCAAAGTGTGCAGCTTGTTTTTCCTCTCTTCCCTTTTTTTCTCAATTCTGCTCTCCCAGAGGCGTTACTGATGGGCTCGGCCTTGGCCAGCGGCGGGTCCGTTCTTGGAGCCGGTGGCATTGGCTGTGTCAGGTCGGACATGGGGAAAGCTTCTGGCAGCTTCTCTCACAGAAGCCACCCCCATGTCCTCCCCCCCCGCTGCTACCAAAACCTTGCCACGCAAACCCAATACACCCTTGTAATAGCAATTGCTGATTAATTGCAGGCATGGTAGTAGCAAAGCTGATTGTGAGAAACTCCTGAGACTTAGCATCATATTTCTGGGCCTGCTTCTGGTACAGAGATGAGATCCTGCCTGGGAAAAAGAAAGGACGGAGATAAACTTTCTGTCCACAAAATGCAGTGATGAATGTTTTCATTCACCCGAAGGATGAAGGGGAAGCAGGTTTGACCTTGGCCACAGCACTGCTCTTCATTCTCAGCTTCTTGCCTGAGTGGCTGCAAGTCCATATTAGTTGTTAATTGCTGAATGGTCCTGGCCATGCCCATCAGGCATCGGGCAGGTTCTCCAAAAGCAAGAGCCATGATGTTCAGAGCACCCCATCCTTTAGCCCATGGATGGGATTTCAGTCTGTTTGACTGTATGGAATGCTCTACACCATGGGGTAAATGTCTCGAGTGCAACTGGAGATGTAGCTCCTTATGTCTCAGGATTTGCAGGAATTGCCTAACCAAAAGTCCGTGCAACCACCAGGCGAATGTAACTCCACATTGTCCTCCAGCTCTCTGCATGCCAGACAAATGGTGAGGGCTCTCAGAGGACTTGTCTCGCTTAAGGGCATATGAGCAGGGTTGACGGGACAGAGCAACTGTGTTTTAGACCACATCTGTCCATGTGTCTGGAGTTATTTTCCCCAGCCTTGTGCCTTCCAGCCCCTTTCCTAGGGAGCAAACAATGTAGTAAAAACTTGCAGGAATACCATATTTCTGAGCACGTAGGCTGGTAATCACCGAGACAGCTGAAGCCTTAGATTTGTTTATGTAGGCTCTTCTGACAGAGCAGACATTTGTCAGATCTAAATTCTGTTGAAAGGTATCTCATTTAGTTAATTAAATAAATAAAATCAGTGGAGAAACAACAGCAGAAGTGATACCATCCTATTTCTAGCTTGGCAACCCTGACTGTCTCCCCTTGTTTTTTAGTAATTCTGCAGTTTCTTCATATCTCTGAATGTCTCTTTAGTTTCCACGTTGACTGATGGCCAAATCTCTGGTTTGACTGAAGTCAGGGGGAGTTTAGAGCTGAATCAGAATTTGGCCTTTGAAGTGAAAATAGTTATTTAATATTAAATGGAGTCAAGAGGTAAGAGACTGTTGTGATGTCTAGATATTTTTTCTTGTAGCTGAAATAGGGTCCCCCACAAGGCACCATGTCCTTACAGTGAAGGATGAGCAGAGAGGGACAGAAGAAGGATTTCCCAGTAGCTGTGGCATTTTTCTGAGGTGAATTCTTCCTTTTCTTAGAGATGTTGCTGTGTGATTCAAGCTTCAGCTGTTCCTCCCTTCGGCATCACGAGCCTAAAACCCTGGGCTGGGAAGTGCCTTTGGGTTCCTACATGGTCTGATTCCCTAAGCTCAGCAGGTCACCCTGAGCCACCATCTTGGCACCTACACTCCTGCCCTTGAGCAAGCACAAGGTTGTTTCCATCAACTCAACCTACAGCAAGTACCTGTGGTGGGGTGCCCTGGTCCTCATCTTACCCCTTCCTGAGATTCTCTATATCCCCAGCACCTTGGTCACACTTGAGAACGAGGAAGGGACATTCTAACCTCCCTGGCTTTGCAATGCTATGCAGTCAAAAAAGTTAAGATCTGGGCCCTGTTCTCCTTGCTTTGGCTTTTCTTCTCTACAGAGTCCTATTTTTTCTTGTCTTTTCTTCTTTGCTGGGGTGTTGGGAAGATAAAAGCACACAATGAGTAATTGCCTGAATGCAAATGCTGGATGATCGTCTAGACCCCTGCCTGCTGCCAAGTCACGGACATTGCTTCTTGTTTGCCATTCTCCTTCTTTTGCTTTTTATTTCTTATAATTTTTTTCATAAGTTGTTTAACTCCGGTGTTTTCTGTCCTATGGTCAGTGACTGCAGAGCTTTGGTTTGTATTTGCTCTGTCCCTTGCCGTGGGGATATTGCCTTTTAGCTGTCCTGTATGGGGATGGAGCTCCCTGTCCTCTCCCTACCCTGTTGCAAAAGCCCCAAACTGGACAATCATCTTGCACATTCCATGTTGGCTTAATTGGCTTTTAATCTTAAACCTTTTTTTTGTTTTTTTCTTTCACAGCCCTTAAACAGAAATGGTTTGGTTTATAATGTCTTTAGGAAAAATATGTCCCTGCATGCATTTCTTGCAGGAATTTACAGCAGAGGTTAGTTCCCAGCTCATTTTCAGGTGTTTTGCCTTACCTCTGCTGAAATTAAAGCTGTATCTGTGTGCAACTTTTACCATTTCTGTGTAATATTTGCAACTTAAATACAGTAGCAGCCTTTCTGGTTTATAACCCAAGGCTGAAAGTGCATCCAAACAGTTAAACTCAGATGTGTGAGAGGACAGAAGAGCAAAACCACAGAAAGCAAACACTTAATTGTATCTGCAAAACTCTTGCACGCTTAAGCATGTGAGGGCTCAGTGCTAAATGTATTGGGTTGGCATGGCTTTTAACTAACTTTTATTTTTACATTTCCCTTTTAATAAGTGTTGCTCTTTACAAAGTGGTTTATGTGATTGTGTTACTGAGAGGAAACAAAGAAATGCCAGGAAAACTTGATGTGGAGAATCTGTCCTCAGAAAATGGTTGTAAGCTCCAGCAAACAGGAAAGCTTCCCTCATTTTTTTATTTTTTTTTTTTTAATTCCCTGCCATTCAGCTTACAAAAAACCCCAATGTTGAATATCTCAGAAAACTGCATCTGGTGGTCTGAGATACAAACACAAATTCCTTCCACTGCCACCACGAACAAACCTCTTCATCCTGCATTTTCCAAACACAAGCCCTCGCTCTTTATGATTAAGAGCCAGTTGACCTTGGAAAATAGGTTTTAACTCCTGGGGATGCCAAGGAATACAGATTTGATGGGCAGATGGCTTTGGCAGGCAGGGTTGGAGATGAGACTATTTAGCCGCTGACCATTGAAATGCATATGTGAATGGCCCCTTCCTTTGTCTGAATGTATTTAGCCGAGCAGTACAGATGATGAAAACAAAATTAATTGCTATGTGGCAGATTTAAAATAAACACTGCTAGTTATCCAAACAGAGGCAGAGGTTTGGGGTAAGGGATAAGGCTGAGCAGGGGGATTATAACGGCTACAAAACCCATATAGACGCAGAGCGGTGTGGTCACCACAGCTCTCACAGTTGTTTCCCTGTTTTGGGGGACAATGCTGGAGAGATGTCCTTTGCAAGCCTCCAGTGCTGCTCCCAGCAGCCTTGTAAGGAGCCAAACATTAAAGCATCCCACATGCTCTCAGAGACAATACTGAGTGTTAAAAAGGCAGCGAGCAGGCAAGGAGCTGCCGCCACGCTTTGCACTAACCCTGTGCCATCCAGAGTGAAGGCAAATGACACCAGGACTGTCTCCATCTTAATTGCATCCTTGATGATGGCATTCTGCCTCTGCCTTTTCCACTTGGGAGAGCCACACTGCAGCCCGTGTGGAAATCTGAAAAGTCCAAGGCTGCAAAAGCATTTCTTCCTTTCAACCATTGTTTTTTTGGGGACCTGCCATCTCAGCTACCAGTTACAGCCAGCACACAGGGGCTTGCTCACCCCTTCTGAGCCACTGTAGTCTCTCAAGCAAACCATTTGTGGGCAATTCCTCCTCTTTATGCCTGTTGAATTTCCATGTTATCTGCTTGGATTCATATTCACCCAGCCTCCTATCCAGAGGTAATGGTCCTGGCTCCCTGTGCTGCCAGAGCCAAGCGTGGTCCTTAGCTTCCTCATCCATGCACATGTCCTCTCCTGGTGTAGCAATGGTGAGGGACATGTATGAAGAAAGGTCAAACAAAACTATTTGGTGTGGCCACCTCTTTTACTCAGTAATTTACTTTTTAGCTTTTTTTTTTCCTACTTAGAAATTCCTGATACACTTAAAATGGTGCACTGCAAACCAACGCAGCAGTATGCTGTGTTGGTACAGCAGAGGTGTCAAGCAAGAGGAGCAAGCTATGCTGCAGGCCAGGTGTATCAGGAGCTCCTTAGGTCTTCAGAAAAAAATATCTCCTGATATTTCTTGCCTGCCTGACTTACCACTGCTGAGCTGAGACTAGCCAGGTCTTCCCTGGTTTAGTGTGGAAGCAACACAGGAAACACAGAAACTTGGGAGAGATTTTCCTGGGAACCATAGACATGTTATCTAACTGTTCATGAAAACTTTCAGCTAAATATGCCTGTTATTGAAAGAGATTTAGAGATGTGAGTTGGTAGTAGGTTGTGTTAGATGCCAAGAAGTTGGTTCTCCTTTTGTGGTAGGGAGACCCCCAGAGCCCACCCACCAAGGGCCAGGCTGTTTGGTGGGATAGAAGATATGTTGACCAAACAGGACCACATAGGAAAGGGTGTACTAATGACTTCTTTTGACTTTCCAGGAGACAGCAGAGACTTCTCAGTGGGAACAAGCCTCAGCAGCACACAGATCATCAGCAAGGTGGCACCAAACACAACAGGGACCACCAGAAACTCTGCCAAGGAGGCCAGGCCCCTCACTCCTCAGGCAGGACAGGCCACCACGGCTACAGCCAGAACCGGAGATGGCACCACAACCAGAAGCACTTGCCCAATGACAAAGAAACACACAGAAACATGAAAGAGACTGAGAAATTGAAAATCGAGGACAGCTCCATCTGCACCGTGCGTATTCCAGTGGATATGCACGGAGGCCTGGAGGCTGTGGAGAAGCAGTCTCAGCAGTACATCCAGGAGTCAGAGACCAAGCAGAAAGACAGTATTCATGAGCACATTGGGGAAAGACCCAAGATCAATTTGCTTCAGTCTTCCAAAGACAGGCTACAGAGGAGACTAAAAGAAAAGGTATTCTTTCTTAAGGAAACATTGAGTTTCCCTTTTTCCAAGAGTCTGACTGTTAGCCATTCTCCATACAAAGGGTGAGGTGGGCTTAAGGGACCTTTCCATGAATGCACTCAACTTATCTTAATCTGACAGTGTCAACACTTCTCTTGAAGTGTCTTCATGCTTCTTCAGGAGGCCTTTTATTGACACAAGGCTTTTTGCTTGACTTCTTGGTTGAGGTTGCTACCAGCTTGAGTTCTCCAATTAGGACTGGGAACTCTCCCCCTATCCACACAAAGACCCTTGGGTAAGGCTGGTGCACATGTGAGCTGTAATATGGGTGCTCCTTCCCTGACAGCTGATCCTAACTGACTGCCTCCCAGTCTACAGAGCTTATTCACTTTGCAGAGGTCTAAAAAAGGCATTTGTCTCTTCCCAATTACAGTGATAAATCCCAACCTTCAACTTTTGAGTGCTGAATAGTTGGAGTCAGCTACTTAATAGTTGATATTGATTTATCTCAACAATGAATTGAAATGCCCTTATCTTTCCCCTTTCCTTCCAACAACCCAACAATAACAAAACTATTGTATGCAAGTGACAGAGGAGAAATCCTTTTTGGAAACAATATTCAACCTCAGATTTCTAAGGAATTTGGAGATTATATATCCATTTTCCCCCTGTGAAACTCAGATTCTTTCTCTTGAGATTCTTTTGTCAGACTGGAAAATGCATCCCTGGGGGTATCTCCAATGAGATTTCCAAAATGCGTAGCAAAAATAACCTGCACACATACAATTCCATGGGAGTACATGTTGGAAATGTATACCTTTGAATGCTTGTGCTTTTACTATTTATGTATGTGGCATGAGGGGGAGGAAGAGATTTTGTTAGTTATGTTTATGTTCTTTAAAACAATGGGAGTAGAGCAGAAACTTTCAGAATATTAATTTTAATGCCCATCCTGCAAATTTATAGTCTTATAAGAAAGACATCGCATAAGCACCTACTCTTGGGTGGGTGTAGTCAACACAACTGGCCTCCTGATAGGAGTTTTGGACAACTCCCAATTGCCAGTTGGCATTGAGGTTGTCTGAAAAATTGCTACAGGTTTGTATTGTATAGCACATTTTAAGATTGAAGTAGAGGAGGAGAAAGGAGCAGACCAGAGCAAGCAGGATGCACACATTTTGCTGGGAGAGAGGGAAAAATGCATAATTAAATATTTAAAAAAAAAAAAAAAGAAGAGAGAAGTATAACAGTCAAGTGATGGAAAAGTTAAGAGTTTCTAATGCCAGGATCATGTGACATCTTTGATCTCAATTCAGATTATTAAATTTATATTTTAAAGTAGATATTTTTGTAGGATTGTTATCTGAGCATTTTGCAAATAACAGTGCACTTCCAAAATAGAGGCAAAAAAATATCCATCACCATGTTGCAGACACCTCCAGAAACCTGTCCAAGATGCCAAAGGCAGTAGGGGGTGGTCAGACCTCAGCATCCTGACTCAGGATCCTCAAGCACATCTTCTCCCTGAGCCAAGGGGAAGGACTCTGGGACTGAGTGCTGTGGGAAATGGGAAAAGAGAACATTTCTGGGGCAGGACTCATTCACTTGTGGTTTTCAGTGCTGAGATAAGACCATTGTGCCTCTAAGAGATGCTATGATTTTTCTATGTCTGTTTATATGTCTCCCCAATCCTCTTCCCTCTTCACTGTTTGTGGAAGGACAAGGGCTGACATGTCTGTTTTTTCCTTGTGTAACACACACCTTGTCTTTCCCTTTTCACGGACCAGGATGAAGTCATGGTGGAAACCACCAATCCTGAAAAGAACAAAATGGACAAATTAATTGAAATCCTCAACAGCATGAGGAACAACAGCAGCAACGTTGACTCCAAGCTCACCACCTTCATGGAGGAGGCCCAGAACTCTACCAACTCTGAGGAGATGCTGGGGGAGATAGTCAAGACTATCTACCAGAAAGCAGTGATGGACCGCAGTTTTGCTTCCACAGCAGCCAAACTCTGTGACAAAATGGCCCTCTTCATGGTGGAAGGAACCAAATTCCGGAGTCTGCTCCTCAACATGTTGCAGGTAATGAGATAAAATTAGTTGGTTAGACGCCTGCAGCTTAACCCTGCCTGATCTTACCATGCATTTGGACAGGAGCTGAGCTGTTACCAAATTCCTTTTGAACCCAGTTGATGAGAGGAGAACAGAAGTGTATCTGTAATTTTGTCTGTGCACATCTTTAATGGCTACCATAGATAACATGGCACTGAGAGCACTGTCAAGTTGCTCTTCATTCCCATTTCATGAGCTGCACATGGAATTATGGTATATCACACCAGGGCCCATCTGTGAAATAAGTGAGTTGCTTGTGGCAGCATCAACATGGCATGAAAAGTGAACTTGGAGAGTCTTAGAGTGGAGGGTCTTTGCTGCTC
The DNA here is from genome assembly GCA_907165065.1 of Caprimulgus europaeus. The sequence continues at coordinate 167,003 of OU015537.1, forward strand.
TTTTTGGCTGAAGTCCATCTTGACACCAGAGATATAAAGTTAAGTCATGGTCCCTCAGTAGGCTGTTGGTTGCATCACCTGGCTGAAGGGCTCGCTCCTGGTTTCTGATTGCAACCCAGACAGAAATATTTTGTGTATTTGCTAATTATTCTGAGTGACCTGTTTATTGGTATATGCAGCACTGGTTGATTGTTCTGCTCCAAAACCATCAGTGAAAGCAAAGTTAGAGGAAAGAAAAAAGCAGTGACTCTGATAACTGGTCCATGATAATGGTGGATGATGGGAAACAGGACTGTCCTCAACTGCCCACGGTCTGCTTGGGGGAGCATGTTTTACTGTAGTGCCACCATCAAAGAGAGGGTTACTTCCTGGGGATGGTGTCATATGGGCCTCCATCTTTCTGCCTCTTTGGAGACAGGACATGTAGAGCTGAAACCATAAATTTCCATCCTTAATTTAATATGCATTACCATTTGGCCATTCCCTTACACACATACGTGTCATCTGTGGCACGTACAAAGTTCTCGTTTCACTTCTCTGTTCTCTGCACATTTGGTGCCCAGCATCTCTGCATTTTTGGCACATCTTCTTGCCCTTCTTGCTCTTGTTGGATATCTCTTGCCCCAGAATTTCCACCCCTACCAACAGACCCAGTAGACTGATTTATACTGCAGCGTCATGTACAGTAATAACTGGCTTCATATTCAGCTCTTCATAACATGAATGTAGGATAAATAATATATCTCATATCTCCACAGAGTCCCAAAGTGCTTCCCATGTAGCCAGTCTCGGTGTGATGGGAACATGATGTCCATTGTGGAAAGCTGGGAAGAAATGAAATGCAAAAGGTGTGCAGGTGACTGATTTCATGTGCATAGAAAAATATGCAAAGGGAATTTGCTTAGCCCCAAACTGTACATCTTTTAAAAATGTCTTGATGGGACAAAAGGTGACAGATCAGTACAGATCAAAAGCAAAGTGCTATGTGAAATTAAATAATTTAACATTTCCTTTCTGATAGTAAAGGATTTTTACTTTCTCCAAGTACAAGAGTTTTTTCCAACCAAAATAATCAGATACATTCACAAGATTCATGAAATACTTTGGTCAGCCCAAAACAGGGATTTTTTGTGATGCACTTAGTCTTGATAGCCCTGACTGGAGACAGACCCAGGTATGAAGTGAAAAAGACTCGTAGCTGCCTTGATGTGAAGTAAAGGGGTTGATGGTATTGATATATGATATATTATCAACATCAATATGATATATTGATATATGGTTGATGATATAACATTGATATATCAATATTAATATGATATATTCATATATGGTTGATAATATAACATTACCCAGCTCCAGTCCTGATCTCTCCACAATCAAATGTTTTCCATCAGCCATTTCTAGATAATTTACCATTAATTTAAAAAAAAACAAAAAACCTTTGATAAAACACTTGCTCCAGAGTTGGATTTGTGTCTCTCTCTAGCACCTTTCAGACTAATCTGATCCCTGGACATAAGGAGCTCAGCTTGCCCAGACACCAGTGAGCTGGGAAATTACTCTGCCAGGGTGCAATAAATTGGGATCAGTGTGATCCCCACCCCTTGCTGCTGGCACCTGAAGCCAGATCACTCACCCCTTCATCTGCTCCCGGCAGATACTCCTCTTTTGTAGGGACTTGTTTGTCCCTTTCTCTTGTAACTATGATGGCAACATCTCAGCCCCACCAGAGGATATCATAAATTAATGCATTAACCCATTGAGCCACCCTACCAGTATCCCTATACCCCATTGGACCTTAAAACAAGCAGAAAGGGGCTTTCCCACATAACAGGCAATAAACTGTCTTTTTAACCTGGATCCTCTTATAGTTGCAGTTGTTGACAAGGTGCTTGTGCTTGGGAGCTGCACACATTCGCAGCTTATCTGAGGAGGCTTGTTTTGATCCCAAAACAGATGCCAGTGCTGCGGCACAGGAATGCTGTCCTGTCATCCCCCTCCCTGCCGGCAGTTCCTCTAAAAAGCATCTTCTCAGCTGACATTGCACTATTTCAGGCTCTAAGGGAATCCATCAGGAAAACTCTGTTTTGAATTTATCCCTCACTCTGTCTTTTGGTCCCAAATCTTGGCTGAGTCTTGAATTTGGGTGCTGCGAACCTTTTGGGATGCTGAAGGTCGATGCGGAGAGGGGAGTCATGGGGTTGGTGGCTGGTTGGGCTGGGGGAGATGCTGCCATTTGGAGGCTCAGCACTGTGGAGGTCATTTGGGTTTGATTTTCTCCTCATTGAGTTTGGTTTGGTCTTTGGTACAAGGAATGATTTTGGACTGCACAAGCCCTTGGGATGGATCTGGCCAAATTGGTCCCAGGGAGCTTGGGTGGATGGAGGCATGCAAGAACATCTTGGTGGACACATGTATGGTTTCTTCACCCCTCTAGAAATACCTTCTTAATTAATAAATTGAAAGTAAGTCTCCTGCAAGAGACTTTTACTTGTCATAGTTTCACTCACTGGCTTGTACTGGTTGTGATGCTTTTATTTTTTGGTGAGAGAGTGTTAAGCAATGTGCCACAAACTGTTCACATGTAACATAAGTTAGAGTATTCCTCTGTTGAAATGGCTGTGCTCTTTATAGCTGAGCTGTGTCTGCATCTGAGCTATGCAGAGCCAAATATATTATTAGAGTGGACATCACTAGGGCTGTAATTGCACACTGCTCCCCTTAGCAACCACGGCCAACAGCACATCAAACAGAAGGCTGATACCTTCTTTTAATTAAACAAACAAACAAACAAAACCCACAAAATGCACATCTCAACACAGAGCAGCAGAGCCTGCTGCAGAGTGTGTGCCAACGTGCAGCCAGAGCCAGCACCTGGTACGTCCTGGCAGTTGGAAATGCCTTGGTGCCAGTGGAGAAGGGCTATTTCTGTTGGATACCTTATTGGATACTCTACAGCATACCTTGTTGTGTACCCTGTTGCATGCCCTAATGCATACCCTATGGTATATCCTAATGCATACCTTAATGCACATGCTATTACATACCCTGTTGCACACCTTAATGCATGCCCTATTCCACACCCTATCGCACATCCTAATGCATAACCTATAGCATACCCTATTGCATACCCTTTCACATACCCACGCAAGGTTTCTCCATCTTCTTAGTTTAATCTCTTGATGGCCCAGAAATGATCATTCCTTGGTTTGGTGCTGTGCTTTGCTCTGGTTGTAAAAACTTGAGTTGAATCCTGTGGTTTTTGGCAGAGGTTGCACTTGGGTTTCAGTGGACTCAACTGGGTTTGAGATAGTTAGTGTGACCATTTCTGGAGGGACTCAACCAGGAAGGTGGCCAAAAATCTGTTGTTGTCAGCCTAGGCAGAGGATGGAAGAGGAAAATTTAGGTTGAATCCCTTCTTGGAATGTAGATGTTGTAGTAGTAGGTATGGAAGAATTGATTGATTCCCTTCAGTAAATCAGGGTGCAAAGGGAAGTGCTTACCATGCTGAGCATGAGGATTTGGGAGGAATGAGCTGAAATCCCTCCCCTCCCTTAGGCTTCCTCTTTATTTGAGCAAATGACTTAACTTCCCAGTGATAGCAGTCTTTTCTGCATTGTAGGGGTTGTGAGGATAAAGACACTGAAGGGATACAGTGGGAATTGGGACATGGAAGGCAGATTTTTTTCCCCCTTAACATGGTTAAGGTCTGAGTTTTTGGTGGGGAGCGGTTTGTGGTTTGACAAAGGTAAAGGAAGGAGGATCAGAGCATGACTGGAGAGCAACTGATCTGTACACCATGTCTAGCATTGACTGCAAAACCCATTGGCCCTCTTTCTGTGACTGTTTTTAATTTAATTTAATTATAGATGGTCCAGTTTGTGCACAGAAAACGCAGTGGTACCACTTGTCTCGGGAAAATTCATTGCCCAGGAGACATCAGAGAGTTTGCTTCACTGAAAGATAGGGAGGAAGAAAGGTCCCAAGGTCCTTGGAGCAAACCTCAAGTCCAGAAATATGTGTGCCTTGAGTGCCGCAGCGGTCAGGGTTTGCATGCTCAACTCCATGGAGTAGCACCACATCCGTCTCTTTGAGCCCAACATCACTGCCTTTGGTTTCTCTTCCAGGAGAGTTTGATGAGTTCTTCCCAAGGTGAGGGACTGATTCAATAAGGAAAGCCTCCTCAGCTTGAGGTGCTCCCCACCACTCTTCTTGGGGGATGAGGGGCATCTCGGTGGCGAACCTCAGAGTTGATGCATGCATGGGCTCTGCCAACCCCACAGGAGCCCAGCACAGGCAAAGAAATAGCAAAAGATGCTGCCCTTGTGTAAACACCTTCATTTGGGGGTTTGAAGAAACTTGCAGAGCTTGGAAACTTTTTTTCCTTACATTTCTGCTCTGTCCTGGTTTTGTAGACCATGATGGGATTCATCAGCAAAAGCTGCCTGCTAAATGCAGCTTTGCTGATGGGATTTTTTTTCTGTACACCCAGGGAATTCAAAGGCAATTCTAAATTCATGCACACACATATATACATAGCATATATATATGGACTTGGAGGCAGATGAGGAGCACAGACCTGCAAGTGGCTCCAAGGAGCATCCCCAGCTGCCTACATCCTCCTGCTCTCAAGCACTGAGCAAAGGAAGAGAGAGAAGGAGATGTGTTCCCTCTCGTTTGCCCCAAATTGTGTACCTACCTGTCAAAATCTGGATTTGGAGAATCAGTGCTGCCATGGAGTCCACATCCCCTTTGCCTCCCTGGTGGGTATCATTTTGCACAGCCTCATCTTTTCCTGCTGCTGCCATTTAAACAAGAAAATGCAAAATGGTGTCATGAAGTGGCCTTGGTGGGACAAGTCCCAGGAGCGGAGGAGCTGGAGGATATGTGGTGGGTGAGGAATGAGATGCATGTCCTCTGGTCTCATTTGTGGTGCTGACACCCATGAGGTCTCCCCTGTGCTCTCTGCCCTCACCTAGCATCCAAAATCAGTGCTTCCTTTTCCCCTCCCAGTGATAAATTGCTCCACTTTTCTTTCTTTTTCTTTTAATTACTATTGCTCTGCATGTTATTTTTTTAATAAAGATGGGGTAGGAGGAACATCTCTGGCAGCACTGGCAACCCAAACCCAGTGATATTGCCTCCAGTCCAGGAGCAGCAGGAACTGAAATCAAAGACAGCAAAGCATGCACTGGCTAAGGAAACAGTGTCAGACTGGAAAAATAAAACATTTCCATTTCTACTTAATTAGTAAAAATAAAGCATGTTTCCCTGCATCCCTTTAATATTCCAACCCATGCTGTCCAGTGGTCTTACATGGTGATGCTCATAGTCAGGCACCCTGACAATATGCTGCAAAATATGCCATGGTAATCATGAGCATCTCTTTAGAGATCGAAAGTTTGGAGAGATCAAGGGCATTTGGAGGTTAATGTTGTTTTATACAGTTCTTTTCTGTAATCTCAGTTTTTCCAGCATGGACAGGCAGCTTCAGAGTCATTGCAGGGTGTGCTCCATACCTCCATGCTTCAGGGGATGAGCAGGAAAGATTAATGCATTCTTTACATTCATTTAAAAAAAAAAAAGTAGCTAAATACAACATTTGCTATAGCAGAAGCTCCTTGGCTTTATAGGATTTTCAAATATTAGCCTCTGAGAAATTTTCTGAGCTCTTTTGTATAAATAACAATTTTTAGCAGACTGATACTTCACCTCCAAGTCCTGGCTTTTCGTGGTTGCTTGTCCCCATCACAGGGAGCCCAGAGCTGCATTTTCAAATAGGAGCTCCAGCACCAGTACCCGACACGTGTTGGATGCTTGGCCACAGCGGTGGGAGAGTCGGGTGAAAAGCAGGAAGAGGAGATAAGAGGGTTGTCAGCCCCTTTGCTTTCCAGCATGTTTGCTCAGCAATGTTGAGTGCTGGGCCAGAGCCACCACCTCCCTGCAGACCAAACAGTTGCAATGTTTTCTCCCATGACCAAAAGAATTTAGAAAAGGCTGCTATATGAAACTTTACATAAACTCTGGGTGCCATGAATATCTCTGGCTGGGAGTTTCTTGACTCCTCCGGTTCCCTCCTCGCCTGTGTGATTCAGTCTCTGGGCAGATGAAGGGAAAACCCATTTAACCATAAATGTGGCTAGCTGCCTACAGGACTCCCCATGCTTTCCCACCCAACACGTTTTTGCACATCCATCTTTCTTTTTTTTTTGCTTTCTTTTAAAGGAGAAAACCAAGATCTCTGGCCATAATGGAGTTCTGGATTCCTCAGCACAGGAAAGACATGGACCTGTTGGAGCAGATCCAGAGGAGGGACACAGAAATGATCAGAGGGCTGGAGGACCTCTCCTATGAGGACAGGCTGAGAGAGTTGGGGCTGTTCATCCTGGAGAAGAAAAGGCTCCAGGGAGACCTTGTTGTGGCCTTTCAATACTTGAAGGGGGCCTATAAGAAAGATGGAGACAGAGCTTTTAGCAGAGCCTGTAGTGATAGGACAGGGGGAAATGGTTTTAAACTAAAAGAGAGGAGATTCAGACTAGATGTAAGGAAGAAATTTTTTACACTTAGTGTGGTGAAACACTGGAACAGGTTGCCCAGAGAGGTGGTAGAAGCCCCATCCCTGGAAACATTCAAGGTCAGGTTGGATAGGTCTCTGAGCAATCTGTTCTAGTTGAAGGTGTCCCTGCTCACTGCAGGGGGGTTAGAATAGATGACCTTTAAAAGTCCCTTCCAACCCAAATCATTCTATGATTCTATAATGTCCCATGCCTCTTGGACCTGTTTGTAGCTATCTGTGTGCATTGAGGTCCATCCGAAGGTTGTCCACTTCTCTGCACCACCCATCTCTGGGGCTTCTACCACAGGGGCAGGTTTCAGGGATGGGAAAAGCCAACAGGGCTTCATTCATCTATCAGCCCTGGACTGCAGAGAAGCAGAGGTCAAGCCTTGGTATCTTGCACTCCACAGCCAGCTCAGCAGATTGATGGACCCACTGCATGATAAAGCACCACCAAGCACATACTTGCTAGAAAGGTCTTCACATCCCACAGGGAAGTCATCCTGCTGCCAGCTCCAAGGCATCCAGGAAAATCTCTCCTAGGACTGAGCCAATGTAAACCTGGAGCGCCCATGAAGAAAAGCTCCCAGCAGCAAATGGGATGAGCTGCCTGTTTTTTTTTCCTGCCTGGTTTTATTCATTTGTAGGCAGGCTGGCATTTCAATGGGCGCAGCTTCATTTTGAATGCAAGAGGAATTTTTCCAGCCTCAGTGCATGGATGAAGCAGCACTTACCTCCACAGCCACTTTCCTCCTCTTATATCCCTCTTTGCAAACTTGGTGCATCCCCATAGACCCCTTGGCATCTCTGCCTTATAAAGAGGACACATTGCACGTGCAGAGCTTAAAATAAGAATGCAGCCTGCTGGCAAAATCCAGCTGTTCCCTGGTGCATTCTCCCAGGCTGCAAGGCTGGGCATCTCCAGCTGCAGAATTTGCAAGCAGGATCCATCCACCAGCCTCCATTGGAGTTCCAGTCATTGCCCCAAGTTGGCATTGGGCGTGGGATGGGCATTTTCTCAGGCACAGAAGTGGCATCTGAGCAGATGATGGGAGTGGTGTTTTGGCTCAGACCTTGCCCTGATGTGGGGAAGGGCTTGAAAACTGCCCATCAAACCATCCCCACCCATATAAAACAGCCCTTATACACTTGCTTGGGGGATTTCTTCAAACTGTCATGGGTTTACACTGAGCTCATGCTTTGGAAAATGCAGCCTATGAGCTGGGAGATTTATATTAATATATTTTTCCATGCAGTGAGGGTGCCAGTGCTGCCATGGATGCTGGGATGGGCAGGGATCCACTGTGCTTGATTCCTTCTCTTCCTACCACCTCCATGTAGGAGGGAAGGGATTGCTGGCCCAGGGATAGGATGCTCTTGGGGACATGGATGCTTTGCCCCCATCTCAGGGAATGGCTGCCCGGGAGAGAATTCACAGTGTCTCCCAACATCCAAAGGTAACCCGAGGTTTTGCCATGCACACTCACAAAGGCAAAGGGCACGTCACTGCCTTAGGCTTCCTGCTGCTGCACTGGGACTTAAACAAATATAACGATGATCTTCTGCAACACTCCAGAGGACCAAGCCTGCTGAGAGGGAGCTGCCTTCTCCAGGCATTACCACCATGGGGTGTCTGCAGGGCCAGGTGGAACAGGCACCCCAGCTGCTCTGACAACAACCCAGCAAGGATATTAATTTGTATTTCTTCATGGTCCCTTGTCTTCCCAGCAGTCCCTCTCTAAAGGACTGAGAGGTTGGCTTCTGGCTCTCAAAGGTATCATTAGTTCCCTATGTCCATATATCCTGCTATCTGTTCGTGTACCTCTGCTCGCTGTAAGGTCTGGCTGGGGCAGGCAATGACATTTTGCTGTGTGAGGTTTATAGCACTCAGGTGGGAAAATAATGATGGATGTACAAACAGAAAAACATTACTGTTAACTTAGCAGTTGCTAGAGATCTTGGAGCACTGTCTCATTGGAAGCTCTGAGATGACCAGGAGGGTGAAGTAGCATGGTCTGCACAGCATGAACAGCAAACACCATTTTGTCCTGGTGTAAAAATCTTATTTGATGACCCTTGGAGTGCAGAGAAAGCAGAGCAAGGTGTATTGGGTTTGTGTGGCAAGGTTTTGGTAGCAGCGGGGGGACGACACATGGGGTGCCTTCTGTGAGAGAAGCTGCCAGAAGCTTCCCCCATGTCTGACACAGCCAATGCCACCGGCTCCAAGAACGGACCCGCCGCTGGCCAAGGCCGAGCCCATCAGTACCGCCTCTGGGAGAACAGAATTGAGAAAAAAAAGGGGAAGAGAGGAAGAAGGTGACAATGTCAGAAGGTGACAATGCTTCAATTAACACTTATTTTTGTCCCACCCTAAACTTTTACCCTCGAACTTGCTGCTGACAGAGACAGCCATGAGTCCCAGGCTGGAAGCAAAACGCAGCACAAATCTAGCTGCTGAAAAAGAAACCCAGCTCTGTTTCAGCTAAAATCCAAGACACTCTTCTAGCTTGATCTTGGTCTTGGAGAGGTCTTATGTCTGGGCCAAGAAGGGATAGCGTTGCATGAGCTGTATCTACACTGAGATGAGGAGTGGGCTTTCACTTGTGTACAAGAGTGGAGAGCCCCGAGATAAAGGTATTTTCTATTTCCATAGCTGGCAGGAGCTTCAGTCAAGCTTAGAAAGGGTCCAATGGGGGATGTCAGAGGGTGGGCCATGACCCATCCATATCATGCATGAGTGCAAGCCACTCCTGACCTACCCATCATGTGTGGTGAGGCTCAACATGACAAACATGGTCACCAGCATTCATTGCATTTCCCCTGCATTTCATTTAACCAGTTTGTTGCTGCTTTTATTCTATCTTGGTTGTGCATATGAAAAAGAGTCCCCATGTCTGTCCGAGGGGAAGGGCAGGGCACAGAGGACACTGTCTCTAGAGAAAGGCATGATAGTTATTGCAGGGGTTGGTGACATTTCTACAGTACCTGATTTCTGGTGGCTTTGCTGTGTTGAAATTCCAGCCACTCTGTGCGTTGAGTAATCTCCCTGCTGTTACTAAAGAGTCAATCTGTCTGTCTTCCTCCCCCCACCCTGAGTTTCAATTTCCTCCTAATTCTCTCTCTAGACAGCTGTTGCCTCTCCCATGGTGATGCGGTTTTGCTGATGCAGCCTCTTGTCTCTGTCCCTCTTGCAGAAGGATTTCACCATGCGGGAGGAGTTGCAGCAGCAGGATGTGGAGCACTGGCTGGGGTTCATCACCTTTCTCTGCGAAGTCTTTGGCACAATGAGGAGCAGCACCGGAGAGCCCTTTCGAGTCCTTGTCTGCCCCATTTATACCTGCCTCAGGGAGGTAAATGCCTTCAGAGTTTGTCCTTCTCCACCTGCAGGCCAAGCCATTGTGTGTCAGTGCTGAGGTGCCCCATGATTTGTAGATGTTTGCTTTGCCAGCATCACACTTCTCACCCCAAAAGTACTTACGTCTGCAGGGATGCTTGGCTTTTCCTGCATATTGTGTTTCTGCTACTTAAAAGCACTTACTCCAAGCAAGACCCCTTTGTCCAAAGGTTTGCAAAGCCAAACAGTTGGGATTGCAAACCCATTGTTTGAGTTTGCAAACCCAACATTGTGAAAATCCCCACTGAAGGGGCTTAAAAAACTTCTTAAAAGCAGATTAATGCACCTGAATAGATGAGACAGACTGAGGGGAGGAAAGAGGGAGAGAGGTGAGGTCCCATATGTCCTTACTCCCCATCTAGTGCAGCAGAAACTCAGCCCTGCCAGCAGTGTTGGGATGAGCTCCTGATGAGCTTATTTCAGAGCTTGAGCTCCCCATGGTTCCAGGTGGTGGCAGAAACCTCAGTGAGGACAAACAGAAAAGGCAGCTCAAGTGCTAATGTTCAATAGAGCAGGAAAGGGCTTTCCTCCATCCTGTTTTAAAGATGGTTTTGTCTCCTGCTGCTGTCTGGTTGCCCAGGATTGGAGCTGTGAATCTCAAATTGTCAGTAGTGCTTCTGTCGGGCCATAACTAATTCACTGTAAAATAAGTTCTCTGCTAGATCTTGGGCAAGGGAAGGATAAAGAAACTGCCAGCAATGACTTTTCTACACGCATGAGAAGTTTTCTCTGAATGCAAACACATCATAAACATTTTGTCTTCATAGTAATACTGTGGGTAGGATTCGCAGACGGTGACTGTAGCAGTGATAGAGTCCGGGAATCATGACAAGGCACACATATCCAGAGGAGGTGGGAGAGGAATGCTAAGAATAGTCTAACTTCCCAAAAATCTCTGCCCCCAGCAGTATATGTCACCTTTGGCATCTAGCAAAGTCCTCGTTCCCCTCCACTTCCCATCACAGTCGTGACACAACTCAGCCCTGATTCTGACGGGATTTTTCCCTGTCCACTCCTGTCTTCCCTCACCATGCTCTCACGGTCTTTCTTGTCACCTTGCCGGTACATGGGGACAGGGTGGCAATCTAGAGGTATGTGGAAGGACATGGATTTCACGTATCAGGGATATTTTTTGCTACAGGGCAGCTCCATAAAAAACCTTTACGAATTATATCAAGACATCATGCATAAATTTGCTTCTTAAAAATACATCTCTGTTCCTTAGCAGGACATATCTGTCCCTGTGGTGTCATTTGTCAGAGAATAAGACTCAGCTTAGCTGACATGAGTGAGCCTGAGTCTTCCAGTTCTTCTGCCCCAAAGTGATTGATCTGTGACTGATCACTCTGCAGGGTTGTAACCTTGACTCACGTTGTTCCTCTTCAATGGCTCTGGGCTGGGTTTTTATCTTGACACCATTTTTTGATGCCCTCAGCTAATTCCGTTGCACAGGGCCAACCCAGGAGAACGGGACCACCTATTTATCAGTGGTGGTAGATGGCAGGCTCTGAGATGGCTGCCAGAGACAAAGCCAGGCTGTAGATGCAGCTGAGGAGGTGGTGGTGAGCTCTTCCATCCACACCTAGGAGAGGACAGGGACATTTGAGCAGGGTGCTCCCTGAGATGATGGAAACTTCCTAGTAGTCTAAGGTGCTCATCCCTTGGTGAGCTTTGTGAAGCATGTGTGGTGAGCTGGTGCCCCAGGGCAGGAGGGGGCATCCCCATGGCCCAGATGGTTTGTGACTGTCTAGCAGCCATGGGAATTCCTCCATTTGCCTCAGGATGGGTTTGCAAGGTGTAGTAGCACTCATTATGGTTTCTCCTTCCTGCTGATCAGCACATACGTCCCCGTGTACAATCTCAGCCCCTCTCCCCTAATTCCTTCCTCCTTGGACATCCCCCAGCAGAGCTCCTCTGTGCTGCCCACAATCATGCTTAGCTCCCTCTGCCTACATCCACCCATCCTTTGATGGATAAATCATTACCAGAGGTGAGATAATATCTCTCCCTCTGCCTGTCCTTTCAGCTCCTCTTGCTTTTTAGTTTCTCTGTCTCTTTTTTTTTTTTTTTCCTTTTTCCCTTTTCCTTTATAGCTTTGACAGACTTAGACAAAGGTCAGTGAGGGAGTGAGCAAGAGGAAGGGGAAAGTTGCCTGATGACTGAGGCAAGAACGTCTCTTCCCTTTCCCCTGCAAAGCTTCCTCTCCATCTCCTTTCCTCCCCCCCTCCCCCCATTAAAAGTTTATTAACACCATCATTAATTGTGAAGCTGGGCCAGGTAGGAGGAAGCAAGGATGGCAGCTAGGACATCAGTGCTGGGTGGTCTGGTGAGGAGGATCTGGGAACGTGGCTAGGACATTGGGTTGCAATGCCAGTGTTACTTATTGAGTGGTGTGAATGGGTTGGTTTTGTGGGCTGGAAATAAAAAATCAAAGGAGAAGTTCATTTCAGGCGAGGCTGGAGTGATAAATGCTGGGGTTTGCTGATTAATCAAACCAGAGTTCATCATAGTCCTCAGGGAAGCAGGCAGACCGCTGTGTTTTGATGTCAGCCATGGGAATGGGTGTTTAGTGATAGCAAAGGAAATTTGGGTCAGAGCTGCCACCTCGCCCGGGCAGCATTTCAGGAGTCAAGGGAGTGACTGTGCCCCTTGGCACAAACATAGTCCATGCCGAGCCCCCTTCCTGAGGAGCTCTGCCACATCTACCTCTGCACCCATTGCCTGAGCTGCCTGCTTGCAAACAGGGTGGGGGGAGAAGGAAGGGTCTACCACCATGTCTGACATGGTGACTGCCTCTCCCAGGAGTTGGATTCCCAAAGAAGCAAAAAGTTTAATTTCCAGAACCATTCTGAGGGTTTGGGGTGAGATTTGTGCGGAAGGTGTCTTTACAACAAAGTCTGGTGGGGTCAACATTGGGATTTTAGGTAAAGAGATGGTTTGCCAAGAGAAGTAAAAGGTGGGTCCAGCTCTCGTTGAAATGATTTGATGGAGCACAGTGAGATTAGGTGATGCTTTAGATCAAAACACATTTTTCTGCTTGGAATAGTGCATAGTTTAAGCTGGAGAAGGGAAATGAGATGCCCAAGCCCAGCCCAAAGATCAGCATTGAAGATGATGGGGGGTAAGGAGGGATTTTACGGTGAGCAGAGGAGAACCACTTTGCAGATGAGAACCAGAGGACTATTTATAGCCATCAAATCTGAGGAGCTTGGGAAAAGACTAACAAAGAAGAGGCATTAAATAGAAGTAAAAGAAAGAGCTTTCCTCCTATTCTTCCCATGGAGCTCCAGGGAATCGAGGGTGAGCTGGAAGAGGGTGTCGTTCCCAGGGAAAGGCTTTCCCTGGGGATGGTTGCGCTGTAGCCAGGGCACCACAGGCTTGGCCCTTGCCTGCTTCCAGTCCTGGCTGTCCTCACATGAGACCAGTGGTGACATCTTCTAGGACCACGTTCCTCCATGAGTCTTTTATCTGGCTCAATGAAAACACTTTTAGCAGTTTTAGGAAGTTGTCCTAGCTCCCGCGCTTGATGGTCTAAGCAAGAGGGATGTCCCACTGTCTTTTCCCAGTCCTATAGCCCATGTGCTCTCAACTCTGGCCTCACTTTATTTCACAAAACCACACAAAATTTGTCCCTGTGCATCTCCTTCTGCCCCTCCAGGATGGTGGAGAGTGAATGTACTGACATCCTTACTGCCCCAAAGCCTCTACCCCATGCTCAAACACCAAGGACCACATTCAGCCCTGCTCCAACAATACTTCACATTGCATGTCCCCCAAAAACAACTAAAACCAGAAGAATAGCCAAGAGACTTTGGTTCTTGCAGTCTGGCCCTATTTTTTCTTTTTTTGTGGCCTTCAGCAGAGTCAGCAAAATATAGAAAATGGGTTAAGACCAGGGACCAGCAAATGTCAGTTGAACCATCAGTGGGGCAGGAGCACTCCAGAGCCCTGTGCCTGCTACAAGTGCCCTGTGGCTACTGAAGACATAGAGATAATAAATATAATTATTTTCCATATGTTGTTCACTGACTCTCACCACTTTTGTCTTTCCTAAGCACTGTTGGAGCTGGCTGTTCTTCATCCAACTCTGTGTGTGTCAACGGGGTTGGCATGGGCTGTCTTGGAGCTGGTGGCATTGGCTGTGTCGGACATGGGGGAAGCTTCTGGCAGCTTCTCACAGAAGCCACCCTATGTCCCCCCCCCCCACTGCTACCAAAACCTTGCCACGCAAACCCAATACATTCCACCTCTCGCCTCTGTGAATCACATATTTAAGAATCATCACTAAAATCCACATTCATCACACAATCTTCACAAACTTCACTCATATCAACAAAAAGAATTCCCCACACCAAAATCAAAATGACATCATCACAACACCACACAGAAGTGGACAATTTACACACAATCCACCTCTTGTCTCTTCAACACTATTTAACAACAGAAATCCCCCACAATTGTCCCACTTTTCACTCTCTAACCATGTTCAGTTCATGTTTTACTCATTATGTCTCCTCTCTCAGTTACTAGCCTTATCTTGAATTTATCATGTCCCACGTTGGATGCCAAAAAGGACTGTGGGGGGTTGATCTTGTATGAATTCCAGACACCCACCAAGCCACTCTATCACCCCCCTCCTCAGCAGGATGGGGAGGGGAGGAAATAAGATGGAACAAAAGAAACCCAAACTCGTGGCTCGAGACAAAGACAGTTCAATAGAAGCAAAGCAAAGCTGTGCGAGCAGAAGCAAAAGAACAAAATGTTTATTCTCTACTTCCCATCAGCAGGCGATGTCTGGCCACTTCCCGGGAAGCAGGGCTCCATACGCGTTGCGGTTCCTGGAGGACAAATGGAATAACGAATGCCCCCCCTTCCCCGTGGTGTACTGGGTCTGGCTGGGATGGAGTTGATTTTCCCCGTGGCAGCCCTCAGAGTGGTGTTTTGTATTGGTGGCTCGAGGGGTGTTGATAACACACCAGTGTGTTGGTTCCTGCTGAGCAGTGCTCCACAGCACCAAGGCTGGCTCTCCAGCATTTCCCCCAGTAGTCTGGGAGTGGGGAAGGTCTGACCCAAACTGGCCAAAGGGATATTCCAGACCATATGACGTCTGCTCAGCAATAAAAGCAAGGGGATCGTGGGGCGGGGGAAACATAGGGGTGGCTTCTGTGAGAAGCTGCCAGAAGCTTCCCCCATGTCCAACCTGACACAGCCAATGCCACCGGCTCCAAGAACGGACCCGCCGCTGGCCAAGGCCGAGCCCATCAGTAACGCCTCTGGGAGAACAGAATTGAGAAAAAAAAGGAAGAGAGGAAAAACAAGCTGCACACTTTGCAGCTGGAGAGAGGAGTGAGAAGATGTGAGAGAAACAACCCTGCAGACACCAAGGTCAGGGAAGAAGGAGGGGGAGGAGGTGCTCCAGGCACCAGAGCAGAGATTCCCCTGCAGCCTGTGGTGAAGACCATGGTGAGGCAGGCTGTCCCCCTGCAGCCCATGGAGATCCATGGTGGAGCAGATGACCACCTGTAGCCCGTGGAGGACCCCACGCCGGAGCAGGTGGATGCCTGAAGGAGGCTGTGACCCCATGGGAAGCCCATGCTGGAGCAGGTTCTTGGCAGGACCTGTAGCCCCGTGAGGGACCTGCGCTGGAGCAGTCCCTTCCTGAAGGACTGCACCCCATGGAATGGACCCATGCTGGAGCAGTTCGTGAAGAACTGTCAGTCATGGGAAGGACTCTCGTTGGAGAAGTTGGTGGAGGACTGTCTCCCATGAGAGGGACCCCACGCTGGTGCGGGGGAAGGAGTCCTCCCCCTGAGGAGGAAGCAGCGGTAGAAAGAACGTGTGAGGAACTGACCCCAACCTCATTCCCTGTCCCCCCGTGCTGCTGGGGGGAGGAGGTGGAAATCAGGAGAGAAGTTAAGCCCGGGAAGCAGGGAGGGGTGGGGGAGGTGTTTTAAGATTTGGTTTTACTTCTCATTCTCCTCTGATTTTGATTGGTAATAAAGTAAATTTGTTTTTTCCCCAAGTCGAGTCTGTTTTGCCCGTGCCAGTAACTGGTGAGTGATCTCTCTCCGTCCTTATCTCCACCCATGAGCTTTTCACTATATTTTTCTCTCCCCTGCCCAGTTGAGAAGGAGGGGGAGTGATAGAGTGGGCTTTGGTGGGCATCTGGCTTCTAGCCAGGGTCAACCCACCACAACGGGGAAAAAAAAATCCCTTTAATCGGCATTATTTCAGTCAAAGGGCAGAGTTAAGGTGAAGGAGATCAAGTGTTATTTGGGAGTGGATGAGTACAGACCAAAACAAGGAGAGCTGCACAATGCCTTTGAGCCCAGCTGCCCTGTTGAGTATTTTATGTGCAGGAATATATATTCTTGTAAAGCTACAGGACTCATTTACTCAGCTTTCACTGGGTCTCAAAGACATCCCAACTTCTCCATGGCTCTGGGTGGATATTTTCAAGCTTTCTGTGCTTTCACACTGGAGTCATCACTGAAGTATCAGAAAACACTTCATGCTAAGAGGTAATTTGTGGCAAGCTTTGCTTCTATGTCAGTTTGCAAGCAATATCATGCACAATAATTAGTACTGTGCCTTGCAGGAGAAATATCATTGTACCTGGAAAGGGTAATGTATGCGTTGGGCTGCTTCCACTCCATCTCCCTGGGAGAACTGATGAAGAACACAATTAAACCTGCATGGTTTGGTGATAAGGGATGGTGGAACGGATTCTCTGGTCCTGTTCATGGTGTGGACACCCCTGAGTAAGCACTTTAGATTCGCAACATCCCAGATGATCTCAGAAAGCAGATAATAAACCCAAATATTCGTGGATATGTGAATCCCATCAGCTTAGCTCTCTGGTTTGCTTCTGGTGGTTTGCACTGCATGCATGTGCTGTTCAGGAGGACCTAGTTGGTTCTCTCCCTGATGAAGCACAGCTGCAGTTTTGGGGCTTCTTTGCCCCCTCAATCACCTTTGCATGCCCACCCCATGGGGTTTACTATGCTTACCTCTGCAAAGCTGTAAAGAGCAGGTTTTGGGGCCACGGAAGGCCAGGGGAGACTGGTCCCAGTAGCCATGGAAACCAGTTGGACTCAAGAGCCACCCTGCAAGGCACTGCAGCTCCTCCACCACATGTTGCACTTCCAGGAGTAGACCCTACAATTTATTTTGGATTGCTTATGAAAATATTTAGCACCCGGAGCCTCCCCCAGGCATTCTAGCCTCACAGAGGACTTTGCCCAGTGCTCCATCTCTCAGCAGGACACAGAAATTTGGAAGAGGAGGAACCCAATATCTTCCACCAGTCTGCAAAGCTGCTAGTCTAGTACCAGAAACAAAAGTGAGAAGCCTTTCGCAACCAAGGTTGAGTATTATATGACTGGCCAGGCAGATTCTGGCATGCAGCCTCCTCTCTTAGGAAATCAAGCAGACTCTTTGCTTTCCAGCAGGAACTGCTGCTTTCATTGCCCAGCTTCCCCTGATATGGGGGAACCCATCTGGAGAGTAAAGGGAAGTTTTTTTTTCCCAGACAGCCCCAGCCTCCAGGGGCTGATTACAGGTTAAACCGAGAAGTGTGTGAGTCTCAACTCACCTGCTCTGTCATTTGCCTCGTGCTCCTTTTTCAGCTCCCTTGTCCACATTCATCAGCTGGTTTGAACCGTGTGGGGATGTGGTGGAGAGGGATGGGATGGTGCCTGTGGTGGGATTTGGGCAGTGCACGCAGCAGGAGGAGTGGTTATAAACAGTTAAACAAATAATAATTACAATGTGAGAGTGCTAATTTAATGAGTATAGTGTGCTTATATTAAAATATTTTAAGTAAATATAAATTAGATTGCAAATGATGAATGCAATTGGTTGGTTTCCAGTTTATGGTCACGCAAGTGACGGTACTTCAGAGTTGTGATTTCCCTGGAGGTCTCGAAGCATTTGCACTATTTTTTCTTGCAGTACCATCAGGGCTGACATGGGGGTCCCTTGCTCTCTGCCTTCAGCAGTGGTTTCACATGTGCCTATGCCATGCTAGGGAGAGTGAACTGGGCTCTGTGCGCTCTCCTCCTGTCCCAGCACATAGGAGTCAGCAGCAAATAGCTGGTGCTTGCCACCTGGGGAAGCTCCAGAGCCCCCCTCTAGCATGCTAGAAACTTAGTTATGATTAGGAATATGCAGAGAACCAGTGACATCTTTCTGATCCTCTTGGATTTGGACCACTGCACTGATGCAGGTGGTCGACAACCATCTGTGGACATGGACTTGGACTCTGGTTCCTTTAGCACCAGCAGATCTGCCTGCTGGACCCTGCTCTGCTGCACAGGGCTGTGCCTGGGATTGGTGAGTTTTGGGCTTCCCCGACCCACGTATCACAGGTAGAGGTTGAACTGTTGACTGTGATTGATATCTCTTGGTGACTCGATGAAGCAGTGGAATATATGGTGTCTTGATGGACGAGGTGAGGCATGTGGTTCCTGGATGGATGAGGTGGGGCACATGATGCTTGGATGGAGCAGTGGAGCACATGGTGCCTCAGTAGAAAAGGTAGAGCACATGATGCCCTGATGGACAAGATGGAGCACATGCATTCTCCTTGTTCATCCAAGTCACGTCAGATGAGCTCCAGGAGGGCAGCATGAAGGTGGAGGATGCCTGCCCAAATCTGGGGGTAAGATGTAATCTCTGTTGCATCGTAGGTAAATAAGATTATTATTAGCCAAATATCTGAGCAGTCTTTGACATATTCATCCTCACAACCACCTTTTGAGGTAGGAAGTGTGTCCCAACTCTGTGGGTGGGAACTGGGACAAGGAAAGCCCAAGTGAAGTTGCAGCCTTTCCCTGACCACATATCCCTGGCAGAGAGCAGGATCATTGAGGAGACCACAGCAGAGGAAGGGCTGGAATCAGGCCACCATAGGTCCTTCCTAATCGATCATAACTCCACTTTTCTTGCTTTAATTGTCACATTATGTGCTTTACTAAAGAATAACAAAAATAGGAAAGGTGAATATATATTTAATTTGTAGCTCTGCTTCATGCCATGCTCATGAGCTAAATACCCCAGAGTGAATTTCCGGACTACTACCTGTTTATATTTGTCCCTAATTTATATTTTTTTCCTTGATGTTGTTGGGTTTAAAATTATCTCATGTTTTTTTGCAAAGAATCTGTGAACTGTTTGTGAGAACTTATCTCAGAGCATGCTGTTTAGGCTTAACTAACATTTTCCAAACAACTCGGCAGAAAGATAAACTGGGGGGGAGGGAGAGGGGAAAGGTTGCATGTCTTCAAAACCCTGGCTGAACCTTTGGCTAATGCAAGATAAAAACCAATGGACTGCATGTTCATTGGGATGCTGTAAACATTGGCTTCAAAGCAAGCAAACTGCTGTCTGCTGAAAGCAGAAGAGGGTGAAGACAAAGGTTTGAGAGCAATGATAATTCTTTGAATCACCTCCTTTTTTCCTAGCTTTTTTTTCTAGTGATTGTAGAGCTGGAAAGTAAATAGATGTTTATTTGTAAAGAAAAAGAAACATGAAAAAATAAGAGTGGGAAGGAGAGACAATAAGGTTGATAATCAGAATTCTGATTTTAACTAAAGAATGTGATTTTGGAGCACATTTAGTTACACTGAGCATTTTTATATGGGCAGTTTTATTAAGTCCAACCACTTTTCCCAAGTTTGCCTTTCCCTGATGAATTTCAGATACTCATAAGGCAAGTTTTACCAATTTTTCTCCTTTTTCTCAGTGTTTAGTGCATGCGTTCAGCTCCCTGCTGCACGCAGGGATTAGCTCAGGGCCAGCAAGGCTTGTTCAACCCAAGGTGATGGAGTGGAAGCAGTCTTAGCTTCGAGTTTTGCAAGCACCAGAGATTTTATTAGCTGCCTCATGGTACAGTGTTATTCATAATGCTCCAGCTTACTTTGTTGGCTGATTGAGAATCTCAGTATTTTATCTACTTGAAAAACAACTAGAACAACTGTGCTTTCTCTTGTGGTTTTAGTAAAATACCTGAAATGGCATCTTTGTGTGCATGACAAAGTCATAACAATGAAAACAAAGAAAAAGATGTATTTTTGATCTGGGTTCAAGGATCTTTGCTCATGGTTTCTGGGTTTGTGGGGTGAGACGTGCTGAGCTCCTATGCTTTGTCATTGCCAGTTAGAGCCATTGACCCTCCCTGCACCCCCAGAGTCTGCACTGAGTGGGGTGAGCATCTTCCTTCACCATCCCATGCCATGCACAGCAATGTTTTGGGTCTTTCTTGAAAGTTGCTCATACTTACAAGCTCATGTTTGTAATGCAAAGTTCATGGAGAGTAGAGCAGGGATGGAGTTGATGCACCTAAGACACCATAGTTTCGCTGCAACCCATTTGCACCAGTATATAATCAGTCTAGAAGGACCTGTATTAATTATGGTGTATTGGAAGTAATGAGTGTCCATCAATTTTGTGGCTGTTAGAAGAGCCTCCTCATGGTGACGGAGAGATTCAATGGTGTGTAGCTACATCTTGAACAGAGTCCTTCCCTTCCAAATAACTGCTCCCAGGGCTGTGCTGCTTGAACATTGTCATATGATGGTTGTATTTAGTTGCTGTGTATGTGAAAGAAGTGTATTTTTTTAATTTCCTGCTGTGGGATAAAAAAAGCAATGTAACCTAAATAAAATTTATTCTGAAAGCTGTTAATCTAAATTCTCTGTATTCTGCCTCACTTGTTGGCCCTGCAGCGGATATGCTACTGATACTCTTTACAGTTTTGTCACTGTTTATCTTAATTTTTTGTTTTGATAATTTATTTCCTCCTTTCTTTCTGATTTTCTGTCCTTTCCTCCTGGAAGTGGCAAAAGTCAAGCTGGACGAAGAGATGGAAGAAAGGTCATAAGGGAGGAGAAGGTCACACATTTCTCACTGCCTCTGCCTTCTCTCTTTTGCAGTTGTTGCAATCTCAGGATGTGAAGGAAGATGCTGTGCTTTGCTGCTCCATAGAGGTAGGGAAGCACCTGCACCACCTGCCCGGATCCTCATTGCTTTGTCCCTTGTGTCCTTGACTATGCACATGCCAAGCAGCTATTAGATGTTTCCAAACCAAAACAGCTATGTTGCCTCTTTGCATTATAGAATCATAGAATCACAGATTGGTTTGGGTTGGAAGGGACTTTTAAAGGTCATCTAGTCCAACCTCCTTGCAGTGAGCAGGGACACCTTCAACTAGATCAGAGCCCTGTCCAACCTGACCTTGAATGTTTCCAGGGATGGGGCTTCTACCACCTCTCTGGGCAACCTGTTCCAGTGTCTCACTATCCTCACAGTGAAGAATTTCTTCCTTACATCTAGTCTGAATCTCCTCTCTTTTAGTTTAAAACCATTTCCCCCTGTCCTATCACTACAGGCTCTGCTAAAAACTCTGTCCCCATCTTTCTTATAGGCCCCCTTCAAGTATTGAAAGGCCACAACAAGGTCTCCCTGGATCCTTTTCTTCTCCAGGATGAACAGCCCCAACTCTCTCAGCCTGTCCTCATAGGAGAGGTCCTCCAGCCCTCTGATCATTTCTGTGTCCCTCCTCTGGATCTGCTCCAACAGGTCCATGTCTTTCCTGTGCTGAGGACTCCAGAGCTGGACACAGTACTGCAGGCGGGGTCTCACCAGAGAGGAGTAGATAAAAGACATCGCTGTGAGATAAGAGATGTCCCTTGAGACTCTATCACTGGACTTTTGATGCATGTAAATGGATGCAAAAAGTTCGGTAGCTGGGGTCCCATCACAAAATTACATCATCCTGGTTTCTTCAAATCTCACTCTGCATTTATTTTTTAAGTGCAAAAACACCTGTATTGGAGCAAAAGCTGCCTATGGCTCACACAGAGAGGTTTGCTGTGCTCAGCAGCAGCTTTGCAGAGAAATGCTGGTACAAGTATAACAGAGTTTCATTAGTTTCACTTTCGGGAAGTGGTTGGCCCATGGGGATGAATGCTTTCCTTGCAGAGCATGGTTGGAATTGCAGCCTGAATTGTTGAAATTCAACAAAGTGCCAGGCAATCAAGGAGGAGAGTTTGAATTTTTAAGGTTAGGACTTTGGGGAGCTATGCGTTCAAGCTCCACAAGTCTTCTATGATGGTGGACTCATCACCGTCCACTCCAAGCTTGGACCTTCTCCTCTGTGGGACCACCTAGGGCTTATGCTGCTCCATGGAGTAATTGTTTTAAAAAACCCTTGGTTGTCCTCAGAGAAGTGGCACGACAGGTATAAATGCATACAGGAGGGCTCTGCTTATTCTGATTAATGACTGGGAGTCACTGACAGCTGTGAATCAGCGCATAAATGAAGGACCAGGTAGAAGGCAGGAATACCACATCACAGACTGCACTTTGTTTTGACAATAGCATGATTTTTAGGTGGGATTTTTTAATTATTTTTTGAAAAAACAACCCAGAGTTGCTGCCTTTGAAGTCAGTGGGAGCTGAACCATTCACTCCTCCAGTAGCCCAATGTGGATGCTTTTGAAAACCCCGCCCTTCGTGTTCGGCTCTTGGAGCATGCTGCTGGGTGGTTTGGCTTTTCAAAAGCCATGATGCCTTTAACCTTGCCTGTTTGCTCTGCCACATCAAGCAGGGGAGAATTGCAGGTATGCAGGGCATCTGTAAAAGTCATCAGGGTGTTTTAATATCATAGAATTATAGAATCATAGAATATCTAAAGTTGGAAGGGACACCTAAGGATCAATACGTCATGGTTGACCTCTTCTTCTCCTGATAGCTGCAAAGCACTGGCCGGCTACTGGAGGAGCAGCTGCCTGAGATGATGACGGAGCTGTTGGCGATATCACGTGACAAGATGCTGTGTCCCTCTGAATCCATGTTGACGCGATCCCTGCTGCTGGAGATCATTGAGCTGCATGCCAACAACTGGAACCCCCTGACGCCCACCATCATGCAGTACTACAACAAGACCATCCAAAAACTGACGGCTTGAGGGGCAGGGCAAGGTGGGGTGGGAAGGGACAAGAAGACATGCACCTTCATGGGATCTGGCAAGAGCTTTTCTGATTTAAATCCCCCAGCAGACCAAACCCCTGCATGCTCAAGAATTATGTTCATGGGGTGTGGAGGGAGAAGCATGTTTCTTTTTCAGCCACATCACCAAGTGCCACCCCTCTTCTGCTCCGTGGTTTTGTTTTAGAGGTTTCTTTTTCTGAATTCATTGCTCAAGCAGCATCAATGTATCCCACCAGGTTATTGTTTGGCTTTTGAAAGAAGACAAAGAATTTTGAAAAAAAATTAATAATAATCCAAGTGAGGGCTAGTATTGTTTTCACGCTGTCCTCCTGCCTTGCCCCAGCCAACTGGCAGGGGACAGCAGGCAGTAGATGTCTCGGGAGGACAAAGCCAGACACACACTACACAAGATGCTCATAATTGATGGCTTTTGTCGAGTGAGGTTTGCGTTTAGTTTTTTCCCCCTCCTCCTCTTGGCTTTGACTTTCTGTGTGTCCCTCCCTACTCGCCATCTCTTTGAAAGTGGATTGGAGAGTGGGACAACTTTCTTATTTGCACTGGGTTTTCTTTTTTGTGAGTGTTTGTATTTTCTTCTTATTTTATTGTGTCATTGAATGGACAATTGCGAGAAGCTCAGAGACAGGGAAAGAAATGTCTTCCCATGAGCTGACTAATGGTTTACATGAAGATGCTGAAGCAGAAGGAGTATTTTAAAGGAGTTCAAAAGACACTGTGGAAGTAATGTAGCCACCCTCATTTTGACAGTAACCTCCTCGATGGGTTGAGAAACATGTCCTCTGAGCTGGGAGCTCTAAGAAACAGGGGATTCTGTGGCTCTTGCTGTTCAAGTTGCCATTATCCCTCAGCCACTATAACCCTTTTTTTTTTTTCCTTGTAATAATTTTTTTTGTTTCCATTGAAGGAGTGCTTTATTGTAATTACTGTAATGGTTGTAATTATACATTTAAATCCAGGTCTGTTATAGTTGGGCCTAATAATGTACAGGGCAAGGGAAAAATGAAGGCTTGATGTTCTTCTTTGGAGACTGGTAAAGAGAAGATAAGCAATGTACGTCAAAAAGGAGTAAAAAAGAAGAGGGAAAAATAGGAAAAGTCAAAAATAGAAGTTTTGAGCCTGGCTTCTAACTAGGTGAATTTGCTATCCAGTGTTTCTAGATGTGCGTTGTACAGGAGCAGCTCTGTCCCGTGGTTGGTGTAAGTGGTACTGTGTCCTCAAGGGATAGGTGACGTGTTCTAGAGGGAGAGAGTTTGCTTGGGGATCTTCAGGTTACTCCAAGATCCCTGGGTTTCTCCATGCTGGAGCATCCCAAGGGAGAGGGTGGCTGCAGGGGGTAATGGCAAGAAGCCACCTGGGTGAGGAAATGCCCAGAGGGCAAGGGGGCTGGTATGGAGGGATGCACCATGCCATTGCATCACTCCCCAAATCATGAACAAGACTTGTTGGTCTCCTTATTTGCTTGTCTAGTGATGCTTTTGCCTACTAAATAATTTCTGGTGCTTATTTTGGTGAATCTTAATGAGAGCACAAGCTGCCCAGTCCCATCTGCACAGTGGAAGAGGAGCCAAGGAAGGCACGATGCCAGTAGCCTGTCCCACTTTCTTCTTATTATTCAATTTACTTTCCTTTCCTGGTGATAAGAAGATAATTTATGACACGGCGCCGGCATACACAGACCCTGGATCAGGCAGGCTGGGTCTGAACTCAGCATCTCAAACCTATTTTTCCAAGCAAAACATTGAATTTCTGGTGACTCATAGAGAAGAGCAATTTCACTCCAACCTCTTTGGATGTGCAGTATGTTCTCAGGTGCCTTATGAATGTGTTGGTCTGTCTGTGATGAGGAGGAAGCTTTCACTACAACATTTAAAAGGCAGAAATTTTCAGCAGAAAATGTATTGCAGGACATTAAAGTCCTGATTCCTCAGTTCAATATTATTTGAATTCTCATCTGGTTGTCTGCTGATGCAGTTTCTATTCCGCACATGGAGTGAGCTGGAAACAGGAGCTTCAATTTTCCTGTCTACACAGAAAGTAGAAAAAATATTGCTGGATGCACTGGACTTGTCCAGAAAAAATAATTTCTGCTTCATGGTTTCAGGTGTGGTGACAGCACCTTGCGTTGGGTCAGCTTCGTTAGTAGCAATGGGATTTGATGGTATTAATGAGCAGCTGAACTTGATTAAGACGGCAAAGCCCATCAGTATTATAAGGCTCAGGGTTGTACCCTTTGCTCTTGGCTTTTCCTGCTCCCTGGTTTCTCAGGGAGCAGAAAAGAAGGGGATTTAACACCCATCACAGCACACCCAGGCACAGCATCAGTCTTCTGGGAGAAGGCTTGAAAATCAGTTTTGTCTTGATTTTTTTTTTTAAAGAACAGAAAAGTCCTATAATGGGGGTATAGCCTGATGGGTCAGGGTGCCAGGAATCCTGCCAGCAGTGATCCAGACCACTGCTCTGGCCCCTGCAGTTTCTTCCTTCCCTTTCCCCCAGAATTTGCTCTCGAGATGTAGTGAAAGAATGAAAAAAAAAAAAAAAAGAAAAACCCAGAGAATTTGAGATTGTGCTTCTAAAAACCTGAATTTTCATCCATCAGTGCATCAAGAGATGTTCAGAAGCAAAGTGTAAGCCATGTGGCAGTATTTCTGCTTAAGCATTTCCCTACCCCTACCAGCCATGAGGGTTTATTCAATTTTCCCATTGGGGTGCAATCCTGCAACCCTCACCAATAGGGCTTGGCCCATGACTTTCTCCTCCAACACCAGGATTTTTCCCACTGAAGAACTTTCATGTGAAATCTGTTTTTAATGATGTGAAATCTGTTTTTAATGTCTTACCATTTATCTCTGCTATCAATGTACATTCATTCAGCCATTAACCATTTTGGTACGTCAGTCGCTTCGTGGATACATGAAAATCAAAATGTTCACCAAAAATAGGGGTTTTTTTCCACACAATTATGTGCTGACAATGGTATCCTTCTGAAGTTCATCAGTAGGAAGCCAGCGGGCGCATGACATCATTAGCCATGGTACTATGTTGGGAAAAGAGGTACGAGTTCATTTGATGGGGCAGGATGGGGAGCAGCACTAGGAAGTTTTTGGGATTCCTGGTAAGAGCACCTAGGAATGTCATCGAGGATTTTCTTTTTTTTTTTTTTTTTTTTTTTACGTTATTTAGAAATGGTCACCAAAGAGTGTAATTCTACAATGTGCATTTTTGAAGGTGTGAAGCCACCAGCTATGTGTCCCCGAATTAGACAGATTCAATCTTCACTCCTCAACAGAAGTATCCACATGGGATTTTAATACATTTTCCCCATACGGTTACATCAGCAAAGGGGAAAATAACCTCCTCAGGCCAAATATGTGTGGGGCCAAACCGCAGACTGGTGTAAAGGTGAGTGTCTAAAGTATCTGTAGAGGAGCGATGCTCTGCGCTGCTGCTGTGCCAGTCACCCTTGGATGCAGAGCAGATTTGCTGACCCCCAACACCTAAATTGCCTCATTCCTAGTTAAATTATTTCCAAACTGAAGATTTTGCTACCCACAAAGTGACCTGTTTGGTTTCCCCATGAGAGATTTCATCCCTGTTTGGAGAAGTCTCATGTATATGGAGGTGAAATGAAAATGGGGAAAAAAGGAAAAGTAAGCAATTTGCTTGGTTCCCATCTTCCCCTGAAGGAGTTTAATTAGTATCTGTTCTTGGCATAATTGATGGCTTTGAAGGAAAGTTTGTCAGAATAACTTATGATTTATTTTCATGCTTATTTTTATAACATCTCTCACTTGGAAGTATCTCAAAATCTTAAATATGATTTTGGTTTTTATTTCCCCACTGGATATTTTATGACTTTACACTAATTTTGTTCTTCTTGGTGTCAGCTATTAGCCAGTCCCGGTGATACTTTCAGTATTTTTTCAGGAGAAACAACACTAAGGTTTGTGAAGTCCACTGTCAATAGCCAAGGGAGCTGAGGTGTCCTGCACGGAGTTAATGCTAGCAATTCTTTTCTTTTTTCTTTTTTTTAATGTATTTATTTGCATTTGAAAAAGCAAAATTTTTAATTTAACCATATTTGTTAAACTAAGCGCTTTAAAAAAAATAAAATATTTTTAAAAAGGGAAAAAGGTTTTGAGGATAATAAAGACTAGATATTTATACTAGAGAAAAACTCATTGTTTTCAGCATTTCAGAGACTGTTAAAACAAGGGAGCTAATAACTCTGTGGCAATTCAGTCTTTGTTTATAGAACATCTAGACCCACTGTATGCTATAAAATGCATCATCTGAGTAATAAATGTTTAAAGCTTGACTTTTCCCCATCTCTTTGTGGGTGCTTGCTATCAGTTCTGATCTGGGAGAGACCTTCCTTTTGTTTAGGATGGAAGAAAAAATTAAGATACGGGGGGGGGGAATATCCCTAACGATGTCTGCTTGGGAATGTAGCAGAGGGACAAATCCTTCCCTCTGTAGGGATGGCTCAGCCCATGCTCCTGGCACTGGGTCAGATCCTGAGCAGTGCTGCAGCTTCAGCTGGGGTTGGTGTCTCTCCCCATCACTTCTCACAGGGATGAGGATGAAGCCCAGGGGAGTAGTGCAAGGGCTCAGAGGTCCATGGATGATGGATTGGGCCCCTTTCCTGACTCAGCCACCACAGCCACCCACTCCCTGACCTCCTTCCCAAGGGAATTGCAAACCACTTCTGCCTTTCACTTCATTCAACCTCCTTTATAAAAAAAAAATTTTAAAAGCATTTTCTTCTAAGAAATCTCCTCTGGAAAACCCTTCTCTAGCCCAAGCCAAATAATTTTTGGCTAATTGAAATGCATATATTGGCCCAGGAAGCTGCATGGGTCGCTGGAGGTGAGCAGTTTCTGCCTGTGTGTCATCGGGCTCCAGACAGAAAATTGGAGGTGAAATGGTTCCTGCTTTTGAAGAAGTATTCTTGTGAAATGCTGTACCTGACCACGTGTGTGCGCTCGGAGCTTACTGCAATGAAGCCGAGCTGCAAAATAAATATAAAAAGGAGGTGGAAGAAGGTGGGTCCATGGCAGAGGGATCCCCACTGCTGGCTAGGGGCTCAGCTTGTTGCTGTAAGGCCATGGATAAATAGATGAGATGTTAAAAAGAGGTGCAGGCCACTTGCAACCAGTGCAAGTCATCCAGAGCTCCATGCAAAGCTATATCTGCTTAGGGAAAGAACTTAGAGTTTATTAAATGCTTCCTGACTTGTGCTGCTGGCTTTTGGGATTGTCTCCCCTTGCATCTCCCAGAGGCCAGGTATTAACTTTAAAGTCTGCAGAAACTTCCCCTTGACACCAGCTCTGGGACCTGTTTGGGGCACACTCATCCACACTCAGGGAGATCTGCAACTATGGGCCGTGGCTGGATAGCACACAGGAGGGTTTCTCCTTACCTATGATAGGTCCAACCTATAGGAGAACCACAAAGATTCAGGAGATATTGTCAGGACAGGGAGTAGTAAATGCTGATCAGGATTTCTTTCAGGTTTTATCTCATGGACAAAGAAGTGCCAATAACAGAGAATTTGTCTGTGGTTGACACATGGGATCTGGAGAACCCCCAGCTCAGCCAATTACTGACCATGGCAAGTCAGGCTGATCATGACCCATATGTGCAGGGGTCCTCAAACTTTTTAAACAGGGGGCCAGTTCACTGTCTCTCAGACACTGTCGGGGGCTGGAGCTGCCTGGGAGCTGGAGGGAGGGAGGGAGGGAGGGAGAGATGGGGGAGTCGCCCACCTCGCTGATGCCGCTGGCCCCCTCCTCAGCCCGGCCACGCAGTCCGGAAAGGGTGGCCAGAAGGGACTGAAGGAACTTTGCTGTGCCGGGGCTCTGGCGATTCGCCCGAGTTGGCTGGACCTTGCAGTCCAGAGGCTGCCCACTGAGCTTGCCCGGCAGAGGAGATGCCCGTGCCTCTCGCCTGCTGCAGGGGGGCAGGTCGAGGACGAGGTGCTGGTTCCCCCCCCAACCCCTGGCGGGGGGGGGCGGGGAGTTCTGTAAATACCGGCAGGCC
The DNA here is from genome assembly GCA_907165065.1 of Caprimulgus europaeus. The sequence goes on from OU015537.1 coordinate 196,003, forward strand.
GGATTGAGGACCCTGGGGGGCCGTATCCAGCCCGCGGGCTGTAGTTTGAGGACCCCTGCATATGTGCATGGCACCCTGGCTCTGGCTCCTGCCTGGGAGGATTGCACATCCTCTGATGCCAGAGCATGGGGCTGTGTGCCAAAAAAGCTCAGGCTCCTGCAGAGCTCACTATTATTATTTTTAAAGGTAAGAGAGAGATGCTTATTCCTCATCTCCATGCATAGGACAACAGCCAGAAGGAACTCCTCTCTGGTGCATGCATGAAGCAAAAGCCAATGTGATCTGTCTCTTGGACTGGGAAGTTTGGGGACTCCACTGGTACATCTGAGCATGCCTCAGGAAAAACCCAGGAGCAAGCCGCAGGACATGCATTTGGCCCAGTGCTCCCCACAGAAGCATGGAAGTAGTCTCCATAACCACCCCTTTGGACTTTGCATAGGTCCTAGACACCAGGGAATCTCCACTCTCTCCACCTCTTGCACACACGCAGACACTCATTGCAGTCCAGTTCCTCAGCCAGCTGTATTCACTGCATCTCTACTGGTTGCAAAGGTACTGATCTGCTCTCAGGACCTAGTTTCTTCTCGCAGCTCCATCATCAATGACTGCCATGGGCTCACCAGCAGCACTAGCAGGGTCTATGCAGCTCACTCTCTGTCTTGGCTGTGAGGCCACCTGTTCATGTCATGTATTTGGATGTCTAAGAATGACACGTGTGGGGACAGACATTAAATGCCAAAGCATTTCCCTCTGACAGGGCTGGTAGAAGACATACAGAGGCTGAAGCAAGGCCGGGACCACGCAACATGGTGGAGGTGATTCCTCCCATCAGACCTTCACTGCCTCCCGGCATCACTTTACCAAAGTGGAAACTTTTGATGGGAAAGCTCGATGGGAACCTATTGAAAAGGTCTGCTCTAATAAGTCCAAACATTTTGTTTAAATGTTATTGCTACAGCAACATAACATACGTTGAAATTAAATGTTTTGTTTGGTGAAAAACTTGAATGATTTAGGACAGAATGGAATTTTGAAAACAGCATTTCTTTTGAGAGAAACTTTGCGTTTTTTCCTGTGGTGGGTTGACCCTGGCTGGATGCCAGATGTCCACTAAAGCCCACTCTATCACTTCTCTCCTCAGCAGGATGAGGAGGGGAGAAAATAAGATGGAACAAAAGAAACCCAAACTCCTGGGTCGAGACAAAGGCAGTTCAATAGAAGCAAAGCAAAGCTGTGCAAGCAGAAGCAAAAGAACAAAATGTTTATTCTCTACTTCCCATCAGCAGGCGATGTCTGGCCACTTCCCGGGAAGCAGGGCTTCATACGCGTTGCGGTTCCCGGAGGACAAATGGAATAACGAATGCCCCCCCTTCCCCCTCCGTTCCCCTTGCTTTATTGCTGAGCAGACGTCATATGGTCTGGAATATCCCTTTGGTCCGTTGGGGTCAGCTGTCCTGGCTGTGTCCCCTCCCAAGACCTTCCCCACCCCCAGCCTACTGGGGGAAATGCTGGAGAGCCAGCCTTGGTGCTGTGGAGCACTGCTCAGCAGGAACCAACACACTGGTGTGTTATCAACACCCCTCGAGCCACCAATACAAAACACAGCACTCTGAGGGCTGCCACGGGGAAAATCAACCCCATCCCAGCCATACCCAATACATTTCCCCATTAACTTTGCATTTCCCCTATTTCCACCAGCTACAACTGGTGGGAAATGGTTAGCCATATTTGATATGGCATGGGATGAGGCATTGGCTTAGCATCCAATCCACCAAGGCTTTGCCCTCTGAAATGCTGCTAACCCCTCTTGAAGGCAGCAGCTCCAAGGGGAGCTATGCCTTTGCACAGGGTAGAGGAAGACAAACCTCCCTGAGGGCTCTGTTTCAGTGGCCCGTCCTGAGAACATCCATCCTTGAGACCCTGCGCTCATGTTGAACAGCAAAGATAACCAAAGCAACTCTCCAAGAGTTACAGGCAGTGTCTGCATCCCTGGAAATGTTTAAATCGTTAAATTATAGCACAAGGATGGGATATTTTTTGTAGAAATCTAGCTCTAGGAATTAATTCGAAGAAGTCCTGAGGAGTGGGATAGAATAAAGCTAGTCTCAGTAGTCACGTTTAGGTAGCCACACAAGTCTCTGGCTTTACAATTATTGATCACAGCATAGTATACAAAAGGAAGAGGCCATATAGTCTTGTAATGTGACTTATTGTTTTAATATTGTTGTTCTTGTTGCACTCAAAGCAATAATCATTTAAGCTACAGTTCAGCTTGAAAACATGGCAGCAATGCAATTACAATGGTATTATTTGGTTTACCATTGGACTCAATGATTTAAGGGTCTTTTCTAACCTAAATGATTCTATGTTTTTATATATTTAGTGTGAACTCACTTTGTCACTTAGTGCGGTGGTTTGGGTGTATTCACACCTTTTGCTTGCAGCTTGCAGCCAAAAACAGCCTGCTCTATCACCCTCCCCCCACCTCGCCCAGGGAGTAGGGGAGAGAATTGGAAAGAAAAGGGCAAGGACACTCATGGGTTGAGATAAAAACTATTTACTAATTAAAATGAAATGCTAATGATAACAACAGTGATAACAGACTATACAAATGAGTGATGCACAGTGCAATTGCTCACCGCCCGCTGACCGATGCCCAGCCTGTGCCAGCCAGCGATCCCGGAGCTGAGACAGTCCTGAAACTGAAACCCTGGAAGAGTGAGCCCGAGCGATCCCCGAGAGAATACCCCTGTCTTCCAGTCAGCCCTGGTTAATGTACTGACATGACAGGATGTGATCTGGAATATCTCATGGGCACATCCCAATGCCAGTTTGGGGTTTGCTATTCACTGCGCTTCTCCCTCCCAGTCCTAATGCAGCTGTGAACAGCCAAACACGGTGGCCTTGAGCTCCAGCAGCAACTCATAACACCAGCACTGTTATCAACGTTCTTCTCATAACAAGTCTGAAATGAAACACTAACTAAAATATTAAAAAGAAAATTAACTCTATCCTAGCAAAACCAGGACAGTATCCACCCCTTATTCCATACCATTTACGTCATGCTCAGGTTTCTACCTATATACATACACACATATATACACACAAATATCATTCCCTTAGTTTACGGACCATTCCTTCAAAATGTCTATAAGTTCATTTAGTCCATTACCTTGGGTTCTGTCTATCATGACAGTCTTTTAAGATAGGAGAGATGATGTGGAGTTTTCACAGTCAATGAAGTAGGTGACGTTGGACACAGCAGGAGGATGGTGTGCAGTCTGTTGCATGCTCTATCTGGAACTTATAGTTGGTATAACTGGTGTGGTCTATGCTCAGGGTCTGCAGTTTGAAGATGATGATCTCGAAGATGTTGTTGGGTGCCAACTCTGGTCCATCAGAGTTCAGTCTGCATTAACCTGGGGAGATTCTCAAAACAAAGCTGTTACTATATCACACAACAACCACAGCAATGATGGTACAGCAATTCACTGGCTATTTTCACCCAAAATCACATCTCCTTGAGGTACACATTGGACTTCCCCATCCTTCTGCATCACCCACCAAGTGCACCCAGGTCCTTGAGCAAAAACAATCCCACGAATGGGTTTGCCTTTACCCGAGGCAGGAATAACCCAGACTGTTTTCCCAGCATATTTTTAATGTGAACCACAGGGACTCTATCCCCTTCCACAGTACGGAAAAGTCTTGATTGGGCAGGGCCAGCTCGGTTGGCAGATCCTCTGGTGTTGACTGACCAGGTGGCTTTTGCTAAGTGTGTGTCCCAGTGTTTGAAAGTTCCACCACCCATTGCTCTCAGTGTGGTTTTCAGCAGCCCATTGCATCGTTTGACTTTCCCGGAGGCTGGTGCATGGTAGGGGATGTGGTACCCCCACTCAATGCCATGTTCTTTGGCCCAGGTGTCTATGAGATTGTTTCGGAAATGGGTCCCATTGTCTGACTCAATTCTGTCTGGGGTGCCATGTCGCCACAAGACCTGCTTTTCAAGGCCTATGGAATGGTGCTTCAGGCAGTGGCATGGGGCACAGCATATGTGTCCAGCCACCCGGTGGTTGCTTCCACCATGGTGAGCACATAACGCTTACCAGTGCGGGTTTGTGGGAGTGTGATATAGTCAACCTGCCAGGCCTCTCCATATTTATAGTTTAACCATCGTCCTCCATGCCAGAGAGGTTTTAACCTCTTGGCTTGCTTGATCGCAGCACATGTTTCACAGTCATGAGTAACTTGTGCAATAATGTCCATAGTTAAGTCCACCCCTCGATCACGAGCCCATCTATATGTCACATCTCTTCCTTGATGGCCTGAGGCATCATGGGCCCAGCGGGCTAAAAATTTTTCTCCCTTCTGTTGCCAGTCCAGGTCTACTTGAGACACTTTGATCATAGCAGCCTGGTCCACCTGTTGGTTGTTTTGATGTTCTTCAGGGGCTCGACTTTTGGGCACATGAGCATCTACATGACGTGTCTTCACAACCAGTCTCTCCAGCCGAGCAGCAATGTCTTGCCATAGTTCAGCAGCCCAGATGGGTTTGCCTCTGCGCTGCCAGTTGCTCTGTTTCCATTGCTGTAACCACCCCCACAGGGCATTTGCCACCATCCATGAGTCCGTACAGAGGTAGAGCACTGGCCATTTCTCTCGCTCAGCAATGTCTAAGGCCAGCTGGATGGCTTCTACCTCTGCAAACTGGCTCGATTCACCTTCTCCTTCAGCAGCCTCAGCAACTCATCGGGTGGGACTCCACACAGCAGCTTTCCACTTCCGATGTTTCCCTACAATGTGACAGGAGCCATCAGTGAACAGGGCATATCGTTTCTCATCATCTGGTAGTTCATTGTACGGTGGAGCCTCTTCAGCTCGTGTCACCCCTTCCTCTGGTGATATTCTGAATTTTTTGCCTTCTGGCCAATTTGTGATCACTTCCAGAATTCCTGGGTGGTTAAGGCTTCCTATCCGGACCCGTTGTGTGATCAGTGTGACCCACTTACTCCATGTGGCATCAGTTGCGTGGTGTGTAGAGGGAACGCTCCCTTTGAACATCCAGCCCAGCACGGGCAATCGGGGTGCCAGGAGGAGCTGAGCTTCAGTACCCATCACTTCTGGAGCAGCTCCAACTCCCTCATACACTGCCAATATCTCTTTTTCAGTTGGGGTGTATCGGGTCTCTGATCCTCTGTATCCAAGACTCCAAAACCCAAGGGGTCGACCTTGAGTCTCCCCTGGTGCTTTCTGCCAGAGGCTCCAGGTTGGTCCATTGTCTCCACCTGCTGTGTAGAGCACATTTTTAATGCCTTGTCCTGTCCAGACTGGCCCAAGGGCTACTGCATGGACTGTCTCCTGTTTGATTAGTTCAAAGGCTTGTCGTTGCTCAGCACCCCATGTGACATCATTCTTCTTTCAGGTCACCTGGTAGAGAGGGCTCACGATCTCACTGTAATGTGGAATGTACATTCTCCAGAGACCCACAACGCCTAAGAAGGCTTGTGCTGCCTTTTTGTTAGTTGGTGGGGACATAGCTGTTAGTTTATTGACCACATCCATTGGGATCTGACAACGTCCATCTTGCCACTTTATTCCTAAAAACTGGTGCAGGTCCCTTGACCTTGCTTTGTTTTCTGGCAAAGCCAACTCTCAGGAGGATTTGGATTATCTCCTTCCCTTTCTCAAAAACTTCTTCTGCTGTGTTGCCCCACATGATGATGCCATCAATGTATTGCAGGTGTTCTGGAGCTCCACCCTGCTCCAAGGCAGTCTGGATCAGTCCATGGCAAATGGTGGGCCTGTGCTTCCACCCCTGGGGCAGTCGATTCCAGGTGTACTGGACACCCCTCCAGGTGAAAGCAAACTGTGGCCAGCACTCTGCTGCCAAAGGAACGGAGAAGAACGCATTGGCAATGTCTATGGTGGCGTACCACTTGGCTGCCTGTGACTCCAGTTCGTACTGGAGCTCTCACACATCCGGCACAGCAGCGCTCAGTGGTGGGGTGACTTCATTCAGGCCACGATAGTCCCCTGTCAGTCTCCACTCCCCATTAGACTTCCACACAGGCCATATGGGGCTGTTACAGGGAGAGCGAGTCCTGCTGACCACTCCTTGGCTCTCCAGCTGACGAATCAGTTCATGGATGGGAATTACGGAGTCTCGGTTGGTGCGATATTGCCGCCGGTGCACTGGTGTGGTAGCGATGGGGACCTGCTGGTCTTCGACCCTCAGCAATCCCACAGCAGAAGGATCCTCTGAGAGACCAGGCAGAGCAGACAGCTGTTTGATTTCCTCTGTCTCCAAGGCAGCTATGCCAAAAGCCCACCGGTACCCTTTTGGGTCCTTGAAGTACCCTCTCCTGAGGTAATCTATGCCGAGGATGCACGGAGCACCCGGGCCAGTCACAATGGGGTGTTTTTGCCAGTCATTCCCAGTCAGACTCATTTCAGCCTCCACCACAGTCAGCTGCTGGGACTCCCCTGTGACTCCAGAAATACAGATGGATTCTGCTCCTTTAAAGTCTGATGGCATCAGGGTGCATTGGGCACCAGTGTCCACTAGAGCTTTGTACTGCTGGGGGTCAGATGTGCCAGGCCAATGGATCCACGCAGTCCAGTAAACTCGGTTGTCCCTCTCCTCTGCCTGGCTGGAGGCAGGGCCCCTCTAATCTTGATCAGACTGCCCATCATCATCATATGAGTTTGAGCAGCTTGTGCAGGCTGGACCCCTCTTGTCTTCGTTTGCATCTTGTAGATAGGGATCAGAAGCCCATCTACGCTGTTTGGAGAGCCGACCACTGGAAACTGGAGCAACTTTCTTGGAAGAACTCCCTTTTGTGTTTGTTTTTCTTCGCAGCTCACGGACACGTGCCTCTAGGGCTGAGGTGGGTTTGCCATCCCACTTTCTCATGTCCTCTCCATGGTCTTGCAGTTCAAACTACAGTGTACCCTGTGGTGGAGGAACGCTTGTTCTTATCAGCTGAGACCTTGGTACGTGCAGAGGAATCAGACATGTATTCCCAGAACTCTTGGGTCAGTTCCTCTACAGCTGAGATGAGGGAGGAGGACAGAGTGTCTCCATATGTCCGGAGGTGGCGAGCCATGTCATCCACCCTTGGCTCCTCTCCAGGTTTGAAGTTCATTATTGACAGTGACTTGGCATACGATGCTGGTGCGTTCTGTAGAACCTTCCGCCACATGCCTTGTGTGCATGGGACTTCATCTGGATCTTTGGGTAACTGCTCGTCATTCAGGTTACTATAAATCACTTCCAGCACAGCTCATTCTCTCAAGCACTGGATGCCTTTTCTGTGGTGTCCCACTTGCTTAGATTGCACAAAATATCGTCCTTAAAGTTGAACCTTTCTTTCACACTTGACAGGAGTCGCTTCCAGAGGTTGAGAGTCTGTGGCTCCCTCCGAATTGCTTTGTCAATGCCACTTTCTCTGGCAATGGAACCCAACTGCTTGGCTTCCCTGCCATCTAGATCCATGCTGCTGGCCCCATTGTCCCAGCATCAGAGCATCCAGGTGGCAGTGTGTTCACCTGGATGACGGGTGAGATCCTTTCGGATGTCTCGCAGCTCACTGAGCAATAGGGATCGGGTGATTACCTCTGGGTCTGGCTCTTCCTCGGGTTCTCGTGATGGCCCCGCTTCCTCCTCATCCTTTGTTATGCGAACAGATTTCTTTGTGTATTTCCTCTTTTGTATGGGGGCAACTGATACTGGCACAGGTTTGTTGTCTGGTTTATCTGTGCTGCTTTTCACCGAGGCTTGAGTAACCTTAGCGGGTGTTGGGATTGGATTAGTTGTAGTGGTGGCTGTTGCAGGGCTTGTGGTCACAGTGCTGGTCACAGGGGTTGAAGTGGCTGCAGTGCTGGTCATGGGGGTTGACGTGGCCACTGTGTCTGTTGAAGGAGCTGGCGTGGCAGCACAACACTGACATCTGCACCGAACACCCATAGCAGATCTAAACAACATCACAACCTGACACACATTCAGCAACAGGGTGATGGTTGTTTGAGCATCCCAAGGGTATTCAAAATTCTCAAGAGCTTTTATAAATGACTCGGAGGAGAAGGGGAAAACACAGGCAGATGTCCCCTCCTTGTGTTGGCTGTCCCAGGAAAAGGTGTAATTGGTGACCACACCCATCAGACAGCTCCCAAAACCCAGGGATGGAGCCGGCTTGGTGGTGCCACCTGCCACCACTGCATACAGATACAAAATCGGTCCCACAGCCCATGATTTTATCATACCAACAACCAGCACCCCACAGCACAGCACAACAAAAACCTTAGTCAGCAAAACAGCATCCCTCCTTCCAATCCAACGCCTGGAGGTGGTGAACCACGTATAAACACTGGCAAACAGCATGTACGGCAAGTGAGGTGAGACAGACCACAGCTCTAAAACCACCTTAGAGAGCACAGAAACAGCGTTCCGATCAGCGCCGACCAAGCCCCAGGCCACATAATTAGTGCTTATCAGAGGTTTGTTTTAACACAGTCTGGTCAAATCTGTCTTTATCTCAACCCTTCGTGGTCCACAACCAGCTCTTGATCCTACAGAAACCTCCAGGCATTTCTCCTCATCCATCAGCCCCATGGACAGAGAATCAACACCATGTCTCCCGGTAGTTAATGCCACCATCACCCTTTGATCTCAGAGATCAATTCTGAAATTGTATTTTGATATTTTTAAATTTTAAGCTCCAAAAAAGCTCAAATTTACCTTTCAAAGTAAGTCTGGAAGAGGCCACATTTGGTAAACCAGCAGCTACCCAGCATGAGAGTGGGAGGAAAAACTGCATTAGGAGATGGGTTACCAAAAACCTGTCTGGTGGTAATTACACATCATCTGATGAAAAATTGTTTTGAGAGCATATGTTGTAAAATATTGCTCTGGGCAGAGAAAGATGACAGAGGTTGTGAAATCCAGTTGGAGGATTGTTTTACAGCTAAGATAACTTCGATCCCTAGGGCTGTATTTTACAACTTGTGCGAGAAACCAAACCCCACTTTGTAGGTCTATGCTGTTCTTCTTTTAAAGCGAAGAAATGTGACTTTTGTTAGAAAACGAGGTTTTGTGCTGATTTCCTAAACATAAATGCAGTCTTATTTTTTTGAAGCAATGAAGCATTTGGGAGAGGGATTGTGTTGCATGTGGAGACTGCAAGTGGTTTTTACAATCATTGCATGGAAACATCCTCCTGTATATATTCTTTATATAAAATTGCATTTCTGTTGCTTCTGTGAGCACTTAAAAGTGGTGTTGTGGGGAGTCACCACTGTCTCAGAGGGGGCCAAGCCCAAATAACTCAGCTCTGCTGCTTGGGTTCTGTTTGTTAGCCCAGTTTACCCATTTTTTTCCCCATTTGCTCTCTTTCCTGTAAATTAAATTTCCCTTTGCTTCCTCTGTGTTTGCAGACAGGGCTCCTTCCCCTCTCCAGCTCTGTGCTGTCACATTTGGCCATCTCAGCTCCCTTTCTACAGCTGAGGATGTCTCCTCTTTGAGGATTATGAGTTGTCCTTGTGCCAGTCCCCATCTGCACTCACCTTTTTGGGGACAGGTGACCATCACTGGTTCCTGCAGTTTCCATTTAGATCCCTATCAGCTTGTGCAAGGGTTTTCTGTCTTAACACTTTCTACTGCTGCAAACATTTAGCCTGAGGTGTTGTATTGCGTTTGTGTGGCAAGGTTTTGGTAGCAGTGGGAGGGGGGGACATGGGGTGGCTTCTGTGAGAGAAGCTGCCAGAAGCTTCCCCCATGTCCGACACAGCCAATGCCACCGGCTCCAAGAACGGACCCGCCGCTGGCCAAGGCCGAGCCCATCAGTAACGCCTCTGGGAGAACAGAATTGAGAAAAAAAGGGAAGAGAAAAACAAGCTGCACACTTTGCAGCTGGAGAGAGGAGTGAGAAGATGTGAGAGAAACAACCCTGCAGACACCAAGGTCAGGGAAGAAGGAGGGGGAGGAGGTGCTCCAGGCGCCGGAGCAGAGATTCCCCTGCAGCCTGTGGTGAAGACCATGGTGAGGCAGGCTGTCCCCCTGCAGCCCATGGAGGTCCATGGTGGAGAAGATGACCACCTGTAGCCTGTGGAGGACTCTACGCTGGAGCAGGTGGATGCCCGAAGGAGGCTGTGACCTCATGGGAAGCCCGCGCTGGAGCAGGTTCCTGTCAGGACCTGTGGCCCCATGGAGAGAGGAGCCCACACCGGAGCAGGTTTGCTGGCAGGACTTGTGACCCCGTGGGGGACCCGTGCTGGAGCAGTCCCTTCCTGAAGGACTGCACTCCATGGAAAGGACCCTCCCCCTGAGGAGGAAGCAGCAGCAGAAACAACGTGTGATGAACTGACCCCAACCCCCATTCCCTGTCCCCCTGTGCCGCTGGGGGGAGGAGGTGGAAAATCGAGAGAGAAGTTAAGCCCGGGAAGCAGGGAGGGGTGGGGGAGGTGTTTTAAGATTTGGTTTTCTCACTCACCTCTGATTTTGATTGGCAATAAATTAAATTTGTTTTTCCCCCAAGTCGAGTCTGTTTTGCCCGTGCCAGTAATTGGTGAGTGATCTCTCTCCGTCCTTATCTCCACCCACGAGCTTTTCGTTATAATTTTCTCCCCCTGCCCATTTGAGGAGGGGGAGTGACAGAGTGGGCTTTGGTGGGCATCTGGCCTCTCGCCAGGGTCAACCCACCACACTGGCTGATCTCAGGTGGTGGGCACGCACATGGCTTCCTCAGTGCAAGTCTCTATCCAGTTCAGTCCCCACCCCTCCAGAGCGTGCTTATATAACTCTTGGCCCACTGGTAGGTGCCACTGAGGAGGGGTGGTCGCAGAAGGTCTTTTCAGGGGGGGTCTTCGTGGTTGTTGAGCCCCTTCCTCCAATGAACTGTGTGACCTTTGGCCATATATGCTGGTGTTTTGCAGAACACAAAACTGCCCATCCTACAACAGGCCTTCTGCATCTTGCTAATCACCTTCTGCATCCCACTACCTGCTCCTCTTATTGTTGCTTTGTTATGCAGAACCTGTTGCTGTGCAGAACTTGTCTTGCTACAATGTTCGAGTCATACATTAACTCTTTCAATCTCTCACAGAAGGAGAAACTATGTCAGAGGTAGCTTGCCCGAGGTCACCCAGAGCTTTCTGGGATGTTTCAAGCTTAGGGAGGTTGGGTGCAATGATGCATCCGAAAAGGCTACAGCAGCAGGAGGAACTGGCAGAGCAAGGCTAACATGGACCATGGACCACTGCATAACCATGAGATGTGAGGAAGAACTTACACCCATGGGCCAGATATTGAAAGCAAAGTTTAAAGTCCAACTTTTAGGATTCTGGGCAGACTCTGAGACCATTTAATGAAAAAACTCAGAGGGGCAGAAATGTGTCACTTCAGGAGATGATAGATATGGAAGGATATATCCATATCCAGTGTGACTTCTTGTCTATATATAAGATCTCCCATTTTTCCTCCTCTTCAGCCCAGAGCCACTCACTTGGACCAGGTGAACCTCTCATGTCATTCAGGTTAAGAGGTTTCAATGCCTGACTGAGGAGCTTTTGCATAGCTGTGAGCATGTCAAGCCACTCCCATCAGGAGTACCAAAGCCCAGCCAAGCCCTGACAACCCAAGCATTTAAAAAGAAAAAAAATCACCCATATACTCAGGCTGACTTAAAAGTCAAAGTCAAGATAGCTCCTAATAACCTTTTTTTTTCCCTCACCTATCCAGCCTTTTCAAATTTCTCCTACAGTTGGAAAACTTGAGAGTTATGTGTGCTTTCAGCACAGGTGAGATGTCCATAGAGCCCATGGAGCTCTCAGGTGCTAGTGAGCCTCTGGTAGACACCCAGGAGCCACCAAGCAGAGTCCATGGATGGAAACCCTGCACGTAGCTTAAAAAAAACCAGCTGAGACTTCAGGGCAGAAACATAAGACCAAAATCTGCTGTTCCCTGTGATTTCCTGCTCTTCATGTCAACCATCTCCACTTTCAGGCCCATTTTAGACATTCCTCAAATTCTGCCTTATCACGATCCTGTGCCCCTTATTGATTCAGCTGAGGTTGTTTTACTGGATTGTCTATCTCCACTGGAAGGAGGTGAATGTATTTGAAGCTTCTGAGCTCCAAACACCAAAATCACCCCATCTCCATCTTCCTGAAGTTTCCTAAGCTACGAGCAGGTCTATATCTGGAGATCAGTTTCCTGTAACAAAGCAGGTCCCTATGTGGAAATCTGTTTTCCTGTAACAAAAATACGCCCCAGGTGGGAAATTTGCCTCCTGAACTCAGCATGACCTCCAAGAGCTGAAAGGCTTTGGATTAGAAGCATTTGGGTTGACTGTGCTAAAAATCAATTCAACCCTGGAGCTGCACTGCCGAGAGTGGTGATGCATCCCTGCAAAAGACCTCAGAAGTATCAGGAAATGTTGCTTTTATAGGATACCCACTAAAACACCAGTGCTTGCTAGTGGTCCAGCCCAACAGCTTCTCTCAGGACAGAGGTCTCCAGGGGATGATGATTTCAATTGTGGGTTGAGGCCCTACTGTCCCTCTCCCCATGGGCAGCAGATGGAGTCGGCAGCACCTCCAACTAGCGATGCTGCTGCATGGGCTTAGTGCTCCACCAACTGCAACCTCATGTCCTAAAAAAAAACCCAAAACAAACAAACCTAAAAAAAAGGGTCTGAAGGATTAAAGTAATGTTGCAGGCAGGAAGATGAAAGCAATCCCCTTTGCCTGGTTGTGGAGGCACTAAGCCCTTAATAGCCCATCCTTCAAAGGCAATGCCCTGCCTTCAGCCTTGCTTGACTCTGCCCACTGGAAGCATTTCGGCTGGGGATCCTGCAGGAAACGAGTCACTGCACGAAGCTTTTCTGTCCCACTACTCGCTCTTGATCAATTATTAAAAGCAGGAAATTCTCTAACCATGAAATTCATCCCAACTTCCGGTGTGCTGGGCTGGAAAAATCAAACCACAGGGCCTGCAATTCCAGAGATCTATCCTCACCATGACATCTTGTCTCCAACCCTGTGCCCAATAAACCAGAATGTATTTTTAACCATATGTATACAACACAAAGCAAATGCTATTTCCATGTATGGATGTTTTTTATTAATTCATCTTAAGCCATTTCTTCACCACTTTGCCTCCAGAAGCCCTTGCAGACCAGGACATGCATATACATATAGACCTAACTGAGCTACTGGTTGCAAACTGAGTTAAGCTCCACTGGGGCAACTTTATACCAGTAAACACTGAGAGCAAAGTGCAACCAGAATAAAGTAAATGCTTTTCCAAGGACTCACTCTTTGAATTGTGTGGAGCTGCCAACCCATAACCACCACATACATCATCCTTCATGGACAGAAGGGTCCATTCACTTAATAGGCTTGCATGCAAACTACAAGACAAGAGCCCACAGATGCCTTGGAGTAGATGGGGAACAAGTCAGATGCTGAGTATCATCTAAATGAGAATGGGATCATGGCTCTACATCATGATCCTAGTTGAAATCCATTTGCAAATGGCTTTCCCATGTGGAAAACCATGATCTCAAGATGGTGAAGTTTTACCTCCTTCCCTTGCAGTACATCAGCCGTTATAGACAATATCTTTTATCAGTAGTTGACAGTTAAAGCATATTTCACTTATGATTTATCAGCAAAAAGTTATGATTACATCATTTGACCCTTCTTTATTGCACTCTTCAGTTACCACTCAGTAACATTGGGAAAAAAAGGCCCAACTGTGCTGCTGTAATTTACTGTGTTGCATTTGAAAATTTAGCACTAATTACCCTGGAGCCAAAGCAAGAGTATAGTCAACTAGAACAGACTGATTTCAGACAGCTCAAATTTCCAGAGAAATCCTTTTATAAGGAAGAGAGGAGGGAGACATGTCCTGCCATCCACTGGGAAATCAAGACTTCAGACTGTCTCAACCAGCTAATGTCTGCTCCTCTTAAGTGAATGAACTTTCAGTAGGGTGATTTCCAAGGAGGGAAAAGTCGAAACCACAGCTAAGCAGTACAGAGCACGATGATACATGAGGTACCAGGGCCACCATTTCTCTGTTGGAAGACATCCATGGATGTCCATGGAGCTGGGAGTGCTCATATGTGGAGAGGTGCTTGAATTTAGGTGCTGTCGGCATGGAAAAGGACATAATGTTGCTGGCCAGGAGTGACTTGGAGGCTGAGCATCAGCATTTTCATTTGGGAAGGAGATGACTCTGTCCTTGTCCACAGCTCCTCCATCCAAGGGCAGATCAAGACTGTGGTTCTTCTCCTTAATCCAGGCATTACCAGATCATCCAAATTTGACCAGATCAAGAGCGGCCACATAACGGCATTTGTGACAAATTACCTCCAGCACTCAGGGTTTATGTAAGTGCGTGTGTAGCTGCAAAGGGACTCATGGTGAGTGCTACAATCAGATGAAGCCTCCAGACGGACAGCACAATGCCAGCGAGACCACATTGGACCAAGTTTATACCAGGTCCAATACTTTGCTTTATGGAGCTGCAGCTTTTCTGAGCCCTAAAGATGGATTTACAGCATTGGCAAACCTCATCCAAGGGGAAATTCTTCCTCGTTTTAATCTCTAATCTCTATTTTAACCTTCAGGCTCCTTCCCAGCCTCCATCTACAGGCCTTAGAGCTGAACAAGCTCTGGGTGAATGGGAACACAGATGAGCTGGCCCTCAGCATCCTTCTGTTGTGTTTTCTTTTCTTTTTCTTTCTTTTCTTTTCTTTTCTTTTCTTTTCTTTTCTTTTCTTTTCTTTTCTTTTCTTTTCTTTTCTTTTCTTTTCTTTTCTTTTCTTTTCTTTTCTTTTCTTTTCTTTTCTTTTCTTTTCTTTTCTTTTCTTTTCTCTGAATGAGGGCTAAAATTAGCTCAGCAGGAGGTGAAGACTGGAACATTTTATCTAAAGCAGCTGTAGTATTGAAAGCCACAGTTTTGCTGATTATTTCCTAGCTTTCTTACTGTGAATAGTGTTGACTGGTCTTTTATTTTGACAGATGAATGCAAGTGAAGATCCCATAAATTAAAGTGCTCCTTGAGGTGTTTCAGCTCATTCTCCAGATGAGTACTGTAACATTTGACCTGGAAAGCCACATCCAGCTGAAGGTCCAACCAGCTCAACATATCTACAGCCATGGCCAGGGTTAGTCACATAGGAGAAGATGTAAAATTGAGTGTGTGGAGGAATAGATTTGTTACTGTAGATGCACAACTTTAATTAGGGCCAGATGTTTGTTTAGAAGCAATGTGAACAGCTAGGTTAGCAATCACAGCAGTTAGGACTGCCCCCCCTACCCCATCGTATATGGCAATGAAACAAAGTAGAGATGAAGCTTTTGCGCAATTTATAGACAGACTAACAGCTGCCATAGATCAGTCTGATGTACAGGAATGGATGAAACCAGCCTTATTAAGGCAGTGTGTTTTAGAAAACACTAATCCGCCTACTAAGTCTATTATACTAACACTGTCAGGAGATGCTAGTGTAGAACAGATGTTAGAACGTATGAGCAGAGTGCCAGTAGGTCCACAAGCTATGATGGTAGAAGCCGTGCGAGATCTAGGAAAAGTTCTTATACAAGCACAGCAGCAGGCTTTTGTAGCTTTAGCGTCCCTACGGCAGACCAAAAGACAGCCCCGACCCCCGATGCGAAGAAGAATCAAATGTTACCGTTGCGGGCAAGAAGGACACATCCGACGACAATGCCGTGTCCCAGTTTGGTGTGACAATTGCAACATGAACAACCACAGCACTGCAGCCTGCAAAAGCTGCCAAGGGACTCCAAGTGCCATGGAGGGAAACAACATTGCAGCCTGGACTTCCCGATTGCGCTGTCAGCAGCACTGGCTCAGAGAAACATATCAGGGCGGCCGAGTTTCTCACCACCCCCACCTTCGGATACCACTAGCCTCAAGTCTCCTGAAGTGGTTTCTACAACTGCTACGGAGGATCAAATGTCTGCCGAGCCTGCACCTATTGCTTCATCACAGCGGCCCATCGCGTTTCCGTTTTTCCCCCTTTCCGCCCCGCGGCGACAGCGGCCGTGAGGGCCCGGGGGGGGGCGGCAGGAGCCTCGCGCCCGGGGCGGCGCGGCGTCGGACAGCGTGCTGCTGGGCGGGGTCAGCGCGGATGGGATCAGTTCCGCAGCCAGAAGAACCGGGGGGGGGGAGGGGGGGGACGACCCTCCCTCCCTGGCAACCCCCACCCACCCACCCGAGGGGACCCCCAGCCCTGGCACCCCCCACCCACCCACCCGAGGGGACCCCCAGCCCCACCCCCACCGGGGAGGGCAAATACCGACGGAGCTCCGTTTCCCACCGGAGCCGCAGGGAAAAGCTCTCGGCTCAGTCCAAGGAGGGGCCCCTCCCACACTCAGAAGGTTGTCAAGGACACAAACCCGTTTGATGCATGGTTGACATTTCTTTTTGCCTACCTGTTGCCTTAGCTTTTAACTTTAATTAAAGAGGGTGTGCGCTTTTTAGGCATTATATTTTTAGTTCTAATTATAGTAAAAATTGCTTATGGATGTATAATGAAAGGAGTACGGAGTGTCACTGCTACAGCCCTGATTGTACAAAAAGAAAAAGGGGGAATTACTGCAGAATGGTTACGGAATGGGTCACGGATCACTGGAGATGTTGTACAATCAGAGGCTCAGCAGAAGCAGCAAGGGTATGAAATGGTTTAGGCTGTTAGTAGGTTAGTAGGTTAATAGGTTGGTAGGTCAAGAGAGGTTCTTCTTCCCCTCTACTCTGCCCTGGTGAGGCCACATCTGGAGTGTTGTGTCCAGTTCTGGGCCCCACAGTTCAAGAAGGACAGGGAACTGCTTGAGACAGTCCAGCACAGAGCCACCGGAATGATTAAGGGAGTGGAGCATCTCCCTTGTGAGGGGGGGCTGAGGGAGCTGGGCCTCTTTAGCTTGGAGAAGAGGAGGCTGAGGGGGGACCTTATTGATGTTTGTAAATATTTGAAGGGTGAGTGTCAAGAGGATGGAGCCAGGCTCTTCACAGTGATGTCCAATGATAGGACAAGGGGCAATGGGTACAAGCTGGAGCCCAGGAGGTTCCGCTTGAATTTGAGAAGGAACTTCTTTGCTGTGGGAGTGACAGAGCACTGGAGCACTGGCTGCCCAGGGAGGTTGTGGGGTCTCCTTCTCTGGAGACATTCGGGGCCTGCCTGGATGCCTTCCTGTGTGAACTCATCTAGGTGTTCCTGCTCCGGCAGGGGGATTGGACTGGATGATCTTTCGGGGTCCCTTCCAATCCCTGGCATTCTGTGATTCTGTGATTCTGTGCAGTAGCCAGCTTAGGCCCTTGACATAAGTATAACAAGCAAATACACGGTCAGGGTGAATTAGCAGAAGTCTTCAGGATACTGACTTGTCCTTGAGACTTCAGACAAACAACTTCAGCAAGACTAAGTTGGGAAAAAGAAGGGAGTAGCTTTAGCTGGTAACCGCAAAGTAGGAGTACCCTGTTAACGTCCTGTGGCGTGAACAGAGATAAGCCACCTGTTGTGTCAAATTTAGAGCTCATGCTTAAGAGT
Source organism: Caprimulgus europaeus (assembly GCA_907165065.1). The sequence goes on from OU015537.1 coordinate 213,576, forward strand.
GTTTAACCAATTGCTGTCTGTGTTTAGCTCGCATGTATTGTGATAAAGGGTATAAATACGGCTGTGAAAAATTTTAAGGGCCTCTGTTGTATGGACCTAGAAGATAAATTGAGATCTCTCCATAAAGAAATACAACAACTCATGGACCACTCTCAGAAAAATCAAAAAGACATGGGTTTCTTTGGCCCAGAAGGTCTAACAAACGGGTTGGGACTGGGAGGATGGTTTAAAAGCTTGTTGCAAAGCATGCTGTTACTATTAATCATTGTAATAGTTAGCCTTTTATGTTTGAGCTGTGTTGTATCCTGGTTTAGAAAAATGATTGAGTGTGTTGCAAGACAAGCTCTGTTCGTACAAAAAGAAAAAGGGGGATATGTTAGGGAATGGCTCAGAGAGCAAGGCAGAATGGTTGTACGAGCAGAGTCTGTCTAACACTCAGCAGGCCGCAGTGGAAAAGTACTGAATGCTGACACTGACTGCGACTTTATCTCAATCTGGTAAACAACCTTGAGAAAGCGAGTGTGTGAAAAATGTAGACAATGCTTCACCGTTAAACCGCAAGTAGGAGGACCTGTAAATGTAACGTTTAGAGCTTAAGCCAATTAGCTAAGGACTAGTAGGAATAATTATCGTAGCCTGTATAAATATGATTGAAAGAGAGCAATAAAGTGAACTATGCCTTATCACTCACACTGAGTTGGCTCGCATAGTTTCCTCCGTCACTCACACATCACCACTGCACCCATCATGGGGACACCTCCACAACCAGCCTCTGGGCTTTGTTGGATCCTTTTTCCTCTTTGCATTATCACAGAATCATATAATAGCTTGGGTTGGATTGGAAGGGACCTTTAAAGGTCATCTATTCCAACCCCCCTGCAGTAATCAGGGACATCTTCCACCAGATCAGGTTGCTCAGAGCCCCATCCAACCTGACCTTGAATGTTTCCAGGGATGGGGCATCTACCACCTCTCTGGGCAACCTGTTCCAGTGTCTCATCACCCTCAGTGTAAAAAAATTTCTTCCTTACATCCAGTCTGAATCTCCTAGGGTTAGGGTTAGGGTAAGGTGTTGTAAGATGTGGTTGTTATGTCTCATTATCCTACTCTGATTGGTAATGAATTAACTTGATTTTTCTTCCCCAAGTTGAGTCTCTTTTGCCCATGACCATCACTGGTGAGTGAGCCCTTCCTGTCCTCATTTTCAATCCCTGACCCCTTTGTTGTGTTTTTCGCCCCATCTCACCAGGTATGGGGGAGTGCAAGGCCTCATGGTTTTACCTGTGGGTTAAACCACCACAGAGATGAAAGGGGAAGGACAGGAAAAAGTCTGGCTACCCATGCCAGAGAGGTCCTACATGGGACTGGGGTAGGTGTTCCCACTACTGACCCCATGCAGTACCCACTTAGAGCAGCATCTCTCCTGATTGCCTCATCCCTGCCACTAAAAAAGCCACTTGGCACAGCCTAGGATCAAGTGTACATTTTTATTTTTTAATGGAACATAAACTACTTTAGAAAAAACATTCATCTGGATGATAACACCCATAGGAAAAAACACCAATCTTGTGTTCTTTTTTTTTTAATTTGGCATTTGTTATTTGCATTTATATTAAAGCAAAGTGCATCATTCTTATTTTTTCTTGTTTATACACGTTGCACAATACATAAATAATGATGTTTATAAAACGTCTTTATATTTACAAGTAATAATACATTTTTATATAACATAAAATACATTTTTTTTTCTTTAATAAATCTCTGGGTTTTTTTAAGGAGTCCTTTTTTGTGTGTTTCATTTCCAAAGCACTAAAATGCTAAAGTTCCAATGAGAATGCTCTGTTGATCATTTAAACCTTTATATTTAGAAAAATAGCTTATGTTAAGGTCTAAACATGCTCATTGAGCTAAGAACAGTGTAAAAATATCATACTTGTGTATGAATTCAATAAGAAATTAAAGCACAACTGCATTTCCAGATAGGATAGTACCAAGATAACCTGATCTAAGCAGGTTACAACAGACCAGCTATCGTGAACACTTTTTCTTTTGTTTTCACATTTGTTTTTCATTTGTTTTGTTGGTTTTGTTTTGGTTTGGTTTTTAGGCTTAGGCTTATGTCACTTCATGTTTCAGCTCAAATTATAAAGCATGGACCATGCATGAGGTTTCTCTGCTGTTGTTTTCTCCCCTTGAATCAATTCATGACCATAAAAAAAAAAAGCAGCGGAAGGATGAACATAGTGACAATATGTGAACCCAGCAACAAAAAAATAAAATAAAAATTAAAAGGGTGGGTAAAGACCTGGTTGGGAAGGTTTTGCGCCATCCTTCAGCAGCAACGTAGGGTTAGCACCACTGGAGGAGGGGTCTCAGTGTCACTGTCATCAGGGATGGCTGGCAGCAAGGGGAAAGTGGTACATAAAAAAGGTATCTTGTTTCATCCAAGAGAAGGAGCTGTAACATATAGCAAGTGGCTTCTGAATCCATCAATCACATAGGATAATCATTTCAGAGGCATGAAATAATTATCATATGCGATCCATCCCCCCACACCCTTCTCTCACCCTTCCGAGTTATTGGTCATTCACACTTTTAAAAAATAGATATATTTATCAAAATACCCAAGGCAAAAAAAAAATCTTTCCATAAGCTATTTCTCAAAACAAGGTGTGTGGGGGGGAAACAAACAAACAAAACAAAACCAAAACAAAAAGTTTGCAGGAAAAGCAAGCACTCAGAAGGAAATGATAGCAGCAAAGTAGTATAAATGTCATGAGTCTACTCTGTCTTGTGTCATCGATTAAAAATAACCTCCAACCAGCACGGGCAACTGCTGATGAACTGTCTTGTGTAGCACTGGCCCCAGCCTTTCACAAAGCTGATCTGAACAGTAAATCCGGTCCATGGTTGCTGCATGAACTCATGGTCGTTGGGTCTCTGCAAGCTGTACGCCTTCTTGTAGTCAAAAGCCTTGATGGAAAAACCTGGAAACACTTTGTGAACCAGCAACGTCCTGGAATTGGGGTTGTCCAGTGTGGCCGACTTGATGAAGATGGGGTAACTGCTGCGGTTGTACACCCACACGCCATCCACTTCCTTGGTGAGTTGGATGCCATAGCCAATCTTGCTGCGGACCTTCTGCACCAGTTGGCTTTTGTTGTCCGAGTTAAGCTGTCCGAGGCAGAAACCATTCCCCTGAGGTAGATCATAGAAGATATCCAGGGAGGGCTCTTGGACAGAGTACAGACGACCCACACGTGTCTTCTCTTCCCAGTATGCCACCATACACCAGTGTGACTGATCCCCTGGCTCCTGAAGAACTTGGGAATCTACAGATGAGGAGAAAAAAAGGAAGAAAAGGAGAAATTGAGCACTGGGGCAGGGGTAATACAACCCAAAAGTGACGCAATGCTGGCAGGTCCTTACCTGCCCATGTCTTCATGATGTTCTCCATGCACACACCAACACCCATAGTACATCCACCATTTTCCAAAGCCATGTGTTAAGGTCACTATTAAGACCATTTAAGTTGACCCAGGTTTGGGGTATTCCTGTGCTGCTTCAGTGCCTAGCTCTGGTTGGAGTTATGGGTCCTAAATCACCAGGTACACCTTCAGAAGTGGCTTGAGACCCATCAGTAGCACCCACAATACAGCCATCCCTCACCCAAACTACGTCTAGGACCACCTTCAGTGTCAACAGGAGAGATGAGATGCTCCAGCCAGCTGCATCCAGCAAGACTAGATACCCTATAACCCCTTATTGCACCCACCAGACAATAGATCTATTTCCATAAATAGCTATCTACTGTACACAGACACTGAATTAAAAAATGAGGTGCTGCTAAGAAAAGCACATTGAAGGTCACCCCATGGGATGGGAGGGGACAAGGACTCACCTGCTCTATTTCATGGGGCTTTTCCCTGCCCGGAGGCAAAGCCTGGATGATGGAGAGGATGGAAACATTGGATGAAGCTCCAATTCATGGAAAGCACTATCAGACAGCAGCAGGGTGGGGACCAGAAATCATAAAATCATAGAATTGTTTTGGTTGGAAAAGACCTTTAGATCATTGAGTCAAACTGTAAATCCTGTGCTTGTTAACAAAAATGATCTAAAAAACCTCAAAAAACCCCAGAAATTAATTCCCAAAGCCCTTCTTTCAACTCTCTTTCCCGTGGCTACCCCATGCAAGCAGTGAGAATACAACATAGGAAGGAAAAGCAAGGTGGAGGGGCTGAGAACTGTGAAAAAAGCCTGTTTTCCTGACAGAGGACCCCTAGCAGCCCAGCACTGCTCAGTAAGTAATTCCTTCCAGCCTCAGTAGGCATGTTAAGACCTGGGAACTATTCATCTTTTTAATTGTATTTAAAAAAAAAAAAAAAAATTTTTTTAAATCAAGCTGGGCATGTGAGTTACTGAGTGCTACCAAAATAATCCCCTGCACTCTGAGAGCAGCTATGGGACTGGGGATGGTGGGTGACCCAGCACCCCAAAGCTCTCCCTGCATCACCTTAGCAGCCCCCCAAAACCCCCCCAGCATGAGCAATGTCAGCAGCACACTGACTGCAGTTTTCTATATTTTTTGCTATTAATAAGCCCATTTCCTCAGTATAGGCATTTTTCTCCCATCTCCGAGTTGTGCTTCAAGTCCTGCACTGTGCTTTTTTTTTTTTTTTTAAAAAAAAAAAAGCACAGCCACACACTTTTTCCTCATTTCTATGCCAGCAAGGAAAATATTTCTCCAGTTGCTGGAGGTAGCTACTAAAAATGGGCACTGCACGAGGGATCGAGGGCGGACAGGGTAGGCAGCTTGGGTCACCTTCCCCCTAACCCAAATGGGGTGCCTCCCACCCAAGGGTGCACTCAGCGGGGCAAGAAACACCCTCCCAGATGGCATTTCCCCCACCCACATGGGAGACAGAGGAATTTGGGGGGGTGTGCCCGTGAGATAGAGGAATCTGGAGGGGATGCTCCTGGATCCGGGGAGATGATGCTCCTGGATCCATCCCCATCTCGACCACCCATTGCCCTCCTTGTCGCACCCTCCCCACTGACTGCTTGTAAGTGATGCTCAGAGCTTCTTGGGTTTTGTTTTACAGAAGTTGAAGGAATTTTGGAGCAACAGACATTGAACCCTGCTGAAATTCTGATAGGTTGCATTCCTTTTCAGGAGGAGGCAGGGGAAAAAAAAGACTTTTTCATCTGACATTTGTGCTTGCACTAGTGAAGACCTGAAGACCACTTAATAAGTAGCTCATTGCTGCTTAGAAAGGGTTATTTAATTGCCAGTGCATTAAAAAAAAAAAAAAAAAAGATTAAGAGAAAAGAAAATGAAAAAGGAAAAAAAAAAAGGAAAACTGCCTTGGCTATGAATGAACAGACCTTTATGGAGGGCTGGAAGTTCATGAATGAATCCCACTAGGTTTTTCAATGACATGGGGTGACCAGACCTCAAGGACAAGTTTTAGGTAATCTGGGATTATTTTTTTTTAAGGAGCCAATGCCAGCACCCAGTATAAATATGACAGAGCCTCTTCCGTTTGCAGGATTCGGCTGTTGACTGGATGTCTAGTCAAAAAGCCATGAGAATATAAGGCTTGAGCTCAGATAAACAGGATCAGGCCTCCCTTCCAGCTGCTACCAAAGCCACTTTTCACAGTTGTTGGGATCCCATTGGAGCCTCCCTGCTCCCACCAATCTCCCTGATTCTGGAATCTGCCAGGAAAAGGGGTGGGAAAAACTGGTGGCATCACTCAGATGGCAGAGGAAAGAGAGGAGGTTGCAGAAGGAGGTTGTCCCCTGCACTGAAGGAGCAGCAGGGCAGGGAGGGATGACAAAGAAAGAACCAAAGTGAAACTCCTGAGTTCACAGAGTCCACCAAACTAGAAATTTGATTCATAAACATCCTATTAGTCACTGCTACTGTCTAATTATGGTGATTAATCAATTACCACAGCTAAAAATGACCCAAAAAGAGAAGAATCTTTTTTTATGCCCATTTTCTTTAAAAGCCAAGCAAGGCTGCAGCTAATAAGGCAAAAAAACCACAAATACACAGGCACACACTAAAAATGCCTGTCTGCCTGTCTAGAGCAGTTAGAGAGGAGCCATTTGACTCAAATTTCCTCCGTACCAGGCTTCAGGCCTCATCAGACATACAAATTATGGAGTACCATGCTGTCTGAAGGCTGAATTTTGACTCAGCTCAGAGAAAAGCCTTAGAGGAAGGGTGAGGATGAAGAAGCCAGCCAAATCCATTCATAATATTTACAGTAAATGGGCCTCCCTAAGCTCCAACTCAGCACTGTCAGTTGGGGAGGGATGCTTCAAGAAGAGAGACCCTTCCAGAGGGATGCTGCCAACATCTATGGGGTTTTTAAGACCCCTAGGCCACCCAGATAGGCACGAGGGCATGCAGGTCACATGGAAAACCCCCAGAAATTTTTTTCGCACATGTCCCTGTTTCTGCTCTCCAGCACTGGTGGGGATGGACTGGTGGCTCAGGAGGCATCACAGCATGCTCCGTCCTCCTCTCTTGCCTTGATAACCCGGAATAATCCCATTTTAATGACAATCAGCCAAGATGCTCCTTTGGAAAATGCAGGAAGCTCAAGCCAATGTTCATGAGATGTTGCCTTGAGTGACTTAGGGTTGGTATCAGCCCCAGCTCCCCAAGATGAGCAAACACCTCCATGCTTGGTCCTCAGCAGCTACCAAGACACACCTCTTCTCCACCCATACCCAACCCAGATCTCAATCAGAAACCTTCTGAGAAGAAGAAAGCAGCACACAAAGGGCTCCTGACTTACAGCGATGCAAATTAGACCTGAAGAGCTTGCCAAAATATCTCTCCTGGATTGGGTTGTGCTGGAGGCTCCCATGGCAGCATCCTGCCCATCACATTTCCAGCATGGGGATTAATCACTGACACGGATGCCAAAGCCACCAGAGGCCACCGGGCCACGTCAGCTCCAGGGTCACAGCCCCCCTCAACACAGCCACCAAGCCTGGTTTCAGAGGATGGAGACCTTAAAACATTTTTGCAACTAAAATAAAGCTCCGCTGTTGCAAGAGGGGGAGGTCACCTGGTACCCAGCAATGCCCTGGGGAGGGCAGGGATACAGCCCCCAGGAAAGCCGCAGCTCTCCACTGACAACATGTAGGTATGTGGCTTACACATCAAAAACCTTGTAAAGACCTTAATAAAAACTGAAGCAGAGCAGTCTAGGATTTCCAAACGAACACCTAATACCCAGATGTGTGTTAGGATTTTTTTCCCCTCTAACTGCATTCCACGCACACACAGCATCACTGCCTCTCTCATTTCAATAGCAAAAAACCCAGCCTCTCCTCGCAGCATACCGACCTAGAATTCTCCCCAAAGACTGAAAACAGACATAAATATGTGTTTTTCCCCCACCTCAAAAAAAAAGACCACCTCCCCCAGCTCCCTTTCCCAGAGCAGCATCCCTCGCCAGGGTATAAACTCATGGAAAAAGCAGGGCTGGAACAAAAGTCCTTTTCACACCCATCATGCCTCACTCTGTAACAATTATGAAAACTGTTTAGCCAGGCTGGCATTTGGAGCATTTACTGCATTCCTGCCAATAAATTCCAGTCCCGGATCCGATGGAAAAGGCTGCCCCCCCCTTTCCCCTTCCTCCCTTGCCTTCATTCCTCCTGGCTTTCTTTACAACCTAATACCCTATCGATGCAGGGCCAGGGCCTACTTAATGGGAGAAAAAAACAGTCAGCGCCAGACTGGAGACAGCATGCAGACTGAAAAAGTTAACCACTACTTCTTTCTGCTTTCATAATCTAATCACGCCGATTACTAAGAGTAGGTGATGAAGAATGCTCACATATGGGTAGGGTCACTGCCCAGGAATGGATGGATGGACAGATGGACAGCACCAGCCCCTACCTGGGCAGGGGCAAGCAAGGAATGAACACACGGATGGTGTTTGGACGGAGTTGACAAGCCTGGCCACGCACACGCTACTCCCCTCATCTCTCACTTTGCTCTGAATTAATAATACATAGTAATTTTAGAGAATATTACATTCATTAAGTAATTAATCCTCCCGGCACTCTGGTGGAGTTGGTGCTCCTCTTTCCCAGACTGAGGCAGGCAGAGCTTTGCCCCGGGCTATAAAACGGGACAGGTCAGCAGCACTCAGATTAAAAAAAAAAAAAAAAAGCTCCTTGTGCTCATCCCACACCATTTTTAGTGGCAGTAATAGAGTCATGTCTCAGGCGGGGACCACATCACAACCAGGGTGGTATCATTGAGACCCAGTAGCATCTTTTCTTGGGAGCAGAGCCCAGGGAATCTGGGGCTTGGCACCACCGCTTGGCAAACCCAGCACTGCATTGGCTGCTCCAGAAAATAACCTTGGTGCAGCATCTCAGGTGTGTCAAGGCTTTGTGCTCTTGACACCCGGGATACATTTTCCATGCTCGGCTGTGACAAAGAACAGGAAAACTACAGGCCTCCACGTATGAAGATTTATGGGTTTATTCCTTATAACAAGCTAAAAAGTCTCAGCCTGGCTTCCAAAGAAAATGAATTAATCAGTTCAAACGCAGTGATGTAACTTCAGGGTCCTAACTCCTTTTCAAAATAAAACTTCTGTTATTTGATTCCTTCTCAAAGGATGATTTTATGGAGTTATTTACTCCAGGAAGGTGTCACCAGTAGCCCAGCCATGGGGTCACCAGTAGCTGTCCCAAACAGCTGCCTCTCTTCCAATTCCTCTCTCGATCCCACGGTTTCTAGCCAGGGATCCCAGCTGCTGGGCTTCCCTTCCTTCCAGTTGCTGGCTGTCGGCCCCATTATCCCAGCATCGGAGCAGCCAGGCAGCAATCCTCTCACCTGGCTGGCGGCTGTGATCTTTCCGCATGTCTCGAAGCTCTGATGAGGTCAGGGACCGGGTAGTTTCTGCTTCTTGTTTTAGTTCTCTCACTCCTTCCTCCAAGTTCCTCATCGAAGGACCGGCCTCTTGATCCTCTTCTTCCTCTGCCCTCACTGATCGATGATATGGACCAGTGGTTCTCCTTGCCCACTGTTTCTTTTTCACCACTGGGGCAATTGCTGTAGTTGTTGTTTGGATCCCTGTCTCAACCATGGTGTCCTCGGATGTGGTCTGGGTCCCTGCCTCAACCACAGTCCTCTGAGAGTGCTGAACTGGGGCTCCATAGGCACAGGCCAAGCCCCAGTACAGTGCTAGAAGCTGCTGGTTCTCACTGAGGTAGGCCAGGCACCCTTCCATCAAGTGACGCGCTAGTTTGCCAGGGTTGTGTGCTTCTTCAGGTGTAAAATCCCAGGCTATGGGAGGTGATAACTGTCCTAGGAACCTGCCCAGATCCTTCCACACCCCCTGCCACCCAGGGACCGGCCGCTTCAGGGCACTTTGCAGTATTTCATCACCCAAAAGCTGCCTTCTCTTACACCAGGACGAGACCAGATTCCACAAAACCCATAATATTCCAACAGCATTACTTAGTAGCAATAAGCAGCTCACATAAGGGTGAACAAGGACCTCGGGAGCCTGCGTAATAAAGCCATCTACATTAACTCCAGGTAGGGAAAGGGAGATGTCTTCCCTCATCTCCTCCACCAGATAGCTCCCCCAGCACAGTAAGGCCATCAGTGCCAGGGCAAGGCACAGAGTCACTGTTTGTACCAGCACGTTCCCGAGTTCCTTCATCCTCCCCACAAGAGAGCTCCCCCAGCACAGCAAAGCTACGAATGTCAGCATGAAGCTGTTCCCGTTATCAACATGTTCCCAAACTGAGCAGAAACAGAGATAAGCAGTGCTGCCAGCAGAAAAGCCAACTCCGTGACCCGCACAGGAGCTCGCTGCTTAATAACTACTGCAGCTAGAGCACGCTGAGTGCAAAACTGCTGCTGTCTGAAGCCCCACGTTGGGTGACAAAAAGGACTGTGGTGGGTTGACCTTGCCTGAATTCCAGGTGCCCAGCAAAGCCCACTCTACCACCCCCCTCCTCAGCAGGATGGGGAGGGGAGGAAATAAAATGGAACAAAAGAAACCCAAACTCCTGGGTCAAGACAAAGGCAGTTCAATAGAAGCAAAGCAAAGCTGTGCGAGCAGAAGCAAAAGAACAAAATGTTTATTCTCTACTTCCCATCAGCAGGCGATGTCTGGCCACTTCCCGGGAAGCAGGGCTTCATACGCGTTGCGGTTCCTGGAGGACACACGGAAATAACGAATGCCCCCCCTTCCCCCTCCGTTCCCCTTGCTTTATTGCTGAGCAGACGTCATATGGTCTGGAATATCCCTTTGGCCAGTTTGGGTCAGACCTTCCCTACCCCCAGCCTACTGGGGGAAATGCTGGAGAGCCAGCCTTGGTGCTGTGGAGCACTGCTCAGCAGGAACCAACACACTGGTGTGTTAGCAACACCCCTCGAGCCACCAATACAAAACACAGCACTCTGAGGGCTGCCACGGGGAAAATCAACTCCATCCCAGCCAGACCCAATACACCCATATATATGTGGGCTTTTTCAACCTATATATATAGGTTGAATATATTCAACATATTAATTATATATTCATTATAGTTGATATATTCGATATAATAAATGTTGAATATATTCAACCTATATATACTCTATATATAAATTAAATATATATAGAATATATTAAATATATAATTAATATATTTACTATATTCAATCTATATATACGCATGTGTGTATATATATACACACACACAACCATCCATAGCCCCACTTATTACATACAGATACAGGTATGTATTTGCAATGATGCTCCAAAGGCTTAACAGTCTGAGTGGTTCTGAATTATTTATTTAATTGGGAAATCTGCTTTTCCACTTGTCCAGGTATTCAGGGAAAAGCCAGGAAAACCCACGGGAGCCAGGACTTCACCCCAAAGATGGCTTGCCAAAACCCAGCACCCACTGGGCATCTTCATCCCCAAGGGAGGATGAGGAAGGATCACAGAGCCGAGTACCTGCCATCACATAGAGGAACATTACTGAGAGCATCACCAGGACCTCCTGCAACCACCCTGTGGTGCTTCTGCATTGCCATCATAACCCAACTGGGGAGCTGAAGCTGTGATTTTATTTACACAGTGAGGTTAAAAGGGTAGAAGAGAAAGGCTGAGCCAGCTCTTAGAGGTTGGGTTTTTTTTTCCCTCTTAAAAGTTAAAACCAAGATAATGACACTGGGAAGGGACCAATTTGAAGGGCTGAGCAGCCAAACCAAAATTAGTCTCCCAGCCAAGAGCTTCCTAGGCCTCATAGTTTGGGGAAGGAAGCTGTGTAAAAGGTATGAAAAAAAAAAGATTCCTTGGGAAGCTCAAGCGTCACACTCAATGGTAACCCTGCTAGTCAAATATTTTTCAACCTAATAAAAATAAAAGTACTGGAGCAGCCTCCCTCGGAAAAGCGGAGTCCATGGAATGGGGTTTTTTATCCTTTTATCTCCTTTTCTTTTTCCTCCTCCCCCAGCACTTTCTTTCCTTTCACTAATAACTATATCTTATTGTATTTTTTTTTCTTGGCTCTTTCCTCATAAAAGACTGATGTAATTTCCTGTCTTGTCTCAATGTTTCCTGTTAATTACCAGGGTGAAAGTTATCATCATGCATCTAAATGGTTACCCAAAAGTGGGGAGGGGAAAAAAACAAGGGAAAAATAAAAACACTAATTAAAAAAAATTAAAAGGGCTATATGTTAGCAAACATCACGTCACATCCCCAGTAGCACAAAATCCCCTGGAAAAAGCTTTTTGGACCTAATAGCTTGAGCCCATCGGCAAAGACCCTCCCAAGGCTGGCTCCTGCAGCAGGTCGAAGCATAGGGGATGTGAGCCGCCATCCTTCCCTGGATGGGGATGGAAAATCCATGCAATGCTTGCCCAGAAAAGCTCTTTTCTTGCATTAAAAAAGGAAAAAAAGAAAAAATGAAAAAAGGAAAAAAGAGAAGAAAAAAAAGAAAAAAATGAAAGAGAAAGAGGAGAAACAAAGGAAATCACAGAATGGTGGGGTAGGAAGGGACCTCAGGAGATCATCCAGTCCAACCCCCCTGCCAAAGCAGGTTACCTACACCAGGTTGCACAGGAAAGTGTCCAGGCAGATTTTGAACATCTCCAGAGATGGAGACTCCACACCCTCTCTGGGCAGCCTGTCCCAGGGCTCCAACACCCTCACAGGAAAGAAGTTTTTCCTTAAGTTTGTCTGGAACTTCTGGTGTTCCAGTTTGTGCCCATTGCCCCTTGTCCTGTCACTGGGTACTACTGAAAAAAGCCCGGCCCCATCCATTTGGCACCTGCACTTCATGTGTTTATAGACATTGATAAGGTCCCCTCTCAATCTTCGCCAGGCTGAAGAGTCCCAGCTCTCTCAGCCTTTCCTCATATGGGAGATGCTCCAGGCCCCTCATCAGACAATAAAAATTTTTAAAAATAAAATAAAATAAACTGCAGAGAAAAAGGCAGCCAGCAACACCCAAGATTATGCTTTTCTTAAAAGAGGAACTTAAAAAATTATAAAAAAACAAAACCAAGGGGTTAATACAAAGTCAGCAGGCAGAAATCTTGCAAGATGCTGAGCTTCTCTTTCCCAACCTCAGCCCTGTGCAAGATCAGGCTGCTTGCTTCTTTGTGCCCTCCCATTCCTCAGCAGCTGTCGTGACACAACCGGTACCCTGGCGGCACCAGAGCCAAGCCAGCAGCCTTGGCACACTGACGGGGAGGTGAAAACAAAGCAATTTAGGCAAAGACTGAGGGTGGTTAGAACAGAGACCATGTCTCAGCAATTAATAGTATCTCAGTGCTGAAAATAAACTGGAGAGGAAGGTCCTTTGTGACAGTAGGCAGGCAGCCAGGCTGCAGCATGGGTCATTCAAGACAGCCAGGGACAGTGGTGAGGCTGGCACCAATCTGCACCAGGCCCCAGCCAGCACCTATCACCCTCCAAAAGCACCTAGTCAGGGCCAGGGAGGCTCCATACACCCCATTTTTTCCCTCTGCACCCTAAAATGGAGTGTACCTTGTTTTAACCCAGCATAGAGGTTGATGGTCTTGGCCATCATGGTTAGAAATAGGCATCCCTCCCATGTTGGTGGCAGGGAAACACATGTGGTTAATGTTACTGGTTCATCTAATGTAAGTGATACCCACTGGCAGACAGCAGGGATGGAAACGATGCAGCCCACATCCCTACCAGCCCGAGTCTGCTCCACTAGGAGTGTTTTTGTCCTTTTGAGTTTTAAATGTCCCCAATGATCAAGTTGCCAGTGTTCATCAGGACATCTTTTGGGAGCAGAGCACCATTTGAATCCCTCCTTGGCACCCTAACTTCCAAAATTCACCTTTTCTTATTGTTCCTCCCTAAAAAGCAACAGGTTGTGGGATAAAACCTAAGTGGTCCCTATCATGGTCACCTGAAGGACTTGCTGGTGGTGGGGTCTTCTGCATTCTATTGTCAACTGCTCTCAAGGCACCATTTGATTGGAAAAATCTGTCAGTGCCCAGAAAAATAAATGTAATGGAGCTGTACAAGGATGGATTGAAACACCTGGCATTTAACAGGGGGAACACTTCTGCCATAATTTTTTTTTTAAACCCATCCTAGAAGAGTATCTAGGAAAGGATCAAAAGGCTCTAGAACACTTTAAAGTAATTATTAAATGTGTCCTATTTGCTTTGGGGGGATTTTAATCAGCTAAGAGCCAGAAACTGGGAGTAGGATGCCCCCAGTATCCCCACAGCAGCATGGGGGCTATCCTGGCTGTGTCCCCGGAGGGGTCCCCGCTTGACAAGATCCTCCTTAAAAAAAAAAAAAAAAAAAACAAACCCACAGGGCTGAAGGAGCCAGAGTGAGTGGCTAAGCCAAAAGCCCTGGGATTGGTGCCAAATGCTGGCCACTGGGTCAGATGATGTGCCAGGAAGCTCCTAGTCTGGCAGGCAGCCTGCTTTGCTCCAGAGGCTCTAGTGCTGTCATCTTGGTGTTAACCCCTGATAACCTTGTACTTTCCAAGACTGTTTTTTAGGTAATAGGGAGGGGGTTGTGTCTCCAACCAAGCTGGGAAGGAAAGGGTGCAACACCCTGTGGTACTCAAAACAAATAAAAAAAAATATCAAAAGGATGCACACTCAAAAATAAACCAAGAATAAGTGACTTAAAAAAAAAAATTCCCAAGCATTTGTTTATCCCTGGAACAAATAATACAATCCTAGTTCCACAGGAAGATGTCTCAATTTCAGATTATAATAGGATGGGACTTTGTAAATAAAGGCATTTCACAGGAGGTTATAAACTTGGTATGAGAGAGGTAGAAAAGGGGTAGGGGGAATGGGAAAACACAGGCAGAACTCTGACCGAGAAACCATGTGGGATCCTGTTTACATGGGGGGGAGAGCAATGGGGAGCTGCTTCGGGGTGCAAATAGCTCTGGATTTGGACAAGGTGCTTCTTCCCCAGCGAGCAGATACCAGTGGGAATCAGAAGCATAGTGAAACATTCCCGGCCTGCCCATGATTTCAGAATGAAATGTCACTCAGTCAAGCGGTCCCTTAAATCAGACAAGGTCCCACTGCTGAGAGAGCAGGGGCAGGGAGCAATGTTGATGCTTCTCTAACCTCCGGAGGTATTTTCCCATCTTTTTGGTACAGAGGAGTTGGGAGGGAGAAACTGAGGCTGCACTTGCTCTGGAAGAGCCTTGTAGAGCCTTGGTCCAGTGCTCATCAAGCATTGTCAATTCAATGTCCACTAGCTCCAAGAGACCCTGGGGTGGTTCCAGAGTCAGGACAAGTCAACAGGATTGGGCTGAAATCTGGGTAACCTCTCAGGTTTGGCATTTTATTAATAACTCCTATAAATAAAAAAGCAATAGAGGTGGCGAGGACACAAGCCAGTTCATCTTGCTTTTGCCATCATAGCCAGCTCTGAGCTTCCTAGAGAGCTTTGCTTTGCCAGCAGATCCAGTACCATTCATCTGTCTTGCAGGAGAGCCACCTTCTCTCCCACCACGGGCACCACAACCTTCCATCAGCCAAGAGCCATCAGCCCCATCCCACACATGGGTCAAGAGGGAGATGTCCAGGGCTGTGTGGAGAGCATCCCATGAAGGCCCAGCACCGACACCATCAAGCACCATCAGTTCACTCCTACCCTTGGAACAGGGTTCCTCCATGGGTCATACAGGAATTCAGCTCCCATCGATCAGATGCCACTGGACTGTGGACCGGCCACCTCCAGGCTCTCCAAGCATGGCTTTGCTTGTTTGAAAGAAAAGTCATAACCAAACATATCTGCTAGGAATGAGTCAGCTCAAAATACAGGAAAAATCACCCACTGTCTCCTATTTACAGAAATTATTTTTATTCCCAATGGGATATTTTTGCTCTCTTCTTTAACCACATTGAGGATACAAAGGATCTGGACTGGTAATACCTGAGCACAACCATCTCAGTGGGAGACACCATGAATGAGGAGTCCTGACCTATCCACAGAGCGACCACCAATAAAAATAAATATATAAGAAAATTAATAAAGGCAAGAGTATGGAAGCGACAGCTAGCACCTTGAGGGGAACGAGGGATGCATCAGCTGGAGAACAGGATGTCTGGGGAAGAGACAGTGGAGGTGGGATGAGAAGAGGACACCAGTACGGCATCAAGGACTACCCAATATTGCATTCCTGGGACAGGAAGGAGAACAGAAAGCAGAGGGAGGGAAAGAGCAGCTCAGATCAGTTATCACAAGGGGAAAACACTCCCTGTACATTCCCTCACCCCCCCACCCAGCTGTGCAGCTCCTTTTCCCACATCCTTCAGCACCTCTGGTATCCATCAGTGAAACTGCCTTCAGCCTCCAGAAGGCTGTGACCCTGGTGGTGGCCAGACCTGACTCCTCATCTTGCCTCCATATCCTTTTTAATGCTCCTTTTGCTATCATCCTCTCAACCCCTCCATGCAGTTCTCCTGACAGAGTGGCTTTGAACCCCAGGCTGGCCCTGTTCCCAAATTCTTGGTGCCAAGAGCGATCTGCCCCATTAAATCCTGCCCTTCCAGCTTACAGACGTTAGGGCAGGTCTACTGACTGTGAACACCACTGCCCATCACTGGTGGCCAAAGCCTATGGTGCTATAGGAACCCACCGCCACCATACACCTGTGATGTCTTCTTCCTCAGACTCCTGCTCCAGTTTCCAAGTTTACCAAAATTAGGTTTTTTTTCCTTTTCTTAAAGCCATCCTTTTATCAAGGAGCTGCAAATACAGCCTGGACACCCCTTGTCTGGAGGGGATGAGGGATGCTAGATTCTCCACCTGGCATCACCAATCTCCATCTGCCCAAACTTAGATAAGATCGAGTCAAAGCACTCCCCATGTACCCTGGCAAAAACTCATTAAAGTCCTCTTCAAATACATTTGTTTTCCTTTCTTGACTGAGTCTCTCCAGTTGGGAATTTTCAGCGCTGCACTTGTGCACGTGGAAGGGAGGTGCCAGTAAATAAGAGCAAATTCAAAACAAATGCTCTTTCATATGGAGGCATTCAGCTTTGTTTCAGGGCTTGGGTAGCTAACCGTATCTCTTCATGAGTCAACTCTCCTATCAGCTCCTCATTAAACTAAACGGCTACAATTACATTTGGGGAGGAAAAAATTGTAAAAGGTTCTGTTTCCAGGCTTTGGGAGGAAGGAACTTTTGATAAAGAAGACCAAAAGAAAATCCAGTCCAATGAAATAATAAATATATAATAAAATAAGTTTTAAAATGCATTTTTAGGGGGAAATTTGCTTTCTTTTAGGGAGTAGGCTCTACTAAGGAGCTGGGGCTCCCCTTCCCATGGCAGCCCAAGTCCCCACCTCCCGCCTTCCCTTTGGGAGCAGAACAGCCAGACGAGATCAGACAGATGTTATCAATAGGCTGAGCCTTAACAGAAAGCCTTCTTTTAAAAGTGAGTACTTCCTCTGCTTATTTCATGTGGTATCCTGTGGAATTGAACTCTCTCCTCCCCTCCGCAACGGATGTATTTCAGGAGGAAAAAAAAAAAAATAATCTATCAACATCCTTATTGTGTTGTCTTTTTTCCTTTTTACAGTCTTTTTTTTCCCTAAAGCTATAGGCTAAAAAAAACCAAAAACAAAACCCAACAAAAACCCCCAAAACCCAAAAGAAGTCTTTTGCATCTAAATAAAAGGCAGCAATAAGTTTCTCTGTTCCCTCTCCCCCTCTGTTTGATTAATTCTCATTAGGGCCTTTGAACAAACAATATGCTCCCTTCTTAAATAACAGACATGGTATATATTACACATAAAGAAAAACAAGGCTCACTTAAAGACATCCACACCAAACACAATTCCTAGAGAGAGGCAGGGGCAGATGCATGCATGTATGCAGCTGCCGCTGACCTATTTCTGAAATTCCACTTTCAGGGCAATGCAATCATAAATCAGGAATCAGGGAGACATTTCCACAAAGGAAAGCACCTTCAAACAATAGCGAGTACATGCAGGTAAATGGTTTCCAGACACTTTAATCCTGGTAGAGACAGAGTCCAGCCACAGAGTTCTCCAGTCCAGGGTAGGAGATAAGGTGCTGGAGACATCACACCTTGGAAAAGGTGTTGAGAGTTGGACTAGACAACCTTTAAAGGTCTCATCCAGTCCAAACCATTCAATGAAAAGCCCAAGAGGGGTGGGGAAACCACCCTCTGAACCCCCATCCTGTAACAGCACCTGGAGGCTGAAGGAGAAGGCAAACAGGAAAATGAGGGAAATCACAGAATATGTCAAGTTGGAAGGGACCCGTAAGGATCAAGTCCAACTCCCTCTGCGACATCTTCTGCAAAGAACTGGGTCACAGAATCCCAGAATGTTAGGGACTGGAAGGGACCTCAGGAGATCATCCAGTCCAACCCCCCTGCCAAAGAAGGTTCCCTACACCAGGTTGCACAGGAAAGTGTCCAGGTGGGTTTGGAACATCTCCAGAGATGGAGACTCCACACCCTCTCTGGGCAGCCTGTCTCAGGGATCTGGCACCCTCACAGGAAAGAAGTTTTTCCTTAAGTTTGTCTGGAACTTCTGGTGTTCCAGTTTGTGCCCATTGCCCCTTGTCCTTTCACCAGCCACCATCAAAAAAAGCCCGGCCCCATCCATTTGGCCTCCACATTTCAGATATTTATAGACATTGATAAGGTCCCCTCTCAGTCTTCTCCAGGCTGAAGAGTCCCAACTCTCACAGCCTCTCCTCATATAGGTGATGCTCCAGGCCCCTCATCATCTTTGTGGCTTCCACTAGACTCTCTCCAGAAGATCCCTGTCTTTCTTGAACTGGGGAGCCCAGAACTGGCCACAGTACTCCAGATGTGGCCTCACCAGGGCAGAGCAGAGGGGGAGGAAAACCTCCCTTGACCTGCTGGCCATGCATGCTCTTTTTAATGCACCCCAGGATACTGTTGGCCTTCTTGGCCACAAGGGCACACTGCTGGCTCATGGCCAGCAAGCTATCCACCAGGACACCCAGGTCCTTTTCCACAGAGCTCCTCTCCAGCAGGTCAGCCCCTAACCTGTACCCAATCCTGTTTAACATCTTTATCAATGATCTGGATGAGGGGATTGAGTGCACCCTCAGTAAATTCGTGGATGACACCAAGCTGTGCAGTAGTGCTGATCTGCTTGAGGGTAGGAAGGCTCTACAGAGGGATCTGGACAGATTGGATCAATGGGCGGCAACCAACTGTATGAGGTTCTGCAGGACTGCCGGGTCCTGCACTTGGGTCACAACAATCCCATGCAACACTACAGGCCTGGGGAGGAGTGGCTGGAGAGCTGCCTGGTGGAAAAGGACCTGGGGGTGCTGGTTGACAGCCGGCTAAACGTGAGCCAGCAGTGTGCCCAGGTGGCCAAAAAGGTCAATGGCATCGTGGCCTGTATCAGAAATAGTGTGGCCAGCAGGACCAGGGAGGTCATCCTTCCCCTGTACTCAGCACTGGCGAGTCCGGTGTCTGGTTTTGGGCCCCTCATTACAAGGACATTGAGGCACTGGAGCATGTCCAGAGAAGGGCAATGAAGCTGGTGAAGGGCCTGGAGAACAAGTCTTATGAGGAGCGGGTGAGGGAACTGGGCTTGTTTAGTCTAGAGAAGAGGAGGCTGAGGGGTGACCTAATTGCTGTCTACAACTACCTGAAAGGAGGTTGTAGCGAGGTGGATGTGTGTCTTTTCTCCCAGGTAACCAGTGATAGAACAAGAGGCAATGGCCTTAAGCTATGCCAGGGGAGGTACAGATTGGATGTCAGGAAATACTTCTTCACCTAAAGGGTTATCAGGCACTGGAAGGGGCTGCCTAGGGAGGTGGTTGAGTCACCATCCCTGGAGGTGTTTAAAAGATGGCTAGATGGGATGCTTGGAGATATGGTTTAGCAGTGGACAGGTATGGTTGGACTCGATGATCTCAGAGGTCTTTTCCAACCAGGAGATTCTATGATGCATGCAGTTATTCCTCCCCAGGTGAAGGCCTCTACACTTGCTCTTGTTGAACCTCATCAGGTTCCTTTCCGTTTAACTCTGCATCGTGTCCAGGTCTTGTTGAATGGCAGCACAGCCTTCTGGTGTGTCAGCCACTCCTCCCAACTTTGTATCATCACCTTTCCTCCCCGGGCACCATGACCCTCACACGTGAGATGTGGGATGCTGGTTACCCTACCAGGAGCAAAGCCCAAGCACAGCTTTCATCCCAGAGACAAGAGGTGCCACCACCAAGTCAAGGAGAGCTTGATGCCAAATCCTTCTGCAAGGCACAACCGCACCTGCTCTGATAATCCATGCATCCAAATAAACAAGTGGCCAACATCACTTCACCTTCCCCAACACATCTTTTCCTGCCTCAATCCAAAAATTAATGGAGCATAAAGCCGGAATTCAAAGGAAATATGGGTTTTCAGGGATGGAGAACCTCGCCTGGGATTTTAACACATCCTCTGCATGAGAGGTACATGGCTGCTACTGAAACGAAATTTAATTCCCACTTCGAGCATGCTTTTCTCAATGACTCGCATCCCCAAAACTCCCCAGCATCATCACTTCGCCTTCTGTCAGGACCCTTGGTCAACACAACCTGCAGACAAAATCAAGGGCAATGAGAGATGTCTTACCTGAAAGCCCCCCAGGGACTAGACAATTAGTTCCCCCTGTTTCAGTGGAGGAAGGCACAGAGTCTGGACAATCTGCTGGAGCAGAGGAAAAGAAGGAAAAAAAAAATCAGAATATAGGCGGTTCTTTGCAGGCTCCCAGTATCGCCGTGAGCAGAACACACATTCCAAAGAGTTTAGCAGGAAGCGATTACCAATTATCCGCACAGAGACAGTAGTTCATCAAGAAGCATCCACTCTAACTTGTTGCCTCAATCAAGGCTGCGTGCTGCGCTTCATCACCAGCAATGCCGATTATAGACCAGCAAAAATTAGACTGGCTGCCACCTTGCTGGCCAAGTCACCGGGTAATGAGATCAGAGTTTTTGTTCTGATGTAAGCGAGCTCTCAAAAACGCTTAAATTGTGGCTTTACGTACCAAATTTAGTCAACACCTGTAACTCGCCAAAATGGAAATGTCTCATCACCACCCTTTTGTGGCAAACGGTCTACGTTTGCATTCCCCCACTCAATTTTTGTCACCACCAGCTGCTGACAGATCTTATACCCCACTGTCACCTCCTGGGACAGGCAGGCCACTGGATCTACTCCTCCATGCACCATCGAAGGGCAAGGGCAGGGTAAGGTGGGCCGTCTTAAGAGGTTTCTCCTGATGCATGGAGGCATTCAAGCTCAGGGTTTGGACATTTCCATCCCAAGCCTGCTCTTTCAGGTGACAATAGCCAGGAGCCAACATCGATGCCCTGGTCCTACAGGCAAACTCCAGCTTTTCGGTCACTACCATGGTGGTGACAAGCTCAAGGACACTCCATGCCTGACAAGATCCATGAAGTTCACACAATCTCCTGGTCCTCAGCAGGCTGATGAGGACTTTGGGTTTTATCAAATTTGTGTTCCCTTATGACATCACTTTGCTTAGGGCTGTATCTCAAAGCAAAAGCCACCACCAGAAGAGATGAGATAATTTTCTCTCTACTGATAAAAGCCATTTTTCCAGATTTCATCCCTGAAATCCCAGTGAAAAAGAAATTCCTGTCTACATAACCTCGTTTTATCAGAGTAAAGTAGAAGCCTTAACAGGAATATACAGTTTAACAAGATGTGAGGAGCAGCACCATTATCTTGCCTCAAAGATTGTCTGCAAGATCACTGGCAAGATTGTTTTCGAGACCACTGAGAAGGAAACGACTTGTGAAATGCCCTGCCCGCAGGAGGTCTTCTGCCCAGACATGTCCCTGCCCTAGTGCTGGGGGGGGCACAAAGAGACGTGCCATTGCTATGGTAACTACAGCCCTCAAAGGGGTACTTAAGGAAGACCTGCATGGGCAGCAAAAGAGCAGGAAGAAAGAGAGAGAAGAAGAGGGACAGAGAGGACGACCACCTGACTGCACCACGCCACGCTGCACCACTGCTGGAACACGCTACTGAGACCTCCTCACCCGCCCCTTCACCGTCGCCTCGCCGCTGGACCCGTGGTGGTGACTATTCTTGCTGCCCTATCCTGACTCCTTGCTTCTTTTCCATCTTTCTTTCCATTCTGTCCTATCGCTACCCTCCTTATTATTTTTGGTAATAAATGTTGTTTCGGGAATGCGGCATTTGACCTCATTTGTGTCTTAATCTCGCCCTTGGGAACATATCGAAACCTTTCCCCGACATCGGATCGGGATATTTGAATGATCCCGACATCGGATCGGGACACAAGATATACTTAATCAAACCAAAAACAATAGAGACGGGAAATGGATTTACTTGTGAAATACTGTATATGATACACTCTCTAAATACCTCGTTGTGCTTTCTATGCTTTAAAGAAATACGCTTTTTCTTTTTTTAACCCTTTCTGATCCAGACAGAAGATTCCCTATGCCCTTTCCTTGAGATGGCTTCAACTGCTTGGGCTACAGATGCTTTCTGAATGCAGACTGGACCATCCCGCCCTGCACTGGGATCCACCTACCCCCAGTTAGAGCCCCCTGATGAGATCCCATAGGATAAAGGACATAATTCACCCTTTCCATGTTGTCTTACTCTAGGGATCATACGTGAACAGGTCCTTTGTTAGCATGCTGGACAGGATGGCAGGAGAGAATCCTATCTCAACTTAAAATGCATAACCCTAGCAATAGGGTGAGGCTGGTCTTACAGCAACACTGCTCCAGTTTAACTCCAAATCCATTTGCTATTTGACATTTCTGCACTGAGGCTGAAAACAAGGACAGATTCAGAGCCTCCCTAAACGCCTGGACCACTCCCTGATCCACACTACCCATCATAGGAAAGTCCAAGTGTGGTTTCATGACTTCTTTACAACTGTCAGCTCCCGTTCCATGTCCCATAATCCAACAGCCCGTTCCCTTCATCAATTAATTACCCTCTGAAGTCTCTTTAGAGGACACCTTGACTCTAGACCAAGTGTGATGGTCAGGTATGGGATAAGCCCAAAAGTGGGACCCTCCTGGGCTCTCTGCCCCACACATGTCTGGTTTCATCCTTGCACCCTTCCCATCACCCACAGATCTGCCAAGGGCTCTTGCTAGCAAAGGGTACTCGGGTTCATTTTATTTTCAGCACTAAGAGGTTACAGAGGTTTACCCAAGCCTACTGCATGTGAATCTTCTCCCAAAACTGCCTTCCTGCAATATAAAACCATCGCAGAGACATAGAATTATTCCTGGTGGCCACCAGCCCAAACTTGCAAGGTGCTGAATACTTCCTAGAAGCTGCCAAACCTCAAAGTCCCCTGGAAATCAATGCCACAGGAGGGCATTCCTGCACTTTCATACTCCAGCACCACCATGATCAGCCACCCAAGAGCATGATGGACACAGCCACTTGCAGCTCCTTGTCCCACTTAATGATGAGTCAAAATATCTGCTTGAATTATTTGGGGACACTATTATCCATCTCGCTTCCAACACAGCTGCAAGTGGCAGCTCCTGCAGGGATATTGGAGGTGCTGAGCTCCTACGTGCCTCCAGGATTGCAGAGTGATCCTGGCCCCGTGCAAGCTACCATCACCCATCCCTGCAAACAAGCTGTGTAAGGAAGAGGGAAGGTCCTCTCCTTGACGAATGAGCAAGCCAGCCTGGACCTACAGTCTTCCCACAGGTAACCCGGCTGTCAAAGGCAGATCTTTCCACTCTATGGCGAGTGCACAAATACCAGATCTATCCAATCAACACACAGACTGATGTGGCATTCCACTGCCTGCAGCAGACCTCAGCTCTCTGTCCATCCCTGCTTTCCTGCCTGTCTCAGCCTCTACCACCTCCAAAAAAAAAAAAAAACCCAAACAATGTAATCCACATCATAATGGTTTTAAACTAAAAGAGAGGAGATTCAGACTAGATAAAAGGAAGAAATTTTTTATGCTGAGGGTGGTGAAACACTGGAACAGGTTGCCCAGAGAGGTGGTAGATGCCCCATCCCTGGAAACATTCAAGGTCAGGTTGGATGGGGCTCTGAGCAACCTGATCTAGTTGAAGATGTCCCTGCTCACTGCATGGGAGTTTGGACTAAATGACCTTTACAGGTCCCTTCCAACCCAAACCATTTGATGATTCTATGATTGTGTGCACTTGGTCACCGCTGCCAGAGCCCATGCTGGTCCAGGTATTCCTGTCTGTCTGCCCATGTCAAGCATTTACAAGACATAGCACTAAATACTTACATATTTTTATTACCACTATCACACTGGATGGAAAACCAAAAGTTTCCTGCTGGATGCACATTCTCAGCTCCATTGGCAGATGCAGTTGCCCAAGTCCAAACGGAGGGATTGCTCCCACCCAAGGTCCCAGGGGAGAAGATGGCTCATGTGCATCAGCCAGGCAAAAGGCTTCACACCTTCCCATCATCATCTACTGTCCCTCTTCCATCCTCAATATACGTCTGGGAAAATGCCCCAGGAGATGGCACCAATGCTGGGACGGGAAACTCTTGATCCCTCCACAGAGGAAACACTGAGAAACTCTGAGCTTGTAAAACCCACTCGGAACAACAGACTTACAAGCTCCGCTTGTGCCTGTCATGGCCCCATTAGTCAAGAGTTCCACTGCCAAATATATTTTTATTTTTAAAAGGAAAAAAAATGACTTTTTGGTGAGTAACACAGTTGTTTCTGTGTTTCCGATGGGCAGCATTAATCACTTCTTATTGGCCAACAGGAATAACTTTTCCTTTCAAAATGGCACATTCGTGTTCTGCGGCTTTTCTGTTTACACACATTTTGCTACCTTATTCCAACACTTCCTAATGAATAAATATATCACTCTGCTAACTGAAAATGAGGTCCTGGCAGAGGCAGATTGGATGTTTAAACCCTGCTAATAGATTTATCTTAACATCTTTACAGGAAACTGAAGGCAAGCTTTAACCCTTCTCTCCTGCAGCTCTGAACTCCTTTGCATCCCATGCCAGGATCATCATTGGGTAGAACGAAAGGCAATAAAGATAGAAACTTATGCGGAAGTATTCCTCAGCAGGGACACAGTTGTGAAACAATGCCAATCTGACTCAAACCCACAAAACTTTGCCACCCAGCAGACCCTCAGAGTCTATTATGGAACAACCCTTCCACATCCCAGCATGTGCTTGGAATGTTGAACCTACTCATGATATCCCTCTTTCATTCATGAGCCTTTATCTCTTGTTTTTTCACACTGAGGCAAAATATTTCATACTTTGCAACCCAATTGTTTGTTAAACAGCTTTGCTTATTTCCACAAGGCATAAAAAGACTTATTAGTGTTTCTTAGAGGGGAAAAACAACAGTCCAGCCTCTGAGGGAGTAGTGGGCAGGATGGGACCCCACAACGGCACTCCATGTGTCCAAAGCAACCTCAAGTTTGGGGTTTCTTTTAGTCCCAAGAAACTGAAGAGCAGTAATTTTACAGAAATTGTTCTTTTGGGGAAAAAAAAAACAAACCTGATATCAGATTTCAGAAATACATTTGTTTTTGTCTCCCTGCATCACCATGTCCCTCCTGCCTGCTGTGACTGAAGGACACAACCACAGAGATAGATCACCGTGGTGCTCCAGTCAATGTTCCCGATCCCTTAATCCTCGGGGAGCCAGGAGCTGCTCCTCCCGGAGCTTTCCCCCATTTCCGATGCTCCCTACCTCTCCTCCTTCTTCCAGCCCGATTTATCTCACACCCGGCAAGCTCGCTGCCAACCAAGAATTTATACAAACAACTGCAAAAGAGCTGGTGCCAGCCTCAAACGAGTTTCTCCCCTGGCACCCTGACATTCAATTACAAGCAACAGGCATGCAGAGTGATGCTAAAAATAAAGGAAAAAAAACCCCAAACTTTTCAACCCCCTTTCCTAATTTTTTCAACCTGATGAGGCAGGATTAGGCTCCTTTAAAACACAGAAAGATTTCTATCAACTCCATTTCTCGAGGCTCGTTGGGATTCCCAGCCATCAGGGAGATGCTAACCCGAGTTGTGCTGGATCCCAACCTAAATCCCTACAAATTCACCCAGGGGTGTGGGACCACTGTCACTTACAAATGGATCCCGTGGTTTTCCTGGCTTTCCAAGTGACTCAAGCAGCGAGGGCCTGTGTTGCATTGCAATCCCTCTTAGTTTCCTGCCAGTTTTAAAATACTACTTTGTGCAGAGAGTGTCTTATATAAACTATATATTAATTCTTCCGGGGATATCAGAAGGCACAGAAGCACGCAAGCAGCCCAAAAGTGAAATGCATCGCGGCATGACAAAGGCAGGAGACGTTTCCCCAGAGAAAGGGGCTGTTTTCCCTTTTTTATCTGCAGTTGGCATTGAAAAAGTTCACTTACCAGTTGGTTTGAGAAAATCCATTGGATATCTGGAGTAGGGTGGAGGGGGAGACTCTGGAATTAGAAAAGTACAAAGAAAATAAAGGCAAAGCCCTGAGAAAAAAAAAAAAAAAGGAGAAAAAAGATAGGAACTTATGATAACAGTGGCATTCTTTTAGCAAAACTGTTTGTCTTAGCTCTGGGGGTTGGAGGCAGGGCAGCGAGGCGGTGATTGCCTTGATATTTAGCTGTCAGATAAACAAAAGGGGCCGTCTGGCGCCAGTCTCGCTGCTATCTGCCGCTCGGGCTGTCTGATCGGGGCCTCCTTGGCTCGACAGAGCCGCGGCAGAGCCGGGGCCAGTCCCCGCGGCAGGCGGCCCCTAATCCCCCGGCACCGCGCGGGGTCGGCGGGGAGGCAGCGCCGCTCCGGAGGCCCTGGGGAGCGGCGGGGGGGGGGTGGAGTGTGGGGGGTCTCACGCCCTCCCCCCTCCCCCCCAAAAAAACCCCCAACATAACCACAAGGGGGGTTTTGTTTGTTTGTTGTTGTTTTTTTTTTTCCCTCTGAAAAAAAAAGTTCACTGGGCAGGGAGCCGAACGGGGCTGCAACCCCTGAACTCCCGTCCTCGCCTCCCCCCGTTCATCCCCGCTGCCTACCTAGCTCGCAGAGCTGGCTGAGGTGGTGCGGGTTGCAGCATACGAGCTCGGAGTGAGTCTTGCCGTAGGATTTACAGCAACATAATCGCTTCACTTCGGAGCAGTGGCGGAGGTCGGGCCAGCGGAACACCTTGCAGAGCAGCACCGGCAGCGGGTACCAGTGCTGGCCCAACCGGGAGTCGACCTTGGCGGGCAGTAGCAGGCAGGGGGTCTGCGCCCCGCCGCGAGACTCCACGGCGTGCAGTAAGCCCTCCAGCTGCCGTTCCTTCAACCGCTTCAGCACGGCGTGGGTCAGCGCCTTCAGTTCCGCCTCCGCGCCCGCAGACGCCCGGCCGCCACGGCTTGCCTTGCTCGGGCAGCACCCACGCCCCCCGCCGCAGACATGCGCCCGGGCCTCGGCCGCCGCCTCCTCTTCCTCGCCGCCGGGCGCACGG
Source organism: Caprimulgus europaeus (assembly GCA_907165065.1). The sequence continues at coordinate 240,604 of OU015537.1, forward strand.
CTCCGCCAAAGCCGCCGAATGAGCACCGAGCGTTTGGTCCTGAACATGCGGGAGGAGAGAAGCCCCCGGCTACAAAACGGGCATGTCGTCCGCCGCGCATGAAGGGGCCGAGAGCCGAGACGACGCGGCGGCGGCGGACAGCGGCGGGCGGCGGGGCCGAGGTGGGCTGTGGCATGCGCCAGTCTCCGTGCTGGGGCCGCGGATCTCGCCGCCTCCCGCGAGGGGCTGCGCCAGCCCGCGCCTCTACCCGCTGCGAAAAACAGAAAATAAATATAAAAAATAAAAATTAAAGAGAAAGGGGGAAAAAAAGGAGGGGTGAGAGGGGAGCCGCTGCTTGCTGTGGCTTTGCCCAAAAAAGAAAAGAAAGAAAAAAAAAAGCCTGTCTAGAGTCTGCAGCGCATCGTGCCGGGGAAGGCGGGCTGAGCTCGCCGGCGCGGCGCCACGCCGCCCTGCGCGGCTGCGGAGTGCGGCTGGAGCCGCAAGGGATCCTTGGCCTCCCGGGGGCCGCAGCTCCCATTAACCCGCCAGTGCTGGGGAGAGGGGGTGTGGGGGGGCGTCAGGAGGGAGAGCCGGGATTGATACGACGCAGGGCAGAAATCAAAAGATAAAAATAAAAAAGACAAAATTATGTCTATAAAAGAAAAAAAAAAACAATTAAAACCCAAAACACCAACCCTAAAATTCGGACGTCGAAATCGGTTTAAGCATGTCAGAAAAGAGAAGAACAAGCGCATCCAGAGTGTTGTATCCCTTTTTAAAGCTCAGGTTGTCCTGATGTGGGGTTTGTGGTTTTGGGGGGTTTTTTTGTTTTGTTTTTTTCTCCTTCTTCCCAAAGATTTCTAATCCACACAAGCATACATGAAGTCTTGATCCGGCTGCTACGAAAAGAAAGAAAAAAATAATAAATAAACTGGGTCTGTGTGCCCTCCTTCCCCAGCAGCGTGCTGCCAGCGGGGAGAGCCGGGCTGCCCGAACTCCGCTCCGCGCCCCTCCGCTCCGGGGCTGCTGTCAACCGCCCCCTCTCCCGCCTGTGCGCTTACAGGGGTGCGGCGTAACCCGCCGACCACTCTCTCCGTGCTGCCGCCGCGTCTGGCTCGGTGGTGGTAGGTTTTTCTTTTTCTCTCCTCCTTCCTGACTTTCTTTCCCTCCTCCTCCTCCTTTCTTGGGTTGTTTTGGTTTTTTTTTCTTCCCTCCGCTCGGTACAATGACACGCACTCCCCGGACCAGCGCCTCTGTCTTTCCCTTGCTGCGGGTGAGTCCCGGCGGAGCCGGGCGTGGTGGTGGCGGCGGGAGTGGAGCCGGCAGCGACGCTATACCCTGCGCGCTCGGCCGCGCCCGCTCCCCTCCCCGGCGGCGGCTCTCAGTGCGCAGCAGCGCGGCCCCGTCACGTGGGCGTCTAGACACCGTGTCGCTCCGGGGAGGGGAATAAAAAAAATAATAATAAAATATATATATATGTATAAAATATTTATCTCAATCCGCCTTGCGCAAGCGGCAGCTCGGGTTGCTGAAAGGTTGTGGGTCTCCTCCCCCGTCCGCGGAGATGCGCCGGTAGCGCCCGGGGATGCTGCCCCCCTCCACCCCCCTCCACCCCTCTCCACCCACCTCCACCCCTCTCCACCCTTGCCCCGGGAAGAAAGGTCCCCCACCGGGAGTGTTAAGCTGGTGAGGAGCGGCTGGTCCTCCCTCCCAGTACCTCCCCAAGCGGGGTCAAAGCGGAAGGGGAGTCCCCAAAACCTGGGTGTGCCAGAGAGGCTGTAACACACTGTAAATTTTGAAGTATTAAACTCCATCCAACCATAAAAATAAATAAATAAATATGCATAATTCTGGGCATCAAAAGAGGGCACGACACAAAAAGCAATAATGCTAATAATACTTTGCACTTTTACAGCACCTGTGGCCAAAGGAAGGGAAAGTATTTCACAGTGGGTAAGTATACTCCAGTATACTCCTAGTATACTAGGAGTATTCTTGTTATGGGTACTACTAATGGTAATAATTTCTGGCACCCCAGGGTTCTCCACAGATCCTCCATTCAAATCATGCCAGTGAGAACCTGTAGAGGATGGGGAAACTGAGGCACAAAAAGGCTGTGTGGCTAGTCCAGCCCTGCTGCAGTCTGCAGGGGGGCTGGCAAGTTCAACTTGATTTCCTAGTGCCAGGCTTTGCAGGGCAGAAGTCCTCGAGGGAATAGCTCCTTTTTCCTATCATAAGTCTGGGCAGATAAGATCACTCACTAAGTCAGTTACTGCATTGCAAGGAGAAGCCAAGACTCTTAAATCACAGCTGATAGAAGTAAATCCAATTCTAAAACAATTGCACCCAACTAAACACAACACCGGCCATAAAACACAGGGGGAACAAAACTACCATGCCATGCAGGAAGGGTATTCCCAGGGTTGTCTCTCCTGGATGCCTGCCTTTGGTGCAGGCAGGAGTGCAGGGATAATTTTAGAGCCCAGTCGTGCAAATATTCACGTGAGCAGGCCAGGGAGACTCCTAACAGGCCCAGAATCACTCATGGTATTTGCACAGTTGTGGGGAGTGTGAGAACGTGTATTGGCATACCGAGAGAACTGAAGGGATACATGTCTGGAGATACGAGAAGCACCTGCGTCGACAAGTGATGAGGAAGGAGCCTTGGAATGTATCCAAAGATGTCCCCTGGCAAGCAAACAGGAAGGGATGCACGCAAAGTCCATCAGCCAATTAGGGGCGTGTGAACAGCTCGTGCTGCGAGTGAAGAGCCAATAACATGTGAACGGGTGTGGGTGGTTTCATTAGTTTGGGGTATAAATATAACTGCATTAGAGCAAATAAATGGCTTCTTGCTTGATCATATCGATCGTGTGCAGAGTCCATCGTTGAGTTCCCGCACACAATCTGTATCTAAATTAGTTAGGGGCTAGATTTTGGGGTAATCTTATTAAATGTTCATAAGACTATACCCACTCAGGCCCAAAATCTGCTCAAAATCTGCTTTGTGATAAATAGTATGAAAAAAATTAGGAGATGAAGAACATTATTTGCTGACATTCAAAAGAAAAAAATAAAGTTTATTATGAAACTGAAGTCTGAGGAAAGAGATGGACTCCTCACCTCACCTCCAAATAATTAAGGGGCACAAGTATAAGCTGCCCATTAAATGGCCCATCAAGTTCTGCAGCTGCTGGTGCTGCAGCCAAGGCCATTGCAAAGGTTGAGTGAGCTGCATGGTGCCCAGGGTACAGCCATTCGACCTTGGGGTGACAGAGGAGGGTGCCAAAGCAGAACAGCATCAGCATCTGGGTCTGCTGCACTCACAGGAATATCCCATTGCTTTGAAAATGGTCACTTCTGCATCCTGAAAAATGGAAATTTGATAACATTTTTAGTTTAACATCCTGTTCACCACCCTCTGGAGTGACCTCATGTACACTGAGGTCGATTTCCTCATTTCCTTAGAGAATCTCAATCCCTTTTCCACTGTGATGCACATGGTAAATTGATAGGAAAAAAAACAAAAAAAAAAGAGTTCCTTCTCATTCATGTATGGCGAAAGACACACTGGACATGCCCGTTAATATACACGTTTTCCCCTTTGCAGTTCCTCTTGCCTCACCAATGACTTGATGACTGCAATTACTGATTACTTTATTGTCATGATCAGAATGACAAAAAGCATAACATGGTATATGCTGTGAAGGGATAGGAATGGGGCCCAGGAGTTAATAATTTTTTTTTTTTTGCCCCTGCCATATGTTCTCTAGGTGACCACGGGCACATCCCTGTGAGTAGGGACCTGGGCTTTGGCACCTCTGGTTGCCCACCGGTACAGCTGGGCCACTAGCACTTTGTGATCTCTGCAGGTGAAAATTACTCCAGAAGTGCTAAATATTAAATAACTGATAAAGACCTGCTTTCTAATTAACCCTGCAAACTTGTTTAAACAGACCATATGTATGTGCCCATATGAAAAATATAGAAATAAGTGTAATGAAGCTGATAAAAATGTATAGTACTTGTGTTGGGGAGATACTCTGAAAGGGGGGTGATACCCACAGCCTGTGCTGCTGGGGATGGCATTGCTCATGGGCAGGTAAATGTCAGCCTGGACCAGAAAACTGTCCCGAAATATACCAGGGTTGCTGCTAACTCATGAGAAGGAATAAAAATCTGTTTGAATCATATAATTACAGCCTGACCTTAAATGTTTCCAGGGATGGGGCATCTACCACCTCTCTGGGCAACCTGTTCCAGTGTCTCATCACCCTCAGTGTAAAAAAATTTCTTCCTTACATCTAGTCTGAATCTCCTCTCTTTTAGTTTAAAACCATTTCCCCCTGTCCTATCGCTACAGGCCCTGCTAAAAACTCTGTCCCCATCTTTCTTGTAAGCCTCCTTTAAGTACTGAAAGAATTAGTATAATATATTGCATTTGTAGAATGTATTTGTATAATATATCGCATCCCTCACGTGAAACACATTAGGTCCTGTATGTAAAATCCCACCGAGCCCACACTCCCCATCCCTAGACCTCAATTCTCATGAAAGTTTCTGGGGACCTTTCCTGAACCCAGTTGTCTTTGAAGAGCTAAAGCCGAGTTGATTTGCATTGCAATTCAGCCTTTGACAGACAGTTGGAGCCAAGGCACTGTTAACCTAATTGTTTTGCTAACAGCACTAGGGTGTGAGACTCACTAAAGGCACTTCCAACAAAGGGGATAAAACCAGACTTGGGGAAAAAAAAAAAAAAAAAAAAAAGAAAAAAGCCAAAACTTTTCCTGACATCTTTACTGGGTACAAACAAACAGAGCTGATGCCTCTTCATACACTTTCGAGGCAAGGGTCAATAACAAACACAATTTGATCTTTTGGGGGTATGTCTCTTGTTTAACAGCAGTGAAAGCCATTCAGAGGAGGTAGGAGAGAACCAGCCAGGCTGAATGCAGGGCACAGGCAGCACAGGCAGGCTCCTTCCTGGCACTCTCCCATCCTTTTGTGCACATTAGGAGTAGCTAAGCTTGTGGTCCTGCTTCTATTTTTATGCATTATTTTCAGAGCAGAGCTCTCAATCAATGTTCAAAGTCTGGGTTACAATGCCATTTTGGCTGTATTCGAGGTCTCCTTCCGCTCCAGCAGTTCACATCAACACAGCAAATTCAAGCTATGAGAGCTCAGGTCTGCAAAGAAAACTCTTCTCCAAGCAATCTTGCTATGTGATGAGCAGCAGGTCACAGGGAGACAATGGACCTCATGCTCTTGCTCTTCTTGTATAGCACTGCAAGCTTAAATAATCATTTTGGTGCTGGTGCTATCAACCCCTCCAAGATTGCATCTACTAGAAAGAGATTCACTGCAAGTGGGTAGAATAAATGAGAAAAAAGCCTGGTGAGATGGATCCTCATCTGTGCTTATCAGGCAAGAGGAAAAACACTCCTTTCTTAAGCCCTGGGAATTGGTCCATCCAAATCAAGTGGTCCATCAGTAGCTACAGCAGGCTTTCTATCTATAAACACAAGGCAGTCTCCTTACCTGGACTCCCTTATGCCAACATAAAGGAAACAATATATATAAAAATATTTATTAAATTGGTATACTCTCTTCCTAATTTGCTGTTTTGAACACAAAATGCTGGTATAACAATGTCCACCAAAGAGGAAAATACATGGTGCAGGGATCAGGTTGGACCCAGTGTGCTGAAGGGAAGAATGAACATGGGCTGGTGGCGGAGGGCAAGTGCTACTGCAAAAGAGGATCTGATGTCCCACAGCCGCAATGCAAGCCGAGGTGGGCAGGAGGAGCAGTGCCTGCCCTTCGTGGCATTTTCAGCAGTCATTCACAGCCATACAGTATCTATTAATCCATGTCACACCTGTATCTCTGTCCATGCCACACCACTGTTCCCCAAATAACCCGCATCACCAATGGGGCCGAGGTTCAGCCCAGCTCCTACTGAATGTTGCCAGTGGGATTTATGACTGGGAGGTGAGAGGAAAGGGATTTAGGTCAGGCAGTCTGGGAGGGGATGACCCATGAACTAGGGATTGCAGCATAGGAGAACGTGACACCATTTGGGAGCCACGGGTCAGACAGAGGAGACATGGGTCTGGTGAAGGGGAGATGAAAAGAGGAGGATCAGAGGTGGGTGGAATGTTTGACTTTACAGATAAAGGAAAGCCTGCAAATCCCTTTTGCTACACATTATGCTGAGGAAGAGATTGGCTTCTTCCTCTAGCAGTCCAACCCAGATATCTCAATACCTTTGGGATCTGTGTGTACTCTGTGGAGTTCCTTAGGATCTTGCAGAATGGGAAGCTCAATATTAATATAAAATGCACAACCTTAATGCACCACCTTATGTGTAACTTTCTTCATTTGTATTGTACCTGTACTTCTGTGTTTCAATCTGAAATAGTAAATATATGTTTTTCAGACTTGATTCGGTGTGCAAGCTCTCAAGAAGGGATTTTTCTATATGGAAACAGAAAGCATAGCAGCTTTGCTGGAACATTTTAAAAGTAAGCACGTGTGGACAATATAGCTGGTATCCCCCTTTCAGTATTTTAGTTTCAGTGGTGTAAATCAAAATCCTCTTTGTAATAAACGACCAAGCCTTGTAATCAAGGTAGGTTTAGTTTTATTTGTGAGGACAAAGTCAGTAAAGCAAAAGCACAGCGCTGGCTGCTTGACCCAAGTCAGAGGCACCCCGGGAAAGTCACGTTATCCCTTTATATACATTTAGGGTTGCATCAGTCACATACATATTCATTTTAAGGTTGGGTTATTATAATTAGTTTTAAAAAGGGGCAGGGTTATCCTAATTACTTTGGGGGGACTTATTAAGATAAAATCCTGTCTTTTCGTGCACGTGCACTACTGTCCAGTGGTCGTGGGAAAGGTCCTTGGGAGGAAGGCCCACAGTCTTCTTCAGAGTGGCCTCTTCACCCCTGGTGAAGGGGTTATCTGACCTCCAGACCACCAGTTTGGTTCTCTCCAGATGGTGGGTGCAGTGGTGCTCATATCTCCACAGTTCCTCAACTTCCCCCCTTTGTTCCCCCAGGATTGGTCATTTCAGGCCTCTTCATCAAATTCCCCATATGTCAGCAAAACAAAGAATTATTATGGCGAAACCCAACAACACTCTCCCCCATCTTTCACGCTCTTCAAGTAAGGACATTTGCCAAATGCATGAACTACAATGGTTTGTTTGTAGTACCTATACCTATAGTTACCTGTGGCAAGCTCTGGACCAGATAAAGGGGTATATGTAAGGAGCTGGGGCTGACATGGGAAATAGGGGTGTCTATTACCCTACAATTCCTTCTCCTGAAACCTCCAGAGTCCAGAGTGGAGCTGGAGACAGCTCCTTTCTGGTTTCAACCAACAGTCCTGATTTGCCTCTAGACCTCAGTGTACACCCAACAAATAGATCCACTACCTCCTGGATGCTAAATATATGCTATATACATTGCAACAGCTATGCCCAGGGGGACTGGGGAAGGGTGGGGTGTCCATCACTTAAAAGCAGCATTTCAGTCCTAACGGCAACTACTCTCAGTCAGCAAGGAGCACAGCAGCGACAACGGTAAGTTTGCGGCTGAGCACTAGTTGAGAGGAGGAGGAGGTGGTCCCAGAGCCCCGGGACACTGCGGATGTGACACCGAGTCCCGTCAAGAGCAGCCAATCGTGGGAGCGGAACTGACAGGGCGGGGGCGGTGCCAGGACCAACCGCTGGAGATTTAAACAGCCCCAGGGAGTGCAAGTGACTGGGAGGGGTAAATAGGACGTGACGTGACGTGACGTGACGTGACGTGACGTGACGTGACGTGACGTGACGTGACGTGACAGCAGCACTCCATCGCAGCAGCTAGCTAAATTGCAGGTGTGTTCCAGGCTGCCTCTGACTATGGTGTCCTCCAGGCAGAGAGCTTGCAGCAAAAAGACTGTGACGACCCAGCCAGAGGGCCTGCCCCAAACAGTAGCTGTTCAGGTCTCTGGCTGCAGGGAGTGCCAGAGCCTGATGCTGCTGGGGCAAAGAGGGAGGCATTCCACCTGTGTGAGGTGTGAGCAGGTGGACGATCTCCTCAGTATGGTGGTGAAACTTAAGGAGGAAGTCGAGAGACTGAGGACCATCAGGGAGTGTGAGAAGGAGATTGACTGGTGGAGTAACTCCCTGGCATACCAGTCAGAAATGCCCCAGGGGGATACCCCCCAAAAGGTGATGGACCCCCCACCCTGTCAGGCAAAGGGGGGGACCTGAGGCAGCCTCTGCCCTGTTGCTGTCAGGCAGAGGCAAGGGGCCGGGGAGATGAGGGTTGGAAGAAAGTCCCAGTTCGACATCATGGGCGACCTTCTTCCCTACATGCTTTGCCCCCTCAGGTGCCCCTCTGTAATAGGTTTGAGGCCCTGCCTCTTGAAGGAGAGGTTGGTGAAGACGTGGTTCAAGGCCCAACTACAAGGTCACATAGGAAGCGGTGGTTGACTCCTCCCCTCAAGACTGCCTCTGACAGGAAAGAAAGAAGGGTCATTGTAGTAGGCGATTCCCTTCTGAGGGGGACAGAGGGCCCAATATGCAGGGTTGACCCTCATCATAGGGAAGTTTGCAGTCTTCCTGGAGCCCAGATCAGGGATATCACCAGGGCACTCCCCAACCTGGTGCACCCAACAGACTACTGCCCGCTGCTGATCTTCCAGACAGGAGGGGAGGAAGCTGCATCCTGTAGTCTGAGGGGGATGAAGAAAGATTTCAAGGCCTTGGGACAACTGCTGAAAGGGTCTGGGGCACAAGTGATTTTCTCTTCCCTCCTTCCACTTTCGGGTTCTGGTGTGGGATGGAATGGCAGAATTCAGGCCATAAATGACTGGCTCCAGGACTGGTGCTACAGGCAGGGCTTTGGGTTCTGTGATCATGGCTGGTTTCATAGGACACCAGTCCAGACAGTGATGTGTGGGGAAGGCCTATCTCACAGGGGCAAAAGGAGGCTGGGGCAGGAATTGGCAGGGCTCATTTGGAGAGCTTTAAACTAGATTGGAAGAGGGAAGGGGTCACAGCTGGGCTTGCACCAGTGGGGCAGCACTCTGGAATTGATGAAGGCCGGGAGGCCTCCCACCCCCCTGGGATGACACTGGTGCACTCGGCTCGCTCCCTGCAATGCCTGCACACCAATGCACGCAGCGTGGGGAACAAGCAGGAGGAGTTAGAAACCCGTGTTCGGTCAGGGGATCATGATCTGGTGGCAATGACAGAGACATGGTGGGACAGCTCACATGACTGGAATGTGGCCATGGGTGGCTCTGTCCTTCTCAGGAAAGACAGGCCAGCAAGGCGAGGTGGTCTTTATGTGACAGAGCAACTGCAGTGTATTGAGATCTGTCCAGGGGTGGATGAGGAGCGAGCTGAGAGTCTGTGGGTGAAAATCAAGGGGCAGGCTGGTATGGGTGATACTGTTGTGGGTGTCTATTACAGGCCACCAGATCAGGGTGAGGAAGTTGATGAGGCCTTCTACAGGCAGCTGAGAGCAGCCTCGCAATCACAGGCCCTGGTTGTTGTGGGGGATTTTAACTGCGACGAGTGGAGGAAGCAAGGCATCAATCCAATATGGATGGTAAACAAGCTTCAACTTTATTTGCAGTACACAACTTCTTTTATACTTTCCTATAATGACTATGCACACATGTCACACTCTGATTGGTTACATCAGAAGGCTATGCACACATGTCACACTCTGATTGGTTACTGCAACTTTGCCAATACTTTCTGCATAGCTCCCATGTGCTAGCCAAGGCTTAGTCATGCTAAACGCCAGTGATTAAGTCGTCCAGGGAGCCATGTCCCTGTTCCTTAAGCCATTCCCCAACATTTAACTACCCTAATGTTTGCTGGAGGGACTACTCAGCCAGCCACCCACAGTTCAGGAGCTTCCTCCAGTGCATTGATGACAACTTCCTGATGCAAATGGTGGATGAACCAACTAGGAGGGGAGTGACGCTGGATCTCGTCCTCTCTAACAAGGAGGGTCTGGTTGAGGCTGTAAAGGTTGAGGACTGCCTGGGCTGCAGCGACCATGAGATGGTGAAGTTCAGGATCTCATGTGGCAGGAACAGAATTCCAAGCAGAATCACAACCCTGGACTTCAGGAGGACCAACTTTGGCCTTTTCAAGCAATTGTTAGGGGAAATCCCATGGGAAAGGGGACTTGAAGGCAAAGGGGCCCAAGATAGCTGGTTAACATTCAGGGACTGCTTCTTCCAAGCTCAAGATCAAAGCATCCTGACATGTAGGAAGTCAGGGAAGGGAGCCAGGAGACCTGCTTGGTTAAACAGGGAACTGCTGGGCAAACTCAAGTGGAAGAGGAGAGTTTACAGATCATGGAAGGAGGGGCTGGCCACTTGGGAGGAATATAAGGCAGTTTTCAGAGGATGTAGGGAGGCAACTAGGAAAGCCAAGGCCTCCTTAGAAGTAGACCTTGCCAGAGGGGTCAAGGACAACAGGAAGAGCTTCTTCAAATACATGGCAGATAAAACTAACACTGGAGGCAATGTAGGCCCACTGATGAATGAGGTGGGTGCCCTGGTGACAGAGGACACAGAGAAGGCAGAGCTATTGAATGCCTTCTTTGCCTCTGTCTACTCTGCTGAAAGCTGTCTTGAGGAGCTCTGTACCCTGGAGACCCCAGAGGGAGTCAGGACAATGGAGGAGTTTGCCTCAGTTGATGAGGACTGGGTCAGGGACCAGTTAAGCAATCTGGACATCCATAAATCTATGGGTCCAGATGGGATGCACCCACAGGTGTTGAGGGAGCTGGCTGAAGTCATTGCTAGACCACTCTCCATCATCTTTGCTAAGTCGTGGGGAACGGGTGAGGTGCCTGAGGACTGGAGGAAAGCAAATGTCACTCCTGTCTTCAAAAAGGGCAAGAAGGAGGACCTGGGTAACTACAGACCGGTCAGCCTCACCTCCATCCCTGGGAAGGTGATGGAACGACTCATCCTTGGTGCCATCTCTAGGCATATCAAGGATAAGAGGGTCATTAGGGGCAGTCAGCACGGCTTCACCAAGGGGAAGTCGTGCTTGACCAACCTTCTAGACTTTTATGAGAACACAACTAGGTGGCTAGATGATGGTAGAGCAGTGGATGTGGTCTATCTTGATTTCAGCAAAGCATTTGACACGGTCTCCCACAACATCCTCCCTGCCAAATTGAGGAAGTGTGGATTAGATGATCAGGAAGTGAGATGGACTGTGAACTGGCTGGTGGGAAGAAGCCAGAGAGTGGTGGTCAATGGGGCGGAGTCTAGTTGGAGACCTGTGTCTAGTGGAGTCCCTCAAGGGTCCGTACTGGGACCAGTACTATTCAATATATTCATCAATGACCTGGATGAGGGTACAGAGAGCAGTGGCAGCAAGTTTGCTGGTGACACAAAGCTAGGAGGAGTGGCTGACACAGCAGAGGGCTGTGCTGCCATCAGAGAGACCTGGACAGGCTGGAGAGCTGGGCAGGGAAAAACTTGATGCAATAGAATAAGGGCAAGTGTCGGGTGTTGCACCTGGGCAGGAACAACCCCAGGCTCCAGTATAGGCTGGGAGATGATCTACTAGAGACCAGTGTAGGGGAAAGGGATCTGGGAGTCCTGGTGGGCAGCAGGATGACCATGAGCCAGCACTGTGCCCTTGTGGCCAGGAAGGCCAATGGCATCCTGGGGTGCATTTGAAGGGGTGTGGTTAGTAGGTCAAGAGAGGTTCTTCGTCCCCTCTACTCTGCCCTGGTGAGGCCACATCTGGAATATTGTGTCCAGTTCTGGGCCCCACAGTTCAAGAAGGACAGGCAACTGCTTGAGAGAGTCCAGCGAAGAGCCACCAATATGATGAAGGGAGTGGAGCATCTCCCTTATGAGGAAAGGCTGAGGGAGCTGGGTCTCTCTAGCTTGGAGAAGAGGAGGCTGAGGGGGGACCTTATTAATGTTTATAAATATATGAAGGGTGAGTGTCAGGAGGATGGAGCCAGTGTGTGGAGCCATTGGACAGTGGTGTCCAATGATAGGACAAGGGGCAATGGGTGTGAGCTGGAACACAGGAGGTTCCACTTAAACTTGAGCAGAAACTTCTTTCCTGTGAGGGTGCCAGAGCCCTGGGACAGGCTGCCCAGAGAGGTTGTGGAGTCTCCTTCTCTGGAGACATTCAAGACCAGTCTGGATGCCTTCCTGTGTGATCTCATGTGGTTGTTTCTGCTCGGCAGGGGGTTGGACTGGATGATCTTTCGAGGTCCCTTCCAATCCCTGACATTCTGTGATTCTGTGTTATCAATCATCTCTGACTTCTGTCAGTGGTATGAGCTTTAGAGGGATTTATCAGATCCTGAAGTTGGGCTGCTCAGATGCAGGGATGTGCCCTTCATCAGCATCAGCTGCTTACCCAGAAAGCAGGGATTGCTAGGGGCTGCTGCAGATCACTACCAGCAGCAAGAATCTACAATTCCATAATTAAAATCAAACAAAACTACCAAAACCTCTTTTTGACAGAAGGAAATAGTTGTAAAGGGGATGTGAGAGTAGCAGAAAAAGCAAGAGGAAAATCACCAGCTTCTGTATTTCCTATTGCTAGCAGGTAGGGGTATAATTTTGGAGTTCCTTCCTTTTTAATGGGATAGGTCGTAACTTTACCATCATTTATATGTCTTTCTGTATTTATTGCAGTGGCCTTCCCAGATGCATTGTGGAGTTGGTTCCTCTCCCTCAATCATTAGCCATGTCCTCACTGGTGGTGAGATAGCAACCTATGCTTTTCAGTCCAGAAAAAAATTCCACTGATGCTATTGAGAATTTTGTTCCATCAGAGACTGGGATCAGCTGCTTGGAAATAGAGAATTCTCATGTTTATGTTGGGTTGTTTGGGATCAGTGTTCCTCATACGGACCTACAGCTTGACACAGAAAAACAATTAAATGATCAGACATCTGTGATGCAAGCCCTTTATAATGCACTGACATTTGAAGTGTAGAGTACTGCAGTTACACATTTTGAATTTCTTGTCCTCAAATCCAATACAAATTCTCATTTTCAATTAGAAATTATTGGATGCTTCTTTATATTCCATTTCTATGGGAGCATTATGTCTCTATATAACATTTTGGGCTCTGTATGATTCATCACTATGATGTGTTTAAGAAGGAATGGAGAAGATGCATGCAAATAATTAAAAGATGCTCCAAAATCAGGACAACTGCAGACAAGTAATATCTTTTATCTGGAAGTCTACAATAATTTAGTCACAAAATACCTGCATGGGGAAAAAAAGGTTTTGATAATGGTTTCTTGAGTTTCTCAAAGATACAGGATGTGGTGGTTTCACCCACAGGTAGACCATGTGGTCCTGCACTCACTCCCCCCACCCGGTGAGATGGGAAGGGAGTCACAACAAAGGAGGCACAGATTAGGATGAGGACAGGGACAGCTCACTCACCAGTGATGGTCACGGGCAAAACAGACTCAACTTGGGGAAGAAAAATCAATTTAATTAATTACCAATCATCTGAGTAGCACAGTGAGACATAACAACCACATCTTACAACACCTTCCCCCACCCCTCCCTTCTTCCTGGGCTCAAATCACTTTGCTCCACATTTCTCTGCCTTTTCTCCCCAGCAGCACAGGGGACAGGGAATGGGGGTTCAGTCAGTTCACCTCTGCTGCTATTCCCCGCATGGAAGTCCAGGAACAAGATGTTCCAAAGCGAGCTTCCCATGGAGTCACAGACCTCTTCGGGCTCAGCTCCTGGCTCCAGCATGGGGACATCCACGGGCTGCAGATGGGCCTCCAGTCCAGTGCACCTCCTCCCCCCAGCTCTGGGGGTCCACCCCCGCTCTGGCATCGAGCGACTCTGGGGGGTCTCAATTCAGTTACACCTGTCTTCGGACTCAGCTTTTCTGCTCCAGTGTGGAGTCCTCCTTAGTCTACACATGGGTATCTACTCCGCTGTTGAACCTCCATGGGCTGCAGAAGACCTCCTTTACCTTCTCCTACTCCACGTGGTTGAACTGAGTGTCTGAGGTTCTCTGTCCTCCCACTCCTCCTCCTTCCTCCTGGTAATGAAGCTTTCTCTTTGTTTAGGTCGATGGTTGTCTTTTGTTCAGGTCAGTGGCCTCTCCTCCAGGTTCTCTCCACCTTCTTTTCAGGACAGTCCTTCCCCTCACAAATATGGATTCGCAGAGGTGTTTCTCTAGTGCTCATTGGCTCAGCCTGGGCTGGGTGGGGTACACCTTGGAGCCAGGGGAGCTTTTGGGAAGCTTCTCACAGGGTGGCCTCTTCCCCCACTACCAAAAATGCCCCCCCTGCCCCCCTCCCACAAACCCAACACACAGGATGAGCCAAAAGCTGAATGTTCTGCTAGGAGAATACAAGTGAGAAATGAAGCATCATTTTTCACCAGTAATGATCCAGGTAGAGTATTTAACCACTGATTGTGGTGGATGCTCTGTCAATAATAATTTTGAAGTGAGGTTTTGGTAGTATTCAGAAGATGAGCTCCAGCTGGTTTAAACCTGTAGGGATGCAAGGAGTCTTTCTGCGCTGAGTTACTCAGGTGGGCATTCTTGACAGTAGGAATAGCCCTTTGTACCTGATAATTTGTGAATTAGTAGAGACAGTGTATTAAAACAGAAAACTGAAAAGTCCTCATTTGTCTAAATGTAGGGTTGAGTTTTTTAATAGCTTTTTACAAATATTAGACCCAAAACAACTTGCTTGGAATCTATTTTTTTCTCTAAAATATCTAAGTGATGGAAATTACTTGAGAACTGGAGAGTGGCACTAAAATGAAATTGGGACCCTATCTGATAGTCACTACCTCCAGGATGAGAAATTTCCTTTGAACCTGAAATAAGGGAGTTTCAGGTAAACAAGAAATATTGAAATGGACTGCTCTGATTTCACAATCCAAATTGCATAAACTGAAGAAATAAAAGTATTAATAGTAAAGTGTAAATTAAAGATTGGATTTTTAAAAGCATGTTACCCAAACCTGCACAATAATTTCATCTGGAGGGAAGAAAGCATGCCATCTGATAGCAATGATTAATCCAAAGGAAGCCCAGACTTGTTCTCATTTAAGAAGAAAAATTATGTATTCTGTGAGAAGGTAAAAGCAGCTGTACTGGCTGAGATACCTGTGGGATGCTGGATGGGTCTTCTAGGAACCACAGAACACAGCCCACCATTTCATTTTTTTCAAAGACATAAAAGCAACTTTGTATCTGAAATATCCAAAGGACATTACAGGCACTTTTTTTTCATTTTATGATTTTTGGGGGGATTTTGCTGGCATAACTTAATGACACACAGTTGAACCACCCAACACCACACTATACAATAGAAAAAAAACCCGATTTAAAGCAAAGAGAGTAAGTGCAGTGTAATCGATCCTATGCTAACTCTGCCCCCAAGTTCAAAGAAAGACACAACTTTGAGATTAAAGTGTATGGACTACAATGAGCAAAATTAAAAGTATTTTTTTTCATTTTATAGTCCTAGTGATGGTTGTGTGTAGAGAAACATGCTGTGAGAAGCTAAGGCGTGGGTGACTTTTATTCAGCAACAGAGACTTTTGTGCTGTGTGTGAACCTTACTGACTGTATCACGTGGGTGGGGTCTTAACCAATTAGTTGCTGGCACACATCACATGTTGTGTGGCAAAGTGTATAAAAGGAACCTGTACCAAATAAAGACAGAGCAATCACCCTATCTCTATGAGAAAACGTGATTTAGACTCTCGGCACAGGCTACAGTGGCGCCCGAACGCCACTGATTACCCTGGATCTTCACAAGACACGAAACGCTGGGCGACACGTTGAGTGGAGGTTGATTTATTGCCGCAAGAAACGGAACGCTGTGCGACGCGTTGAGCGGACCCCCCCAGGCCGTATAGTCGAAATGTTGAAGGCATTTGTGGTAGAGACGTATAAAGTGTTGAACCACGGAAATCCGTCGTCCTTATCTTTTCAGGTGAGGCTGGATAGATGTTTAGCCTAGTGCGGTAAATGCCGGCCAGCATGCATGTATAATGGAAGCAGGATTTACTGCGTAGAGCCCTCATTAATTTCTCTAAGAGAAAGGAGGCATCTCTGGGTAGCTTTTTCATAAGCTGGTATCCTAAAGAGCAAGGATTCACCCCCCCCGCCCTCTTATTCGAATGGGAGGCGTAGCGGTGGTAAAAATCTTCTCAAGTTACCAGAAAAGACTGACCGCAGGCTCGGGGCACCTTGGAAAGAAAGCAGAAAGGAATAGCGGTCTTAAAATCTTCTCCAGTTCGCGAAAGAGACTGAACTGTAAATTCACCGCGCTAAGGCATGCGAAGAATGCATGAGACTCAGAGATAAGAGATAGCCCCTCTCTCTCATTTACTTACATGCTTTTTAGAAAAGCGCGATATAGCATTTTTTCAAACTCTTGAGAAGTATTTTGATGAGAATAAGCGGAGAAGTTTTGGAAAATGAACTGCGTAGTGTGGGCAAGACCCGCCCCCCTCCGAACAAGATGGCGCCCCCGAAAAAGAAGTGCGTCAGTTTTTGGGCAAGATGCCCCCCCCCCTCCTTCCCCCCCCCGTTGGATGACGATGCTGGGAGGCGGTGCTGAGTTGTGAGCTGACGGACCCGGGGGGGAGGCACTTTCCCCGCCTGGCACCACCTACTTCCCCCCCGAGGAGGCACCTTCTGCGCCTCTCACCACCCACCCCCCTTTCCCCCCCCGGGGAAGCTCCCCAGTCCCCCCCCTCGAGGGAGCGTAAAAAAGGATAGAAAAAGCAATGAGGAATTATGGACTGTGCTTTTCCTATATACAAGCATTTGTTGATTTCTTGATAATTAACCTGTTTGGACTATTTTTAGCAGCGAGCCAGAGATGGCGAACGGTGGTTTCCATGACGACTTTGATAAGAACTTTCCAACGGAGATTAAGAGCCGCCGCTTTCTCTGCAGCTTCAGCGGCGGGCTGCGGTTTTTTAAAGTGATATTAACCTGCATTTCAGACCTTCTAAAATTATGGTTTAAGTTATACAATGGTTTGTGATTTGTATTACATGAGAACCTAGCATGTTTTGTGGAATGGCTGAGTGAGTGACGGCCGTCGTGATTGATTGTGAGTGGTTAGAATTCAAGAAATAGGAATTGGACAAACATTATACGAGAATTTAAAAAGTTTAAAGGATCAGAGATAAATATGAAGTCATCGCTATTGTATGAGAGAGTCCCACAGCACTACTAACTCTGGGGAGAAGCTGTGTTTATATCGTTACAGATTCTGGAACGCCGTGGGATCAAATTCTGTTTGAGAGGAAAAAAAAAAAAAAAAAAAAAAAAAGAGGAGAAAGCCCTGAACACTGTATGTAGAAGAATATAAAGATGTAAATATATGTATTAGATAGTAACATAAGTAAGTAATGAAGTGTATATTAGTAATAGAAAATAACATAGGGTAGATGTGATTATGAATTATCCTTATTATAACATGAAAAGAGGTATCACTAAGTTTTTCTGCAGGAATTTACAGTTTCCAAAGAGTATTTTTAAATTAACAGAATGAGCATGGATCAAGTTTTCAGTATAAGCTATGGATTTTTATGAGGCTTTTAACTTTTAGTTTTCTTTCCTGATAAAAAATAGTGTCACCAGTTATCACCTTTATAATTAAGGCCCTGTCATCATTTTCAATGTGAGCTTTTATTCTTCAAGGGTGTATAATATGACTATAAGGATACTGTAAGCATGAAATTTGGCTTTGAAAAACAATCTCAACTAGCAGGGACTTCTCCTGAGGAGAGATTTTTAGTTTGTTTCTTTGTTTTGTGACATGGATTATATTTCAAATCAAAAATCAATCAGCAAAGAAGGACCAACCCCATATTAGTATCATTATTACTATTGTTATTATTATGAATTTTTTTTATGCTTCAGAAATAGTTCTGTTTTAGGGTAATGTAAAGAATGAAAACTCTGAACCAAGTCTTATTTTGAAAACTGAAGCAGCAGATGCAGAGATTTTAAATTGGCCATTATAAATATACATTTAGTACTGAAGTTATCTACTGATTTTTGATTGGGGCCATTGACGGCAGCGCTCGCCCGACACTTAGACTTAAATGGAAAGCAGAAAACCCTGTTTGGGTTGATCAATGGCCTCTATCAAAAGAGAAGCTGCAACATGTTGAGGAACTTGTATAGGAACAATTATAATTGGGTCATATTAAACCCTCTGTTAGCCCATGGGACACTCCTATTTTTACCATTCAGGAAAAAATCTGGGAAATGGAGACTATTACATGATTTGAGAGCTGTAAACAATTGTATGGAGGACATGAGAGCCTTGCAACCTGGGTTACCATCTTCAGCCATGTTGCCAGAAAAATGGGATTTGTTAATACTAGATTTCAAAGATTGTTTTTTCACGGTTCCTTTATACAAGGATGATGGTGACAAGTTTGTGTTTTCTGTGCCCTCCATCAATAGGGCTGCCCCATCACAGCGTTATTAATGAGTTGTACTGCCACAGAGTATGAAAAACTCTCCTACCATTTGTCAGTGGTTTGTGGATTTAGCCTTAAGACCGTGGCGAAGGGAAAAGCCTGACTTGATTGCATACCATTATATGGATGACTTATTGGTAGCTAGCCGTACACTCCTTCCTGAGCAAAAACAGAAAGAACTTGTAACATGCTTGCAGAATTTTGGTCTAGTCATTGCACCTGAAAAGGTTCAAAACATTCTCCTTGGAATTACTTGGGCATGCACATTACAGAAATTAGACTCATACCTCAGAAAATTATTTCGCACCCAGACATTAAGACTGTTAATGATGTTCAAAAGTTAGTAGGTGATCAGCAGTGGCTTTGAACTTTCTGTGGAATTGCTAACACAGATCTTTCTCCTTTGATTGACCTTCTACAGAATAGTAGTCCCCTTTCTGACCCTAGATCATTTACTGTGAAGGCTATGAAAGCACTGGATGACATTACAAAAAAAAAAAAAAAAAATTTTTTTAGACACTCAGACATAGATCATAGATTGGAAAATTGTCCCTTTTCTTTAGTTATCTATAACTGAGAGAAAGAAGATGTTTCATTGATTGTTCAGTTACCTGACAGCGCCCCTATGCGATTAATAGAGTGAGTGTTTCATAGCTCTACTTTTAGGGCCACAATTGCTACTCGGGCCGATGCAATTAGGCAGTTGATATTAAAGTTGGGGCCCGAGGACACCCATGGTAGGTTATTCACAATGTACATTTAGTATTTTAGGTAAGGATATTAGTGCTCAAAATACACGAATTTGTGGCTTGTCATGGAATAAAGGAAGGTTTTAAAGTACCAATTTTCCACAATGATAAATACATTCTGCTACACCAACAATTCAGCGATTAATAAGCCACTTATATTGTACAATGACACAGTAGCTCTTAAAGCAGAAGATTGCATCTAAGATAGGGATTTTTAGTAGCATTTTTACAATTTCATTATGAATTCCTAAAAAGACATTAGGTTGTTATAACTTGAATGTTCTGATGTAAAACCACAACAGCAAGGAAATTCAGAGTTGATTCTATTTCGGTTGATGAGTTCAGAGCAAATTTTCTTTCCTTGTTTTTGTGTGTTTGTCATAGCTTTGATATTTGAATGTTTTTTTTTTTCTCATTGTTAGACACACTAAATGGCTTATACTGTATTTGGATAACACTGATTAGGATGGATACTGACAAATTGGAGATCCTTGAACTGCTCTAACTTGCAATCAACATTAATTTGGATTTTTCTTTAATTCTGCAGATACATTTTTGGTTGACGTGGTTAGATTGTTTCAAATGTGAAAGTGTTTTGAGTAGTATTTTATATTGATGTATATATTGTAATAGAAATCATTGTAATAGTTATAGTAGCTTTTAGGTATAAGTACACTACATCCAGATGGGGCTATACAGTACTGTGATGTTCAACACCTGGGCGGAGTAACTGCTTGGAGGCAGATTGCAATGTCAGTAAACCGTGATTAGTACTACATAGCATTCATACATCTGGTAAATTAGTGCTTAAAAAAAAAAAAAAAGGAGAAAAGAGTCTTAAGTTTATAGTTATAACTGCATTAAGAATATTGTTGATTAGCATTTGTTTTAAAACCTTAAGTTGTAGTACCTAGATAAAACATGTGGATAACTTTGACTAATGTAAGAAAGTAAGAATCACTATGGCTTTCACTACCTATGCCTGAGAATCCTTTTAGGACCTATCTTGTAAGAGTGCTTACTATAACTTTGCTCACATAGATGTTAGTAGACATTGATAGCATTAGACATGCAGTGCTACAGAATAGAGTAGCAATTGATTTTTATTTGTTAGCTCAAGCGACATGTTTGTGAGGAATCTGAAGGCATGTGCTGTATGATTCTATCAGACCACTCAGACTCAATTCATATGGCCATTAGAAGGTTAAGGGAAAATGTCAAACAGTTGAGGGTAAATAGTGATAATTGGTTAAGTGAATAGTTTTTACACGAATGAGTCTTTTCACTATTAAAGTCAGGATTTAAGAGGCTATTTGTAATTTGGTAATCTTTTATTAGTGCCTTGTTTGCTATCGTGTCTGCAAGGGCCCTGAAGAAGATGGTGGACAACGCCTTTGTGGTATAAAGACAAAAAATAGAAATTTTTGGCTCCTTAAGAGCCCAAGATGCAGGCAGTTTTGGCCTTAGCGGTTAATTCCTGACTTTTAAAACACCAGAATAGAAAAACAAGATAAGAAAATTCTAATATAATTGGTCAGAAGTAAAAAGAAGGCCTTAGATGGCTCGGTATTATAATCTTGCTTTGCATTGTAGCGCATATATCGTTTTCTTGTATGGCCAAACGTGTGGATCAACTTGCCCTAGGTATTCTTTTAGCTTAAATTGATAAAAACGGGGAAGAGTGTAGGAAACTGTTGGCAGAGCACCACGTAGAGCACCGTACACATCTGGTGTGGATGCTGATATGTTAGGATCAGCTTTGAAAAATCAGAATATTGAGTGCTTCTCTAGGTCGGATTGGTATTGATTTGCGTATGGAGTGGAGTCAAGCTGGTTTGATGTGGACTTTGGGCTGATTTGTTTTCATGCTGGGTCGGAGATCTGGCCATCTCAGATTGTTTAGGAGACTGGATGGGAAATGGTAGCCATTTCCATGTTGGTGTCTCCTAACAGCAGAAATACATTTCTTTTGGCAGCCTGTCGCTTTAAAATTCAACTTTAGTTGAAGAGAGTGTATGCTTTTTTAGGCATTAAAATTTTTAGTTTTAATTATAGTAAGAATTACTTATAGATTTGTAATTAAAAGAGTACAGAGTGTCATTGCTACAGGAAAAGATGGACGTCAGCTGAAAATTGTGACGAAGAAGTGAACCTGAACCAAGATGGGAGCGTGCCAGTGAGACTGAGAGATCAACGTGTGATTAGCGCTATTAACCAATAGTAATTAGCTTCGTAGTGTGTGGACACGTATGCGAAACCAAGTCAGAAGAAACTTTGAAAATTTTGTATCAGGAGTACCTTTAGCTGGGAACCACAAAGTAGGAGTACCCCGTTCCCTGTTAACGTTTGGCTTTCCTCATTTGGATTGGGACCATGGTTCAAAAACCACAGTGATGTATTTATTTGGCATTGGAGGCATAATTTTATTGGTAATATTTTGTTGCCCTGTTTGATCAGCTGCTTGCAAAATTTGATTATAAAGACATTTTTCTAGAATACAGGCCACTCCTTATACAAAAGAAAAAGGGGGAAATGTAGAGAAACATGCTGTGAGAAGCTAAGGCGTGGGTGACTTTTATTCAGCAACAGAGACTTTTGTGCTGTGTGTGAACCTTACTGACTGTATCACGTGGGTGGGGTCTTAACCAATTAGTTGCTGGCACGCATCACATGTTGTGTGGCAAAGTGTATAAAAGGAACCTGTACCAAATAAAGACAGAGCAATCACCCTATCTCTATGAGAAAACGTGATTTAGACTCTCAGCACAGGCTACAGTTGTGGTGGGTTGACCCTGGCAGGATGCCAGATGCCCACCAAAGCCCACTCTATCACCCCCCTCCTCAGCTGGGCAGGGGGAGAAAATATAACGAAAGGCCGTGGGTGGAGATAAGGACGGAGAGAGATCACTCACCAGTTACTGGCACGGGCAAAACAGACTCGACTTAGGGGAAAAAACAAATTTACTTTATTACCAATCAAAATTAGAGGAGAGTCAGAAGTAAAACCAAATCTTAAAACACCTCCCCCATACCTCCCTTCTTCCCGGGCTTCATGTCTCTCCTGATTTCCACCTCCTCCCCCCAGCAGCACAGGGGGACAGGGAATGGGGGTTGGGGTCAGTTCATCACACGTTGTTTCTGCTGCTCCTTCCTCCTCAGGGGGAGGACTCCTCCCCCCGCACCAGCGTGGGGTCCCTCTCATGGGAGACAGTCCTCCACCAACTTCTCCAACGTGAGTCCTTCCCATGACTGACAGTTCTTCACGAACTGCTTTAGCATGGGTCCATTCCATGGGGTGCAGTCCTTCAGGAAGGGACTGCTCCAGTGCGGGTCCCCTATGGGGCCACAGGTCCTGACAGGAACCTGCTCCAGCGTGGGCTTCCCATGGGGTCACAGCCTCCTTCGGGCATCCACCTGCTTTAGCGTGGCGGTCCTCCATGGGCTACAGGTGGTCATCTGCTCCACCATGGACCTCCATGGGCTGCAGGGGGACAGCCTGCCTCATCATGGTCTTCACCACAGGCTGCAGGGGAATCTCTGCTCTGGTGCCTGGAGCACCTCCTCCCCCTCCTTCTTCCCTGATCTTAGTGTCTGCAGGGTTGTTTCTCTCACATCTTCTCACTCCTCTCTCCAGCTGCAAAGTGTGCAGCTTGTTTTTCCTGTCTTCCCTTTTTTTTTCAATTCTGTTCTCCCAGAGGCGTTACTGATGGGCTCTGCCTTGGCCAGCAGTGGTTGGTCTTGGAGCCGGCTGTAGCAATTGTTAAAAACGTAATTAACACTGTATATAAAGCAAAAGTGAGACAATTGCCACCTCCTAAAGACCTTAAGAAATCTGACCTGCAGACATCCCCTCGGACTGAGTGATATCACTGGCACCATAAACAGATTTTTGCAGGAAACCAACAGCTATTGTCCTTAACTGCTAGGTATTATTATTACTATTCCTGTCTTTGTTGATGGTGATGGGCTAGGAAGTCTGCAGCTCAGGTTTCTCAAGACCATACTGACTCCTACAAGGAGTAGCACCTCACCTTCAAAGGGTGTCAATGGGAGTTTAGAGCTCTTAGGGCTTTCCCACTAGCACTTGGACCTTGGCAAGGTCCTGCTCAGGGAGGCAGTTTTGTTAGATTGTAGCATTAATTCCAACATGTGCTTAATTGATAGGACCAGTTACATCAGCCTGATTACAGATTTGACACATATATATGGCAAGCGGATGTACAGCTAGCCATTTATGCATGCAAATGCCAGCTTTTCATGTTCTGTTCCAATAACTGTATCTGTAAATTCAAAGCAAAACTTGAATGGAGAAAGAAGGGGCAGTGAGATCTCAGCTTCTCGGTTCAAGCTAGAAACATCATGACGTTGTCTTGATACCTCTGGTGAGTCTTAGAGGTGAGTCTAAGCCCAATAGGACAAGGGGAAATGGTTTTAAACTAAAAGAGAGGAGATTCAGACTAGATGTAAGGAAGAAATTTTTTACACTGAGGGTGGTGAAACACTGGAACAGGTTGTCCAGAGAGGTGGTAGATGCCCCATCCCTGGAAACATTCAAGGTCAAGTTGGATGGGTTGAGCAAGTTGAGCAACCTGGTCTAGTTGATGATCACAGAATCAGAATGTTAGGGATTGGAATGGACCTTGAAAGATCATCTAGTCCAATCCCCCTGCCAGAGCAGGAACACCTACAGTAGGTCACAGAGGAAAGAATCCAGGTGTGCTACCATCCAGCAAGACCTGGACAGGCTGGAGAGCTGGGCAGGGAAAAACTTGATGAAATAGAATAAGGGCAAGTGTCGGGTGTTGCACCTGGGCAGGAACAACCCCAGGTTCCAGTATAGGTTGGGAGATGATCTACTAGAGAGCAGTGTAGGGGAAAGGGATCTGGGGGTCCTGGTGGACAACAGGATGACCATGAGCCAGCACTGTGCCCTTGTGGCCAAGGAGGCCAATGGCATCCTGGGGTGCATTAGAAGGGCTGTAGTTAGTAGGTCAAGAGAGGTTCTCTGTTGGGACCGAGAGAAGACCCGGATGCTCAAATATATAAAAAATCATCAGGCTTCTTCTTTATTGATTACACACATGCTTCTTATATACAGCAGTTAATTAAGCTTATGCATATTCTCAAAAACCCACACTGATTGGCTCATTAATTTTCCTGAGAACTTTCTCTTTGTTATCACAAGCGGTGCCACTCTGCCTGGCCTCCAAGGACAAGCCCTACTTCATGATTTCTAGCTTCCTTATTTCCAGTTTGATAAAAGTTGTTTTGTCTGAAGTTCTCAAGGAGAGTAGGCATCTTGGAGACTTCACTTATGTCAAGGGCTTAATGCTGCGGTCTAAGCCATTTTAATACCCTCACTGCTTTCTGCTAAAAGCTCTGATTGTACAAATATCTCTTAGTGATCTACAACACTCCTCCCCCTCTACTCTGCCCTGGTGAGGCCACATCTGGAATATTGTGTCCAGTTCTGGGCCCCACAGTTCAAGAAGGACAGGGAACTGCTTGAGAGAGTCCAGTGGAGGCCACCAAGATGATGAAGGGAGTGGAGCATCTCCCTTATGAGGAAAGGCTGAGGGAGCTGGGCCTCTTTAGCTTGGAGAAGAGGAGACTGAGGGGGGACCTTATTAATGTTTATAAATATCTGAAGGGTGAGTGTCAGGAGGATGGAGCCAGGCTCTTCTCAGTGATGTCCAATGGTAGGACAAGGGACAATGGATGTAAGCTGGAACACAGGAGGTTCCACTTAAACTTGAGCAGAAACTTCTTTCCTGTGAGGGTGACAGAGCACTGGAACAGTCTGCCCAGGGAGGTTGTGGAGTCTCCTTCTCTGGAGACATTCAAGACCCACCTGGATGCCTTCCTGTGTGATCTCATATAGGTGTTCCTGCTCCGGCAGGGGGATTGGACTGGATGAGCTTTCGAGGTCCCTTCCAATTCCTAATATTCTGTGATTCTGTGGGTTTTGAATGTCTCCAGAGAAGGAGACTCCACACCCTCTCTGGGCAGCCTGTTCCAGTGTCCTGTCACTCACAGTGAAAAAGTTTTTCCTTATGTTTACATGGAACCTCCTATGCTCCAGCTTGTACCCACTGCCCCTTGTCCTACCATTGGACATCACTGAGAAGAGCCTGCTCACTGCAGGGAGGTTGATAGTGGGCATTTGGTATTTTTCAGTTTGTCTCTTTAAATTTTAACCATTAGCATTTCTAGCTTCTTAGTTTACTTATCTTGACCTGACAAGGACTGACCTTCTGGACAATTTATTACGAAGCTCAACTTGCCAGGGGTAGGTCTGGACAGCTTATCACAGAACTCCAACTCCCTACTTGCCAAGGATGGACCTTGTGGGTGATTTATCACGGAACTCCAACCAATTTAAAACTGATGAGCAAAGATAACGAGGAAGAGGCCCGGGCCCAGGTCCAGAAAGAAAGTGCGCCTGAGCAAAATCAAGAGGTTAACTACAGGTGACGATGAGGAGGGGGGGGGTAACTATAGCTTGCGATGAAGATTTCCCTCTAAGACCCTCAACGACCACCACCACAGAGCTCTGCGCAGGCGTGGAGGGGAGGAGACCTAATTTTAATATGGAGCGGGGAAAGGTCATGCATATGCATAGGTGTTTTGCATTAGCTAATGAATATGTATAGCAATATACCTTAAATATAGAGAGCTAACTGCCTTAAGGCGCGCACGTTTGTGGTGGAGCGATCCCCCGTGCGCCCAGCGCTGAATAAACACAGCTACTGCACAACCTTACAGGTTGTGGAGTCTCTTTCCGCACATCAGAGGTTGGACTAGATGACCTTTAAAGGTCCCTTCCAACCCAAACCATTCTGTGATTTCTTCCTTACATCTAGTCTGAATCTCCTCTCTTTTAGTTTAAAACCATTTCCCCCTGTCCTATCACTACAGGCTCTGCTAAAAACTCTGTCTCCATCTTTCTTATAGGCCCCCTTCAAGTACTGAAAGGCCACAACAAGGTCTCCCTGGAGCCTTTTCTTCTCCAGGCTGAACAGCCCCAACTCTCTCAGCCTGTCCTCATAGGAGAGGTGCTCCAGCCCTTTGATCATTTCTGTGTCCCTCCTCTGGATCTGCTCCAACAGGTCCATGTCTTTCCTGTGCTGAGGACTCCAGAACTGGATATAGGTGGGGTCAGAACACAGAAAAACAAATAAATGCCTTCGGTAGGTCAGAAACCTTTTTATGGCTAAGGATGTCTACTTGCCAGACATGGAATATGGACTTTCTCTCAAGAGGAGATAGACGGAGGTGGGAACACACAGGGATGGGGGCTTTTATCCCAGAGCTGGCTTATGCAGAGCTTCCCAGAACAATTTCTGTGAAGAAAAGGACTCCTGAAGCCCTGTTTGCTGTGGGTAATACTCTCCTGGAGCTGTGCAACAGATTAGCTGACTTAATGAACTTCTTTCCAAGTCTCATTTTTCATTTAGTTTCCTAAGAGGAAATGAGGCTCCTAATATTTTGGTCCAATGCTCTCATCAGCATGAAAATTATGATGTGAAAATATTTCCTAATGATTTTCTTCTAATTAAAACCAATAAAAAATAATTATTTTCTTTTTTCCTTTTGGGACATACAGTCTGGATTTGATTCCACTTGCCGATGTGTCCCAACTCTTGTCAATGCTTTGGACGTGATGCCAGAAGGAAGTCTATAACAGGCAAATTGCAGCAACATACTTACTGGCACAGTTTTTTATGTTATCCACCACTGGTTGGTTTATGCATTGCAGTTTGGGGATTTTCTGTGCATATAAATGTTTACTTTATTAAGAAACCCAGCTCTGTCCCAGCTAAAACCCAGGACATATAGTTAGGTGATATTTTTAGTCATAATAGTAGTTAATAGTAGTTTCATGTGAATGTCTGTAGTTCATCAGCCTTGGCTGCCATGTATCTTATGTAGGAAATGAAAGCGTCTGCAGGGGAATATGCCACTTTCATTGCACAGCACTTAATCTACACACAATGTATTTATTTTAGGTAATAGAGGAAGCAAATAACTTCTATGTGTCTCACTTCAAGTAACTGCATTAATGCTGTGCGATACAGTATCACTCTGTTTAGGATTCTGTCCTGATTTTTGCTAGGATAGGGTTAATTTTCTTCTTAGCAGCTAGAAAGCACTGTGTTTTGGTTCCAGTGAGGATTGGTATGAGAACAATGTTGATAACTCCAAGGACACTGTGCTTGGGCAGTTTGCAAGAGCAGAGGACTGCAAGGGGGGAGTGGAGAAGAAAAGTGCAGTAGTTAGTAAAACCCAGAACTGACAGGTGGATGTGCCAATGAGATATTCCATAGCATGTCACGTCATGTTCAGTATATTCACCGGGGCTGACCGGAAAGGGGGGATTCTCTCGGGAATCGCTCGGGCTCGCTTTTCCAGGATTGTGATTTCGGTTTCGGGGTTCCTTTTTGCTCCTCTGGGACCGTTATCAGCAGGTGGTGAGCAACTGTACTGTGCATCATTCATATAGATATCTAGCTGTTATCATTATTACTCTTATTATTCTCATTATTTTAATTTTATTTTGCTCTAATTATTAAATTGTTCTTATCTCAACCTACAAGTCTCCTCACCTTTACCCCTCCAATTCTCTCCCCAATTCCCTGGATGGGGGGGGAAGGGGCAGGGGAAGGGGAGGCTGTGAGTGGCTGTGTCTTGTTTGGTTGCCAGCTAAGTTAAACTATCACAATTCCAGAGACAAATAATCGTTCATTAGAAAAAAAAAGATCAATGCAATCACTGTTTATTACTTGTTATTTACTATTTTATGTAATTTTACTTTTAGAAGTATCCAGTCAGATTCCAGTTACACTACCCTATTTTGGGGACTAATTATGTACTGTACAGAGGGAGAAGCCACTCTGAACAATTCATAACTGACTGACTAGAGGAAAATCTGTTTCCCGGCATTTCCAGGTGAAAATTTATCAAAGAAACAGAATCTTATGAATCAGCATTAAGTAATAAGCAGTGAAAAGGGGCAAATATATCAGACCTGTTGCAAATGAAAAAGTAATTGCAAACACCAGCATCAGCCAAGTTTTAACTAGTTTTTAACCATTTTGATACAGACCTTGGAGAAAATAATGAGAGTCTTTCTTTTGATGTCTCCATCCCTGGATCAGGCTCTTTTTACTGCAAAGTTTTCTTCTCCAGCACAACTTGGCATGCAGTGTATGTTTTCCACAAAGTACTTAAAAGAGAAGGTAATTCAGCTGTTTTGCTTTCCTGCCTAGTGGGAGCTCTACTCAGCACTCAAAAATGTATGCAAGTGTGTGACTAATGTACAGCAATAAGACTCAGGATGGAGCCACTTTATTAATTGTTTGGTATTGTTCTTTGTTACTCAGTGTTTTGTAAATCCTCCTGGTTACGGAGACGTTTTTATTAGAGAATACATTTTTGAAAATGGGGTTCTGCAAAAATGAAATTTCAGAGTTTGTGTGTCGCAGCATTGATTTTTTTCTATTTATAATAACACACTATAGCATATCTTGTTTTATATCAAGAGGATAAAATGTCCCTAACACAGTGATCTCCATTCTGTGGTAATGGATAAAGCCTATTTATGATATGTCATTTATTCCACAGTGGACAGTAAATAAAAGCCATTTCAAGCTTTGGTTAAATCAAAGCTTGTTCGGGATTTCAGCAGATTAGCAAGTTACCTTTGGGACCATTTTTATTTTCAGTTGTTTTCCCATATGCTATTGACTGTCCATGTTTTACTATAAATACTACTTCTTGCTTGCTCGCTCCCTATCTCACACCAAACCCTTGGATTGTAGAGTGATTTGTAAAGACAAGCAGATAAAGTAAATACAAAGTACTGTATTAAAATTTCTTTCCCATCGATGTAACAGAAATAAAACTAAAAGTTTTGATAGCAGACTGAAAGCCAAAGAAGAGGACCTTGGACAGAGATCTCTGGAAAGTCCAGAGATCATTGTGAGATCTTATAAAGGCATCAAAAGGGATACAGCAGAAACACAGGGTTTTGTCCAAAAAATATCTACTAAAAACTGCCACATATCAGCCACTTTGGCTTTGGCATTTACTACTGATACTGGACAGTCATAAGAGGGTGTTGGGACCACATGTCCCTTTCTTGCTCTGCTTTGTAGATAGACAAGTTAACATCAGCACACAAAGAATGAAGGGCCTCTGGCCTCTGGAGTCAAAAACTACCTCGTTGGCCTGAAGTCATCACACTAAAGAAATATAATTTAATCAGAAAATCACACATATGCTACTTTATAAACATCGAGACAAGAACAACAAATGTTTTAATATGTGGTGAAATAATTTTGGTAATTTGTGTGGGTTTCTGCTTTCTTAAGAAAAATGGTCTACCTGTGAAGAAATGCAGTTCTGGGTCAACCAAAACTTTTTGGAAATTCAGAGTCAATGTAATACTCTCACCTAATTGGAAAGAATCAAAATGTTTCACATCACAGTGTTTGAAATAAAAAGGCTTTATCTGTTCTCTGGTAAGTTCACAGTGGATATAAATCATAGAATCATTAAGGTTGGAAAAGACCTCTAAAATCACCAAGTACAATTGTCAACCCAACACCACCATGCCCACTAAACCATGTCCTGAAGTGCCATGTCTACACGTTTTTTGAACACCTCCAGGGATGGTGACTCCACTGCTCTCCTGGGCAGCCCGTTCCAATACTTGACCACTCTTTCAGTAAACAGATTTTTCCTAATAACAAATCTAAACCTCCCATGGAGGAACTTGAGGCTGTTTCCTCTTGTCCTATCACTTGTTGCTTGGGACAAGGAACTGACCCCCACCTCTCTACAACCACTTTTGAGGCAGCTGTAGACAGCAATAAGGTCTCCCCTCAGCCTCCTTTTCTCCAGACTAAACAATCTCAGTTCCCTCAGCCTCTCCTCATAAGACTTGCTCTCTAGACCCTTCACCAGCTTCATTGCCCTGCTTTGGATACTCTCTAGCAACTCAATGTCTTTCTTGAAGTGAGAGGCCCAAAACTGAACACAGTACTCAAGGTGCGGCCTCACCAGTGCCGAGTACAGGGGCACAATCACTTCCCTACTCCTGCTGGCCACACTGTTTCTGATACAAGTCAGGATGCTGTTGGCCTTCTTGGCCACCTGGGCACACTGTTGGCTGTCAATCAACATTACCAGGTCCACAAAGTAGGAACAGACCTTTTCACCCAAAGAAACCCCATTAAATTCCCTACTTGTGTCTTCCCACTCATGCTTTGGGGAACCTTCCAGGCATCACCGGAAGGACCTCTGTAGACAAAGCAGTGATGGGTTTCACATGCTGATGGGTCCCTGGCTGCGCAGTTGCGGGCAACAGGCTCTAATTTACTTGTGGTGAGCCTGAGCACTTGCTTAGGCACATGAATTCAGTTATATT
Organism: Caprimulgus europaeus; assembly: GCA_907165065.1. Next base: position 271,280 of record OU015537.1, read on the forward strand.
ACATCATTACCATACCACAGGTGGTTAAAGCTGTGAAGAGTCTACTTGAAGGCAGTTGCTCACAAAAAAAAAAACCCCAAACCAACATGAGGGGAAAACCACCTTATCTCAGCATCCCACGGTGGGGACTGTCAGGATTGGTGGGGACTGTCAGGATCGAAGCAACTCCTCAGGGCCTGTCCTAGCCCGAAGCCGTAAGTAATCAAAGGAGATGAAGCCTCAGGCAGGTTAAATCTGCTTCAGGATGCGATCAGGGAAATAAGGCCTGTTGAAGGGCCAGGGGAGCAGGGCCATGCCACCCTCAGACCATGGCTTTGGGGACTGAGGGGCATCGTGCCCTGCACTGCCCCTCTGAGGGAAGAGGTTTTGCCCTCCCTTGTCCAAGGAGCATTTAAATTTTGATTTAGTTACAGCTTTATTGGCCGCTCGAGGGCAAGCAGCCCGAGGGTATCCCCATACCGGGCCCGCCGCGGTTCCTGAGGTAATTTCTGGTGGGCTACTTTTTCTCAGCGCCCACCCGCGCCCAGCGCAGAAGGTTACGGGGATGGGCAGCCGTGCTCACTCACACCGCTAGTGCCTCTGTGCGCCAGCGGCTTACTCAAACCTCCGCTCCACTTCTCCTTTCCCGATCAACCGCCCCTAGCTGGCGCTGCCAAGGAGGGGTACACAACACCACCCATCCAACCCCATCTCTCTTCGCCTCGCGTCTTTTTTAAATTTATCTGTCCTTGTTTTTTTTCCGCCGCGGGCACTCGATTGGCGTCTCAATCCGCCAATCGGAGGCGTGAGCCGAGTCTCCGCGCCCATTGCCCAACCCTCGCCCGCTGTTTCTCAAGTGACGGGTGCCTAAGCCAATGATCCGTCTCCCCACCCACCGCCGGGGGCGGGGCACGGCAGGAACCAATGGGCACGGGGAGGGCGGGAGCGCAAGGGAAGGCAGTGCTGAGGGAGGAGAGTGCCTGTGTGCTTTTCCGAGGAAGAGGTTGGTTTGGGGTTGTTTCGGTTGGTGGCCTGGGTGGGCTTGGTAGGATGGAATGGGCTTGGTAGGATGGAATGGGCTTGGTAGGATGGAATGGGCTTGGTCCTGGTGGGGGATGGGGGCGTCTTCCCACGCCCTCCTCCCCATTTGTTATGGTGGGATGCGGCGGGAGGCCTCGGCAGGCCTCGGCGGGCCCCGGCGGGCCTCGGCGGGCCCCGGCGGTGGTTCGGAGCTTAGGGGGCTGCTTTTCCCGGCGGGAGGAAACGATCGCGTGGAGCAAGGGGGCGGCTCTTGCCGGCCACTCGTTGGGTCTGTGTGAGGGAAAGTGGGGTTGGGGGGAGGTCGCTGTCACCTCCCGCCGCCCACATGCCGGAATAGCCCCCGACGCGGAGCGGTGCGAGGTGGGAAGGGTCGGCTTGTGCTGCCCTGTGTGTGTATGGGTGGTGAAGGGAGGAAAAGTTATGTTTCTCCTTCCTTTTTCCCTCCCTTTCTCCCTCCCTTTCTGCCCGGTCTTTTTTTCTTGCAGAGATCAGGTGTACGAAACTTAGTGCCGAGGTGGTGGAGAAAGTTAGGAGCAAGTTGCAAAGAAGTCTTTAGGATTGCAGGCTTTGCTTCAGCCCGTGCCATTTTGTCTGTTTCTCTCCTAGTTCAGAGCCAGGGATGTGAAATACACACTGCCTACATGAGACATGTACATGTGATTAGTGGGTTTCTTCATAGCATTTGTTTTAATGCTGTAGCTATCTATGCGTTGTAAGATGTAAGCAAGCATAATCTGATAAGTGTTTCATCTTCCTAGATAAGCACATGGGAGACGTTGTGTTGTGATAAGTGCAAGTAGCTGGTGTTACTGCAGAGTTGTAGAGTTCCTATTTGTATTTTTTTGTGGGGAGTGGAGAGGAAGAGAAAAAGTGTGACCTAGTATAGTCTTTTAGTCTTCACTCTGGGGAAATAAAAGAAGGAAAAAAAATTGAAGGGTAAAGAGCCCTTGTGATAGTTTTGGAGAGCTGTTGAATTGAACAGCTGTGATTCAAACTGCAGCCTAGTCTCATGTCTTTTTGGTTGTATGTCACAGTTTTGGAATAAAAAAAAACCCACAAATGTGTGTTGTGCTCTGTTTAAATACTTCACAAACAAGTGGGTAGCATTAAGAAAAAGCTTTGCTTACTGGGTTTACCAAACAAGTATATCTGAAAATGCTGCTAGTGAATGCTGCAACCTGTGTATATTGTGTGTAGAGCTCATGTTATCACAGTTCATAGTTATGAACGAGCAAGAAGTTTATAATGACAACTTATTAGGAGACCGCATGTAACAGCAGGTTTGTCCTTAAGTGTTCCTCTCTTAGCCTAGAGAGCTGTACTTTCAAACTGATTCATTACATTATTTCTGTTGGGGCTGGACTCTGTAGTGAGAGACTGTTTAGTCTTTGCTTTGTTCTCCAGACTGAAAAAAAACCCCAAAAAACCTTGTTGTCATTAAGGCGAAAGGCTTCTCTTAGCAGAACAAGGTTGTTATTTAGACTTTACTATGCTTTATCGCAGTATTGGAGCTTGCATGGTGCGTGAATAGATTTTTTTTTTTTGGTGTGTGTGTTTGTTCTGAGACATAGCTTTAAAATTAAAACTTTAGCATTTACAAACTAGTGAATTAGAGGGGAATGACAATATAAATAAAAGGGAGATTTTTGAAGTCACTTCCCCCCATTTGTCTAGCACTATCATGATGAAAGATAGCATTAGTTACAAATGCCTTTAAAAAAAAAAAAAAGGAAAGGGGAGGATCTCATTTAAAGTGGCTTAAACTTATCTCGGAGATAAGTCTAAGCACGCATTTAGCAGTACGTTGGGGTGTTTAATAGAGTAACCTGGTAGTTGATTGTTGTTCTGCTGTTGTGTGGATCAGACTACACTGGCAGGCACCAAAATGAATGAAAGTGTTTGAAGATCTATTTTCTTTATGGAAGAAGCTGGAGGTGTGTAATATAATCCTGAAGAATAATTCGTCAACTTTCCTGAGGTTCTGTTTGATGATAAAAAGGAAAACACAATCGAAAAAGTGAGGTTAAAAAAATTGGTGTCTTTATTGATCTCTTCTTTTCCTCTATCCAGAAGCTATATTCATGAACAAAATCAAAGAAGTTTGAATTACACAGTGAATCTCCAAATGAAAGGCACTCCTGGGTCCTCCTCAATCTTCCTTTTCTACTTGATCTTTCAGAAGTGTTGAGCATCAATTGATATAATTCAGTTTATTTGAGCTCAAAAAATATTCTCTGCTACTAAGAGCAACTTTAAAAAACAAAACTTGTTTCTAATTCCTTTCCCACAGAAGTACTGGGAGAACAGGCTTTGTAGTATGTTCTGGACAACAATGAATCTGAGCTCTGCTTGAGACTGAAGAGAATTCCTAACTTTTGTTTATATAAAAGAACAGTATGCAAAGTTTTAATTATTATAAAATGTATTCCAGAATTTTCAAATGTATTCAATGCTGCTTTAATGATTGTGCATGTAAATGCCCTGTAATTGAAAGCATCCATTTATGGGCCTGACTTGCTAAGTGAGCTGTAAATTCTGCTTTTCAGATTGGATTTAATGACTTTTATCATAAAGCCACAAACTGGTTGTGAACTGTGCCAAGAGGCAAACAATACCTAAGCTTACTTTGCCAAAATATTTGTAATTGTTGATTTGTTAAACTGAATTGCTGCAGGTCATGCGATGGGATTAGTTTTTTGTAATAGAATGGAGAGTGCAGGCAAGCCCTGTGGTAAATACTCTCTGGGCTAGAAGAAATGTGCTGCTGCAGAAAACCTTCCTAAACATTGCTCTCCACTTCCAGTAGAGAAACTTACAAACAGTAAGGCTTCATTCCAGATGACATTGTGTGTTTGACAGCCATAGTGTGAAGTAATACCAAGAAGAGACTGTGAGAGAGCAGTTCCTGGGTCTCCTATCAGTTTAGTCTGGGGCTCAAGCTTGATTCAATTACAGTGGAGAAATACAAGCTTAACGTAAGATGTTCTTCAGTGCAGAGTGAGTTTTGCTTATCAAGGGGAGTGAGGGTGGGTGCCTGGCATGTTTGAAGAACATTTATATTGGGCCTGTTTTGAAAGTGAACTTGAATTAACTGTTAAATGCAATTGTTTATGGCTTAACAAAGTGGAAAAGCTGCTGAACTGTACAGATAAAAACTGAAACAGGTACCTAGATATCTGATAATCAGTTCTGTGAATATTCTGGTCAAATTTAGTCCAGGAGTATTTTATTTTCTAAAATAGTGAAACACTTGCCTGTTACATGTGGAAAATTTTAGTAAAAATAAGTGAGGTGAGAAATGCTTAAACTACTGTGGTTAGGAGTGCTTATTTGGTGCTTTTGTGGGGCTATTAAGTTTTTTTTAGTCTTAAGGAGCAATACTGTGAGCTTGTTCATAATACTAAATAAGTGGAAAAAGTTTGCTGCTTTGCAGAGACAGGTAGATTGGCTGACTGCAGTTGTGGTAGCTTTCCTCTTTTGTTATTCTAGGAGAGTTGCTAAAATACATCGGTCCTATTAGTTTAATTAAAGGTCAGTAAAATTAACAGTTCTTCTTTCTCATGTCTCCAGTTGCATGCAGTTTTAGTATACCATGAATGCATGTGTTACATAGAGTGTGCCAATTTTCTAATAGCAATATAGCTTTTGATTACTACGTTTGTCTGTACTTGCAGTAGCCTTTAGTAATTGAAGAAAAATACAGCTTCTGAAACTTTCATAATATTGTGATAATGCTTATTGTAGTTCTGTGTATGAGAAATAGGAGTTTTCTCATTTGATTCATAATCAAACTTCATGAAATGAGTGAGAGGAGGCAAGTCTACTTTCAAAGTAGATGGGTAATTCTGTTGTCAATGAGCTATATAAAGATAATATTTATACAGAGTTTCAAGATGTGTTGCAATACTAGAGCATAATACACTTGAAAATTAATGTGTAAATTGAGTCTATATATAGGCATGTTTCAAATCCTCATTCTAAAGCTGACCCAGAGGAAGAATTTTCTTCGCTCCTGTCCCCCCAGATCACAAGCAGCATGCCTTGAACTTTGTCAGCTCACATCAAAGCTGAACTGGGACCTTGGCTTTACTTCTCCCAGCTTTGGCCTATGAACTGGTTGGATGGAGCTGTGGGCCAGATGGAGCCCCTTGGGAGGGAGCTCTGTAGAGCCTCTCCCTGCTGCTGGCATAATTGGCTGAAAAGCTGAACTGAGGGGTGGATCTGAAGGCGCTGCTCAGCTGGGCTGGATTCCCCTTTCCCCAGCTCTCCACCCCCACCTTCCCCCAAAGCAAAAAAAACCCAAACACTCCAAAACCACTAAAGGAATAATCAAAATTGTCCTACTCTGACCTAAATATGAGGAGAGAAGGATGGGCACCATCTTACCATCTTGTGTGGTTGTTCTTCAGAAAAGTATGTATGTGGCAGCAGGTTTGAGCTTCTCCAGCATGACAAAACCAGGTGCCTTTAATATGCATTTGTAGGGGAAGAAGAAAGAATTAGCCCTTCTGGAATAGCAAAAGACAGTTTTTAGAGGGGTTGTGGTTGCAATAGAAGAAGTAAAATGTCTCATCTGTTCCACTGAATGCTTTAAATAGAGTATATGCTATCTGAAAGGGAAAAGACTGGCTTTGATTTTAGTTTGAACTTCATACAAAATTCAGGTTTCCTGTGGGTTGAGATCATTAACATTGAGGGAAATTTTCTCAGATTGCGCTGAGAATAAACTGTCTCCTTGTTGTTTGGAATAACACAACCTAAAGGATCCAAAAGCAGATCATAAATTAGTTTTGTTTTGCTTCTGTTCAATACAAGATGAAATACTTGTTTTCATTTCTCTAAGTCTTAATAACTTTGGATTAAGATAGGAGACATATGCAACTCTCTAGTATTATTTAGCCTAACAGAAGGTCTTGATACTGCCTTAAATAGATTGTGCTTCAATTAATGTTACGCTATTCTGAAGCCACTAATATCATGGGGATGCATGTGAAGGGAAAGGGTAGATATTCTTTTCTCTTCTAAAATACCTGAAACATTGTGCACTTGGTGAAATTGATAAAGAATCTTGTCCAAATTCCAGGATTAATGAAAAAAAAAAAAGTTGCCTTTAAAAAAAAAAAATCACTAAAATGGGACTAAAACAGAGAGGAAATGAACTCTTTCAAATGCCACAAATTTTCCTCGATCTTCTCTCCTCAGGAGCTTAACTTCTGTCCTCTTTATTCCAGAATAGCTCTTGCAAATGAAATTCCTCTAAGCCAGAATACTTCTAGTAAAACCAGGAGAGATCAGATTTCTTTATTTCAAATTTAAGATGAATAAGCAGACTGATATGAAATATATTGCATGAGGCTTTAGAATAAATTAGCTAGAAATCACTTGATATTTTTGGTAGCACTAATGTGTTTATAGTATGTTCCAGACACTCAGGAAAGGAAAATTTCCCTTGAAGATTTTAGTCTGCTATCATGCTGCCCTTAAGGTTTTCTTTATCTTTTATGCTTAGTTATTGCTGGGATCATGGGCTTAATATTTAATACTTGTTCCAGAGAGCCACAGTATAATGGAATAATAGCAGACATGACTCAAACTGTGACTTTAAAGGTTGACAACTATGACACTGTTTGACCAACTATAGAAACATGTGCATCAGGGGGCAGAGCTATACTAGGGGAGCAGAGATAAAACAAATACCATCAAACTTAGGCAATTTGTAAATTTTCCAGTATAAATTTGTTTGGAATAATAGTACATGCTCCCTGTGTTCCAGCAATCTAAAGAAACACTCATACCTTTCTGGGCAAAAGTGAGTACTCCTTGAGTATTCAAAGCTGCAGTTTTAAGGCACAATCCAGAGAACTTGGAAAGAGATAAAATAGTGGAAGTTGTCTGTTCTGTATTGCACTGCTGCCTTGATACTAAGAGTTAAACTATAGTTGAGCTCAGAAAGGGGTCTTGAAAATCTCCCTGCAATTACTCAGAGAGTCCCAATATGTTGGTGTGTTGTAGTGGGAATAGTACGCAGGAAGGTAAAATATCAGATTTGGGCTATGATGTTTGGCCTCAGTAGGAGAGAGAGTGCAAATAATAAGCAATGGCAATGCAAATTTAAGGTCCTTAAAAGCAAAGGCCATAAATGAGTACTCAGTTTTTGGAGATGGTTGGCTGTAGACTACAAGGAAATCACAAAAACTATATCACAGGGAAGAAGGGATATTGCATATCCCTTCTTCTCAAGGCATATCAAGGATAAGAGGGTCATTAGGGGCAGTCAACATGGCTTCACCAAGGGGAAGTCGTGCTTGACCAACCTTCTAGACCGGGGTCCTCAAACTACGGCCCGCGGGCTGGATACGGCCCCCCAGGGTCCTCAGTCCGGCCTGCCGGTATTTACGGAACTCCCCGCCCCCCCTCCCGCCGGGGGTTGGGGGGGGAACCAGCGCCTTGTCCTCGACCTGCCCCCCCTGCAGCAGGCGAGAGGCACGGGCATCTCCTCTGCCGGGCAAGCTCAGTGGGCAGCCTCTGGACTGCGAGGTCCAGCCAACTCGGGCGAATCGCCAGAGCCCCGGCACAGCAAAGTTCCTCCAGTCCCTTCTGGCCACCCTTTCTGGACTGCGTGGCCGGGCTGAGGAGGGGGGCAGTGGCATCAGCGAGGTGGGCAACTCCCTCCCTCCCTCCCTCCCTCCAGCTCCCAGGCAGCTCCGGCCCCTGACAGTGTCTGCGGGACAGTGAACCGGCCCCCTGTTTAAAAAGTTTGAGGACCTCTGGTCTAGACTTTTATGAAGATACAACCAGGTGGCTGGATGATGGCAGAGCAGTGGATGTGGTCTATCTTGATTTCAGCAAAGCATTTGACACGGTCTCCCACAGCATCCTCCCTGCCAAATTGAGGAAGTGTGGATTAGATGATCAGGAAGTGAGATGGACTGTGAACTGGCTGGTGGGAAGAAGCCAGAGAGTGGTGGTCAATGGGGCAGAGTCTCGTTGGAGACCTGTGTCTAGTGGAGTCCCTCAGGGGTCCGTACTGGGACCAGTACTGTTCAATATATTCATCAATGACCTGGATGAGGGTACAGAGAGCAGTGGCAGCAAGTTTGCTGGTGATACAAAGCTGGGAGGAGTGGCTGACACAGCAGAGGGCTGTGCTGCCATCAGAGAGACCTGGACAGGCTGGAGAGCTGGGCAGGGAAAAACTTGATGAAATAGAATAAGGGCAAGTGTAGGGTGTTGCACCTGGGCAGGAACAACCCCAGGCTCCAGTATAGGCTGGGAGATGATCTCCTGGAGACCAGTGTAGGGGAAAGGGATCTGGGAGTCCTGGTGGGCAGCAGGATGACCATGAGCCAGCACTGTGCCCTTGTGGCCAGGAAGGCCAATGGCATCCTGGGGTGCATTAGAAGGGGTGTGGTTGGTAGGTCAAGAGAGGTTCTCCTCCCCCTCTACTCTGCCCTGGTGAGGCCACATCTGGAATATTGTGTCAAGTTCTGGGCCCCACAGTTCAAGAAGAGCAGCCGACTCAATGCGAGTGATAAGCAAGTTCCCCTTTTTTTGTTCTAATGCAGTTATATTTATACCCCAAACTACTGAAACCACCCACACCCGTTCACGTGTTATTGGCTCTTCACTCGCAGCACGAGCTGTTCATACGCCCCTAATTGGCTGATGGACTTTGCGTGCATCCCTTCCTGTTTGCTTGCCAGGGGACATCTTTGGATACATTCCAAGGCTCCTTCCTCATCACTTGTCGACACAGGTGCTTCTCATATCTCCAGACATGTATCCCTTCAGTTCCCACAGTTCTTTCAGGGTATGCCAAGACATGTTCCCACACTCCCTACAATGAAGGACAGGGAACTGCTTGAGAGAGTCCAGCGCAGAGCCACCAAGATGATGAAGGGAGTGGAGCATCTCCCTTATGAGGAAAGGCTGAGGGGGCTGGGCCTCTTTAGCTTGGAGAAGAGGAGACTGAGGGGGGACCTTATTAATGTTTATAAATATCTGAAGGGTGAGTGTCAGGAGGATGGAGCCAGGCTCTTCTCAGTGATGTCCAATGGTAGGACAAGGGACAGTGGGTGTGAGCTGGAACACAGGAGGTTCCGCTTGAATTTGAGAAAGAACTTCTTTCCTGTGAGGGTGACAGAGCACTGGGACAGGCTGCCCAGGGAGGGTGTGGAGTCTCCTTCTCAGGAGACATTCAAGACCTGCCTGGATGCCTTCCTGTGTGATCTCATCTAGGTGTTCCTGCTCCGGCAGGGGGTTGGACTGGATGATCTTTCGAGGTCCCTTCCAATCCCTGACATTCTGTGATATTTAGCATGTATTTAATCTGTGACCGTTTTATCAATGTGAAAATGTTTCTTGCAGTGTTAGCAAAGATTGTTTTCTGTGTGTGTTTGGGGAAAAAGCATTTTATATTTTTTTGTGGATGAAGAAAGTGTACAAGGAAAAAATAGAGGAATGTTTTTTAGCAAGAGGCTAGTGTCAACAGTGACAGTGTATGAGAGGATGATTCTTTAGGAAGAAAGATCAAAACTCCTTATATTACTATATCAAGTTGAATGCTGAAGTTACGGGTGATGAGTTGAAATGGGATTTGCTGGTCAAAAATGAGCTGCAGTCACTCCTAAACCCATTAGTATAAACATGGTGTCTGAGACTGTCTAGGTGGATACAGTTAGAACCCAATGCGAATGTAGGGCTCCTCATTTTTATTTGAGCTCCTGCCAGTTGTTTAGCAGCAGATGTCTGGAGGACTGTCTCCCGTGAGAGGGACCTCACGCTGGAGCAGGGGAAGAGTGTGAGGAGTCTTCCCCCTGAGGAGGAAGGAGCAACGTGTGATGAACTGACCCCAACCCCATTCCCTGTCCCCCTGTGCCACTGGGGGGAAGAGGTAGAAACCGGGAGAGAAGTTAAGCCCGGGAAGCAGGGAGGGGTGGGGGAGGTGTTTTAAAATTTGGTTTTACTTCTCATTATCCCCTCATCTGACTGGCAATAAATTAAATTTGTTTTTCCCCCAAGTCGAGTCTGTTTTGCCCGTGCCAGTAATTGGTGAGTGATCTCTCTCTGTCCTTATCTCCACCCACGAGCTTTTAGTTATAATTTTCTCCCCCTGCCCAGTTGAGAAGGAGAAGGGTGATAGAGTGGGCTTTGGTGGGCATCTGGCATCCAGCCAGGGTCAACCCACCACACACTGGCAATCAAAGGAGTGTTCTGGGGCATTGAAAAGTGTCAAATTTGAAGATAAAGAACAGGAAATATGTATATTATGTGTTAGTGAGCTCCATAAACAGGAGAAGAATTGGTGTGGATAAGCAATGATACTGGTACTTGGTTATCTACATCTGTCAGCATTGAATTTAATCTTCAGATATTGTACCATCAATTGCTTATGTTTAAAATGGCATCTTTGCAGCAAAAAAGGATATTGTCTTTGATTTGTGGTTTTTTTTTTTTTTTTTAGTTGCATATTCCTTTCAAGCATTGGCCTTGCTCAAAATTTTAAGTCTTTTTATAAAGCTATGAATGACTGCTGTTCTACGTTTCAGAAACCTGGTCCAAGTGTTTCTTAAAACAGCAGAGACCTTGCAAGCTTCTTGTTTCATCTCTGGAGCTACTCAGTGTACTTTGTTAGGAGTCTAATCTGTTTCACTCCCAGGCCCATGAACAGTTCAGAACATGTGGAAAAGGGAGTAATACTGCTTAATTTGTCTTTGCCACCAAAATAAATTATCTAAATTAAAGTACATGCCTGGGTTGCATTTCCAGTGATGCAGTCAACACTAACGCTGCTGTTGAAGGCTGGGGCTGGAGTCCTTCATTCACACTCCTGTAACTCACCTGACATCAACTTGAATACTTGCAGTATGCTTGTTAACCTGAAAAAGAATTAACTCAGGGAAAAAAAAAAAACACCCACCTTGATGAGTTTTTACTTGGTTATCTAGCTGAGTCTTTGTATTGGTATTGGTGCCAAGGTGGTGGTGATACCGAGAAAGCCAGTCAGAGAAACTCTTAAGACTCGTTTTGCAGTTTTAGAAAGCAGGTATTCTTTATTGCAGTGCTGGACACACATAGAGATCACTCCCCCAAGGTGTATGTGTCCATCTTGGTTTCAGCACATATTATATTGACCTAATACATGTATATTCATTGCTATTTAACATATGTAAATGTCCTTCACACGCAGTAAAATGAGTCGGTGGTTTCAGTAGGCTTTATCACAATGTCCACTGATTGATTTCCTCTTCAACCTTGCTCAGTGGCGCCTCACTCATGCATTTAGGACAATATTCCTTGAAGAAAGTTCAGTCATTAAGTCTTATCTATGTTCTTCCCTGAGCTTAGACACCCATGACAACGTTGGGAGAACATCTGCAAAGGTCCTAAGGCCATCATGTTCTCAGGGGCTGAGAAGAGCAGATGTAAGTTTAATGATTTAAGCAAGTGAATACATGCAAACAGCTAGGTGATAAGCACCCACTCCAAGGTTATTAGCAATTTGTGAGGATGGATGTGTTACAACAGCTGGGTGATGTCTTCATCTTCTAAGTTTTGTAACTAAGGGATCTATAAATCTTTCAAGCAACTAAGGGGTCTTTTAATTTCTCAGGGTTTACTCTTTCAGTGGTGCCACAGGAAAGAAAGGAAGGAGACCTAGGCTTCCTGTGGCAGGAAGCTGTTGCATTGGCTTGGCTCCCTATGAAACTGTACCCTGAGTGTCCTAGTCAGTGTTTAATTTGACAATGTTGAATATTGACTTTATTTTTCTCGTGTTTGCTGCAGCCAGGACTCCAGTGCGATGCTTTCACAGTCTGCAAAACCTGCAGTCTGAAATATTTGGGACAATTCTGTAATAATTTAACATTACTGAAAGAATAAAAGTTCTTTTTAGATTAGTCTCGTGTGAAAATGAATGCTTTGACTTTTTACTAAGGCCTTTACTTGGCAGGACAAGGGGCAATGGTTTTAAACTGAAAGACAATAGATTTAGATTGGCTATAAGGAAGATTTTTTTACACTGAGGGTGGTGAAACACTGGAACAGGTTGCCCAGAGAGGTGGTAGATGCCCCATTCCTGGAAACATTCAAGGTCAGGTTGGACGGGGCTCTGAGCAACCTGATCTAGTTGAAGATGTCCCTGCTCACTGCAGGGGGGTTGGACTAGATGATTTTTAAAGGTCCCTTCCAACCCAAACCATTCTGTGATTCTCTGATTTGGGATAGATTATTTTGAGTCACTTGCGTAGTTACCAGTGTTAATTTTGAGTCTCTGTTAATTGGAACCTCTGTCTACTTGACCCGAGAAAATTACAATTCTTGCTTCAGTTATATTTTTAGGTGCCTTCAGAAGCAGGTATATAACTTAGTTGAAATTGAAATGTCATTCCTACTGAATGTTGCTTTGTGGAAGTTGAAAAGTTATGATTTAAATTTACCTGTAGAATATAGTGTTTGACTTGTCTGTCCTCACTGAAACTGCAAAGACATGACAAGGTATAAATTAGCCGTGAATACTGTATCCTGAAGTATCCCACATCAGCCATGCTGATTCTTCACTGTGAGGATGCCAGAGCCCTGGGACAGGCTGCCCAGAGAGGGTGTGGAGTCTCCATCACTGGAGATGTTCAAAATCTGCCTGGACACTTTCCTGTGCAACCTGGTGTAGGTAACCTGCTTTGGCAGGGGGGTTGGACTGGATGATCTCCTGAGGTCCCTTCCTACCCTTACAATTCTGTGATTTGCAGATGGGAAATTTCAATAAGATGAAGATGGTATATTTTGGATAGAAGTGAGGAGTGTGCCTGTACTGAATGGGGAGAAGGTATGGAAGCTGCCTCGAAAGCTCAAATCAAGTAACCTGAAGGTAGTGTTAGGTCTTAGTTAAAACAAAGTATTTTCAGCTGACTGAACTAACTTCTACAGCTTGGAAATAAGGTAATTATCTGGTGTTCAAATACCCATTTGCTGCCTGGAAATAAGATTGTTTTGACTTCAGTGCCATACTTCTAGCCATAGGACCATTATGTCCTCAAGCAATTTCTAACAGCTGTCTGCCTGAAAAAATACGTTTTATTTGGGGCTTTGATATACAAAGGCTTAAATTATAAGCCTTAACTTAAAGTTGACTTTTGAGTGAACTTCCCAACCTGTAATACAGTAGCATGAAATGTGACTGTGAGATTCTTTTCCCAACCTGATTCACATGAGCATGAAATAAGATTGTGAGATTTTTCCTGCTACAATTCAAAGCCAGGTGCAGAATACCAAAATAGTAGCTTCTCAGACACGTCTCAGATCCTGGCCAAATTTGGGATGTGCCCGTGTGAAGGGAAACTTACCCACCAGATGTTCCCGTGCCTTTCTGTCTGTGTAATTTGTTTGTTAGCTGGTATAAAAGCAGGACCCTCTCACAGCAAAGATGGAGACCAGACCTCACCTACGGGTGGACATACTCCATAGGACTTCCCAGTTGCTGGGGAAGGGCTCTCCAAGTCCTTCGCTGTGATGGGGTTCCCCAGCTGATGTACAGGATGTGGATGATGATAAATATTTGGGGAACTGGTGATGTTTCTTTCTTAATCACTGTGCTTTCTCCTATGCAGTAATGATTAGGTGCATTACCCTGTTTAACTCTGTACCTTGCTGCTGCTGCTTTTTTCTCCCGTTTTAAACTAGAGTGAAATAAGTTTGTTTCTAGTATTCTGTTAGTGTCTGTGTCCTTTTTGCCAGCCCTGTCAATTGGCAAAACAGACTTATTTTTTAATACCTAAAACTAGCCTAATTAGAAGCTGCAAAAACAAGATGTTTTTTCTAAATGACTATTACTTCTCTTTTAAATTATTTGAAATGCCAGTTGCAGGGACTGCTAAACATAGCCCAAGTTTCAGCATGCCTTCTAATCTTTCATTTTATATAAACATTCTGATCAGGTAGTTGATACTGAATGAAAGGCTATCAAAATTGAAAATAGACAGTTCTACTGCTCAGGTGCCTGCAAACTTAAGTTTTTAAATATCCTTTAATGAATTTTGAAGGACTTGATGATTTTAAGTACTGACAGTTGAGAAGATTCATTATCTGTAGGCCTTTGAACTCTAGATTGAAAGTTGGGAATAAGCTTATTACCAAACTTATGATTGAATTTTCAAGTGATGTCCACAGTGGAACAAAAATTGGTAGTTATCTGAAACATGACCAACAAAATGAGAAAAGGCTTGTGAAACAGATGGCTGTTGGAAGACTTCTGTCAAGCCTTAATGACTAAATGACATTTCAAATGCAGTTTTGCTTGCTAAATCAATTTGGAGATGGACGGAACATGCATATATGTGTATACAATTTATCAGTCGTTTGTGGTAAATTTTAATAAATTACTAAAACCAGCCAGCCAAGGTGCAAAGCTAGACTCAAGTCAACTTCTGTATTTTCTGAAGTTGACTTTAGATAAGAAAGACTTGAGGAAAAATTAAATGTCTAATCAAACAGTAACCTTAGTCTGTGCTAACTGTTGAAGAGTCTGCAGCAAACTTGCATTTAAAATTTATTGATGAAGTTCCTAACCATGATGAAGACTACTTTTGAACTATTATCTGACTTTTTTTGGGATGCAGTGTCCTATGTCATTTAGTAATGAAAGGTCCTAAGCAAGGTATTTGATTCATGTGAAACCTCAGTGCTAATGTGTCTGTTTTGGTTTGTGTTTTTAGGTATCAGACGGGAATCTCTAATTTATTGCTTGCTGAGTGTTCTGTTTGGTAGAAGTCATGTCATCCATATTGCCATTCACTCCACCAGTTGTGAAGAGACTGCTGGGGTGGAAAAAATCTGGTGGCTCTGGAGGGGCTGGTGGTGGTGAGCAGAATGGTCAGGAGGAAAAGTGGTGTGAAAAAGCAGTGAAAAGCTTGGTGAAGAAGCTAAAGAAAACAGGACAGCTGGATGAGCTTGAGAAGGCAATTACCACTCAGAATTGCAATACAAAATGTGTGACAATACCAAGGTAAGTGCTGTTGTGTTTAAAATTGTTACAACCACTTAAGAAATTACTAAAAGGATGTATAGACTATCCTATGAACAAATGACTAAAAAAATCAGTTGCATGCTTTTGATTCTTTAAAAATTCAAAAATTCTTTAAAACCTGTTTTGGTTTTGTATACTGCTTGCCTACAACTGAATCACATGCTTTGTAAAGTCACAATTTTTAATAATATTTTAATATCTTTACATTTCAATTTTCATTACTGTGTAGATTCCAACTTGTATGTATTCTGGTGGTGCCTAGTTTGTAGCACTGCCTTATGCTTTAATTTAATAACCCTGTCTATAATTGGAGGGACATACTTGAACCTACATTTCCACTTTAAAAAACAAACACAAACCCCCCCCCCCCCCCCCCCCAAGCTAACTAGTTTTTCCTTGGTCAACACTTCAGTCATCTAATTATTTTCAGTTGTATTTGGTAGTTTCATTTAAATTGTACAAGCTGCATCCATTCTTCTTTTTGAAGGGAAATTTTATCTTTGGAGGCAGGTTTTCTGAAGACCAGTTTACTTACTGTAATTATTGAAAGTGCTTTTTATTCAGTAACTTGGAGTATTTCCAGAACTGTTTTTCTGATATGTATATACATTTATGTGAACGACTTGCATTCTACTCCTTTGACTCTCTCAACCCTCGCCTCTTGCTATGAATTATGTTTGTAAGTATAATGCAGTCTCCTCTCGATTCATGTTGTACAGAAATCCCACTAAGATGTGTGTGTAAGCTCATTATGTGTGACATAAGTATCAAATTACTTCACAGGTGTGTTTATGAAAAAAAACTAGAGGATCTGGTTGCACAGGAATATTCTGGGCACTTAGCCCCTTGACACTTAATTTCTAGGGAAGAGAAACTGCATCTGGTTTATGACCTTAATTTCTGTAACGTTCATCCTAGCTACTTTTAAACTTTGTATTAATCATAGCACAAACAAGATTGGACTGATGTCAGTAATGATTTCCATATATCAAGTGTATTATAGCTGTTATGTGATAATGGTTTTAGCATTCTCATTTAGACTTGACACAGCTTTCTGGGAAAATCATGAGTATGCTCTGAATGAATGACTACTAATTCTGTTCTCTCTTTTCTGTTCATATTTTGTTTCTAATGCTGCCTTCTGCTTGTATTTTCTTCCCTAGAGCAGTCCCAAAATTCTCTGGGTTTTCCTTCTGTTTTCTTCCTTTTGCCAGCTGGAAAATAATCAGAAATGAAATATTAGAGCTTTCTTGTCTTAGTGTATAACAGTAGATGAAGATTGTAACCTGTAGGGACGTTTCTTGACTTGATGTGAGATGACTCTATGTATTTAGCAAGTCTTTACCATGACAAAGACGTAATGCTTGATTGGAAGATGCTTCATATGACAGAAGCTAAATATGCCATTTACTTGATATAAAATGTGTATCTAACTTTTATAGCTCTTGGAGAGACTTTCTAGAGCTTTCCTGCAGGGGTACTGTGGCAGTAAATATTGCTACTTCAGAAGAATAGTTGTCTAAATTTAATTTTGAAGATGATGTTAGAAGATATAAACAGTATGCTAATATATTATTGTTTTCCTAGTCTACTTTGAGTATGTCCTGCTTGACCTTTTGTGTTAAAGTAGACATAGTAAATAATTATTTGAAACAGAATATGAAGCTCTGTTGTGACCAGCAGTTCTTGCTGGGCTATGATGTTCTGTTCTCATCTATCCTCCAGTCAGCTCTAAAAAGGACTAGACCTATGTTTTACTTTTCTTGACTACTTTAGGAGTAAGTGTGTAGCTAGAGAGCTCAAGTGGTGTTGGCTATTAAAATTAAACTAAGAAATGGCTTTGGTATTAAGGGGCAAGATGATATCAGAATTACCAGCAGTGCTATACAGAATTCTTCAGTTTCATAGTTGGCTTTTGGACTGTTGATATTATTTCACTTTGACAGCAATAATCTGGGTTCCCAAGAAAGAACAAATGTCAACTCAGTACTGTAATGAGTTTTGGAGATTCTTGTTCTTGGATTTAGTAAGTTAATGAAACTGCTGCTTGAGACCTGCTTTAATGAATGTCTTTAAAGATCTGCAGATCAAAGATAAATAATAAAATGCTGAATTTGAAATTTTATTTTTCTTCCTAGTCAGCAGAAAGTTTGAGGTGCTAAGCTGCTGAGATGCAATTCTGATGTGACAACTGGGCTAACTTTCTAAATGTTCTTCTGCACGGGGAGGGTTTTTGTTTGGTTTTGTGTGGTGTGTTTTTTTTTTTTTTTTTAACTAGCTTTAGATTTAATTACTAATACTGTTTAACTCGGCGTAGATATTGACAAGCATTGTGGGATGCTTCTGTTTGCAACTGTTGCACTATTCCCTCAACAGAAGTTTCAATTGTTGTTTCATAAGTTTCTGGTCCCCTTGGAGATTTCCAGAGTTTGATACAGTACTTTACTCTGGTATGCTTTTTTATCATTGAAACCTAAAACAGCTAAACAAGCTTTTCTCAAAACCAAGAGCAGCTTGGTCAAAAACCTAATTAAACTGCCTCTTCAGAAATCTGTATATGCTTACTGTGTGTCACTGATAATCCTGCTGTGATTAGAATTGTTCTGTTTCTGTGTTCTTTGTCACATAGTAAGTGAGGCTGATACTGTGTACTGTGCAAAAGCTGCTCATGTGGTAATTAATGCAAGTTCTTATGCAGACTAATAGAGGTTCTGAGAAAGCAAAAGCAAACAGATGGAGTGGGTGTTGGCATCACACAGCAGGGGTGCTTAGCTGTTCATAAGTGGGTCAGTAATCTTGAGCAGAAGCTAAGTACAGAGTTCCTTTAGACACTAGCCCTCTAAGTAATTTGTAGTTATCTTGCTGAATCCTTCCAGCAAGCCAGTGGGATTCTAATTGCATAATCCCTGTGTATCCTGAAACTAAATGTTGGCACGCAAGTTCACTTTTATAAAATACATAATGAATTGGGTAGGATTTATGCTCTCTATACTCTCCCTTGCAGTTTTGACACAAATGAAGGACAAGAAGTAGTCGGTGAAGAAACAGAGCATCTGTTTATATAAGTCTTCTACTAATGGAGCAATTTTTTCCTTATTAGCATGAATTGTTCTGTTGAAATAAATACTTTGTAACTAGTGATAGCTAAAATATTTAACAAACCAAACCATGCCATGTAGTGAATAGTCAACTGACATATTCATAGTCTATTTTCATTATTTAAAAAGTAATTTCAGTGGTGAGAGTACAGAGCATTAGAATTCAAAGTAGGGAAACACAAATCACTTGTTTCAGTGTCTCAGTATTTTGGTGTGATCAGCTGTGTGGTTTTTCTGTCTTAAAAAGAGTATAGATATGCTTCATGTTTTCTTTTTGCTTCTTTAAATTAAGACTTACCAAAATGCAGTTGCTTTTGTAAAATGCCTAATAATGTACAACTAATAAGAGTTTAGTTGGGGCAAGTTTGGGAAAATGTTGACCTGGGCTGTTGTAGCTCATATATTTAAAAAAAAAAAAAACCAAAAAAAAAACCCCCCCCAAAAAAAACCCCCCCCCCCCCAAAAAAAAAAAAAAAACAACAAAAAAAAAAAACCCAACCAAACCTAGGGGAAGGGAAGCATTGAGTTTACTCCTTTATGATGTCTTATGTTCCTCTAGGGCATACATATCTGAAAACTAATGCAAAGCTGACTGTGTCCCTTCTAAGCTGTAACTGAGTAAATCCATATCATGTGTTGAATTCTGCTTCCATGCCAACATTTGGGTAATGTGACAACTGTCTTTATCTTATATGAAGGATGAGTAGTAATGGAGATGACCTGCCTATATGGAGCACTCCCCAGGTACAACTGTAGTCCTCATTTGTTGCATGTTGTAACCCATTCACTCTTCCCCAGAAGATTCTGTCTTGCGTTGTGCTTTCACTTACCCATTGTTGAACCTGCAGAGCACTGCTGTATCTCATCTCCTTGCTGGCAGTTTCCCTGTTCTACTGTTGACATGGTCTGCACAATGCTGAACTGAGGCATGTAAGACCTCTCAATGTATAGATGTACCTTTATTTTTCTTCCAGTATAGGCATGAGGATAAAGAAGAGATAAGTGTCTCCCATCAGTCTCAAACCATATACCATATTTCAGTCTGGATGCATTTGCTTAGGTGTAAATTGGTTCTATAAATGTTTGAAGACTATAGTTGAACATCTTAAGCTTTCTAAAATAAGTATAGATATTTAAGACTGTATATCAGAATGCACTTAAAGCACTATTTTTATTGCTGAGATTACAGGAAGAGCATGCCTGTAAATTGTTTGTTGATAAGCTGACTCCTTTTTCTCATGACAGGATTATTGAGGATGAAGCAGAGCCCCCTCTGCTTTTCTCTTGTTGGAATTTCAATAAAAATAATGCTCTAGAACAAAGCCAGAGATCTTTCCTGGAAGTATGGCCAGAGATGGCTGAGATTTTGGGGAGTGTTGGCCAAGATTAGCTTCAAAATCCCCTCATCCAACTTGTGATAGCTGATGCTACACTAGAAAGGTGTAGCAGGAGGATCAAATTGCCCTTGCTCTTCCCAGTCCCGTAATTATGGTGGGACTTGAATGTTGTCTCAACATTCTCTGTAAAAGACTAAAGGAAGTTCTTGGTGCTTTCTAAGTGCATCACATCAGGCTCTGGCCTCTGCAGGGCAGTAAGAACAGAATGATGGTGCGCTTTGCAGTGGCTTCCTGTTGTGTGTGACATTGCTTTATCTTAAGGTTTACCCAGTGCATCTGTACTCCTCCAGCAGCTTGCTGTGTAGCTTCCTGACTTCCTCTTAATAAACGGTGTTGTCCAGCCTGAAGGTCAGGCCTAGCAAACAGCCAAGCAGCTGCTTGCCAGGTGAATTGAGTCCACCTGCATTGCCTGAACAGAAAATATGATCCTGCAAGAGAAACAGTCTATTGAAAGTGACGAGTGAGAGACTGCACCGATTTCCTTGAGGTCTTTTTCTGAGCTGGGGTGGCAGAAGCTGCCACCTGGTTTTATGAGACCATCTCCTGCCCAAAGATAAATGGCTCCAGCCCTTCTTAGTTTCCAGATGTTCAGGATGGTGGTGGTGTAGACAGAAGGATGCTGGCCCTAATTACATATATGTAAAATGACATGCTTAAATTCTAGGTTGCAGGCACCTTTAGATGCTGCATGAACATACAATGGGAAATAAAAATTCATGTCAAGTTTGACTTCAAGTCTCTATGAAATTTAATTTCTAAACTTGAGATAAACAATCAGTAAAACAGTGTTATTGATGCTACCTCCATCTGTTTGAAATCTAGTGTAGATAAGTCATTCTTTAGAAGATGAATTTGAAAACTTAAGTTATCAAGCCTTCTAACACAGTGTTAATTGAAATTAGAATAGTGACTATTCAAGTATAACTGAGTGATTTTATTAAAAATACTAAAACATAACTGTTAACTTGGTTTGCTGCACAGCCGTGGCTGATGTCGAAGACTGAGTTGCTGTAACTAAGGTTAAGCTTTAGTGTAGACATAGTTCAGGTTGAAGCATCTTATAATATTGATGTAATCCTGAAAAAGGAAGTCTTAGAGTATTAAATGAAGAAACCTAGGGCTGCCAGTTTTAAGCTCATGTGATTCAGAAGTCATGTGGCTTACCCACATAATTTGTTACAGAGTTAGTATGCCAAGCAGAAAGTATTGGTATGTCATTTGAAGTAGGTCAACATGTAAAAATATAAATGTGCAAGATACTTAGCCAATAGCAAAATGCTGCGTAGTTCAAAGGAGCTTGCCTCTTGAGTCAGGAGGAAAAATTGTTGAATTTTGGGGACTATATCGTATACTAACTGGAGCGCTGGATAAAGGCTTGGGGGATGTGGATTCTGGCTTTGGCTCTACTGTTTTTTCCCAGATAACCTTACAAATTTTTAATTTGCTGTCACTTTTCATTCTGTAAACTGAGATTAATTTTTGTAAGGTGTGTGATAATGCAGTCTCTTCACCCCACTGGTATAAGCTGTATTATTTGGTTAGGAAGTGTAAGTTTAAGGCATTGTTCCCATTGGAGTGTCAGTGATGTGGAAAGCAAATTTACAGGTGATGAGTTGTTGGAATTTGTGAAAGTTCTTTATCTCCAAGTTACTGTTGCTCCTTGTTAGGATTGCCTTAATGGTAAGAAGCAGGAAGAGTCAGAATCAAAAATAAGTGTTAAGGCTTGCTTGGTTTTTAAATGCCATTGCTTGTTTGTCAGGTTAACAACTGATGCTGAGGCTGTTGAATTTTAAGCAAATAAAAAATAGCTACTTGTGATTAATTTAGCAATTTACCTGCTCAGTGGATCCCAGTACAAATCTCTAACTAGGAAGAGTAATATCTGTATCTGACACTTCATGCTACCATTAAGAAGACATGTTGGTCACTCAAGAAAAATACATTGACTGTGCTTTATTATCAATATTAAGCCTTAAATTATATCATAAATAGTACTTATTTTTCCTCCAATAAAGGAATTGGGGCTTTGATCAGCCCAAGTCACTGATAAACCCTTCCTTGGCTTGCTGTGGTAATTAGTGTCTTTGTAGCAGGCCAGCTATTCAGTATTCATTGTGGCGAAGATTCCTCTCCTCATTCTATTATTTTGTAGAAGTCAGCCAATTTAGTTTTCTTAGTACTGTAAGAAATCACCTGAATGCTGTTTTTACTAGTGTGAATGTTTTATGACAACCAGAGCAATTTTACAGGAAGAACTTCCCAATTGTGTAGCTCAGACTGTTAGTCTAGGAAGAATTTATAGGATAAACAATATACTGCAGTTCTTTTACTGCTGCAGCTTTGAACACAAATAGTTAGTTAATGAGTTCACTACTGATTTAATAATCTGGTTTGTAATCTACACCTGCTGATTTAATAAAAGTAATTTCCTATGTTATGTTTACTACTTGTTTCTGTTCACTTCCTCTGACTTGTTTGTGTTGCTGATTGGTGGAAAACTTCTAAAATTTACTGTGTACAGTGCTGTAGTCTCGTCATGAACAGCTTTCGTTGGCTTCTGTCATGCTGCATTGTTTGAAGCAGACAAGCAGGATACAAGAGAATAATTGGGAGCTGGAGTAAATTCACATCTTGCTGCATATGCTTCAAAATTGGCAGAACAATAACGAGATTGGGGAAATCCCCTTGAACAAGTGCTGCACAGTAATCTGACTTCAGCATTCCTTCAGAAAAGATCCCCCAAATTGTGGCTTTTTATTCTGAAATGTACAAGTGAGTTTCAGTAGGTCAAGAGCTGAAAGTTTTCATTTAGAGTCTTTGCACATAATTGCAGGTAAATTGACCATTTGTTTGGATACTTAGTTTATTTTTTCTTGGATACTGGATACAGAAAAACCTGATGTAGAAGAAGCAAACTGAGTTTTGCTTAAATGCAGAATTTCAAAGTTACTATTTAGTTGAATTGGTGAGTTACATCCCAGAACTGGTCTTCGCTTCCTCTTAATTTTGTGGGAGGCTTCAAGTCAAGTTCCTCTGATATTTGATATAATTTTAACTTGTGCTGTAGTTCTGAAATTTTGAACACGAAGAAACACTGATATCGACTGATGTAGAATCTTGCAGCTTTGTGGCATGGAAAGTAGTGTTTGAAACAATATTTAACTCTTGGGTGTTTGGTTGAAAAAGTCTTTTCTCTTTTTAATAGATAAATGTTAATTTCATGGACTCCAACTACATTTTCCAAGAGTGCCTTATGAACCTTGCTGTGTTTGTGCAAGCCTACTGCAGCACAGCCTCCAATCACCAAAGCTTATTGATAGTTCTTTACTGTCTTTCTGTAATCTCCCCTTCTTTTATAGCGGAGGGAACTTGAATATAAACTTAACAGCCATTCCAGGGAAAGAATTCAAGTGTGTCTATTCTGATGATTTCCACAAAGCTAATAATGAAAATACCTTTTTAGTTCCTTTGTATTTAAGTTTTGAGTATCTAATGTTCTGTTTGTGTCCCATATACCTGTCTTGCAGACTAATGCCTTGTCTAAGCACAGTTAGTAACCAAAAACCAATGTTTTGCTGTCCCCTATACGATTCAATTAGATTAATATAGTAGGAGAACAGAAGGTCTACTAAAGTGATTGTGCCTGTTGCAAGCTGCATTGGTGGACAGAGAGAGAGCAGGGCAGCTGCCACCTCAGCAGAGGGCAGATGGTGGTAGATCAGGGTTGACTCCTGTTAGGTGGAGTGAGGAAAATAAACTGTTGGATGTCCTGGGAAACTGCTTTAACTGTTAAGCAATTGCATGTGAGGCAAGAGCACTTGTGGGCATCCTCTTCAGATGTGTATTCTGGGCATGGATTGTGAGCAAGATGTTGAAGAAGTCAGGACTTATCTGTTATCTTAACACTTCCTTTCTGTCTAGCTCTAGGCAGTGAAGCTCAGGAAATAGATTCTGATTCTTGTTCTAAAGGTGTCCCCTGCATAATCAGTTTTTCTGTCTATAGTATCTGATTTGGGATCCCATATTCTGTTCTGGGCCTGAGGAGACCAGAGGCCTGTAGTTAGGTGACTCAGCTATTAAGTTGCTTTCTTGATTTTGTCTTTGCTAAGCACATAAGGCAATATAGTATCTCAGCAAACACATCAAGTTCATTTTAAAAATAAAATACTGCTTTTTTTGTATCTGAGCAATGAAACTTCGAGCATTTTTATGGCTTCCTTGCTAGTTGTGAATTTTCTTTAATATTTCTCATAAAAAATGGGCATTGCTGTGAGTGAAGGCAATGTCATTGTCAGACTTAATTTTTGTATTTACATATTTATCAAAATGATATAACAGCCACAGCACTAGTACCATTCAATTCTCTTCCCTAATATGTTGCTTGGGGGAGCTTCCTCTATGGCTTAACTTCATTTAAAATATCTTCTAGGAAACGCTGCATGCCTTAGTTATATAATACTTGATGTTTCTTTGAATTTTCATATCCCTCATCTTTAGAGATAGTCTTGTTTCCACATGAATCAAGTTCAATGTATTCTGTTTCACCGTTTTTCTGCTAGGTATATGTGACTTGGGCTGCAACAGGTGTTATTCTAGGTGTAGTGGCTTCCCTGCATTGAGCACTTTATGTTATATATCCTGTGTTCCTCTGTATTCCTGGGTTTCTCAAGATGAGTGTGTAATTCATAGGGGAAGCTGTCCAGAGGCAACTTTGGTTTGAAATGAGGTATTCAAAGATCCTGTAGCTGTTGTTTGAAGAGTAATTTTTGCCACGTTAGCATATTTTTCATAGAACAGGAACAAGATAAATG
The DNA here is from genome assembly GCA_907165065.1 of Caprimulgus europaeus. The sequence continues at coordinate 295,626 of OU015537.1, forward strand.
TCTTGCAGACCTAATCATTCCCCCTCGCTACCCCAAATACCTGCTAGTTTGAGAAGGTTAATTAAAATGTCGCATCTTTCTTCAGTTGTCCATCAGTTGCAAAACAGCCCACTCATGTGGTAGCATCAGCTGCTCATCCACTTGGAGGATGATGGACTACTTGAGAAAAATTATTTTACTTAGTCCTTGGTAGCTGTACCTCTTAGCTTGTAGGAAAAGCTTTCATTGCACCTACTATGACTAATAGTGGTTAGAGAACTTGAGATAAAAGTCATTTTTTAAATGTCTGTCTGGTGCTAGTCCTGAAATGTGTATGCTGAACTCTGTTTATGTCTTTTGAAAGTATGATCTTCTTTGTTAACAGTAGATAGCAATCCCAAACTAATTTGTTGTGGATAGATCAGCCAGTAGTGTGATGAATATATCTTCCTATAAAGATACTTTGTCCTTTGATACTTCCGATTCTGTTTAGGTCTGTGTAAGGATGATACAGAGCGTTTAATCTATGAAACTGCATTGGGTGTAATTTTAACCCACTGCATGGTATTGCTTACAAATAAAAAACAGAAAAAAGAAAAAGAAACCACATATGGTGTGAAATGACATTGAGATGAATGTTAGGTTCTTCGTTCCTTATGTAACTTGTAAGTAAAAGAAAGGTATTTAACAGCTTGACATTGCTCCTGATCTGGAAGACCGTGCTAGTCATCTGTCTCTTTAGTTGGAGTGTTTCAATGATAACTTAAATATTAGAAAGGAATTGCTTGATCAACTGTTTTCATAGGCATGGTATAATGAGAGTGGAAGACAGATGATTTCTCAGCTAGACTGAGTTGCTGAACATACTTGCTACATGATATGGTGCAACATCTCACTAGCTACGTGGAGCTCTGATTATTTTCCTAAATGGATGTTTTTGGAGCGTGTCCCTGGTTATGCTTCCTTTACCCTGGTAATAGAGTTTTGATCCTTTATTTCTTTCAGGAGGTGATGGTGGTCTTTTCACTGGAAAGCTTTTGTCAGAAAGTCTGAAGACATTTTCCGGTGTGGTGTTCTCAGATGAAATACAGATAACTTCTCTTCAACGTTAGTTTGCTCAGACATGTAATGAGCATAGTACTTTCAGCACTGGGAGTTTCAAACTTGCAAACTTCTATCCCAGTTGAAGCACTGTATTTATGTTTCTAAAGATACCATGAGAAACTGCAAAATAATACAGCAATCGGAAAACCATTATTTGGTATAATTGTGTAACAAATGAAAGCAGTGTAGGAATTCCAAGTTATCATTTAAAGAATGCCATCTTAAAGTACAAACATCCACATCCTCAGAGCTTGTGGGTTCACATGATAATCTTTTTTTTTTCTTTATTGTGTTTTTTTTTGTTGCGTTTTTTTTTGTTGTTGTTGTTTCCCCCCACCCGCCTGGTAAGCCTCTGGGAAGCTGCGATTGTGAATGCTGTTATACACTTGTCATCCTCACTAGATGCAGGGCATCTAGAAGTCACTTGTTCTGATGACTTTTTTTTGAACATAGGATTGGGGGGAGTAAATCTGTGTTGTGGTTCATCTTATCTCCAATAAGACTGCCTCAGAGTTTGTGAGATACAAGTTGCAGCTGCTGAAAGCTGCAGTGTTATGTTGAGAGTAAGGAACCAACCGTAGGGCAAGTTTCCTAGCAAAGCTGTTAGCTCATGATTTTCATAGGCTGCTTTTGTATGCTCCCTGCCTTCAGTTTCTGAGCATTAAGGCTTGTGACCAGCTCCCTGCTGACTCTTGAGTGAGACTGAGCTGTATTGCATGCCTTTTATTTCTCAGTCCTAAACACCATCTCTGTGCTGCTTGACCTTGCTATTTAAAAGCTTACAAGTTTGCAGGCTGCTCTCAACCTGACTTTGAACAGAGAGTAAAGACTCCGTAATAGGATCTGCATCTGAACAGACCATACAGACAACAAAAAAAAAGAAATAAATATTTTGCTTCTGCTTGGTTTCTATGGCATCCTGGAAAGACTGCTCTTGAACTTTGAGGTGCTATCCTTCTAGCATCTCCTAGCATCGAGAGAAAAAATAAAGGTAACACTTGTTGGCTGCTGTATTTTGTATGACAACACTGGGCTAGCATGTCAGGATTTGGGAGAAAGGAGGAAGATAAAGTGCTTTGAAGAGACCCTTTTTGCCTTTGTAGGCAGTTTGTTGCACATGTGACCAGGAAGAAGTGTGTTTTTTAGAAGAGACAACAGAAACATATGCTGCTCATCAAGATGACTTGTTGGCCTGGCACTCTGCAAAACTGGAAGAAACTAGCTACTGGCCCTGAAATGAGCAAAGGGCAAGGAGACTCACGGGTTGAGATAAAAACTATTTACTAATTAAAATGAAATGCTAATGATAACACCAGTGATAACAGACTATACAAATGAGTGATGCACAGTGCAATTGCTCACTGCCCGCTGACCGATGCCCGGCCTGTGCCAGCCAGTGATCCCAGAGCCGAGACAGTCCTGAAACTGAAACCCTGGAAGAGTGAGCCCGAGCGATCCCCGAGAGAATACCCCTGTCTTCCAGTCAGCCCTGGTTAATGTACTGACATGACGGGATGTGATCTGGAATATCTCATGGGCACATCCCAATGCCAGTTTGGGCTTTGCTATTCACTGCGCTTCTCCCTCCCAGTCCTAATGCAGCTGTGAACAGCCAAACACGGTGGCCTTGAGCTCCAGCAGCAACTCACAACATTAGTACTTTATCAATGATGTTCTCAAAACAAGTCTCAACTGAAATCAAAACACAGCTCTTCTAACTACTGCAAAGAAAATTAACTCTATCCTAGCAAAACCCAGACAATATGTTTGAAGAAAAAAAGTCTCCTTTTGGATTCTGGGGGAGAGGGTAAACAAGGCTTTCTTTGTTATGTAGATAAGACCAATTGTCTAAATAAAAGTAAATCTAAGGGGCTGGAGAAACTTGGGGAAATACTCATAACTGTGGGGGCTGAGTGCCCCAACTGCCAGTTTTACAGTTGTTTTGTTGAGTTTGTACTGATAGAAACCTGTTCTTTCATTTCTGTAAGAGCTTTCTTTTATGGACTCCAGGACTCTTAGACATTTCTTGATATTATTTTCCTCGACTTAACAGGCTGTTTGTCCTTTGAAGAACGGGAGCATCTGTTGTCAAACTAACTGCCCACCTCTACTTATAACATGTAAATAACCATTAACTCTGGGTCCCTGGCAGGGAAGGGTGAAGGGCAGCTTGCTGTAGCTCTGCTGGAAGCAGCATTCCATCGCAGCAGCTAGCTAACTTGCAGGTCTGCTCCCTGGGGAATTATGGGGGGCAACCAGCTTGTGAAGCTTGCAAGTCCCACCCACACTGTGCTGCAGCAGTGGGTGTGGTAGCTCGTGCAGAGGCTGTCACTCCTTGTTGAGTTTCTCTCCCAGTGGCAGTGTTCCAGGCTGCCTCTGACTATGGTGTCCTCCAGGCCCAACTACAAGGTCACATAGGAAGCGGTGGTTGACTCCTCCCCTCAAGACTGCCTCTGACAGGAAAGAAAGAAGGGTCATTGTAGTAGGCGATTCCCTTCTGAGGGGGACAGAGGGCCCAATATGCAGGGTTGACCCTCATCATAGGGAAGTTTGCAGTCTTCCTGGAGCCCGGATCAGGGATATCACCAGGGCACTCCCCAACCTGGTGCACCCAACAGACTACTGCCCGCTGCTGATCTTCCAGACAGGAGGGGAGGATGAAGAAAGATTTCAAGGCCTTGGGACAACTGCTGAAAGGGTCTGGGGCACAAGTGATTTTCTCTTCCCTCCTTCCACTTTCGGGTTCTGGTGTGGGATGGAATGGCAGAATTCAGGCCATAAATGACTGGCTCCAGGACTGGTGCTACAGGCAGGGCTTTGGGTTCTGTGATCATGGCTGGTTTCATAGGACACCAGTCCAGACAGTGATGTGTGGGGAAGGCCTATCTCACAGGGGCAAAAGGAGGCTGGGGCAGGAATTGGCAGGGCTCATTTGGAGAGCTTTAAACTAGATTGGAAGAGGGAAGGGGTCACAGCTGGGCTTGCACCAGTGGGGCAGCACTCTGGAACTGATGAAGGCCGGGAGGCCTCCCACCCCCCTGGGATGACACTGGTGCACTCGGCTCGCTCCCTGCAATGCCTGCACACCAATGCACACAGCGTGGGGAACAAGCAGGAGGAGTTAGAAACCCGTGTTCAGTCAGGGGATGATGATCTAGTGGCAATGACAGAGACATGGTGGGACAGCTCACATGACTGGAATGTGGCCATGGGTGGCTCTGTCCTTCTCAGGAAAGACAGGCCAGCAAGGCGAGGTGGTCTTTATGTGACAGAGCAACTGCAGTGTATTGAGATCTGTCCAGGGGTGGATGAGGAGCGAGCTGAGAGTCTGTGGGTGAAAATCAAGGGGCAGGCTGGTATGGGTGATACTGTTGTGGGTGTCTATTACAGGCCACCAGATCAGGGTGAGGAAGTTGATGAGGCCTTCTACAGGCAGCTGAGAGCAGCCTCGCAATCACAGGCCCTGGTTGTTGTGGGGGATTTTAACTGCGACGAGCGGAGGAAGCAAGGCATCAATCCAATATGGATGGTAAACAAGATTCAACTTTATTTGCAGTACACAACTTCTTTTATACATTTCCTATAATGACTATGCACACATGTCACACTCTGATTGGTTACATCAGAAGGCTATGCACACATGTCACACTCTGATTGGTTACTGCAACTTTGCCAATACTTTCTGCATAGCTCCCATGTGCTAGCCAAGGCTTAGTCATGCTAAACGCCAGTGATTAAGTCGTCCAGGGAGCCATGTCCCTGTTCCTTAAGCCATTCCCCAACATTTAACTACCCTAATGTTTGCTGGAGGGACTACTCAGCCAGCCACCCACAGTCCAGGAGCTTCCTCCAGTGCATTGATGACAACTTCCTGATGCAAATGGTGGATGAACCAACTAGGAGGGGAGTGACGCTGGATCTCGTCCTCTCTAACAAGGAGGGTCTGGTTGAGGCTGTAAAGGTTGAGGACTGCCTGGGCTGCAGCGACCATGAGATGGTGAAGTTCAGGATCTCATGTGGCAGGAACAGAATTCCAAGCAGAATCACAACCCTGGACTTCAGGAGGGCCAACTTTAGCCTTTTCAAGCAATTGTTAGGGGAAATCCCATGGGAAAGGGGACTTGAAGGCAAAGGGGCCCAAGATAGCTGGTTAACATTCAGGGACTGCTTCTTCCAAGCTCAAGATCAAAGCATCCTGACATGTAGGAAGTCAGGGAAGGGAGCCAGGAGACCTGCTTGGTTAAACAGGGAACTGCTGGGCAAACTCAAGTGGAAGAGGAGAGTTTACAGATCATGGAAGGAGGGGCTGGCCACTTGGGAGGAATATAAGGCAGTTTTCAGAGGATGTAGGGAGGCAACTAGGAAAGCCAAGGCCTCCTTAGAAGTAGACCTTGCCAGAGGGGTCAAGGACAACAGGAAGAGCTTCTTCAAATACATGTCAGATAAAGCTAACACTGGAGGCAATGTAGGCCCACTGATGAATGAGGTGGGTGCCCTGGTGACAGAGGATACAGAGAAGGCAGAGCTATTGAATGCCTTCTTTGCCTCTGTCTACTCTGCCGGAAGCTGTCTTGAGGAGCTCTGTACCCTGGAGACCCCAGAGGGAGTCAGGACAATGGAGGAGTTTGCCTCAGTTGATGAGGACTGGGTCAGGGACCAGTTAAGCAATCTGGACATCCATAAATCTATGGGTCCAGATGGGATGCACCCACGAGTGTTGAGGGAGCTGGCTGAAGTCATTGCTAGACCACTCTCCATCATCTTTGCTAAGTCGTGGGGAACGGGTGAGGTGCCTGAGGACTGGAGGAAGGCAAATGTCACTCCTGTCTTCAAAAAGGGCAAGAAGGAGGACCTGGGTAACTACAGCCCGGTCAGCCTCACCTCCATCCCTGGGAAGGTGATGGAACGACTCATCCTTGGTGCCATCTCTAGGCATATCAAGGATAAGAGGGTCATTAGGGGCAGTCAGCACGGCTTCACCAAGGGGAAGTCGTGCTTGACCAACCTTCTAGACTTTTATGAGAACACAACTAGGTGGCTAGATGATGGTAGAGCAGTGGATGTGATCTATCTTGATTTCAGCAAAGCATTTGACACGGTCTCCCACAGCATCCTCGCTGATAAATTGAGGAAGTGTGGACTGGATGATCAGGAAGTGAGATGGGCTGTGAACTGGCTGGTGGGAAGAAGCCAGAGAGTGGTGGTCAATGGGGCAGAGTCTCGTTGGAGACCTGTGTCTAGTGGAGTCCCTCAGGGGTCAGTACTGGGGCCAGTACTGTTCAATATATTCATCAATGACCTGGATGAGGGAATTGAATGCACTGGCAGCAAGTTTGCTGGTGACACAAAGCTGGGAGGAGTGGCTGACACAGCAGAGGGCCGTGCTGCCATCAGAGAGACCTGGACAGGCTGGAGAGCTGGGCAGGGAAAAACTTGATGCAATAGAATAAGGGCAAGTGTAGGGTGTTGCACCTGGGCAGGAACAACCCCAGGTTCCAGTATAGGCTGGGAGATGATCTACTAGAGACCAGTGTAGGGGAAAGGGATCTGGGAGTCCTGGTGGACAACAGGATGACCATGAGCCAGCACTGTGCCCTTGTGGCCAGGAAGGCCAATGGCATCCTGGGGTGCATTTGAAGGGCTGTGGTTAGTAGGTCAAGAGAGGTTCTCCTCCCCCTCTACTCTGCCCTGGTGAGGCCACATCTGGAATATTGTGTCCAGTTCTGGGCCCCACAGTTCAAGAAGGACAGGGAACTGCTTGAGAGAGTTCAGCACAGAGCCACCAAGATGATGGAGTGGAGCATCTCCCTTATGAGGAAAGGCTGAGGGAGCTGGGCCTCTTTAGCTTGGAGAAGAGGAGGCTGAGGGGAGACCTTATTAATGTTTATAAATATATGAAGGGTGAGTGTCAGGAGGATGGAGCCAGGCTCTTCTCAGTGATGTCCAATGATAGGACAAGGGACAATGGGTGTGAGCTGGAACACAGGAGGTTCCACTTAAACTTGAGCAGAAACTTCTTTCCTGTGAGGGTGACAGAGCACTGGGACAGGCTGCCCAGAGAGGTTGTGGGGTCTCCTTCTCTGGAGACATTCAAGACCCGCCTGGATGCCTTCCTGTGTGATCTCATCTAGGTGTTCCTGCTCCAGCAGGGGGTTGGACTGGATGAGCTTTCGAGGTCCCTTCCAATCCCTGACATTCTGTGATTCTGTAATACTACCTTTTAACAAAAGTTTCCTAAGGGTCTGCTTTTCTACCCCAGTGTCTATCACAGAATGATCTTCATGGAAGAATTTTGTCCAGCTCCTCTTAAGGATGAGTGCCACTGCTATCTGTGTAAATTGTTTTTAAGAGGAATTTACACTTTTGCTTCTTATTCAGCATTGGTCAAGATATTAGCTCATCCCTCTAGCAGGTGCTTAGAAAAATTATTTCATACTACATTACCTAATCTTTATTTTCTTTTGCAAGAAAATGAGATCAAGATCTGTGTGTTACTTCACATCATTCACAAACTGGAATGAACTGCTGTAGGTTAGAGTCATGTAATTTGTTATGTACATTTCAGTCAGTTAGATGACATTTTGTTACTGTAATATAGGATGATAGAGATGTAAGCAAAAAGATTAGTCAGTTCTGCAGGGATTCAAAATTCTGTAGGATTCAAAGAGAAGTAGGGTAGATTACATTGAAGTAATTTAATATTTGCATTGTTATTGCAGATCTCTAACGTTTTCTAAGTGAGCATAGTACAAATAACCTTTTCCCTGCCTCTTCTAGCATGCAGAGAAGAAACTATGAGCACCGTACACTTCAGTAGTTGAGACATTTAGGTCAGCTGAACTACATTTTACAGTAAGCTTTTGTTTAGACAACTCGCTATATAGCTTGCTGAGGTGCTGTTTGCAAAGGCAGGTAGTATAAGTAAGATTGCTACTGGCTGGTACATAGACATGTTAGGCTGTAGTATAGAGAAATGCTAATTGCCAGTTATAGAAAGGACTGTCAAGTTAGAATAGAAAAGCAGCTACACATATTTGCATTTGAAACCCAGAGTTAAGGAAACCGTGATCAGGTAGATTTGGTAGGAAGTTGTCTGTGCTGAATACAATACTGTATGTAAACCAATGAACTTTTTAAATTGCTTATTTTGATTCATCTGTATTACACAAGCCTTTCCTTTCAAATCAGTCTTTCCTGTTACTGTTGTCTTTGAGACCCTCTCTGAGTTAGTTCCAAAGACTTGGTATATCTCCCTCCTAGCTTTACGGATTCTTGAACCCCACTTGCATCAGGAAGAAGATAACTGGTATGAGAGGGAGGATTCTGTTCTTTCATCCATCAGTCAATCTTCTTCTCGGAGCTGGCATCAGTGGAGTAACAGACAGTGTCTTCATAGGAGTGCAACTTCAATCCAGCTATGCCAGTGATAAAACAGAGCCCAAGTCAATATAGTGATGTTCTCGCCTTGGTTTCCTGCTCAGTATGTTGCTGTATAAAGTCTTGGATCTAAGATCTTACATAGCAAGATTTAAAAAAAACAAATTTAGTATGCAAGGTACAGATCTTCAATCTATAGACTGTAGCCTGTTTTCTCAGGAAAATTTTACAGAAGCAGCCGTGAGCAATGTAAAAGCAATGACATTTGCCCATTTGTTATGAGAAAATGGAATTCCATTAATCTAGTGGCCATTTCTTACTGCTCTAACTCCATTTTGGATAGCTTGGTGTAGTTCTTGAAGCAAGTTCTGTACCTATTTTCTGCACACCTGACAAAATATCAGTTAAGGTAGTAAGTCCTGTAATTGTTAGACTGGTATGAAGGTGTTGTGTGCCTGTGATAAGTAACTTCTCTAGTTCAAGTGAAAACCTGATCATCTTTTCTGTTGCATTTTGTTTAGTCTTTGAGTGAAAACGTGAGTGAAAACAAATGTAAGGCAACAAATATCAGGCTCACATCTGTAGGGAAGACTTTACATGAGAATTCTAGAATTTGAAAACTAATTTTTATTCTCATCTCTCACTTTAAAATGGATAAATGGGATACTATCACAGTTTACTGAAATTATTTTTCATTTCAGTCACAGCTTCAGCACCACAAATGCCTCAGAAAACATAGGGGCAGACAGATTCAGTGGAAGAAAAGCTTGTGTTTGTAAGATGTAGGAGAAAGACAAATGGAGAAGATAGCCTTGAATATGGACTTGCAGATTTTTTAGTGGCTGTAGATTTTGAAAGATACAGAAGATTTGGGAAAAATGTTAGGGGTTCAGTGTAATACTTCATAAATAAGCAAGTTAAATGTTCAAGACCATTCTGTAATGATTCCTGTATAATATGGGCTTTGACTAGCATGATGCTGTTTGCATTTCAGGTTTTATTTGTTATCTTTCTAGTGCTACCACTTCAGGTAAAGGGGAGGCTGAACTCTGTGCTTTTTAGCTCCTTTAGAGCTGTTCAATTTTGCAAGACTGAAGAAGAAAGTGGAATTGCAATTATGTATTAATTGTGACAATACTTAACAACTTTATACAAAACTTCTTGTACTTCATATGTAAATATGATAAATATCTTTGAAGTGGTTCTATCTACTTTCTTCTGATGTTGTACTTATTACAAGTTGTACTTATTACAAGTACTTAATTTAGTACAAAAAGTATCTAGAGCATGCAGCATTGCCAATACTGTAAATAGTGATAGTGGTAGGATAGTTGCTTTGTTCATTCTGTCTCTCAGTAAAAACTGGTAATAAATTCATAGTAATATGAATATGTCTGTAATATATAGATACCAGCTTAAGCATGTGTGTGACAGTTTTGGTGCATGTAGGGTACTGTTTAAAACTCCACTGACTTCGGGTTCTTTAAACTATAGCCTCAAATAAAACAGCATCTTTATAAAACTGAGTATTATTGACAAGACCTACCACCTTTATCCCTGGTTGTATCTTTTATTTTGTAAATGCACTTGGGGAAAATACAGGGATGTCTTGGAGCGTGTGCATTGCCATGCATAGGCACCAGCTTGTTTGATGTTGTGGTTGTGACTACTTGGACAGTACTTGCACATACTTTCTTGGATCTGCAAATCAGTACATCTGACTTTTTAACTCTGATGAGAAACCGAACCTAATTAGGCGACCTAGGTTGAGTACTAACCTGAGGTGGCTTTATTAGTTGGCATCTGGATGTCAGTGGGGGGATTGTGGATTGTTCTGTGTAGCTGCATCTCCAACTACTGAAGTTTCTAATTCAGAATTACTGCCACTGTGAGCCAGGATAGAAATGGCTTTCTATATTCGCTAACATGAGGTTGTCCTGTCACAGACTAATATGCTGATTGGCAATGGTCATCTTATCCTGTTCAGCCTTAATCCTGGTCCTTTTTTTCACCTAGATGGGTCAGTGTCCTTTACCACTGTGATGGACCACGTGGTCCTGCACTCACTTCCCCCACCCACTGAGATGGGAAGGGAGTCACAACAAAGGGGGCACAGATTAGGATGAGGACAGGGACAGCTCACTCACCAGTGATGGTCACGGGCAAAACAGACTCAACTTGGGGAAGAAAAATCAATTTAATTCATTACCAATCATCTGAGTAGACATAACAACCACATCTTACAACACCTTCCCCCATCCCTCCCTTCTTCCTGGGCTCAAATCACTTTGCTCCCAATTTCTCTACCTCTTCCCCCCAAGCAGCACAGGGGACAGGGAATGGGGGTTCAGTCAGGTCACCTCTGCTGCTATTCCTTGCATGGAAGTCCAGGAACAAGATGTTCCAAAGCGAACTTCCCATGGAGTCACAGACCTCTTCGGGCTCAGCTCCTGGCTCCAGCATGGGGACATCCACGGGCTGCAGACACCCCCCACTCTGGGGGTCCACCCCCGCTCTGGCATTGAGTGACTCTGGGGTCTCAATTTCAGTCACACCTGCCCTTGGACTCAGCTTTTTTTCTCCAGCGTGGAGTCCTCCTTAGTCTACACGTGGGTATCTGCTCTGCTGTTGAACCTCCATGGGCTGCAGGGGACCTTATTTATCTTCTCCTACTCCATGTGGCTGAAACTGAGTGTCTGAGGTTCTCTGTCCTCCCACTCCTCCTCCTTCCTCCTGGTAATGAAGCTTTCTCTTTGTTTAGGTCGATGGTTGTCTTTTGTTCAGGTCAGTGGCCTCTCCTCCAGGTTCTCTCCACCTTCTTTTCAGGACAGTCCTTCCCCTCACAAATATGGATTCGCAGAGGTGTTTCTCTAGTGCTCATTGGCTCAGCCTGGGCTGGGTGGGGTACACCTTGGAGCCAGAGGAGCTTTTGTGAAGCTTCTCACAGGGTGGCCTCTTCCCCCACTACCAAAAACGGCCCCGACACACACATACACAAACCCAACACAACCACCTAATCATATTGCAAATACAAGAATCTGTTTTTGGGCAGTGTGTTCCAGTTGAGATGATATCCACTTGTATTTTTGGACTCTTGAATGTGACTATAGTGTGTTACTTTAGACAGCTTCATCCCATGTAATTTATATCTGGTTATTAGAAGTTTTGATAAGGACTTTGATTCCTCTAATAGGGATATAATGCATTAAAGCAAGCAATCATATTACTTACTTACATTTGTCCATGTTCATTCTTCATGGGCAGATCAATAATTCATCTGTATTTGAACTGGGACTTGATGGTCTAATTTTGTTGTATACTTATAGATACTATTAATCCATTAAGATAGTTTGCGCTGTTGATGCTGATTTGGAACATCATCTGCAATGTGTAGACTAGGCAATACAAATACTTTTTGGTTGTCTTTGATATTTAGGTTTTTTCCTGTGTCCACACTTTTTTTGCATGTGTCAGTATTTTGTGTTTTACTAAAGAAAGGCAGTTTTGGCACTATTGTCTCAAAATTGTGAAGCATTGCTATAGCTCTTTGCTATATAGGTAATTTCTTGCCCAGGGTGGGGTTTTTTTGCAACTCAGATTTTCCTGTTAAAGGAAATGATGAAATGGAATAAGTGAAGGCATGCTGTGTGCTGTTGCATGTTAATAGCCACATTAATTGTGCAGTATCATCTGAGATGCTGCTCCTTATAAGCAGATGAAAAGTCAGGCTGAAACACAAACTCTTGCAACTCTTTACACTTAGGGAAAGGATCTGATGGAAGTAGCTTCGATTCCACCCAGTAATAACTTGTCTGACCCTTTCTTCACCCCATCAGTCCTCTGGTCAGTCCTGAGATAGGAATTGTGGGTCTGAGTTGTCCCAGGTTTAGTGTGTAGCAGCTTAACGAGGTGTCTGCTAGACACTTTTCTCTGAAAATCCCTGCATCTCAAAGAGTAGTTGTTATTCCATGCAAGTATCCTTTGAGCATTTTTCCTTTAGGAAATACTTTTATTTTGTTAGATCTTCAAAACACCTGGGAAACTGAGCCAATGTGATGCTTTATATCTCTGAAATCCCTTAAAATAAATTCACTTATTTTGGGGGTTCTGCAAAAGCAGCAATCCAGTATTCAAACAAGCTTGCTCTGAGAGTGCTAGAGGCTACAGTACATAGTGATTTGCTAATGTTGAAAAGATAAAATATTAGCTTTTTTATAGTCGACCTCATTTCTGTCAACAAATTGTTTTGAGCACAGCTATGAAAATGCTTCTTGGAATGAAAGTGTCCACTCTGGTGGGAGGAAGTAAGTAGCTTTAAGCTTGTATTTTGGAGTATATTTAAGTACTGTCTACACAGGAAAAAAAATAAGTACATCTTGGATGCAGAAGCCAAATTATATTTTGGAAACAATTATAGCTTACCAGTGCTGCAGTATACAGTGGGTTCAAAACCAAAAACCCCTGTTTGGTAAAATATGAAGCCCGAAGTGTGCTTCTTAGACTTTGATTTGAGGGAAGTTTGATTATTAAAGGTGAAATGGTGATATGTCTTGGCTGCCTCCCTCCTAATAAATTAAACTTGCCTGGGAATGTTCCCAGGCACTGTGGCAAACTGGCTCGGGACTGCCTCGTCCATGCTCTTAAACTTTTAGTTACCAGGGCAGGGTGGCTGCATCTGAACTGCCTGGTGCAAGTGGTCTCAATGGTGTGCCAACTCACAAACCTGGGAATTGTGTGGGAGAACAGTAATTGGCATGGCCCAGTGCTGGGGAATGTCCTAGCTGCTTTCTCTAGCATACATGATCAATGTTCCAGGGCCTGTGAATGTTTCCAGACAAGACTTAACTTATGAGTACCAGATGTTAGTCCTTGATTCTTCCAAATTCTTTATGGACTAAGGCACAGAAAGGACTCTTCACATCACAAGAGATTTGGGATGCTTCAGAAAGGTAGGTTTAGAAGAGAACCATAGAATCATTAAGGTTGGAAAAGACTTCTAAGATCATCAAATCTAACCACCAACCCAACACCACCATAACCACTAAACCATGTCCTGAAGTGCCATGTTTACACATTTTTTGAACACCTCCAGAGATGGTGACTCCACCACTTCCCTGGGCAGCCCGTTCCAATGCTTGATAACCCTTTCAGTAAAGAAACTTTTCCTAACATCCAATCTAAACCTCCCTTGGTGCAACTTGAGGCCATTTTCTTGTCCTGGTTTTGCTAGGATAGAGTTAATTTTCTTCTTATTAGCTAGGATAACTGTGTTTTGGTTTCAGTGTAAGACTTGTTAAGAGAGGAATGTTGATAAAGTACTAATGTTATGAGTTACTGCTGGAGCTCAAGGCCACCGTGTTTGGCCGTTCACAGCTGCATTAGGACTGGGAGGGAGAAGCGCAGTGAATAGCAAAGCCCAAACTGGCATTGGGATGTGCCCATGAGATATTCCAGATCACATCCCGTCATGTCAGTACATTAACCAGGGCTGACTGGAAGACAGGGGTATTCTCTCGGGGATCGCTCGGGCTCACTCTTCCAGGGTTTCAGTTTCAGGACTGTCTCGGCTCCGGGATCGCTGGCTGGCACAGGCCGGGCATCGGTCAGCGGGCGGTGAGCAATTGCACTGTGCATCACTCATTTGTATAGTCTGTTATAATTGCTATTATCATTATTTTATTTCAGTTAGTAATTTTTTTTTATCCCAACCTGTGAGCTTTCTTGCTTTTCCCTGGGGTGGGAGGGGGGAGAGTGAGAGCATGACTTGGTGTGTGTTTGGCTGCAAGCCAAAGGAGTGAAACCACCACATTCCTCTTGTCTCATCACTTGTTACTTGGGAGAAGAGACCAAGACCCACCTTGCTACAACCTCCTTTCAGGTAGGTAGAGAGTGAGAAGGTCTTCCCTCATCCTCCTTTTCTCCAGACTAAACAACCCCAGTTCCCTCACCCGTTCCTCATAAGACTTGTTCTCCAGCCCCTTCACCAGCTCCGCTGCCCTTCTCTGGACATGCTCCAGTGCCTCCATGTCCTTCTTCTAGTGAGGAGCCCAAAACTGAACCCAGTACTCGAGGTGCGGCCTCACCAGTGCCGAGTACAGGGGCACAATCACTTCCCTACTCCTGCTGGCCACACTATTCCTGATACAAGCCAGGATGCTGTTGGCCTTCTTGGCCACCTGAGCACACTGCTGGCTCACGTTTAGCCGGCTGTCAACCAGCACCCCCAGGTCCTTTTCTGCCAGGCAGCTCTCCAGTCACTTCTCCTCAAGCCTATAGTGTTGCATGGGATTGTTGTGACCCAAGTGCAGGACCCGGCACTTGGCCTTGTTAAACCTCATACAATTGGCTGCTGCTCTCTACTAAGACTAAGTCATCTAGTACAAGATTTTACTTGTGTCCATAATCAGTAAAATGTCAAAGGCCATATTTTAATTAACATTTTTATTTGTGATAAATTCAGGCTGCTGCCCAAAATTACACTCTCGCTTTTCATTTGTAGTGCTTGTGTAGCTCCACAGTGAATAGAAGAACTTACCTGGCTGAAAAGTGTCCTGGTGAAACAGAGCTGGGTTTCTTTTTCAGCAGCTAGATTTGTGCTGCGTTTTGCTTCCAGCCTGGGACTTGTTATGAGAGCGACACTGAGAACATCCCAGTGTTTGCATTTGTGTCGCTGGCAGTGAAGGACTTTGTGTTCTGTTAGTCCACAAGCACAAGATCTAAGGGGGGAGGAATATTTAAATTAATAAACTTAATTGACAGTTAGATGTGCCAATGGGCTATTCCATATCATATCACGTCATGCCCAGTGCATTAGTGAGGGGCTCTCCCTCTCTGGCTCTCTCTGGCTCTCGCTCGGGCTCTCGCTCTCCCGGGATTGCGGTTTCAGTTCGGGATTGTCGCTCCTCCGGGATCGGTATCTGGGAACCGGCCGGGCTCGGTCAGGAGGAGGGTGGTGAGCTATAACATTGGGTGTCACTCATTTGCATGTTTTGTTACTCTTATCATTATCACTGCTATTTTAATATCAGTATTATTTTAAGTTTTCTCTCTATTATTAAACTGTTCTTATCTCACCCTACAAGCCTCCTCATCCTTGCCCCCAATCCTCTCCCCTATCCCCTGGGGGTGGGGGGGAAGTGGGTGAATGGCTGTGTTGGCTGCTGGCCAAGGCCTAGCCCAGTGGAACTATCACAGAAGTAACTCTCAAAACATAATTTTTCAGCCACATGTTTCTGTGGTCGGATAGCCAGTTCATTGATTTGAGTTGCTACTCAATTGTATGGCCATTTCAGCCTCCCTGGGATGGCATTAGAAATGAGGCATGTCGGACAGTGAAGAAGGGGACAAGAACCATTTTTTCCTTTCATCAGTAGCCCACACTTATGTTTTAATTAAATCACTGTGGAATTGAGGTGGTTGTCAGCTCTCAAAGTGATTTTACAGTGCTGTGCTGTCTGCTCTCTTGTTTCATAACACTAATTAATTTTCTCTGTGTAGGGACAAGAAATAAAAATACCTGCCTTACTTTTCTTCTTTTGAACATTCTGCCCAAACTTGTGAGTGTATCAGCTAAGCTTGGTAGCTTAAATTTAAATATATAGCCTATATTTAAAACCAGGAGTTTGGTTAACTTGGTTTCTTTTCTGTTGCAACTTTTCAGGGGCTATTAACTTTAAAGGTAACGTAGCAGCCAGTCAGACTTCAGGCTTTGTAATTAGATTGGAGTTGTAAGTTGCTCATCAACCAAATTCTTTTCATTTCTGAGGTGTTACTTATGTAAAATAAACTGTCAGTTTTCAGTGGTCACAGAGCAAATCTAGGATAGAGCTGAGCTTGATTTCTGATTCTGAAAATGTGCTGCCCATTTACAAGCCCATGCTGTTTTCTTGCTTAAATCTGCTGCTGCTCTTAGTTCATGTCTATCAATGGAGGCTCCTTTTTCTTTACTGTTGTGATCTTGTCATTGAACCAGTTTGGAAAATAAATAGTTGTCTTTCCTCCTGCTTGATTTAGCGGTTAAAGTTTTGTTATTCTATAGTTAAGACTTAAAATACTGTACTGTTAAACTGTTAAACATTATGTGTTTCGTATACAGTGAAAAAGAATATTTAATTTTTTAATCAAGGAGAGTACAGAAAACAGTGAGAACTATCAGCTACAATGTGTTTTTCTTCAGAGTCTGAATTTTCCTGTTTTGGGAAAAGCAGCAAATTAGTATGTGCATGGAGAATGAGATTAATGCTTAAGTGGTGGTACCTGAAAGTTTGATTGTGATGTTCAGTTTCAGATACATATGGCCTTTGTTTGAAGTCTTAGGGAAGCTTATGTTTAAAAACAAACAAAAACAAAAAACCCAACCCAGAAACTACCCTTTAAAACTGAATTTTGTTAAGGCTGAGGAAGTTTTGCCTGTTTTAAGGAACATTACAACTGTATTGACTACTTAAAACCAGAGAACTTGTTCACCTTTTAAAAACATTATCATTTACCTTGAATCATGCGTTCCATTTTGATAGCCTCCTTCATATAGAAAATATAGCATGAGATATCAATTTAAATGCAAGTCTAACAATGCTCTGTCTTCTATGTGAAAGGAAGTATTCTGTACATTTTTCCATGTTTGACATCATGGTGTTTTGAATAACCATGTTCCATATTCATATCAATTTTTTGTTTTTGTTTTCAATTTATGCACAGCACTTGCTCTGAAATTTGGGGACTGAGTACACCAAACACGATAGATCAGTGGGATACAACAGGCCTTTACAGCTTCTCTGAACAAACCAGGTGAATATTCTGCCCTCTCTCGCATCATAGAAATCTTGTGGGAGGGATTGGCTTTGGAGGGTCTGTAATGGGATACTTTAGCTGTAAAATAGACTAAAATGCTTCGTAGGCCTCTCATGGTACAGCATTTTAAAAATATTTGCTTGCCAGCACAGAAATCCAAGTGTTCTCAGCTGATGTTTTGACCAATGAAACTCTAATTCTGGAATATTCCTTTTTCATTCCAGTGCTCTTGAAAAAATGGGAAGACGTGTTAAATCCAAACTCTAATGTGATTTGGTATTTATATTAACAAAGTTGGGAAACTTAATTCTTTAGACTTAATTTTACAAAGTGTTTAAACTGCTTTGTGTGCCACAAGCTTTTAGTTAAATCTTGCTAATTGGCTCAGATATGAGCTACTAAAGAATTGTTTGTAAATTCTTCAGTAGTTAATGGTGGATAAATTCTAAACAGGGTCTTTATTTTTTTCATGTCACATTACTTGATTTGTATATTGAGGTTTGTGTCCCATCCCATAACAATCATAAACATCTGCATTTGTGTAAGCATATGCAGTCTGTCTTAAAACTAGCAAAACATTTTCAGCTGGTAGCAAGGCAGATGAAGTCAAGAAGATAAACTGTACAGCCCTTATAAGATGTGCATTCATGCTTTTTTCCATTACAGTTATACTGCCATGTGGATCACTTGGGCAGCTGACTGCTTATAGGCTTATTTGCAGTCCTGTGGGAATTGTTATGCGTAAAGCCATAAAGCATCCATGCCACAGCAAAGCCTTGAGGTTTAGCAGCAGAAGGGACTATTAAGTGTGTGATTTTACTTTTTTTTACTTTTTTTTACTGTCTTCTGCGTTTAAAAAAAAGTATATGAAGTAATCATCCTAAATACTTGGAGGTAAAGTGGCTTTTAATGACATCTAAATTCACTGGCAATAGTTTGAGCAGCTCAAAAATAAGTTAAGACACTGCTTGATGCTATCAATTTTATCACATTTTAAGCCTTCTAACAAGAGTATAAATGTCACTAGCAGTGTCAGTTCCCTGAATTCTGAGAATAAATAAACTACCCATCCCATGTGTGTACACTGTTGATTGAGTGGTTCAGAGACAGCATGCAGCCTCTAAATACTTCTCAACATCTTTTTCCCTGTAGATCTCTCGATGGCCGTCTACAGGTATCTCATCGTAAAGGATTACCACATGTTATTTACTGTCGTTTGTGGCGCTGGCCAGATCTTCATAGTCACCATGAACTTAAAGCAATTGAAAACTGTGAATATGCTTTTAATCTTAAAAAGGATGAAGTATGTGTAAACCCTTACCACTACCAGAGAGTGGAGACACCAGGTAGGAAGACTGCTTCTGACTTTCTATAGCAGCATCTGTACATACTTGTTCAGCATAATGTTTTAAATGAAAAATAGAGAAAGATTATGCTTTCTCTTGCCAAAAGTACAAGATTCTTAGATACAGGCTTTGAGAATACCATGCCCTGAAAGTTTTTAATAGTAAAGTTACTGAAAAATCTTTACATATGTGTTGAATACCCCTGAAAAACACTTTGAGTACTGCTAGCAGTTTCCAGCTGGCTACAATCCAAACTGAAAAGGAGAATAGAGATGACTTACCTTTGCTAATGTGGAATAGTCTTACTCAAGAGGCACCTCAGGAATCTGTTTCTTCCAGTAACTTGCAGTACAATTGTAGTATTAGCAGTACTGAGATTCAGAAAATTTCAAAACATCTGAAGAAATTGTTAGATGCTTTAGATTTTTTTTTCCCCAACATTGAACACTTTTAAGATTCAGCTGGACAGGATGCTGGACCATCTTGTCTAGACTGTGTTTTTGCCAAGAAAGGTTGGACCAGATGATCCTTGAGGTCCCTTCCAACCTGATATTCTATTTTTTTTTTTTCCTTTTAGCTCAGAAGTGTGTATTTTGAGGGTCTTATTAATGCTTTGAATTTTGCTTTTCCAGTTTTGCCTCCCGTACTAGTGCCGCGGCACACTGAAATTCTAACGGAGCTTCCGCCTCTTGATGACTATACCCATTCCATTCCTGAAAACACTAACTTTCCAGCTGGAATTGAACCACAGAGCAATTACATACCAGGTATTTTCTTAACTCCCACCATAAATAGTACACTTAACATTGTGCCACTGGAACAAAGATGGTAATTTCATCCTCTTAAGTGAACAGACTAATTGAAAGGTGCACTAATAAATTAAATCTATTTGATTTTGTGTATTAATTCCAATGGAGATACCTGAACACTTGTTTGCAGAACGCAATCCTGTGTGAAACCACATTGCTGTGTTTTTGCAATAGTTTACTTGGTTTCAATAGCTTATTTAAGATTCAGAATGCTAATGAGTACAAAGTAGACCTTCACCTTATGCTTTAAGCCTGTTTTACAAGCATAGAGGTTGCCAAATGCAGTCTATTGGAGATGGAGTAGTAAACTGCCTACTGCCTCCTCTTTGTCACTGACACCCTCTTGTTGTATTCATATCATGGCATTTTACTTTATTACTTAATATTGAATACTTAGCTAGGTTCTGATAAGTTTTGTGTGTCTTGACAGCCTGCTTCAGAGAACCATTTTCTTTAGCGGTAGGCCAGACTAATAGCCATGCTAGTTTTGCACCGCAATACTGTCTCAGTACTTGGTCTACAGAGAGGTTGGTTTCACCTACAGCTGTGTTTTGCCAATTGACAGGGCTGGCAAAAAGGACACAGACACTAACAGAATACTAGAAACAAACTTATTTCACTCTAGTTTAAAACGGGAGAAAAAAGCAGCAGCAGCAAGGTACAGAGTTAAACAGGGTAATGCACCTAATCATTACTGCATAGGAGAAAGCACAGTGATTAAGAAAGAAACATCACCAGTTCCCCAAATATTTATCATCATCCACATCCTGTACATCAGCTGGGGAACCCCATCACAGCGAAGGACTTGGAGAGCCCTTCCCCAGCAACTGGGAAGTCCTATGGAGTATGTCCACCCGTAGGTGAGGTCTGGTCTCCATCTTTGCTGTGAGAGGGTCCTGCTTTTATACCAGCTAACAAACAAATTACACAGACAGAAAGGCACGGGAACATCTGGTGGGTAAGTTTCCCTTCACACGGGCACATCCCAAATTTGGCCAGGATCTGAGACGTGTCTGAGAAGCTACTATTTTGGTATTCTGCACCTGGCTTTGAATTGTAGCAGGAAAAATCTCACAATCTTATTTCATGCTCATGTGAATCAGGTTGGGAAAAGAATCTCACAGTCACATTTCATGCTACTGTATTACAGGTTGGGAAGTTCACTCAAAAGTCAACTTTAAGTTAAGGCTTATAATTTAAGCCTTTGTATATCAAGATGGGACGATGGCGATTGTGAAAGTGCAGGATGGCCTTTGGGGTTGTATGTTCCCTATCAGGTTATGAATTTGCTGAGCTGAGTTGTCCAGACTTCTGGCAGCATTCAAGCTCTGCTAAGAATTTTTAATGCTGCACTAGGGCATTTATTTCCAGCTGTGATGGTACTCAACCTTTGACCCTAAAACAGTATTAATCATTGTGGTGGTTTGGGTGGATTCACCCTTTTTGCTTGCAGCCAAACACAGCCTGCTCTATCACCCTCCCCCCTCCCTCGCCCAGGGAGTAGGAGAGAGGATTGGAAGGAAAAGGGCAAGGAAACTCACGGGTTGAGATAAAAACAATTTACTAATTAAAATGAAATGCTAATGATAACAACAGTGATAACAGACTATACAAATGAGTGATGCACAGTGCAATTGCTCACCGCCCGCTGACCGATGCCTGACCTGTGCCAGCCAGTGATCCCGGAGCCGAGACAGTCCTGAAACTGAAACCCTGGAAGAGTGAGCCCGAGCGATCCCCGAGAGAATACCCCTGTCTTCCAGTCAGCCCTGGTTAATGTACTGACATGACGTGATGTGATCTGGAATATCTCATTGGCACATCCCAATGCCAGTTTGGGGTTTGCTATTCACTGCGCTTCTCCCTCCCAGTCCTAATGCAGCTGTGAACGGCCAAACACGGTGGCCTTGAGCTCCAGCAGCAACTCATAACACCAGCACTGTTACCAACGTTCTTCTCATAACAAGTTTGAACTGAAACACTGAAACTAAAACACAGCTATTCTAATTACTAAAAAGAAAACTAACTGTATCCTAGCAAAACCAGGACAATCATAGAATCATAGAATGGTTTGTGTTGGAAGGGACCTTAAAGCTCATCCAGTTCCAACTCCCCTGCCATCAGCAGGGACACCTTCCACTAGACCAGGTTGCTCAAAGCCTCATCCAACCTGGCCTTAAACACTTCCAGGGAGGAGCAGCCACAGCTTCTCTGGGCAACCTGGGCCAGTGTCTCACCACCCTCACAGTGAATAATTGCTTCCCAATATCTAATCTAAATCTACCTTCTTCCAGTTTAAAGCTGTTACCCCTTGTTCTATCACTACGTGCCCTTCAAAAAGGCCCCTCCTCAGCCTTCCTGTAGGCCCCCTTCAGATACTGGAAGGCTGCTATAAGGTCTTCCATAAACCTTCTCTTCTTCAGGCTGAACAGCCCAAGCTCTCTTAGCCTGTCCTCATAGGAGAAGTGCTCCACCCTCGGATCATCCTTGTGGCCTCCTCTGGACTTGCTCCAGTAGGTCCATGTCCTTCTTATGTTGGGGCCCCAGAACTGGACACAGTACTCCAGGTGGGGTCTCACGAGGACGGAGTAGAGGGGCAGAATCATCTCCCTCGACCTGCTGGCCACACTGCTCTTGATGCAGCCCAGGATATAGTTGGCCTTCTGGGCTGAAAGCGCACATTGCCGGCTCATGTTGAGCTTCTCGTCCACCAGCACTCTGGTTGTCCTTCTCCTCAGGGCTGCTCTCTATCCATTGTCCTCCTAGCCTGTATTTGTGCTTGGAGTTGCCCTGACCCAGGTGCAGGACCTTGCATTTGGCCTTGTTGAACTTCATGAGGTTTGCACAGGCCCACCTGTCCAGGTCCCTCTGGATGCCATCCCATCCCTCCAGTATGTCAACTGAACCACACAGCTTGGTGTCGTCGGCAAACTTACTGAGGGTGCACTCCATCTCACTGTCCACGTCGATGATAAAGATGTTAAACAGTGCTGGTCCCAATACTGATCCCTGAGGGATGCCGCTTTTCACTGGTCTTCACTTGGACATTGAGCTGTTGACTGCAACTCTTTGAGTATGACCATCCAGCCAATTCCTTATCTACCAAGTGGTCCATCCATCCAGCCCATGTGTCTCTCAACTTAGAGAGAAGGCTGTTGTGTGGGACAGTGTCAAATGCCTTGCACAAGTCCAGGTAAATGTGGTGGGTTGACCTTGCCTGAATTCCAGGTGCCCACCAAAGCCCACTCTATCACCCCCCTCCTCAGCAGGATGGGGAGGGGAGAAAATAAGACGGAACAAAAGAAACCCAAACTCGTGGCTCGAGACAAAGACAGTTCAATAGAAGCAAAGCAAAGCTGCGCGCGCAGAAGCAAAAGAACAAAATGTTTATTCTCTACTTCCCATCAGCAGGCGATGTCTGGCCACTTCCCGGGAAGCAGGGCTTCATACGCGTTGCGGTTCCCGGAGGACACACGGAAGTAACGAATGCCCCCCCTTCCCCCTCCGTTCCCCTTGCTTTATTGCTGAGCAGACGTCATATGGTCTGGAATATCCCTTTGGCCAGTTTGGGTCAGACCTTCCCCACCCCCAGCCTACTGGGGGAAATGCTGGAGAGCCAGCCTTGGTGCTGTGGAGCACTGCTCAGCAGGAACCAACACACTGGTGTGTTATCAACACCCCTCGAGCCACCAATACAAAACACAGCACTCTGAGGGCTGCCACGGGGAAAATCAACTCCATCCCAGCCAGACCCAGTACAGTAGATTACATCAGTTAATCGTCCCTTATCTACCAATGCTGTGGATTAATAGTACTGGGTTGAAGAAATCTTCTCTGTTCAGACAGAGACTAGATATGGAAAATAATCTGTACCAAAGAGATTAGCAACTGCAAACAGGTGTGAGTTGAATTGGAAATGGTTATTGACATTTTACCATGGCTGTAGCCTTAACTTTGGAGATAGTTGGAGTCCACTTTATGACAATGAATTCTATGAAAATTTTCAAAACAATTATGATTTTTGTCATCATACTTCTTGCTAGTAAAGATTTCCCTTAATCTTCCTTTTAAATTCTCACTTGAGTTTTGTCACATCTATGTTTAACACACTAGTTTTACAGAATTGTGGTGGTTTGACCCGCAGTGGGACCATGCAGTCCTGCACTCAATCCCCCCACTCACTGAGATGGGAAGGGAGTCACAACAAAGGGGGCATGGGGTTAGGAATGAAGGGTAGGGAGGGCTCACTCACCAGTGATGGTCACGGGCAAAACAGACTCAAACTTGGGGAAGAAAAATCAATTTAATTCATTGCCATTTCATCTAATTAGACATAACAACCACATCTTACAACACCTTCCCCCATCCCTCCCTTCTTCCTGGGCTCAAATCACTTTGCTCCCCATTTCTCTACCTCTTCCCCCCAAGCAGCACAGGGGACAGGGAATGGGGGTTCAGTCAGGTCACCTCTGCTGCTATTCCCCGCATGGAAGTCCAGGAACAAGATGTTCCAAAGCGAGCTTCCCATGGAGTCACAGACCTCTTCGGGCTCAGCTCCTGGCTCCAGCATGGGGACATCCACGGGCTGCAGACTCACCCCCCACTCTGGGGGCCATCCCCGCTCTGGCATTGAGCGACTCTCGGGGTCCCAATTCATGTCACGCTTGCCCTCAGGCTCAGCTTTTCTACTCCGGTGTGGAGTCCTCCATGGCCTACATGTGGATCTCTGCTCTGCCATTGAATCTCCATGGGCTACAGGGGACTTCCTTTTTCTTCTACTCCATGCAGTTGAACTGCATGTCTGAGGTTCTCTGTCTTCTCCCTCCTCCTCCTTCCTCCTGCGATGAAGCTCTATGTCTGTCTGTCCTTTGTTTAAGCCAATGGTCATCTTTTGTTCAGGTCAATGGTCTCTCCTCGAGGTTTACCACACCTTCTTCTTCTCAGGACAGTCCTTCCCCTCACAAATATGGACTTGCAGAGGCGTTTCTCTAGTGCTCATTGGCCCAGCCTGGGCTGGGTGGGGTACACCTTGGAGCCAGGGGAGCTTTTCGCTCTCACAAGGTGACCCTTCCCCCACCACAAAACCCCCCCCCCCCCCCCCCCCACCTGCATATAAACCCAACAAAAGAATGAACTAAAGATATAATTATTTCAGTTCATTGTTATTTAATCAACTGACTTAATCTAGTTTCTTCTTGATGATTTCTTTCTGATTTTTCTATATTGCTGTAAATCTCAGACATGATATTTGATATAATTTAATTTTTATTCTTAAGCAAAAGACTTTAAATTTCTGCTGTTTGGTAATAATGTAATTAAATATGTTTAATCTCTCAAATGTCTTAGAGACAATTCTAAAGTGTGATTGTAGAGATAGTTAGCTTCAAACACTTTCACTAAAGAAATCCAGTTTTTACCTTTATATAGGAAAAGACATATTCCCAGTTCAAAGAAAATTATTTCCTGAAAGGCAGTTGGTTAACTCATTATCTAGATTAAAAAGCACATTTTGAATGGAGAAAAGGAAAAACCATACTCTCCTGGATTTTGAAGATATTTGTGTGGAATTCGACACAGTTTGTAGTATCAGAATGCTTCAAACTTGTTACTGAGTTTACTGTGGTCTGTGAAACTCCCATCTTTAAAGAAAACTAGTTAAAAAAGGATTATAATTTTAATAGAGCTTGGAAGTAATAATGATAGTAGAGATTGTGTAGCATAACTAGTTAGATATATAATTATCATTAATGAATGAAAATCAACTGTTGGATATTGAAGAAAAATAGATTTGGGGACTGAACTGAAAAATAACCTTTAAATTATCAACTTCTATAAGGTGTGGGAGGGTATCTGATCTGATGGTCATACAGAAAGACAACTCACTTTTTTTTTTTTTTAGAAGTCACCAGATGTTTTTTTTATTTGTAATTCTACTAAATGTGAAAGCTGTTGATCACAATTGCAAAGTTGTTACTCATTGTGATGAAAGTATCTTGTATTAAATGGAACAAATAAGGATTATCTGTTAATTATAGAGCATATTTGAGAAATTGACTGGCATGCAAGAGATGATATATTTTACATAGACAATAAGGCAGGTCATGGGTTTGAAATCCTACTGGAAGGAAAAAGGAACAGCAAAATGAAATTTTAATTCAGTATTCAGGTATCATATGGAGCTCGTGAAGACTTGAGGACAAAAACCCCAAATGCTAAATCTTACCATAAATCTTACTTAAATCTATTTTTTTTTTTTGACAGAAACACCACCTCCGGGATATATCAGTGAAGATGGAGAAACAAGTGACCAGCAGTTGAACCAAAGCATGGATACAGGTATAATTTATTTTTTACTACTTTCAAGACTTGAGATTACTCATTGTGATCCTTCTGCATAGTGGCATCAATTCAGCCAGAATGATGATGGCAGTAGCCCTCTGTACAACCTGGTATTTTCTGTTTAAAATATCACTTTCAATCTTTTGTGAACAAAATAATTTTTTGCTAGGGGAATGCTTTTAAAACATTCTGTGCCATATTAAGCACATTTCATTTGTTTCGTAACAAAAGCATGTAGGTCTAATTAAGTCTTCATTAGAAAACCTTAAAATAGATTTTAATAGTTGACTGGTTTCAACTTACCCCTAACAGATTAATTGAAGCAAAATGTCTGTTTCACCTAAATAAGTTACAGAAATGCTGCATTTTGAGAACCCGTTTCTTAACTCTGACAACCTTATTACTTCTGCCATGTTTCAAATTAATTCTTGTATGGAAGGCTCTATTGAAAGAGTAGTAGAAACATTAAGCATTTGTGCCCTTATATGAAAAGGTTGCTAGATAATCTGGTTGGCCTTAGACTTGGACAAAGCATGGTTAATGTGCTGGACAAGAACCTCCTGCTGTGTGCTGGCAGACTTGAGTGTGTGTTTGATTAGCTAATGTTAGCAGCCTTTTTCAGTTAATTGGAATCAACTGCACTAGTCTTTCTAAGAACTGCAATATTTTCCCACTATGTGACAAGAGGTACCTTAATTTTAAAAGCCTGACATCAGCAGTCATTATAAGAATGTTTCTGTGCAAAGCCTCTCTGTATTTTGCCTACCAGTGCACAAATTGTGTTGGAGAGTTCGTGTTTTCCTGAGTTTTTTCCTTCCTCCTTCCAGGAAAGAATAATTTCCTCAAATGAGGAAATCCAGCTTGTTCTTTTCTAGAAATAAACCCTCTCCTTTGAGAAAAGAGAGGTAGTATCTTGATTCTCATCCACTTTTTCTTAGCTTTTTTTTTTACACTGAATTTGGGAAGAAGTCACTACCTTATCATTAGAGAAATGCATAAATAAAGTTATGTTCACAGAGTGTGCATGAAGTGAGAGCTCTGCCAAACACAACACAAAGATGCTAATTGAGTCTTTACGAAGAGGGGTAGGTGTCGCGACGGAGGGAAGACCCAGACGCTCAATATGAGTGATCAGCAAGCTTCGTTTATTGATTACATAAGTGCTCCTTATATACAGTGGTTAATTAAGCTCAT
The DNA here is from genome assembly GCA_907165065.1 of Caprimulgus europaeus. The sequence goes on from OU015537.1 coordinate 322,564, forward strand.
GCATATTCTTAAAGACCTATACTGATTGGTTTATTAATTATCCTGGGAACTTTCTCCTTTGTTATAACAGGTGGGTTTGCTCTGTTCACGTCCCAAGGACATCAACAGGATACTCCTACTTTGCAGTTACCAGCTAAAGCTACTCCCTTCTTTTTCCCAACTTAGTCTTGCTGAAGTTGTTTGTCTGAAGTCTCAAGGACAAGTCAGTATCCTGGAGACTTCTGCTAATTCACCCTGACCGTGCATTTGCTTGTTATACTTATGTCAAGGGCCTAAGCTGGCTACTGCGGCCTAAGCCATTTCATACCCTCGCTGCTTCTGCTGAGCCTCTGATTGTACAACATCTCTAATGATCCATGACCCCTGTCAACAGGGTAGGTTCCCAGGAGTCTGGAAAATTAAATGTAATCTTAATTCAGGATACACGTGACATGCTGGAAAAATGGTTGTAGGATTTCTGAGGTTTCTTATTCCAAAGAATTTTAATTTAAAACTATATCTAGATAATGATCATACCTACCCATCTGAAATAACGAGAATCATTGCTCTGAAACAGCCTGTGTTGCTTCAACAGGATCTCCAGCAGAGCTGTCTCCTAGTACTCTCTCCCCAGTTAATCATAGCCTGGGTAAGCTGGAAATACTTTTAATTGTTTCTGTGTGTGTGATGATTCTTCTTTATATATATAATTACATTAAAAATGAAAAAGTAAGAGCTGTATTAGGAGAAGACCTGATTATAAACATAATATGGCTGGGTTAATAACTTTTATTAATAAATATTTCTGTGACTGTTGAGCTTCTAGCAAAGAGAAAGAGTAATATGGTTGTATGTACAGGAATAGCATTTATAAAATAAATAGTTTAAAGGATGTTAGCCTATCCATAGTGCTGCCCAGACTTCTTGTCTCCCTTGTATGTGTGTTCTGCTTCTCATGTACTGTTTCACCTGTGACCACAACACAATTACTGCTCCCACATTAGTTGCCCTCCTGCTTTGATGAGGTGCTCCTGCTGTGTGTCTGTATAAATGCCTCAGGAAGATCAGATTCCTTTGGGTTTGTTTAAGGAATGGTGACAGGAAAATATTATTCAGAATGCTGAGTAAGTAATTAGGGTAGGTAAAAAGGGGAAGGAGTACAGGAAAAGCTGAAGATGCACAGGGAACATACTGAGTTCTAGTAGGGGAGAGTAAAAGGAGCTTAGAACTACCTTTAGATTGAGACAGTATAAGATACAGTATAATACAAGGGAACATGATTTTCATATTAATATTTTTTGGTTTTGTGTGGTTCAGTGTTTGATAGTTTAATCCTTTCTTTAATGTTGCCAAAATGTTTTCAAGTTATAGAAAGGCAACAGAAATGTCTCAGAGTCTGGCACTCACAGTAACGTTAGCTTAATCATTTTGCCGAGCAAAATGCAAGTACTGAACTACATGAGTTGTGGTCAGATTAAATCACCCCTTCTTCCCCTCCTCCTTCCCTTGTGTGTAATATTGAATTCCATTCTGTTTACTGGGGTAGGTAAAAATGACAGCAAGCACAATAGAATTTGAATAGTTTGAGGAGACTACCGCTTTTGCTTTTGGAAGAGACAAATAGCAGGGCAGACAGATTTCTTTTCAGCCTCAAATTATGTGTTAAACTTGTTTTTTAAATTTTTTCTTAGACTTGCAACCAGTTACTTACTCGGAACCTGCATTTTGGTGTTCAATAGCATATTATGAATTGAATCAAAGAGTGGGAGAAACCTTCCATGCATCACAGCCTTCCCTGACCGTAGATGGTTTTACAGATCCATCAAATTCAGAAAGATTTTGTCTAGGTCTGCTTTCCAATGTAAACAGAAATGCTACAGTGGAAATGACAAGGCGACACATAGGTAAAAATCTCTGATCTTTTAACTATTTCATTTAATTTTAGCCATTAAATTATCTGTAATGATCCAGGTGGGATGTGCAGATCTGTGTGTTGAGATCCTTTCACCCTTGTGTAGCCAGCCATTGAACTTCTCTCTCGAGGCTTGCCAAGGAGAGCTTGGTCTCTCTTGCTAAGGACAGAAGTGTAAGGACACAGAGGTCACTGCTTCTGAAATCAGGGAGAAACATAGCTTCTGCTACCACAGCCAATTGCAATAAGTAAGAAATGTAGTGATGGCTGGAGCTAAAAGGAGCTGCCTTTCCTCAATCTGTATTCACTAAGTTGGTGACAGCAGAAGTCACATAGCTGTCAGACTGAGAGCGGCACAAGAGGAAACTGCTCAACTGTATGGGATTTCTGTTGCTCATGTTGCTGTTCTCTGCCTTCTGGAAAAAAGATGATGCACCAAAGCATCCTGAGGGGCAGATTTTTGGCTTTCAAGTTCCTTGTTGGACCACTCTGCCCTGGGTAGCATTTATATTCAGAGTTGCTTATAATTGAAATTTAAGCTTTAATTACAAAATATTAACATGTTGCTTAGTTTATTCTAATTTATAAAATGCAGAATGGACATTGTTAGTACTTCTTTAATTCTTTTCTGAAATGGGAAAAGCTGCCATTGAGATAACAGGCTGTTTCGACATGATCAAGATTTTCTTTGTAACGGTTAGTAAAGAATATTGTTTTCCGCGATGCAGCATCTTGGCTTTAAGTTCTTCATGAAGCTACTTTTTTTTTTTTAATTTTTTTTTTCTCCTGGATTCTTTTATTTAGCAAAAGTCATGAGATTTTTTTTTTTAACTTTTAGTAAAAAAGTTCAACCTCTTTAGTACATTCTGACTCCCTCTATGCCAAATCCAAATGCTTGCCTAATAAAATTTTAGATGTACAGAAACCCAGGCTATGCCTGTACTGACTGATCAAAATAGTCAATGATGAGGAAAAGAAAAAATGTGAGGACCTCTCACTTTTTTATAGAGCAGCTCACATTTTGTTTGAAAACTAGTTTTAAAGAGATAGGGGAAGAGAAGCTATAGCCTTAATAAAGGACCTGTTAATTATAAATAGTTTTCTTTGAGAGAGTTATTGTACATTACTTCTCTTACTTGTGATAGAAATAACCCATACAGATTTTTTTTCACTCTGGGAGAGAGAACAAGATGACAATTTAAAAGTGAACAATAGGGTTTCTTATGGGCATTTTTTTGTGATGGGGCTAAGTGAAGTCCTGTTGTTTTTGTCAAAGTAGTACAGAGAAGGGGTACACAGTGGGTTGTGAAATAGTATGGGTGCATGTAAGCAGAGAGTGTTGAAGTGGTATACTTGTGTTTTCCTTTTTTCCTCTAGTGGCCTGTGTCACTTCACATACAACACTTAATATTAGTGCAAGTTTTAATTCTTGAATCTAATATTTTTATTTCAATTTTGGTATTTCTTTAAGTGAAAAAGGTATTTGGTAATGAACTCTGCTTGTTAACTTGGATTTGGTTACAAGCTATTACACGGCTAGAAAATTCTGTATCACTCTTGACCAAAAATTATTCTGCTTCTCCTTCAAATATTGTGTGTTTGTGGGAGAAAAACTGAAGTTAATTGTGCTCTTCTCCTGCTACAGCTGTCAGCCCAGCAGTGTGGTCCTGTAGATAATTTATTTCTGTTTCTGTTGTAAAGCAAAACCTTTACCTTCTCTGAAAAAAAAATACTCCCTTGTTTGTTAATCTGCTTGGATTGTATCATAACTAGAGTCCTTTTAATTTTGCTACAGGAAGGGGAGTACGTCTCTATTACATTGGTGGAGAAGTTTTTGCCGAGTGCCTAAGTGATAGTGCGATTTTTGTTCAGAGCCCCAACTGTAATCAAAGATATGGCTGGCATCCTGCCACTGTGTGCAAAATTCCACCAGGTTAGTAGCCTACCAAAGATCTTGTGCAAAAATATCTAGTGAACATATTCACTGAGTGACATTTGCTTTCCTTTTGATAGTTTCTTCATAGTTTCAGGCTTTTGTGTAGCAAACACGAGTATTCATTGATTGTACCCTTTTGACTTGTTTTTTCTTAATAGGATGCAATCTAAAAATCTTTAATAATCAAGAATTTGCTGCTCTTCTGGCTCAATCTGTGAATCAGGGTTTTGAAGCAGTTTATCAGCTTACTAGAATGTGTACCATAAGAATGAGTTTTGTTAAAGGATGGGGAGCTGAATACAGGTAAGAAAAAAACTTTTGCTTTTAAATTTAGAGTTAATAACTTTTCTTCTTTAACTAATACACTATTTCTGTCTTGCTTGAAAGCCACATTTACAGGCTTTTTACCGCTATTGTCGATGTGCTGTCTGCAACTTGAACCTATATTTTCCTTTTTCTCCTCTTCAGCTATGGAGTGCCTAAGTCATAAAGATCAGTAAACTGATTTACTGATTTTAATATTGCATTGAAATCATCTGTTGAGCAAGGAATGCTGTCAAAGTTCCATTTCCTCGCTTGGTCCTGCTTGCTTGCTTATTGTGATGAAATCACTGACAACATCTAGAAGTTTCACAGTTTGTGCTATGAGATTATTTGCTGTTTGTTAGACGTACAGTCATTTTGATCTCTGTCATGTTCTATATGGAGTATAATGAGTTCATTAGGTTGTGGTGCAGGATGCAGTTGATAGTACCCGATGGAAAGAATTGGAGTCACTTGGAGTGCATTCTGCAGAATAAAACGTCTGGAGAACACACATTTAAGGAATGGCAAATATTTTGGAACTTGTAGTGGAAAAAACTTTGCAGGAGTAAGATGAGTGTTTATGTAGTAAAACTGCTAAAACCAGTTTTTGAATGGAAAAAATAGTCTTTAATCTGCTTTTGAATAGATTCTAATTGTATTCCCTACTAGCACAAACTAAGAGCTGTAGTTGAGGACAGTGCCTGTTTTTAATGTAGTATGGGAATTTGGGAAGAAAAGGAATTGACTTCTAACTCAGCAGTATTAAAGATCTCATTATTTTGGAAGGCTAGAGATGTGGTTTTAAACAAATCCCTTAAACCTCTCTAGAAATTGTCCACTGAAAGAATGAAGTCGGACATATCAATGCCCTATTGCAATATGTAACAATTTTTTAAATCCATGTAATTTCTCAAGTTGAATAATTGCATGCAGGTTCCTGGGGTTTTGATGCTTTTATCTGCTCTTGAAATATATAGATGCAAATAGCAGTGTCAGTATGTGGGGGTGGCTTCTTGGCTAAATGAAGACGATTTTGTAAAAGCCTAATTAGATGAAATGAGAAATTTGAGTAATGGAATAAATTGGTACCTCTTTGTTAGCAAGAGGTACACAAGAAAGAATCTGGCTCAGTTTTAAAGAACTGTTGGATTTGTCTCAAAAGGAGTATTTATACACTTACACATAATTAAATACAACATTCAAATCATAACAGAAGAAAGGCTTAATTGGTCAGATTATATGGAGACAACTTAAATGCTGGGTTAAAACAGTAGGGAGGCTTTTGATAAAGTTATTTCTAAGGAGGGAGAATGTTGGTTGTTAGTAGTCTGTAAACCCTTCAGAGATCATAGGGTTGAAAAAACTCCAGCGGAAACACTGCCAGAACAGCACAGAAACTGATTACTGACATAATGCTGAACTAGTTTATTTGCATCTCTGTTTAAGATGGTACTAATAAATTATTGATGCACAAATAGCATAAGTTGTGCTGCAGTTATGATTAAAGCAAGAAGAGGTTGCTCCTGCAAACACAACCTTGAATTTAAATGAATGTAGTCTGAATTGTCAAAGAAGACCAGGAAGCACTGTAAAATCCATCATTCTTGTTAAAGCTTCCATGCTTCGTTATTATGTCAAAAGCATTTCTCATAGAACAGACTCTGTCAAAGTCAAAGCATTACTTAATTTTAGGCATATGGCAGATGTGCATAAATGTGCCGATATGGCAAGGAGATAGATTTTATAAACTTAGTAGACAAAATAGCTTATAGCTTTTTGCTCGATACATGTTGGCTTGAATCGAGGATGGTGGTAGAAGTTCAGATCAGCGGTCAAGTGTTCACGTTAGCACAGGAACTATCCAGGTCTAGGATCATCTTCTGAAGAAAGTTAAGTAGAGGTAATTACAGCAAAGAAACTTAGTGATACATGAACTGGAAATCCATGGGTAGGAGGATGAGTTTTAGTTTTGAGACAACTGTTAAGGACTGTCATTATTTTATCAACTTTTGCCAGTGTAGTGCGAAGCCAGGGCTGTTGAACAGAACCAGTTATAAAATTTAGAGGAAGTATGTTGTGGAACATATTGCAGGGGAGTTGACAGCTGTGGAATAATGAATTTCCTTCTTTGGGAGAGGATTCGAGACTAAATGGAATTATATTTCCTGTGGTTTAGATTGTTCTTTTATTGGATCACTTTGTTTTGGCATAGACATTTGGGGCTAAGGTGTTTTTTAGAGTGCTGAGAGAGCACAGGCACCAGCCACTTTCTTCTAGAAAATATAAAACCACAGACAGCTTCTGAAGTCCATCCTCTCACTGGCTTAAACTGTCTGCCTTTTCAGTTCATCTGTTTATATAAACAGATTTCCTTAAAGCGAAGGGTTGCAGTGCCAACAGTAAAAATGAAGAGACGGGGTTTGTGTCTGACTAATCTGCTGCCTTTGGATCTTAATGCCTCCTCACTTTGACTTTGGAGTAGCTAGAATTATTAGGAAAAACTGGCTTAGCAACAGTAGTCTTGCCAGTCTAGTTCACCATGCCTGGAATGGGTACAGTGAAATAACAGGATTTCTCAGGCAGAGCATGTCCAATACTGATTTCTTTACTTTGGAGATGAGAAGGAAGATTTTTGAATAACAGATCTCTGAAACAAGGATATATGGGAGAGTGAATAAAGCTTTTATGGTTGTCAATCCTTCAGCTTTACTGAGGCTTTCTATATGGTGTTTAATTAAGAGCTTCTATTGTGGAAAATTATAGACAAGTTTATATAAAAGACAAGGGAAACACAATTTTTACTTAAATTGTCTGTGTGAGGATGTTACAGTACAAAACACATGTAGAAGTGTGAGATTACAGGACATCAGAGATAAAGTTTTATATTCCTTTGAGATAGCATCAGTTAGCATCATATAACCACACACTGCGTTTTGATGTAGTCTTTCTGACAACATTTAGCAGTTTCCTTATACCTTTATCTTGTCAATTGCTCAAAAAAAGCCAGACCTTATGATTTCAATAGTATTGTGCTATTTGGCCATGCTGACAGTGCAGAGCCAAGTGTTTCTATTCCATATTTGTGACTACCTCAGTAATTGTCTACAAAATTCAAACCCAGTTATGCATACAGACTCTTTGAAGGTTGAGATACAGCTGCACACAGCTATCTGTGATGTGAACATCACACTGGTTGGACAATCTTCAGTTTTGAATTTCTTTTCAGAAGTAAGGCTCTTGGTGTGGCACTTGAAGCAAATACTGTAGTTCTTATCTTATTCTCCAGAGCAGAATATTCTCAGTGTATTGTGGAAAAGCATGCAATTATTGATGTGTCTTATAGCTGTGGGGTGGTTTGTTGGGTTTTTTTTGGTTGGTTGGTTGGTTGGTTGTTTTTTTGTGGGGTTTTTTTCCTCCCCCCCCCACTTCAAAGACTGTCTGAAAAAAACTTAGTAACAATTATGGTAATGGTTCCAGATTTTTATCTTTCTGTGTAGTAGATATGGATGGAAACATATTTGATCATATGATTGAGAAATTTTTGGCAGCCAAAGCTGCTTTCTGACTTTCTTATTCTTTATTTTCTAGGCGGCAAACAGTAACAAGTACTCCTTGCTGGATTGAACTTCATCTGAACGGACCTCTACAATGGTTGGACAAAGTATTGACTCAGATGGGCTCCCCTTCAGTACGTTGCTCCAGCATGTCATAAGACTTCTTCATCCGTTACCAGTGGGCTAAATATCAAGTCCAGTCAACAGACTTAATATAACAGCTCGTCTGTTGTAGTATTTGTGTGTGGTCACAGAATCACAGAATGCCAGGGATTGGAAGGGACCTCGAAAGCTCATCCAGTCCAACCCCCTGCTGGAGCAGGAACACCTAGATGAGATCACACAGGAAGGCATCCAGGCGGGTCTTGAATGTCTCCAGAGAAGGAGACCCCACAACCTCCCTGGGCAGCCTGTCCCAGTGCTCTGTCACCCTCACAGGAAAGAAGTTTCTGCTCAAGTTTAAGTGGAACCTCCTGTGTTCCAGCTCACACCCATTGTCCCTTGTCCTATCATTGGACATCACTGAGAAGAGCCTGGTTCCATCCTCCTGACACTCACCCTTCAGATATTTATAAACATTAATAAGGTCTCCCCTCAGCCTCCTCTTCTCCAAGCTAAAGAGGCCCAGCTCCCTCAGCCTTTCCTCATAAGGGAGATGCTCCACTACCTTCATTATCTTGGTGGCTCTGTGCTGGACTCTCTCAAGCAGTTCCCTGTCCTTCTTGAACTGTGGGGCCCAGAACTGGACACAATATTCCAGATGTGGCCTCACCAGGGCAGAGTAGAGGGGGAGGAGAACCTCTCTTGACCTACCAACCACAGCCCTTCAAATGCACCCCAGGATGCCATTGGCCTTCCTGGCCACAAGGGCACAGTGCTGGCTCATGGTCATCCTGCTGCCCACCAGGACTCCCAGATCCCTTTCCCCTACACTGGTCTCTAGTAGATCATCTCCCAGCCTATACTGGAACCTGGGGTTGTTCCTGCCCAGGTGCAACACCCTACACTTGCCCTTATTCTATTGCATCAAGTTTTTCCCTGCCCAGCTCTCCAGCCTGTCCAGGTCTCTCTGATGGCAGCACAGCCCTCTGCTGTGTCAGCCACTCCTCCCAGCTTTGTGTCACCAGCAAACTTGCTGCCAGTGCATTCAATTCCCTCATCCAGGTCATTGATGAATATATTGAACAGTACTGGTCCCAGTACCGACCCCTGAGGGACTCCACTAGACACAGGTCTCCAACGAGACTCTGCCCCATTGACCACCACTCTCTGGCTTCTTCCCACCAGCCAGTTCACAGTCCATCTCACTTCCTGATCATCCAATCCACACTTCCTCAATTTGGCAGCGAGGAAGCTGTGGGAGACCGTGTCAAATGCTTTGCTGAAATCAAGATAGACCACATCCACTGCTCTGCCATCATCAAGCCACCTGGTTGTGTCTTCATAAAAGTCTAGAAGGTTGGTCAAGCACGACTTCCCCTTGGTGAAGCCGTGCTGACTGCCCCTAATGACCCTCTTATCCTTGATATGCCTAGAGATGGCACCAAGGATGAGTCGTTCCATCACCTTCCCAGGGATGGAGGTGAGGCTGACTGGTCTGTAGTTACCCAGGTCCTCCTTCTTGCCCTTTTTGAAGACAGGAGTGACATTTGCCTTCCTCCAGTCCTCAGGCACCTCACCCGTTCCCCACGACTTAGCAAAGATGATGGAGAGTGGTCTAGCAATGACCTCAGCCAGCTCCCTCAACACTCGTGGGTGCATCCCATCTGGACCCATAGATTTATGGATGTCCAGATTGCTTAACTGGTCCCTGACCCAGTCCTCATCAACTGAGGCAAACTCCTCCATTGTCCTGACTCCCTCTGGGGTCTCCAGGGTACAGAGCTCCTCAAGACAGCTTCCGGCAGAGTAGACAGAGGCAAAGAAGGCATTCAATAGCTCTGCCTTCTCTGTATCCTCTGTCACCAGGGCACCCACCTCATTCATCAGTGGGCCTACATTGCCTCCAGTGTTGGCTTTATCTGACATGTATTTGAAGAAGCTCTTCCTGTTGTCCTTGACCCCTCTGGCAAGGTCTACTTCTAAGGAGGCCTTGGCTTTCCTAGTTGCCTCCCTACATCCTCTGAAAACTGCCTTATATTCCTCCCAAGTGGCCAGCCCCTCCTTCCATGATCTGTAAACTCTCCTCTTCCACTTGAGTTTGCCCAGCAGTTCCCTGTTTAACCAAGCAGGTCTCCTGGCTCCCTTCCTTGACTTCCTACATGTCAGGATGCTCTGATCTTGAGCTTGGAAGAAGCAGTCCCTGAATGTTAACCAGCTATCTTGGGCCCCTTTGCCTTCAAGTCCCCTTTCCCATGGGATTTCCCCTAACAATTGCTTGAAAAGGCCAAAGTTGGCCCTCCTGAAGTCCTGTTTTGCTATCCAAAAAGGGTTTTTTTTTTTTTAAAAAAAAAAAAAAAAGGAAAGAAAAAACAAAAAAGAAAAACAGCACTTGAGGTCTCATCAATTAAAGCACCTTGTGGATTCTGTTTCCTATACTCTGATATTAGATTAAAATTTAGTGTATAGAGATGCTTTCTTCAGAAAGAAGGGATAGTTCTAAAGACTCTTAATGGTGTTTTTATTTGGTATATAATTGAGTGTCCTAATGGTTTATCAATAACATGAATAGCTAAGTATATGTACAGGTAATGTATTATGATCTTAAATATCACAATATTGTGCTTGTCTATATTTTAGTTTCCATAAGTAGTTGTTTGTTTTTTTGATTGGAGCAAATCTCTCATAAAATTCCAAAACTTTACTCCTTTATTCTTTTTTTTTTTTTAATATAAGCAGGTTTTCCAGTTGTCCTAAACATAAAAAGCAGACTTTCCTTGTATAAAACTTAACTTTTTGCTGCTGAAAAAGAAAATCCCTCCATTGGAAGGGAAAGAAATGTCTTGAGATTCATCTGTGAAATCTCAAGACACTTTATATGCTTAATGGGGCCTAAAATGAATTCATATTTTAAATTCTGAGTATCCATCACACTAGGAGTCTACTTTTCCCTACCCATCTGAGTTGATGCATCTGTTGCCAGCAGTATTGCTGGCACTGATGTAATTTGGGACTTTTTTGTACCTTGAATCAGTGAAGTGAGTGTATTTTCTCATAGAATGGGAATTTACTGTAGCATTGGATACTGGATTAAGTACACAAAGTTATTGGCTTGCCCCTTACAGCTGTATTTTTTCATTAAACAGATGTCACTAAAAATAATGTTTTTTAGTTTTTGAAGCCAAATACCTTGAAAAATACTTTCCCAGGGTAAATTAGTCTCTTTTGTATAGGTTTTAAATAGATGCAGCTTCTTAACATATTTCAGTAACAGAATTTAAATTTCTGATCTGAGTAGCTTTGTATAGCTTACTTACATACCAGATCATAACGCATTCATTATGTCATAATGGGCCTTGTTATTAAAAGTAGTTGCTTCTGCAAAACCTCTAGGATAGTGGTTGCTGAGGTATGACCAGCAAAGGAGGACTTGTAGGTTCTTCATGACAGTGCATGTTATTGTGAACCCTTGGACACTACAGCTGTACCATATTAAAAATAATATGAAATATATTCTACAAATAAGTCTGGGTTGGGGAAGGGTTGGGAAACTGTATAGAAGAGTCATTCTGACTTGAAAAAAAATACACATCTTACTAACAATCTTGTGATCTAGCTGTCTGTCATTCTTTTGTTATTGTGGCAGTAGCGGGATTGTCTTTGTTTTTTCCCATTGTTTCATCCATTACACTAGTTCTGTACTTTGTAAGTACAGCTAGTGATAACTTAGCTTTGAGAACAAAAATGTGGCCAGTGTTACAGCTTTTAATCAGTTGACTGAATTGATGAGTGTTGGATATTTTTATGCCATAATGACTAGAGCATAGAAGCAATACCAAAAATCAAGCCTTGAAAAAGTGGGACAGACACCTTTAAAAAAATGGCAAAACAGTTACCAGTTTGTGCTAGTTTTACCAGTAAACTAATGTATTGGTAGAACTTGTGAACCTAAGAAATAAGCTTCATGCATGTTGCATTTGCCTAATATGCAAATACACTAATAAAAGTTTTAATTCTCATGATGGTTGGTTGTTTTTATTAATTGATGTATATATTTTCTCTTGAAGGTTAGGAATCATTCTAACCCACCCAAATAAATGGCACAAGTGTCCTCTCCTGCATGTTGTGGCTAGAAAGGTATAATTTAGATGTTAAAATCACTTCTTATGCAGCTATCATGGAGATTCTGGATCTGTGTATGCCTAATGATACAGGCTTTTACTTCAGATCGAGTTTATCAAAGCAGTTGCTTTTTTCTATCACAATCAAGTTACATCCTGTTAGCTCAGATGTTTACTTTCAGCTGTGAAATAGATAAGAGTGACTTGTCTGAGTGAAAGACTCCATTGCATTTATGAGCAAGTTACAACTTGAATCAGTTGGGTGACCTAATTCTGTAGTTTCCTTACTGTGGATTTCTGTATGTGTTCTTTCAGTTATGGCAATATTACTTGCTTTGCCTTGAACATTGTAATAACCTTGAATGTATAGGAGTAACAAGACAGGGAGGCTGGACCCTTAGCAGACAGTTTACAAGGTGGAGTAGAGGCAGGTCAAGTTGTAGAGCCATACTCTGGACCAGGGAATTGCAGACTCCCCAGGGTTAATTGTCATAATGAATTTAGAAAACACTTCAGAAGTCCTGTCTCTGTGTTGCATGTCCTTGAAGAGTTATCTGTAGGGTTCATGAAGTGAAGCTGAGAAAAAGATGTACTTAAGCTGTTGAGATTTGAGTGAGTAATTCAGCATGGGCTCCTCAGGGTTTTCACAGCTGGGTGTTGGTGTATTTTTTTTTCCTATGGAATCACTGATGGAGCCTGTGGTTAAAAAATAAAGCCTCAGACAGCAGAGGCAGGCTTCTCAGGAGAGGAGCAAGATTTGATCCTACTGAAGCTCTGAAAAGAACAAAATTTATCTTGCCACAAAATAGTGGCAGGCAGTGCCAAGATTTTTGAGCTGGAGGAAATCTGAGTAATACCACGTGAAGAAAGACTGTGTACTATTGGAGGAGATGTTCAGGTACAGGTCCTAGTGAAATTTATGGACCTGAGCCATGTTCTGCTGTGCATCTGTACTGTGCTTCCTCACATGCTTGATTCCAAAGCTAGCAAAGGCAGATGAAGCTTGGGCTTGTCTCTACTGCCAGTGTAGATAGGTAAGAGCTCAACAGAGTCTACTTGAGGGTTGAATTAATGTTTACTACCCAGACTGCTGTCTAAGAGTGGAGAAAGGACTTCAGAATTATTTGCCATGTATTCTTGTAAGTAGTCTGCTGAATAGCAAAGAGCATTGACTTTGGAAGAGAAGGATCTGGATTTGTAGTGGGGGAACAAATGAAATTGTCTTTTGGATGAGGACTGTCATGTATCTGAGGAACTAAGCAGTCTCAGAAGTATGAGAGGACTGTCGAGCACTGAGGTAGGTTGTGGGTTGGGAAGGACTGCAGTTGCTCTGGAGAGCATCCATCCAGGCTGGACATACCTAACAGGATCCTGGCTTGCAGAAGTGATGCATATGCAGCACTGATGTGTACATTCATACGCCAACATAATCCTTCTCTCCTCTTTTTGTAGTTAAACCTTGTAAATGATAACATCAATTTAGGAACAATAATCTCCTTCTAGGCAAGTACACTATCTTTTATTTTACAGCTTCAGAAGTCTGAGAGTCTAATGGGAGGAAAAAACACAGCTATTAGCCATGCTGATGTTAGTACTGATGTGAGGGAAAATATCTTAATAGTGTACTCAGACTTTGAGGATTGTGCAGTGTGTGAAATTAAAATGGGCAAAGAGCCATGAGTGAAATACCCATGGTCTACTAAACATGGGGTTTAGTAGAACAGGAAAAGTGGTGGAGCTGAAAAAAATGGAGTGGCTGATGCTCAGCTTCAGCAGTGATATGCAGTCACAAAAGCACCCTTACCAGTTATCTGAACGCTCTTTATGTGTATCTGCTAGTTAAAGATCATAAAACTAGTTTTCTTTTTGTTACAGCACTGAAAGAGTTGTTGGAGCATAGGAGCAAGCTTAATGGAAATTGGGCTGAGGAGAGCACAGATATAGTTTCGCATCTCTGTTGTTGTCAAAGCTAAGGCTCTTCCTAGTCCCTTGAGGAGCAACTTGAGCTCAAGACTGAAGAACTGACACAAATTGTCCTGCAGCCTGGCACTGAATGGAAGAAACTGTTACCTGACCACAAGGAGAAGCAGTCTTAGAAATAAATAAATAGTAATAAAAAGCCCACAACCTCTGTGGGAAGAGGTTTACTGTAGTATCTAAATTAATTTGGATTCTGGAGAAGACAATTTTGCTTTTTCTTTAATGAGAATGCTCAGACAATCCTTGAGAGTGTTGAAGCGCTCCTCAGTATATAGTATGTCTCATACTGTGAAGTGTAGGTGTTTTGTTGTGGGTTTTTGGGATTATTTTTTTTTTAGGGCCTTAGCAGAGAGTCTGACTTACTGAAACTCTGTAAGACTTCTTTGTCTCCTGATTTCATTCTAAAAACACTTAAATCCAAAGTTAGTGGATTTTTTACATTATAAACAGCAGCCATGCTTGTGAAATATGGAGGAAACACTATGCTTTTCTGAGGCCCTGAGGAAGAATATTAAAGAGGATTTTTTTCCAAAATGCTTATTTGCCAATAGCAGGAAGTCATATTAGAAGAGAGGAGGAAAAAAAATGCTTCAAAGTTATCTACTTAAAAAATGGGGGGAGGTAGGAAAGGAATTAGTGTGCAAGTAACAGTCTAAATATTTTAAGTGCTTGAATTGAGAATACTGGGTTGAAACTTGCCTGGCTGATGAACTGAAATTTAGTTGAAGTTAAGCTTGAAGAGGCTTAATTTCAAGTGTAAAACACTCGATCACAAATGTATATTACATTTTTAGTTTAGTTACATTTAGTATTACATTACATTTATATTACATTTAGTTTAGTCAACAGACACTGTTGTTTTGTGTAGTTTTGTTTGATTGATACCAGAATGGCAAAGATGTCCTGTCTCCAGTGAAGACATTTGAAAACAGGTCAGCCATCAGTTTAATTATTAATTTTTTTTGTTATAAGAATGAACTTGGTGCATCTGGGAAGGCAGTTCTGATCTTGATGTCATCCCATAGGCACAAACTAAAGCTCAGTAGTCCCATTTCTCATATCTTTCATAAGGTACTTTCTCAGGACCTTATTTCTGGTCATCTAGTTGAAATCAAGGGGGACTAACAGGAAGCTTTCCTGCTGCTGTAGTAATACCATAATTACTTGATAATGACCATAATTTGTGTGTTCTCTCTGAGCTCTACCTGCTGTCAATAGAGCTGTGGCCAGTTTACACTTGAATGGATGCTATTTGGAGTCAAAAACCTTGAGCATCCTCTTTGTTAGGGAACCAAAAGGTGACTGTAAAGTTGTGGAGATCTATTTGTACCCAGTGCTTTCTCTGGATGTGCTTTGAGAGCTGAGACACTTAAATGAGCAGAAAGAATGATTTATCATGACAGTGGGAAGATGAACAGGATTTTGGGAAGTCGAATCTCTGACCTAGGGTTAGCAAAGATGCTTCTCCCTCTACCTTCCCCCAACCCCCCTGTGTCCAGTGCTGTCTAAAGATCTGGTTACATGTAGAAGAACTAATGTGCTATTAATTAGCACTGCAGTAGGTAGCACTGGCTGCACTAATTGCTAATGTTGGGGCTGTTATGTCCAACTGGGTGACTAACAAAAAAGAGACAGATGCCAATGGATTACCTGACTTTTTTGACTGTGGTTCATATGCTGGCTGGAAGAGTTCCAGTTTGTTTGCAGAGGCTGCTGATAGACTAAATTGGCTAGGACTCTGTCAAAAGCCAGTTTAATGAGTTGGCTAGATATTGATTTGCATTTGTATTTCTTTAATATTACGCCCAATCTTTGAAAGATGTCTAGCTAAGAGAACATGTAGCTGAATTAAAACAACAGGGGAGCAGGCAGGAATTGGTGGACTTCGTCCAATGGCATGGGATGTTTAAGTAGCAGTTCCAGTTCAACCCAAAATTAATGTATTGGACGTGTCTGCAGCCATGGAACTCTGGCTATGAGACTTTTCCCCAGCCACGATTGAGCTAATTCCAAAACAAATTATTTCCAAGATGTACCTTTTGAGGTGTACAGGAGCTATTCTTCCTCTTTTGACATTCTTAAATGTCCTGTGCTCTAGCTGGCATTGAGGAAACCTGGCCTTTCACTGAGCAGTCTGGGATCTTTTTTTGTATTTTGTGTTTTTGTTATCCATGTGGTCAAGGCAATGTCAACTCTTATCACAAGCTAAGTCCCTTAGAGCCTCTTTCCCACAGAAAATAACTAATTAAGTGTGAAGATTAAAAAAGGATGAAATTCTGATACTGAATATGATAAAGGTAACATGATCATAATTTCAGAAGTTAAAAAAAAAGAAAAGATCTCTTTTCTCAGCATCAATCCCTTAAAACATGCTTGCATGGATTGTTTTATACAGCAGAGGCATCAGGTTCTCTCAATGCGGGAGTCAAACCTCCACAACTATGGAGGAGTAGGGGGAAAACAATCTGTTAAAATTTGTGTGGAGGAGTGCCAAGGGAGATAGAGTATGGTGAACAGTATCTGTGTACAGATGGAAAGCAGATAAGTACAGTCAGTGGGTAGTATTTTATGCCTTTGTTTTGCTGGAGTCTTCGGGTACTTCTTGTGTGTGTGAACCCTATGTACCTATGTACTTTCAAATAAGTTTAAACACTTGGGGACTTTCTTGGTTGCCATTACCCAATGATGCAGCAGCAGAGCCAACATTAAAACCCACATCTTCCTGCCTTCCAGCCTCAGGCTGGTTGCACTAAGCCATAATATTTTTTGACAGGTGTACCACCATTGGCAGCCCATAGCTCTGAGTCATGGAAACTTTGAAATGACTTGTATGACTACAGATACGTGTTTTGCTTTGTGTCCCCCTTCCTTTAGCTTGTGTAATTGGTCTTGTTTCAGCCCAATGAGACCCATCAGGGTGGCTCTCTTGTCCTTAGTTAATGAGGCAGTGGTGGAGGTATTGTAACCAGACTATAACTCAAGATGGGATTGCCCTTCTGACCAGATGAAATAGGAAAGTTTTGCCCATGACCATAACTGGTGAGTGAGCCCTCCTTGTCCTCATTTCAACCCATGAGCCCTTTGTTGTGATTCTCTCCCTGTCTCACTGGGTGGGGGGAGTGAGTGAAGGACCACATGGTCTTAGCTGTGGCTGAAACAAACTCACTGACCTTGATTACTTATGTAAGACAAGCTCATTTGACCTTAGGCATCAACCCAATGCATGTTTCCAAAGCAATCTGATAAAAAATGTGTGCTTCTCACCTCACAGAGAAGATGGGTGAGAATGACTAGTGATACATGCTGTTTCATAGCTAGCAGGGTTTTCAATATAACCTGGTGCTTGTAAGAGAAATTTGAAAGAACAAAAGCAAATTAGCACCTTGGATTTAGTGTTGCATTGCGAATACTCTGTCCTTTTAAAATTATTACTCTTAAAAAAAAACCAAAACAAAACCAAAAAGAGGGATAGCTTTGTTAATTACAATGCTTTAAAGAACTTAAAATATCAAGAAAGCCTTTGTTGCAGTGTTAGGTGATAATTTTTGTCATCTATGTAAGAGATCACCACATTTTGTTAGCTTTAGTTTGTTTTTTTTTTTTTAAAGAGCCAGGCACTTCTGACAAAGTTGAAATGTTACATGGAAAAGTGTTGCTTACATGGGACTGCTGAATAAAAGCAGACAAGTTGGTCATCTTTCCAGCTGAGCAACCTACCTGAGCTTATGTCACCCCATGTGTCTCCAGCTATTTCAAAATGAAATTTTTCTGACAAATATTCTACTGAATATTTCTCACTTTGAATTTTCCTTTCCCATCTAACATGAAACTAATCTGAGTGTCTCCACATAGGGTGAGCGTTCAGTTCTAAAGTTCCTCCAGCTGTTGTTATATACAGCACAATAACTTCTGTTGGGATGTGAACATTTCTCTTTCTCAAAGTTGTTGTATGAATTCAGGCTGCTTCAAAACCACTTCATGGTTTTCACTTCTCTCCCTACTTTCTAAGAACAGGACTGTTTTGTATTCCAAAAACTATCTGAGCTATGCTATTATTAAACTCTAAAGCCTCATTATCTTATGTCCTGGTTTTGCTGGGATAGAGTTAATTTTCTTTTTAGTAATTAGAAGAGCTGTGTTTTAGGTTCAGCAGAACTTGTTATGAGAAGAACATTGATAACAGTGCTGGTGTTGTGAGTTGCTGCTGGAGCTCAAGGCCACCGTGTTTGGCCGTTCACAGCTGCATTAGGACTGGGAGGGAGAAGCGCAGTGAATAGCAAACCCCAAACTGGCATTGGGATGTGCCCATGAGATATTCCAGATCACATCCCGTCATGTCAGTACATTAACCAGGGCTGACTGGAAGACAGGGGTATTCTCTCGGGGATCGCTCGGGCTCACTCTTCCAGGGTTTCAGTTTCAGGACTGTCTCGGCTCCGGGATCACTGGCTGGCACAGGCCGGGCATCGGTCAGCGGGCGGTGAGCAATTGCACTGTGCATCACTCATTTGTATAGTCTGTTATCACTGGTGTTATCATTAGCATTTCATTTCAATTAGTAAATAGTTTTTATCTCAACCCGTGAGTCTCCTTGCCCTTTTCTTTCCAATCCTCTCTCCTACTCCCTGGGTGAGGGTGGGGGGAGGGGGAGAGAGCAAGCTGTGTTTGGCTGCAAGCAAAAAGGGTGAATCCACCCAAACCACCACAGACTTTTTTGGCGCCCAACGTGGGGCTCGAAGGGTTGAGATAAAGACAGATTTGACCAGACTGTGTTAAAACAAACCTCTGATAAGCACTAATTATGTGGCCTGGGACTTGGTCGGCGCTGATCGGAACGCTGTTTCTGTGCTCTCTAAGGTGGTTTTAGAGCTGTGGTCTGTCTCACCTCACTTGCCGTACATGCTGTTTGCCAGTGTTTATACGTGGTTCACCACCTCCAGGCGTTGGATTGGAAGGAGGGATGCTGTTTTGCTGACTAAGGTTTTTGTTGTGCTGTGCTGTGGGGTGCTGGTTGTTGGTATGATAAAATCATGGGCTGTGGGACCGATTTTGTATCTGTATGCAGTGGTGGCAGGTGGCACCACCAAGCCGGCTCCATCCCTGGGTTTTGGGAGCTGTCTGATGGGTGTGGTCACCAATTACACCTTTTCCTGGGACAGCCAACACAAGGAGGGGACATCTGCCTGTGTTTTCCCCTTCTCCTCCGAGTCATTTATAAAAGCTCTTGAGAATTTTGAATACCCTTGGGATGCTCAAACAACCATCACCCTGTTGCTGAATGTGTGTCAGGTTGTGATGTTGTTTAGATCTGCTATGGGTGTTCGGTGCAGATGTCAGTGTTGTGCTGCCACGCCAGCTCCTTCAACAGACACAGTGGCCACGTCAACCCCCATGACCAGCACTGCAGCCACTTCAACCCCTGTGACCAGCACTGTGACCACAAGCCCTGCAACAGCCACCACTACAACTAATCCAATCCCAACACCCGCTAAGGTTACTCAAGCCTCGGTGAAAAGCAGCACAGATAAACCAGACAACAAACCTGTGCCAGTATCAGTTGCCCCCATACAAAAGAGGAAATACACAAAGAAATCTGTTCGCATAACAAAGGATGAGGAGGAAGCGGGGCCATCACGAGAACCCGAGGAAGAGCCAGACCCAGAGGTAATCACCTGATCCCTATTGCTCAGTGAGCTGCGAGACATCCGAAAGGATCTCACCCGTCATCCAGGTGAACACACTGCCACCTGGATGCTCTGATGCTGGGACAATGGGGCCAGCAGCATGGATCTAGATGGCAGGGAAGCCAAGCAGTTGGGTTCCATTGCCAGAGAAAGTGGCATTGACAAAGCAATTCGGAGGGAGCCACAGACTCTCAACCTCTGGAAGCGACTCCTGTCAAGTGTGAAAGAAAGGTTCAACTTTAAGGACGATATTTTGTGCAATCTAAGCAAGTGGGACACCACAGAAAAGGCATCCAGTGCTTGAGAGAATGAGCTGTGCTGGAAGTGATTTATAGTAACCTGAATGACGAGCAGTTACCCAAAGATCCAGATGAAGTCCCATGCACACAAGGCATGTGGCGGAAGGTTCTACAGAACGCACCAGCATCGTATGCCAAGTCACTGTCAATAATGAACTTCAAACCTGGAGAGGAGCCAAGGGTGGATGACATGGCTCGCCACCTCCGGACATATGGAGACACTCTGTCCTCCTCCCTCATCTCAGCTGTAGAGGAACTGACCCAAGAGTTCTGGGAATACATGTCTGATTCCTCTGCACGTACCAAGGTCTCAGCTGATAAGAACAAGCGTTCCTCCACCACAGGGTACACTGTAGTTTGAACTGCAAGACCATGGAGAGGACATGAGAAAGTGGGATGGCAAACCCACCTCAGCCCTAGAGGCACGTGTCCGTGAGCTGCGAAGAAAAACAAACACAAAAGGGAGTTCTTCCAAGAAAGTTGCTCCAGTTTCCAGTGGTCGGCTCTCCAAACAGCGTAGATGGGCTTCTGATCCCTATCTACAAGATGCAAACGAAGACAAGAGGGGTCCAGCCTGCACAAGCTGCTCAAACTCATATGATGATGATGGGCAGTCTGATCAAGATTAGAGGGGCCCTGCCTCCAGCCAGGCAGAGGAGAGGGACAACCGAGTTTACTGGACTGCGTGGATCCATTGGCCTGGCACATCTGACCCCCAGCAGTACAAAGCTCTAGTGGACACTGGTGCCCAATGCACCCTGATGCCATCAGACTTTAAAGGAGCAGAATCCATCTGTATTTCTGGAGTCACAGGGGAGTCCCAGCAGCTGACTGTGGTGGAGGCTGAAATGAGTCTGACTGGGAATGACTGGCAAAAACACCCCATTGTGACTGGCCCGGGTGCTCCGTGCATCCTCGGCATAGATTACCTCAGGAGAGGGTACTTCAAGGACCCAAAAGGGTACCGGTGGGCTTTTGGCATAGCTGCCTTGGAGACAGAGGAAATCAAACAGCTGTCTGCTCTGCCTGGTCTCTCAGAGGATCCTTCTGCTGTGGGATTGCTGAGGGTCGAAGACCAGCAGGTCCCCATCGCTACCACACCAGTGCACCGGCGGCAATATCGCACCAACCGAGACTCCGTAATTCCCATCCATGAACTGATTCGTCAGCTGGAGAGCCAAGGAGTGGTCAGCAGGACTCGCTCTCCCTGTAACAGCCCTATATGGCCTGTGTGGAAGTCTAATGGGGAGTGGAGACTGACAGGGGACTATCGTGGCCTGAATGAAGTCACCCCACCACTGAGCGCTGCCGTGCCGGACATGTTAGAGCTCCAGTATGAACTGGAGTCCAAGGCAGCCAAGGGGTACGCCACCATAGACATTGCCAATGCGTTCTTCTCCATTCCTTTGGCACCAGAGTGCAGGCCACAGTTTGCTTTCACCTGGAGGGGTGTCCAGTACACCTGGAATCGACTGCCCCAGGGGTGGAAACACAGCCCCACCATTGGCCATGGACTGATCCAGACTGCCTTGGAGCAGGGTGGAGCTCCAGAACACCTGCAATACATTGATGGCATCATTGTGTGGGGCAACACAGCAGAAGAAGTGTTTGAGAAAGGGAAGGAGATAATCGAAATCCTCCTGAGAGTTGGCTTTGCCAGAAAACAAAGCAAGGTCAAGGGACCTGCTCAGGAGATCCAATTTTTAGGAATAAAGTGGCAAGATGGACGTCATCAGATCCCAATGGATGTGGTCAATAAACTAACAGCTATGTCCCCACCAACTAACAAAAAGGCAGCACAAGCCTTCTTAGGCGTTGTGGGTCTCTGGAGAATGTACATTCCACATTACAGTGAGATCGTGAGCCCTCTCTACCAGGTGACCCGAAAGAAGAATGATGTCACATGGGGTGCTGAGCAACGACGAGCCTTTGAACTAATCAAACAGGAGATAGTCCATGCAGTAGCCCTTGGGCCAGTCCGGACAGGACAAGGCATTAAAAATGTGCTCTACACAGCAGGTGGAGACAATGGCCCAACCTGGAGCCTCGGGCAGAAAGCACCAGGGGAGACTCAAGGTCGACCCCTTGGGTTTTGGGATCGTGGATACAGAGGATCAGAGGCCAAATATACTCCAACTGAAAAAGAGATATTGGCAGTGTATGAGGGAGTTGGAGCTGCTCCAGCAGTGATGGGTACTGAAGCTCAGCTCCTCCTGGCGCCCCGATTGCCCGTGATGGGCTGGATGTTCAAAGGGAGCGTTCCTTCTACACACCACGCAACTGATGCCACATGGAGTAAGTGGGTCATACTGATCACACAACGGGTCCGGATAGGAAGTCTTAAACACCCAGGAATTCTGGAAGTGATCACAAATTGGCCAGAAGGCAAAAAATTCAGAATATCACCAGAGGAAGAGGTGACACGAGCTGAAGAGGCTCCACCGTACAATGAACTACCAGATGATGAGAAACGATATGCCCTGTTCACTGATGGCTCCTGTCACATTGTAGGGAAACATCGGAAGTGGAAAGCTGCTGTGTGGAGTCCCACCCGATGAGTTGCTGAGGCTGCTGAAGGAGAAGGTGAATCGAGCCAGTTTGCAGAGGTAGAAGCCATCCAACTGGCCTTAGACATTGCTGAGCGAGAGAAATGGCCAGTGCTCTACCTCTGTACGGACTCATGGATGGTGGCAAATGCCCTGTGGGGGTGGTTACAGCAATGGAAACAGAGCAACTGGCAGCGCAGAGGCAAACCCATCTGGGCTGCTGAACTATGGCAAGACATTGCTGCTCGGCTAGAGAGACTGGTTGTAAAGATACGACATGTAGATGCTCATGTGCCCAAAAGTCGAGCCACTGAAGAACATCAAAACAACCAACAGGTGGACCAGGCTGCTAAGATCAAAATGTCTCAAGTAGACCTGGACTGGCAACCGAAGGGAGAAAAATTTTTAGCCCACTGGGCCCATGATGCCTCAGGCCATCAAGGAAGAGATGTGACATATAGATGGGCTCGTGATCGAGGGGTGGACTTAACCATGGACACTTGCACAGGTTACTCATGACTGTGAAACATGTGCTGCGATCAAGCAAGCCAAGAGGTTAAAACCTCTCTGGCATGGAGGACGATGGTTAAACTATAAATATGGAGAGGCCTGGCAGGTTGACTATATCACACTCCCACAAACCCGCACTGGTAAGCGTTATGTGCTCACCATGGTGGAAGCAACCACCGGGTGGCTGGACACATATGCTGTGCCCCATGCCACTGCCTGAAGCACCATTCCATAGGCCTTGAAAAGCAGGTCTTGTGGCGACATGGCACCCCAGACAGAATTGAGTCAGACAATGGGACCCATTTCCGAAACAATCTCATAGACACCTGGGCCAAAGAACATGGCATTGAGTGGGGGTACCACATCCCCTACCATGCACCAGCCTCTGGGAAAGTCGAACGATGCAATGGGCTGCTGAAAACCACACTGAGAGCAATGGGTGGTGGAACTTTCAAACACTGGGACACACACTTAGCAAAAGCCACCTGGTCAGTCAACACCAGAGGATCTGCCAACCGAGCTGGCCCTGCCCAATCAAGACTTTTCCGTACTGTGGAAGGGGATAGAGTCCCTGTGGTTCACATTAAAAATATGCTGGGAAAACAGTCTGGGTTATTCCTGCCTCGGGTAAAGGCAAACCCATTCGTGGGATTGTTTTTGCTCAAGGACCTGGGTGCACTTGGTGGGTGATGCAGAAGGATGGGGAAGTCCAATGTGTACCTCAAGGAGATGTGATTTTGGGTGAAAATAGCCAGTGAATTGCTGTACCATCATTGCTGTGGTTGTTGTGTGATATAGTAACAGCTTTGTTTTGAGAATCTCCCCAGGTTAATGCAGACTGAACTCTGATGGACCAGCGTTGGTGCCCAACAACGTCTTTGAGATCATCACCTTCAACCTGCAGACCCTGAGCATGGACCACACCAGTTACACCAACTACAAGCTCCAGATGCAGCGTGCAACAGAGACTGCACACCATCCTCCTGCTGTGTCCAGCGTCACCTACTCCATTGACTGTGCAACTTCTACATCATCTCTCCTGCCATGAAAGACTGCCATGATAGACAGAACCCAAGGTAATGGACTAAATGAACTTATAGACATTTTGAAGAAATGGTCCATAAACTAAGGGAATGATATTTGTGTGCATATATGTGTATGTGGATAGATAGAAACCTGAGCATGACGTAAATGGTATGGAATAAGGGGTGGATACTGTCCTGGTTTTGCTAGGATAGAGTTAATTTTCTTCTCAGTAGTTAGAAGAGCTGTGTTTTGATTTCAGCAGAACTTGTTATGAGAAGAACATTGATAACAGTGCTGGTGTTATGAGTTACTGCTGGAGCTCAAGGCCACCGTGTTTGGCCGTTCACAGCTGCATTAGGACTGGGAGGGAGAAGCGCAGTGAATAGCAAACCCCAAACTGGCATTGGGATGTGCCCATGAGATATTCCAGATCACATCCCGTCATGTCAGTACATTAACCAGGGCTGACTGGAAGACAGGGGTATTCTCTCGGGGATCGCTCGGGCTCACTCTTCCAGGGTTTCAGTTTCAGGACTGTCTCGGCTCCGGGATCACTGGCTGGCACAGGCCGGGCATCGGTCAGCGGGCGGTGAGCAATTGCACTGTGCATCACTCATTTGTGTAGTCTGTTATCACTGTTGTTATCATTAGCATTTCATTTCAATTAGTAAATAGTTTTTATCTCAACCCGTGAGTCTCCTTGCCCTTTTCTTTCCAATCCTCTCTCTTACTCCCTGGGTGAGGGTGGGGGGAGGGGGAGAGAGCAGGCTGTGTTTGGCTGCAAGCAAAAAGGGTGAATCCACCCAAACCACCACATCTTACAACTTGGGGAAACAATTTCTTGATCTTTGTAACTGATAGGTGTCATTTTCCCCTCTCAAGATGATTTGTTTAAAACCCTAGATATCACAAAGCCTAGGACAGCTAGAATCTGGAAAAAGGCCAGAAAGACATGTTTTGAAGACACCCTATAGTGGTTGCAGGTAAGACGTTGTGGTCTCAGGTAGGTGCCAAGCATTATTTGAATCATGTATTATTGTGAGCAGGGAGTTTGTTAGATCATCTTGTGACTCTCTAGCAAGACAACTTTGACTTCCTATGAGTAAGGCTTCTACTATGCTAAACTCGATTCTGCATTTGACGTCCCAGCCAACCACCTTGGTTCAGATGGTGTCTTTCTCTTTTGGGCACATGGTCTTTGTTCTTCACATGAGGTTTCATATATAAGCTTTTGGTTTTCCCAGATGGAGCTCTCCTGCCAGACTTTCCCACAACAACCTGGCCACCATTTGTGCTGTGGCAAGACTCGTTCGGTGGTTGGGAACAAAAGCCTGTCTCTCCCCAGGTTACTGTTAGCAAATACCATCTTTTCTGGTTGGAGTAGTTCATACAGGCAACTTCAATAGTCTCGTTATAGTCCTGGTAGATACAAAAAGTTCACATTCATGCCCTAAAGCTCTGGGCATTCATGCAAAGCTTTCTGCTCTGTCAGCCACTGCTTGCTATATCAAAAAGATTACCTTTTCCTCTGTCAGGCAATCCCAATTTCCCTGTGGGTTTGATGTAAAGACAACAGGATTTGCTTGTCTCAGCAGCTCTCCTCCTGCTTGTCCTTGAATACTCTAGGAGATGAATTGAGTGGAATTTTGATTTTTTTTAATCCCAAGTAGGAGATCTATTTTGAAATTATTTCAAGGACATGTGATGTGAGGTTAGTCCAATGTAAATAAACCCAACCTCCTTATTTCCCATGTGACTGGGAAATGATGCTTCTGCTTTTGAGTAGGCTTATACCCAGGGTCTTTCACAGGTGTTTCAGCTTGTGTGACTGAACTCTCCTTGGGTTGATCTCCTGAGCTTCGCTATTTCTCTTTGAAGCTCTGAAGAAGACAAATGATGCTCTGATGATTCTGGTCAGCAAAGCAGTTTGGAGGCAGTCTTCATATTGCAGCCTGGTAAAGACTGTTGAGGTCCCTGAAATCCATCTGGGACAATCCATGACCTTCTGAGCCAGGTCTCAGATGTCCTACAGGTCTCCTTGCTTGCTAACTCCTCTTCCCCTGTAGTACCAGAGGTCAGAGATAAGGAAGGGAGGTCTCCTATTTGCAGCTTTCCCTTCTCTGTAACAGAACAGCTTCTGACTATTTTGGGATACCCAGTGAAGTCAGCAGCTTGGGTTTCCCCTTTAGATATTTTTAAGGTCCATTTTGTCCCCATGCCTGGTTGTGGGTTGGGCATCTGTTTCCTTCATCTGCTTTCTTAGCCTGTGATGGGAGGACAGAGGAAACATGACTCCTCATGGCTGACTGTGGTGGGTTGGCCCTGGCTGGATGCCAGATGCCCACCAAAGCCCACTCTATCACCCTCCTCCTCAGCTGGGCAGGGGGAGAAAAATATAATGAAAAGCTCGTGGGTGGAGATAAGGACGGAGAGAGATCACTCACCAATTACTGGCACGGGCAAAACAGACTCGACTTGGGGGAAAAACAAATTTAATTTATTGCCAGTCAGACGAGGGGATAATGAGAAGTAAAACCAAATCTTAAAACACCTCCCCCACCCCTCCCTGCTTCCTGGGTGTGGTGGTTTGACCCTGTCTAGATGCCAGATGCCCACCAAAGCCCACTCTATCACTTCTCTCCTCAGCAGGATGAGGAGGGGAGGAAATAAAATGGAACAAAAGAAACCCAAACTCCTGGGTCAAGACAAAGGCAGTTCAATAGAAGCAAAGCAAAGCTGTGCGAGCAGAAGCAAAAGAACAAAATGTTTATTCTCTACTTCCCATCAGCAGGTGATGTCTGGCCACTTCCCGGGAAGCAGGGCTTCATACGCGTTGCGGTTCCTGGAGGACACACGGAAGTAACGAATGCCCCCCCTTCCCCCTCCGTTCCCCTTGCTTTATTGCTGAGCAGACGTCATATGGTCTGGAATATCCCTTTGGCCAGTTTGGGTCAGACCTTCCCCACCCCCAGCCTACTGGGGGAAATGCTGGAGAGCCAGCCTTGGTGCTGTGGAGCACTGCTCAGCAGGAACCAACACACTGGTGTGTTAGCAACACCCCTCGAGCCACCAATACAAAACACAGCACTCTGAGGGCTGCCACGGGGAAAATCAACTTCATCCCAGCCAGACCCAATACCCTGGGCTTTAACTTCTCTCCCGATTTCCACCTCCTCCCCCCAGCAGCACAGGGGGACAGGGAATGGGGTTGGGGTCAGTTCATCACACGGTGTTTCTGCTGCTCTTTCCTCCTCAGGGGGAGGACTCCTTCCCTCACACCAGCGTGGGGTCCCTCTCACAGGAGACAGTCCTCCATGAACTTCTCCAACGTGAGTCCTTCCCATGACTGACAGTTCTTCACAAACTGCTTTGGCATGGGTCCTTTCCATGGGGTGCAGTCCTTCAGGAAGGGACTGCTCCAGCGCGGGTCCCCCACGGGGTCACAAGTCCTGCCAGCAAACCTGCTCCAGTGTGGGCTCCTCTCTTCATGGGGCCACAGGTCCTGACAGGAGCCTGCTCCAGCACAGGCTTCCCACGGGGTCACAGCCTCCTTCAGGCATTCACCTGCTCTGTCATGGGGTCCTCCATGGGCTACAGGTGGTCATCTGCTCTACCATGGACCTCCATGGGCTGCAGGGGGACAGCCTGCCTCACCATGGTCTTCACCACAGGCTGCAGGGGAATCTCTGCTCTGGTGCCTGGAGCACCTCCTCCCCCTCCTTCTTCCCTGACCTTGGTGTCTGCAGGGTTGTTTCTCTCACATCTTCTCACTCCTCTCTCCAGCTGCAAAGTGTGCAGCTTGTTTTTCCTCTCTTGCCTTTTTTTCTCAATTCTGCTCTCCCAGAGGCGTTACTGATGGGCTCGGCCTTGGCCAGCGGCGGGTCCGTTCTTGGAGCCGGTGGCATTGGCTGTGTCAGGTCGGACATGGGGGAAGCTTCTGGCAGCTTCTCACAGAAGCCACCCCTGTGCCCCTCTTCCCATTTCCAAAACCTTGCCATGAAAACCCCATACACCCTCCGTGACCACCCTTCACTATGGCACCTCTGCAGTGGGCCAAGAGTTACATCGGTCCTTGCTTGAGTGGTGGGGGATGAACTGTATAAAGACTCACAATGAAGGAGCCATGTGTGTACCCACCACCGGAGATCAGCCAGTCTTGTCATGTGCGTGCCCACCACCAGAGGACTGCCCTGTCTGTCTGTGACCATTGCGGGATCCCCGGGTGGTGATATCTTTCCGTATCTCTTTCCTTTCCTGTCCCTCTCCTTTTCCCTCTTTCATAGATTTTTTTGCCAATGTTTTTACATTTTCCAAGTTCAGGTTATTTCCATTATAAATAAGATGTTTAAGTGGGCATTTTGTGTCATTTCACCTTAATTTAGCCCAAGGGGATTTACAGAACTTTAGTTACTCTCCTCCTGCCTCCGACAGACACAACAAGGTGGGAATGAGGTGCCCAAATACACGTATTCAGTACCAGGTGCCATAAGAGGATCCAAAATATCTCTAAAGGGATGACAGATGGAAGATGTGAGCTCCAGCAGACACATCTTGCATAGCAACTGGTGATCGTGTTGGGTGCATTGAGGCATCTCAGATGTGAGTGAACACCTGGGTTTTTACCCGAATTCAACTACAGGCCCTGCAGATCATAGTCCAGTTGTTGCCCACACAAGTGTAGTGACTGGGACAAACTGGGGTACTCCTGAGCCAGATAATTGGTGGAGTCTACCTTTGAGAAGCCCATACCAGAGGAAATAATTCTCTAGGGGGGAGCAGGGAGTATGGTGCCTACCTAAAAAAGAGAATGGTCTATAAGTTTATCATTAGAAGACATTGGCCAGAAGCAATGCACTTCTGGCAATACTGAAGAGTCTCTCATGTCTATAGTGATTGCAACAAGATTTTTTTA
This sequence comes from Caprimulgus europaeus, assembly GCA_907165065.1. The sequence goes on from OU015537.1 coordinate 351,428, forward strand.
TAAAGAAATGGAAAAATACTGAAGTGTCTCATTTTGATTATTTTCAAACATTTTCATTTCATCTTGAGACATACTTTATTTCATGTAATTTTTTCAGCAGAAAAAACCAACATCCTAATTTAGATTTAGGTTTTATTTTCAGTGAAGTAGTTGTCAGGACTTTTTCCCAAAATTTCAAAAGGGTACAAAAATATTGGATTTTCATCCAAATTTGGTAAAATGTTAATTTTGAAATCTTGAAGTTTTTAACAAGATGAAAAAAAAAATCTTTTCTCCAACCTGCATTACACACAAAGCAGCTCCCCAAAACTGAGATGCTCAAAAACATTGTCATTAGGAATTCTTGTCCCAAGGTCCTGTTTTGGGATCTCAGGCCTCCCTGTTTATTGTTGTTTTCTCAAAAGCTGCTTTGAAGCACATTTCCTTTTGCATCACTTTTCCCTACATTTCCAGCTGTAGTTTAGGAGAATTCAACTACAGACAAATGGTGGTGCTCTCATCATTTTTACACACTTTATCTGTGAATATTCAGAGTGGGAGTTATTCACAAGAAAGGATAAATTACCCCAAATGGAATTGGAGGAGACATCTGGCCATAAGTATTTTGAAATGCTCCTTCTAATACCATCCCAGGGAGTTTCTCTAATTAAAAATTTCTCTGTCAGCCACAGAAAAGTGACACCTCGTTTATGAGAGGTGAATGAATGGGGTGCTGGTGATGGTTTGCTCAGCATCTGCTCCAGTGGTGGACAGCCTTTACCTAGAGTTTCTGCAAGCGAACCCTGGCCAAGCTAGTGAGACACATGAACAAGGTGGTGTGGCACTTTGTGCTTACGGATAATTTGTGAAGAGATGATGATAAATTCTCCTGTTGCCTTTGCCATGCTCTGTTTCTGGCTCAGTAGAGGTGATGCTGGTGCTTCAAGAAGTGGTGCTGGCTCTTGGGACTGGCTCCTGCACCATGGCCACTTTCCTACCTCCTCTTTCCACCAAGACAGGAAGAGAAGTGCTTCACAACTTGTAGATGATAAAAATCTACTGGGAAAAAATAAGATACCTTCTTCAATACCCTGATTTGCAGCTTTGTGCTTTTTCTGCCTAACTTGAAAATTTCTCCTGTGGTTTTTCAATTTGCACATTTGTGCCTGTACTTTTGTCAGTCCAGGCTCTCCCCTGCCACAGCCTTTTGAACCCACTCACCAGGTTAGGTCACATTTAAGAGAGGATGTTTAGTCTTGTAGGATCTTCTAGAGCCTCCTAGAAGGGAGATCTACACCAGTACCCTGCTGCAAGGTGAGCTTGATATTTCTCTTCTGTTTGGTCCACCACTGGTGAACCAGTATCTACTGGCCAGCCAGGGAGCAAGCATGCAGCCTGGTGAGAGGAGATGCAATTGGTGGGAAAACTCTCCTTGGGGACTTCCTCAGTGATGGAAGAGGTTGAAATGCAATGGAAAAAATCTGTGAATAAAACACCAGAGGTGGATGCTCGGAGGTGATGGGGAAGCATCACATCCAGTACTTGTTTTGTATAGCCTTGTGCAAGGTTAGTGAATGAATTGGCATCGTTGTCGCTAACTACTGTACAAAAATAACACATTGGCCCAGGTTATAGGTGACACTTCACATCACATTGCACCAGCACCAAACATCTTGACGGCATCCTGCGTCTCAGCAGGATCAGGTTGGTTGACTCCTCCATCAAACTACCAAAGTTTTTCTGCACAAGCATGCTATCTGTCCAAATTTCAGCACTGAGATAATACTGGGCTTTCAGCACTGCTGCTGTAATGTGGAAAATAGTGATTTACACCTTTTAAATTAGCTACTGCTTTCCACAGTAAGTGCAAACTAATTCCAAAAACCTTTACAAATGTTGTGATTTGAAGCAATTCTCAGAATTTGTGTGGCATGTTGTGAAGAAGATGCATTTGTGGTATGATAGGAGCAGTCCTTGTCTGGGGCAGCTTTTGGCTGATGGATGATTGTCTTGGTGAAGCTGTCTGGGAAATTAAGATGTGCATTGCTTTCTTTTCTCTGCCAGCAGCTTCACTTCCAGCGCATTCAACACCAGATCTCCAAAATGCTGTGGTGCCCTGCTCGACATGAATCCTGCCCTGTATTGTCTTGGACATCCATGCTGGAGACTGCTGATACCTCAACAAGCATGTGCAGGAAATCTGGCCCTGGGGTCATGCCAAGGTGGGTACTAGTGCTAAGTCCTGCCACTGCCTAACATCTTGCCTCTCCTGAGGTGGGATTTGCAAGGGAGATGCTGGCTAAGGGGAGCAATAAATACCAGTCAACCAGGTGGGGTTTGATCTAGACAAGACCCAACAACACTGCCTGTTGGGTCATGGCAGCTCTCTATGGTGTCCAAAATCAACTTGTTCCTGGGAAATGGGAAAATATCAAGGACCTTTCCATGTCTCCAGGCTCCCATGGCTTTGCCTGCATGACCAAAGGCCAAGGAATCTACTGCCCATGGCTAAGATTGTTAAACCTAGGGAAAACAGTGAGATTTTATAGTTTTAAGCTGAATAAAACCAAACATCCACCTGATGGCAGCAGAGAACAGGGAATGAGCAAGTCGTGGCCAGCCTGGCTGTCCATCCAGTGCCGAACGTTCACTGGGGATTTCTGAAATACTGAGTGTGGTTTGGTGATGTGGCCTTCCAATGGTGAAAGCTAATGTCCCCTGTCCTGGGGAGAGCTCACCAACAGCACCTCTGTACCCTTCTGGAGAGGAAAAGGTCATGCAGGGTTTGGGTACCACTTTTGGAGATGCCATGACACGATGAGCAGCGTGAAGTGCCCAGTGTGCTTGGAGGATCACTTCTGCCAAGCATCAACATCTCCAAAACCCAGATGTTGAGGGCTGTGATGGTATGGCTGCAGGCTGGGTGTCCATGGTTGCCCCTGCAAGTGGTGCTGGATCTGGCTGTGGTCCCTTCAGCCATAGGCACTACTTCTGGCAGTGACCAGAGGTGTCTGGAGGAGAGTGAGAATGGGACATGGATGGATGTAATGGGGAAATTGGGAGGAGCTTACCATGGGGTGTTCAAGTGTGAGAGGCCCTGAAGCAAAACTGGGGAGCTATTTTATGAAGGACAAAACTACTCAATAGCAGGAGAAGTCTTGGTACCAAAGCATGTCTTAGGAAAAAGGGTGAAACCCACCAGTGACCAAAATTTGGAGCAAGCACCTTGCTGCATAGCACAAATAGCATTCTCTATCCATACCACCAGCACCAGATGTAGGTCTTTCCATGTGCCATGGAGTCATGGCCATCCATGACATGTTTCATTAAAGGAAACCTGGGGTAATTTTCTTGACTGAAACTCTTGTTGAGGAATAACCCCAATTCTGTGATTTTTAGCATCTGTTCTGCCAAATTGCTTGGGTCACAGGAGGGGGCTTTAAGAAAAGCTTTAAGGAATATCTCAAAGGAATACTCTCAAAGCAAAATAACTCCTTCTAGTAAATATATTAAAAATATTTGAAATTATTTATTTTATTTTATATTTTATTTTATTTTATTTTATTTTATTTTATTTTATTTTATTTTATTTTATTTTATATTAAAATATAAAAAATCATTTTATTTTGAATTGAATTCTGTTGGGGAAAAACATACTTTTAAATGTTCCAGTTGAAAAAAAGTTTGATCCCAAATTTAACTCTTAAACTTATTAATACTTTTTGCTGTTATGCAATGGGGCCTGGACCTCTCTCTCCTCCCCAAGCAGGGACGCCTCTTTGGTAGGATTTGCGCCTCTGACTATGTCAGATGTTACCCGGGAAAATATTGTTAACTGAAGCGCTTAATTACTAACTCAAGCTTGATTTTTGCAGTAAGTGTATTTATCACCGGCAATTCCAAACTTGTTATATCTGTTGCCTTAATAAAATTTCTATCTGTTTCAGTTTTGCAAAGCTGTCTCGGTGAAAGTCCGTGAGAGGGCTCTGGCAGGCAAATGTTGACTCTGATAAATGGCTAACCAAATAATCCTTTAAACATAAAACTGTTAATCAAGTCTGGGCTAAGGTTGGATTCAGCCGCACCTAGACTCCTCTCTGAGAAGTTTAGAAAGCAAGGGGGTCCATCCTGAAACTCGTACCTTAACAGGAGGGCTTCGCTCAGTCACATATCAGACTAGTACTTTTAACGTGACATCAGCTCAGATCACTAGCCAGGAGAGAGGATGCTTTGGTGCCACTTCCACCCAAAGCCTCTTCCAAAACCAGCCATGGAGTGGAGGCTTGTTGTCATCCCAAAGACAGATGCTGTGTCCACACTCCAATGTCTGGGCTCTCCTTTTGATGCCTTTGAAAGGACCAAAGGAAAAAAAACAAGAACGAAAAAAAACCCCAACATAATCTTTTGAAAACTATTGCATGCTGGTAGAGTAACCCAGGTGTTATATGAACTTGGAATATTAAATTTGGATGGTGATCGCTGCTGTTGTTAGCTTTAAAGAGCTGGGTGGTCTTTACATGATTACTGTCCCATTTATCCAAATAATTGGAAAATAGTATTTATATCCATATGACCTTTCAGTGACCAAGTAATGATTCAAAGGACTTCACTCACAGATGGACTGAAAACCGAAGCACCTTTATTTAGACTAGCGCAACATGCCATTTTTGCTAGCGGGGAGAGCATAGTGTCTGCACCCTACTAAATCAAAACGCATCTCCACCGAGGTAAAATTTCAGTTAGCTTATATAGCAATTTTATCAAACATTCCATACATTCTGTGGTTATTCTTTGATAAGCAAACAGCTTGGTTACATAACTTTAGTGCTCTATTTTGTTTATTATAACTAACTTTTCTGGTTTCCTACATAGCAAAGCATATGTGTCTAAAGGCAGTTGTCTCGGTATACATCATACTCCTGCAGGGGGGTGGGCCCCTGTATATGGTTAGCCAGGTTAGAACATTTTGTTAAAAAAGCAAAAACTCACAATATTTGCTAGCTCATACTTATGCTAAGAATGGCCTAGTTGTGTCAAGCAAACCTCCAAACTTAACTCTATTCCTTAATTCAGTAACCAGAGCAACAGCACATCAATTATTTGGTGTCAGGTTAAAAGATGATGACACCAATAGGACTATGCTCAGGGAAAGTGACAGTGACAGGCTGGAGGGCAGCCTTGTTTGAAGACCAAGGAAAGCTGAACAGGTTGATTTCAAAGATAACCTCATTCTGTATTCAAAGCAAACCTTTAGCTAATAATATTAAATGCTAACAAAAGAGACTATGGGCAGTTATGAGTAATAAACTATTAATTAGGGCTTTGTTATAAGCCACTCTCGACCTTTGAGCCAAGACAATAAGCAATTTGGGAACCTTTGTTTCTGTGCTCTTGACTCCAGCAGTGTCAAAAGTCGGATACAGGTGAGTTATGTTGTTCTTCCCCTTTGGGAAAGGTGATGCCCAGTAATTTGAGGATATTCGGCAACTTGGAAACGAATTAGTTTAAAATCCTCCCTGTCCACCTCCCTAACATGGGATGGTCTCTGCCCACCTATACCTTCTGATTCCTTATCAACCTTCTCCCTTGTGCTGGGACTCACCTTAATATGATCAGCAAACTGGAAGGATAAAATAAGCTCAACTGCCCAACTGAAGATCACTTAAAAATTAAAAAAAAAAAATCAAATTAATCATGGGCTGAAGCGATGGGCTTGCAAGGCACCACCATGCCTATTACATCCCATTGCCGATCTAGCTGAAATCTGCCTTTGAAGGGTAGTGGCCCTAATCCCATCTCTTCCCTGGTGTTGGGATTTCTTTCCTTGTGCCTTTTGCCTGCAGAGAGGAACTCTTTGGGTTAACCTGTTGCTTCCCATGTCCACGGTCCTGGTGCAGCTCTGGTTTACTGGGAGGGCATTTGTGGGCTCCTTCCCACCCCATGACCATTCCAGGGCTGAGGATGGCTGAGGATAGCTGAGAACCAGGCTGCTCACCACAGGGACCAGGGCCATGTCTTTCTTTTTTGGCCAAATACATGGTCATCATGGGACGTGCTTCAATGTGCATGACTGGACATGCAGTGTCTGCCATGAGGAAGGCAAGATTGGCTCATGGGATGTGCTTCATTGCCTGGAGCCTATCTGCAGCACCAAAAGTCTGGAAGTATTTGCAGGATTTGGCTTCAGTTGAGTAAATCCTACCATGTAGGAATTCCCTCTTGAGTGTGGTCAGGTTGCAATTAATTTGAGTTCCTACAGAAAGTTATTTTTAAAATAAACAAACAAGAAACCTTCTGAATGCCCTCAAAATATATTTTTTATAAATACACAAAACCAGAAAGGGTTATGTTAATATTGCTAAAAGCCCTTCCCTGTACCCCCAAAATCCCCAAGCCTCTACTCCAAGCGATCTCTGCACTGTAGTCCTCTTCCTTGTGGTTAGCACCACTGAACGCTGGAGCAACTGTAATTGTTCATAAGCAAAGTAGCACTTCCCAAAGAACGCTATTTTTTTGATGGATCATTAAACCAATATAAATAACACTGAAGCATGCATAGAAGCAATGAGAATTTAAATATAATTACACAGGGAAAGTTGGAACATGACTGTCTGCTTTCTGAGGCTGTGGTGCAGCATGAGTAGCATCACTGAAGGAAGGGGATTAAACTGAGCTCAGGAGGGGTTTGGCTCTCCAAGGCACTGCTATAGGTTTCTGCATTTCTTTTCTGCTTAAAGGGAAAATTTGGGGACATGCTCTAGCCATCTTACTTTGTTCCTGGAATAATTTCCTCTGTAATGATTCCATCAAGACCAATGAAATTAAATCCAAAAAACCCCAACCATCTCTTCTACAGCTGTGGGAGCTGCTGGAAGTGAATTGAATGAAGATATGCCATTTGGGGCCAGTTTTGGAGAACATTTTGGAGTTGCCCTTGTGCATCTGCCATACATAGATTCAAGCTCCAAAGGGGAACTCAGTGACCATTTCAGCCAACCTGCCTGGAGCTTTGCTGTGCCATCCCTGCCACTAGCCCAGTAAACCCCAGCCTCGAGGACATCCACCCACTTTTTTATTTATTGAGGCCTTTGCAGCATGCAGAGCCAATGCAGATTTATTTGGGAAAGCTGCTCAAACCATAAAATAATGTAATGTTAAAAAATTAACTTTATATAATAAAAGCCAAATTCTGCTTCCAGGAAGGTCTATGCAATATGAGTGAAGTGTGCATGGGAGCACAGCATGTGTGACCTTTGCAGTGCAAAATGAATATTTCAGACCACAACTAATAGAGAATAAATTTTCAGGGCTGTTTTCCCAGGTGCTGACCAGCCTGGCATCATCCATGAGCAAGAATTTGGCGTTTTTCCATATAGGGTTTTGGCTAACCCTATCTGGAAGCTGTGCTGCAGTCACCCAGGGACGGGGTGTCCTGATCACACAGTCATTGACTTGGCATCGAGAAAGGCAAAGCATTCTGAATGCTCAAAGAGGTGAATAGTTCTATTTTATCAGCTAATAGTTGCATGCCAGTGGATTACAGTTTAAGTATTGTTGGATTAAATTAATCTGTGCTATTAAAGCAGGTGAGACCAGGGAGGAGGCACCATAGTATGCTGATGGGATTATTGATCTTCAAAGCACCTATGTAAGGATGGTTTTGACTTGTTACATGCATGTAGATTGGTAACTAACTCCAGGGCTTCTCAACCTATAGCTAATTTAGCTTTTTTGGAGAAGGAAGAGCTCATTGTTACAGCTGGAGGAAACCAGTGAGGTTGGGCTAAAGCCCCAGCTGTATGCTGGCCACCTCCAGTCACTCTGAGCTTGTCTTTCAACTTCTCTTTACTGCATGGGGAGGTTATTTACTGCTCTGAAAATGCCGATTATCAACCCTAGTGCAACCTTACTGGCTGGTACAGACACACAATCAATGAAAGCTTGTTATTCTGTTCATTATTACTTAAGTTAGTGTAAACAAAATTGCTAATAATAAAAAATACTGCATGAGAGCATCATTGTACTAATAATTTCAATACTCTGCATACAGCACAAGGCAGCATTTGAGGGCTTCTAATGTCCAAAATGTAAATGTAATCTGAACCGTGAAAATCTTCAGTGTCCTTCCTAACCATGAGTTTTAAAATAAAATGCTAGGAATCCCTTGCAGAGGAAGGGCCGATTCAGTCCTCACATGCTTGCTGAGTGTACCAGGAGGACACGAGGTCTTCATGCTCCAGGCACTACATACATTGGAGGTAATCCTGTTTTTACATTGAGAGCTGAGCTCTGGGCTTTCTGCTGTGTTTTGGGAGCTAAGTGCTGTGGGTTTCATCCCTTCTGTGCTTCTGTGTGTTTGTGGGGTCTCCTTATCTCATTGAGATGTGGGGAGAGGGTGGCCCCAAGGAGTGATGCTGCTCTCCAGCTCTTGCTCCAAGCCCCTGGCCGTGTTTCGGCATGTGGACTTACAACACTATAAGCAACATCTATGCAACTATCTATCAGTGTCTCTCTCATAACAAGTCCCAGGCTGGAAGCAAAATGCAGCACAAATCTAGCTGCTGAAAAAGAAACCCAGCTCTGTTCCAGCTAAAACCAGGACACTTGACCTGTCTAATGTGTCCAAATCACTAAGCTCTGTTATTTCTTTTTAGGCAGATAAATAAGCAGCTGGATGTCCAGAGGGACCTACCAACCCTCCTTGCATCTCCTCAATCACCCCAGTCCCAGCTCTGGAGCCTGATGCTATGTTTTCCAGAACCAGTGACATCCAGGTGATGCTACCAGGGAACCCAGGCTGAGCCTAGGCAGATTGGGACACTCAGGGGTGCCCAGGGTGTGTGATTTCCCCCTGCCTTTCCCTGGGATGTGAGAGATGACATCTTTTCCTCTTTCCTGGACCTGGAGAGGGCAGCAGAGAAAAGTGGAGCATCCTTGGCTGCCAGCTCCTGGATGGAGCAGAAGCAGCTGCATTTCAGTATCCACACTTTTCTGTGAGGAGGGTCATTTAGAGCAATTACATCGATTATTATTGCTTTTCTAATTAGTGCTTTTCCTACAGAATTAACTGAGTGTTTATTAGGGGCCGTTTTTTGCCAGTAGCTTAACTGCTTCAGTGCCAGTTTTTATCAAACATTAGAGGGTTTGGTTTTTTTTCTTTTCCCTGTGTGTAACTGGTTTCATTATATGGTTTCACATAAAAGCTTCAATAAAATATTCATTTTGCTTTGTTACATATGACATTAAAATTTCATAAGCTATATGTTCGCCTTGAAATTTGAGGGGGGAGGAGAGGGGTGAAGTAACCATCACTCTCTTAAAAGGCAGGGGGAAGAGCAAAAAAGTTTATACTGAAAATACAAGTTTCTAAAAATTACATTGTACTGCAAAATGAAAAGGAAGAAAAAATGCTAAATTCTAACTTTTTTTTTCTTTTTTGAGACAAGAAATTGAAACTATAACAGCAAAGACAAAACTTTGCTTTGCCCCTGGCACCCTACTTCACCCATGGCACCTTTTGGAGCTGCCCACAGAGTCAAGGCTTTGAATTTTGTGTTTTCCCCATTGATTTTCATTCACCTGAAGTCCTCCTTTGAGTCTAAAGACAGTTATGTGGGGAGAAGAGGGGACAGAAAAACTACATTCAGCCTGGGAAAAGCAATAACTCCACAACTCTATTTTTTTTGCATTATCAGTTTCATAATGTCATAACTCTAGTTGTCAGTCTTTAAAAGGCAATGTTTTTCCTTTTTGTCTTTGTACAGGATTGTAACAGTTTAACTTGGCTGGCAGCCAAACAAGACACAGCCACTCGCACCCCCAACAGGGAATTGCGGAGATACATATATGAGTGATGCACAGTACAGTTGCTCACCACTCACTGATAACGATCCCGGAGGAGCGAAAAGGAACCCCGAAACCGAAATCACAATCCTGGAAAAGCGAGCCCGAGCGATTCCCGAGAGAATCCCCCCTTTCCGGTCAGCCCCGGTGAATATACTGAACATGACGTGACATGCTATGGAATATCTCATCGGCACATCCACCTGTCAGTTCTGGGTTTTACTAACTACTGCACTTTTCTTCTCCACTCCCCCCTTGCAGTCCTCTGCTCTTGGAAACTGCCCAAGCACAGTGTCCTTGGAGTTATCAACATTGTTCTCATACCAATCCTCACTGGAACCAAAACACAGTGCTTTCTAGCTGCTAAGAAGAAAATTAACCCTATCCTAGCAAAAACCAGGACAGAATCCATCCCTTATTCCATACCATTTATGTTATGTTTAGGTTCCACATTTTTCTTAAAAAAAAAATCCATATTTTTTTTATATATATATATATAAACACATATATTATTATCTTAGTTTAGGGACCATTCCTTCAAAATGTCTATAAGTTCATTTAGTCCATTACCTTGGGTTCTGTCTACCATGGAAGTCTTTCAAGACAGAAGAGATGATGTGGAAGTTGCACAGTCAATGAAGTAGGTGACGCTGGACACAGCAGGAGGATGGTGTGCAGTCTCTGTTGCATGCTGCATCTGGAGCTTGTAGTTGGTGTAACTGCTGTGGTCCATGCTCAGGGTCTGCAGGTTGAAGGTGATGATCTCAAAGACGTTGTTGGGCACCAACTCTGGTTCCATCAGAGTTCCTTCTTCATTAACCTCGGGAAATTCTCAAAATAAAGCCACTAGTATAATACACAACCACAGCAATGACGGTACAGCAATTCATCGGCTGTTTTCACCCAAAATCAAATCTCCTTGAGGCACGCATCAGACTTCCTCATTGTTATGCATCACCCACCAAGTGCACCCAGGTCCTTGAGCAAAAGCAATCCCACGAATGGGTTTGCCTTTACCCGAGGCAGGAATAACCCAGACTGTTTTTCCCAGCATATTTTTAATGTGAACCACAGGGACTCTATCCCCTTCCACAGTACGGAAAAGTCTTGATTGGGCAGGGCCAGCTCGGTTGGCAGATCCTCTGGTGTTGACTGACCAGGTGGCTTTTGCTAAGTGTGTGTCCCAGTGTTTGAAAGTTCCACCACCCATTGCTCTCAGTGTGGTTTTCAGCAGCCCATTGCATCGTTCTGATTTGCGAACATATCAAATATAGTTAGATTTATTCATTTATGTGGTGGGTTGACCCTGGCTAGAGACTGGATGCCCACCAAAGCCCACTCTATCACTCCCCCTCCTCAAATGGGCAGGGGGAGAAAATTATAACGAAAAGCTCGTGGGTGGAGATAAGGACGGAGAGAGATCACTCACCAATTACTGGCACGGGCAAAACAGACTCGACTTGGGGGAAAAAATAAATTTACTTTATTACAAATCAAAATTAGAGGAGAATGAGAAGTAAAACCAAATCTTAAAACACCTCCCCCATCCCTCCCTTCTTCCCGGGCTTAATCTCTTTCCCGATTTTCCACCTCCTCCCCCCAGCGGCACAGGGGGACAGGGAATGGGGTTAGGGTCAGTTCATCACACGGTGTTTCTGCCGCTGCTTCCTCCTCAGGGGGAGGTCTCCTTCCCCCGCACCAGCGTGGGGTCCCTCTCACGGGAGACAGTCCTCCACCAACTGCTCCAACGTGAGTCCTTCCCATGACCAACAGTTCCTCACGAACTGCTTTGGCATGGGTCCATTCCATGGGGTGCAGTCCTTCAGGAAGGGACTGCTCCAGCGCGGGTCCCCCACGGGGTCACAAGTCCTGCCAGCAAACCTGCTCCGGCGTGGGCTCCTCTCTCCACGGGCTACAGGTCCTGACAGGAACCTGCTCCAGCGCGGGCTTCCCGCGGGGTCACAGCCTCCTTCGGGCATCCACCTGCTCCGGCGTGGGGTCCTCCACGGGCTACAGGTGGTCATCTGCACCACCATGGACCTCCAGGGGCTGCAGGGGGACAGCCCGCTTCACCCTGGTCTTCACCAACAGGCTGCAGGGGAATCGCTGCTCCGGCGCCTGGAGCCCATCCTCCCCCCTCCTTCTTCACTGACCTTGGTGTCTGCGAAGTTGTTTTCTCTTACATCTTCTCACTCCTCTCTCCAGCTGCAAAGTGTGCAGCTTTTTTTTTTTCCTTCCTTTTTTTTCTTAATTATGTTATCACAGAGGCGTTACTGATTGGCTCGGCCTTGGCCAGCAGCGGGTCCGTTCCTGTAGCCGCTGGCATTGGCTGTGTCGGGTCGGACATGGGGGAAGCTTCTGGCAGCTTCTCTCACAGAAGCCACCCCATGTCCCCTCCCCCACTGCTACCAAAAACCTTGCCATGCAAACCCAATACAATTTATTTTCTGTATTAAGAGTTAGATTTTAGAAAATAAGCTTAGCTTCATTTTGTCTCTGTGTTAGGTGGGAAACTGTTACAAGAACTAACAAGCTATTCCACACCATCAGCAAAGGCCTCGCGGTGCCTGGTGTGCGAGCAGTCTGGAGCAAGAGAAGAAGGAACTGGTGTGCAACACCTGCAGGCTGAAGCAAGAGAGCTGGCTTTGTTTGGTCTAGAGGTCTACAAGGGTGCTGAGAAGCACCAACAGGAGGCAGTGCCCAAGCGTGAATGGGAGTGAACTTAGGTTAAAATTTCTTGGAACTAATGAGCTTAACCCATCCTAAATTTAATGAATATGGGTGTGTGTGTACTTTAAATAATGCCTTTGTAAAAGAGCGGGGGCGCAGGGCCTTTATGGAGCCATCCACCCTGTCGCCCGCCGGCGAATGAAACATTCAGGGCATGGGAAGAACCTATAAGTCGTGTGGAAACGTCCCACGTGAGGTGAGGAGTTGTATTGCTTGCCAAGACCCTATAAGACCGTATAGAGAAAACCTGTGCCTGGTGAGGGGGCAATATTGCTCACCCCTTGGATTTGTTGGGCCCAACAGGGGACTCACGTCGGGTGAGGGGAGACCCGAGATCCTGTAAGCTGTGAGGGAATGGTAACTGGTATCCTGCTGGGATAACAGGAGCGCTGTGTGGGATTGCTATCATCCTATACATCTGTTGTAAAAACCTGGTACCATGTATTATGGTTTAAGTTACACTGCTTGGTGTGGACCTGTGGCAAATGGTTAGCCGTTTATGGTTTACGATTTGCGGTACATGAGAGCCTGACTATTGTCTAATTGGCATATTTTGTGCTGTGAGTGAGAGCAGTGACAGCCTGTTTGTGTGACTGAGTGTCTGTGTTGTTTGCAGCCCGACTGCCAAGCGGGTGCAGAGTTCTGAGCCTCGGTTCTGTTCTCCCGCGAGGGAAACAGCCGGAGACGAACAAAGCGAGAGGTTCTAGCTCAGTGTTATAAACGTAATTTGTCTTTGTGGCTGTTTAATGTGTGGGGGGAACTAAACGGGAATTTAAGACTCATAGATATTAGGGAAGCTAAACCGGAGCTTTGCCAGCAGTTTTAGATACTGGGCGAACACACTTTAGGGGAGACAGATCACCCCCTTGGGAACAGACAGGGGGTAACATTCCAGTGGTCAGTGTCCATACTATTCTGAGTGTGTTCTTAAGCGTATGGCAGACCTTGGAACAGGGTTACCTGAACCAAGTTTTAATTCCTGGTGTCCTATACATGGACCTGAGGATTTTTCATGTAAACCAATTCTTATTTTTAAGTGTTTTGGCTGTGACCAGAACGTCTGGGTGCAGTTTGGAAACGATTTCTGGTGTAACCGATGTAAATTGAGGTCTGACTGGGACAGAATTGAGCGCTCAGGTGAACTTGAACAGGTATTCTGTGGGAATTTAGAAAGTGTAAAGAATCAGTGAGACTAGTGAAACTGATATGGTAAGGAGATAAATGCAAACTCATCGCTATGGTATGGGAGGAGATGTAAAACAAAGTAATAACTTGGTCCCTCCGTGTGGGGAGTGCACAAGCGCCTGTATCTCTCCAAACGGAGACAGGAGTTTTATCTCGGGAATTGCTTTGAATTCAGGTGCATCCGCTGTGGGACAAGCACTGCCCGGCACCTCTTGCCTCGTGTATGGCATTACTGTCATCAGTTTAACTGGTACAGAAGAATGCCCAAAGCTGCCCTTTAAGCTGTGTAATAAAACACTGGAAAGAATTGGCGGGGAAGAGGGGGCCAGAAGCTGTGGAGGAAAACCAGAGAAGAGATAAAGAGCTCTTGTGGCAGCTTTACAGTAGGGGGGGCCCACAAAAGGAGAAACAGGGACTCCAGGAGGTGGAGGCCCTTGGAGACCCCCCTGCTGGGGGTCAATCGGTGTGCATGGTGTAAACGAACAGGACACTGGAAGAATGAGTGTCCCCAAAGGAGACAAGGGGGTAGAAAAATCACAAACACCCCCAAAACCCAGGCCCCTATGGCAGGAAACTGTGACGGGGACCCGGGGAGTCTCCCCTAGCGATCCACTGGTTATATTAAAGCTGGGGAAACAACAACGGGGGGTGGAATTTTTAGTAGATGACGAAGCAACATTTTCAGTTTTAAACCAGGCTCTAACACCTACAGACAATGATTTTGTAACGGTAAAGGGAGCTACTGGCCAAAGCGAAAAGGCTATTTTCTCAAACCTCTGAAGTTCAAACTGGGGAAACAATTAGGAATACATAAATTTTTTATATGGCAAATTCACCAAAGCCCTTATTGGGGCAAAATGTGTTAGAAAAATTGGAGGCAGAATTAAGATTTGGGAAGGAGGAATAGAATTGGAAGTGGGGGATAATCAGCTAATTAAGCTTTTAAGTCTGGCCTTAGTAAGTCCCTCTGCAAAGACAGAAGTACCCAAGGAGGTTCAGGATCAAGTATTCCCACGGGTATGGGCCACTGAAATACCCAGCAAAGCAAAAACAGCTTCACTGACAGCAGTCAAAATTAAACCAGGAGCTAAGCCGGTGAGAGTAAAGCAATATCCCTTAAGGTTAGAGGAGAGACAAGCGATGTGTCCAACCATAGAACAGTTTCTGAAGTATGGATTATTAATTGAATGTGAATCTGAGTACAGTACTCCTATATTAGCAGTGAAGAAACCAGATTGAAATGATAGGATAGTCCAGGATGTCAGGGCCATGAACAAAATACCTGAGGATTTATACCCTGTGGTAGCCAATCCATACACGTTATTGACTAAATTTAAATCTGAATTGACTGGGTTTACCCGTTCTGGATTTAAAGGATGCCTTTTCTGCCTACCTACGAGCCCAGAAAGTCAATTATTATTTGCTTCTGAGTGGGAAAACCCAGATTCTGGGAGGAAAACACAGCTAACTTGGAGTGTACTTCCACAAGGCTTTAAGAACAGCCCTACCCTTTTCGGCAAGCAGCTGGCGAAGGACTTGGAACAATGGGAACCACCACCTGGGACTGGGACTGCCTTGCAGTATGTGGACGATCTCCTTGTAGCCACTGAAACGAAGGAACAAAATATAGCTTGGGCTGTGAGTTTATTAAACTTTCTTGGACTAAGTGGTTACCGAGTCTCTCCACAGAAAGCTCAGACAGCTCAGCAAAAGGTGACATATCTAGGATATGAAATCACAGAGGGCCAACGGACCTTGGGGAAAGCAAGAAAGGAAGTTATCTGCCAAACTGCCAAGCCACAGACGGTTGAGGAGCTCTGAACCTTCCTGGGAATGACGGATTGGTGTCATTTATGGATCTACAACTATGGACTCCTGGGAAGACCACTTTATGAACTCATTAAAACTAATTCAAAAGATCTCACCTGGAATAGGGAAGCTGAGCCGGCTTTCCACAACTTAAAACGAGAACTCACGCAGGCCCCAGCCTTAGGGTTACCAGACCCCACAAAACCTTGCTGGCTGTTCTCCCATGGGAAGCAGGGCATTGCATGGGGAATTTCAGCCCAAAACCTAGGCCCAGATGGGAGAGCCGTGGCACACTTCTCCAAACATTTGGATGAAGTGAGTAGAGGATGGCCCAGCTGCCTGAGAGCAACGGCTGCAGTAATGCTTAACATCCAAGAGCCTCACAAATTTACAGTGGGCCAAAAGATGACAGTGTTAGTGTCTCATGCAGTGTCCACCGTACTGGAAGCAAAAGGGGGGCATTGGCTATCCCCACAGAGATTCCTCAAATACCAGGCCATTATGGTGGAGCAGGACGATGTCCAGATCACAGTGACTAACACTGTCAGCCCAGCATCTTTCCTTAGTGGAATTACAGGAGAACCGGTGACCCATGGCTGCCTGGAGACCATTGAAGCAGTCTACTCCAGTCAACCAGACCTGAAGGAACAACCATGGGAGGATGCTGAGGACACGTGGCATACAGATGGCAGCAGTTTTGTCAAGAATGGTGGGTGCAAAGCAGGGTATGCGGCGACTACCACAGACAAGGTAATAGAGTCCGGGGCCCTTGCCTCAAACATTTTGGCACAAAAGGCGGAAATAATAGCTTTAACCCGAGCTTGCCAAAGAAAAAATTAACATTTGGACGGACTCTAAATATGCTTCTGGAATGGTTCATGCCATGGAGCAGTTTGGAGAGAAAGAGGACTTTTATCCACCCAAGAGAAGCACATAAAACACGCAAAGGAAATTCTCAAACTACTGGAAGCAGTGCAGCTGCCAGAGAAGGCAGCAATTGTGCACGGCAAAGCTCACCAAAAGGGAGCTACTGCACAAGAAATAGGTAATTCCATGGCGGATTGAGAAGCAAAAAGGGTGGCCAAAAAGGTAGGGCAGAAATACAGTCTTTGGTTCCAGACGGTAAAATACAAACTGATCAAATACCTAAATATACAAAGGAGGATTTACAATTAATTAAGGATCTAGATGGGAAAGAGGGTGAAAATGGATGGTTCACCACACCACAAGGGAAATTAGTAGTGCCTAGCACATGACTCTGGGCCATAATAATGGCGGAGCATAGAAAGACTCACTGAAGAGTTGGAGCCCGATACAAACACCTGAGCAGACGCATTGTTGCCCCTAATTTGTACACGACCATCACAATGGTGACACAACAATGTAACATTTGTTTACAAAATAACCCTCAAGTAGCCCTAAAGATTAAGCTAGGACAAATAGAGAAGGGCAATTTCCCAGGGCAAATTGATTTTTCAGAGCTTCTGAGGAAAGGGGGGTTTTGATATTTTCTGGTATTAACTGACACCTTTTCAGGATGGCCAGAAGCATTTCCTTGCTGAACAAACAAGGCTAGAGAAGTGACTAAGGCTTTGTTACATGAAATTATACCAAGATTTGGGGTCCCAGCAGTAAT
Organism: Caprimulgus europaeus; assembly: GCA_907165065.1. The sequence goes on from OU015537.1 coordinate 368,610, forward strand.
ATCTTCAGATAGAGGTCCTCATTTTGTGGCCAACATCACACAACAAGTCAGTAGACTTCTGGGAATAGACTGGCAATCGCATACTCCCTATAGACCACAGGCAAGCGGTCAGGTGGAAAAGTTGAACCACCTCTTTAAATTGCAGATTGTAAAATTGGGTCAAGAAGCTGGATTAGCTTGGCCTCAGTCACTACCCCTAGCTTTGCTACGAATCAGAACCGAACCAAGGGTTAAGGAAGGATTAAGCCCTTTTGAGGTACTGTATGGAAGGCCCTATATGGTTCAAGCAGGAACATCAACACAAGTTGGTACTGAAGTATTAACTAACTATGTAATAAGCTTACAGAAACAACTTGGAGAAATAGAAAAGCTAGTTTTGAACTATTTGTGCACGAAAGACAGCATCTGTCACTGGTGGTGCTGACCCAAAGACTGGGGGAAGGGAAAAGACCTGTGGGATATTTTTCTAAACACTTGGACAATGTGAGTAAAGGATGGCCAGGATGCCTATGAGCTGTGGCCACAACAGTTCTCTTGATACAAGAGGCCCAAAAACTCACAATGGGACAACAAATGACTGTTTATGATGTTCCTCATATAGTCATATTGGTATTGGAGCAAAAAGAGGGACATTGGTTATCCCCTAGCAGAATGTTCAAGTACCAGGTTGTCCTGCTGGAACAGGACGATGTGAGACTTAAAACAACCACTGTGATAAACCCTGCTATTTTCCTCCAGTCCAAAACTGAGGACCGGGAATCCTTAGAGCATGACAAACCATAGCACAGGTGTATGCCAGTGGCACAGATCTCAAGGATGAACCACTCACTGACCCAGATCTGGAGCTGTACACAGATGGAAGTAGTTTTGTTTGTGAAGGGAAGAAGATGGCTGGATACGCTCTCACTGCCACCAATGAGGTAATTGAAGCTGAAGCATTGCCTGTAAGTACATCAGCACAAAAAGCAGAATTAATTGCCCTTCAGAGAGCTCTTGAAATATCTCAAGGAAAGAAGGTAAATATATGGACTGATTCTAAATATGCCTTTGGGGTGGTACATGCTCATGGAGCAATTTGGAAGGAAAGGGAATTGTTATCCTCACAAGGATCACCCATAAAGCATAGAGACGAAATTGAACAACTTCTACAAGCAGTGCAGAAAACGGAGAAAGTGGCGATAATGCATTGCAAGGCTCCCCAGTTTGGAAATGCTGCAGCACGTGTAGGTAACAGATTGGCAGCCAAAACAGCAAAAGAGGTGGCAGAGAAGGGCATCCTGGTCTAATACCTGTAAGGGAGTTAAAACTGACATCTGGAGCACCAAATTATAGTAAAGCAGATTTAAAAAAAAGCCCCCACCAAGTGTGACCAAGAGAAAGAGCACTCCTGGCAAATAGATTTTTCTGAATTGCCGAGACAAAATGGCTCAATACCTTTTGGTACTGGTTGATACTTTAGCGGGATGGCCAGAAGCCTTTCCCTGCTGCACCAACAAAACTAAAGAAGTTGTTAAGTGTTTACTGAAAGAGATAATACCCAGGTTCAAGTTACCAATGGGAATGTCATCAGATAGGGGCCCTCACTTTATAGCAGAAGTTTTACAACAAATTGGCATTGTTCTAAAAATAAAATAAGGCCTATATATCCCTTGGGGACCACAGTCCAGTGGAAAGGTAGAAAAATTAATCAGACCTTTAAGAAACAAGTTAATAAAATCTTCCAAGAAACCTCAATGAAGTGCCCAAAAGCACTTCCACTGACACTTTTTAAAGTTAAAATATAACCTCGGTCTAATAAAAGAATTAGTCCTTATGAAATTGTATATAAAAAACCCTATCAAGTGCCTATATTTCCAGGGGATATATCTTTAAAAAAATCATTACTGAATTCCAGAAAGATATAGTCCTAACTGAATCACTTTCTTTAGACAACAAAAATTTTAAATCAACAATTGGCCAAAATAAAACATATACCTCAAAATACTAAAGAACTGAAGGCAAGATTAGAAAATTCATAATTAAATAAAAATTATTCAAAAATTAAAGTTTTCTTTAACCAGATGGCTAGCCAGCCTTTTGCAAAACCTCATTGTGAATATAATCATTATAATAATTTTATGCATAGCAATTGGTTGTATTAGAAGTATAATTTAAAAATATATGTAAAAGAATCTCTAAAGATACCTAAAGGATAAAATTGACCATTGTTGAATACACATCCCGAATGTAACACAGGATGTGAAAAATGACCTAGATTTATTGGAAAAGGTAGAAAAAGACACTCAAAAACTTAAATAGGACATGAAAGAAAATTGGATCGATAAAATCTTTAGGAAATTAAGAAAAAAAATTGAGTTAATAAGTAATATTGCTAATTAGCACTGCATTAGTCCTACTAATAATCTTTTTTTGGCAATTATTTTAATCTTTTACTGTATAAAGAAACAAATAAACAGCAAGACTGCATTTAATCAAATGATCATCCAGGCAGTGGCTAGACAACAGAAAAAAAGAAAACCAATTCAAAGGCCCCCATCGGCATACCATGTCAATATTCATTTCAATAGTGTATTGAAAACACATCATAAAAAATAATCAAATTTTAAACTTAGAATGAAGGTATTGAAATAATTTTAAAAACTTTCAAAGGGGAGAAATGTTGCAAGTACTCTGATAAAATAATCAAAATTTGGTTATATAGAATTGTTGGGTTTGATTAAGAAGTAGAAAATTGTAAAGCATTCCACCCCTCACCTCTGTGAATCACATATTTAAGAATCATCACTAAAATCCACATTCATCACACAATCTTCACAAACGTCTACTCACATCAACAAAAAGAATTCCCCACACCAAAATCAAAAAACCAGCATCACAACACCAGACAGAAGTGGACAATTTACACACAATCCACCTCTTGTCTCTTCACCACAATTAAAAAGATAAAATCCCCCATAACTGTCCTACTTGTCACTCACCACTCTTTAGCCATGTTCAGTCCATGTTTTGTCCATTACCTCTCCTCTCTCAATTACTAACCTTATCTCCAATTTCTCATGCCCCACGTTGGGCGTCAAAAAAGACTGTGGTGGGTTGACCCTGATCAGAGGTCGGATGCCCACCAAAGCCCACTCTATCACCCCCCTCCTCAGCTGGGCAGGGGGAGAAAATATAACGAAAAGCTCATGGATGGAGATAAGGACGGAGAGAGATCACTCAACAGTTACTGGCACGGGCAAAACAGACTCGACTTGGGGGAAAAACAAATTTAATTTATTGCCAGTCAGACGAGGGGATAATGAGAAGTAAAACCAAATCTTAAAACACCTCCCCCATCCCTCCCTGCTTCCCGGGCTACATGTCTCTCCTGATTTTCCACCTCCTCCCCGCAGCGGCACAGGGGGACAGGGAATGGGGTTGGGGTCAGTTCATCACACGTTGTTTCTGCCGCTGCTTCCTCCTCAGGGGGAGGACTCCTTCCCCCACACCAGCGTGGGGTCCCTCTCACAGGAGACAGTCCTCCACCAACTTCTCCAACGTGAGTCCTTCCCATGACTGACAGTTCTTCACAAACTGCTTTAGCATGGGTCCTTTCCATGGGGTGCAGTCCTTCAGGAAGGGACTGCTCCAGCGAGGGTCCCCCATGAGGTCACAAGTCCTGCCAGCAAACCTGCTCCAGTGTGGGCTCCTCTCTCCACGGGGCCACAGGTCCTGACAGGAACCTGCTCCAGCGTGGGCTTCCCACAAGGTCACAGCCTCCTTTGGGCATCCACCTGCTCCGGCGTGGGGTCCTCCATGGGCTACAGGTGGTCATCTGCTCCACCATGGACCTCCATGGGCTGCAGGGGGACAGCCTGCCTCGCCATGGTCTTCACCACAGGCTGCAGGGGAATCTCTGCTCTGGTGCCTGGAGCACCTCCTCCCCCTCCTTCTTCCCTGGCCTTGGTGTCTGCAGGGTTGTTTCTCTCACATCTTCTCACTCCTCTCTCCAGCTGCAAAGTGTGCAGCTTTTTTTCCTCTCTTGCCTTTTTTTCTCAATTCTGCTCTCCCAGAGGCGTTACTGATGGGCTCGGCCTTGGCCAGCGGCGGGTCCGTTCTTGGAGCCGGTGGCATTGGCTGTGTCAGGTCGGACATGGAGGAAGCTTCTGGCAGCTTCTCTCACAGAAGCCACCCCATGTCCCCCCCTCCCACTGCTACCAAAACCTTGCCACGCAAACCCAATATATGTATAAGTTCAGATTGTTACATTTGAACTAGGTAATCACAGAAACCTCACCGAGAAGAGACTGTCAAGTCCCAGGCCTGTTCTAATCATTAACTTAGTAGTGGAGTTAAGAACAATGTCTCTTCATCACAGAATTTCAGAAATGGAAATTTATGACCTTAGTGTCCATAGAAGCACTAAGACTCTTTGTTTTACTGACCACTGGGATGTGACAAGAGAAAGTGTTGAGCTAACTCCTTGGGACAAGGTAGACAGAAGTGTTGGAGACAGGCCCAGGAGAGAGCTGAGCATGCGCAAAGGAAAAGTACAACCAAAGGACACAGCGATGACGACTATTGATGACCACCAGAAGACCATAATGGCCACCAGAGAGAGAGAGTGCGCATGCAAAAGGAACATTTACATATGTGATAGTTTCACTGGGCTATCCCTTGGCCTGCAGCCAACACAGCCATTCACCCACTTCCCCCCCACCCCCAGGGAATAGGGGAGAGGATTGGGGGGTGAGAGAGCGATGAATAATGTACTCCACACAATTCAATGTGAATCCCACTGGAGACCTTTATTATTGGTTACATGATCACTTACATACTCTTAAGCTGCTAACACACACACACACATAAACAACTCTTCATTGGCTAGAAGCTACTGTTCACACGCCTGGTTACAATACTTGATTGGGTAATTCCACCTGTTCATGAGCCATTCTTTTACTTCTGACTGGTTACTGATTACAGCACATAATCATCCCTTATCTTGTCTCATGCACATTCTTTGCTTGTTAACTCGCTTTGTTTTAATTTTCACCCAAAGTCAGGAATTAATTGCTCAAGACTGAAGCTGCCTGTAGCTTTGACTCTTAAAGGGCCAACAGGGGGGCAAGGATTAGGAGGCTTCTAGGTTGAGATAAGAACAGTTTAATAATAGAAATAAAAGAAAAATAATATTAAAATAGTAGTGATAATGATAACAATAATAAAATATACAAAGAAGTGATACCCCAGTGCAAATGCTCACCACCCGCTGACCAAACTTGGCACATTCCCAGATAACAATCCCAAAGGAGCAACAATCCCGAACTGAAACCTCAATCCCAGAAGAGCAAGAGCCCAAGTGAAAGCAAGCTCAAATTCCCCCCCCACTTTCCAGTCAGCCCTGGATAATATACTAAACATGACGTGATGTGATCTGGAATATCTCATGGGCACATCCCAATGCCAGTTTGGGGTTTGCTATTCACTGCGCTTCTCCCTCCCAGTCCTAATGCAGCTGTGAACGGCCAAACACAGGGGCCTTGAGCTCCAGCAGCAGCTAATAACATTAGTACTGTTATCAACCTTCCTCTCATAACAAGTCTTATACTGAAACCAAAAAACAGCTATTCTAGCTACTACTAATTAACTCTATCCTAGCAAAACCAGGACAGTATCCACCCCTTATTCCATACTATTCATGTCATGCTCAGGTTTATATATATATATATATTTATATACACACACTTATACACACAAATATCATTCCCTTAGTTTATGGACCATTCCTTCAAAATGTCTATAAGTTCATTTAGTCCATTACCTTGGGTTCTGTCTACCATGGAAGTCTTTCAAGACAGAAGAGATGATGTGGAAGTTGCACAGTCAATGGAGTAGGTGATGTTGGACACAGCAGGAAGATGGTGTGTAGACTCTGTTTCATGCTGCATCTAGAACTTGTAGCTGGTATATCTAGCACAGTCCATGCTCAGGGTCTGCAGGTCTGATCTTAGAGAAGTTGAGCACCAGCTCTGGTTCCATGGAGTTCCTTCTTCATTAACCTGTGGCAATTCTTAATATAAAGCCGTTGGTATAAAACAAAGCAACCACAGCAATGATGATATAGCAATTCATCAGCTGTTTTCACAGAATCACAGAATCACAGAATGTCAGGGATTGGAAGGGACCTCAAAAGATCATCCAGTCCAATCCCCCTGCCGGAGCAAGAACACCTAGATGAGATCACACAGGAAGGCGTCCAGGCGGGCCCCGAATGTCTCCAGAGAAGGAGACTCCACAACCTCCCTGGGCAGCCTGTCCCAGTGCTCTGTCACCCTCACCGTGAAGAAGTTCCTTCTCAAGTTTAAGCAGAACCTCCTGTGTTCCAGCTCACACCCATTGCCTCTTGTCCTATCATTGGTCATCACTGAGAAGAGCCTGGCTCCATCCTCCTGACACTCACCCTTCAAATATTTATAAACATTAATAAGGTCCACCCTCAGCCTCCTCTTCTCCAAGCTAAAGAGGCCCAGCTCCCTCAGCCTTTCCTCATAAGGGAGATGCTCCACTCCCTTCATCATCTTGGTGGCTCTTCGCTGGACTCTCTCAAGCAGTTCCCTGTCCTTCTTGAACTTTGGAGCCCAGAACTGGACACAATATTCCAGATGTGGCCTCACCAGGGCAGAGTAGAGGGGACGAAGAACCTCTCTTGACCTACTGACCACAGCCCTTCTAATGCACCCCAGGATGCCATTGGCCTTCTTGGCCACAAGGGCACAGTGCTGGCTCATGGTCACCCTGCTGTCCCCCAGGACTCCCAGATCCCTTTCCCCTACACTGGTCTCTAGTAGATCATCTCCCAGCCTATACTGGAACCTGGGGTTGTTCCTGCCCAGGTGCAACACCCTACACTTGCCCTTATTCTATTTCATCAAGTTTTTCCCTGCCCAGCTCTCCAGCCTGTCCAGGTCTCTCTGATGGCAGCACGGCCCTCTGCTGTGTCAGCCACTCCTCCCAGCTTTGTGTCACCAGCAAACTTGCTGCCAGTGCATTCAATTCCCTCATCCAGGTCATTGATGAATATATTGAATAGTACTGGTCCCAGTACCGACCCCTGAGGGACTCCACTAGACACAGGTCTCCAACGAGACTCTGCCCCATTGACCACCACTCTCTGGCTTCTTCCCACCAGCCAGTTCACAGTCCATCTCACTTCCTGCTCATCTAATCCACACTTCCTCAACATTCCGATCACTGACAACCAAGTCATCATAACCAATGCTTATTGCAGATTCTTTCTAACACACTTTGGTCAGAACTGTCGTTATCTCAACCTTTTGTTCCCCACGTTGGGCACCAAAAGACTGTGATAGTTTAACTTAGCTGGCAGCCAAACAAGACACAGACACTTGCAGCCCCCTACCCCCTTCCCTCCCCCACCCAAGGAACTGGGGAGAGAATTGGAGGGGTAAAGGTGAGGAGACTTTTAGGTTGAGATTAGAGTAAAATAAAATTAAAATAGTAATAGTAATATGAATAATAATGGTAACAATTATATATATATGAGTGATGCAGATTACAACTGCTCACCACTCACTGATAACGATCCCGGAGGAGCAAAAAGGAACACTGAAACTGGAATTGCAATCCCGGAAAAGAGAGCCCGAGTGATTCCCGAGAGAATCCCCCCTTTCCGGTCAGCCCCGGTGAATATACTGAACATGACGTGACATGCTATGGAATATCTCATTGGCACATCCACCTGTCAGTTCTGGGTTTTACTAACTACTGCACTTTTCTTCTCCACTCCTCCCTTGCAGTCCTCTGCTCTTGCAAACTGCCCAAGCACAGTGTCCTTGGAGTTATCAACATTGTTCTCATACCAATCCTCACTGGAACCAAAACACAGCGCTTTCTAGCTGCTAAGAAGAAAATTAACCCTATCCTAGCAAAAACCAGGACAAGCAGTAAAACCTCAGCTGTTTAATTCACATGCGGACTGTGGCCCCTGGAGAGGCTCTTCCATGTTCAATAATTATCCCAGTAGAGCAGCCAAATCACATCTCCATTTGACACCAGTTATTTACCTTATTGAGGTACTTATTTTTAATATTGATTAATGAGCATTCTAAAGAAGGTAACATATTGTTGTGAACTTTTTGTGGTATGGCACAACATAACTTTCACTGACATCTCAAAAAAATTATATTTTTCTTAAATTTATTTTTTGTTTCCCTTTGAGCTCTGTGGGGCAGAGTCACCTCCTGGCTGTGTGTCTGTACAGCCCCTGGCACCATGGAGGGCTTGAGTCTAGGGCTTCCAAGCAATGCTGGGAGGGAATTGCAATAGTTTAAGGTCAGCATTATTTTTCCTCCCTTGGAGAGTAAATGCAACAGAAACTTATTATATATGAATCAGCATGGTCAGGAGAGATTTCTTGCTATTTATAGTAAAATGCATCTGTGGGAATTTCACAAGTTCTCTTGCAATATGGGAAGTAGCAGCACTTTATTAACTCAGGCAATGAGATCCCTTATACAATTAGGTTGTGAGTGACTTGTTTGTGCTGTCATCAGCCATTGTTTTGGTAAATGGTGAGTTAAACAGATATATCGAAGCGTAAAATCTAAAACATGTACCCTGTGGGTGCCTGGGGAGTGTTGTTTGAAATCAACTACATATCAATTGAGCAGTGGCAAGTGGATCTGATGATAAATTCCAGTCCATAGATGCCTTATAAATTACATTTTTTTGTTCACAATCTAACCTCATCTCAGCTCCCCAGAGGCCCTTAGACTGAGAACTATGATTGTGTTGGAGAAACATTTGCTCAGCTTGAGCGATACCATTAGTGTTACATGTGCCAGGCTGCTCTTGCAAGCACCCCCCAATTCCATCCCTCTATCCTCCCAATCCCAATTCTATCCCTCCCCTCCCTCTTCCCTTCAACAAAATGCAATATGTGCCTGGTAAATTTTCAATTCATTATCTCATTGTTTTCTGTAAGTATGAGATTAGAATGAATTACTGAAGGCTCTATTGTCTATTTGTAATTCCATGCTGTGTTACTAATGAATGGGCAATTTAGTCAAAACAGCTTCTTCTGTGTCAGCTGCTTAATTACTCTGAGCTTTTCTCACTACTACTTTATTGCATGGAAACTCAGGCTGCTTCCAGGTCTTTGCTAGGGGATCTCCAGCTCTGAAAGAAAAAAAATCGTAACAATAACCAGCCTGAATCATCTTGATTCCTTGGTGTAACATCATCCTGAGCACACAGGACTTTCCCCTCCCATATGGTTTATTTGCTCTATAGTTAGTGTATTTGTTATTGTTGTGTGCACAAAGGAAACTGTCACTGTGTAAATTAGGCAAAGTACATCTAAGGTGAGGCAGGCTAAACCCTTTAACATGATGGGAGCTGGAAAAAAAGAAAAATTAAACAAATGCACAGGATCTTGTATGGAATATGCCCCACTCCATCCAGTTCTACTAAAACTGAGATGCTAATCTTGATCTATTTAAGGATTGCCAAAATCTGAATTTAGCTTGATTTTAGTATCAGATGTAGGAATTATGCTTTTTTGTTTGTTTGTTTGCAAAAAGGATATGTTCACCTGTAGTGGTTTCACTCCTTTGGCTTGCAGCCAAACACAGTCGCTCTCTCACTCTCCCCTCCCCAGGGAGTAGGGGAGAGGATTGGAAGGAAAAGGGCAAGGAGACTCACGGGTTGAGATAAAAACAATTTACTAATTAAAATGAAATGCTAATGATAACAACAGTGATAACAGACTATACAAATGAGTGATGCACAGTGCAATTGCTCACCGCCCGCTGACCGATGCCCAGCCTGTGCCAGTTAGCAGAGAGAGTCCTGGAAAAGTGAGACTGAGCGATCCTCGAGACAATAACCCCATTTTCCAGTCAACCCTGGTGTATTGGATCTGGCTGAGATGGAGTTAATTTTCCCCCATAGCAGTGTTTTGTATTATTATCTTCAGGGAGGAAATGCTCTAACAAACAGTCTTTCTGTCATTCTGTTCCAATTTAACTATATGTTGTTACATGAAATCCAAACTTTTCATTGTACTTTTTTTGTCATATTTCTCAGTTTTTAATTCAAAATAAAAACTTTGAATTTGTTCAGTGATTCATTAATTTATGTCAAATTGACCTTTTACAGAGTGTTTCATATCCATATGACAGACATGTAGACTTCAGATTCATTTTGCATAGAGGGTCTGCACGCTCAGTGTTCTAAACAGATATTTAATGTACAAACACTAAGTGCAACAATAAAAAGATGTTTTCTTTCCAGCTCCTATGACTGGAAAATAAATTTAAATTAAAATTATATTCTACAGGATTTCCAGGGAATGGGTTTATCCCTCAGAACTGTTACAAATTGATGGGGAAGATCTTCTGAACTTTTTAAGAGTACAAAAAGATTGATAATAAATTAGTGTAATTATTAATGATTGAAAAGGTCTTTCAAAAGACTTTTCAATAAATTTTCCTATAGGGGAGTTTCCCAACCCCCTGAGACAGATTGCTGAAGAGAGCTACAAGCTGAAAACCCAAAACAAAGGCATTGCAGACTTTTGAGAGATTTTGACTAATGCTGATGCTCATCTTTGACCTTACAAGCCAAAACTTTCACCAGTCCAGGAGCAGTCAGCAGGTGGAAAGGGGATACATCTCCCCTCCACGTGGCACTGGGATGGGGCAAGATGATATGTGTGCCTGGAGCAATCTGCAGTGTTCATCCCACGAGCTCCTGGTTGCTCTCTTGTCCCTTGACTGGGATTTGGTTTACCAGCTCTCATGATGAGACCTCACTTGAGCTTCACGATAGACACATGTAGCTTTATTTCCCCCTCTTCCTCCACCTAAAGGTAGTGGCCATCTAATGCCTATTGCACACAACAGGAGTTGGGGTTTGACTTACATCAGGGATCTGCTCCTAAAAGCTTAAAGTTCTAGATTTCAGCAGAAATCAAAATAACCCAGTTTTTACATGATTACAAACAGGATTCACAGCACAGACACCACAGATTTTGGCCAGAACACAAATGTGCACCTCTGTTCCAACCTCCAAAGCAAATCCTTGTTTCAGCAAATGTGCATTTTAATCACAGCAGTGTTATCAGGTAAGGCTGACCATAACTTTGATATTTTTTTTTCTTCTTCAGGCCCAGGGAAGTGTGCTGAGACCAATGTGACCCCGAACACCATCCCAACATGCTGCTCCTCTTGCCCTGTCCCCATGCAAACATGTGCTCCCCTGGCAGTTCTCGCTGTGCTCCTTCCTCTCTCTCCTAGTGCACAAGGGTGGTCTTCATGTCCACCTTGGAGATGCTGTGAAAGCCAGATCCTGCCTGGGGATCTGAGTTCAGTCCTGGATGCCACCAAGAAGGAAACTTGCATGGACAACGGCATTGCATGGCCATGCCAGGAGAGGTTGTCCAGGTCTCACTGGACCAGTGGCTTTATGAAGGGCAATGCTGCAGTGCTTGGTGTGGAGGAATAAGGGGAATTCCGCTGGCATCCAGATCAGTGAGTATTGGATTTCTAACCATCCGTCCTTGTCCCACCCATAGAAGTGAAAACTCCACACACATTCAGAAACACATATTAAATATCAGCTTATTTCTAGTTGTCTTTACAAAATAACTGAAGATGAGGAGAGAGGCAACCTGAGAGTGAGTTGGTGCCTTGTGGACCCAGATAGGCTCTTTGCCTTCTTTGTTATAATACTTCATTGGAACTGACACTGATAGCCAGTTTTTCTAGGAAGTGACCTTCATGCTGCCCATTGATTCCCAGTGGCCATCGACTCCTTGCAATTGGAATGACAGGCCAAGTTAAAGGTCAGTCCTTAAATAAAGCTTCTGTATTACTAAACACTTGAAGTTCAAATGAAAATGGAAATCTGCACCTCATTTTATGTCACATGTTACTGCTAATGACACTTCAGGATCTTAAACAGCTCCTGCTCTTTAACTCGTGTGCCCCTTTAAACCAGCTCCTCTCCCCACTACTGTTGGACCCTTACAGGACAAGCATCAAGGGAAAGCAATCTCCCTGGCATATATGGCTTCTGGGAAAAAAGATTTCACAGGAAAAGACATCAGAACCAATTAAAACTTTTGCCTTTCAAGTGATGGCCAGAAACAATAATTCCCTTAATTAAGATTCACAGTAAAAGGATTTTATTTACATGAGCTGTGGCATTAAAAAGGCCCCAATAAACAACCATGCCAGGGAAGTCGAATGTGTTTTGTTTGCCTGTGCGTGGCAGGGCAGTACTGGACCCCTCAGCTGTGCCTGGCTACTGGGAGGAACAGTGGGGTGTTTGTACAGGGAAGAGGAGAGGGTTGCTGTCTCCTCATGCCTCATGGAGCTGCTGCTCCAGTCGTCCTCACATTGAGCCTTGGTCCCAGAGAAAGGTGCCCTCAGCCTTGATGGGACCCAGGTCAATATCTGAGGGGCACCCAGAGCTCCCTTGGGGCTCCCAGCACTTTCCTCTGCCCTGTGGGATACCCAGGCTCCCTGAGGGTGGTGGGCTGAAATTTACCTCTTTATCTGGGGACAAACTTTTTAGCAAAGCCTGTAGTTACAGGACAAGGGAAAATGGTTTTAAACTAAAAGAGAGGAGATTTAGACTGCATATAAGGAAGAAATTTTTTATGCTGAGGGTGGTGAAACACTGGAACAGGTTGCCCAGAGAGGTGGTAGATGCCCCATCCCTGGAAACATTCAAGGTCAGGTTGGATGGGACTCTGAGCAACCTGATCTAGTTGAAGATGTCCCTGCTCACTGCAGTGGGGTTGGACTAGATGGCCTTTAAAGGTCCCTTCCAACCCAAACCGTTCTATGATTCTATGATCTCCTTCTCTGAATTTTTATTCCTTTTTTTTGCACCTTGACTTGAGTGTGAAACTTTGGTAAACAGGACAGTAAACTTGTAATTGCAGTTTCAAGAGCATTTATACTTATTCTGTAGCTTTTGCAAAAAATACTTTGACAGATTCTGTTCATTTTCTTCTATGCTATTATCACATCTCTATTTTCCATCTGAGATTAGTGTACCCTTGTGCCAGATGCAGTATATACTCCCAGTAAGATATAGGACCTGTCCCAAAAATCACACTGTCTAGATAATAACTTAAAAGCTATTTGCCCCAGCTTGGAATGCTTACACCAAAACCTATGTTTGCTGATGATCTATCTGCTTTAAATGTTGGTTAGTTTTGGTAGCACTTCTTAATGTAAAAGTCCTGGGGTTTCTGGTAGAAAATCAAATTTCTAAGGAAATATTTTTAAATGTCTAAAGATATAACTTAAAAAATAAAGTGATCTCTCAGAATAACCCTTTAGTTCTATTAATTTAAAAAAAAATCTCATTTCACCTAGTAAAATCTGAGGAAAGCTTCTGTGTAACATCAATATAATAGAACTTGTTCCAAACAAGCTTCCAAAAAATGTTTAAATCATTTCCCCTGGCCAGAGACCTTAGACTGAATTTTAGCCAGCAGCAATTTTTTTGCAACTGGTGTTATAAATCAAAACTGGATTTTTAATGAAAGTGCTGTATCCTGGTTTTGCTAGGATAGAGTTAATTTTCTCCTTAGCACAGAATCACAGAATCACAGAATGTCAGGGATTGGAAGGGACCTCGAAAGCTCATCCAGTCCAACCCCCTGCTGGAGCAGGAACACCTAGATGAGATCACACAGGAAGGCATCCAGGCGGGTCTTGAATGTCTCCAGAGAAGGAGACTCCACACCCTCCCTGGACAGCCTGTCCCAGTGCTCTGGCACCCTCACCGTAAAGAAGTTCTTTCTCAAATTTAAGCGGAACCTCCTGTGTTCCAGCTCACACCCATTGTCCCTTGTCCTATCATTGGACATCACTGAGAAGAGCCTGGCTCCATCCTCCTGACACTCACCCTTCAGATATTTATAAACATTAATAAGGTCTCCCCTCAGCCTCCTCTTCTCCAAGCTAAAGAGGCCCAGCTCCCTCAGCCTTTCCTCATAAGGGAGATGCTCTGTTGTAAATCATTGAAATGGCTTAGGCCCCTTGACATAAGTCAGGAGGCCTGCTCTCCTTGAGAACTGCAGACAAAACAATTCTAATCAAGCTGGGAAAAAAAGGGAGTATTCTGTTGTTGCCCTTTGAAGCTCAGCCGAACAAACACCACCACCTGTTATAACAAAGAGAAAGTTCTCAGGAGAATGAATAAGCCAATCAGTGTGGATTTTTGGGAATGTGTGTGGGCTTGGTTAACTGCTGTATATAAGAGGCATGTGTGTGATCAATAAAAGGAGAAGTCTGATGATTCTCATATTGAGCGTCCGGATTTTTCCCCCCGTCGCAACAATGCTCCACTCCCTTCATCATCTTGGTGGCTCTTCGCTGGACTCTCTCAAGCAGTTCCCTGTCCTTCTTGAACTGTGGGGCCCAGAACTGGACACAATATTCCTAGAAAGCACTGTGTTTTGGTTTAGGTGTGGGATTTGTTTTGAGAAGAATGTTGATAAGGACATGGTGTTTGGGTAGTTTGCAAGTGCAAAGGACTGGGAGGGGGGAAGTGTAGTAAATAGCAAAAGCCAGAATTGGCCTTTGGATATGTCAATGAGATATTCCATAGCATATCATGTCATGTTCAGTATATTAACTAGGGTTGACTGGAAAGCTCTTAGGAATCACTCAGGCTCACTTTTCCAGAATTATGGTTTTGGGTTCGGTGTTCCTTTTCACTCTACCAGGATCGTTATCAGCAGGTGGTGAGCAATTGTACTGTACATCACTTTTTTATATATATATATTATCATTACTATTTTAATTTTTTTTTACTCAAATTCTTAAATTGTTCTTATTTCAACCTACAAGTCTCCTCCAATTTTCTCCCCTATTCCCTGGGTGGAGGTGCGAGTGGCTGTGTGGTGTTTGGCTGCCAGCCAAGTTAAACTACTACATGCTGACAAAACTTTAACTGTAATGGCAAAAGTATAAAGAAATGAAAGTCCTACATTCAGTATGCTGGTGCCGTATCCAAAACTGGTTTTTTTAATCTTTCTCCAGAGTGCTTCTTTGTATCAGAGTAACACTGAGAGTTAGTGTAATCCTCGTGTAATGCAGAATATAGATTTCTGCTATATATAGCTAAATTCTGCAATATAAACCCTTCTGTTAGAAATATTAAGAGATCAAATGATCAATTTTTTAAATGAGTTCTCTATGAAATAATAGCTCTGTGTGCGAGCAGCTACCCAGATCACTCAGTGTCACATTTGCTCCTTGACTGGACAACTGACATCTTTAAAATATTAGAAAAAGACTTAACAATGGTCAAAAAAACTGTTCTTGATCCAACATCTAGGTAGAGCAATAATTTGCTCCAACGTTCTTGGAGGAAACTGCAAACATTTCCATTAATATCTGGCAATTGTCTACTGGAAACACATGACTCTTTTGAGGCAGAGAGACCCTGGCCTGTGTCCTGCTCCAGCAAAACAGATAAGTGATATAATTTTGGGAACATCAGTGGTTCCATGGAAGCCACTTGTGCATTGAAGGTTGTACAAGTACAAAGATGTTTCAAATGACAATGAGCGTTGGAGATGTGTGAGCCTTGCCCTTTTCATCAAATCCACTTCAAAGTGGATATGTTTGGAAATAGAATGAAAATTGGGATTCTGGTGAAAATTTGAAACCTCTCAAAAAGCACCAGTTTGGGAACTTTCAAAAGGATTCTGCTCAAAGCTATCCCCATCAGAAGGGGTCTGGAAATTTCCAGCAACAATTAAAAAAAATACCTAATTAAAATATTTCTCAGAGAACAAGTTCATTTTCAGTGAAATTCCACTGAAATACAGGAAGGTTTTCCATTGGAAACCTGCCTGGTTCCCTACCAGTTTACTACTGTGTTTCAGAGTCTATAATATGGGCATCTCTGAGGACCACCTCAGAAGTCTCTAAGGTCTATGATAAAGACTGTGTCTCCAAATATCAGAAGCTAGAAGTGAGAAGAACTGAAATCAGTGCCACTGTCCAACTGAGATCTTAAATAGGACTTGTCTGGTACCTACTTGTGCTCAGTCTTTTTGCCTCCTGAAAACTGTTGTTGAGTAAAATAGTGTCACTTGCCCCTTTACTGACAGCCATCACTATTTTAAAAGGTGACCATAAAACGAATGCAGGAATAACTAACAAGAAATAGCTTCAAGGAACCAAATAATTCATAGAGATATTTTTGTGAATAACTAATTTTTGACTCAACTATTACAAAGACATAATTCATTTATGGGAGTATAAATCCTATCCTGAATGTTTCAGAGTATTCAGTGGCTTGGAAATTGTCGGAAATCGACGGAAGAAATGCCAATCCGATGATTTACAGCAAGTCTCCACTTTATTAGTCTTTTAGCACACATTTATAACACAACTAATGAAATTCTTACCTAATGCAAAAGCTTAGCTTCTAATTGATTAGTGATTAAAAAACTACTCACACCCCAGTTTCTCACAACACACTTTGTTATAGGTACAGTTTCAAGGCTTCACTCCGCTCCCACTTCGTTCCCACCGATAAAAGCATTCCTTTCTTATTAACTATTTCTACTACATCCTGACTCCATTTTAAGAACAGAGATACCCAGATATCTTGTTTTTCTTCTATTCTAACTTAGCTAGATTCTCTCATGACCCTTATTCTGTAACCAATTTTTAATAAAGCTGTCTACATTTCCCCCGTTTTCTTTTTGTATGAGGAGATTGGCCTGTGTTTTAAAAACTGTCTTTGTAACCAAATTTTGCAAGCCACTAATTAAACAGGGCAGCAGAAGTAGTATCAATAGGAATATGTCACCAATGCCAATTAAATACAGCACTATGGTTTTCAGCCACGGCCCCAGTCCAAGTGAAGAAAGCCAGGCATCAAGGGGGTTAGTGACCACCTTGATATCATGAGTGTGATCCTTAAGCCACTGTAGTTGTTTGTGAATTGATTCCGAATTAGAAGAGAGATTAAAACAACACATACCTTCAAAATCATTGCAACCATAACCGTGGGCCAGTAACAGAAAAATCAATCAGTGCTCTATTTTGTAAAATTTGGTGCCTCAGGCCATCCACGTCCTGGGCTAATTCAGCCAAAATCTGTGTGGTAGCATTAGACTGTTTGACCATCCAACATGCCAATTTACCAATTATTATAAGGGCATGGATCTTGTCCATTCCAGGGACTAGTGTGGCAAAAATATCGAACTGTAGGTTCCCATAGCTCTGCTTAATCATTGCAGTCAGGTGAAAGGAATTGACCACTTCGTGTGAGCCTGTTTGTTGAAAAAAGACTGTGAGACCATGAAAACAAATCTAAAAGCTAGCATAGCATTTCCATAGTGCTTAAAATTATCATTTGATTATGTCTGATTATATAGCTGCTAAAATTGTGTTTCATTAAATGTGAAAATGCTATCAATACCTACATATCCTAAAAGCTTTTAAAGTTGTACAAAGGCATTTTTATAAGGTTCTAAAGAGTCACCCACATGTTTTATCTAGGTACTATAGCTTAAAGTCTTAAAACAATGCTAATTAACAAAATCTTAATGCAGTAATAACTATAAACCTAAGACCTTTTTCTCCCCTTTTTTTTTTTTTTTTGTACTAACTTATCAGATGTGTGAATGCTATATAGTGTTAATCATGTTGAAATCTCTTCTATAAAATACTACTTGGAACACTTTCATTTCTGTTTACACACCAAACAATCATAAAGAAAAATCACACTTACAATATTAAAACTCTAAACTTATCATATACATATACATAAATGAGCTTATCACTTACTTATCAGAAAATATGCTAAACATACAATAATTAGAGCCAAACAATGTAAAACAAACTATTAAGCATTTGCTATAAGTTATTTAAGTGTAAATTAAACTATAATTTTAGAAGATGTGATCACTTTAAGAAACTTCGGAGAAGTCACAGCCAGTTCCGCCATCACGTTGCTATAGAAACCGCCGTTTGTCTGTTGGGGGGGGGAAGGGGGGGGGAGGTGGGGGGATGGGGGGGGATGCAGCGGAGCGGGCGAGGAATGCGGCCCGACAGGTCCCGGTATGCCGTTGTCACAGAAACCGCCGTTTATTGGTGTTAAAAGTAGTCAAAGGCGATGGGAGGAGGGGTGGCCCTCCAACCAGTCCAGGTGCAGCGAAGCAGGCACTCTCGCAGGCAAGGAATGCGGACCTCCCGCCAGCCTGTGTTGTTATTCCTGTCTACAGGAAATTATAGGTTTTTAGGGAAAATGGGACATTTAGAGACTTAAACAAATTGTCTCTTTTCTTTGGAAGATTTTCTAACAAAAGCAAAGTAAAAGTATAGGTGGAGATGGCATCTGAAACCAAGAAATCCATATCCTAACTAACAGGCTGCAAGTCATCTGTCCTCCTATATGCTCAGCGACCAGGAGCACGTCAACCATGATGGGCAAACAGGGCCTGGCATGTCAGAAGGGTGTGGCATAGCAGTTCTCACAGGCAGGGAGTGCAGGGAAGGTGTGTGGGCAGGGCGCAGACACCCTTCCCGGCTCAAGAAGGCTAACTCAACTAGTGGTCATTGCCTTCCCAGAAAGGGACCCAGCTATGGTTTTCACTCAGCTGAGAGCCATTGCTAGAAAGAATGCAGCGATCCAGTTGGAGCTCCCACACAAACATGCAGCTGTCCAGGTCTCTGGCCGCATGGAGTGCCTGAGCCTGTCACTGGTACTGGAGGCCAGCAGAGACAACACCTGTGTGCAGTGTGAATGATCTGCTCAGCCTGGTGGCAGAGCTGAAAGAGGAAGTGGAAAGGTTAAGGAGTATCAGGGAGTATGAGAAGCAGATAGATTGGTGGAGCCACACCCTACCATCCCTGAGACAAAGGCAGTAGATGGAGACTCCACAAGAAGCAGAGGATCTCCTACCTTGCCACCAGGCAGAAGGAGGGAACCTAAGAGACCGAGGGGAATGGAAACAGGTCCCTGCTCAGGGCAGCAGGCAAATCCCCTCTGGGCCTCCCTCACCTTCCCAGTTGCCCTTACACAACAGGTATGGGACTCTGGAACTTGAAGGTTTGGCAAATGAAGATGTAGATGAAGGTCCATAGAGGGGGTTGCCTAGCGTGAGTCAGTCAGCCCCATGCATTCTGACTGCCTCTGTTAAGAAAAAAAGGAGGGTAATTATCATAGGTGATTCCCTTCTGAGGGGAACAGAGGGGCCAATATGCCAACTTGACCCATCCCACAGGGAAGTCTGCTGCCTCCCTGGGGCCCGGGTAAGGGATGTCACTAAGAAACTCCCTGGTCTGATATGGCCCTCTGATTATTATCCACTATTGGTCATGCAGGTTGGCAGTGATGAGGTCATAAAGAGAAGTCCAAAAGCAATCAATCAGGGCACTGGGGAGATTGGTTGAAGGATCAGGAGCACATGTAGTGTTTTCCTCAATCCCTTCAGTGGCAGGGAAGAATACTGAAAGGAACAGGAAAACACACCTGATAAACAGATGGCTCAGAGGCTGGTGCCATTGGTGGAGTTTTGATTTTTTTGATCATGAGGAGGTTTACACAGCACTGGGCCTGCTGGCAATGGATGGAGTTCAGCTGTCTCAAAGGAGGGAAAGGATTCTCGCTCATGAGTTGGCAAGGGTCATTGAGAGGGCTTTAAAATAGGTTCAGAAGGGGAAGGGGATAAAACTAGGCTCACTAGGGACAAGCCTAGGGGTGGTGTGCCAGAGTTGGGGGTGAAATCTATAGCCCAGCTCAAGTGCATCCGCACCAATGCATGCAGCATGGGCAATAAGCAGGAGGAGCTGGAAGCCATTGTGCAGAAGGGTGGCTATGACTTAGTCTCCAACACAGAAACATGGTGGGATGACTCTCATGACTGGAGTGCTGCAATGGATGGCTATAAGATCTTCAGGAGGGATAGGCAAGGAAGGAGAGGTGTATGTTAGAGAGTTTTTCAAATGTATAGGTCTCAAGGATTGTGATGATAAGGTCGAGTGCTTATGGGTAAGGATGAAGGGGAAGACCAACAAAGCAGATATCCTGTTGGGAGTCTGTTACAGACCACACAACCAGGATGAAGAGAGGCAGATGAAACAGTCTGAAAGTGGCTGGCAAAAGTCTCACAATTGCTTGTCCTTGTTCTTGTGGGGGACTTCAACTTACCAGACATCTTCTGGAAATACAACACAGCAGAGAAGAAACAGTCTAGGAGATTCCTGGAGTGTGTGGAAGATAACTTCCTGACACAGCTGGTAAGTGAGCCCACCAGGGGAGGTGCCTCACTAAACCTGCTGTTTACCAACAGAGAAGGACTGGTGGAAGATGTGGTGATCCGAGGCTGTCTTGGGCTAAGTGACCATGTGTGGTGGTTTGGGTGGATTCACCCTTTTTGCTTGCAGCCAAACACAGCCTGCTCTCTCCCCCTCCCCCCACCCTCACCCAGGGAGCAGAGGAGAGAACTGGAAAGAAAAGGGCAAGGAGACTCACGGGTTGAGATAAAAACTATTGACTAATTAAAATGAAATGCTAATGATAACACCAGTGATAACAGACTATACAAATGAGTGATGCACAGTGCAATTGCTCACCGCCCGCTGACCGATGCCCGGCCTGTGCCAGCCAGTGATCCCGGAGCCGAGACAGTCCTGAAACTGAAACCCTGGAAGAGTGAGCCCGAGCGATCCCCGAGAGAATACCCCTGTCTTCCAGTCAGCCCTGGTTAATGTACTGACATGATGGGATGTGATCTGGAATATCTCATGGGCACATCCCAATGCCAGTTTGGGCTTTGCTATTCACTGCGCTTCTCCCTCCCAGTCCTAATGCAGCTGTGAACGGCCAAACACGGTGGCCTTGAGCTCCAGCAGCAACTCATAACACCAGCACTGTTATCAATGTTCTTCTCATAACAAGTTCTGCTGAAATCAAAACACAGCTCTTCTAACTACTGAGAAGAAAATTAACTCTATCCTAGCAAAACCAGGACAATATCCACCCCTTATTCCATACCATTTATGTCATGCTCAGGTTTCTATCTATATACACTTATACAGACAACATTGTTCTCATACCAGTCCACAATGAAACCAAAACACAGTGCTTTCTAGTTACTAAAAAGAAAATTAACCCTATCCTAGCAAAAACCAGAACAATATCCATCCCTTATTCCATACCATTTACGTTATGTTTAGGTTCCACATTTTTCTTAAAAAAAAAAAAAATCCATATATTTTTATATATATAAACGCATATATTATTATTTTAATTTAGGGACCATTCCTTCAAAATGTGTATTAACTTCATTTAGTCTATAACATTGGGTGGGGCATGGGGCACAGCATAGGTCTCCAACCACCCGGTGGTTGCTTCCACCATGGTGAGCACATAACGCTTACCAGTGCGGGTTTGTGGGAGTGTGATATAGTCAACCTGCCAGGCCTCTCCATATTTATAGTTTAACCATCGTCCTCCATGCCAGAGAGGTTTTAACCTCTTGGCTTGCTTGATCGCAGCCCATGTTTCACAGTCATGAGTAACCTGTGCGAGTGTCCATGGTTAAGTCCACCCCTCGATCACGAGCCCATCTATATGTCACATCTCTTCCTTGATGGCCTGAGGCATCATGGGCCCAGTGGGCTAAAACTTTTTCACCCTTCTGTTGCCAGTCCAGGTCTACTTGAGACATTTTGATCTTTTGACACGGTCTCCCACAGCATCCTCGCTGCCAAATTGAGGAAGTGTGGACTGGATGATCAGGAAGTGAGATGGGCTGTGAACTGGCTGGTGGGAAGAAGCCAGAGAGTGGTGGTCAATGGGGCAGAGTCTCGTTGGAGACCTGTGTCTAGTGGAGTCCCTCAGGGGTCGGTACTGGGACCAGTACTGTTCAATATATTCATCAATGACCTGGATGAGGGAATTTAATGCACTGGCAGCAAGTTTGCTGGTGACACAAAGCTGGGAGGAGTGGCTGACACAGCAGAGGGCCATGCTGCCATCAGAGAGACCTGGCCAGGCTGGAGAGCTGGGCAGGGAAAAACTTGATGAAATAGAATAAGGGCAAGTGTAGGGTGTTGCACCTGGGCAGGAACAACCCCAGGTTCCAGTATAGGCTGGGAGATGATCTACTAGAGACCAGTGTAGGGGAAAGGGATCTGGGAGTCCTGGGGGACAGCAGGGTGACCATGAGCCAGCACTGTGCCCTTGTGGCCAGGAAGGCCAATGGCATCCTGGGGTGCATTAGAAGGGCTGTGGTCAGTAGGTCAAGAGAGGTTCTTCGTCCCCTCTACTCTGCCCTGGTGAGGCCACATCTGGAATATTGTGTCCAGTTCTGGGCCCCACAGTTCAAGAAGGACAGGGAACTACTTGAGAGAGTTCAGCACAGAGCCACCAAGATGATTAATGGAGTGGAGCATCTCCCTTATGAGGAAAGGCTGAGGGAGCTGGGCCTCTTTAGCTTGGAGAAGAGGAGACTGAGGGGTGACCTTATTAATGTTTATAAATATGTAAAGGGAGAATGTCAGGTGGATGGAGCCAGGCTCTTCTTAGTGATGTCCAAAGGTGACAGAGCACTGGGACACTCTGCCCAGGGAGGTTGTGGAGTCTCCTTCTCTGGAGACATTCAAGACCCACTTGGACGCCTTCTTGTGTGAACTCATCTAGGTGTTCCTGCTCCGGCAGGGGGATTGGACTGGATGATCTTTCGAGGTCCCTTCCAATCCCTGGCATTCTGTGATTCTGTAATTAGCAGCCTGAGCTTCATTGCTGCCAGCCAAATTAAACTACTACAATATTTTTGACGCCCAACATGGAGATTGAAGGGTTGAGATAATGACAGTTCTGACCAAAGAAATGTGCAATAAGTATTCACTATGATGACTTGGTGGCAGTACACCTGGAATCGACTGCCCCAAGGGTGGAAACACAGCCCCACCATTTGCCATGGACTGATCCAGACTGCCTTGGAGAAGGGTGGAGCTCCAGAACACCTGCAATACATTGATGGCATTATCATGTGGGGCAACACAGCAGAAGTGTTTGAGAAAGGACAGAAAATAATCATAGAATCATAGAATCACAGAATGGTTTGGGTTGGAATGGACCTTAAAGATCATCTAGTTCTAATCCCTCTGCCATGAGCAGGGGACACCTTCCACTAGATCAGGTTGCTCAAAGCCTCATCCAACCTGGCCTTCAACACTTCCAGGGAGGGGGCATCCACAACTTCTCTGGGCAACCTGGGCCAGTGTCTGACCACCCTCACAGTGAAGAATTTCTTCCTAATATCTAATCTAAACCTCCCCTCTTCCAGCTTAAAGCCATTTCCCCTTGTTCTGTCATTAACTGCCCTTGTGAAAAGTCCTTCCCCAGCTTTCTTGTAGGCCCCCTTCAGGTACTGGAAGGCTGCTATAAGATCTCCCCGGAGCCTTCTCTTCTCCAGGCTGAACAACCCCAACTCTCTCAGCCTGTCCTCATAGGAGAGGTGCTCCAGCCCTCAGATCACCCTTGTAGCCTCCTCTGGACTCGTTCCAACTGGTCCATGTCTTTCTTGTGTTGGGGGCTCCAGAACTGGATGCAGTACTCCAGGTGGGGCCTTACGAGAGCGGAGTACAGGGGGAATCCATATCCTGAGACCTGGCTTTGCCATAAAACATAGCAAAGGGACCTGCTCAGGAGATCCAGTTTTTAGGAATCAAGTGGCAAGATGGATGTCATCAGATCCCAATGGATGTGCTCAATAAAATAACAGCTATGTCCCCACCAACTAACAAAAAGGCAGCGCAAGCCTTCTTAGGCGTTGTGGGTCTCTGGAGAATGCACATTCCACATTACAGTGAGATCGTGAGCCCTCTCTACCAGGTGACCCGAAAGAAGAATGATGTCACATGGGGTGCTGAGCAACGACGAGCCTTTGAACTAATCAAACAGGAGATAGTCCATGCAGTAGCCCTTGGGCCAGTCCAGACAGGACAAGGCATTAAAAATGTGCTCTACAGAGCAGGTGGAGACAATGGCCCAACCTGGAGCCTCTGGCAGAAAGCACCAGGGGAGACTCGAGGTCGACCCCTTGGGTTTTGGGATCGTGGATACAGAGGATCAGAGACCCGATACACCCCAACTGAAAAAGAGATATTGGCAGTGTATGAGGGAGTTGGAGCTGCTCCAGCAGTGATGGGTACTGAAGCTCAGCTCCTCCTGGCACCCCCATTGCCCGTGCTGGGCTGGATGTTCAAAGGGAGTGTTCCCTCTACACACCACGCAACTGATGCCAGATGGAGTAAGTGGGTCACACTGATCAGACAACGGGCTTGAATTGGAAGCCCCAGTCACCCAGGAATCATAGAAGTGATCACGAATTGGCCAGAAGGCAAAAATTTTGGGATGTCACCAGAGGAAGACGTGACACGAGCTGAAGAGGCTCCACCGTACAATGAACTACCAGATGATGAGAAACGATATGCCCTGTTCACTGATGGCTCCTGTCACATTGTAGGGAAACATCGGAAGTGGAAAGCTGCTGTGTGGAGTCCCACCCGATGAGTTGCTGAGGCTGCTGAAGGAGAAGGTGAATCGAGAGGCTCATGTGCTAGATCATTGGAATCCTGGAAGAGCCAGCCTAAGCTATCCCTGAGAGAATCCCTGGTCCACCCTCATTAATATACTGAATATGATATAATATGGTATGAAATATCTCATTGGCATATCCAAATGTCCTTTTGGGGTTTTGCTAGTTACTACACTTTCATCTCCCAGTCCTTTGCACTTGCAGACAAGTAAAACACTAAGTCCTTGGACTTCCTTCAACAACTAAGCACACTAGTATGTTATCCACATTCTTCTCATAACAAATCCCATACTTAAACCAAAACACAGTGGTTTTTAGCTGCTATGAAGAAAATTAACCCTGACCTAGTGAAACCAGGACAGTATCCTGTCGGCGGCGACGGGAGAAATGCCCATTCGATAATGTCGGCAAGTCTCTCTTTATTATCAGAAAGCTGCGTGTTATATACACTTCTACTTCCGTACACGTATTCAGATACTACGAAGCTAATTACCATTGGCTAATAACATCAATCACCTATGACCTCTCAGTCCAAGTGGTTCACTTTTATCTCGGTTCGGGTTCACTTCCTCGGTGTAACTTCCTGATTCTTCTCAGTCCTTCCCAGTCCTTCCCAGCTGGGATCCATCTTCTTTGATGTTTATTACTTTCACAAGTCCTTCACATACCTTTGTTATCTTCACTAGCACACAGCCGAAAGAGGCCTAGCTAGTATTACAGCCTTTAAGAATACAGACATACAGAAGATCCTGTTTTCCCTTATATTCTAACATAGCTAGATTTTCTCATAACCCTTATTTTATAGCTAATTTTCAACAAAGTGCTGCCAACAGTATCCTCCTCTTATTCCATACCATTTACGTCATGCTCAGGTTCCACACTTTTTAATACATTTCAATATATACATATATATAGAGCCAAATCTTTGAGGTGCAAAGCTTTGTTTTATGTTTTATTAACTTTATAGCACTTGTGAAGAAAACATTTCTACACTCATCCCTTTTACCCAAGTAAAACCATTTCCCATAAAAAGTTTTGTTGAGACTAGTCCTAGTAAAAAATTACCTGGGTCAGGTGCGAACTTTAGGGAATATCTCCCAGGCATCTGCTTAAAGAGCAAGAAATAAAGTTAGTTTCCTTCTGTCCTGGTTTTTAGCTGGAACAGAGCTGGGTTTCTTTTTCAGCAGCTAGATTTGTGCTGTGTTTTGCTTCCAGCCTGGGACTTGTTATGAGAGCGACACTGAGAACATCCCAGTGTTTGCATTTGTGTCGCTGGAAGTGAAGGACTTTGTGTTCTGTTAGTCCACAAGCACAAGATCTAAGGGGGGAGGAATATTTAAATTATAAGCTAAATTGGCATTTGGGTATGCCAATGGGATATTCCATATCATATCATCAGCACTAAAGTACCTTCCCTTTCTCCAGAAAATATCAAATAATTGAGTAACAATTATTTTTTTAAAGTGCTTCCAAAAGTACAGGCACCTGGAGGCATAGTTGCATCTTTAAGGAGAAGATATAAATACATATATCAATGCATAAAAATAATTATAACAGATCTAACTGCAGCAATATTTAACTGCAGAGCTTGAAATGCACTTCACAGAAGGACAAGCCTGGGGTCAAGCTGGATCACACATCCAGGAACCCAGGGGATACCTCAGAAATGTGAGTGCCCTTATGGGATAAGCAGAACTCATCTGAATTCAAGACCCCATGGACACTAAATGCATTTTAAACATGATATGTTCAGGCAGTGTCGATCAGAAGACACCTCAACAGAGATGATTCATTGTGGCAAAGCAGCAGCCCTCGAGAGCATGAGAAAGCAAATCACGTCCTCACCTGTAGTGCATTTCTTGTTGCAAGTCAGGAAAGAAGGATGCAGGTATTACAGGTGTCATGGGTTGTGCTAGGCTCCTGTATTGGAGTTGTGTTCCTCAGTGGACAGATGCTCCTGGCATTGTACCAGCTCTGCCTCTCCATTCCTAGGGTGGACCGTGACATACTGCATACTCACACTTTCATATATTTCCATAAATAATATCAAGCTTAGAAAGCAACACCATGCTGCAGGTTGAAAAGGGGGGCATGAATCTCTATTTCCAAGGCAGTTGGAGTGGTTGATTAAAAAGCTTGTACAGCGTACCGCCACTGTTCAAACTTTGGGATGTTAAATCCAAATCTAAATAATCCTGCATGTTTCTCCCTTGACTAAGCACCCGAGAACTAATTATATGCCTGGTTAATTCAGTAATGTACATACATTTCTGGGCTACCTCTGCTTGTATTGCTCTCTCTCCTCTTTGTGAGATTAATGAGGTGAAAAAACAGAAGATTGTTACAAACCTGCAGCTCGCTGTACTTCCTAAGAAGATGATGGGAAATGTACCAAACATCATGTTATTTTGTTAACACTGCTGTGTACAGTATGTAATTATAATTTATCTGTTATATTTCTTGCCTATTAAAGTAGATAAGCAATGATCCAGGACTGCAATGAACTGCACAGCTTCGCAGGACTGTTTTTGCTGTTGTACTGTAATAAGCTAAAATACATTTGTGTATGTAAGATTTTTGGTAGGATCATTCAGAGAGGGATCACTTTTGAAAAGTATCTTTCCTTGTAGGTTTGCCACCTTCAGTTTCCTTGCTTTCTCTCTGCCTTTGGGATTACTGTTGCCTTTATATTACTGAATTTTGTAAGCATAAAGCCTTGGGCCTGATTCTTCATTTATCCATTTATCTGAGAGTCTATGGGAATTTTGGATGTATGAGACATTCTGAATTTGCCCCTATTCTATTCAGTAGTGAGATACTCACTTAATATGAGTATGTCCATGCTTACTTAGTCAAGATACACTTATGTGACATGCTCAACTAGAGTCTAAATCTGCAGCCATAGTCTACATGTTGTTGCCACTGACATCAAGGAGAGGTAGAAACTAGGTTGAAATGCCTTGGGGTGTTACTTTAGGGGCCTGAATCCCAGCCAAGCTGACATTTTTGATATGCAAAAAGAGCATATGATGATGCTCAAGCATCAGTCTAGATTACTTTTCTTTCTCTGATTTAAATCCAGCCCATCCCAAACCCATATCTAAATGGATTTGATACTCAGTTCAAGTTCTGAGGCAAAGCATCAAGTAGAGTCTCAAAAATACTGATCATATGGTCCAGAAAATATGGACTCAGTGTTTAAGACCCAGACTAAAAGCTGATGGCTCTTCAGAAAAAAAGTTGCATCAATTTTCACAAAATAATACCTAAATAACCTCAAAATATATACCAGGCTTTTCAAAAGTCACTGCCTCTTCCTTTTCTTATTAAAAATTCAAATGGCCTAACTCTCTCTTCCATGTCCCAATGAAAATATTCTTACCCATATACATGCACGCACAAATATACATATATCTATATGGATATGAATACAAATTCATCCTTTCTCTGTACGCATAGATTTATTTTTCTTCCTTTCCCCACTAAAATTTAGGGAAGCCTCTTCTCTGCTGTATAACAGTGCACCAGAAAACAACCCAATGGCAGCCCTGCAGTATTTTCCTCGGATAACCCAACTCCTCAGCGGGAGGGGAAAGAGCTATCAACTTCCTTTGATCAATAGAGTGGGTACACTTGACATTCACTTACCAGAATAGGGAAGATAACTTTGTAGACCACATTAATGAGAATCTATCTCTCTTGCTCATTGATGACATTGAGTCTAACTATGTGGTGTTTTAGGAGCAAAGTAATTCCATTGGCTGCCTTTGTTTATATCATAAATTGATACCCTGCCAAGATATAAAAACATGGTTTTAGTCTGTGGAGGCCAAGGGCACTTCAGATGATGCCCTCTCTCATTTGTTGGGTCTTGTGCCACGACAGAGCTATAGATCACATCTGTAATCCTGTGGAGTTCATTATCTCCTAATGCTATTTGCTTTTTTAAATCATTAGAATGAAACTTGACCTGACCTGTGAACTATGAAATTGATTGTTACCTTTAAATGGTCAACGGCCCATTTTCTAATCGATATACCAAATAATTTTATATATACTTAAATTATATATAACATAAATGCTTGTTAAATTTATCTGCCACTTTCCTCCTATTTTTCATGCATCTGAAACATGGATGGTGCTTTTACTATGTGGTGATATCATTTAGAAAAAAAGAATGAAGAAGAAGGAAGACACAAATAAAATCTGACCTGAAACAAAAGCTGAGCCACTGAACATGAGTGCAATTCTGCTCTGAAGACTTTTAAAACGTATTCTAGGTTGGGCTGTGGTTTCAGATTAATACATTCCCTGATGGCTGAAAAAAAACCCCAAAACAACAACAACAAAAAAACCCCACCAAAACCTAGAACAGAGTTTTGCTGTAATCATTCAAGTTTGAATAGAGTTTGTGGAGAGTTAAGGGCTTCTTTTCCCTGCCCATTGATTTGCAGAATGAAAAACAATAAGAATTGGAGGAAGATGTTGAGGTAAGCTCATGATGGCACTGGATTCAGCAAGAAAGAAGGTTTCTGCAATTAGTAAGGTTATTGCTGGTCCTGAGGAAGCACTGTTTAATGGTTTGGGTCTACTGGGGCTTTGCACAGGTTTATAAAGGGATGAGAAATATGGTCTCTGTCCACCTTACAGATTACTTAACTTTTAAGTAGATATAATAACCTTGCTTATGCTCTGATTATTTTAGGAAGTTCTCCTCCTTTGCTTTACCTTCCAAAGTAACTTACTGTCTTCATGCACAAACTCATGTGGAGTCCCACTGACAGTCTCGTTACTCTGCCTTTTCAACCACTTAGTGAAACAGTCTTTGGTTGTTTGCAAATTCAGAAAAGGGGGAGGAAAAAAAGGGTGTCCCAACCTGTCCAGTTCTCTTAGTATCTTTGCATCACCAGGGAAAATTCACCCCAGTGTCCCAAAGCTGGGACAGATCTCTTCATCACCTTCACCTTTTCCAGTTGACAAAAGGGAATATTATATATATATCCCTGTTGAAGACATCTAAGGATGAAGTAGTTAACTTTTGCAACTCATTTAAAGAGGAAAAGCAGTACATGCTACTGCAAATGACAACTAATGATGCACAAAATGGTTCTTCAGTGGAAGGGTCATTTCCTTCCACTTGACAAGCCAATCCCTCTTGTAATGCGTGGGGTTTTTTTAATTGTTCAAACAGATTTTTTTTAAAAACTCAGACAAAAAAGGAAACAACCTCCTGTATTCCCAAAATCACAGCCTTTCTCAGGCAATCGCAGTGTGGCTTTCACCCAAATGAGTTGCTGAAGGAAAGAGTGGGAGAAATGCCTCACTCTACACCCTGGTCTGCATTTGCTGGGCTTTCAGAAGGAGCAGGATGCAATCTTTCCACTGAGGATCCAGCCAGTGCCACTGCACACAACAGTATTTCTCTGACTCAAGGCACCTCCAAAACATCTCCTGGCCTTCCCCTGCTCCTCTTCAGAGTTCTGTCCTGAGAAAGGAATAAAAACCAAATTAATAAAATTAGAAAAAATCAAACAACCAGAGAAGAAAACAAACCTCCAAACCCCCTGGAATGGCTTCCCTGGATTATTGCTAGTCAGAGAGGACTTAATCTTCTAGATGTCTTTGTCTTTGAGAGTAAAGAGGTATTCAGCACTTATCTAAAATTAAAATGGTGAGCAGTGAAAGCCCTTGCAAGTATAGGGATCTCATCTGCATATGTGTCTGCTTTGTTTCTGCTATTAGCCTCTGCTGCTTGCATGGCAATGAGCAGGGACCACTTGTGGAGGGCAGTAGGGGAAAGCAGTAGCTTTTGCTGTGATGCTATATCTGCCACCGTGGCATCCAGGAAACAGCACCTTTTAATACATGGCCATATTTACTTATATTCTGGTTTTATATGAGCAATGGTGTATGTGATAGGCTGGTAAATAATTAATTTGTTTCCCAAAGATGCCCAGTGGAAGATATTACAAGTCCTGCCATTTATACTTTTATGAAACACCAGATGAACATCTTTATCAATGACCTGGACAGTGGGATTGAGTGCACTCTCAGCAAGTTTGCTGCTGACACCAAGCTGAGTGGTGCAGTTGATACAATAGATGGAAGGAATGCCATCCAGAGGGACCTGGACAGGCTTGAAAAATGGGACCATGAGGACCATGAGGTTCAACAAGGCCAGGTGCAAGGTTTTGCACTTGAGTCAGGGCAATCCCAGGTATGTGTACAGACTGGGAGAAGAACTCGTTGAGAGCAGACTTGCTGAGAAGGACTTGGGAGTCCCGGTGGACAAGAAGCTTGACATGAGCCAGCAGTGTGTGATTGTAGCCCAGAAGGCCAACTGTATCCTGGACTGCACCAAAAGAGGGGTGGCCAGCAGGGCAAGAGAGGTGATTGTCCCCCTCTGCTCTGCCCTTGTGAGGCCTCATCTGGAGTGTTGCGTCCAGGCCTGGAGCCCCCAGCACAAGAAAGATGTAGAGCTGTTGGAGCAGGTCCAGAGGAGAGCCATGAGATGATCAGAGGGCTGGAGCACCTCTCTTATGAAGAAAGGTAGAGGGAGCTGGGCTTGTTTAGCTTGGAGAAGAGAAGGCTCTGGGGCGACCTCATTGCAGCCTTCCAGTACTTGAAGGAAGCTTATAAACAGGAGGGAGAGTGACTTTTTCCATGGGCAGATAGTGATAGGACAAGGGGAAATGGTTGTAAACGAAGAGAGGGAAGATTTAGGTTTGATATTAAGAAGAAATTTTTGACCCAGAGGGTGGTGAGGCACTGGAACACGTTGCTCTGAGAAGTTGTGGCTGCCCCATCCCTGGAGGCATTCAAGGCCAGGTTGAATGAGGCCCTGGCAACCCTGTCCACAGCAGGGGGGGGTTGGAACTAGATGGTCTTTAAGGTCCCTTCCAACCCAAACCATTCTACGATTCTATGAAGTGAAGGTGTCAGTGAGGGGGTAAGATGCTGGGAACAAAGTGAATTAGAGAATACCTTTCCTTCAGTAAGACAAATTTGTGTTGGGTAATCATGCTTTGCTGGGGAAGCCAATTGGAAAAGAGTGATAGAGGCTCAGCTACCAAAGTTCATCAGTCATCTGTTTCAGGTAAGCTCATTTTCACAGAATCACAGAATGCCAGGGATTGGAAGGGACCCCGAAAGCTCATCCAGTCCAACCCCCTGCTGGAGCAGGAACACCTAGATGAGTTCACACAGGAAGGCATCCAGGCGGGTCTTGAATGTCTCCAGAGAAGGAGACTCCACACCTTCCCTGGGCAGCCTGTTCCAGTGCTCTGTCATCCTCACTGTAAAGAAGTTCCTCCTCAAATTTAAGCGGAACCTCCTGTGTTCCAGCTCACACCCATTGCCCCTTGTCCTATCATTGGACATCACTGAGAAGAGCCTGGCTCCATCCTACTGACACTCACCCTTCATATATTTATAAACATTAATAAGGTCCCCCCTCAGTCTCCTCTTCTCCAAGCTAAAGAGGCCCAGCTCCCTCAGCCTTTCCTCATAAGGGAGATGCTCCACTCCCTTAATCATTTTGGTGGCTCTGTGCTGGACTGTCTCAAGCAGTTCCCTGTCCTTCTTGAACTGTGGGGCCCAGAACTGGACACAATATTCCAGATGTGGCCTCACCAGGGCAGAGTAGAGGGGAAGAAGAACCTCTCTTGACCTACTAACCACACCCCTTCAAATGCACCCCAGGATGCCATTGGCCTTCCTGGCCACAAGGGCACAGTGCTGGCTCATGGTCACCCTGCTGTCCACCAGGACTCCCAGATCCCTTTCCCCTACACTGGTCTCTAGTAGATCATCTCCCAGCCTATACTGGAACCTGGGGTTGTTCCTGCCCAGGTGCAACACCCTACACTTGCCCTTATTCTATTTCATCAAGTTTTTCCCTGCCCAGCTCTCCAGCCTGTCCAGGTCTCTCTGATGGCAGCACAGCCCTCTGCTGTGTCAGCCACTCCTCCCAGCTTTGTGTCACCAGCAAACTTGCTGCCACTGCTCTCTGTACCCTCATCCAGGTCATTGATGAATATATTGAATAGTACTGGACCCAGTACCAACCCTTGAGGGACTCCACTAGACACAGGTCTCCAACGAGACTCTGCCCCATTGACCACCACTCTCTGGCTTCTTCCCACCAGCCAGTTCACAGCCCATCTCACTTCCTGATCATCCAGTCCACACTTCCTCAATTTGTCAGGGAGGATGCTGTGGGAGACCGTGTCAAATGCTTTGCTGAAATCAAGATAGACCACATCCACTGCTCTGCCATCATCAAGCCACCTGGTTGTGTTTTCATAAAAATCTAGAAGGTTGGTCAAGCACGACTTCCCCTTGGTGAAGCCGTGCTGACTGCCCCTAATGACCCTCTTATCCTTGATATGCCTAGAGATGGCACCAAGGATGAGTCGTTCCATCACCTTCCCAGGGATGGAGGTGAGGCTGACCGGTCTATAGTTACCCAGGTCCTCCTTCTTGCCCTTTTTGAAGACAGGAGTGACATTTGCTTTCCTCCAGTCCTCAGGCACCTCACCCGTTCCCCACGACTTAGCAAAGATGATGGAGAGTGGTCTAGCCAGCCAAGAGGATATTTACCTGGAGTACACCTGTAAGGTACAGCTGACATTGAATGGTACAGTGCTTTATTATATTTCACACCCTGATGATTCAATATGATAAGAAAGAGGGAGATAAAAAGGGAGAGCTACAAAAAAATGCTCTCTCTTCTCTTTGCAGTGCATTTGTTGCAAACCATGACTGCAGGTCTTAGGTAAAATGGAGGGAAGTGAGCAATGTTTTGCAGTGAATTATTCCTGTGTGAGTATTGAGCTCAAAATAACCTTTGTTTCTTCTTTCCTTTTTACAAGTGATGTCCTAGATTTCTGCAGTGAGACAACACTACATTATATATATCATTAAGTACGCCCACCCAGCCTGTCACCCTGGATGGCAGCAAGAGCTGACTCTTCCTGCTAACTCCCTGGGGAGCTCTGTGCTCCTGCTGGGAGAGCACAGATGCCTTCAGCTGGGCAAAGAGCTGAAAAAAGGGAGTACCTCCAAATTCATCTGTCTTTACAGCCAAACCTACAACCACCTCCTGTTAAAGTGTGCACGCTGCTTGCAAGCCACCTCCCAAGGTCCTTCTGAGGCCACAGTGTTGGAGGGTCATTGCTTTGCCATGCTGAAGACAATCTGACCTACCAAGGTTCAAGTGAGAGGCTGAACCCAACTTCTACAAGATCAGGAAATACTGTAATTTCACCTGAGCTTGCAAATCTGACTGTTACAGTCCCCGAGAGCCTAAACGTAGCTGTGCCTTGGAAAATAATACTGCCAGTGGGTGTTTTCAGGTACTTGTTGGGGGACATAGGGTTTTGGAGATGGAAGTTTGCTGTTTATGATCACTGTTTCCACTCAAAAAGAAAATAGACATTTCTCTCAGCTCCTGGAAAAGAGTGTAACCTAAGCCTTTCTTGTTTGGAGAACACAATCCAAATTTAATGTACAATTTCTTGTACATCTCTGCTTTTCAATAGTCAAATATCTTTGTTTCCTGGAAAAGGAGTTTATCACAGCAAGTTTGGCTCAGAGGCCTTGAGGCCACAACCAAAGGTTGCATTAGACAACCATTTGGCAGGCAGGGCCATATGCTAGAAAGGATAATGCCTGGACATGTCAGTCCACCTTCTGATAGATATCGTGGTGCCATGGACTAACAGAGTTCTGCCACCTTCATAACAACAGTCAGTGTGGCTCTGAAATATTTACTGTTTTGGCGAGAGACAAAAGTTACCTGGCTGAATCCATCCAAATAGTGATGCCTCATTTTGTTGGTCCAAACCAACACTGAAAGTCACTGCTGCAGTACATGAGATTTTATTGCTCGAGAGAGATGGTTCTGGTGGACAGCACATACCAGCAGGGCAGAAAGGCAATGATGTAAAGGGGACATGGGCTCTACACTTGGTGGCAGCACTGAAAGCATCTACTAAAGATGATCCAATTTTGCCAACATTTGCCCCAAAACATGTGAGGTAACAAAAAATGCAAGTTTAAATGCATAAATGTCCAGATCTGAAGGACTCTTTCTCTAGGGTCTAAGCATCTTTATCTTTCAGATGGATAAAAGAGCATTTGGGACTGTCTAGGAAATATGTTTATACACTAGATTTGTCCTTATAAAGGAGATAGCTTCCCCTAAGCTCTAAGGTATGCCTATTTCTGTTCCTTTTAGGAAAAAGAATCCTTCAGTAAATTAGCATGCCTTTACAATGATAATATGGACTATAAAAATTATTGTGATTCATATCAGGACACATAATTATTTAACTAATCAGTCATTAATTAAACAGGTTTTTACCTGCAGGGACTGCAAGAGTTCAATAATTTAAGTTGACTAAATGTTAGTACTACCCAGGCATAATTAGAGCTGTGGGGAAAGTTTCACAAATACAGTAAAGCTGGCTACATTTCATGCTATTTACTGAGCATAAACAGCAGTCTGCCAGCAGAGCAGACTTTTCACATTTAAATGAGTATGTTGCCAGGACAGAATGACCAGGAGGGAACTGGATTAAGATGTTGGTCAACCTAAATTATAAAAGAGTCTCCAGTCCTGAAACAGCTTAAACATACCCTTGGTACATATGATCATTCTCACTGCAGAAGCTGTTGCAGGATTGACCCCTTTATTACGAGTTTACATGTTGAGTATATCCTTGTGCAGGTTTTAGGACATTGGGGTTCAGTGGAGCAGTGTTAACAAAACTGTGTTGCTTTATCTTGCAAGAATGGAGATGAGCTTCAAGAGTCTGGAGTCTTCACTCTGCAACCTTCATGGCCACATTTTGTTCCACGTTTAAGCCCCATTTTACTTGTCTATAAACTAGTAAGAGTAGCCATTGCCTGTTTTGGGATGCCTGCTTGCTGCACTCAGCGTGAAAAATGTTTTGTAAGCAGTATTGTTTTATTAATTAGGGGCTGCAAGTCTGCCTTTGAGCATTAGGAGCCTATAGTGGTCCAGTGGAGAAGAAAACACCTGGAAGAGATCCTAGGTTCACACACAGGCCTATGATTTCTGAATCCAGCTCCTCTCCTGTTGGTAACAGCAATGTAGTGATGCCAACATATTTAATATTCAGCATCTAGAAGAGAAATGCTTTGGTCAAAGCAACATTGAGGAGGAGGAATTCTTTGTTCTATGAAAGGTTAATGCATCTGGGTAGCAGCCAAGAGCGTTTGCGTGCAGAGAGATCATTAATTCATGCAGTAATATTTTGTGAAATAAAAATCAATCTTGGAAAAGAGGCAAAGCCTCTAGTTCCAAAGTAATGGACTGCCTTTTGCACTGCATCTCGTTAAGCAAGACCCAAAATACATAATGGGCTCAATTTCCATGCAAGGCTTCTCTGCAACCCAGAAAAGCTAATAGCAAACCTTAACAAAACATATCCATATCCTGCTGCCTTTCAGGGCCTGGCAATTGCAGCTCACTTAACATGGCAGTCTCAGCCATGGCAGAATGTTTTTAAATAGCAAAAGCTGCAATATAATAATTGCAAAATAAACAAGAGGAGCTGGAGATGTGTGTGTTCCTGCAGGGTTATGACCTGACAGAGACATGGTGGGATGGCTCCCATGACTGGAGTGTTGGAATGGAAGGATACAGGCTCTTCAGGAAGGACAGGCAGGGGAGACGAGGAGGGGTTGTTGCCCTCTATGTCAACAACCAGCTGGAGTGTATGGAGCTCCACCTGGAGACAGATGAGGAGCTAACAGTGAGTCTTTGGGTCAGGATTAAAGGGAAGGCAGGAAAAGGGGATGTTACAGTGGGGGTCTGCTACAGGCCGATAGACCAGGGAGACCAGATGAGGCTCTCTCTAGGCAGATAGGAGCAGCCTCACATTCACAAGCCCTGGTTCTCATGGGGGACTTCAACCACCCCAACATCTGTTGTAGGCACAACACAGCAAGCCACAAACAATCCAGGCGGTTCCTGGAATGCGTGGAGGACAACTTCCTTCTCCAGGTGGTCGAGGAATCGACGAGGAGGGGTGCCATGCTGGACCTTGTTCTCACCAACAAGGAGGGGTTGGTGAGGAACGTGAAGCTCTTGGGCAGTCTTGGATGCAGTGATCATGAACGGTGGCAATTCGAGATCTTCAGGGCAGTGAAGAAGGTGCACTGTAAGCTCACCACCCTGGATTTCAGGAGAGCAGACTTTGACCTCTTCAGGGATCTGCTTGGTCACGTACCATGGGATGAATTCCTGGAAGGAAGAGGGGTGCAGGACAGTTGGATCATACTCAAAGATCTCTTCCTCCAAGCCCAGGAACGATGCATCCCAACAAAGAGGAAGGCAGGCAAAAACAGCAGGAGGCCTGCATGGATGGACAGGAAGATCCTGAAGAAACTTAGGATCAAGAAGGAAGCCTACAGACGGTGGAAGGAAGGACGGGTAACCTGGGAGGAATACAGAGAAATTACCCGAGAAGCCAGGGATCAGGTGAGGAAAGCCAAGGCCCTGACAGAATTAAATCTGGCCAGAGATGTCAAGGGCAACGAAAAAAGCTTCTACAGGTATGTAGCCATTTTCTGATTTTTACTTACCTCCAGCAATTACTCCACAATAAGGAACTGGATGGATAGTTGCACTTGAAGAGTTGTGGTCAACAGCTCAATGTCCAAGTGGAAACCAGTGACGAGTGGTGTCCCTCAAGGGTCAATATTGGGGCCAGTGCTGTTCAACATCTTTGTTGAAGACATGGACAGTGGGACTGCACCCTCAGCAAGTTTGCCAACGACACCAAGCTGAGTGGTGTGGTTGACATGCTGGAGGGATGGGATGCCATCCAGAGGGACCTTGACAGGCTTGAGAGGTGGGCCTGTTGCTGAGTTCAACGAGGCCAAATGCAAGGTCCCGCACCTGAGTCGGGGCAATCTCAAACATAAATACAGGCTGAACGATGAGTGGCTTGAGACCAGCTCGTAAGAGAAGGACTTGGGAGTGGTGGTGGACAAGTGTTGGTGCTTTAAGAGCCGAAGCTGCAGGAGGCCTCAGCCTTGATCAATTAATTCCTGACTTGAGTGAAAAATAAAACAAAGTTTGGGGAAAAAAGCAAGAATGTGTATGAGAGAAGATAAGGATGGTTGTGAGCTGCAATCAGTAACCAGTCAGAAGTGAAAGAATGGCTCGTGAGCAGGTGGATTTATCCAATCATGTCAGTTGTTCAGGCATGTCATAGTTGTTCTATGACCACTAGTTTCTTTTCCTAAAGGTCTTTGTATCAAAATAACTCTAGTTCATAGCCCTGAAAAGAATCGAAGTCTCCAAGTCCATTGGATATTTTCTGATTGCAAAAAATTTGCCATACTGAGGTGATGCAGTGGAGGTGCATCTAAATAATGAATGCCCCCCCTTCCCCCTCCGTTCCCCTTGCTTTATTGCTGAGCAGACGTCATATGGTCTGGAATATCCCTTTGGCCAGTTTGGGTCAGACCTTCCCCACCCCCAGCCTACTGGGGGAAATGCTGGAGAGCCAGCCTTGGTGCTGTGGAGCACTGCTCAGCAGGAACCAACACACTGGTGTGTTAGCAACACCCCTCGAGCCACCAATACAAAACACAGCACTCTGAGGGCTGCCACAGGGAAAATCAACTCCATCCCAGCCAGACCCAATACACACCAGTAGCATATCTGTGCCTCTTTAGCCACATTCCCACTCCCATCACAGCAGTGCTACCCCTCCTGAGTATCCATGTTTGTGACATTTCTTCAAAGGGGGAACCATCAGGGAACTGCCAATCAGTATCTACATCTCTGGGTTGTAAAATATTTGTATTTCAATTGCATTCTTTGTTCTTATTTCTAATAAAGGGTGATATTATGAGACCTGAGGGCCATATTCCTCTTTCTAGGGATTGTTACTGTGCAATGATAAGAAAAATGCTATGTGATGTGGAATATACATTCAACAAAAATGTCCTTCAATGTGAGGAAATATCCTATCTGCCTTCATAACCTCAGATGGAGGGGAATACAGCTGAGAGCTCTTCCCTTAAACACTGCTTCCTAGACTCCTGTGTATGACACTTAGAGGCAAGTAAGAGAAGAAAACTTTCAAAAGAAGTGTGCAGGAGGCACATGTACAAAACCAATTATTTAGTAATAGGTTTCGTCCACATACCTCCTGTACATCATTTGGAATATTTACCTTGTAGGCAGTTAAGAGCAATCAGGTGAGAAATTTGGGTTTTCATCTTGCTGGACGAGCTTGATAACTTCATGCTGTACTTTAGCTCCCCATTTGATAAGACAAGGGGTAATGGTTTTAAACTAAAAAAGGGTGCATTTACTATATATAAGGAAGAAATTGTTTACAGTGAGGGTGGTAAGACACTGGAACAGGTTGCCCAGAGAGGTGGTAGATGCCCCATCCCTGGAAACATTCAAGGTCAGGTTGGATGGGGCTCTGAGCAACCTGATCTAGTTGAAGATGTCCCTGCTCACTGCATGGGGGTTGGACTAGATGACCTTTAAAAGGTCCCTTCCAACCCAAACCATTCTATGATCTCTGTCCTTGCAACACAGGAGTGTGTTTAATTTAAACAAAATGCCTAGCAAAAGATTTTTTTTTCTCAAAATGGTAAATTTATACTCCCCAAAATGTATATAAACATATTTATATTACTAATTTATTAATTTATGAATTTGTGTCTTTATAGCTCCAATGTATGAAGGGGCCTTGGTTTTGTACTGAAATAAGGACATCTAGGCAGTAAGAATTTGAGAGCAGTGGCAGTGAAATTGCCGTATAAAAAGAAAAAAGAGAAAGGAAAATTGAAAAATAACAGCTAAGCAAAAGAAAATTACACTTTGAATAGATCCCTAAACATCATTTGCACCTGTAGTGACTCAAGTATTTGTCATTAATGCACAGATTTACTAGTATCAGTTGAACCATGAGTGTTCATAGAATGGTTTGGGTTGGAAGGGACCTTAAAGATTATCTAGGTAATTCCATGGCAGACTGGAAAGCAAAAAGTGGCTGAAAAAGGTATGGCAGAGATACAGTCTTTGGTTCCAGATGGTAAAATAAAAACTGATTAGGCATCTAAATATGCAAAGGAGGATTTAAAATTAATTAAGGATCTAAATGGAAAAGAGAGTGAAAATGGACGGGTTACCACACCACAAGGGAAAATAGTGCCTGACACATTATTCTGGGTCATAATAATGGCGGAGCATGGAAAGATTCACTGGGGAATTGAAGCCCTATACAAACACCTGAGCAAACGCATTGTTGCCCCTAATTTGTTCAAAATAACCCTCAAGGAACCCGAAAGATTAAACTAGAACAAATAGGGAAGGGCAATTTCCCAGGGCAATGGTGGCAAATTGATTTTTCAGACCTTCCAAGGGAAGGGGTTTTGTTTGGTTTTTTTGCTGTTGGCATTAACTGACACCTTTTCAGAATGGCCAGGAGCATTTCCTTGCCAAACAAACAAGGCTGGAGAAGTGACTGAGGCTTTGTTACATGAAATTATACCAAGATAAACTAAAATTTTGCATCACGTAGCCCAGGACAATACCTCCTGGGGTTTTCATGAGTTGTGGGATAAACTAACTTCTTGGTTGCCAAATTTAATATGGCTCAAGCAACTGCTTGTAGTAATTCTCAAAGTTATCTTGTTTTGTGTACTTTCTGTAATAATGAAGTGTACCTTTTACTGCTGTTTTAACACAGGTAACTCATATAGCGACTGGAAGATAAATCGTCTTAGACAAGAATTAGAATCTAATAGGTATTTTAGAGAATTAGAAAGTAAAACAATTTACTAGTTTAAAGAAAAGGGGGGAATGATAGTGGGCATTTGGTATTTTTCAGTTTGTCTCTTTAAATTTTAAGCATTAGCATTTCTAACTTCTTAGTTTACTTAGCTTAGCTTAGCTTGACAAGGACTGACCTTCTGGACAATTTATTACGAAGCTCAACTTGCCAGGGGTAGGTCTGGACAGCTTATCACAGAACTCCAACTCCCTACTTGCCAAGGATGGACCTTTTGGGTGATTTATCACGGAACTCCAACCAATGTAAAACTGATGAGCAAAGATAACGAGGAAGAGGCCCGGGCCCAGGTCCAGAAAGAAAGTGCGCCTGAGCAAAATCAAGAGGTTAACTACAGGTGACGATGAGGAGGGGGGGGGTAACTATAGCTTGCGATGAAGATTTCCCTCTAAGACCCTCAACGACCACCACCACAGAGCTCTGCGCAGGCGTGGAAGGGAGGAGACCTAATTTTAATACGGAGCGGGGAAAGGTCATGCATATGCATAGGTGTTTTGCATTAGCTAATGAATATGTATAGCAATATACCTTAAATATAGAGAGCTAACTGCCTTAAGGCGCGCACGTTTGTGGTGGAGCGATCCCCCGTGCGCCCAGCGCTGAATAAACACAGCTACTGCACAACCTTACAGGTTGTGGAGTCTCTTTCCGCACATCAGCTAGCAGTGTTGGCTCTGCGGGAAGCAACTCCAGTTCCTGAGCACAACATCATGATGTACCTCAAAGTAACCATTTGCTATTCGTTAGCTTTCATCTTCATGATGCTTGCATGGAAAAAATCTTAATTAACTGCCATCCAGGGACTACGACCATCCCTGGCTACTTTCCTACCCCACAGTCTGAGAGCAAAGCACATTTATGCTTTCTCCAAGTCGTGGGCAGGTGGACCTCTGCAGCCATCATAGAATCACAGAATGTTTTGGGCTGGAAGGGACCTTAAAGCTCATCCAGTTCCAACCCCCCTGCCAGCAGCAGGGACACCTTCCACTAGACCAGGTTGCTCAAAGCCTCATCCAACCTGGCCTTCAACACTTCCAGGGAGGAGCAGCCACAGCTTCTCTGGGCAACCTGTGCCAGTGTCTCACCACCCTCACAGTGAAGAATTTCTTCCTAATATCTAATCTAAACCTCCCCTCTTCCAGCTTAAAGCCGTTTACCCTTGTCCTGTCATTAACTGCCCTTATGAAAAGTCCTTCCCCAGCTTTCTTGTGGGCCCCCTTAAGGTACTGGAAGGCCGCTATAAGATCTCCCCGGAGCCGTCTCTTCTCCAGCCTTCTCCAGGCCTGTTGGAGGACTTTGTTTTGGCATGAGCTATAATCCTCAGGATGCCTCTAAGGAAGATGTTTCTTAACATCCCTTGCATTAAAAGCATGAGGCAGCAGTGTCCTCATTTCATGCAAGGCAAATCACTGGTTAAGAGATTTGTCAGAAGTCAGGCAATGAGTCAGTTGGCAGGACTGGAAAAAGTTCCCTCATTGTGCATCATTATTCAGTACTATTATGATCATCTGATCTCTTTGGCATGCTTTCTTGGGTCAGAAAACACCTGAGGATGCTGAATTTTCTTGAACTCATTAATTATAATACAGTAAAAGTTGTACAAGAAAATTCAAAATGATGTTTAAGTTTCTCACTCAAATGCTGCTCAGCATAGCTTTGATTTCTGTGGGCTGTTGAAGTAAAGTTTATTGATAGCTCCAGTGGGAACTGCCATAAGTAAACACTGAGCAAGAAGTCAGGACACAACCTTATGTGTACAGTGCTGAGAATATCATAGATCAGAGGTGACCAGGAAAATAAAATTCTTAATCACCTGACAAGGAAAGGAGCTAATGAAACAGCTGGGTACAAGTTTCCACTAATGGACTTTACCAATTCTCATTTTTCAATGTATACAGTTTCAGCATTTAGTGACAAGTTAATCACAATATTTGAGCTTTGGTCAATTTCATATGTTCCTCAAAATAAAAAGAGGCTTTGTTTTCTGGTTGCCCATCAGATTGCAACCAATCTTTCAAACACAGACAGCAGATATAGGCACAAAATCTACTGAGAGCAGCAGGACGATGAAGATGATGGACTGTATGATTGTGCCAAGGGTCTGATTTCTCATAATTTAAAAGAGCAAGACAAGCTGGGATGCTGAGACTAGTGCTCAGCCTTCAGCCCTTCCCAAACCTGTGCCTATAATTAACACATGCAAAGGGCTTTTCACATGTAACTCAAGTTATGTGCAAAATATGTATTAACAACTGATAAAGCAAGAAGAATTAATTTAGCAGTTCCGCAGCCAGAAGAACCGGGGGGGGGGGGGGGGGGGGGACGACCCTCCCTCCCTGGCAACCCCCACCCACCCACCCGAGGGGACCCCCAGCCCTGGCACCCCCCACCCACCCACCCGAGGGGACCCCCAGCCCCACCTCCACCGGGGAGGGCAAATACCGACGGAGCTCCGTTTCCCACCGGAGCCGCAGGGAAAAGCTCTCGGCTCAGTCCAAGGAGGGGCCCCTCCCACACTCAGAAGGTTGTCAAGGACACAAACCCGTTTGATGCATGGTTGACATTTCTTTTTGCCTACCTGTTGCCTTAGCTTTTAACTTTAATTAAAGAGGGTGTGCGCTTTTTAGGCATTATATTTTTAGTTCTAATTATAGTAAAAATTGCTTATGGATGTATAATGAAAGGAGTACGGAGTGTCACTGCTACAGCCCTGATTGTACAAAAAGAAAAAGGGGGAATTACTGCAGAATGGTTACGGAATGGGTCACGGATCACTGGAGATGTTGTACAATCAGAGGCTCAGCAGAAGCAGCAAGGGTATGAAATGGTTTAGGCTGTTAGTAGGTTAGTAGGTTAATAGGTTGGTAGGTCAAGAGAGGTTCTTCTTCCCCTCTACTCTGCCCTGGTGAGGCCACATCTGGAGTGTTGTGTCCAGTTCTGGGCCCCACAGTTCAAGAAGGACAGGGAACTGCTTGAGACAGTCCAGCACAGAGCCACCGGAATGATTAAGGGAGTGGAGCATCTCCCTTGTGAGGGGGGGCTGAGGGAGCTGGGCCTCTTTAGCTTGGAGAAGAGGAGGCTGAGGGGGGACCTTATTGATGTTTGTAAATATTTGAAGGGTGAGTGTCAAGAGGATGGAGCCAGGCTCTTCACAGTGATGTCCAATGATAGGACAAGGGGCAATGGGTACAAGCTGGAGCCCAGGAGGTTCCGCTTGAATTTGAGAAGGAACTTCTTTGCTGTGGGAGTGACAGAGCACTGGAGCACTGGCTGCCCAGGGAGGTTGTGGGGTCTCCTTCTCTGGAGACATTCGGGGCCTGCCTGGATGCCTTCCTGTGTGAACTCATCTAGGTGTTCCTGCTCCGGCAGGGGGATTGGACTGGATGATCTTTCGAGGTCCCTTCCAATCCCTGGCATTCTGTGATTCTGTGCAGTAGCCAGCTTAGGCCCTTGACATAAGTATAACAAGCAAATACACGGTCAGGGTGAATTAGCAGAAGTCTTCAGGATACTGACTTGTCCTTGAGACTTCAGACAAACAACTTCAGCAAGACTAAGTTGGGAAAAAGAAGGGAGTAGCTTTAGCTGGTAACCGCAAAGTAGGAGTACCCTGTTAACGTCCTGTGGCGTGAACAGAGATAAGCCACCTGTTGTGTCAAATTTAGAGCTCATGCTTAAGAGTGTTTAACCAATTGCTGTCTGTGTTTAGCTTGCATCTATTGTGATAAAGGGTATAAATACGGCTGTGAAAAATTTTAAGGGCCTC
The DNA here is from genome assembly GCA_907165065.1 of Caprimulgus europaeus. The sequence goes on from OU015537.1 coordinate 412,828, forward strand.
TGTTGTATGGACCTAGAAGATAAATTGAGATCTCTCCATAAAGAAATACAACAACTCATGGACCACTCTCAGAAAAATCAAAAAGACATGGGTTTCTTTGGCCCAGAAGGTCTAACAAACGGGTTGGGACTGGGAGGATGGTTTAAAAGCTTGTTGCAAAGCATGCTGTTACTATTAATCATTGTAATAGTTAGCCTTTTATGTTTGAGCTGTGTTGTATCCTGGTTTAGAAAAATGATTGAGTGTGTTGCAAGACAAGCTCTGCTCGTACAAAAAGAAAAAGGGGGATATGTTAGGGAATGGCTCAGAGAGCAAGGCAGAATGGTTGTACGAGCAGAGTCTGTCTAACACTCAGCAGGCCGCAGTGGAAAAGTACTGAATGCTGACACTGACTGCGACTTTATCTCAATCTGGTAAACAACCTTGAGAAAGCGAGTGTGTGAAAAATGTAGAGAATGCTTTACCGTTAAACCGCAAGTAGGAGGACCTGTAAATGTAACGTTTAGAGCTTAAGCCAATTAGCTAAGGACTAGTAGGAATAATTATCGTAGCCGGTATAAATATGACTGAATGAGAGCAATAAAGTGAACTATGCCTTATCACTCACATTGAGTTGGCTCGCACAGTTTCCTCCGTCGCTCACATATATCAACTGTGAGAGAAAGTAGTGGAGCAGAGAAAACTTTCACATTGCCATTTATTAAAATTACACTCAGTGTTTTCCTCCCTTGCTTTAGTAATATTAACAGATCATTGGCCCTGTTCTCATCTCATCAGTGGAGAAACAATGGCACAGAGATTAAGTGGCAATTTTAAGGTAAAGTAGATAGCTGCAGCACACCCATGGGAGCCACGGCCAGAGCTAAAAGAAGAAATGTAAGTTACTTTGCATGGACATTGACCTACTGGAGTGATGAAGGGGATGCACAGCTCTGCAGTTGAGCTGTTTAGTTTAGGGAAGTGCTTTAACTACAGAGCTTTGGAAGCATTGGTTGGGTCAGGCTCAAACAGGATGGTAGTCAAAGCAAGTTTGTCACTCAACAGAATCTGAAATTTTCCCTCACTCTTCATTTTCATAGAAAAAATAATCACAGGGGTACCAGAAAACAATTTTCCAGGTGGTGGTGAGGGTTCTGAACGTTTGCAGATGACCTGACATTGAAATAAATACAGGGAGAACTTTTCTTGACTTCTTCCCATGCTTTGATGCTTGCCATCTTCACATGGGTTTCTAGTAATGGGTCAGGTAGAAGAAAGCAAAGGTGTCAGAGTCCTAAATATTAGATGTGCATGAAGGAGGAAGAATTTGTATAATTAGCATATAATCAATGGGTAAATGTGGAACAGCTATATCCAGGTCCATGGCTGTCATCTTTATTCTGTCCAAACTCTCCCTGGCTTTTGGCATCTTACTGTATCAGTCTAGCCTAGCCTGGTCCTTGGATCTATCTATTGGGGGCAAAAAGTAACAAAATCCTTCCTCTGCTCATATCTTCTACTCACTGTCAACAACAGCCTCAGGGAGGAAGTCCAGATGGATCTCACCATCGACTTCTCCGGGCCATGTGTGGAGGATGTCTGCACAATGAGTGCCTGCAGGTCTGCAATTCCTGCAGGGCAACGTGAGCTTTGCCCCTCTCACACAGGAGAACTGCCCTGATTTCACATCATCTGCGACTCCCCTGATCCCAGAGAGGCAGGAAGGCAAGAGTAGTCCCTTCGTGTGAACAAGGAATAAAAATAGCAATTTGCATATAACAAAAGGCATTTTAAGTCAATACCATATCCAATGAGAAGTGTGGTGGAAAACAGCAATAAAATTTATAAGTGGAAAAACTCTTCAAGGCTTATTTGCCAAAAATGGTTATTTAGATGTGTATTCATGCACAGAACTTTTGTGCAATTGTCTCCAAATGGCACTTTTAGATGCAACTACAGTATGCATAATAAATAAAAATAACAAAAGAGACCTGGAAAGCAATGAACTTGTGCCTTTGCCAGGAACAGCATTGCTCAAATGCTGGTTTTAATCCAATTCCAGTTTTTATGGGTCTGAAAAAGTACCTCATTGCATCACAGGAGACTACTAAACCTCATCAACTTATTCAAAATTCTTTTATGTGCCACAAAAGGAAAAAAAAAACAAACAATACAAAAAGTAACTGGTATGAACTCTCTGCTGATAGACAGGCACACACCTTCCTTGCATTTCCCCATCATCAATATCCACGTGGGCTTTGGAAGCAGAAACCAGACAAATATGATGCTTCAGGTATTGATTAAACAGACATTAAGAACATGCTCAAAATGAAGTGTAACCAGGCAACTGTTTTGACATGGAGAGTGTAAGCATAAAACCTCTGGAAAAGCTTTGAAAATTATTTTGTTACTTTGGAAACAGTCAGAGGCAGTATCCCAACAGACCTCCCAAAGAGAGAGACCCCAGCCATCAGGTTGTTTTTTCAATCCTTTCCAAGAGCCAGAAAGACCTAGAAGATCATGCAGCCGCATCCTGCGCACCTCAGGCTGCATAAACTGCAAGAACTTGGTTTCTGTCTAGATCACACATCTGGAAAGGCATCAGTCCTGGGATGACAATGCTGGTACCATCTTCAAGCATAGACAAAGTTTGTAGCTGCCTAGAGCAGAAAACTAACATGGGTGGCAAAATCATGACTGTCATTGGGAGAGACCCAGTGAGTTTCAAAAAATGTGCTGTTACAGAACATCAACTTCACCAGGCAATACTCTGTCCATATGCCTGGAAATGGAGTGTGCTCCTCAAACATGGGTGACCATGGCCCCACCGCCTGTGTGGGAGAAACAGGTGCTATTTGGGTGCAATTTATCCAATCTGCTCTTGGCATCTGTGCAAGAATGAAACAGATAGCTTGTTTCTCTCCATAGACCAACAATGAGGCATCCCCAAAAAGTCAGGTGCCCCCCAGGAAGAAATTACCCTTGGAGTGGAAGATGTAGATGCTGAATAATGCTTAGCAATTTAAAGGTTCCTCCTCTCTCTGCAGCTCCCATAATTTGTCAATACTTACCTTTACTAAAGTACTTTCCAAGGGTTTCCACTCCCACTTACACCATTCTGCATTTCAGTATGACTCAAATGAAGCCCAAACCTTGGGCAGGATATTGTAGATGACTGGATGGTTGTATTTTATACCTCTGTCATATCAGGGAGTTTATTAGAAAAGCACCAAAATCTCTTTCTCTCTTGCCCGCACTAATAAAATAAACTTGGAGCCAAGATTAGGTCAAAAATGTTTAGAGCAGAAATTTTTAGGATTTGATTTTGAAAAGAGGAGCTAATAGGAACCTCAGATGCTGAGCCCTGCTAATGTCAGGTCTCTTCATGGAGTTGTCTAGCCAGATCATCTTAAAATTTGGTCACTTATCTGGGTTCTAGAGGGAAACTATTAAAGGAATTTAAAAAAATGTAGCCCTATAAATAATTACTCTTGGAAGTGTGTGCTTGGTAATAGTATTTCAAAGACCTCAAAGGTAAATTGCAAGATAACAGGAAAAATTATGACCCTTTAATTTTTTATCTAATCAAACAGCTTTTATTTACATGATTTACTAGTTAACTCCACAATATCAAAGCTGACAGACTGTCCAAGTTACTTTAGTCCCTAATTACTGAAATGAAGCAAGCACCTCTGTTGAATGATGTGCATTTTTTCCTGTCACCATAAAAGAAATCCCCCTCCTTGTGATTTAATCAGGCCCATTATCCTTTCTGTAAATAATGTTTTAATCATCTTAGCCAACCTAATTTTTATAATGCCCCCTTTCACTGAAGTGCAGAAAGATATTAATCCACAATCACACAGACAAAAAGATTGTTTCTCAAGATCAGAAGATATTAATATTATTTTATTTACTAGGAATTATTTTAAAGATCAGATTAAATGAGTGAGTCACACAAGAGTTTGGGGATTTTTTCCAAAGCCCATCCTTATGTCCAGCCAATGGCTGATCTGATGGGCTGGTACCTGCTGGCAATAGCCTGCAATGGTGCATCACTGAGTTTGTAATGTACACTGAACTGTGAATTAGTGGGCACCTACTAATCCTATGGTCAGGTGAATTGGCAGTATTTTCTCACAGGACTCTTATGGAGCTTTTAAGGGGGAAAAAATCATTAGGAAACTTAAAACTCTTATAAACACTTGTGTTACTCAGCAAAAAATTCAGTAACATACTTTCTCCAAAATAGCTATGTTTTGGTGTTGCATATCTTAACCCAAATAGAAAAATCAAGAGTTTTCTATATTTAAAGCCTTGGCCCTCTGCTCTGGTGGGGTTTGCTTCTGTACACCCAAAGGGACAGTGCTGACTCAAGCTAACACGCATCATTCATCAGATGCTTTTTTTTCAGTCACAGAATGGTAGGGGTAGGAAGGACCTCTGGAGATGATCTAGTCCAACCCCCCTGCCAAAGCAGGTTCACCTAGAGCAAGTTGCACAGGATTGCATCCAGGTGGGTTTTGAATATCTCCAGAGGAGACTCCACAACCTCCCTGGGCAGCCTGTCCCAGGGCTCTGTCACCCTCACAGGAAAGAAGTTTTTCCTCATGTTTAAGCAGAACCTCCTGTGTTCCAGCTTGTGCCCATTGCCCCTTGTCCTATCACTGGCCACCACTGAAAAGAGTCTGGCCCCATCATCTTGACACCCACCCTTTAGATATTTATAAACATTGATAAGGTCCCCTCTCAGTCTCCTCTTCTCTAGGCTAAAGAGACCCAGGTCTCTCAGTCTTTCCTCATAAGAAAGATGCTCCAGCCCCTTTGTGGTGCTTTGCTGGACTCTCCCCAGAAGTCCCCTATCTCTCTTGAACTGTGGGGCCCAGAACTGGACACAATACTCCAGATGTGGCCTCACCAGGGCAGAGCAGAGGGGGAGAAGAACCTCCCTCGACCTGCTGGTCACACTCTTCCTAATGCACCCCAGGATACCATTGGACTTCTTGTCCACAAGGGCACATTGTTGGCTTGTGGTCAACTGGTCATGCACCAGTACTCCCAGGCCCTTCTCTGCAGGGCTGCTTTCTAGCAGGTCAACCCCCAACCTGTCCTGGTGCCTGGGGTTATTCTTCCCCAGGTGCAGGACCCTACACTTGCCTTATTGAACTTCATCAGGTTCCTCTGCACCCAGCTCTCCAGCCTGTCCAGGTCTCGCTGGATAGCAGCACAGCTTTCTGCTGTGTCAGCCACTCCTCCCAGCTTTGTGTCACCAGCAAACTTCCTGCAGGTACACTCAGTCCCTTCATCCAAGTCACTGATGAATATATTGAATAGGACTGGACCCAGTACTGACCCTTGGGGAACATCACTAGCTACAGGTCTCCAACTAGATTCTGCGCCACTGATTAAAACCCTCTGAGTTCTGCCATTGAGCCAGTTCTTCACTCACCTCACTGTCCTCTCATCTAACCCACACTTCCTGAGCTTACCTATGAGGATATTATGGGAGACAGAGTCAAAAGCCTTGCTGAAATCAAGGCAGACAACATCCACTGCTCTCCCCTCATCCACCCAGCCAGTCATACCATCATAGAAGGCTATCAGATTGGTCAAGCGTGATTTCCCCATGGTGAATCCATGTTGACCATTCCCAATAACCTTCTTTTCCTCTACATGTTTAGAGATGGTATCAAGAATGAGCTGTTCCATCACCTTCCCAGGGATGGAGGTGAGGCTGACCGGTCTGTAGTTACCCGGGTCCTCCTTCTTGCCCTTTTTGAAGACTGGAGTGACATTGGCTTTCCTCCAGTCCTCAGGCACTTCTCTTGTTCTCCATGACCTTTCAAAGATGATGGAGAATGGCTCTGCAAAAGCATCCACCAGCTCCCTCAGCACTCGAGGGTGCATCCCATCAGGGCCTGTAGATATGCGGGTGTCGAGTTTGGCTAAATGGTCCCTAACCCGACCCTCCTCGACCAAAGGAAAGTCTTCCTCTCTCCAGACTTCCTCTCTTATCTCCAGGGCTGGGGATTCTTGAGGGCCAGCAGTAGAGACTGAAGCAAAGAAGACATTCAGTAACTCTGCCTTCTCTGCATCCTCCATCACCAGAGCACCCACTTCATTCAGCAGTGGCCCCACATTTTCCCTAGTCTTCCTCACCAGCTGTGTCAGGAAGATGTCTTCCACACACTCCAGGAACCTCCAAGATTGCCTCCTATCTGCTCTGCTGTATTTCCAACAGACATCTGGCAAGTTGAAGTCCCCCACAAGAATGAGGGCATGTGATCACAAAACATCTGTCCAGCAGAGGGCCTGGAGTATCTGCCTTATGAGGAGAGGCTGAGAGAGCTGGGAGTCTTCAGCCTGGAGAAGAGCAGCCTGAGAAGGGATCTGATCAATGTCTATAAATACCTGAAATGTGGGGGCCAATGGATGGGGCCGGGCTCTTCTCGGTGGTGCCCAGTGACAGGACAAGGGGCAATGGGCACAAACCAGGACACCAGAAGTTCTGCACAAACTTAAGGAAAAACTTCTTTCCTGTGAGGGTGCCGGAGCCCTGGGACAGGCTGCCCAGAGAGGGTGTGGAGTCTCCATCTTTGGAGATGTTCCAAACCCACCTGGACACTTTCTTGTGCATCCCAGTGTAGGGAACCTGCTTTGGCAGGGGGATTGGACTAGATGATCTCCTGAGGTCCCTTCCAACCCCTACCATTCTGTGATCCCCTAGCTGCTTGTAGAATATTTCATCTACCTCCTCATCTTGGTTGGGTGGTCTACAGCAGACCCCCACCATGATATCTGTCTTGCTGGCCTTCCTCCTGATTCTTACCCACAAACACTCAACCCTGTCATCACCATTATTAACCTTCAGGCAATCAAAACACTCCTTAATGTAAAGGACTAGCCCTCCTCCTCTTCTTCCTTGCTTGTTCCTCCTGAAGAGTTTGTAGTCATCCACTGCAGCACTCCAGTCATGCAAAGAATCCCACCATGTTTCTGTGATGGCTGCTATATCATAGTTTTCCTGCTGCATGATGGCTACCAGCTCCTCCTGTTTGTTGCCCATGCTGCATGCATTTGTGTAGATGTACTTCAGCTGGGCTGCTGGTTCCCATCACCTTATTAGAGGCAGAAGCCCCAATTCCCTTATGATGATTCTTGGGAGCCTCTGTGGCTCTTACCTCATCAAAACACCTTGTATCTCTGCTGCTGCCTGGATTCACATCTCTTACTTCCTCTGGGACAGCAGACTGGAGGACCTCGCTATTGCAGCATCCTTCAAGCACCAGTGTACTACCCCCAGGCTTTGCTCCATTGTGCCTGGCTTCATCCCCTTCCCCCTTCAAAACTAGTTTTAAGCCCTATCAGTGAGCTCTGCTAACTCCTGAACCAGGGTCCTTTTCCCCTATGAGACAGGTGGCCTCCACTGGGCACCAGCAGGTCCTGTAAACCCACCTGTGCTCAAAGAACCCAAAATTATGCCAGTGACACCAGTCTCTGAGCCAGGCGCTGATTAGCTGGCTCTTCCTGTTTCCTCACTCTTTATGCCCCATGACTGGAAAGATAGAGGAGAACACCACCTGTGCTCCTGATCCCTTAACCATTTGTCCTAAGGCCCTGTAGTCCCTCTTGGTTGCCCTCAGGCTTCTTGTTGCTACTTCATCACTCCCCACCTGAAATATCAATAGTGGATAATAATCTGATGGCTTTACTAGGGTGGGGAGCTTTCTCTTGACATCCTTAACCTGGGCTCCAGGTAGGCAGCAAACTTCCCTGAGAAGTGGGTCTCATCTGCATATTGGGCCTTCTGTTCCCTTGAGAATGGAGTCTCCTATGACAACAACCCATCTCTTTTTCTTGGTGGCTGAAGTTTGGATTCAGGGTGTAGGCTGACTTAGCTTTGGTGATACCTCCAGTCTAGGTGTACCATTACCCTCATCATTTTCTGGCTTCCCTTGCAAAGCCCCATACCTGTTCTTCAAGGGCACCTGAGAAGATGGGCTAGCCACAGGGGCGATGCACCTGCTGCACTGGGCAGGAACTTGCTGCCATTGCCTCTTGTCTTTTGAGTCTCTACATTCAGCCAGACAGCAAGTGGACAGGGGGTCTTCTGTCTCAGGTGGTCTGTTGGCTTGTCTTGGGGAGGTCAGGATGCAGTCCCAATAATCTATCTCCTTCTCACATTCCTTGATACTCCTCAGCCTGCTGACCTCCTCCTGGAGCTCAGTCACTAAGCAGAGGAGCTCCTCTACCTGCTCACACCTCCTGCAGCTCTGCTCACTGCTGCTATCGCACCTCACCATGAGGGCAGGGCACACTTGGCAGCTGGACAGCTGGGTGGCAGCGTGTTCCCAGTGTCACTCTGTCTGGGAGGCTGCATCAGCTCTGTTAGCTGCAGCCCTTTGATCTCAGAGGCCAGTGCCAACCATTCTGGCCGAGACCTCAAGAGTTTACCTGAATCTGGACCTATGGGCAGACTGCAGCACCCTGCCTGTGCAAACTGCTCTGTTTGCCATGCTCTTGTTGCTGGTGCTCCCTAGGGCAGCCTTTTATGGGGGTGAGGGGGGCTGCCAGTGATGCTGTCACCTCACAAGCAGGGACACAGACAAAGCAGAGACATTCAATGCCTTCTTCACTTTGGTCTTCAACACCGAGGAGGGGCTCAGGAACCCTCAGAGCCCTAAGCTAGAGCACCATGACTGTAAGAATGATAAACTCCCTACCAGCCCCGAACTTGTGTGGGATTTGCTGCTCCAGCTGGATCCCTATAAGTCAATGGTGCCTGATGGGATCCATCTGATGGATCTTAAAGAGCTGGCAGATGTCATAGCGAGACCTCTCTCAATGATCTTTCAATGCTCTTGGGAATCTGGAGAGGTCTCAGTTGACTGGAAGCTGGCAAATGTTGTCCCAGTCTTCAAGAAGGGCAACAGGGAAGACCCTGGTGACTACAGGCCTGTAAGTCTCACTTCTATGCCTGGCAAAATTATGGAGAAGATTATTCTGGGAGTTATCAAAAAACACCTGGAAGACAACACAGTCATTGGTTCCAGCCAACATGGGTTCATGAGAGGAAAGTCCTTTCTTTCTATGATAAGGTTACCCACCTAGTTGACCAAGGGAAGCCAGTTGATGTAATCTTCTTGGACTTCAGTAAAACCTTCAATACCATCTCTCACAGTATCCTGGACAAAATGTCCAGCATCCAGCTGAATAAACACACACTGCTATGGGTGAGCAATTGGCTGATGGGTCGGGCTCCAAGGGTTCTAGTCAATGGGGTGACATTGGGCTGGTGACTGGTCACTAGTGAGGTCCCGCAGGGATCCATCCTGAGGCTGGTGCTCTTTAATGTCTTAATCAATGACTTGGATACAGGACTTGAAGGACTGCTAAGTTTGCTGATGACACCAAATTGGGAGGAGCTGTGGACACTCTTGAGGGCAGAGAGGCCCTGCAGAGAGATCTGGATGAATGAGAGAGCTGGGCAATCGCCAACCGCATGAATTTGAACAAGGCCAACTGCTGGATTGTGCACCTGGGACACGGCAACCCTGGACACACGCACAGCCTGGGGAACGAGAGGCTGGAGAGCAGCCCTGCAGAGAGGAACCTGGGGGTTCTGATGATGGCAAGTTGAACATGAGCCAACAGTGTGTCCTGGCAGCCAAGAGGCCACCCGTGTCCTGGGTGCATCCAGCACTGCACTGCGAGCCGGTTGAGGGAGGTGATGGTCCCTTTCTACTCTTCACTGGGGCGGCCTCACCTCCAGTACTGGGGGCAGTTTTGGGCACCACGGGATAAAAAGGATCTAAAGCTGCTGGAGAGTGTCCAGAGGAGGGACACAACATTGGGGAAGGGCTTAGAGGGGAAGCCATATGAGGAGAGGCTGAAGGCACTTGGTTTGTTCAGCCTGGAGAAGAGGAGACTGAGAGGAGATCTCATCACGGTCTAGAACTTCCTCACAAGGGGAAGAGGAGGGGCAGGTTCTGATCTCTTCTCTCTGGTGACCAATGATATGACCAGGGGAAATGGCAGGAAGATGTGCCAGGGCAAATTTAGGTTAGCCATGAGGAAAAGGTTCTTCAGCCAAATGGTGGTGGAGCACTGGAACAGGCTCCCCAGGGAGGTGGTCATGGCACCAAGCCTGACAATATTCAAGAAGCATTTGGACAAGGCCCTCAGACACATGGTCTGAATCTTGGGATTGTCCTATGCTAGGATAAGAGTTGGACTTGATGATCCTTGTGGGTCCCTTCCAACTCATGACTTTCTATGATTCTATGATAAAGATAATGATAATAATATATATCTATATGAGTGATGCACAGTACAGTTGCTCACCAGCCACTGATAACAATCCCGGAGGAGCGAAAAGGAACCCCGAAACTGAAATCACAATCCCAGAAAAGCGAGCCCGAGTGATTCCCGAGAGAATCCCCCCTTTCCGGTCAGCCCCGGTGAATATACTGAACATGACGTGACATGCTATGGAATATCTCATTGGCACATCCACCTGTCAGTTCTGGGTTTTACTAACTACTGCACTTTTCTTCTCCACTCCCCCCTTGCAGTCCTCTGCTCTTGCAAACTGCCCAAGCACAGTGTCCTTGGAGTTATCAACATTGTTCTCATACCAATCCTCACTGGAACCAAAACACAGTGCTTTCTAGCTGCTAAGAAGAAAATTAACCCTATCCTAGAAAAAAACAGGACATATCTGTATGTAGTGCCAGGGACCTTTGCTCCCTGCCTTATAGCTACTCAAAAACCACAACAAAAAGGATCAAATGAATAAGAAAGTGCCTCCTACACAGAAAGGAGTGAGAGGAGTTTGATTTAGCTGCAGTAATTCCATTCTCAAAATAAGAGTCCCAAATCTATTTTGCTGTTGTAATAGACTTGTGATCATTCAGGACTGCAGAGTTTCTGCCATGACATTTCATTACATCAGTATTAAGGTTTATCATTCTTACGTATTTCTCATCCCAAACAAGAGAGGGCACAGTCACCCATATATACCTACAAACACATGCATGGCTCCTGCAAACACCCTGCCTTCCCAGAAATCACCCGTGTTGCTTTCCTGATTGTACCTCCCATGCTAAGATCTACAAATCTTAAAAAAAATGTGCTGACATAGCAATAATCTGGAAATATCCCTCTAGAGGCACCTATTGATTGTCGCTGTGGGTGGATTATACAAGGGATTTATCTTAATAACAAGAAACTATCTCCTTGGAATGGCCAGTGATGTAGGAAAAATGATGCACAAGGAGATCCATTACTCTCAGGGAAAGGTCAATCCAATAGGATGTATGTTTGCATTCATGTCAAGTGATGGCTAGTCCATCACCACACTCCATTCTCACTACCCTGTCAGCTCTGTAATGGCTTCACCTCTTCTCCATACCTCACACCTTCCTCTCTCTGGTGCGAGACTGATAACACGAATTAGGGCAGCTGGAGGTAACAGGGCACGGCTGTATTATCACAGATGATAAACAGTGTCAAAGACAATTATGGGAGCTGCAGAGAGAGGAGGGACCTTTCAAACCCATCATTTGTTTTCTGTGCTGTGGGAGGAGAGCACCTGGACTGTAATGAGAGCAGAAAAGAGGAGGTGGAAGGAGGAAGCCAGCTTTGCTGCTTTGATGTCCTTACTCTGGAGCAAGGAAATTATAATTATTTTTTTTATTCCTAGAAAAATGTAGCTGTCTATCAGATTGGGATTTCCACCTGAGCTGACTGCCGCAGCTCCCATCAGAGCAAAAATGGAAAAAAAGCAAAAACAGCATATCCACGGGTAGGTTCACAGGAGCTGAAAGCAGGCAAATCCTGCCCACCACAAGCAGTTCTGGCTCCGGCCCTCCACTCCCCACTTTCATACCCTTCCAGGGGCATCTGCTGCTCACCACTTTGGTCTTACCAGGTACAAAGCTCCTTATGCTCCTGAATATCCTACCAAGAGAGAAAAAAAGTCACAAAAAATCATTAGTAAGCACATTCAATTGTTAATTAATTTGTTTGGACAAGGGGAAAAGTTTATGAGAATGGGAACACCCATTTTTAGCTTGGTTTTGCAAAGTATTTGTGAACAAGTTTATATTTGCGTGTATATTTGTAAAAAAGCTGTGATTTTGGAGGTGTGTGCAAAGAGAAGTTGGAGAGATGGCAAGTGACCTGCCCACCCTCAACTCAGCCCAGATTTCCAGTTCTAAGAGGTTCTCGGGAGATCTAGAAGCTTAAAAATGGAGGCAGAAAATATTTTCTGTTGTGATAGTTTCACTGGGCTAGCCCTTGGCTAGCAGCCAACACAGCCCTTCACCCACTTCCCTCCCACCCCCAGGGGATAGGGGAGAGGATTGGGGGCAAGGATGAGGAGGCTTGTAGGGTGAGATAAGAACAGTTTAATAATAGAGAGAAAACTTAAAATAATACTGATATTAAAATAGCAGTGATAATGATAAGAGTAACAAAACATGCAAATGAGTGACACCCAATGTTATAGCTCACCACCCTCCTCCTGACCGAGCCCGGCCGGTTCCCAGATACCGATCCCGGAGGAGCGACAATCCCGAACTGAAACCGCAATCCCGGGAGAGCGAGAGCCCGAGCCAAAGCCGGAGAGAGCCAGAGAGGGAGAGCCCCTCACTAATGCACTGGGCATGACGTGATATGATATGGAATAGCCCATTGGCATATCTAACTGTCAATTAAGTTTATTAATTTAAATATTCCTCCCCCCTTAGATCTTGTGCTTGTGGACTAACAGAACACAAAGTCCTTCACTGCCAGCGACACAAATGCAAACACTGGGATGTTCTCAGTGTCGCTCTCATAACAAGTCCCAGGCTGGAAGCAAAACACAGCACAAATCTAGCTGCTGAAAAAGAAAAACAGCTCTGTTTCAGCTAAAAACCAGGACAATCCACCCCTTATTCCATACCATTTACGTCATGCTCAGGTTTTCATACGTCCTAATGGATTTAGATTAATTACTACTACCTTTTTTAAAAAAGAACAAAAAAAAAAATATATATATATACACACATATATATATATGCAACTATCATACCCTTAGTTCATGGATTGTCTTATCAATATCTATATATTGAGTTAATTTAGTCCATAACTACAGCTTTCATCTGTTGTAATAGGTTTTTTTAAGACTAAAACGTGATGAGAACTTGCATAGCTAATGGGAGCTGATGTCGTCGGGTATTGTACAGTCAATGGAATTGATGTCATCAGGTTTAATAGGAGGATGGTGTGCAGTCTCTGTTGTATGCTGTATCTGGGTTCATGGTTGGTGTATTCGGTAGAGTCCCTGCCCAGGGTTGCTGATGCTGATCTCAAAGAAGTCGCTGAGCACCAATTCTGGTCCAATCAGGGTTCACACCTTGTTAACCTGGGAAAATACTTAATATAAAACTGTTAGTGTGATGCACAACAACTATAATAATGATGATATGCAATTCATTGGCTAGTTTCACCTAAAATCAAGTCTCCCTGAGGCACACATCGAGCTTCTCCATCTTTCTGCATCACCCACCAAGTGCACCCAGGTCCTTGAGCAAAAGCAATCCCACGAATGGGTTTGCCTTTACCCGAGGCAGGAATAACCCAGACTGTTTTCCCAAGCAAATTCTTAATGTGCACTACAGGAACTTTGTCCCCTTCCACAGTACGGAAAAGTCTTGATTGGGCAGGGCCAGCTCGGTTGGCAGATCCTCTGGTGTTGACTGACCAGGTGGCTTTTGCTAAGTGTGTGTCCCAGTGTTTGAAAGTTCCACCACCCATTGCTCTCAGTGTGGTTTTCAGCAGCCCATTGCATCGTTCGACTTTCCCGGAGGCTGGTGCATGGTAGGGGATGTGGTACCCCCACTCAATGCCATGTTCTTTGGCCCAGGTGTCTATGAGATTGTTTCGGAAATGGGTCCCATTGTCTGACTCAATTCTGTCTGGGGTGCCATGTCGCCACAAGACCTGCTTTTCAAGGCCTAGAATAGTGTTTTGGGCAGTGGCATGGGGCACAGCATAGGTCTCCAACCACCCGGTGGTTGCTTCCACCATGGTGAGCACGTAACGCTTGCCACTGCGTGTTTGTGGGAGTGTGATACAGTCAACCTGCCAAGCCTCTCCATATTTATAGTTTAACCATCGTCCTCCATGCCAGAGAGGTTTTAACCTCTTGGCTTGCTTGATCGCAGCACATGTTTCACAGTCATGAGTAACCTGTGCAAGTGTCCATGGTTAAGTCCACCCCTCGATCACGAGCCCATCTATATGTCACATCTCTTCCTTGATGGCCTGAGGCATCATGGGCCCAGTGGGCTAAAAATTTTTCACCCTTCTGTTGCCAGTCCAGGTCTACTTGAGACACGTTGATCTTAGCAGCCTGGTCCACCTGTTGGTTGTTTTGATGTTCTTCAGGGGCTCGACTTTTGGGAACATGAGCATCTACATGACGTGTCTTCACAACCAGTCTCTCTAGCCGAGCAGCAATGTCTTGCCATAGTTCAGCAGCCCAGATGGGTTTGCCTCTGCGCTGCCAGTTGCTCTGTTTCCATTGCTGTAACCACCCCCACAGGGCATTTGCCACCATCCATGAGTCCGTACAGAGGTAGAGCACTGGCCATTTCTCTCGCTCAGCAATGTCTAAGGCCAGTTGGATGGCTTCTACCTCTGCAAACTGGCTCGATTCACCTTCTCCTTCAGCAGCCTCAGCAACTCATCGGGTGGGACTCCACACAGCAGCTTTCCACTTCCGATGTTTCCCTACAATGTGACAGGAGCCATCAGTGAACAGGGCATATTGTTTCTCATCATCTGGTAGTTCATTGTACGGTGGAGCCTCTTCAGCTCGTGTCACGTCTTCCTCTGGTGACATCCCAAAATTTTTGCCTTCTGGCCAATTTGTGATCACTTCCAGAATTCCTGGGTGTTTAAGACTTCCTATCCGGACCCGTTGTGTGATCAGTGTGACCCACTTACTCCATCTGGCATCAGTTGCGTGGTGTGTAGAGGGAACGCTCCCTTTGAACATCCAGCCCAGCACGGGCAATGGGGGTGACAGGAGGAGCTGAGCTTCAGTACCCATCACTGCTGGAGCAGCTCCAACTCCCTCATACACTGCCAATATCTCTTTTTCAGTTGGGGTGTATCGGGTCTCTGATCCTCAGTATCCACGACTCCAAAACCCAAGGGGTCGACCTTGAGTCTCCCCTGGTGCTTTCTGCCAGAGGCTCCAGGTTGGGCCATTGTCTCCACCTGCTCTGTAGAGCACATTTTTAATGCCTTGTCCTGTCTGGACTGGCCCAAGGGCTACTGCATGGACTATCTCCTGTTTGATTAGTTCAAAGGCTCGTCGTTGCTCAGCACCCCATGTGACATCATTCTTCTTTCGGGTCACCTGGTAGAGAGGGCTCACGATCTCACTGTAATGTGGAATGTGCATTCTCCAGAGACCCACAATGCCTAAGAAGGCTTGCGCTGCCTTTTTGTTAGTTGGTGGAGACATAGCTGTTATTTTATTGACCACATCCATTGGGATCTGACGACGTCCATCTTGCCACTTTATTCCTAAAAACTGGATCTCCCATGCAGGTCCCTTGACCTTGCTTCATTTGATGGCAAAAACAGCTCTCAGGAGGATTTGGATTATCTCCTTCTCTTTCTCAAAAACTTCTTCTGCTGTGTTGCCCCACACAATGATGCCATCAATGTACTGCAGGTGTTCTGGAGCTCCACCCTGCTCCAAGGCAGTTTGGATCAGTCCATGGCAAATGGTGGGGCTGTGTTTCCACCCCTGGGGCAGTCAATTCCAGGTGTACTGGACACCCCTCCAGGTGAAAGCAAACTGTGGCCTGCACTCTGGTGCCAAAGGAATGGAGAAGAACGCATTGGCAATGTCTATGGTGGCGTACCACTTGGCTGCCTGTGACTCCAGTTCATACTGGAGCTCTCACACGTCCGGCACGGCAGCGCTCAGTGGTGGGGTGACTTCATTCAAGCCACGATAGTCCTCTGTCAGTCTCCACTCCCCATTAGACTTCCACACAGGCCATATGGGGCTGTTACAGGGAGAGTGAGTCCTGCTGACCACTCCTTGGCTCTCCAGCTGACGAATCAGTTCATGGATGGGAATTACGGAGTCTCGGTTGGTGCGATATTGCCACCGGTGCACTGGTGTGGTAGTGATGGGGACCTGCTGGTCTTCCACCCTCAGCAATCCCACAGCAGAAGGGTCCTCTGAGAGACCAGGCAGAGCAGACAGCTGTTTGATTTCCTCTGTCTCCAAGGCAGCTATGCCAAAAGCCCACCGGTACCCTTTTGGGTCCTTGAAGTACCCTCTCCTGAGGTAATCTGTGCCGAGGATGCACGGAGCACCCGGGCCAGTCACAGTGGGGTGCTTCTGCCAGTCATTCCCAGTCAGGCTCATTTCAGCCTCCACCACAGTCAGCTGCTGGGACTCCCCTGTGACTCCAGAAATACAGATGGATTCTGCTCCTTTAAAGTCTGATGGCATCAGGGTGCACTGGGCACCAGTGTCCACTAGAGCTTTGTACTGCTGGGGGTCAGATGTGCCAGGCCAACGAATCCACACAGTCCAATAAACTTGGTTGTCCCTCTCCTCCACCTGGCTTGAGGCAGGACCCCTCTAATTCAGGGTGTCATATTTGTCATTGGTGAATGGGTTAGTGTGATATCTGTGGGCTTCAGTCTCATCATAATCGGTCACTTGTGAATATGAGTCAAAAGTTTTTCTTGTAGGGTTGGGTGCAAATTCGACCCTTCTGTTCTGTTGGAGGAATGGGTTTCTGGAAATTGGAGCAACTCTCCTGGAAGGTTCTCTAGTTGTATTTGATTTCCCTTGCAACTCATGTATTCGTCTTTCTAGGACCAGGGTAGGTTTCCCATCTCATTTCCTCATGTCTTCTCCATGGTCACGCAAGTAAAACTACAATGTCCCCCTTGGTGTATACCGTCTCCTTTGCACAGGAGGACACTCAGTTCCAGTGGCTGAGACATCGGTCTGTACTGGTAGAGAGCGTAATTGGGACACTTTTTCGGTCAGTTTCTCCACAGCCAAAAGAAGGGAGGGAGTGAGGCTTTCCTCCTATTGCCGGATTCAGACGGCCAGTTCATCCACTGTTGGTCCTTCTTCATCTGTCCAGTCCAGTACTGCCAAATAGCTGGCATATGAGGTGGGCGTGCTCCGTATGAGCTTCTGCCACATGGGTATCGTGCATTGGACTTCATCTGGATCTGCAGGTAACTGTGCATTGTCTGGATCATCATAACTCAGTTCTCACACAGCCAGTTCCCTCAAAAGCTGGATACCTTTATCCATGGGAGTCCATTTGCCTACCCCTGGTTGCAACACAATATCATCCTTGATGGGACACCTTTCCCTCACGGCTGGCAGAAGACGTCTCCAGAGGCTGAGGCTTTGTGGTTTCTTTCCAATAACTTTATCAATTCCACTTTCTCTGGCAAGGGATCCCAGTTGCCTGGCTTCCCTGCCCTCCAGTTCCAGGCTACTGGCTCCATTATCCCAGCATCGGAGCAACCAAGTAATAGTCCTCTCACCTACATGACGGCTGTAATCTTTTTGTGTATCTCGCAGCTCACTCAGGGACAAAGATCGGGTGATTACCTCAGGTTCTATCTCTTCCTCCTGTTCTCGTGATACACCTGGTTTGTCTTCATCTGCTGCAGAGTAAATTTTCTTTTTATACTTCCTTTTCTGTATAGGGGCAATTATTACTGCCACTGGTTCATCCTCTAGCTCAGATTCATCACTTTCCACCAAGGTTTGGGTAGTTGATGTGCTTGTCATCGAGGTCTGAGTAGCTGCAATTGTGAAGATTGGAGCAACAGGACTCTCCACCAGGATCTGAGTAGCTGCAATATTTCTCATTGGGAACCGAGTATCCACAGTGCGAGCTGGGGGGGCTGTTGCCTGGGGCTGAGTAGCTGCAGGATGTGCTACGGGATTTTGAGTAGCTGCAGCACGAGTTGGAGGGTTGGTTGGCTGGGTTTGAATAGCTACAGTTCTTGGTGCCGAGGTTTGTGTAGCTGCAGTATCTTGGAGTTTGAATAGCCACAGACCTCCTTCCTGTGGTCTGTATGATCTGCATCAAACCCTACAACTCGCAGAGAGTTATTTATAAAGCAGGTATGTTTCATTCGCCGGCGGGCGACAGGGTGGATGGCTCCATAAAGGCCCTGCGCCCCCGCTCTTTTACAAAGGCATTATTTAAAGTACACACACACCCATATTCATTAAATTTAGGATGGGTTAAGCTCATTAGTTCCAAGAAATTTTAACCTAAGTTCACTCCCATTCACGCTTGGGCACTGCCTCCTGTTGGTGCTTCTCAGCACCCTTGTAGACCTCTAGACCAAACAAAGCCAGCTCTCTTGCTTCAGCCTGCAGGTGTTGCACACCAGTTCCTTCTTCTCTTGCTCCAGACTGCTCGCACACCAGGCACCGCGAGGCCTTTGCTGATGGTGTGGAATAGCTTGTTAGTTCTTGTAACAGTTTCCCACCTAACACAGAGACAAAATGAAGCTAAGCTTATTTTCTAAAATCTAACTCTTAATACAGCACTTTCTAAAATCTAACTATATTTGATATGTTCGCTTATCAGTATAGCTGGAATATCTGTTTTCGGGATCTGAATAGCTACAGTTCTTGTCATGGGCCTTGAAGTAGCCAGAGTATCTGCTGCAAAGGTTTCAGTAGCTGCATCACTGGTTGCAGGGGTTTTGGTAACCACAGTGTCTATTGCAGAGGTTATTCCTGGAGTGGAGTGCCTAAATATCTTCCTGATCTTAAACAACACTTGAAAAATATTTAGGAGGCCCAGCAATAAGAATAAAATGGCCAGACTATTCCAAGAATAATTAATACTCCCAATCTCTTTCATGCTTGGCCTGGAAGAGAAAGAGAAATTGTCAGAAGCTGTCCCCTTTGTAAATTTGTTCCCCGAAGAGAGAAGGTAAGAGGTACAATTATTACTAAACTCTGTCAGGTGACACTCAGTGTTCAGAAAGGTCTGATTAACACTTTGTATTCCCGAGGAGAAAACACTGCCGGTGCAATTTGCAACAGCATCCAACACATGGAGCCTGAGGGCCAAAGAGACCAACTCAGTGGGCTGTCTCCACGGGAAGACAAAGCAAACCATGAACTGATCAAGGGTCTCTAACAGATAGCGCCCAAAATGGGAGGATGGTGGAAACAGCACGTACAAAAACTGGGCTACTCTCACAGTCATTGTCAGACAGAACAGATGGAAAAAACCCTTAATCACATTTTTATAGCCAATGAGCAATGCAGTGAAAAGCAAGTAAGGACTCATATCCCACATCTCTGATGACAACCCCCTGAAGAAATATAGCAACATGGTAATCATTTTGTTAAAGCACTGTCCGACATTGTCTTTATCTCAACCCTTCGTGCCCCACGTTGGGTGCCAAAATGACTGTGATAGTTTCACTGGGCTAGGCCTTGGCCAGCAGCCAACACAGCCGTTCACCCACTTCCTCCCCATCCCAATTGTAGGTGGAGATAAGAACAGTTTAATAATAGAGAGAAAACTTAAAATAATACTGATATTAAAATAGCAGTGATAATGATAAGAGTAACAAAACATGCAAATGAGTGACACCCAGTGCCATTGCTCACCCCCCTCCTGACCGAGCCCGGCCGGTTCCCAGATACCGATCCCGGAGGAGCGACAATCCCGAACTGAAACCGCAATCCCGGGAGAGCGAGAGCCCGAGCCAAAGCCGGAGAGAGCCAGAGAGGGAGAGCCCCTCACTAATGCACTGGGCATGACGTGATATGATATGGAATAGCCCATTGGCATATCTAACTGTCAATTAAGTTTATTAATTTAAATATTCCTCCCCCCTTAGATCTTGTGCTTGTGGACTAACAGAACACAAAGTCCTCCACTGCCAGCAACACAAATGCAAACACTGGGATGTTCTCAGTGTCTCTCTCATAACAAGTCCCAGGCTGGAAGCAAAACGCAGCACAATTCTAGCTACTGAAAAAGAAATCCAGCTCTGTTCCAGCTGAAAACCAGGACAGCTACTGTAATAAACAACCAAGCCTTGTAATCAAGGTAGGTTTAGTTTTATTTGTGGGGACAAAGTCAATAAAGCAAAAGCACAGCGCTGGGTGCTTGACCAAGTCTTTCTTGGCCTACCTCCTGCATGTTTTCCATACAAGTAGACGGAAAGTTGAAGAAAGCAGAAGAAAAGCCCTTTGACCAATGGGTATTCCTCCAAAAGGGGTCTGGCATGGTCCATTCCTCCTTTGTGTTCACACATCGCAGAGCACTGAAAGTATATGCAGAGTTGCCAACAAGTTGGAAGGGTGGTTGGAATCAATGACTGTGCCTTAGCTAACCTCAGTGGAAGTAATGCCCTCAGGGCTCTTGTTTTCAAACAGGAGACCTAAGGTCCACCAAATGTATGAACATGAAGGCTACAGCCTATGAATTTCCTGTGTGTCTGACACAGCTGTCATAAATGACCAAGCCTTGTAATCAAGGTAGGTTTAGTTTTATTTGTGAGGACAAAGTCAGTAAAGCAAAAGCACAGCGCTGGGTGCTTGACCCAAGTCAGAGGCACCCCGGGAAAGTCACGTTATCCCTTTATATACATTTAGGGTTGCATCAGTCACATACATATTCATTTTAAGGTTGGGTTATTATAATTAGTTTTAAAAAGGGGCAGGGTTATCCTAATTACTTTGGGGGGTCTTATTAAGGTAAAATCTTATCTTTTCGTGCACGTGCACTACTGCCCAGTGGTCGTGGGAAAGGTCCTTGGCAGGAAGGCCCACAGTCTTCTTCAGAGCGGCCTCTTCACCCCTGGTGAAGGGGTTACCTGATCTCCAGACCGCCAGTTTGGTTCTCTCCAGATGGTGGATGCAGTGGTGTTTATACCTCCACAGTTCCTCAACTTCCCCCCTTTGTTCCCCCAGGATTGGTCATTTCAGGCCTCTCCATCAAATCCCCCATATGTCAGCAAAACAAAGAATTATTATGGCGAAAGCCAACAACACTCTCCCCTATTTTTCACAATCCCCCCTTTTCTTATTTATACCACATTTGGCTTGAGCCATAATCCTCTTGGTGACTGATCCATTCATTTGTTTTATAAATTAACTCTGCTATCTAGAGGGCGTGGTTTGTTTCTCACCCTTCTTATTATCATTATTCGCTTAGTTGAGCTTGAGGTGGTCGATTCCGGATCCGCTGCCATGAAGACTACCTGCATACCTTGGACTACAGTGGTTTTAGGTCGGATAAAACAAGGAATAAGACGGGAGAAACAACAACCCAGCAACGAACATAAAATATAAACCCTATTTTCTTCCACCATGCTTCCCTGAAAATATTCTCCCACCCATCTGCATTGCACATAGGTTCCCATTTCTGGACAGGCACATGCGCGATCTTTTGGATTTCTTTGGTTATTTCTAACACTGCATCTCCACTCTCATCTATTTTTAAGCAACAGTCTGAGGTATTCCATTTTCCACAAACTCCACCCTCCTCAGCCAACAAGTAATCCAAGGCTCGCCTATTTTGGTAAATTGCAGCTCTCATTTTTGTCTGGTGTTTCGACGTCAATTCTAAGGCTTGGGCAGTGTGGTGGCTTGACCCTGGCTAGATGCTGGGTGCCCACCAAAGCCCACTCTATCACCCCCCTCCTCAGCAGGATGGGGAGGGGAGAAAATAAGATGGAACACAAAAAACCCCAAACTCGTGGGTGAGACAGAGGCAGTTTAACAGAAGCAAAGCAAAGCTGCGCGCGCAGAAGCAAAAGAACAAAATGTTTATTCTCCACTTCCCATCAGCAGGCGATGTCTGGCCACTTCCCGGGAAGCAGGGCTTCATACGCGTTGCGGTTCCCGGAGGACACACGGAAGTAACGAATGCCCCCCCTTCCCCCTCCGTTCCCCTTGCTTTATTGCTGAGCAGACGTCATATGGTCTGGAATATCCCTTTGGTCCCTTGGGGTCAGCTGTCCTGGCTGTGTCCCCTCCCAAGACCTTCCCCACCCCCAGCCTACTGGGGGAAATGCTGGAGAGCCAGCCTTGGTGCTGTGGAGCACTGCTCAGCAGGAACCAACACACTGGTGTGTTAGCAACACCCCTCGAGCCACCAATACAAAACACAGCACTCTGAGGGCTGCCACGGGGAAAATCAACCCCATCCCAGCCAGACCCAGTACAGGCAGTTTTGTTGGAAATTATTTCTACTACTGCTTGGAGCCAGATAATACGATTTAACATATAAATGGGAGTTCGGTAACCCCAGCTACCATCCTGGGCCCAAGTAGCCGGCCCATGTACTTGGATTATTCTCTCAGGAGGCCATTTGTCCTCACTCCATTTTTGAGAACCTCCTATTACCTCCCTCTTGGTTCTCCCCAAAGAATCATATACTGGAACTCCTAAGTTGTCTCCTTTGGATCCCGGTAACAGGAAAAAACCCGGTTGTATAATACCTGGTGTACAGCTACCCCTCCAATTCGAGGGTAATTCAGAATAAGCTCTTTTTCCACATATCCAGAACAATCCCTCTGGAGCCCTCCAAAAGCTCTCCTGTGTTTCAGTTATTTTGTCCCAATACTTAGCTATTTCTGGGAGGCCCTTATAAGGGTTTGCAGCTGTACCATTACACTAAAAAAGCTTTGTTATCTTATTGTATTTGCAATTCCCCGTCTCATTGTTTAGAACCCAGATTCCCTTTGGTTCCCTTGGGTTCCACCAGGTGGAAGTACCATTTGTAAGTTTTAATCTTTTACAGGGAGTATTCCCCACCCTCTTGGAATATTTTCCTCCTTCTCTCCTTAAGCATTCTTCTCCTAAGGTGGTAGAGCTTAAAATCCATCCTTCAGGCCGGTCCTCTCTGCTACTACTAGTACGGTTCCACTGGAGTAATTCTTTAGCTCCTAGGCTACTTTCTTTCCAAGGCCACTCCTCTGTCATGAGAGGTCCCCCACAAATCCAACAATTGGTGACATTTAATTCTCTGCTTATCCTTTCTCCTAAGTCTACAAACAGATTTTGCCCCAGTTCTGGAAGTCCTATTTCTTCCTCCAATTGCTTTTTGATTTCTGCATGTAAAGCTCCTCCTGGTCCCGGAGGCAAATATTTATGGGCAATAGACTTGGTTCTATTTCTTATTATTCCGGTTTTTACCATATCTTGGACCCCACCCCCATCTGATACATCCCAATGGCCGGCTTTAGTAAAGCAAATAAACTTTTCTCCTCTTGGGCACCCAACTCCCAGGCGTTGGCCGCCTTTTCCTAAGTGTTCAGCCACCCAGTATTGCTGGCCACCATAAGTACAGGTTTGTAGATTTTGGGTTTCATAACAATGCCGATTGATGTGGGAGTGAACAGAAAGAGTAAAAAGTTTTTGTCTCCCATAGCATACATACTGGAAACACTTCGAGCACTCATTTGCTTGTGTTGGTCTTAGGCCAGTGAATAGGAGAAGCCATAGAGGTCCGGCATGACTTATACCCCCACCTCCCATGCCTATGAGGGTGCCACCCATAGCAGGGCAATATCTCTTCTTGATGGCTAGTACAGAGGTCAACCCGGTCTTGCCCTCAACGCTCCTACCTCATTTTCCAAGCAAATTACTTTTTACACTTGGAGACCACTTTTTCCCACTCTTTATCAGGAACCTCCCACAAAATTGGCACCAATGATTCCCATCCTTAAATTAGAGTTACAATATCGGTAGCCTTGATCGAAGCCTGGGCCAGGATGAGATTTAGTTGTCTGCAACTTGGGCAGTGTGGATGCCTTCTGGCATCTACTAATTCTGTTTGCAATTCAAACACTTCTATTTAGTCCAGCTGTTATGCCGTGCATGGGGATGTATCAGGCAGGATATACTATGGGGCACCGCAGGGGCTTGCAATTCCCTTGTCAAGTCTGGATAAAATGGGCTATTTTCTTTACACAGATCACAGGCCAATGCAAATCAAAGCCTTTGAGGTTGGTACAGCCCCCACCCTCCAGTCTGCAGTGGCAGTGCTCCTCCCCAGGGGGGAATGGAATTTTTTCTTAGAGTCTGTTTGGGTTGCACCTGGAACCACCGATATAATTCGGGTTTTACCTCCCAAGTCTTTATAATTTCTCGAGTTCGGTTTGGCTGCTCATGCATTACCACATTGGTCCACATTTAAAGGTGAGTTTGAGATCCCCAGGAGTTGAGGTTAGAGTCCAATCTTTGGGTTCTTCCCCTGGTTCTTTAGTCCTGCTGGCATGCGTCCATCCTCTTTCTCTGGTCCGCACTGCAGCTTCCGTTGTTAACAACACCTAAAAGGGACCTTCCCAAAACCCACTCCCCAATGTCCATGTTGTGCAGTATGAAATCTATTATATCCAGGCAGGTATGTTCAAGATTCTCCTTTCCATAGAAAAGCTGCAGGGTTAAGACATGAACTGGTAGATCAAATTAAATCATTCTTTTTCTATTAGCATCACCTTGTATTTCAGAATTCTGGAGTTAGTTAACCACCTTCCAGCCTTTCCACAGAGTCACAGAGTCACGGACTGCCAGGGATTGGAAGGGACCTTGAAAGATCATCCAGTCCAATCCCCCTGCCGGAGCAGGATCACACAGGAAGGTGTCCAGCTTTTGTGCCAAGATTGTTTTTACTTGATGTGGAGTACTTGCCACTAATACCCCACCAAATATCAGTTTGCTGGTTTTTGTTTTTGGTTTGTTTTTCACCAGATGGGCAGCAGCTGCCACTGCCTGTACACATTCTGGTCACTTTCTTGACACCGGATCGAAGAGCTTAGATAGAAATGCCAAAGGTTGCCGCTTATCTCCCCACTCCGGGGTTAAAACTCCTAAGGCAGCCCCTTTATCTACTGTGACAAACAACTCAAAAGTTTTATCTAGAGATGGCAAGGCTAAAATAGGCATGGTAATTAAGTATTGTTTTAACTCTTGTACTAATTCTTCTTTTGTCCAAATTAAAATATAGGGTTCTTCCTAGAAGTTTTCAACTAAAGATTTTATTTCTTCTTTTTTTTAAAAAAATCTCACTTCACTACTGGTGAATGGGGCACTCACATATCTTAGCTGCCCCAAATTTTGGCCAAAAAATATTGGGGGGACCGTATCCTCTCTCTTGTCTTCCTTTATACCTTTAATAATTAGATTCTAATAATCGCTTATATTTCTGCAGCCCCCTGCGTCATTTTGATCTTGATTAGGATTAGCTAATGGCAATTTTTGATCCCCTGACGGGCCTTGTGGGTTCTCTCATTCCCATATCCTCATACCAGTCATTCTCACCATTTGTCTTTCCTCAGGGGAAAATAGTGTGCCCAATATTGATTGCATTTCCTCCCAGGTATAAACGCTAGGACCCAGGAATTGATCTAACTGCTCAGATAAGCCCATAGGGTCTTCCAGCAATCCTTTCAGTTCCTTTTAAAATCCCTAACTTCAGTAGAAGTTAGAGGAGCATTGACAAATTCTATTTCACTTTGTGTGGCCCCCCCGCCTCGCCTTCAGAGGCACTTCCCTTAAAGGGAATAAACTTACTTCAGGGTTTTCTCCTATATCGTTGTCCTTTCCCCTTATTTTAATTATTTTAAAAGACGTTTTCTTTCTGGCTCTTGGAAAGAGAATAGGAAACCTTTGGGACTTATCAGACCTTTCCCTAGTGCCAATTGTCGGTCTGTTCCCAGGGGAGGGTGGGACAATCGGGGATGGTGGTACGGAGGGGGTAGACAGACACACACACACAGACACAAAAACACACCCCCTCAGACACAAATACGTTCCTTAAAATTTACATAGAGGTTTTTTAAAGCTTGGCATATCCAGCCTTCAAAAGACCCGTACCTTGGCCATTACAAATGCTCAGGTCTTATTTCCCTTTTTGTCTATTCTATCATCATAATCTTGTCTTTACTTCTGGTATTTGGATTATAGTCCTAATTGGCCAATCAACCCACCCCAGGGGACTGTCCTGGGGCGACTTTTCGCTCCCCCTTTTCCCTGGGACCTTTTTCCTTGTCCCATTTTTCACGGGGCTATCAGTCAAGCCTCCCCCCTCTTTCCCTGGGGCTGTCTTCCAAGCCCCCTCCTTTTCCCTGGAGCTCAAGCCCCCCTTCTTTCCTTGGGGCTGTCTTCCAAGCCCCCTCCTTTTCCCTGGAGCTCAAGCCCCCCTTCTTTCCTTGGGGCTGTCTTCCAAGCCCCCTCCTTATCTCTGGAGCTCAAGCCCCCCTTCTTTCCTTGGGGCTGTCTTCCAAGCCCCCTCCTTTTCCCTGGAGCTCAAGCCCCCCTTCTTTCCTTGGGGCTGTCTTTCAAGCCCCCTCCTTATCTCTGGGTTCAAGCCCCCCTTCTTTCCTTGGGGCTGTCTTTCAAGCCCCCTCCTTATCTCTGGGCTCAAGCCCCCCCCTTTTTCCCTGGGGCTATCTCTCGCTCAGTCTCTAGCGCTTCGTCTCTTCACCGGCCAATTCCCTCGCGGGAGATTGGAACCACGGTTAGAAAGACTCCACACTCGCTTCCCAGATCCGGACTGTCCGGTCTGAGTTTCACACACACAGCAATCAAGCCCCAAACCCTGCCCAACCAAGCAATACTTACAGTCTCCTTTTCTTGCTTGGATCTTCGTGCACAAGAATTATGGGCGACCGCGGTTTTCCCGGGGAGCTCCTGATCCCCTTTTGCTTTATGAGTCCTCCTCTCCCACGGGATTTGTCAGCTTGAAGTCCCAGAGATCCAGGGAAACCCAGCGGGCTACCGAAATCAGTGGGGCACCTCCCGCTCGGGGTCCTGGAACACACTGGAACCAAGTGCTGGCTCCCGGACGAGCCCCCAAAGTGTAATAAATGACCAAGCCTTGTAATCAAGGTAGGTTTAGTTTTATTTGTGAGGACAAAGTCAATAAAGCAAAAGCACAGCGCTGGGTGCTTGACCCAAGTCAGAGGCACCCCGGGAAAGTCACGTTATCCCTTTATATACATTTAGGGTTGCATCAGTCACATACATATTCATTTTAAGGTTGGGTTATTATAATTAGTTTTAAAAAGGGGCAGGGTTATCCTAATTACTTTGGGGGGTCTTATTAAGGTAAAATCCTGTCTTTTCGTGCATGTGCACTACTGCCCAGTGGTCGTGGGAAAGGTCCTTGGCAGGAAGGCCCACAGTTTTCTTCAGAGCGACCTCTTCACCCCTGGTGAAGGGGTTATCTGACCTCCAGACCGCCAGTTTGGTTCTCTCCAGATGGTGGATGCAGTGGTGTTTATACCTCCACAGTTCCTCAACTTCCCCCCTTTGTTCCCCCAGGATTGGTCATTTCAGGCCTCTTCATCAAATTCCCCATATGTCAGCAAAACAAAGAATTATTATGGCGAAAGCCAACAACACTCTCCCCCATCTTTCACAGCAGAGTTCTTTCCATGGCTGAAATAGATATGGGATTGAAGATCCCATCGCTGCTTGTCCTATTGCATAGATAGTACACCGTTGGTGAAAATCCCCCTTCCTTTTCTGTCAGGCAGTGCTCGGAAAGAGCTCTAAGTTATTCAAATTCCCACAGCAGTCTTGAAAGATAACAGTGACTAACTTATGTAAGTAAGTGGTCTGTTTTTTTGGGGAAAGCTGTGGTTTGTGTTCCAACCCTTTTGGGGAGAATAAATTTAGAAGTGTTTCTGTTTGTTTATTTTATTGAAAATTCAAATCTCAACTACTCCAGTGGGCATAGAGTTAATAAAATGGTGTCATCACAAGAGCTGAGGTTGTGTCAATGTACAAATAGGGACCTTTCGTTTTCAGAGTACTGATAAAGTGATTTGGGGTGTGTCTACCTACAGGCATCATTTCTCCTTTCCTCCGTGAGTGAATGTTCATGTTCCAGGATAAGAAGACCATTTGTGTAACCTGAAAAATACAACCTGTGTACCTTTATTCCAGAATAACAATGTCTGTGCACCTGAGCTAATTGGGAAGAACAGAGGTACCAAAAGCTTTAGCTGAGGCAGTTCAAACTGGGTGTGAATACTTCATCCCCTTTTTCCCCTAACCAGCAGACGTTTGAGGTATAGATGATTTTTCTGAATAAACTGAAATAGACCTCTTTTAAAGAAAACCTTGCTGTCCGTATTGGGGGGGCTGCACAGCTTTCAGTGCTTCTGTTTTAAATGCTGCTACAAGTTTGTGTGTAGACAAGGCTCAAGAGAGTTATGGTAGAGCTATTGGAAAGGGAAGTGATTTTTTTCTTAGATTGATTACAATTATTTGGGCTTTCTGTTTGTTTTTAAACACCTATTTAGCTTTTAATTAACATTTAAGAGAAAGGAAGCTGGTTAAATATTCAATACCTCCTCCCTTTCAATAAGATAGAACAGTACACAGCGCATGATGAGGCCTCAGGGAAGTGTGGAAAAACAGAGAAGAACAGCAGGCTCCTGATTATCATTTTCAGGGGGACTGGAAAGATTAAACCCATCTGATTATTATTACCATTAGCAATAATAATGTCGAGGCTTTTTTAGAACATCAGAAAGCAGTTTAAAAATGCAGTTATTCTTTAAAACTGTATATGCTGGGTTTTGCCTTTAAATACCTTTACTTTTCCCATCCTGTTCTTTACTTATTTTGGGGACAAGGACGGAGTATTTTCTAATAAGTCTTTTTAGTAGCTTAGTAGGGAGGCTCCAGATGCTGGAGAAGTTATTGTTAATGCTACATGCCCTTATTTTCATTTTGATGCAGTTCTTTCAGTCCAAGCGAGTTGGCAGCCTAAAACCATGCAGCCCTGAAACCTCAGCTAAGCAAGTGGGAAAGAGCTATTTGCCACCATGCTCTGTGCTAGGATCTAGTCTCTTCCCCCTTTTCTTCTTCCCCTTTGAAAAATCCAGTTACCTTCTGTCCGTGAGTCTGTTATTCCTCAAAATTGATCATAAAACATTCAGAAAAAAATGCCTCAATGAAAAGAATTGATTGGAAAAATATACTAGTATTTATAATTCAATAAATACCCTTCCTAAACTTAAATTCCTTCTTTTTGATTTTTGTGTACCCTAATTTATCTCACAAAATACTTCTTTTGTTAGCAATCCTGTTTAAAACAATATTAACTAAAAAAAGAGACCATTTTACATTATAGAATATACCTCAAACCACTGACCAAAAGATTATGTATTTTTTAAGCTTGCTGTTTCTTTTAGTGTGGTGAGACAATTTACTTGCAAAAAATACTTTGTTTACATCAAATATAGTACAAAAATGATTTTTTAATTATTGTGTTATGTAAACATATTTTTTAAATGGAATTGCTGGCACCAGATATCAGTTGTGTAAATATATATGACTGAATGAGTGGTTGCTTTTTTTAAGGAGTGAGGAGATAGCAAATGCTAAAATGCATAGCTATTGGATATGTTTCATATAGTATGACTTCAAGGTTTACTGGCTATAAGAATGCATTGATTTTTAAAACCAGAAATAGATATTTTGCAAAAAGATTTCTGACTGCATATAAAACAAGACTTTCCAATTCAACTTTATAATTAGCTTATTGTGATGACCTACTATCAAATGCATGGTGACAGTACGAGTTTTTTAAGTAGCTGCTATCTTACCTGTTGTGTGGTGACCTATTCAGTGCTGTGGCTTTTTATTTTCAAAAAAACCCAAGCTATTTCCTCCATAATTCTTTCTTCCAAATACATAAATACATGAGTATCTTTATATGTAAGAGTTAATGATGTGTATTTACTGGCTGGACTAAACAAAAAATTAGTCCAATTAGTTCAATAATTGGTTATTTACCAAATACTTTCTTAATTATTGAGAGTCCATTTCTACTGCAGCTGTAAATGATAGAAAACCTCCCATTAATTTCAGCTACAATGTTTTTTTCTTTTAAAAACATTTTTTCATGACTTTTTGTTTCAAAACTCTGTTCAGAGAAATTAAAGGAAAATTTCACAGTTCCATAGGATAATGAAATCAATACCTTCTGTCAGGAGGTTCATATTTAAGTCAAACTGTCATCCAGGTGAACTTAGTACCTTGTGAAGATTTTTTAATTTATTTTATTCGTAAAGGAAAAAAGTTTGAAAAAGTAGCATGCATATATCTGTAAATAGTAAAATTCTGTTATCTAGAAAATTACTATTATATGATTAAAAGTTCTGTGAGCAACCTAAGATGGAAATCTCTGAATTGATTGACCTCAGAGGTGTATCCTTTAGATGCAAATACCAGTAATGTCAATTTTATCTCAGCTGGATATAAATTATATCCAGTTATAACCAGCCTGTGCCCTAGAGCTCCAGAGGATGATAAAGAGCTGATGAAGGCAAAGGCTGGTGCAAAAAGGATTTTGCCTATGGATTTGGGAACAGGATCCTGCCCAGCTAGATAGCGTCAACTTCCCATTGGGAAGAGAGGAGATGAGACTGTAGAGAAGGGTATGCCTCTTTCTCAGCTCACTCCTAGTCATTCTCCGATAAGAGCATCTTCAAGAGGGGTTAGAGTGAAAGCAGGGATTGTTTCAACAGATGACACATAAGAGGAGCGCTCCTAGGTATCGAGGAGACCTCGGGTCTTGTTTGTGGGAGGCTGTGGTGTAGATGTATTTGCTTCTAGTTTAGTAAAGCATCTAAGTCCTGCAAACATTTGTCCTACGCATGCAGAGATATGTAGATAAACCTCAGTCTTACTCTTTCTGTATTTTATTTTTTCCTTTTTACTCCAGATTCTCTGAAGCAGTTGCATAGTAAGGACAATACTGATGAAAAGCAATATCGGTAAATCAATAATTTTTTTCTTTGTTAAGGTGAAAACGCACAAGAAACCAATTCACCTCATTCACTGAAGAAGGATGTAGAAAACATGGGGAAAGGTAAAATAAATAAGGGCCTCTTACATTATAAAACTGCTCTTTGTTTTAATAGAATATGAGGATAATAGGAGCACTTTTGTTCTGCACCATATTTTAAGCTTATCAAGCAACATGAATAATATATGGACCTTTGGGTGGATATAACTGAGATTAATGCATATATATCAATCAATACATGACACTGTAATATAATACTTTAAAATAATATATTACATTGATTTATATTCATGGCTTTCTACACAAAATCTATTGTAGGTCTGTGACACTTCTTTTTAATAACTGCTAAAATATTTTGTCTTACAGTAATTAATTGCTCTGTAATTGTTCTTTCAAGAATTATTTATACAGATTAGCAAAACCACTTTTCTTTTCTCTTTGTTAGAGGAACTCCAGAAGGTTTTGTTTGAACAGATCAATTTACAGAGGAGACTAGAAAAGGAATTCCAGGTGTTGAAAGGAAATACGTCTTTCCAAGTCTTCAGTAAGACATGTTTCTGTGGTTTTGGCGTTATTTATGGGTGGTTGGTTGTCGTCAGATTGTTAAAAAGGGAGAGGTATGTTCTTAGTTGTGTTGACAGGATCTTTGGATTAGTTCTGCTGAAGTTGATGGCACGTCTGCTGTGACTTTTCAGGCTGCCCAAGCAGGTGTCTTGTAGGGAAAATCTGAAGCTGGCTGTCTGTGTTGTTGTATATTCTACTGTTTTTGATAACATTGAATGCTGTGAGTAGACAGAAACATGTCTGGGTCTTCTTGGGGTACAGTGGTCTTAACCAGCTTCTTGTAGGCTTTTGAAGACAGAGTACTTCATCTTTAGGTGGTTCTAGCTGATGCTGGAGAATTGATTTGGCCTGTGTTTAAGGAGTAGAAAGACTTGTTTGGATTTTTCCTCTTAAAATGTGATGTTTGAGATGGCCCTTTCACCACAGCTGATGAGCAGGGGTGATGGAATGTGCTGGGTATGTGTTAAATAAAAGAAAACAAATGGACAATTAGTATGGTTTTCATTAAGCTGCCAGAAAGTTGTACTGCATGCACAAGGATATGGAAAAAGACTATATGTGGACAGAGCACTGTGGAGTTACTTGACTCACAGTAAGCCAAGATAGAAACATTAAAACCTTCCCAGACTAATTATCAGGCTCTTCTGCCATTTGCTAACTTCTCAACTCCTGTGTGACTGAAATGTTTGACCAGCATTCAATGCAAAATGTCCTTGTGCTGGTTTATCATAGTTTCTTGAAGAGTTCAGAAACTCTTGTTTAGTTAGTCCTCCGAGTTCCTTCATAAAAACTCCAGGGACAAAAAACAGTATTACCAGTATCCCTGAGGTAAGCCAGTCAACCAAAGACCACTACTGCAAGCTGAGGAATGTTGCACCTCCCTGGACTGCAGGAAAAGGTGGGAACACAGACAGCATTTTCCTATTATGTAAAGAAAATATGTTTTTTCCCATTTCTGTAGCATCAGATAGGGTAAGTTCAGGGAAGCAAGGAAGTGTGAGGACTGTGGGAATGACTCCTTCTTTAGCCCAAATATCAAAAGATATAGACAGCTTAATAAATAAAGGGGAAGAGCAGCCTGAGGTAATATTAATAAAAAGGATAACCTCATCCTTCAGTATAAATTCAGTAATTACTTGGGTTTGGGAGTGAGGTAATTTACAAATAATTTGTGTAGATCAAAACACTGATGTGTGGTATTGGTGAAATGGCATCTTGGAGTTTTGCCATTCAGGTTACTCATTTATCCTTTTGTTCTTCTACAGTAAAATTAATGCTCTGTCATTGCCGTGTAAATAAACACTGCAATTAAGCCACATGAAATACAATTCAAATAAAAGAAAAGACTACATATGGCCTGTTGGGGCCTTAGCAATATTACATGGCTATGATACTAGCTAGGCCGCTTGCGGCTGCATGGCAGAAAGATAAACTGCAGTAGAAGAATGTAGAAGTAAGCTGAAAAACAGGATATTGTGACAAGGAAGTTGGACATGGAACCGAGATAAGAACGAACCAGTGGGACTGAGAGGTCAGAGTGTGAACAGTATCTAGTAACCAATGATAATTAGTTTTGTAGCATGCTTGGTGCATGGACACGTATACGGAACTCAAAGGGGTATATAACAAGCAGCTTTCTGATAATAAAGTGGATTTGAACTTGCATCTTAGAGATGTGTGAATGGTTCTTTCTCGCTCGCACGGAATGCCCGCGGCAATGGCTGACCAAGGAAGTGGCAACTGTGAATGCCAACTTGAAAAATATGTGGTTTCAATGTACCCACAAAGTAGTGGACAATTTTCTTCAGGATTAAAACAGAAAACAGATAATGTGATATAAACAATATATACAAGTGACTGTAAAACCTATTTACAGATTTAGATTTACCAAAAAAACTCCTCCTCTGCATATAATAAAACAAGAAAAAGGATCTTTGTAAAGCAAATAAGTGTAAAATCCAAGATAAGTGTAGTTTTCCTATAGAGCAGTATGTGTTCCAGCAAAAGAGATGGGTTCTGTTCCAGGCTCTCGCTGCCGGACAGGGCTGCTGCTTTAGGTCAGATATTAGCAACTATTTGTTTTGCCAGGTTTCCCAAGTTACCTGCCTGTGGTGGTATTGGATAGGGAGGAGCTAGGGAGAGATCCAACTAAAGGAAAGTGGAGGTAAAATTAAAATTGTATTGATAGATTTATCACAGCTTGGAGACACCTGAGGCTGTAGGAGGGAGCAAAGAGCAGGCAGGTAACAGGCTTTATATCCCAGTCTGGCTCACTACAGTGTTGGGCTGAGTGGCTATGGGGACTGGATCTCTGTCCCATCCTTAAAGCTGCTGAGGACAGGAACACACAGCCAGGGTAATTCTCACTCTCATGAGTGGGGGTGGTTCTCCCTGTGCTTTGTGCTATCTGTAGGTAAGTGAGGAGCTTGTGGCTTTTAAGTCTTCTCAACCTTTTTTAAAAAGGAGAAAATTCATCCCTGTTTCAGCAGGGAGCCGATGTGTGAGATGTGGAAGGTAACGTTGTGGTTCTCTAGAAAATGCTCCTGTTGGGTTACCTGGAGTTAACTTGAAAGTCACCTTTTTTGGGTCTTGCATTTGGAACTGAGCATGTATGAGACGTTACATATTAATAACATCAAACCACCACCCACAGCAGTGCTATGCAGTGTTGTGTATAAACGGTGTTTAGTTTCCATGTTCTCTTAATGGAAATTGCTGTTAAATGAGAACTGATCTTATTTGCAAGCTCATTTAGCAGTACTATGCTGCATGCTTCTCTGTGGCTTGTACCTGCTTGAAATGTGGCCTGTGATAATTTATAAAACAGCAGACCTTGTCTTCTACTGTTTGCACCTTTATTTTTTATATTGCTATTGTACTTGAAAGCTGCAGATGAGTTTTTCCCTTGCTTATAAGGTCTCTCAACGCAGAGATCACTTGAAGAAAATAATAAAAAAAAAGATCAGATCACTTGAAGAAAATCAAAGAATTTGCTGTCCTGATAGAAATATGAGCACTTGTGCACAGTTGACAACGTGTTCTCCCAAAACCCTTCACTGGTTTGTACCTTTGGTGTTGGCTGGCATGCATTTTGTCCGACTGCATTTAACAATGTGGTAATAAAATGATGGAGACGTAGTCTGGATAGTTAAAGTATTTAATTTAGTGTTAAGAAAACTATTTAAATATTCATGCCTTTTCTCTTGGGTATTGTTCATGGCTTTGTCTGTAAGCATTCAGACTTGGATAAATGCTGCCAGAAAAAATAATATCCTTACCATTAACACCCCATTTCCACTGTGAGCTTGGACATTTGCAGTGCAGGACTGAGCAAGATTTCTGAGCCATTTGTTCTGAGAGGTGGTGAGCCTGTGAAGAGGCAGTCGAGAGGAAAGTATTGAGGAGAGAAGGAAAATTTCTCCATATAGCCTACTCAGAGTGAAGCTGGATGACCCCAGTAGTATCTAGCACAAATTATCAGCCTTTAGTGACCAGGACAGGAGGTGGTCACCTTTTTGTACTGCACTGCTTTTTTGGGGCTAGGAAGAGAGGAATTGCAAACCTGCTTTATTTCTGTTGGGTTCTTTTTCTGGTTGAGTTGGAGTAGAGGGAATAGACTGAAAAATTCTATAGGTATTTACTTGAAATCTGAAGAACTTTCTTAAGAAAGTGTCATCATGTCCTTTTCTATGTGGCTGTGCTGTACTCCTTATGGTTTCAGCCTGACAAATTTTCTCACTCTTTCTTTGTTTCATTGCTATTTTCTTGTTGTCCTAAAGTGCCTATTTGCCCTTTAAACAAAGACTTTTGCTCGTTGTTCAGAGAGGACAAAATTCTTGCGTGAAAGAGGAAAACAGAGCTCTGCTCCCTTGTACTTTCTTCTAGCCCCTTCCTATGTCCACATTTGACTGGGGACACGTCCCCTTTCCCCACAGGCAAGGTACATCCTTCCTCTCCACTGTATTGTGCCATGGCTGCTCACTGCCTTCCTGCTCCTGCTTTTGGGGAAGTCATGGTGAGGCTGTACGGCTGATTTGGGAGAGGGTGAGCTCCCAGCACTGTGGCAACACACAGTATTAATAGGAGCTGCTCATTCTCACAGAATCCCAGGATGGTGGGGTTGGAAGGGACCTCAGGAGATCATCCAGTCCAACCCCCCTGCCAAAGCAGGTTCCCTACACCAGGTTGCACAGGAAAGTGTCCAGGTGGGTTTGAACATCTCCAGAGATGGAGACTCCACACCCTCTCTGGGCAGCTTATTCCAGTGCTCCAACACCCAGTAAAGAAGTGAAGTTTGTCTGGAACTTCTGGTGTTCCAGTTTGTGCCCATTGCCCCTTGTCCTCTCACCAGCCACCACCAAAAAGAGCCCGGCCCCATCCATTTGACCTCCACATTTCAGATATTTATAGACATTGATAAGGTCCCCTCTCAGTCTTCTCTTCTCCAGGCTGAAGAGTCCCAGCTCTCTCAACCTCTCCTCATATGGGAGATGCTCCAGGCTCCTCATCATCTTTGTGGCCTCTGCTGGACTCTCTCTAGAAGATGTCTGTCCCTCTTGAACTGTGGGGCCCAGAACTGGATGCAGTACTCCAGATGTGGCCTCACCAGGGCAGAGTAGAGGGGGAGGAGAGCCTCCCTCCACCTGCTGGCCACACTCTTTTTAATGCACCCCAGGATACTGTTGCCCTTCCTGGCCACAGGGCACACTGCTGGCTCATGGCCAGCCTGCTGTCCACCAGCACACCCAGGTCCTTTTCCACAGAGCTCCTCTCCAGCAGGTCAGCCCCAACCTGTACTGGTGCATGTGGTTATTCCTCCCCAGGTGCAGGACCCTACACTTGCTCTTGTTGAACCTCATCAGGTTCCTCTGTGCCAAACTCTCTCATCTGGGCTCAAATCTTTCCATTGCAATTTAGATGTTTCTGTGGCTCCCATTACTGTGCTATTGAAGTATCTCACAGTCATTTAATCCATTAATCCTCTCAATGCACACGGCAGATGAAGCAGTGCTATTATTCCTGCTTTAGTGGCAATGAAAGGAGGCATGGAGAGACACACACATAGAGTTGAGTAAAGCAGGTATTGAACACAGGCTTCCTAAGTCCCGGGCTAGTGTCCCAGCAACCAGCATGACTATTTAACTCTTTTAACTGTTAGTTGTAAATAAACCATTTTAGCTGCCTTGGTCTTTTAGTGCCCTTCTCCAAGCTCTGGGTGTTGAGGTGCTCCATGCTGTTTTCTGTTGGCATTCACCTTGTTGCTCCTGTGGTCCAGGACAGGCTTCAGTCTCCCGGATCAAAATGATT
The DNA here is from genome assembly GCA_907165065.1 of Caprimulgus europaeus. Next base: position 449,550 of record OU015537.1, read on the forward strand.
TTGGTTGCAGTGGGTTTTCTTTCCTCTTCCATTTAATAGTCCATCACTGCACCCAGGTCTCCATCATGCAACTCTCCAAGTTATTTGCTTCTTGTCAGTAGTTTTGTTTCTGTTTTTCTGTCTTTTTCCCAACCTCCAACAGCAATGTTATGGAACACATACTAGCAGTTAATCTTTTACAAAATGAAGTTTTGTCTGAAATGGTTAATGAGGAGGAAAATAAGGAAAGGGGGAGCTGCTAGAGAAGGAAGGCTGGCCTGAGCTGTAACCTGGCTGTCTAGGATCTGTCTTTCAAAGACTTTTTCCCTTCCAAGTTCCACATCACTGTTTATGGAGCTTAGTCTGAATTTTGTTCAAAGCCATCAGCACTATGTTACAAACTACAAATCAAACCCTGCATCCTTGAATGCTTTCTGTTCTCACACATTGGACATCCCTATTGATGTCAACAGATTTATGCCAAAGCAAAGAAGAGCAGTTTTTGCTCTTTTCTTCAGTGTTCATAGAAAGGTGACTAATGACTGCAGAGTCTGGCCCATTGAGAAAATAACTGTGAGAATGAATGCTAGCAACAGAAATTTAGCAGCCTACGTTTGCTAATTGGGGAAGTAGCTGAATTTGATTTTTACACAGTTTTTCTGTTGTCTACAGTGTCTCCTACTAGAGAAGTAGGTTTGGGGTTTTTTTAGACGTGTTTTAAATGGGTGAAGGGCTCTGTAGTGCTTCACAATTCCTCAGTAGTGATTTGATTTGATTTATATGAATTCTGCTGTTTGGTCCCTGTTTTAATTACTGCATCTACTTTTTTTCCCCCCCCTCTTACAGATAATTTTCAAGATCAGATGAAGCAGGAACTGGCATACAGAGAAGAAATGGTACAGCAGCTACAAATTGTAAGTTTGCTTTCTCTGCTAAAAATGTTATGAACTGTCACTTTGTTTTTTAAATGTACCCCTCAAACTTTTTCTTTGTGAGCCATGCAGATGTACTGTTACTGAGCTCAAATTACCTTATACTTAGCAAGATGTAATCATGTAGTTCTCAGATGGCTTAGAGTCTAACTACCTGGAGATTTACTTTCATACAGTAACTACATGGGTCTTCATGTTTCCAATGAATGGAATGAGTTGACTCAACACTGAGAGGTGGTTCTTCAGAGAGAAACATGAGGACTGAATCAGTAAAACTTAAGCAGTTAAATGTTTCTGCCTTGTACGAGTTGCCAAAGCATGCATTTCAGCCCTCAGTAGGGAGTCGGTTCGAGGCCAGCTTCTCACTGGCAAATAAACCTGAGGGTGTGTCTTTTTCAAATTTCAACCACTGGAAGAAATGCTTAACTCAGCAGTAAAGAATCGACTTGCCAAAACACAGTTCAGTGCAGGCACACATTACTGTTTGGTCTCTTGCTTGTTATTTTAAAAACAAGAGGGATTTTGCATGTATGTGTTAATGCAGCTCTAGATCATTGCACTCAACTGTGCTGGTTTTGAAAACTTGACATACTTAATCCAGTACAAGCAGGGTGGAGTATGTGAAGCTGTTTCTTACTCAGATACTGCTTAGTGTGGTTTTTAAGAGCAGGGCATTATAACTAATGGGAGGCTATCAGCTAATGCTTGTTTTGCTAGTGCTTTTTCTGTGATCAGTCTGACATTATTTAACAGGGGTTTTTGAGGCAGGCTTGCCAAATAGCCCCACTTACCTGTGCTTGAGCATCTAAATTTTCCTTGTGCTTGTCACAGACTCTGGTGCGGAGAAGGCATTGTACAGTCTTCTGATACTGTCATTTTCTAATCGATAGGTTAGGACATAAAAATAAAGCTGAAGGCCAGGATTGTCAAACTTGTGCACCTATGTTTAGAAGCATTGAGGAGTGGCCATATTTTTAAAGCTGCCGAACATTCCTGCTCCCTGTTCCTGCTGACTTCAGAGATTTCAATGAGATAGAGGGTGCTTGAAGGAGGTTGTTTATGGAGGAAATTGAAGTCCAGAATGTTATAAGTGAATTTGACTCAAAGTCCAATAATAAATTTAAAAGTAATTTATTGAGTAGGAATAGGTGAGCAAAAGCAGCGCTGGGCGGCCGGGGAGTCTGCGCTCCACCAACGGCTCGCACCTCAAAGCAGTCAGTTCTCCATATTTAAGGTACATTCCAATACATATTCATTAGCCAATGCAAAACGCCTATGCATATGCATGACCTTTCCCCGCTCCGTATTAAAATTAGGTCTCCTCCCCTCCACGCCTGCGGCAGAGCTTTGTGGTGGTGGTCGTTGAGGGTCTTAGAAGGAAATCTTCATCGCAAGCTATAGTTACCCCCCCCTTCTTCATCGTCACCTTTAATCAACCTCTTGATCTCGCACATGCGCACTCTCTTCTTGAATCTGAGCCTGAGTCCCTCTTTTGTTATTCTTGCTTATCAGCTCTAAGTGGGTTGGAGTTTTCTACAGGCCCTCATCCCTTTGGTATGTGGGGAGTTGTTCTGTTCTATCACCTGCAAGGCCATTTGGCATGGAAGGGAGTTTCCTGTTATATCATCTACAAGGCTCATCCCTGGCCATCTTGGCGTCTAGGTCCTGTAATGAATTATTCATTAGGCCTCACTCCTGACATGTTAAGAGCCCGCAATAAACTGGCTACAAGGCCTGTCTTTGTTAGGTTAAGGTAAGAAAACTATGAAGCTAGAAATGTTAGCGCTTACAGCTTAAAGAGACAAACTAAAAATACCAAATGCCCGACACATGTCTTATAAGTGAACTTCAGGCTCAATTTGTGGTTAAACAACAAGATGCTTAAGCATAGCATTGTTAAACATAGCATTGTGGTTCGACATTACACAAGTTGTTTCTCAAGACAAATCGATTGTTTGATTAGCAAATTCTCTTAATATACCTATTACAAGAACATCTTTGGAGATTTTTTTCTGCTGGTCTCCACTCTTTTTCTTTAATGCATCTAGTTGTTACTGTGTTCCCCTTTGTCACCCATGCCAGGCAGGGTGTTTGGCTTGATCTGTGTGAATTGCGTTGTCACAGAAGATGGTAATTAGGATGCCATCCTGCAAAGTACTTACCCTACTGCTTTGGACTTGAGGCAGGTGACCTATCTGATTCCTCCTGTGAAGCACATTTAAGCACAAATTTTGTGGGCCCACTTCAGCCTTTATCTCTTGTGTCAGCTGAACTCAGAGCTAACTCTCCCTCCCAGGAAAAGAATGGATCATCTCTGCCATTCACTTTGTGGCCCAGTTGTGAAGTTGTTTCTGAAACTGGGTATCACAGACCTCCATCAAGCCAACTGTGGTGGTTTCTCTGATTTACAAGAAGTGGAGAAATCACAAGGTTTAGTGTAGTGCTTTTCTCGGGCAGGAAAATAAATATGATCATGTAATTCACACCCTTTTCACTTACTGATTGTGATAGTTTAACTTAGCTGGCAGCCAAACAAGACACAGCCACTTGCAGCCTTCCCCCCACTCCGCCCCCTTCCCCCCCACCCAATTGAGGAGAGAATTGGAGGGGTAAAGGTGAGGAGACTTGTAGGTTGAGATAAGAACAATTTAATAATTAGAGTAAAAAAAAAATTAAAATAATAAGAATAATAAGAGTAATAATGATAACAGCTAGATATCTATATGAATGATGCACAGTACAGTTGCTCACCACCTGCTGATAACGATCCCGGAGGAGCGAAAAGGAACCCCGAAACTGAAATCACAATCCCGGAAAAGCGAGCCCGAGCGATTCCCGAGAGAATCCCCCCTTTCCGGTCAGCCCCGGTGAATATACTGAACATGACGTGACATGCTATGGAATATCTCATTGGCACATCCACCTGTCAGTTCTGGGTTTTACTAACTACTGCACTTTTCTTCTCCACTCCCCCCTTGCAGTCCTCTGCTCTTGCAAACTGCCCAAGCACAGTGTCCTTGGAGTTATCAACATTGTTCTCACACCAATCCTCACTGGAACCAAAACACAGTGCTTTCTAGCTGCTAAGAAGAAAATTAACCCTGTCCTAGCAAAAACCAGGACACTGATGCACGCTACAGAAAGACTAATAGTCATTTAATCATTAAACAGAACTGCCTGAATGTACTTAGAGAATAGTTTCAACATTTAATATACTGCACCAACAATTCAGGACCTCTTCACTCACTGTGACTACCTGATTTTAATTATAATTAATAGAAATGTTGTCTAATCGTCAATAAGTCTTTATGCTCACATTTGGGTGTCCCTCCCAGTATCGAAGGAGGTTGTGTATCAGTGAGATCAATAAAAGGATGTTTGCATATGAAGAACTGAGAGATTGCTGCAAATAACCAGTGTGTTTGTTTAAGCCAGATGCAGAAATCTTCAGTGATGTTTTGGTTGATAACTGAAATGGAGTCAGCACTTTTGATGTGATAATCCCTGCAGTTACTTTAATTAATTCATGTGAATATATTTAGTATGGTTATAGCTAGAATTAAGATTAATGAGCTGAACGTGCTAACAGTAGAACTCCTTTGGTCTTCTTGGGTTATGGCATGGATGAATTAAAGCTTTTGGTGCAGAATACACAAAAAGCATAGTTGCATTTGATTTTTTGTGTGTGTGTGTTTGTTGTTTTGTTTTTAACAGGGGTAGGTTGTTTTGTTTTGTATGTACCTGGTATGCTATACTACTGCTTTAACAGAGCTGCCTGCACCTAATTTTCTTATTAACACAGAAGTGCAAAAAGAAAAGCAGAAGTGTTTAATGCATACTCATATCTTAATTTTACTTACAGCTTTATAGGTGTATACCTTTGTAGTATTAAACTCAAAATTTACTGGTATAGTAGCCACAGAACTTGGCTTAATTGCCTTTTTTGTTTTACAAACAATATAAATGCACAGAGTCACTTTCTTTTGGCTTTTCTCACTACTGGAGGATTATACAACTTAAATTAGTCCTTCCTGAAGCCTTGTGCATGATCATGAAGGCACCTTTTGTAACAGTGGATACCAGAGGCAGATTTTGCCCTAACGATGGTTTCACTCACCCTGAACTGGAGTGCTTCAAGCTGTGTAACTGGGTAGTCAGACTTTAAAATAAACTGCCTTGGAGTGTTGTTTGTGTCAGAGATGTCTGGAATACAAAAAGCCGAAGCTAAGCATTAAATAATTAACCAAATATAATTGTATTTGAAAACTTTCTAGTACAAGCACCCACTGTAACTTGACCGTGACACGGAAAGGACTGCTTGAAGTTAGTACTTCGTGCTCAGCCAGTACTGAACACTGAACGTAACACTTTTTTATCACAGTTCTTCGGTGACATTGTGAAATTGCAATGCAGAAGGCAATGATAAATCGCCAGGAGTGGAGGGGAGCCCGGCTGAGTGGAGTGGCAGCTCGGGGGGGGGAGAGGTGGATGGGGCGGCCCTGGCGTGGGCTTCGGGTGCCCTCTGCTGCTACCCGTCGTCACTGTACCTGCAGCGGCTGGGAGTGGCATGCATTTAGTATTCTTCATTAAAAGCCTCAGTTGAAACAGTGTTTAATCAATGGAGTTTTATTTTAATGCTCTGTCTGCTTCGGACTTCTAAAAAAATATTTTATGACTTCCTGAGAGTCAGGAGCAAGGCTCAGATCAAATGGGGGGTGGCTTCTGTTCTGTTACATCCTCTGCGATGAATGTTGGCTTCTTTGGACATAACCTGACTTGGTAGGTAGCTGGAGCAGTGGGACGTTGTGTGGCCATCAGCAATTTCTGCTGAGAAAGGAGTTGGTGAGGGTGTCCAGAGCAGCTACCAGGAAGTATCGCAACCAGTTTGTGCCAAACTCTCAGCCAAGTGCCAGGAAGCAACCAATCATTGTATTTAACAAGAAAGTGGATCTTAAATCATTGAATGCATTTTTCTCTTCTTCCTCTTTCAAAGTGCTGTCTCCCAAATTGGCTAAGTACAGCATGTGTACTTGGAGGTCTTATGTAAAATATGGGTTTTTACATATGGATTCAGGTGTGGATCATCTGTCTTCTATTATTAAGCTGTACAGAAATGGCCACTGAGAAGAAATTGCTGCCCGGGAGGTTGGGGTAAATTCTAACATGCCATATGTGGTACCACTTCCGAAGAGCTCACCTGACTTTAGAGTTGTCGATTTCTGTCTAGTGTGACCAGAATTCATCTGTCAGGACAGCTCAGCCAACCTAACAAAGTCCTGAGTCAGCTCCTGCTTGAGACTCTGTGTCTGATACTGTCTTCTGAGCAACTGTGATAGTGTATCAAATTTAAAAAGCATGAACTTTCTTCCTAGCTGCCTGGTGGGAGAAAAAAATCAGAAGCAGCATTTCCAGAATGATGATTTTTATCCTTTTATGGTTTTGTGAACCTCTCTAAAACATCGCCACAGAGAAGTAGAGTACCAAGTAGCAAATTGAAGCTCCTGCAAACAGGATAGCTTTTCTTAATTTCCTTTCAGGGGTCACTTACAAATAGTTTGTAGGTTCTCAGGAAGTGCTGACCATGGTTGTAATCTATGCATCAGGAAAAGCTAAAATGGTGTTCGTCACTCTGCTATTGTGGTTTAGATAACTAAGATCAGGTAGTGATCAATCCCACTAATTTTACATAGGGATAAAAGGCAGCAGGTCTTTGAGACATGTTAGAAATGTGAATTACTCAGGCAGTCCCTTGTCTTTCCAACTCAAGTGGAAAGTGTTGGTTTGGTTTCGTTTGGGTTTTTATACTCCCATGAACTGAATTCCTCCACATTAGCCTAACTTTGGGCTGATAATAATGTTCAGAGCTCAGAACTGGATCCAGCTGGAGCTCCTCTGATGTTAGATGGCCTTCTACACTCGGTGCTGTGTGGGCAACATTATCGAAAATTGTCTATAAAATAAGGGTTATGAGAAAATCTAGCTAAGTTAGAATATAAGGAAAAACATAATTTCTGAATGTCTTGTGTTCTTGGAGAGTGTCAGGACTGTAATACTAGCTAGGCCTCTTTCAGCTGTGTGCTAGGGAAGATAAGAAAGGAATGTGAAGGACTTGTGAAAGTAATAAACATCAATTAAAGGAAGATGGATGCTGGCTGAGAAGAGCTGGAAGTTACGCCAAGGAAGTGAACCCGAACCGAGATAAAAGCGAACCACTTGGACTGAGAGGTCAATATGTGATTAGTATTGTAAACCAATGGTAATTAGCTTCGTAATTTGTGAACATGTATGCGGAAGTAAAAGTGTATATAACACGCAGCTTTCTAATAATAAAGGAGAGACTTGCCGACATTACAGAATGGGCATTTCTCCCGTCGCCGCCGACAGTGCTGCTTTGAATCAATTCTGTTCTTCAGAGGCAGACAATAAAATAAATCAGAAACTATCTACCTGCAAAATTGATTTCTATCTCTGCATCATCTTTCATCCTATTCTTTAAAGATTGACAAGGAATATTTAAAAGAAGAAAAAAAATCTACCATGTGGTAATGTTGGTAGATCTTCAGAGGTACGAGATCATGTTCCTCTGGGTCCTACTGTAATTAAGAAAAGCACCAGTAGGTTTAATTCCTATTTTAGGTTATATATGGAAATTAGGTGCTTTGTACAACTGTATTCATTATACAAACAAGGAATATCCACATTTTTGTGTGCAGAGGCCTTTGTCACTGCATGCCTGTTACTCTATATTTGAAAAGTGGAAATATGAAATAGCAGCACTTTATTGGGATTTTTGATTTGGTTCTCTACTTAAAGTGGTCCAGCTAGATTGACCTTGACAAATGTTAGAGGCAAACATTGGTTCAGCAGAATGGCTCTTGGATTTATTGAGCTGCATCTTGTGCTGAAGTGCCTGTCCACTGACACCTAGATAACAACAGGTAAAAGAGCATTTCTGAAACTCTGTGTTTACTGTGTCTTCAGACTCCAAGGCAGATTTCATTACCTTCTCTTCCCCACCGCTCCCCAAACAAGATAGATGTTTATATTTTTTCTCATTAATTTCTTCTTCTGTGCTTTAGCAGTTGGGATGATACTGAAGGTCTATATGTTCTGTTATCTTCATTTGGGTTTTGGTGGTGGTGTGGCGGATGAAGAAATGACCAACACCGAGATGTCTTCAGGCATCAGGCATCAGCACTTTATTGAAGCTTCGCAGTGCTTATATATATCCTTTTTTCCTCCCCACGCCCCAAGCACGCGGCACTCTCTCACTTTTGATTCGTTACCCCTTATCACACACGTGCCTGAACAACTGACATGATTGGATAAATCCACCTGCTCACGAGCCATTCTTTCACTTCTGACTGGTTACTGATTGCAGCTCACAACCATCCTTATCTTCTCTCATACACATTCTTGCTTTTTTCCCCAAACTTTGTTTTATTTTTCACTCAAGTCAGGAATTAATTGATCAAGGCTGAGGCCGCCTGCAGCTTCGACTCTTAAAGCACCAACAGTGGTGGTGTTCTCCAGATTTAGTGGTACAAATTTGGAATATGTACTTTTGATGCCAAAGGTAGCATACATCTCTGCATACAGAAAAGTGAACTTACAAGTGCTATTTTCAGCAGAATTTTGTTTGCCGCTGTCTGCTTTTTTAAGACAGATGAGCGAAATTTGTATCTTGGCAATGGATCTGGGTATGCTTTGGGTTAATAGGATGGAGCTGTGCCTCTTTCTCCAGTAATTTTAAATGTTAAAGGAAAGGAATGCCTTGTAGAATTAATGGTTATTAAAAACAGAAGCAAAAGCTTCCTTTCCTTTAGAATCTGCAGAAATTCTAATAAAAAATGGATGCATACGTACCAGAGAGCCACAAGCCAGCCTCTGCTATTGCATGTCTACAGGATCCTTTTTTCTATTTTATTAGTGTGCTCTAGTACTTAAAAATGCATAGGGGAGAGACCGCATACTCCAGCTGTGACTCTCTATTGCCTTGCATCCTGTGCAGATTGGCACACTTTCCTGAACACATCACTACTGACCCAGGAGGGAAGAGTCTCTGAACTCAACTATAAGTACTTTCACAGGGCAATAGTGGAGACTCACACTCTAGGGCAAGCCGTTGGCACTTCCATTCCTCCTCCAGCTGTCAAAGGCTCACTGCATGCTTTTTCTCCTTGATTACACGCAGTGTTCTATCCAGAAGCACCATGTGTGCAGAGACTGTAGCTTTCCAGTGGCAGTTCAGCTGTACATGTCTCCTTTCCTGCATAAATAAGTGTTCTGACTGAGGTCTCAAGTGCACTCTCTGGAAATGAGAATTGTTTAACTAAATACCTGTAGATAAACATCAGATAATAGTGCTTTGAAGTACCGAAGATCCCCTCTTCAAGAAACAGAAGTCAGGGTGATATATCATTGTGTATCCCTGTATTTGGTTTGCGTGGCAAGGTTTTGGGAGTGGGGGGGGGGCGGGGGACCTGGGGGTGGCTTCTGTGAGAGAAGCTGCCAGAAGCTTCCCCCATGTCCGACACAGCCAATGCCAGGTGGCTCCAAGAACGGACCCGCCGCTGGCCAAGGCTGAGCCCATCAGTAACGCCTCTGGGAGAACAGAATTGAGAAAAAAAGGGAAGAGAGGAAAAACAAGCTGCACACTTTGCAGCTGGAGAGAGGAGTGAGAAGATGTGAGAGAAACAACCCTGCAGACACCAAGGTCAGGGAAGAAGGAGGGGGAGGAGGTGCTCCAGGCGCCGGAGCAGAGATTCCCCTGCAGCCTGTGGTGAAGGCCATGGTGAGGCAGGCTGTCCCCCTGCAGTCCCTGGAGGTCCATGGTGGAGCAGATGACCACCTGTAGCCCGTGGAGGACCCCATGCCAGAGCAGGTGGATGCCCGAAGGAGGCTGTGACCCCGCAGGAAGCCCGCGCTGGAGCAGGTTCCTGTCAGGACCTGTAGCCCGTGGAGAGAGGAGCCCACGCCGGAGCAGGTTTGCTGGCAGGACTTGTGACCCCGTGGGGGACCCGCGCTGGAGCAGTCCCTTCCTGAAGGACTGCACCCCATGGAAAGGACCCATGCCGGAGCAGTTCGTGAAGAACTGTCAGTCATGGGAAGGACTCACGTTGGAGAAGTTGCTGGAGGACTGTCTCCTGTGAGAGGGACCTCACGCTGGTGCGGGGGAAGGCGTCCTCCCTCTGAGGAGGAAGCAGCGCCAGAAACAACGTGTGAGGAACTGACCCCAACCCCATTCCCTGTCCCCCTGTGCTGCTGGGGGGAGGAGTTAGAAACTGGGAGAGAAGTTAAGCCCGGGAAGCAGGGAGGGGTGGGGGAGATGTTTTAAGATTTGGTTTTACTTCTCATTATCCCCTCGTCTGACTGGCAATAAATTAAATTTGTTTTTCCCCCAAGTCGAGTCTGTTTTGCCCGTGCCAGTAACTGGTGAGTGATCTCTCTCTGTCCTTATCTCCACCCACGAGCCTTTTGTTATATTTTTCTCCCCCTGTCCAGTTGAGGGGGAGGGGTGATAGAGTGGGCTTTGGTGGGCATCTGGCATCCAGCCAGGGCCAGCCCACCACAACCCCACCTAGAGATGGGATGCAAAGGTGAAGTCTCCAAAAGAGGATGGTGTACAGAAGCTTCTTTGATGTCCAAGTGTAGCAGGGATCAGACACGTGTTTTATAAATGAATCTCCAATAATCCTATCTGCTTGTCTGTGCTTTGGTTCGTGGTGTTGTCACCGAAATTGGGAAATAAACTTCTTAACACCAAAATGTAGTCTTAAGAAGCAGACATTCTTTATTACGGCGCCGGATGCACGGGGGATCGCTCCACCTATCGTGCATGCCGACTCGTCTCTCCACAAAAGCTTTATACTATCAAAACATGCATATTCATTACTTTTCCGAGAAGTCATTAACATATTAATTACATTTTCAGGAAATTATTAATATATGTAAATGTCCCTTTCGCATGTGCACTCTCTCTGGTGGCCGTCATCACTGTGTCCTTTGGTTGTACTTTTCCTTTGCGCATGCTCAGCTCTCTCCTGGGCCTGTCTCCAACACTTCTGTCTACCTTGTCCCAAGGAGTTAGCTCAACACGTTCTCTTGTCACATCCCAGTGGTCAGTAAAACAAAGAGTCTTAGTGCTTCTATGGACACTAAGGTCATAAATTTCCATTTCTGAAATTCTGTGATGAAGAGACATTGTTCTTAACTCCACTACTAAGTTAATGATTAGAAAAGGCCTGGGACTTGACAGTCTCTTCTCGGTGAGGTTTCTGTGATTACCTCATTCAAACTTAACAATCCTAACTTACACATTACGCTTTACAGTTTTCTACTTCTTTTAATCAAACCCAACTCTTCTATATGATCAAATCTTGATTATTTTATCAGACTACTTGTAACAGTAGAACTGCCCTAAGCTCCTCTACTTGCACACTTCCTTTGCCCATTTCACTTATTTTTTCCCCAGTGGCAACTTCCAGTGCCGTGGCCTTATAATTCCACTCATTTTTTGCCTGTTGTCCTGGTTTTTAGCTGGAACAGAGCTGGGTTTCTTTTTCAGCAGCTAGATTTGTGCTGTGTTTTGCTTCCAGCCTGGGACTTGTTATGAGAGCGACACTGAGAACATCCCAGTGTTTGCATTTGTGTCGCTGGCAGTGAAGGACTTTGTGTTCTGTTAGTCCACAAGCACAAGATCTAAGGGGGGAGGAATATTTAAATTAATAAACTTAATTGACAGTTAGATGTGCCAATGGGCTATTCCATATCATATCACGTCATGCCCAGTGCATTAGTGAGGGGCTCTCCCTCTCTGGCTCTCTCTGGCTCTCGCTCGGGCTCTCGCTCTCCCGGGATTGCGGTTTCAGTTCGGGATTGTCGCTCCTCCGGGATCGGTATCTGGGAACCGGCCGGGCTCGGTCAGGAGGGGGGTGGTGAGCTATAACATTGGGTGTCACTCATTTGCATGTTTTGTTACTCTTATCATTATCACTGCTATTTTAATATCAGTATTATTTTAAGTTTTCTCTCTATTATTAAACTGTTCTTATCTCACCCTACAAGCCTCCTCATCCTTGCCCCCAATCCTCTCCCCTATCCCCTGGGGGTGGGGGGGAAGTGGGTGAACGGCTGTGTTGGCTGCTGGCCAAGGCCTAGCCCAGTGAAACTATCACACCTGTAAAATGTTGCATCGGTGAACCATATCCCCCTGAGGTCACTGTCCTCTCTCAGAGGAGGTGCCTCCCAAATTGGAGATGGTTTGCTTGGCAGGGTTTGGAATAACAAGATGCTATCTATATCTTTCTGTAATTTAAATACTTTGATGTTTTCTTTTGTAATAGGCATAATCTCATTGATGCTTTCCAGATAGGCATACCACTGATGGACTGTAGGTTTCTGGGCAATGCCTGCAGGTGACCTGTGTCCTTGTGAACTGTATCCAGGAGGCAGAAGGGTCCCCAGATGACCACACTCTGTCCTTTTCTGATCTGTTCTACCCGTTTCACTGCCCACACTAGAGACAGTAAGCCTTTTTCAAAGTCTGAATATCTCATTTCGGTGTCATTGAAAGAGTGGGAGCTATACTCTAGCAACCTTTTGGGTCCTTCCGGTCATCTTTGCCATATATTGCAATGAGAGCCATGTTCACTGAATCCCCATTTTACATGGACAGGGTTGGATGGGTGTATGGGGCCTAGTTGTTGAAACAGCCTCAATTCTCTTCTTAGTAGTTGCAATGCCTTCTCATGCTGCTGAGTCCATTCTCATCATTTCCCTTTTCTGAGCAGTTTGTATAAGGGATGGGCAATAATAGAAAAAACCATGGATATGTTTGCACCAATATCCTAAAGTTCCCAGAACTTGCTGTAACTCCTTTTTGCTAAATGGGGTCTGCCCATGCTCTATTTTTTCCAGGGGGTCAGAGGGAATAGAAATGTCTCCTTTAATCCACCAGACTCCCAGGAATTTAACCTCCTGTACGGGTCCCTGACATTTGGATGGAGGAATGTCTAGTCCCAAAGTTATCAATTTTCCTTGTACACTTTCCATGGTATGCCTGACTTCCTCTAAGTTTTCTCCACCTACCAGTATGTCATCAATGTATTGATATATTGTGACTCCCAATGGGCTGGGAATTTCTGTTAAAACCTTCACCAAGGTTTTAGAGAGTGTCCAGAGGAGGGACACAAAATTGGTGAAAGGCTTAGAGGGGAAGCCATATGAGGAGAGGCTGAAGTTGCTTGGATTGTTCAGCCTGGAGAAGAGAAGACTGAGAGGAGACCTCATTGCAGTCTGTAACTTCCTCACAAGGGGAAGAGGAAGGGCAGGTGCTGATCTCTTCTCTCTGGCCACCAATGATAGGACCAGGGGAAATGGCAGGAAAATGTGCCAGGGAAAGTTTAGTTTGGACATTAGGAAAAGGTTCTTCAGCCAGAGGGTGGTGGAGCACTGGCACAGGCTCCCCAGGGAGGTAGTCATGGCACCAAGCCTGACAATATTCAAGAAGCATTTGGACAACGGCCTCAGACACATGGTCTGAATCTTGGGATTGTCCTATGCTAGGATAAGAGTTGGACTCGATGATCCTTGTGGGTCCCTTCCAACTCACAACATTCTATGATTCTGCAGCTTGTCGCGTGGGACTCCACACAGCAGCATTTCACTGCCGATAGTTTCCCACAGTACAAGAGGACTTGTCAGTAAATAGAACACATTGCCTTTCATTTTCTGGTAATGTATTACATGGTGGGGTCTCTTGGGCACAAGTCACCTCCTCGGGTAATGCTCTGAAATCTCTGCTTTCTGGTCATTTCATGATCTCTTCCAGGATTCCTGGGCAGTTGGGGTTATCCATTTGAGCCCATTGCATGATCAGTGCCACTTGCTTATTCCACGTGATTTCGGTCACATGATGTGTAAAGGTGACTCTTCCTTTGACTATCCAGTGCAGTCACAGTTCCAAGAGGATCTGTACCTCTGTACTGTACTGACTCCTTGCAGTCGACAAGATGTCCAGCACAGGCAATGGTAAGTTCTATGGCTGAGTGCTAGATTAAGGTGGACAGAGGGGTTCCTGGATCCAGGGAAGCCCAATGAAGGAGCAGAGGTACCCACCAGGAACCAACAACCCTTGTGCATGAGACTGATGTGGTTTGAGTGTTGCCAGGAGCAACCACAGGAGATTTAAATTGCTCTAGGGAGCTCCAGTGACCAGGAGCGTCATGAACAGGGCATGGCGCAGCAGAAAGGGTATGGCGCGGCAGTTTGTGCGGCAGGGCGTGCAGGCAGGGCGCTACAACCTGCTCGTTGGTCTACAGCCCAGGGAAGTGCTCTAGGTCTCTGCCAAAATGGTGGGCACTTGCCTCAGAGCCAAAACCAGTATTCCTGCAGAGAAAGCCCCTGAGAGGGCTGATGCATTCACCCAGATGGAACTGGTAAGGAAGGAGATGTCAGTACAGGCAGCAGGCTGTGGTGAGTGCCCAGACCCTTCTCCCGGTGAAAAGGCATGTACCTGCATAAGGTCTGCACAGGTCAATGTTCTGTTGCGTCAGGTGGCCAAACTGCAGGAAACACTGAAAAGGCTGAGCAGTATAGGAAGAGCTGAGACAGAGATAGATAGGTGGCTTCATAAGCATGCTCCTGCAGCAATCACTGCTCCTGCAGAGACCACCACTGAGAATGAGGCATCTTGGACCCTGGTGACTCACAAAAGCAGGACTCCACTCCAGTCTCCACCCTCCAGCATTAGAACTGAAAACAGGTATGAAGCTTTAACGGCTATAGACACTCACAAGCAAGGTCCACAAGGGGAAACTGTTCCAGCAGGCCACAACAGACATCGTAAAAGGAAATAGCAAGTGCTCATAGTGGGAGGCTATGTTAAAGGGCACCGAGGCACCCATCTGCCAACCTGACAGGGAGTCACAAGAAGTATGCTGCCTACTGGGAGCCAAGATCCGAGATATTGCTGAGAGGGTGCCACAACTTGTCAAGTGCTCGGATTACTACCCACTGTTGCTCTTCCATGTGGGCATGGATGACACTGCAAGCCAGAACCTGAGCAAAATCAGGGAAGACTATAAAGCCCTGGGGGTGCAAGTGGAAAGTATTGGTGCCCAAGTCATCTTTTCCTCCATTTTGCCAGTTGGAGGAAAGGGGGCAGCCAGAAATAGATGCATAATGCATATCAACTCCTGGCTACGTGGCTGGTGCCATTGAGAAGGTTTTGGCTTTTATGTCAACGGGACATTCTTTGAGGACTATAACCTGTTAGGGAGGGATGGAATCCACCTGTCTAGAAGAGGCAAAGGAATCTTTGGGAGCAGGCTGGCCAACTTGGTGAGGTGGACATTAAACTGAGTGACTCAGGGAGTGTGGCCCAAAATAGTAATGCTTATGCCATCGTATCCAATTGCAAAATAAGCCAGGCCAGCAAGAGCAGTGACAAATGTTCCTTAGTTGCCTCCCATGATGAGAATCATAAGGCAAACCATCTCAAGGGTGTATGTGACTATAATGGATCCTCCTGCACCCCTCCAGAGAAACCTACATGCTCAAATACCTCTCTGAAATGCCTGTACACCAGTGCACGCAGCATGGGCAATAAATAGGAAGGAATAAACAGGATCCTGCGTGGAAGAAGCAAAGCAGTAAGTAGGATTGCAACCCTGGATTTCAGGAGAGCTAACTTTAGCCTCTTCAAAGACCTGCTTGGAGGAATCCCATGGGTTAGTGCTCTAGAAGGTTGGGAGGCCCAAGAGATCTGGTTAATATTCAAGCAACACTTCCTCCAAGCTCAGAATTGGTGCATCCCTATGAATAAAAAATTGAGCAAAGGAGGCAGGAGGCCTGCATGGATGAGCAGGGAGCTTCTGGAAAAACTCAAATGGAGGAAGAAAACTTACAAATTGTGTAAGAAAGAACTGGCCACACTGTCAGAGCATGCAGGGATGCAACGAAGGAAGGCTAAGGCGCACTTAGAACTGAATCTGGCGAAGGATGTCAAGGACAACAGGAAGGGCTTCTTCAAGTACCTCAGCAGCAAAAGGAAGACTAGGGAAAATGTGGGGCTGCTGCTGAATGCGGTGGGTGCTCTGGTGATGGAGGATGCAGAGAAGGCAGAGTTACTGAATGTCTTCTTTGCTTCAGTCTCTACTGCTGGCCCTCAAGAATCCCAGACTCTGGAAGTAAGAGAGGAAGTCTGGAGAGAGGAAGACTTGCCCTTGGTCAATGAGGATTGGGTTATAGATCATTTAGGCAAACTCAACACTCACAAATCTATGGGCCCTGATGGGGTGCACCCTCAAGTGCTGAGAGAGCTGGTGGATGTTATTACAGAGCCACTCTCCATCATCTTTGAAAGATCCTGGAGAACAGGAGAGGTGCCTGAGGACTGGAGGAAAGCCAACGTCACTCCAGTCTTCAAAAAGAGCAAAGAGGACCCAGGAAACTACAGACCGGTCAGCCTCACCTCCATCCCTGGGAAGGTGATGGAACAGCTCATTCTTGATACCATCTCTAAACATGTAGAGGAAAAGAAGGTTATTGGGAATGGTCAACATGGATTCACCATGGGGAAATCACGCTTGACCAATCTGATGGCCTTCTATGATGGTATGACTGGCTGGGTGGATGAGGGGAGAGCAGTGGATGTTGTCTGCCTTGATTTCAGCAAGGCTTTTGACTCTGTCTCCCATAATATCCTCATAGATAAGCTCAGGAAGTGTGGGTTAGATGAGTGAACAGTGAGGTGGATTGAGAACTAGTTGAATGGTAGGACTTAGAGGGTTGTGATCAGTGGTGCAGAGTCTAGTTGCAAGCCTGTAGCTAGTGGTGTCCCCCAGGGGTCAATACCAGGCCCAGTCTTGTTCAACATATTCATTAATGACCTGGATGAAGGGGCAGAGTGTACCCTCAGCAACTTTGCTGACAATACAAAACTGAGAGGAGTGGATGATACACTGGAAGGCTGTGCTGACATTCAGCAAGAGCTGGACAGGCTGGAGAGCTGGGTGGAAAGGAACCTAATGAAGTTCAATAAAGGCAAGTGTAGAGACTTGCACCTAGGGAGGAATGACCCCATGCACCAGCATAGGCTAGGGGCTGACCTGCTGGAGAGGAGCTCTGCAGAGAAGGACCTGGGAGTCTTGGTGGACAGCAAGTTAACCATGAGTCAATAATGTGCCCTTGTGGCCAAGAAGGCTAATGGTATCCTGGGGTGCATTAAGAAGAGTGTGGCCAGCAGGTTGAGGGAAGTTATCCTCCCTCTCTGCTCTGCCCTGGTGAGGCCACATCTGGAGTACTGTGTCCAGGCCTGGGCTCCCCAGTTCAAGAAGGACAAGGAACTACTGGAGAGAGTCCAGTGGAGGGACACAAAGATGATTAGGGGCTGGAGCATCTTTCTTATAAGAAATTCTGAGAGACCTGGGTCTGTTTATCCTGGAGAAGAGAAGACTGAGAGGGGATCTTATCAATGCTTAGAAATACCTAAAGGGCAGGTGTCAAGAGGATGGGGCCAGACTCTTTTCAGTGGTGCTCAGTGACAGGACAAGGGGCAACAGGCACAAGCTGGAACACAGGAGGTTCCACTTAAACATGAGGAAAAACTTCTTTCCTGTGAGGGTGACAGAGCCCTGGGACAGGCTGCCCAGGGAGGGTGTGGAGTCTCCTTCTCTGGAGATGTTCCAAATCCACCTGGATGCAGTCCTGTGCAACTTGCTCTAGGTGAACCTTCTTTGGCAGAGGGGTTGGACTAGATCATCTCCAGAGGTCCCTTCCAACCCCTACCATTCTGTGATTCTGTGTTTGAGAGTTGACCATTGGGTGAATTCAGGCCTAATCGCCTGAGCATATGCTTCTCTCTGGTACTAGAAAGTGGTGTCAACGTTGTGTAACTTCAGTGGAAGGAAGGAAATACCTTTGCATTCACCACACGGTAGAAGTTCACACACAGGTAGGTAGGGATGGGGTTTTCTACCCATAATGGAGCTTTTTTAGCTTCAGGAAAGAGCAGTATATTTTGGGAGCTTTACAGAGCTACACCAATACTGTCTTCTGTAGTTCAGTGTCCTGCAGATGCCGATTACCCTGTTGCCCATGTGCAGTATCTCCCTAAACCCAACTCTGCATTTTTCAGGAGTGTTTTTCAGAAGCATTCAGATAGAAGAAACACTGTCTCCATCATCAGTGGCCTGGGAGATTCCAGTTTTGGGTGCTAAAGCCTTAACATTTAAATGACATTCTCATTTTTTTCTGGTAAAACAAGAAGATTAGAGCTTGGAGACAGGCAAAAAGCCGATAGCCCTGCTACTGTGTTATGCCACAAAATCTGGCTTGTGAATTCACTGAAAAAATCCCTAAGGTGGAATAGGCAGATTAGAAAAAAAAGAGCTATTCATATGTAGAAATCTCAGTAATACACAAAGTAGAGAGAAGTTTCTCTTTCAAGAGAAAGTCTGGGGCATCTGAGAAGGGTTTGATAGTATAGATAATGGAGGTTTGCCTGAGCTATGCAAGAAGCAGATACTTAAAAACATTAGAAGTAAGTATAGTGTAACCAGATAACCAGTATCTGTGGCCTTGAGCTCTGTCTGCTGAGATAAGGAGATTAATCTAAGCATCAAGTTGGTCTGGTTTGCCCTCTTGTGCATACTTTCTTACTGTCTGTCAGCATTTTCCAGTTGTCTACATTAATCTGAGCACTGATTTAAAATAAATTCAGTGATATTAATATCCTGAATAAAACAGTATGCCTCCCCAGATGAGAAACAGCAGGTCCTGCCCTGAATGCCTTGTCCAAAGCACTGATCTACAATAAAAGTCTGCCTGAGGATGGCAGCATCAGATGAATGGCACCATTTGTTCCCAGCATCAGGTTTTCATCAGCTGACAAGCCCTGCAAGGAAAGTGCTGTCATCACAGCAGCAAGCATTCCTTGCTTATTTGCTGAGAGTGTGAAGGATGGATGCATTTCTCATGCTGTTTTTGTTTCCAGTGGCACACCATTCCTACAGACAACCGGGATTTGTCTAAGTAGGCCCTAGTGCTTTGAAAGATTAGTTGTTGCTTAACTGCTAAGCTAAACCAGTCAAGCAGAGAATCGCAACTATATTGTTCAGAAGCTATTTCAGATTCTCAATGTGCCGAGCAGAAAAGAGTTGTCTCAAGAAGAAACATGTATGCACATACATACCCACGCAATACACCAAGGGAGTGAAGACTCTGCGTGTTGCAAAGCAACCACTCAGTTAATTCTCTGTGTTTCTCGGCAATTCTTTGCTACTCTTGTTGGGCTTTGTGTTCCTTTGCACAGCAGGTCTTACTGTGTTTAGTCATTCTTCAGTCAGCTGCAATTTGCACTTCATCTTTAACATGAGTTATTTCCACGTGATTCTACAGGTACTAACTAACAAAGTTTCAGAGGATGCTTCTGGAGCAGGTGACTTATGTGTATCCCTTTTTCAAGGATTGTAAATAAATGTAATTCTGTGAGTAAAGAAATCTCAGACTTGGGCTTAGTGTTGGTAACATTTTATCTCTCCTTTTCCCCCCTCTTTTTTCTCTTGTTTTCTCTCTCTTTTTTATTTTTTATTCCCAGAAGCACAGGATCTTTTGCAGCTGTTACCTCGTAAGTTGTAACCCACCACTCAGAAACCTGACTTGTGTAAAGACTGAGAAAATGGAAGGGCTTGGGAATTTAAAGAACAAACAAATCAGGTTCCTCTGAACCCAAGGACAAGTGACCTCAAACCATCATGGACAACCATGTAAAATAGAATGTAGAAGCCATTTATTAGTAAAAAAACCCCAAAACAACAAAAAATGCCTGTCCTGGATCTTTTTTGATGGTACCAAAGTTTAAGTCTTTGTGTTTTTAGGAGGACTACTGAACTTGATAGAGAAAATGTTTTTGATGAATTGTACAGATAAGCTGTGAAAGGAACTGCTGATCCTTTCACATACACCATAAACACTGACAACATCTACCAGTTCATCTTTTGCTTTTGAATAGTGATTGTTTTATGGAAAAAAATGCATGTCTTGCCAGATGAGACAGAACCACATTTGGATGGATGGATAGAGCAACATTAGCCATACACAGTGCTTTTTAAAAGCAGACTTGAAATTCTCACACCCCTCTCCCTCAACCCCTTCCTCCTCTGGTATTTTGCCTGCTGTATGAATTAAGATTGTACTCCTCTGGAAATATTTTACAATTTAATATTGAGTGTAACTAAGAATATAATCACTGTTATCAAAAAAGGTATTTAACTCTGTTGTAGTTTCTTTATCATTCATGTGGATAAAAAGTCTAAAATTAAAAAAAACCTATGAGATAATAGTTAAGCTTCCGTGTAATTTAATGCTATGCTTACTCAACTAAAGAAAAGAACCAGGAAATTTATCCTCAGGAATATCTTTTTAGAAGTATTTTAATTTACAAATAATGTATTGAAGTATTTCATGGCAGAAATCCTCTGTCTCTGGTTATTTAGAAAACATTTGGAAGTAGATTTGGTGGAATTTCAGGAAGTGCCTTGTGGATTTGATTTAACTCTGCTTTCACAGAAATAAAGGGAGACTTATGCCAAAGTCAGTTGACTTTTGAAGACCGCAGCCGTAGTCTTCCAGGTCTTTTACTGATGATGTGCAACACCCCAATTGCCAGGGCTTTCCTGAGTAAAATTCGTCTTCATGCAAAAGGTTTCAGTCCCAAGGACAGTGTCATCCCTGAGCATACAACCATGTAGAAGATCGTCTACACTAATACAGCATAACCAGCACCTGAAAGCAATTTCAGCCCCCCTCCCAGCATTTGGATATGTTGCAGAGTTGCTCTCTCAATATTCCCCTTGTTCCCAGCAAATCCCCAGGAGATTCAATCAGCTGGCTTTACAGTTCCTTGATGCAGCCCAACAGATCTAGAAGGCAAGGGAAGAAGGGTACAGCCTGTTTATGTGTCCTTCACCTGCGTAGTTTGCTCCTGTAGTAGGTAAACTGACAAGACTCAGATTACAAGACTTGTTGAACTGGCAGCATTATGGCTTTTGTAGCACGGAAAAAAAGCAATGAAAGCACCAGAAAAGCCGGACCAGGTCGGACCGAAAGTCCATCCATGCCAGTACCCTGTTCCAAATAGTAGATAAAATCAGATACTTTGTGAAAGCATGTAAGCAATTAGAGATATATTCTCAGAATATTGTTTTGGCTTCTGTATTGGGTTTGCGTGGCAAGGTTTTGGGAGTGGGGGGGGACATGAGGTGGCTTCTGTGAGAAGCTACCAGAAGCTTCCCCCATGTCCAACCTGACATAGCCAATGCCACTGTCTCCAAGAATGGACCCGCCGCTGGCCAAGGCCGAGCCCATCAGTAACGCCTCTGGGAGAACAGAATTGAGAAAAAAAGGGAAGAGAGGAAAAACAAGCTGCACACTTTGCAGCTGGAGAGAGGAGTGAGAAGATGTGAGAGAAACAACCCTGCAGACACCAAGGTCAGGGAAGAAGGAGGGGGAGGAGGTGCTCCAGGCACCAGAGCAGAGATTCCCCTGCAGCCTGTGGTGAAGACCATGGTGACGCAGGCTGTCCCCCTGCAGTCCCTGGAGGTCCATGGTGGAGCAGATGACCACCTGTAGCCTGTGGAGGACCCCACACCGGAGCAGGTGGATGCCCGAAGAAGGCTGTGACCCAGCGGGAAGCCCGCGCTGGAGCAGGTTCCTGTCAGGACCTGTAGCCCGTGGAGAGAGGAGCCCGCGCCGGAGCAGGTTTGCTGGCAGGACTTGTGACCCCGAGGGAGACTCGCGCTGGAGCAGTCCCTTCCTGAAGGACTGCACCCCATGGAATGGACCCATGCTAGAGCAGTTTGTGAAGAACTGTCAGTCATGGGAAGGACTCACGTTGGAGAAGTTGGTGGAGGACTGTCTCCCGTGAGAGGGACCCCACGCTGGTGCGGGGGAAGGAGTCCTCCCTCTGAGGAAGCAGCAGTGGCAGAAACACCGTGTGATGAACTGACCCCAACCCCATTCCCTGTCCCCCTGTGCTGCTGGGGGGAGGAGGTGGAAATCAGGAGAGAAGTTAAGCCCGGGAAGCAGGGAGGGGTGGGGGAGGTGCTTTGAGATTTGGTTTTACTTCTCATTCTCCTCTGATTTTGATTGGTAATAAAGTAAATTTGTTTTTCCCCCAAGTCGAGTCTGTTTTGCCCGTGCCAGTAACTGGTGAGTGATCTCTCTCCGTCCTTATCTCCACCCATGAGCTTTTCGTTGTATTTTCTCCCCCTGCCCAGTTGAGGAGGGGGAGTGATAGAGTGGGCTTTGGTGGGCATCTGACCTCTAGCCAGGGTCAACCCACTACAGCTTCTAATGATTTATGGCTCATGGGATTTTCAGTTGAGACATGATGTCTTGTTTTTAATAACCCTCAATGAATTTTTTTTCTTCCATGAACTCATCCAGTGATTTTTTAAAACCTAGGCACACTTTTAGCAACTTACAGCATCCTATGGCAATAAGCTCCACAGCTTAAATACAGGTTGTGAGGAAAAAGAAATCTTCTGCTGTTTGAAGCTGCTACTTGTTAGCCTCATTTTATGCCCTGGGCTTCTTGTACTGGATGAGATCAGTTGACTACTGGCAATCCTTGTCCACCTTCTCCATGCCAATCATAGGCATCTATCGAGCCTTTTTGGTTGTCTTTTTCCCCAAGTTGAAGAGTTGTAGTCATCCTTTCAACAGAAGCGGTCCCATAGCTTTGTAGTCTTCACATACCTTTTCCTGATCAGCTATATCCTTTTTGAGATGGAGAATTAGCTGCATAGAGTATTCAGGATACTATATAAATTGTAATATCGAGTGATATGTTATTTTCTTTGATGAATGAACTCAACTGTAGTGTGGTGGTAAAATGTCTTACCACTATAGATCAAAAATTTTGCCCAGACATAAAGTAATCCCATTGCTCCGTAAGAAATCACTGCTCTAGTGGCTTCTGAGTGCCAGAGCTCCTGGATGTGGTCAGGCATGCAGAGTAATCCATTGTCCCTCACCATTTGAGAACCAGCCTGGTTAGGCCCAGGAGCAGACATGAAGCAGTGCATCTGTACGTTGATGAAGTTGTGAAACTGTTTATTAAATGTATAGTTCACACAAATTACAGAATTGCCATGCAACTGTTTCAAATTGAACATTCAAACTTGAAATGTCCAATTTGCACTTGGTTAGTTATACTAAACTCCCCAGTCAGGAAATGGAAATGCCACTTGTCTGATTTCTAACTGATCTACAGACCACAACTGCAAAGGTCAAGGTGGAACATATGTCTTAGAATTAAGCATGAATTAAGTGTTTTGAATTAAAAAATCATCTCTCATGCTGATAAAGCTCAAGAATGTGATCCTAGAAAACAAACACAGAGCAGCCACCACCTAAACAAACCTACTTTGATAAACAACCAAGGAGGCTTATCACTGGTTGCTTTTTGTTTGCTTTCCTCTTGTGCCAACATTTGTATACATTACAGTGATGAGAATCCCATTACATACTTGTGTTTCACGGACTCAACCCTCAACATTTCCACTTGCTGGCATCATAAAGAAAAGAAAAAAAATACTGGAAGATTTACTGAGTGGTTGATATGATTGCATATGCAGTATACATACCCTAAGGCTGTGTCTATAATGTTCCCCTGTACTTGAACTTGCCTATAGAGTTAAATTGTTGCAGTGGCACTGGCAGGGTTGTGTTTGAGCCCACCGATGTCCTGGGGAGCAGTTCTGGCATGGATAGAGAGTCAGCCCAGACCCACAACCTCTCCCAATGGCCGTTTGTATGTGGCCACCCTGAGCTTAAAGGTAAGGGTTTCGCAGTGTGGGTGCAGCTCTTTGGTGCCACATGGGAATGGTCCCAGCCACAGTTAATTTACTGGCATAGGATAGCCTGTATTGTTACTGTCCTTAATATAAAATGAATGTCATGTTTGAGTGGAAAATAAACATTCAACTTTACTTACACATGACATGCAGCTTGTCAACACCTTTAAGAGATCTGCATGGTTGACCAAATATTACTTCTACAACTGTTACCACAAGAGAGGAAAAAGGTAATAGTTGTATTACAGATGTTAGTTTTAGCCTTTCTTTCATCAAAATCCCCTGAGAATGGCAAAAACCACAGCACACACTGAGCTGTGATTTGAATTTTCCCGGGTGATTGAATGGACAATAAATAGAGAAAGCTCATTAGCGATTGACAGTCCCTTTTTTTCCCCCAGAGGTGGGCTTCCTTGTACTGCCCACAACATCCCTAAACCACTTTGAGCTCTGTCCTTCAGACGTGGTGATGCTTCTCCAGGACTGTCTGACCGCACCACGCCATACTGCACCACCCTTGGAACAAGCAACTGAGACCTCCTTGCCCCCCCATCACCACCACATCACTGCAGAACCCGTGGTGGTGGCTATTCTTGCTGCCCTATCGCGACTCCTTGCTTGATTCCCACCTTTCGTTCCATCCTGTCCTATCCCTATCCTCTTTATTACTTTCTCTTTCTCTAATAAATGGTGTTTCGGGAGTATGGCATTTGACCTCGGTTGTGTCTTAATCTTGCTCTTGGGATCGTATCGAAACCTTCCCCGACATCGGATCAGGACATTTAAATAATCCCGACATCGGATTGGGACAAGGTGTCCCCAAGCAATTCAACAGCCTACAAAGAAACCTTGCTAGGGCACTCATTAGCTAGTCCTTATATTCAATAGACACCATTTAATAAAAATAATAATGGTCAAGTAAACAACTTTATAGCAAACATTTAAATATTTCCCTGCTGTGCAGGGAAAACAACAACAATATAAGTGTATCACCCTGATATGTTAGGATAGGCAAGCAAAACTAATTAACATGTATTTCATCATAAAAACTGATTAGAATGTAAAAAATAAAGAATAATAAATTAGGCTTTTAATTTACATTTTTTTCTAAACATTAATATATCTATTGAGTCTGACATCACTGTAGTTATATATAACTTCACTGTATGTCTTGACATAACAGATAGAAATTATATCCCATCTAAGCTGTTTTGTCAATTAGCTGTACAGAAAGTGCAGATACAAGGCACCCACATGAAAGATTTATTTCCAATAAACAGAATCATAGAATAGCTTGGTTGGAAAAGACCATTTTGATCATCTAGTCCAACCATAAACCCAGCATTGCCAAGTTCACCACTAAAGCATGTCCCCAAGTACCACATTTACATGTCCTTTAAATACCTCCAGGGATGGTGACTCCACCACTTCCCTGGGCAGCCTGTTCCAATGCTTGACAACCCTTTCAGTGAAGAATTTTTTCTGAATATCCAACCTAAAGCTCCCCTGGCACAACTTCAGGCCATTACCTCTTGTCCTATCCCTTGTTATTTGGGAGAAGAGACCAACACCCACCTCACTACAACCTCCTTTCAGGTAGTTGTAGAGAATGATAAGGTCTCCCCTCAGCCTCCACTTCTCCAGACTAAACAACCCCTGTTCCCTTAGCTGCTCCTCATAGTGGGGAGTGTGGGAATGTATCTTGGCATACCCTGAGGGGACTGTGGGAACTGAAGGGATACATGTCTGGAGACACGAAAAGGCAAGTCTCAAAACAAGGATAGCAGCAGCTGAGTTGACAAGTGATGAGGAAGGAGCCTTGGAATGTATCCAAAGATGTCCCCTGGCAAGCAAACAGGAAGGGATGCACGCAAAGTCCATCAGCCAATTAGGGGCGTGTGAACAGCTCGTGCTGCGAGTGAAGAGCCAATAACACGTGAACGGGTGTGGGTGGTTTCATTAGTTTGGGGTATAAATATAACTGCATTAGAGCAAACAAATGGCTTCTTGCTTGATCATATCGACCGTGTGCGGAGTCCAGCACTGAGTTCCCGCAATTGGTGCCCGAACAGGGACCCTATTCATCACTATGCGACGGCTTTGAAGCGGGGGAAGAACTGGCCGGAGGAAAGGACCGTCTGGAACGAGTCCAGAGCCCCTGAAGAGAGGGGAAGACCCATTGAGGTGGCCCTTCGAGGCGTTGCTGCAGCAGAGATTCACCCGCCAGTGAGGTGAGCGGCTGGACGGGGGGAGAGAAATAGATAAAGAGAGAAATAAAGAAATAGAGAAATGAGGGCTTCTCTTAGTAAGGAAGAGGAAGCCGTACTTAAGTTCCTCCAACATTTTCTCTCTAAGAGAGGCATAAAATATGATGTGATGTGCTTGAAACATCTATTGCTATGGTGTAAGGACAGAGAATTATTATCCGGGGTGGATGCTGCCTTTGAACTTGACACTTGGGAACGAATAGGCAATGCTCTATGGGAAGAAATTAGCAATGGATCTAAAGAAGCACAAAACTTTGCTGCCTTATGGAAGCAGCTAAAAACTACCCTTCAAGAGTTAAAAGCAGAACGCGATGCTGCTGCGTCAGCCTTTGTAGCATTAAGTCCTACCACTTCTACCAGTAAGCCTTGCAGTAAAAAGATATCTACTTCCACACTGGTATTTATGGACAATATTTCACCGCCAGCACCTGCGGCAATTAATGCAAATATGTATAATCCACCTCTGCCTGTATCGCCAGCGCCCGCGGCAACAAGTACGACTGCTCCACCGCTTTCACCACCTCCCCCGAGAAATACCTCTCCCTCCGTGCAGCCGGTAACTGACCCTTCTGTGCCTGTACAAGATTCACCACAGCACTCTGCTACAGCCCGTGAGAATGCACCTTTCCTCTATCCACCTCTCCCACCTTCTACCCTGAACACCCCGAGAGAACCAGAGGAGAGAAAAGTGAACTTAGATGACCCATCTCAACAGCTAATAGAAAAACTTAAGGACTTAGCAGCTAACCAGGACAAGGATTCACCCATATCCTTTATTCATACTAACTCTTTTTCTATTCCCCAGGTGTCTACGGCAGAACAATCCAAAAACGTTGCTTTAATAGAAGGGGTGGGGGGGGAAGGAGAAAATCCACATCGTCGGTGGAGGGGAATTATAAGGGATGCTTTAGTAGAAGGGGAAATGTTACCTAATACTCCCTCTGCTTTTCCAGTTTCGGTGGGGCCAAATGATGAAGGGGCTTTAGATCGGAAAATTATAAAGGAAGCAAAAAATGCTGTAAGTCAGTATGGGTTCAAATAATCTTTTACTGAAGCAGTTCTAACACACATTTTTAACGGTACCTTATTAATGCTTCATGATATCAGAATGCTAGCTAATGCTCTTTTAAGCCCCTCGCAACAAATGCAGGATTTTTACTATTGAAAGGACCTCTGTGTTAATGCAGAGGCGGAAAACTTGCAGCGTCCGGCAGGTGACATTCTTCACTTAGTTACTGCAGAAATGCTGCTGGGTGTAGGAGCCTTTGCCACTGCTGACATGCAATCCCATTTGCGGACTCCAATTCTCCATCTTTCCCAGGATTGAGCCTGGAAAGCTTGGAGAAGTATACTGGAATCGGGAAAGCCGACTCCAGCGTTTGCCACAGTGCGGCAAGGACCCACCGAACCATTTACAAGTTTTGTAGACAGATTCCATGCTGCCTTAAAAGACCATCCAGACTTTGATGCTGACATGAAACTGAAATTACTAGATCAATTGGCTTATGAAAACAGCAACAGTCAAACGAAAAAAATGTTATGCACCTTGTCCAGAGGAGCTACCATAGGTGAAATACTAGAGTTATGTGACCGTAAATGCATTCCAACCACCTTAACTGGATCTTTGGGTCATGGTTTAAATGCTTTAGTCGTTGGGAGGTCACCAGCCACTAAGCAGGGAATCTTTGTACTACCAGGGGTAATAGATGCAGATTATAGTGGAGTTATCAACATCATGGTACAAACCCTTATTCCACCAGTAAACGTCGCAAGAGGTGCACGCATTGCTCAGTTGGTACCTTCTGAAGCAGAAGTACCCTGTCGAGGACATTTAGTCCGAGGCGATGGAGGTTTTGGATCAACAGGAACACCACAAGTGTTGTTGGCATTAAACATTCAAAAAACAAAACCAGAAGAATGGGTTCAAATTCAAAATAGTGATGGAGAATTGTTTGCTTTAAAAATGATTATTGATCCTGGGGCCGACATCACTGTAGTTCCACTACACAAACGGCCAAATCATTGGCCACTGACTGAAACCATCAACGGTCTTTTCGGAATCGGTGGTACCCAAATTTCTCGAATCAGCAAAACCTCAGTGACCTTTTGCTTCAAAGATGGACAAAAGTCAGTACGAGACCATATGTGTTAGCCACGACAGTCGCCTTAATTGGAAGAGACCTTCTCAGTCAGATGAGGGCAGTGCTCACAACACAGCCTTGTCAGAGGGGGCCATTGGGGGGCAGCCAATTCAAAAGCTCACCTGGATCACTGATACCCCAGTCTGGGTAGACCAATGGCCACTAAAGGCAGAGAGCCTGTCCAGAGTTCAAAATTTAGTGCAGGAGCAGTTACAAGCAGGACACATTGTGCCATCTACTAGTCCTTGGAACACTCCAGTCTTTACCATCCCTGAAAAGAGTGGGAAATGGTGACTATTGCATGATTTACGAGCAATAAACGCTGCGATGCAGGACATGGGAGCCCTTCAGCCAGGACTTCCAAGCCCTGTAATGCTTCCAGAGAATTGGGACCTATTGGTTATTGATTTAAAAGATTGTTTTTTCACAATTCCATTACACCCAGATGACTGTGAAAAATTTGCATTTTCTGTACCATCTCTCAATAAGGCTGAACCTGCACAAAGGTATCATTGGGTTGTTTTCCCACAAGGTATGAAAAATTCTCGTACCTCGTGCCAATTATCTGTAGCTTGGGCACTTCAACCTATTCGGCAAGCCAAACCTCAATTACTGATTTATCATTACATGGATGATATTTTAATAGCTGGTCAACATCTGCACACAGACCTTTTAATTACTGAATTGAGATCCCAACTTGAGTCTACAGGTTTAAAAATAGCTCCAGAAAAAATTCAGAAAAAACCACCATGGCATTACCTTGGCTGGACACTGTCAGCTGAACAAGTTAGACCACAAAAAGTTACACTTCAAACTCATATTCAGACTTTGACAGATGTACAAAAATTAGTAGGGGATATTCAGTGGATTCGGCCGTTGTGTGGCATTACCAATGAAGACCTCAGTCCTTTAATGCCTTTACTTCAGGGCACGCCTGATGCCGCCGCTGAAAGAGAGTTATCTGAAACACAAACTTTTGCTTTGCAGCACATTGTAGACAAGGTAACAAAATCATATGCCAGTAGATACAATCCTGATTTAAAAGTCATTTTGACTACTGTTACTGGAGGTCCTGCAAATTGTCACCCCTTTGCATTGCTGATGCAATGGAACGATGCAAACAAAGATCCTTTGTGTGCACTGGAGTGGATCTTTTTGCCCTACTGTTTGCGTAAAAGTATAACTACACAACTGGAAGCACTGGCTCAATTGATGATGAGAGGCAGATCGAGATTGATAGAGATGGCTGGTTTGGATCCTGCATATATCATCCTTCCACTAACACAGGCATATTTTGATTGGTCTCTGCGGCACTCAGACGATTTACAATTAGCTCTAGCAGGTTATTCTAATGTTTGTCCACCTCATCGTTTGTTTTCCCTTTTGTCTTCTAACACTTTTCTTGAAAAGTTTAAAGTATGTTCACGTCACTATAGATCCCTTTTCCTCTGTACTATGGGCAGCACCTCTGTCAGGTGAAACAGCTAAACATGTTAAACGACACTTACGAGGTTGCTTTGAGGTTATGGATGTACAGTCACAGCTAAAAACTGATAACGGTCCAGCTTCTGTTTCACGCTCTTCTGCACAATTCTGTCAGCAATGGGGTGTGAGGCATGTCACTGGTATTCCTCACTCTCCAACAGGCCAAGCTAGCATTGAACGAGCTCACCAAGTGCTTAAATCCATCTTACAAAACCAGAAAACAGGGGAGAGAGGCTTAACCCCACAGGAACGTATTTCAAAAGCATTGTATGTACTTAATGTTTTACGCCTGGTCGGCAATGCAGAGGATCCATCCATGGCAGTCGATGGACGGGCCTTAGCAGAAAGTCCAGATAACAATAGCAGTCAAATTCAGGTATTCTATAAAGATCTCACAGATGGACAATGGAAAGGACCTGCTGAAGTTCGTTTAACAGGAAGAGGTTATATGTGTGTCCTTACAGATACTGGACCTAGGTGGGTTCCTGCCCGATGGACAAAACCATGGAAAGGACAACCTTTACATGGGCAGAACAGCAGAAATCCAGATGTCTCACCCCACCTAGATCCAGGATAGACACGCACGCAAGTACTCAGCTGTGTCCAATTTTTAAACCTGTAAAACACCTTGACTGACAGAAAGAACCATGGGAATGCAGGATCAACCTATGGGTACTTTGATAGGGATTCTCAGTCTTTGGATAGTGATTCAAGCCTATTATAACATCTTACCCAAAACAAATATTTGGATTACTCTGGCTAACCGAATGCAGCAGAACACGCTTTGTTTGTCTCTTGCTACCCCCGACAACCCCTTTTCTACATGTCTGGTGGGTTTACCAGTAGATGACCCTGTGTCTCTTGTCCCTATGCAGGCAAGGAAAGCCACTCGCACAATGCGAGCGGTGGGTGATAACTGGGATGGAGGGGTCCCATACCTACCGATGATGCCTGCAGAGCCACAGGAGCTGAATCTGTTGGGATCAGTACCAATGGACTTCTGTGTCTTTTTTGATTTCTCTACAAGCGACACCAGAGTCACTGCCCGGAATGCAACTGCCACCGGCTCCGTTTTTAGAAATAAACCAGCTTGGTGTAATTACACCTCACCAATCATTTCTAAAGCTACTCATAACCCAGTACAGCTACCACCAGGAGTTTTCTTTATCTGTGGAGACAGAGCGTGGGCAGGAACACCATCACGTATTCGTGGAGGCCCCTGCAGTTTGGGCTGTTTAACTCTGTTGACACCTAACATCACCATGATTTTGGGAAAGTGCAAAAATCGGATAAGAAGCAAGCGTAGCATTCGCTCATTTGAGCACAACTGTGATTCCAATGCAGAGGTTTGGAATCCTGGGGAAATAGCTGCAGCCTCTATTCTGGCCCCTGGAGTAGGAGTAGCAAGTGCACTAACAACCCTACGCAAGTTAGGATGCTGGCTTTCTGAACAATCTAATCTGACTTCTTTGGCGCTCTCAGGCTTGCTGACAGATGTCGACTCAGTTCGACATGCCACTTTGCAGAATCGCGCTGCTACTGATTTCTTGCTTTTAGCTCAAGGCCATGGTTGTGAGGAATTTGATGGTATGTGCTGTATGAATTTATCACAACACTCAGCATCGATTCATATGGCAAGTAACAAGTTAAAGGAGAATGTCAGACAGTCCAAGGTAGATAATGATGATTGGTTAAGCAATTGGTTTCAAGGCTGGGGAATACAAGGCTGGGTTTTTTCACTGCTCAAGTCAGGATTGCAGGTGTTACTTGAAATTCTGGTGATCTTCCTCTTAGTGCCTTGTTTGCTATCCTGTCTGCAAAGGGCCCTGCAGAGGATGGTGAACAAAGCCTTTGTGGTACAGAAACAAAAAGGGGGAGTTGTTGGTGCTTTAAGAGCCGAAGCTGCAAGAGGCTTCGGCCTTGAGCAATTAATTCCTGACCTTGGGTGAAAGAATAAAACGAAACGGACTAATCAGTAAGACTGTGTATGAGACAAGATAAGGATGGTTGTGAGCTGTAGTCAGTAACCAGTCAGAAGTAAAAGAATGGCTCATGAACAGGTGGATTTATCCAATCATGTCAATTGTCTTGGCGCAAGTTCGCGGTGTGGGTGATAAGGGGTAACACATCAAAAGTGGAAGAATGACACTTGCTTGGGGCATGCTGAAGGAAAAAAAAGTAGTGCAAAGCTTCAATAAAATGTTGCTACCTGAACACATCTCAGTGTTGGTCATTTCACCCACCACACAATCCTATCACTGCTTGTAATTTATATTCAGTTATCTATTAGCAGCTGGTTAAGTATCACAGGAGGAGTTTGTTGAGGTATAATGCTGCAATGCTGGGAACAGCTGTAGGATGGTTTTTTTGGTTTGTTTGGGGTTTTTTTTTAACTGTCTACAGTGTGTTTGTGGGAAGCAGGGAGAGTTTATTTAGATGATCAGATGTCCCCATTTCAGTAGGTAACACAGCTGCAGGAAGAGTCAGTACTTGTATGGACATACTGTGCATAGTCCTAGAAAGATTACTATACATATATATATTCCCCCCCTCCCCCAACAAGCCTAACTCAATTTAGAGGGCAGGATGTTTAGCACCTATAGGCTCCCTTCTTACCCTAATTAGAGCCTGTTAGGAAAAAAAACCAATTGCTGTAGTGATATCCTATCAGATGGGAAGCACAAAGTAGCTGCCTTGAAAAAGGGCAGGTTAACTGCTCATCTGTTTGGCTAGTGCTGGCCCTAGTTTTAAAGCTTGTATTGCAGAATTAGGGAGTGTGGGAAGTGCTGCAGTGGGGAGTTATGAGAGGAAAAAGAGGAGGGGAAGAAAGAAGTATTGGAAGTAGAGGTGCCCGAAGCACCAACAGCTGAAGTATCAGAAGCTAGAAGAATGTGATTCTTGAGGTAGGTTTCTTAAAAGTTTAGTGGAAAGAGAAATGTTGGAAAGGTTGAAGCTTTGGTAAGCTGCTAAGGTGGCCTGGTATCTGGGAAGTGTAACTCTGGAGTTAATGTGTGTGAGAGGAGTTTTGAAAAAATAGAGGGATTTAGAAGAACTAGAGCGAAAGGGGAGACTGACTCTAGTTACTGGAAAAACTGGAAGAGGAAGATTTGAGAGGCCTTGGTGTGGAGGTAAGATAATGGAGTGGGAGAGGGTAGGTCTGTGCCCTATGTTTTTGTGGAGTAGAGATCTAAGAAAAAGTTTGAGGAGGACCAGATGTATGGAGTATGTGATTTTTTGTTTTTTTTTTTTTTTTTTTAAAGGTATGGCCCCAGTGACAAGTAGGAGAAAGGCTGTCAGGGAAAGCTGAGGGAAAACAAAATATGATGAAGAGAAGAATTCTAAGGGACTCTTCAAGCAAAAAAAAAAAAAAAAGGATAATATAATATGTAAACTCTTATTATCTTATGCATGTGAGGTCTTAAAACACAAACTATAATCTGTTCACTCTTATCTCAGCAGATATTGGGGATGAGATGAATGGGAAGGTTGAAAGATGTGATTATGAAGCGAGAAGTGAGTGTACACGAGGGAGGGGAAAAAAAAATTAAGCCTTGCTCTAGTGTGAGTTTGGACAGTGATGTGTTTCCCCATGTATTTAAAAGAAGAAACATGCGAGGGTGTGCTGAAAGAAGGCTTTGGTTTGGCCTGTGCTGGTGTGTGCTTTAATGATCTAAGAGATCCTGACCTGCAGCTTGCTCCTTTAGTCTGGTATTGAATTGCAGGGAAAAATAAATGTTTTATGGACTTGGGAGTTGAACTTGTGCAGCAGTGTGGCAGACAGCATGCTTTCTTCGGCTGCAAGTTCCTGATTTTGACTAACAAAAAGGGTTTGAAATTAATGAAGTCCTTATGCTTAAATCTTTAAGGAGATTACTATTATAAGACCAAGTACAGAACCAGTTTATGCAGAGAAGGACTAGATAGCTGTTGATATGTTTAAAAGCTTTAGCAAAACTAAGGGTTTATCTTGGACTAGCTGATAGTAAATAAAAAGTAAGGCCTGCCTCAAAAGGCTGTTGCAAAACTAATAATGTTCCTGTGTGTCCAGATGTTGTGGTGATATTGAGTGACTGTAGCCAGTGTGTGCAGTAGGCATCGGTACCCTCTATAAAAGCTCAAATATTTGTTCCCAAAACTGTGTGCCAGAATCCTGCTTGCTGCTGTTGTTGCCTGTCTCTTGGCCTGTTAAGAAGCTCCTGGTGTAGTGTACTTGTATTTGTTTTGAGTATCTTATGGTTGTAGTTACCCCTCTGAATCAGTTAATTGTGCAAAAAATGCTGCCTCTTGGTTAATATGGGCAAATATATTTTGTATTTTAGACTTTTTTTTCCTCCAATGTCCCTCTTCAACTTTTTGTTTGAGTCAGTTTGTCTGCTTGCCTGTTTGTTGGCCCAGTCTTTGCCTCTTTATTGCAATAAATCAGTGTTTTAACAGCCCAGTTGCCAATGAAACTGAATATTGTGACTAAGTAACGATTGTGACTAGATAATGATCTCTGGCTGCTTTTGTAAATAATATTCTCGGCTGCACCTCAACTTTTATTTTTCTGTAAATGTCTCAACATTTCCCTTACAACAGGAAACCCATTATCCAGCTTTGAAGTTTACTGCTAGTGACATTTTTGCTTCATTTTTTTTATTAATAAAATGTGTCATATCATTATAACGCAAATTACACAAATATTTTTGAGATGCATGAAACTAAGAAAGCTATTAAATCACAGTGCAAGTCAAACCTTCCCATTTAATACACTTCAATTGCAAGACTGTATTATTTGCTGTTCTTCCTTTTTTTATGAATATAGTAATTCTTTTTAACTGCTGAGTAAATATATCCTCTGGAGAGAGAGAGAAGGGAGAGCGCCAGCCCCGGGGAAGGGGGGGGGGAAAGAGGTGCGGTCCCGCCGGGTGTTCCCTTCTCATGCTTTCATGCCAGGCCCGGAGCTGCTGCCGGAGTCCCGCTGGGCCCGAGGAGCTGCCTCTTCCCTACAGCTCCGCGGGTTCAGGCCTGCTAGTGACCAAGGGGTTCGCGAAGGGGCACTGTGGGCCGGTAGCGGCGGGTGTGCGTCTACAAAAAAGATCTGCTTTCTCCTCACAATTTCCCTTGCGGCCGCCCCGCCGGGTGGAAAGGCGCGGAGCCTCCCCCGTCACGTGTCGGGGGCGCGCACAGGGTGCACGATGGTGGCGGTAGGGCGGCTCGGCGGCAGCAGCGTCAGCAGCAGTGGGTAGAAAATGGCGGATTTCGAGGAGCTGCGGGTGAGGAGAGAGAGGCGACGGTGGGGGAGATGCGGGTCAAGATGTCGCCCGGCCGTTTCCGCGGCGGGGGAGCCCTCGCCCACCCCCTCTTCACCGGCCTTTCTTCACGGGGAGTCACTGCGGGGCCATCCTGAAACGCGGTCAGATGGCGGTGGGAGCCGGCGGTGTTGCTGGCTCTGCCCGAGGAAACACCCCCCCTCCCGTCACTTTCCCGGAAGGGAGAGCGGGTGGGCTCGGGGAGCCCGCTTTCTATCTCTGCTGTGTGGCTTGTGCTGGTGGTGGATTTCTACCTCCCTCTCGACATCTTAAAAGCCGTTTCGGCTGTCGCGTGCGGCCAGACCGGGTGAGAAGCGGGGCCCAGTGCCAGAGGCTCGCATGGCGCCTGGCGGGGCTCCGCGCCCTCGGGGGGCCCCAGCGCCGTAATGCCCTTACTGTGATCTGAAGGGAGCATGCCGAATAATTACTGAATTTTTGAAAATACAAATAGGGGTTTTTTTTTAAATTTATTAACCACTTTATAACCGGGAAAACTGTGCCTGTGAAATGTGAAATCCAGTATTTGTTTTCAGACTTGTTTTATCTTGAATTGAATGCCTTTTATATTGCACTTGTGGACTTTCTGTAACAGATTTTTAACGTGGAGGGGGGTGGCTTTTCATATTTTAAGGTGTGTACACAAAGAGCTAACTACGTTGTTTCTGTTTTTCCTTATGTTTCTTGAACAATCTGTGAGTACTACTGTTCGGAAGGAGAATGTTATTCTTCTGCAGCATCTATGCCTGCAGGAGTGTTGCTGAGGGAATACTACATGCACACCGAAATTTCGCCCTCCCGACCTAGACTTCCCTGCAGAAATAATAAAAGCCAGTTAAATAGGAAACAATGAGTTAGGCTTTAGTGTAGAGAAAGGTCTGATGGCTGAACTGACTGTAGTCTGACCAACAGTAGGAAATATGCTGCAATTGCTAAGGCTTCTTCCAGCACTTAATACCACTTGGGTTGAAGTGGCTATAGTGTAGCTGAGGAGCTCAGTTATAAAAGTCTCATGGAAATAACTGAGTTTATTTGAGTGCTCTGTCTCAATCTTCGGTTTAAGAATGGTTGGCTTATTTTTTTCTGAAGTTGATATTTTTTTTTTTAAACTTGTTTGTGTTTACATGTTTTCTTGTTTAGTGTCCTGACTAATTTTCAGTGATCTTTCCAAAATATCTCAAAGACTAGCTACATAGGTGGCTAAACCCCCAGTGTAAACTTTGTAGCAGATACAGCTCTTCTTTGTGTAGCTCCTTTCTTCCAGGCTTGAGCTGGAGCTGTGATCTGCATTTTCAAAAGTGCTATAATCACTTATCTAGATATGCATAAGTATTGAAAGACTCTGCCTGGGAATTGGGGTACCTAAATACCACTGAAATTATACATGCACTTGAGTTGCTTGCTAAAAGTAACACAGGAGATATGGGGGGAAAAATGGAACTGCGTTTTAGGTCAACTACAAGACTGCCTGTTTGTCAATCGATATAGGTATCAGTAGTTAAAAACATACTAGTCTGAAGAAATGTATTTTGATGTTTCCATTCATCTTCTTTGTAAACTGGAGTGCCTATGAAATGAATCTGTTAGCCTAGAGCTTTTCTAAATGTCTGTTTGATATCCAGCTGATAATAATTCATGGTCCATTTTGGGAAAGCTCTAGATATTTTTTGGGAGATAATATAGTAGACTGCCTCATGTCTTCAAAGTCTTTACATTTGGATGTGTATGCTTGATTACCAGGTGCTTGGTTTGGACAGAATAGATATTGAGAAGTTATGTTGGTGATGTAGTGATCTCTAGGTTGCAATTAACAGAGTTCTTTAAATAAGATTAACCTCTGATAAAATACTGTTAATAACCTATGATAATATACTGTTATCTTGTATATGTATGTAATTCCCTTGTTCTTCCTAGATGTGTAGACACTTTTTCAGACTAGTGAGGCTTATTGTAGTACCTTAAAAGTTTATATCTAGGATAATTAACAACTAATGGTTGTGCTCAGATACAGTGGTGGGGGAGAGGAAGGCGATAATGTATCTTATAGTACTTAAAAATGAGGCTACAATGAAATAAATAGGTCAAGCTTTGTTTTGAGTGCATTGCATGAAACAAGTGCAAGTATTTGATTTGGGATTTTCATTGTTATATTAAGTGCATGCAACTTTGAAGACTAGTGCCTAATTTAGGAGCTAGGCTAGAGTTAGTCCAAAGAAGTTTCCACAATACTGAGGACCTGATGGTCATGCTGTTTGCACCAACTGTTGTGTTCTTAAGAACTGTTCTTGCTGTGCTGTAGTATTTGCTTATACTGATTTAACCAGTGACATCTTCATTCTTTCCCAGGACTTGCAGTTTTTCATCTATAGTTACATCAGTTTCCAGAATACATTTATATTTGTATTTAGGGTCAGCATAGAGGTCTTCAACTATTCCAAGACAAAAGTTGCTCATTCTTACCAATGTTATGCATTTGTAGCCAGCTGCAAGTCAGTATGCATGCAATTTTATTGCAAAACATGTCACAAATGTGCTTCTTTACTATGAGTGTCCAGAAAAGGGCTTAAAGTAAAGCGTGAAGATTTGTAGGGTTGGTCCTTGGTGTATTCCTTCCCTATATAGCCTTCAGACACTTCAGAAAACACCCGGAAGCCAATGGGGCTGAGACAGAGCTCTTAGGTGGAGACTGACTAGACCTTTTGAGTTGATTTGGATTGCTTCTGCAGGTTCAAGTGTAGGGTTCACTACTTGAGCAGTGGTGATTGCCCTAGAAGCTATAGTTATTGATGCTTATTGTAGACATATGCCAAGAATTTAAGACGTAGAACATATAAGCACAGTGACTTAAATTGCAAGTAGCTTTGGTGGGGGAGTGTGGAGAATTGTGTACCTCTTGTTTGAGAGATATGTTTGATCCCTTACTTTGCTCTGAAACGTGCCTGCCCTTAATTTCAGTGGCATGTCCGCATTTCATTAACTCCTTAACATCATCATCCCTGTGAAATTAATGATGTTCCAGATACACCTATGGCTTAATGCTTTAGAACAGTATTTCTGCTTATGAATCATAGTTGCTATAGTTTAACAATAAGAAACAAAAAGCCCTGTGAAACTTCTTATGACATTCAAGTATGAATTTCAGGGGGAAAATATCTTTCTGGAATATAAAAGTACTTGAATTATTCAGTCTGATAAAGTTCTGTCAAGCTAATTTTTGTGTTCATGGTGAAACATTAAAAATAAAATGGCTTTGGTCTTCTGTGTTAAAGCTTTTTACTGGGCTGTGCAGCTGTAAAGAATTTAAGAGAAAATTGATGGCATTTACATGACACAACTTGATTGTCTAATCTTAATTCAGTTATGTGAAAAGCATGTTAATAGCTGGGCTGCAGTCTTCTGCAATATTGCTGGAACCCCAAAAGAGAATAACTTGGTAGCATTTGTTGGAATTTATATCTGTCTTGAACCATGAGTATAAAGGCTCCTAAGCATATGTTATGCTTCCTGTTGATTATAATGTGTCCACTTTGATATATCTGTAAATGGAGTAATAAGGTAAAATGTGTAGATCAAACGAGCTGCATTTTCATGCATGTGGTTGTTGCTTTAAAGGGAATGTAGAATCAGCTTTAGGGTGAAAATGTTGCAAAAGCCATTGTTTAATTCAGTAAAACTCACTTTTACAAGACTTTTTTTCAAAACATATATAAGATTTTTGCATTGATGGACAAAACTAGGTATTGTCTTACACTTCCAAGCATTTTTAATGGAGGTGTCAATTTAAAATCTTGCTGACTATGCTACTGAAGCTAGTCTGTGTCTTCTAATAAAATGAAATCTATCTTGTGTGTGTGTTGGGGGGGAGGGGGAAGCTGTTTTAAGCTAACATTTACCTTGATTGACTTGCAGGAATGCACAGAAGGCAGTAGGCAGGGTAATTGACAGTATTTTGCAATACATGCTGTTTCCTTAATCTCAATGTAATGGATTATTTTATTCATTTGCATTCTGATTAGGGAATCTAGAATCATGCTTACTGCTTACATCTGAAATAAGCTGATGTTGCTATCAAGTTTATGCATCTATCTATGGAAGCACGCAATGTGAATTTCTTAGCAAATTCTTGAATGTCAGTATTGTCTTTTAACACTATTTTGTGTGGCATGACTATAAAGCTGTTACAGCACTTGAAGCTATTTTTTATGAATACTGAAATGCTTTATTTTCTTCACCCTGTTTGTGAGACTAAGGAAGAGCAGCAGGGGAATGCCAGGTGGAAACTAACCTTCTCCAGCAGCTTGTGAACTGGATAGAGTTCTACCTTAATTTCCTATTTTCTTGTGTCATTTTGCTGTTGAGAGAAATTGCTGGGATGACATTAAGGTAACATCTGCTGTTGGTCTTTCCTTCAGAAGTTAGGGTGAGCCACTCAAGACCTCATGTGACACTGCTTTCACTTGGCAATTGCATTTGTGGTGCATTTATAGATGGGATGTTGGGGAAATACCAGTTTGAAGACTGCTGGGTTAGCTTCCTGATAGCTACTTGATATTCAAGTATCACCATACCCAAATTAGCTGTCTGGAAATATTGAAATTCACTATCTGAAATAGTATAACCTCATCCCCTCAACAATGAGGAAAGGGTGTGCCTGATGAGAGTACTATCGTAGTGTTTTAGATGGTGTGTTGGGTTTGTGGGGAGGCGTGTGGGTTGTTTTGGTAGTGGGTGGAGGGTGTAAAGCTCCCCTGGCTCCAAGGCGGAGACCCCCCAGCCCAGGCTGGGCCAATGAGCACTAGAGAAATGCCCCTGCAAGTCCATATTTGTGAGGGGAAGGACTGTCCTGAAAAGAAGGTGGAGAGAACCTGGAGAAGAGGCCATTGACCTAACAAATGATGACAATTGGCCTAAACAAAGAGAGAGCTTCCTTGGAAGGAGGGAGAAGACAGAGAACCTCAGACACCCAGTTCAACCGCATGGAGTAGGAGGAGGCAAAGGAGGTCCCCTGCAGCCCATGGAAGTTCAGCGGTGGAGCAGAGATCCATGTCTAGGCCATGGAGGACTCCATGCTGGAGCAGAAAGCTGAGCATGAGGGCCAGTGTGACTGAATTGAGACCCCAGAGTCGCTCACTGCCAGAGTGGGGGTGGACCACCAGACTGGGGGGGGGGGGTTGAGTCTGCAGCCCGTGGATGTCCCCATGCTGGAGCCAGGAGCTGAGCCCGAAGAGGTCTGTGACTCCATGGGAAGCTCGCTTTGGAACATCTTGTTCCTGGACTTCCATGCGGGGAATAGCAGCAGAGGTGACCTGACTGAACCCCCATTCCCTGTCCCCTGTGCTGCTGGGGAGAAAAGGTAGAGAAATGGGGAGCAAAGTGATTTGAGCCCAGGAAGAAGGGAGGGATGGGGGAAGGTGTTGTAAGATGTGGTTGTTATGTCTACTCAGATGATTGGTAATGAATTAAATTGATTTTTCTTCCCCAAGTTGAGTCTGTTTTGCCCGTGACCATCACTGGTGAGTGAGCTGTCCCTGTCCTCATCCTAATCTGTGCCCCCTTTGTTGTGACTCCCTTCCCATCTCACTGGGTGGGGGGAGTGAGTGCAGGACTGTGTGGTCTTACTGTGGGTTAAACCACCACAGATGGTTCTTCTGATATGCATTAATTGATGTGGCCTTTGAAAAGGCAGGTCCTGACCACTTGTTCCTTCTGTCTTATAATGGCACAAGTTGAGTTTTCATCTGGCTCAATTCCCTGATCTGTCTTACTATAAAAACAATTTTCTCAACATTAGGGAGAGAAAAGGGAGCAAGCAGCTGGGGCACAGGGGGAGTTCAGACCTTTTTTGGTGGCTGATTGCATGTTTGTAGTGTAGTTGTGTTAAAGCTGAGATCAGATCTATGTTAGAATACATAGGTGTAAACTCTCTAACTATAGTAAGGATTAGGGAAGGCAAATCCAAAACATCATACTTTGAGTTGTATCCCTTCTGAAATCAATGCCCAAAGCTTAAAATGTATATTGGACTACTGTTTAAAAGCCAACAATGCACTTTTGAATTGTTTATAAAAATATCTTTTATGATCACAAATGTTTACTCCTTCATACCTTCTGTTAGGGCCTTCATCTGCAAGTTCTTGAGTCTGGAGTTTGTAAGGTACAACAGTACAGATTAAAGTCAAATGTTCTTTCATCTTTAAAACTTAACCTCCTTGTTATGGTGGAAGAGTCCCACAGAAATAGAAAGGAAATTGATTAGAAGAATTCTGGACAGTTTTATATCTCTGAAAAGAGCTTGCTCACAAAAATATGAGATGATGCAGCCAGTTTGTAGTAATGAGGGAGAAGATTGCTTCCTCTTGCATAGTGGACTGTTTCAAAATTTTTTTTAAAATGAGAATCATTATGAACTTTATAGTTCAATCCTCAGTCTTCCACAACTAACTCTGATCATCAAATAAATAAAAATATATTTTTTTTCCTTTGAAGAGGTCTTTCAATGTCCCATGATACCAGAACATGATATGAAAACGATGGGAAGCTTTCTGTCATGTTCTGGAAGAAGCAATTATGTTGGTTAAACAGTTTTAGTATGATATACTGTAGCTTTTTAAAAAGTGTCCACCTTGCTGGAGTGAAACCTGATGTGCCTGTCTCTGTTCATGTGTGCATTTAACATGCTGCCCAAAATAAAGGATGTTTCAGAATAAACTATGCAGAACTTACAGTTGCTTAATTTATTTCTTAAAATGTTTTGAAAGACAGGTGATGATACTGATTCATTTGATTTGTTTCATGAATTGAAACAGACTTTTGTCTGTCAATTTAAGATAGCACTGCATGGGTTACATTAAGATTTTGTTGCTATTTTTGAGTATGAAAACAACTAGACCTCTTTGAAACAAAGATCACAATCAAACTCAGCCTTCATCCTGGATGCTTTGTTTCTTTTATATAAAGTAACTATACTCTTGTGTTGGGTAATGGGTAGTACCTAAGATAACAAGTGTGAAACTAGGATGATGGAAGTTCAAATGCTTCACCATGCTCCTCAAAAAGGCCTACTTGCGATACTGTAGGTTCACCTGTGCTTATCTCTTTTCTTTCTAGAATATGGTATCAAGTTTTCGTGTTTCTGAACTGCAAGTGTTGCTGGGGTTTGCTGGTCGTAATAAAAGCGGGCGGAAACATGACCTCCTGATGAGGGCACTGCACTTACTGAAGAGCGGCTGCAGCCCAGCAGTTCAGATTAAAATCAGAGAACTCTATAGGCATCGATACCCAAGGACAATTGAAGGACTTTCAGATTTATCTACTGTAAAACCTGCAGTTTTCAATTTGGACAATCGATCCTCTCCTGTCAAGCCTGACCTGGCTGTTGCTGGCATTCACCCACTCCCTTCTGCTTCAGTCACACCTCAGTCTCCTTCCTCACCTGTCAGTTCTGTGCTCCTCCAAGACACTAAGCCCCACTTTGAGATGCAGCAGCCATCCCCTCCAATTCCACCTGTTCATCCTGATGTTCAACTGAAAAGCCTACCTTTTTACGATGTGCTTGATGTGCTCATAAAACCTACAAGTCTAGGTAAGTGTTTAATACCTCTGCAGGTTGCTTAATTCATTAAATAGATGTTGCTTATGACAGTACTAAGTCCAGACATAAATTACAAGTAAAAAATTTCTCCCTTGTATCTAGTCTGAATCTCCCCTCTTTTAGTTTAAAACCATTACCCTTTTCTTATTGCTACAGGCTCTGCTAAAAGGTCTGTCCCCATATTTCTTATAGCCCTTTAAGTATTGAAAGGCTTCAATAAGGTCTCCCTGGAGCCTTCTCTTCTCCAGATTGAACAACCTCAACTCTCACAGCCTGTCCTCATAGGAGAGGTGTTCTTATTTCTACCTTTGCCCTCTCTTCACCATCTGTTCCCAAAAGTGCTAAACCATACTTCAGAAAATAGTGTTCTCTTCTGTAAATGTTATATGATTAAAGATCTTTGTCTTTTGAATATTAAATAATACAGTAGAATAGTTCACTTGAAAGGTACCTACAATGATCATATAACTGTCTGACTGCTTCAGGGCTGACCAAAATTTAGAGTAATAGTTAAGGGCATTGTCAAATGCCTCTTAAACACTGACAGGCTTGGGACATTGACCACCTCTCTAGAAAGCCTGTTCAGTGTTTGACCCCCCCTCTTATTAAATAAATGCTTCTTAATATCTAGTCTTAACCTCCACTTTTGGCTCAAAGATTTGGACCTGAAGTCTCTGCCCGATACAAATGGCAAACACATCTGTTGGGACCAACAGGAAAAGGATTTCAGGGTCAGTAATTAATAAGCTGCAACAACCTAATGAGAACAAGTTCACTGGCTTGTTAGTTTATGCCTATTTAACTGCAACAATTGTGTAGATTCTGACATCTGGTACTGAAATAGATACTTTATGCAACAAATATTCAGTGTTGTGCTCAGATTAGTGAAGGTTTTTCAGCCTACAGGTTGTTGCCATAATGTATGTTAAAATGTAAGACCTTTGTCTTCCAAATAACCTGAAATCTCAGTTTAGCTTCCTCAAATGCCTCACTCTTAAACATATTTAATTATTTGGAAATATGTTGTTTTCTGTCTTGAAATTCAACCTGTCTTACCTTACATGGTAGAAAATGTCCCTGAAGTATTTAGTAATATTGTTTAGAATCACTTCAGCATTTTGCAAGCTGTTTGCATCCTATTAAATATTGTGGTTTCTTAACTGATAATAGTCTTTTAGGTTGTGACTTGTACCTTAGTGAGGCATATACTGATCATTGGTTATCCTCCAGTACTTAAAGCAGCAAACATTACTAACAGGCATTATTTACAATGCCTGTTGTCACTTTGTGATAGTTTCACTGGGCTAGGCCTTGGCCAGCAGCCAACACAGCCGTCCACCCCCTTCCCCCCCACCCCCAGGGGATAGGGGAGAGGATTGGGGGCAAGGATGAGGAGGCTTGTAGGGTGAGATAAGAACAGTTTAATAATAGAGAGAAAACTTAAAATAATACTGATATTAAAATAGCAGTGATAATGATAAGAGTAACAAAACATGCAAATGAGTGACACCCAATGTTATAGCTCACCACCCCCCTCCTGACCGAGCCCGGCCGGTTCCCAGATACCGATCCCGGAGGAGCGACAATCCCGAACTGAAACCGCAATCCCGGGAGAGCGAGAGCCCGAGCGAGAGCCAGAGAGAGCCAGAGAGGGAGAGCCCCTCACTAATGCACTGGGCATGACGTGATATGATATGGAATAGCCCATTGGCATATCTAACTGTCAATTAAGTTTATTAATTTAAATATTCCTCCCCCCTTAGATCTTGTGCTTGTGGACTGACAGAACACAAAGTCCTTCACTGCCAGCGACACAAATGCAAACACTGGGATGTTCTCAGTGTCGCTCTCATAACAAGTCCCAGGCTGGAAGCAAAACGCAGCACAAATCTAGCTGCTGAAAAAGAAACCCAGCTCTGTTCCAGCTAAAAAACAGGATACACTTCTGTTTGTGTTGTGCTGCCCTGTTAGAGAAGAGTTTAGTATCAAACTTGTGTATTGGTACAATAGCTGCTGTGGTGTTAGACAGCTCTGTGGCTCATGTTGCTATTACCTTTACAGAGATAATCTGTCAGTGCCATAATGTCCTGGCTTACTCTTGCTTATGTTTACTGTGTGTAGTAGCTGTGTATCTGGACTAGCTTCCTGAATTATTCTGTATTATTGGACAACTATTGGCTCATAGTTAACCAGATTGGTTGCCAGCTGCATTGTTATCTTGTCCAGTGTGTGCTCTACATGATGTTTCTGCTATGCAGTTACCTTTTGTTTGATGGTCAATGATATCTAGAGTGGTGATGATATGCTAGAAATT
Organism: Caprimulgus europaeus; assembly: GCA_907165065.1. The sequence continues at coordinate 494,409 of OU015537.1, forward strand.
TCCCTAATAGCTGTTTTCCTCAACTTTGGAAATAATCCTTTCTTCCTGAAAGGAGAGTATTTCCTTGGGGGTGTCACCATTATAGTTAGAGCTGCATGTAAATTCCTCCTTCCCTTGAAGGATGTAGACTTTGTTGTGTGTTGCCCAGTTTTCATAGGAGTGAGGATTATCTAGTCCTGTAACATTTAAGTCCTCTTAGGACATGGGTGAGGAAGACTCAATTAATTTAACTGAGTACTTGTTTGCCTTAAAACTCTTTCCATAGCACAGTACCTGAAGGTGGCAGCAGCCAGAGCTACAACTCAGATCTGTGTGAGGAGGAGTGGAGAAATGAGATGTGAGGAATGGCTTGATGTGCAAATAATGGGCCTTCTGATGTTAGAAGGATATGAACATTGGCTGAAAATCACTCTTAACATGGATTCATGATCAAATTTGGAAATGAGGCTTCCTTTATTTGCTTTTTTTTTTTTTAGATTGATATGGATATAGCTTATAGTCTCAGTAGACCTGGGTGATTGGGACATGAAACAAACAAGTTTTGTGTGTTTGAGAATTAAGGATTCAGAAACCAAATAGACAGGTAGGTCAGAGAGCTAGCAGTATAGTCTGCTTCACTGTGACCCTTTAAAAGAGATGAGTGTAGATTGTTTTTTTTTTTTGTTCACTAATATGAGAACATAAGAGCAGGTATAGGTGTGGGGTTTAGTTTTAACCCACACTCAATTCAATAACAATATTTCCATGATCTCTTACATATGCTCAAGTATCATTTTAAACTCTAAAATGGTGTCTATGGGGTGTGTGCACAATGTAGCTATTTTGAATTGTTTGAGGAATTTGGTGTTTGCTCCACCTGAGTTCTGTTTCATGTTTGTCTTTTTTGTGTGTGTTTTCTGGGCGTAGAGATCGTCTGAATGTTGCATCATGCAAGATGATTTGGTTCTTCCAAATTTGCCTGGTTTAGTTGTGCTCTTTTTACATTTGTCATCCTTGCTGGTTACTTTAAACTGTTGTACAAGTCCAATCTACCTTTATTTCAGGTCAAGTTTCCTAACTTCTCAAGTCAAAAGAAAGTAGAAAAGTAACATGTACATACTATGAATCCTTAATACTAAAATATTATTGCTTCCTATCACTGACAAATAGGATTCTGATATGAAAGTTGTAGTTATTTTTTTTGACAAATGCTACTGAGGGGTAATTCCCAGATGTGAAGTCTAGCTGGCTTCTCTGGTGTTAGGGGTTGTGCTCCCTCCCTTCCTTCCTAAAGGCTTAATTACCTTTAGCTGTTTCTGAATTGAGTAATTTTTCAGCTGTCCGTTAATAACTTCTGGTGCATGTTCTCGTAGCACATTAAAATAGCTGTAAACATCTTCTCTGGTACTCTTTTCATCAGGTATCCAGTGTTATGTTTTGTTGTGTGGTTGTTCTCCTTCGGAGAAAGGATTATAATGCAGCTTGCCAAGCTGCTCTAGTACTGAAGTGTAATGTGATATTAACCCTCTGAATATAGTTGAATTAATGTTTTGTTCCATTGCTTTTCTGTTGATAGTTCCATGCAGTTCAACCACAATTTGAATATATTAAGTGACTTATGCCTCGTTCCAGCAAAAACTCAGTTGCAGATCCTGTTTTAATCAACCTCTTTTGTGTATTTTTTTTTTCTAGTACAGAGCAGTATTCAGAGGTTCCAAGAGAAGTTTTTTATATTTGCTTTAACACCTCAGCAGGTCAGAGAAATCTGTATTTCCAGGTAAGAAGTAAGAGTGTGGCATAGTGTAGGTAAACTTTTGCAAAATTTCAGGAAAGTGTGGAGATTTTAGTTCATTTTACACATCATATAAGCTTGCTGGTGCAGAATGATAATCTTCACTGAAGTTACGCTGAGTTTATCTGTTCTGTTTTCTTCAGGAACTGCTGTGCACAGAATTTATGTGCAGTTGGAGTAAATCTTACGCCACTGAAGAGTTAACAATTTCTTGGTTCCAAATAATTTTGACTATTTAGAGAGGTGGTAAGCTTTTCTTCCCTGCATGTTTCCTGGCTGCAGGAATAGAAGACTGCTTTTATCTTTAGTAGCAGGGTTCATGTTGTTGTAAGACCTATGGTGTAAGCCAAGAGAATTCATAGGGTTTTTTTCTTCTCTGGCAACATAATACTTTATTTTTACTATAAACTCTTGACAGAGGATGCTGATCCTTAAGTCCTGCTTAACTTGGGGTAGCTAAACAGAAGTGTTGCTCATAAGACTTGTTCATAGCTCAATAAAAGAAAAATAAGACCAAAGTGTAGTGATGTTGGGGCAGGTGTGCCATTTCTTTCTGCATATGACTGGAATATGACATCTCCTGTCTAAATAGGTACTTCTCTCTCTTTTTCTTTGTCACAGGGACTTCTTGCCAGGGGGCAGGAGAGATTATACGGTCCAAGTTCAGCTACGGTACCTTTTTCAGTGTTCTCTTATAACTTCTTAATTGACTAATGTAACATAAGTCTAGATGTTTGTGGGGACGTATGAATGTGGTGACACTTGAAAAATAACGCTTTTTCTCTTTGGGGATATAGGTTATGCCTAGCAGAGACAAGCTGCCCTCAAGAAGATAATTACCCTAATAGTTTGTGTATTAAAGTAAATGGGAAGCTGTTTCCATTGCCGGTAAGCTTGTTTGTACATATTTGCAGGGGCTTTGTGACTTGTGGTGTGTGTGTTTTTTCTGTAATGTTAGCTTGCTAAAACAATCAAGTTGTTTGTTATCACTCAAACTTCTATAATTGCTGATGTTAGGCATGTGGTTTGTACATTTGCTGTGTGAGTCAGATAGCTGTTACTATTATTAATCATTTACAGCCACTGCATGGATTAATTGTGTTTTAGCCACCTATAGCAAACCTCATCTGTTGCAGTTAACACAAAAAAAAGTCAAAAAATAAGCCAATGTTTGCATGGCTTGAGTTCCTGTATTGGGTTTGCGTGGCAAGGTTTTGGTAGCAGCGGGGGGGAGGGACATGGGGAGGCTTCTGTGAGAGAAGCTGCCAGAAGCTTCCCCCATGTCCGACCCGACACAGCCAATGCCACCGGCTCCAAGAACGGACCCGCCGCTGGCCAAGGCCGAGCCCATCAGTAACGCCTCTGGGAGAACAGAATTGAGAAAAAAGGGAAGACAGGAAAAACAAGCTGCACACTTTGCAGCTGGAGAGAGGAGTGAGAAGATGTGAGAGAGAGGAGTGAGAAGATGTGAGAGAAACAACCCTGCAGACACCAAGGCCAGGGAAGAAGGAGGGGGAGGAGGTGCTCCAGGCGCCGGAGCAGAGATTCCCCTGCAGCCTGTGGTGAAGACCATGGTGAGGCAGGCTGTCCCCCTGCAGTCCCTGGAGGTCCATGGTGGGGCAGATGACCACCTGTAGCCCATGGAGGACCCCACACCGGAGCAGGTGGATGCCTGAAGTAGGCTGTGACCCCATGGGAGACTCGCGCTGGAGCAGTCCCTTCCTGAAGGACTGCACCCCATGGAATGGACCCATGCTAAAGCAGTTCGTGAAGAGCTGTCAGTCATGGGAAGGACTCACGCTGGAGCAGTTGGTGGAGGACTGTCTCCCGTGAGAGGGACCCCACGCTGGTGTGGGGGAAGGAGTCCTCCCCCTGAGGAGGAAGGAGCGGCAGAAACACCGTGTGATGAACTGACCCCAACCCCATTCCCTGTCCCCCTGTGCCGCTGGGGGGAGGAGGTGGAAAATCGGGAAAGAGATTAAGCCCGGGAAGAAGGGAGGGATGGGGGAGGTGTTTTAAGATTTGGTTTTACTTCTCACTCTCCTCTGATTTTGATTGGTAATGGGGGAAAAAACAAATTTACTGCTCCACCATGGACCTCCATGGGCTGCAGGGGGACAGCCTGCCTCACCATGGTCTTCACCACAGGCTGCAGGGGAATCTCTGCTCCAGCGCCTGGAGCACCTCCTCCCCCTCCTTCTTCCCTGGCCTTGGTGTCTGCAGGGTTGTTTCTCTCACATCTTCTCACTCCTCTCTCCAGCTGCAAAGTGTGCAGCTTGTTTTTCCTCTCTTCCCTTTTTTTCTCAATTCTGTTCTCCCAGAGGCGTTACTGATGGGCTCGGCCTTGGCCAGCGGCGGGTCCGTTCTTGGAGCCGGCTGGCACTGGCTTTGTCGGGTCAGACATGGGGGAAGCTTCTGGCAGCTTCTCACAGAAGCCACCCCATGTCCCCCCTCCCCCACTGCTACCAAAACCTTGCCATGCAAACCCAATACAATGAGATGAATGACAAATACAGTCTCAGTTCGAGTGCTCCTGCAAACATTTTTTTGTCGATTTGCTCGATGTCTGCATTCCTATGGTGGTCCCTTTCTGTTGCAGGAAATGTAAGATAATTTCTTTGCCTCAAAGACCACTATTGTACAACTCAGTGGTGTTGGTGTTAGGTAATTAGTCAGTGATGCCATCCTCTATTGTAAACTTGTACAATTTTTAAATGAATACTGTTCTGTCTATTCCTGGTATAGTAGTTCATGTCTCTGCAGATGTCTGTAAACTATTTTTGGTTATCTCCTTGGCTGCAATCCTTACCAGAAACTTCAGAGAAATGTTGCCAGTGTGCCAGTACTGCTTCAGGTTGTGACAACTCATGTTAACATGGTCTTTTTTTGTATTCCTATGACTATCTGTGTCCTTCTCTTATAGTGTTGGTTCTGACTTAAAAGGAGTAAGTGTAAAGCCTTGTATGCTGGTGTCTTGGCAAATAACAGGGATTTAATACATAATGTATTACAGCAGGTGGTTCTCCAGTTGTCTTCTCTTGTAGGCAAGACAGAACTTGAAAGTCCAAAAAGGTAATTTGCTTTTCTTCTCAAGGGATCTCCATAGACCACTGTAGATCTCTTTCAAAGGATGAAATCAAATATGTCAGGGCAGGCTGGAAATAGCCACATAGAAGAGCAATCAGACTTTCTGTTGGTATATTTTCTGGCTCTAGCAGATTCTAACTGCTTTGACTAATATGGTTCTTGCAAGAAGAATGGATGATTTACAGACCTAAGTAACTTTGGTACTAGCTAGCCACTAGAATTGTCAACATAACTAAACAGTGCTAGACAATGCTGGTTGTGATAGGCAAGCAGAGAGTGCTTTTTACTTAACTCCTGGAAGACTAGGAAGGGAAGGTTTTAAAGTGTTCTAGTGAGTACAAGATTGAATCTGATCTCAAGCTCATTGCTCTGTGGAAGAAAACATCAAAAGCTTGACTGAAATGAAGCATGTGTGCTGCAGAGTCTGTCTCTAAAAAAAGAAAAAAAAAAAAGTATAAGAGAACTTGCATCCTCGCTCTCTTGAAAGCAAGGCAGCTTCATCTTAGGTTGGAGACCAGTAGGATTATTGTGGCTGGTATGATATGTGTAGAAATACTCTTCTAAATGTTGCAGGGATGGTGTGTTCATCCACATAAGCTCATTATAAAGGCACCATAGTAGAGAAAGGCCTACTACAGCAAAGCACTTGGGATACATACTTTATAAATGGCTGCAACTGTTATGTCTGATTAAAGAAATGGCAAATCATTAATTCTTTTAAATGTGAAATTCTCAGCAGTCAGAGAGAATTGGAAGGATAAGGGCAAGGAGACTCAGGTTGAGATAAAAAAAAATTACTAATTGAAATAAAACAACAATTATAATAACAGTAATAACAATATACAAATGAGAGATGCACAGTGCAGTTGCTCACCACCTGCCAACTGATGCCCAGCCAGCAATCCCAGAGCTGAGACAGTCCTGAAACTCCTGTTTTCCGGTCAACCCTGGTTCATATACTGAACATGGTGTGATGTGATATGATATGAAATATCTTATTGGCATATCTATGTCATTTTTGGGTTTTGTTATTTATTACGCTGCTTCTTCTCAGTCCTAATACACCTGTGAACTAACCAAACACAATGACCTTGGACTCCAGCAGCAACTAATAACATTAATACTTTATCAACATTCTTATAACAAATCCCACACTGAAACTAAACCACAGCTATTCTAGCTACTAAGAAGAAAAGTAACTATCCTAGCAAAACCAGGACAGTGACTTTTTCCACCATATATTTTTCTGGGAGAGTTTCTTGTATAGAATGACATTGTCCTGAACTAAATGAGATCTGGCAATCAGTTCTGTGAAAGATTTAAGGCTCTAATCTTCTGGTGCGGGATGAGTTTTTCAGATGAGTGGACTGCAGGATGTCTGAGCTCAAAACAGAGATTCTCTGAGTTCCTGTTACAGACTGTTTTGCTTTCATAATGATAGATACAGGGTGAGATGAATAAGCTGCAGTTAGGCACTGTGTTCTTTCACATAGTACAATACTTTCTGCTTACAATATGCTGGAGAGCACGTGCTTAGAAGCAAAAGGGAACTGGATGGTTCCTGATTCATTTCACAAACATCATATAGGAAATAAAACTACAGAGGAAAGCTGTCCAGGTTATGAAATTCTTCATCAGAGCTGAACAAATAATATCTAGTTTGTTTTGCTTCTGCAGACAATAGCAAAGCCTTTTAAATACAGTTGATATTCCATGTATGGCCTTTCTTCAGGGGCCTTGGCAGAGTACAGATGCCAACCTGTCACTAATGGGGCTAGGAGTAGTTGATGCAAGGCAAAGCAGATACCAAGGAGATGTGGGGCTCTTGGAACAAGACTTCATTGTTTCTTAAATAAAATCAATGAAGTGTTTTCTGGATGTGAAACTGAATTAACTCTGTGACTTGATGTGTTCGTTACTAAGGCTGTGTCCTTTGCAATGTTTCAACATTACTTTTTACTTTTCCAGTGAACTTACCTGGACCAAAACTGCATTCTCTTCCACTTTTTCAGCACTTCTGTAAACCCACTTTAAAACAAAAAAAATATTTTAAATTGTGGCTGACTTATCAGTCTTTGACAGTCTAATACAATATTTCTCAGAGTAAGCACAGAACTTAGTCTTCAGCCTAGAGAGCATCTAGGTTTACCTGCTTTCCATAGATCTGTTTAAAATTAACAAGTCTGTTTCTGCAGGTGTCAGAGTACAGTGGAGAGATTTTTGTAACACTTTTTTTTTTTTTTCTTGTCCTTTCTTCCCATAGGGATATGCTCCACCGCCAAAAAATGGAATTGAACAGAAGCGACCTGGGCGCCCCTTGAATATAACCTCTCTAGTTAGGTTGTCGTCAGCAGTGCCAAACCAGATTTCCATTTCCTGGGCTTCTGAAATTGGAAAGGTAAATTATATGTTCTGTAGAATGTGGAAAGTTGTCTAAATAACCTCATCTAGCATTCCTTCTCCCCTACTGCCTGGTGTTGCTGGCAAGGCATACACCAACAAGTGTTTAGTATTAGGTGGCTGAACTTATTATCAGCGCCAGGAAACAAAGTTTGCTTGAGAAGTGTGGTAGTTTACAGTAACATACATAAGATTTGCATACAGATGGCAGGCTTCCTTATAGAATTCACATTAGAAAGCCTGCTGTTAGGGGTTGCCTGAAATGTGTGTGTCAAAAACACCAAAATCTTAGTACAAACCAGCTCAGATGTGACAATAACAAAAGGAAAACCTACTTTCTTTCTTGTAGCCTGATGATGTGAATAAAGAAATTATGTAGCCCTATATTCTAAAGCATGTTTCTCAGTATCTGTTGTAACTCTCCATTGGAGAAGGCCAAGGCCATAGTGGTGGAGACAGGTATTTGCTTTTGAGGTTTTTGTATTTTCCAACCAAGTAATACAACATAGTTTTACAAAAGCAATTTTTATTTCATAGGGAGAACTGATTAATGGATATTTCCATCTATATTATTGAGATTCCTTTTTTTACATGAAAATGGCCTATCTATGAGTTGAATTAAAATTGTACTTGCAAATAAACCAAAACAGGAGTGGAATTTCTAGCTCAGAAAGCTCTTGTATGGCAAGTTGCTGGGAAGGATTTACTGGAGAGGTGTTGGGCTGCTGGTGTCATTTGTTTCTGGGCTTGATGGATCTCAAACATGCTTGGTTGGACCATACTTGTGTGGCGTGTGTGTTTGTAATGCAGGATATTTGAGCAGTGTGTGTTGGTTTGTGTTGTGTGGGGTTTTTTTGTTTGGTGTGGTTTTTTTTGTGTGGTTTTTTTTGTTGTTGTGGGGTGGTTTTTTGTTTTGTTTTTTATAAATAAAGAGTATTCTGGAAGTTTGGGTGATGTCAGGGAGAAGTGACTCAATGTGGGAAAGGATGGAGAGCTGGGGGGTAGAGGGGGAAAGAAGATTGAAGCCTCTTCATAATGCAGTCCTAAAATTCATGGAAAGCTGCAGTGGGGGAAAAGCATGATAGACTTCCAGTGGTAGAAGACAAAGGGGGTGGTGACTGAAATGTGATACCTGTTGCTTTCTAGTGCCTGCAGTCATTAGTTACTGTTGAAAAGAATTAGCCTTTAAAATGGCTGCATGGCTGTTTAGAAATCTTCCTATGGAATTACTAAGGTGTGGTGGGTTGACCCTGGCTGGATGCCAGATGCCCACCAAAGCCCACTCTATCACCCCCCTCCTCAGCTGGGCAGGGGGAGAAAATTATAACGAAAAGCTGGTGGGTGGAGATAAGGACGGAGAGAGATCACTCACCAGTTACTGGCACGGGCAAAACAGACTCGACTTGGGGAAAAAACAAATTTACTTTATTACCAATCAAAATCAGAGGAGAATGAGAAGTAAAACCAAATCTTAAAACACCTCCCCCACCCCTCCCTGCTTCCCAGGCTTCATCTCTTTCCCGATTTTCCACCTCCTCCCCCCAGCAGCACAGGGGGACAGGGAATGGGGTTGGGGTCAGTTCATTACACGGTGTTTCTGCCGCTCCTTCCTCCTCAGGGGGAGGACTCCTTCCCCCGCACCAGCGTGGGGTCCCTCTCACAGGAGACAGTCCTCCACCAACTTCTCCAGTGTGAGTCCTTCCCATGACTGACAGTTCTTCACGAACTGCTTTGGCATGGGTCCATTCCATGGGGTGAAGTCCTTCAGGAAGGGACTGCTCCAGCGCGGGTCCCCCACAGGGTCACAAGTCCTGCCAGCAAACCTGCTCCGGCGTGGGCTCCTCTCTCCACGGGCTACAGGTCCTGACAGGAGCCTTCTCCAGCACGGGCTTCCCACGGGGTCACAGCCTCCTTCAGGCATCCACCTGCTCTGGCATGGGGTCCTCCAAGGGCTACAGGTGGTCATCTGCTCCACCATGGACCTCCATGGGCTGCAGGGGGACAGCCTGCCTCACCATGGTCTTCACCACAGGCTGCAGGGGAATCTCTGCTCTGGCGCCTGGAGCACCTCCTCCCCCTCCTTCTTCCCTGACCTTGGTGTCTGCAGGGTTGTTTATCTCACATCTTCTCACTCCTCTCTTTGGCTGCAAAAATGTGCAGCTTTTTGTTTTCCTTCTCTCTTAATTATGTTATCACAGAGATGCTACCACTGTTACTGATGGGCTCGGCCTTGGCCAGCGGCGGGTCCATTCTTGTAGCCGGCTGGCACTGGCTGTGTCGGGTCGGACACGGGGGAAGCTTCTGGCAGCTTCTCACAGAAGCTGCCCCCATGCCCCCCCCCCCCCCCCCCCCCCCGTTTAACCTTGCAATGCAAACCCAATACATAAGGAAAGAAAGGGAGAGTGAGGAATTTCTGAACTCTTCCTAGGTTTAAATAGCTGTTGGTAAGTTAAGAACTACTTATTCCTTTATCTGTGGCTAGTTCTGTAAATCCTTCTGGATTCAATTATCGAAGTAGCTTACCTCTTGTTTCTTCAAAATCTGTAAATCAGAGACGCCAGATGTTTCAAAGTAAGATTTCAGTATAAGCTTTTATATGATAAAATTAAAAAAAAGTTGTTCAGAAAATAAATGAAGGCCAGTACTGACAGCAAAGTTCTTGATAAAACAGAGATGGGGGGGGGGGAGATGTAAGCCATTGCTTCTCAATCATAAAGCACAAGAAGTTTGAAATGACTGCAGGGTTGCACATAATCTTAGCCTCTCCTGCTGACCCTTGCTTTCTTCTTCCCCTGTATCTGCTAAAACACGTTCTCATGGAAGCAGATGAATTGGAAGTTATCCAACCATTCCCCCTTGCCCTGAGAGGTAAAGTATGTACTTTGGTTTAATGTTGGTGCTCTGCTCCAAGTATCAGAACTCACATAGCAAACTATTGCTATTCATCCTCTAAATAACACCCTTGGGGACAGTGTGGAGTGTCAGTGGGCTCATATGATAAGGGCTTATTGGCATGTATTTGACTGATAGTGGAGGTCTTCTGAGCAAAAGAGGCAATCCCACAGAGGTGGTTAATTCTGTAGGCAAGAAACAATGTATGGTCATTCTTTAAAGAAAAAAAATAAAATCTCTTTCTTAGTGGTTTCCTATGCATTTAGGTAACTTTATCTGATCATCTAGGTAAGAGCTGTTTTTCTTGTAGGTGGTAAAAGATGAGCAGGGTAGGTGTTTCTTGTTTAAAATTCTTATGCAGTACCCAGACAGTATAGGTGCCATAAGAAGGGGGCTGGCAGGTAGTGGAAATAAGAGCTTGCGGGTTGTGGGGTTTTTTTTTATACAGATGAAACCATTATTAATCTGCAGTCATGGGTCTTGCAGAATTTTCTTTTCATTAGTGACCTTGAAGAGAGTGAACACTGAACGAAAGCTGGCAAGTGGTGTGAATTAGGGAAGAGTAGTAAATGCTAGGGAATGAGGCCAGCCTCAGAGGAGTGGATATGGTGTAATAAAAGTGCAGAGCAAGCTAAAGAGAAGGTACAAGGAAATTGGTGCAGCTGTGTGCCGTTTGAAGGTGGTGTTTTTGCACCTGAAAGAGCATTCGTCTTTTATTTTGTCACATGATCGTCTTTGAGCTCCCCACTAACAGTTTGACACTGAAAAAGGGAAGGATTTAGGAGACAAATGTAAGAAGTTCCTAAAGACTGCATGTATGAGAAGGTGTGCCACCAGTCTAATCTCTTCAAGAAATGACTCCAGATTGTCTCTTGGTTGTAGAGTTGTTATTCTTAATGAAGTCACAAATGAAGTAAGACAATTGGACTTATTGGCAGGAGAATTCTGGCAGAGTATTGGACTCTTTCACAGTAACAAATTAGTCTGTCAATGCTTTTTTTGTAACTATTAAGCAAAAAAATGGCATGTTTTTGTTTTTACTGTATGATACAACTAGCATAATAGTAATCTGTTGTCATAGTGGAAGTACTGTATTAAATCAATATTTCATCTTTAATCACTCTTTTTGTAGAATTACTCCATGTCTGTGTATCTCGTTCGTCAGCTCACTTCAGCTATGCTTTTGCAGAGGTTAAAAATGAAAGGTATCAGAAACCCCGATCATTCCAGAGCACTAAGTAAGTCAAATTAATTTTTCTGTCTATACTTTGAGGGTGGTTGGTGGCTCTCTAAAACTAGAACTGGTAATACTTAGGGGATTTGCAGCATTTTGAAAATAAAGACCATGCCCAGAGTATCAAAGGTTCCCTTTGTTGTTGCTGAGGCATCACACACTTCTTGAGAGTGGGTCCCTGCACCAATATGGAGGCACACCTAGAGATCCCATCAGAAATGTTCTTAGGGGAATGCCATGAGTACCACTTACTGTGGTGGGCTGTGAGGTGCAGGTAGATGTCCTAAATATGGGTTCTCTTCTCTTGTATATGATGCTGATTGTCTTTGTACCTTAGTCATTGATGATTATTTTATTTTTCTCTTGGCATGGTTGGGTTAAGTTTGCTCTACTAACCATTGTGGCTGTTAGTGCATCTGCTGCACATCAAATGTGATGCACCGTGTTTGCCAGTTTCTTATAAATAGTGAAACTATTGTTGTTTGATATTGCTATGAACTAGTTTCCTAGATGCTTAATTTTCTTAAATAGCTGAAATCAAGATTAGCATTTTAAATAATGATGTCTGTGTATAACTTTTTAATTTTTTAAATAGTTAAAGAAAAATTAACTGCGGATCCTGATAGTGAGATTGCCACAACCAGTCTGCGGGTATCTCTGATGTGTCCTGTAAGTATGGCTGGAAATTACCATATGCAGATTTGTATTTTCATCTTTATTGCAGAGTTGGGCTGCTTTTAAAAGGCACCACTTTAAAAACTTCACTGGCTTTTGTTATATGCTGATTTGTTAAGATAAAATAGTGGGGAGAAGGGTGCATCTTCAAGCACCTGATTGTAGCGGCATTCAACTAACTATGGTTTAGGACTGTGAATGTCTCAGTTGTAATGCAGTCAGAGTTAAGTTGCTATTCATGTGTGTATAGTGAATCACAGAATGGTAGGGGTTGGAAGGGACCTCTGGAGATCTAGTCCAACCCCCCTGCCAAAGCAGGTTCACCTAGAGCAAGTTGCACAGGATTGCATCCAGGTGGGTTTTGAATATCTCCAGAGAAGGAGACTCCACAACCTCTCTGGGCAGCCTGTCCCAGGGCTCTGTCACCCTCACAGGAAAGAAGTTTTTCCTCATGTTTAAGTGGAACCTCCTGTGTTCCAGCTTGTGCCCATTGCCCCTTGTCCTATCACTGGCCACCACTGAAAAGAGTCTGGCCCCATCCCCTTGACACCTTCCCTTTAGGTATTTATAGACATTAATAAGGTCCCCTCTTATTCTTATCTTCTCTAGGCTAAAGAGACCCAGGTCTCTCAGTCTTTCCTCATAAGAAAGATGCTCCACTCCCTTAATCATCTTTGTGGTGCTTTGCTGGACTCTCTCCAGAAGTCCCCTATCTCTCTTGAACTGTGGGGCCCAGAACTGGACACAATACTCCAGATGTGGCCTCACCAGGGCAGAGCAGAGGGGGAGAAGAACCTCCCTCGACCTGCTGGTCACACTCTTCCTAATGCACCCCAGGATACCATTGGACTTCTTGTCCACAAGGGCACATTGTTGGCTTGTGGTCAACTGGTCATGCACCAGTACTCCCAGGCCCTTCTCTGCAGGGCTGCTTTCTAGCAGGTCAACCCCCAACCTGTCCTGGTGCCTGGGGTTATTCTTCCCCAGGTGCAGGACCCTACACTTGCCTTATTGAACTTCATCAGGTTCCTCTGCACCCAGCTCTCCAGCCTGTCCAGGTCTCCCTGAATGGCAGCACAGCCTTCCAGTGTATCAGCCATATGTATAGTGAGGTCTTTAGAAGGAGTAACCTCATATATTGAGGTCTTGAGAGTAATTGGGCAGGGTGACAGAATAATTAAAGGGACACTGATAAATAAAACTTCAGATCTTCTCATCTTGGTGGTATTGCTTATAATGCCAGCTACTATAACAAACAAAAAAAACTGATCGCTGTGTAATAAGGTAATGCTGCCTTGGGATTTCTCTTCCCAGGTAGGAACTGGCCTTGTGTTTGTGACTGATCTGTTAAGCTAAATGTTAAAATGGGTATTATGCCATTCTGAGTCTAACATAAAACCTTGAAATGCTTGGCTAAAAGAAAATTATAAAAGCAGGTGCTTCAGTAGATCTTTTAATAAAAATAAAATCCTAGAAATAACATTGATGTAGGTACATTAGAAATGTTTGACTGTTTTCAACTCAGTGAAGACTTTGAGGATGGCTTTATTGTTCCTTAAGTGCATTGGATGTGCTTTGATAGGTAGAGTGGATTTGCCTGCAGTGACCTTAGTACTGGGTACCTCTGTAGTGAGAAGAGAGAGTTACTTCACTAACTGCCTCCAATTTCATTGTTAGCCATCTACCTACTTCACTGTCTTTGTTCTGATGATCTTTAAATGCATCTCCTGCAGCTGGGAAAAATGAGACTGACAATTCCATGCCGGGCTGTTACTTGCACACACCTGCAATGTTTTGATGCTGCTCTTTATCTTCAAATGAATGAAAAGAAGCCTACCTGGATCTGCCCTGTCTGTGACAAAAAGGCAGTTTATGAGAGCCTAATACTAGATGGGTAAGAGAATGGGCTTGCAGATTACATAATTACTTAAAATTTTTCATTACGTACTTGATAAATATTTTTATAACTTGATGTTTAGCAATTTCATACTATTTTCTTTGTTAAAATACTTTAGACTGAGAGGAACCATTAGACTGTTAGTTTCTATTCCCATGTAACGAACTACATAAGTTTATCTCCTAACTTCATCATCAAACTCTTGAGCATCAGTATATTTCCTCTGGAGAAATCCAAATGTGTCATCTAAGGATAGGTCTCTCTTTTACATTACTATCTCTGAAGCTATTAACTTTAAAATTTAACTTTAACTCAAACAAGTGTCAAACTTCATTCAGAGGATGATGATTTCTGCTTTTATATGGAAATCTATGAATTGCAGTAATGTTGGAGTGGAATATGGGTAGGTTGCGATACTCTTATCTTTTGATGTCTGGATATCTGCAAAGGCTGTAATTTTGGGCTTTCAGGTAAAGTGAACTAGAGGGAGAGTACATGCAATGGGTTGAAGGTGATCATAATTAGCTTTTCAATTGTATCTCCTTTTCACTTAGAATAAAAAATAAAACCATTCAACTTTATTTTTCAGGCTCTTCATGGAAATCCTTAATGAATGTTCAGATGTGGATGAGATCAAATTCCAAGAAGATGGCTCCTGGTGCCCCATGAGGCCAAAGAAAGAAGCTGTGAAAGTCTCAAGTCCACAGTGCACCAAAATAGAAAGTACGTACATCTGGGTACTGGTTGCAAACCAACGCAGGGTCTTGGAGACTCAATTGTAGCTTGGATAACGTGTATAGATTGTGGAGGGCTTAATACTTCTATGCTCCTTGTCAGTTAAACTAAAAAGAAAGGGTTGTATCTTTAAAAGTGTGTGTTTTTGGGCTTTGTCTTTGCTCTTTGTAATAGTTAAGAAAAATGAAAGGTTGCTCTTGTTTTAGGTCCTTAAACTGATAAGTGAAGATTGAAGCTTGTGCTTAAATAGTATCAACGTGATACAGAATACTAATAAAACAGCTCCCAGTCCATAACTTTCTCTGTAGTGGCCAGGAAGATGAGCTAAAACAGGATTTGAGTTCCTGATTCTGTTGCAAATAGAAACTGCTGCTATCAACAGCCTTTAAAAAACATTGATATTTTATTTTCTTGTTTAGGTTCCAGTGTTGTTAGCAAACTGTGTTCTGTGACAGTGGCCAATGAGGTAAACGTGAAAAAAGTTGATGTTATTGACTTGACAATAGAAAGCTCTTCTGATGAAGAAGAAGATCCTCCTGCCAAAAGGAAGTGCATATTAATGTCTGAAACACAAAGAAGCCCAACCAAAGGGTTTGTCAATTTTAAAGTTAGCTGTTATTCTGTAATGTCTCAGATAAACTGATGTGTAGACAAACAGACTTGTAATCTCTTTGGGATCCAGCTCCACACTTCTGAAGGAGAATCTCTAGGCCTCTCCTTGTAGAAGGTTGTTGTGATGGGTTGACCCGGGCTGGATGCCAGATGCCCACCAAAGCCTGCTTTACCACTCCTCCTCCTCAACTGGATTGGGGGGGGACACACACAACGAAAAGCTCGTGGGTGGAGATAAGGACAGAGAGCGATCACTCACCAGTTACTGGCACGGGCAAAACAGACTCGACTTGGGGAAAAAACAAATTTACTTTATTACCAATCAAAATCAGAGGAGAATGAGAAATAAAACCAAATCTTAAAACACCTCCCCCACCCCTCCCTGCTTCCCGGGCTTAACTTCTCTCCCAGTTTCTACCTCCTCCCCCCAGCGGCACAGGGGGACAGGGAATGGGGTTGGGGTCAGTTCATCACATGGTGTTTCTGCTGCTCCTTCCTCCTCAGGGGGAGGTCTCCTTCCCCCGCACCAGCGTGGGGTCCCTCTCACAGGAGACAGTCCTCCACCAACTTCTCCAGTGTGAGTCCTTCCCATGACTGACAGTTCTTCACAAACTGCTCTAGCATGGGTCCATTCCATGGGGTGAAGTCCTTCAGGAAGGGACTGTTCCAGCGCGAGTCCCCCCCGGGGTCACAAGTCCTGCCAGCAAACCTGCTCTGGCACGGGCTCCTCTCTCCATGGGGCCACAGGTCCTGACAGGAACCTGCTCCAGCGCGGGCTTCCCGTGGGGTCACAGCCTCCTTCGGGCATCCACCTGCTCCGGTGTGGGGTCCTCCACAGGCTACAGGTGGACATCTGCTCCACCATGGACCTCCATGGACTGCAGGGGGACAGCCTGCCTCACCATGGTCTTCACCACAGGCTGCAGGGGAATCTCTGCTCCAGCGCCTGGAGCACCTCCTCCCCCTCCTTCTTCCCTGACCTTGGTGTCTGCAGGGTTGTTTCTCTCGCATCTTCTCACTCCTCTCTCCAGCTGCAAAGTGTGCAGCTTGTTTTTCCTCTCTTCCCTTTTTTTCTCAATTCTGTTCTCCCAGAGGCGTTACTGATGGGCTCGGCCTTGGCCAGCGGCGGGTCCGTTCTTGGAGCCGGTGGCATTGGCTGTGTCAGACATGGGGGAAGCTTCTGGCAGCTTCTCTCACAGAAGCCACACCTATGCCCCCCACACTACCAAAACCTTGCCACGCAAACCCAATACGGTTATATCGATGCAGTACCTTTGTACAGGCAAAATGCTATTAAATATTTTTACATCTTACAAAAGACTTGCACTGACTGTTGCTTTGTTTGCAGGGATATTTCTCTATAGAAAAGGAAGCTGATTAAGCTAATGGACAGGATTCTCCTAAGAAAGCAGATTATGCCAAGTGGAAGAGCTTTATGCATTCTTGCTAAGTTAGTGTCATCTTCAGGGCTTTTTTCTCACTGTTATACCCTTTATCTCATCTGCTCTGAAGCCCAGAAAGCTAGGATGCATTGCATGTTTCATCCATCCTGTTGGTCTTGGAAGGGAGACACTTTGCTGTTTTGAATCAAGAGGAGCTTTTTCTCCATCTGTTAAGCTATGGAATGTCTTGGACACTGTTGTTGGCCATGGTTATCAGTCCTGTGCTGTGGTTAGCACAACTGATGCCTTCCCAAGTCCTCTGTCAACTGCTCCATCTTTTTAGTCATGCCTGACTTCGGCTGTAGGCTTAACCAGCTTCTTTACTGTTGTGCCACCTTCTGTCTGTCCCAATCTGTACAACTCAGCTGCCGTTACTGTTTGTGGCTTCTGTGAAGTTCTTGTTGTTGGCCTGTACAGTGCAGGAGACCTGCAGAGAGAGAGAGAGGGCCACTAGTTAGGTTCACCAGCAGTTGCTGCTCCATAAGGTGATTCCAAGCATCAGCTTTTAGTAAAGGCTTATTAATTAGTGTTGCTGCTTGTGTGAGGTGTGCATCTGTGTGTCTCAGTGTAGTGGCCTATGTCTTGTACTAAAATAATAATAATAAAAACCCCTTCTGTTTTGCCAGCTCTTGAAGTAATGAGCAGGTGTACTGTGTCTCTAGTCCACAGGAATGTGGTCTTCGAGTAAATAGTTGGTCATCTTCAACAACTTTCAAGAGTGACACTGAAATGCTGTTGCTTTTTGTGAGGGTTGTGGAGGAGTCATAAAATCATAGAATGGTATAGGTTGGAAGGGACCTTAAAGATCATCCAGTTCCAACCCCCCTGCCATCAGCAGGGACACCTTCCACTAGACCAGGTTGCTCAAAGCCTCATCCAACCTGGCCTTCAACACTTCCAGGGAGGAGCAGCCACAGCTTCTCTGGGCAACCTGGACCAGTGTCTCACCACTCTCACAGTGAAGAATTTCTTCCTAATATCTCATCTAAACCTCCCCTCTTCCAGTTTATAACTATTGCCCCTTGTCTTGTCACTCCCTGCCCTTGTAAAAAGTCCCTCCCCAGCCTTCCTGTAGGCCCCTTCAGGTACTGGAAAGTCACTATAAAGTCTCCCTGGAGCCTTTTCTTCTCCAGGCTGAACAGCCCCAACTCTCTCAGCCTCTCCTAACAGGAGAGGTGCTCCAGCCCTCAGATCATCCTCGTGGCCTCCTCTAGGCTCACTCCTGTAGGTCTATATCCTTGTGTTGGAGGCCCCAGAACTGGATACAGTACTCCAGGTGATAGCTCATGAGAGCGGAGTAGAGGGGCAGAACCACATCCCTTGACCCGCTGCCCACACTTCTCTTGATGCAGCCCAAGATGCAGTTGGTCTTTTGGGCTGCGAGCGTGCTTTGCCAGCTCATGTTGAGCTTCTCATCAACCAGCACCCCCAAATCTTTCTCCTCATTCTCTGCCCAGCCTGTATTTGTACTTGGGGTTGCCCTGACCCAGGTGCAGGACCTTGCCCTTGGCCTTGCTGAACTTCATGAGGTTTGCACAGGCCCACCTCTCAAGCCTGTCAAGGTCCTGCATGAAATCTCTTCCCTCCAGTGTGTCTACCAAACCACACAGCTTGGTGTCATCAGCAAGCTTGCTGAGGGTGCACTCAGTCCCACTGTCCATGTCACTGACAAAGATGTTAAACAGTATCGGTCCCAATACTGATCCCTGAGGGACACCACTCATCACTGGCCTCCACTTGGACATCGAGCCATTGACCGTGACTCTTTGAGTGTGACCATCCAGCCAATTCCTTATCCACTGAGTGATCCATCTGTCCAGTCCATGCCTCTCCAAGTTAGAGACAAGGATGGTGTGCAGGACAGTGTCAAATGCTTTGTACAAGTCCAGGTAGATGACATAATTTTCTCTTCCCTTATCTACCAACACTGTAACCCCATCATAGAAGGCCACCAGATTGGTCAGGCACAATGCCCTTAGTGAAGCCATGTTGGTTGTCACCAATAACTTCTCATTCTCCATGTGCCTTAGCGTAGTTTCTAGGAGGATCTGCTCCATGATCTTGCCTGGCACTGAGGTGAGACTGACTGGCCTGGAGTTCCCCGGGTCTTCCTTGTTTCCCTTGTTAAAAATGGGGGTGATGTTCCCCTTTTTCCAGTCTGTGGGAACTTCACCAGACTGCCAGGACTTCTCAAATATGATGGATAGTGGCTTTGCAACTTCATCTGCCAGTTCCCTCAGGACCCGCAGATGCATCCCATCAGATCCCATGGACTGGTTTTGAATCTGGTCTTCTCCTACAGTGGGCAGCTCTTCATTTTCCCAGTCCCTGCCTTTGCCTTATGTGATTGGGGGTGTGATTTGAGCACTTGTCGGTGAAGACTGAAGCAAAAAAGTTGTTGAATACCTCAGCCTTCTCCATATCCTGGGTGACCAGGTCTCCCCTTGCCTTCTGGAGGGGGCTCACATTTTCCCTAGTCTTCCTTTTATCCCTAAAATACCTATACAAACTTTTCTTGTTGGCCTTGATGTCCCTGGCCAGTTTTAATTCTGTCAGGGCTTTAGCTTTTCTAACCTGATCCCTGGCTGCTCAGATAATTTCCCTGTATTCCTCCCAGGCTACCTGTCCTTGCTTCCACCCTCTGTAGGCTTCTTTTTTTGTCTTTGAGTTTGTCCAGGAGCTCCTTGTTCATCCATGCAGGCCTCCTGCTGTTTTTGCCTGCCTTCCTCTTTGTTGGGATGCATCGTTCCTGGGCTTGGAGGAGGAGAGCTTTGAATATTAACCAGCCTTCTTGGGCTCCTCTTCCCTCCAGGGCTTTATCCCATGGAACTATTCAGTAGGTCCCTGAAGAGATCAAAGTTTGCTCTCCTGAAGTTCAGGGTAGGGAGCCTGCTCTGCCCCCTCCTTGCTGTTCTAAGGTATTTTGAATCCCACCATTTCATGGTCACTGCATCCAAGACTACCCTTGAGCTTCACGTTCCCTACTGGCCCCTCCTTGTTGGTGAGAACAAGGTCCAGCATAGCACCTCTCCTTGTCGGCTCCTCAATCACTTGGAGATAGAAAGTTGTCATCAATGCATTCCAGGAACCTCCTGGACTGCTTAAGCCCTGCTGTGTTGTCCTTCCAACAGATATCGGGGTCATTGAAGTCCCCCATGAGGACCAGGGCTTGTGAATGTGAGGCTGCTCCTATCTCTCTGTAGAGGGCCCTATCAGCTCAGTCTTCATGCTCAGGTGGCCTGTAGCAGACCCTCACTGTAATGTCCCCTGTCCTTGTCCTCCCTCTGATCCTGACCTATAAGCTCTCAGTCAGCTCTTCATCCATCCCCAGATGGAGCTCCATGCACTCCTGCTGGTCACTGACATAGAGGGCGACATCCCCTCCTTATCTCCCCTTCCTGAAGAGCCTGTATCCTTCCATTCCAACACTCCAGTCACAGGAGCCATCCCACCATGTCTCTGTGGTGCCAATCAGGTTGTAGCCCTGCAGGTGTGTGCATGTCTAACTCCTCTTGTTTATTTCTCATGCTGCCTGTGTTTGTGTTGTCTTTAACAGTGCTGCAAAGTAATTTGGCAGAAGGTGGGGATGCAGAAGGGTTTTAAGTGTTTGCATGCTCCTAGAGAGCTGAACTTAGCTTGGGCTCAGGCTGTGACTGAAGATGGGTTTGATGTTTAACTCCTATGTGTGTAATCTGTGCTTCAGGGGCTGAATAATGGTCAGTCATGCCCTTAGCATGACAGGCTAGCACTGAGGAACAGTTAAGTGGAGAAACTGAAACGAGTGCTCTCCTCCTGGCTCTGGCTACCTTCACATATCTCCCAGGGTGCTCCACAGATACAGACTTCCATTTCTGTCTCTGAATGGTAGACCGTTACAAATGACTTCAGCACTGTACTTTGTTTTAATGCCAACTTGCTTTTATGTCACAGCTGCTGTTGAGAGACAAGATACAGTCATGTTATTATGAAGACTGTTATGAAAGAGTAAATTAGGGTGGAATACTGTGCAGTGAGTAGCCACGCTATAGTTGTGTTGTAACGTGATGACCTTGTGAATGAGAGTGCTTAGTGGTACGTAATTTCTCTTCTGTAACTAATGGCCAGGTTGTTTGTAATTTCCCATGCTGTTTAAAACAGGGTTCTCATGTATCAGCCATCTACTGTCAGAGTGCCCAGCGTGACAACGGTCGATGCTGCTGCTCTTCCTCCTTCGTTAACCGACTACCCAGTGCCATTCCATCATCCACCAATATCCAGTATTTCATCAGACTTGCCAGGTAGGTGGTGGCTGTTTTTAATGTATATTCTGATAGCCTTATTAATTTGTGGGGTGGGAAAAAATTGGAGAATTGATCAACTTTTTTAATGGAATAAGACTATATGCAGTATTGCACTGATGTGATGTCTAGACAAGTCCAGTATAGGCTGTCTTTCTAGTTTCAGATTGCATTTTCCAGCAGTGATGTGAAAAACATTGCTTCTGGGGTACAAATTGGCATTTTGGAATGGCAGCCAGAAATGCTTCTTGCTATATTCAGTTAGACTTTTTGTAAATGTCTGGTTGTTATGCTTTGTAGATGCAAGGGAGAGGTGTGATGGCACTGATTCATCCCAAACCTAAATGTAGAGATATTCTGCTAGCTGATTCTAGTGGTGCTCTGTCTAGACTGTGTGAAAAAGGTTAAGGTGAGCTACAATATGTAAGCTGACCTCTATTGACTTTCTTTACCTAGACATACCCTAAATGCCTATGATGTATTCTTCAACACTGCTGCTAAATATCAGACAAAAGGTGGGGATACTGATTGTTTTTTATCCTGGCTCCTTAAAAATAACACTGCATATAGGGACTCTGGGGGTTCTCTTTGCAGGCTGTAACGAACCCAGAGCCCAGGAAATGGTGACTTGTGGTGACAGGTGTCACATTGGCCTCCTGTACTTCCATCTTTCCCTTCCCTTACCTGTCTCCATTTCTTCCTTGCAACATCTCTAGGGTTTTTTTCCTCTTCTTTCAACACCAATTTGGCAATGGGATAGATATAATTCCCCTTGGTTTTGTGTCCATTTTGGTTCCCTTACTGTTCCCTCCCTCTACTTCTCCCTTGTTAAGAAATCAGTTGTCTTCCCAAATTGGATAGAGTAAGCTGAGACAATGGAAGTCTAGAAGTGTTTTGTCCATCTCTATTGACTGAAGTTCTAGAAACATGCAAGAACAAAAGAAGCTGTCAATTCTATAAAAGCAGCTGAGCTGAAATCTCCTTTTTTTTTTTTTTTTTTTTTTTTAATGGAGGAGAGATGCCACTGTCCAGAACAGATTTGGATGTGAGGGGATAGGGAGGGAGGAAACTTACCATTTATTTTTGTTGACATAGCAAACACAAGGTAAATATTTAGAAACAAACAAAAAAAAAACTGTAATTTCTCATTGGTTTCATAATTTTAAACATCTTGCCCTAAATGCTTACATGCTAATGGTGTATAAGACAGACACTAGTTGTCACTGCTCGTAGAGAATATATGTTGAACTACTTGTAGTTTCCTCTTCTTCATTCCTTTTATTTGTCTAGACACAAAACAGGGATGATATTAGAAATGTTTCCTTATTGGCTGCCCATGGGTGGAAGAAGAGACCTGCTGCTTGTTTTTGGACTTGTGCATATTGTGACTTTACTTCATTCCAACATCTTTAATGTGATGGCACTCTTCATGTCCTAGTTTGGCCAAGTCAGGTACAATATGCAGTGAAACTTGCATTATGAATCAACAGCTCCGAATGGCAACCTTCATCTAAGCAACTGCATTGAACCACCCTGCAATATCCAGTGAATAATACATTGTTGTCATTCTCATTCTTAAAGAGCCACTTGTATTAGATACCTTGTTCTGCTGCTGCCTGAAGTAGTCATTGAGTGGTGTCACAGTGGTATATTCCATTTAGAAACTGTGTAACAATTGCAAAATCTGTTCTGCAACCACTAAAAAGTTCCTTAAATTTTTTGTGTATTAATAAAAGAGAAACTCATAAATTTATTATCCTCCTTTTCTTTCTAGGTCTGGATTTTCTTTCACTAATCCCAGTTGATTCACAGGTATGTTTCTGAAATGCTATGGGGTTAATTTTCAAGTCTGTTTTTTGTGACATACTGCTTGAGTAACTATCAGGGTGCTGTCAACACCCCGTGTTTGCAGTCCACTTGCTTAGACCTAACCACAGAACAGGAAAACACATTTTCTCAACAAGAGGTAGTGATGAAGATGCATAAGGGAAGGATTCCATTTAGCCTCACTATGATAAATCTAGGCATAGAAAGGCAAACTATCAATAAAGAATGAGTTTCCAAAGCAGATACTTGCACTAACTTGAATACACCCATTGTGTACTTAATACTCTTAGTTCATACTGTGTATCTGTAGGCCAGATTAAGCTCTGTGTTGTTTCTGTTGGTTTTGGATATTAGGAGATTATGTTTGAAAGAAAATATTTTCATTAATTTGATAGGCACATGACCAAACACTTTGATAATTAACTACTCCATGTAACACCTAAATACCATTAGTTTTGGATTATATGGGAATTTTTTAGGTCAAAAGTAAATAGGCAGTGTTTTTCCTTCCCTGGAAACTTAAACTTTATGTAGTTAAGGAGAATGATTCTTACTCTAACTAGATTCTTACACAAGAAAGACTATAGCCTTGAAATGTGGGGGGAATATCACCTTTTGTGATGAAAGGAGTTTGAAATATGCAGTTGTGCTCAGTAGCTATGGGCAGTGAGCATTCTCCAAATGCTAAAAGGTTTTGTGTGATCATCGTGGTCATGGTAGTGTTTCTTAATGCGCTAGTAAATGCTTAAGCTAACCAGTCAGTAAGGGGGAGTGGGAGAAATGTGGAGGATGAGGGAGAAGGGATTGTGGCTACCAGCTCTGCTTGCTTATTTGCTGGTTTGAAGAACTCCAGTTCTTGCTATGCATGTGTGAACAAGGTTCTGCTAGTAAAGTGTTTTGTGCTTGTTGTAGGGAAGATGTATCTTCAGAGCATACATTTCCCTCATGTAGTTAGTCTCTTCATTGTTTGTTTCAAGCAGTACTGTCCTCCTATGTTTTTGGATAGTCTCACCTCAACCTTAACAAGCAGCATGCCTGGCAGCATCATCACATCCACCAACCACCACGACAGCAGCACGCATGTTAGCTCCTCCAGCAGGAGTGAGACAGGAGTGATAACCAGCAGCGGAGGCAGCGTTCCCGACATCATCTCATTGGACTGAAACAAGGGGCCACACAGGGCTCTAGGAGACATTACACAGAGCTTGTATCTCTGGAACTTCAGCATCTTGGAAGTTATTCTGATATTTATTGAAAGGATTTGCCTTCTGGAAAATGGAGTAAATTCATCTATGCTAGAAACAGAAGTGTGGTTGTGGTTTTTTTTGGTTTTTTTTTTCTTGCTCATTAAATAGCTTTTATGCTTTCAGCTTGTTCTGGGGAAACTGACTTTTTGTTGCTAGGTGGATTCCACAAAGTTTTTAATTTTGTTGTAAAACACAGCAATAATATAAAAACAAACAAACTTTTAAAATAAAAAAGGCACTTAACCACTCTAGAACAACGCCAACTTGGACAAAGGTACAGAAGTATATACATCGGTGAATTAATATTTTCACTGGGGACTGTAATAAACTTCATTTAACACAATGCAGCTTTGTGAAATAGCCATGACTTGTGTTGTATATCTCTTGTTTCCCACTTTCCCCTTACCTGGGGATGTAGGGGAAACTTTTGTACATGGGATTGATTCCCCCCCCCCACCCCGATTTAATGTTTTTCACAATTGCAACATCCTCCTAAACTACTGTTTTTCCTCTTCGTGTCCTTTGGGCTGGGGATGGGACAAACTATCTATGCAAACCTTGCATCACACAATCTCTGTGCTATCATGTCAGAATTAGGACCAAAACCTCCAAATCTATGCACAGTTAAGCTATAGTTGAATTTCTGGTTTGATAACTTCAAGAGGTGATAGAAAAAAGCCTTTAAACTCAAATTTAGATTATAAAGTCCTCAGTGGCCTTCTTTGAAACTGCCCCCCCTTGCCAGATGATAAAGCGCATGCTTTCTATGGCAGCTGTAAGGAGATAACATAGGAATTTCTCTAATGCAGGATTATTTTCTAGGGTCTCTTGCTCATGGCTTCTTGTCACTTCAGTAACTGTGGTATTCTGCTTGGGAATACTGCACTCTGATTTGCCATGAGGGAGGCTTGGCTTTTTGGAAGATAAAAGCTGTAGTTGCAGTGTTCCCACCTAACTGGAATTATATGTTTAGGGCTTAATGATGCTTTGTCCCACATTACATGGCCTCCTAATCATGGCTTTTCTATTTCAATGAGAATAACTTCCTCTTGTTTTACTCCTCAGAATCTGCTTCTTTCTGTGTATGCAGTGTCTCCCCACACACCTCTAAGGATAACCTCAGCAGTACTGTATGCAGGAGAGGTTACAGACCAGGAAAATCAAGTAATTTCCGTAAAACTGGAATAATGGTATTGTCTATGTTGACATAGCAGCTTTTCAAAGTGTTGTGTTTCTGTTGAGTAACTATTTGAGATTATTCCTTCCCTAATTACCAGCTTTCACTTTTTCCTAATTTTGTATTCCACTTATTTCTTTAGTTAGATGTCTGGTATTTTTGGACTTCCATTACTGTTACAGTATTTGAACAAAGAAACATGGATAAGAAATATTGAAACAGGATGTGTTGTAATTCTTGTTTACCCTGTATTCCTGCCTTTAATGCTGCATTGCTATTCCTCCTTGCCTTCTTTGTATGACCTTTCACAGTAGTCTTCAATTCATATGTTGGTCTTAATATTGCATACAATCTTTCTTCTCCTTATCTGTTAAATTTATTTTGTAGCTGTTAAAGATTGTTTTTTAGCATGATTTATTTCCAATAAAGCCATGCTACTCATGAAGGTTTTTTCCTAATGGCCTGCAGCAGATCAGTGCTTTCTGCATTACAATTGTGCAGTGACTTGAACTATAAAAACAGAGTGTGGAGAGAGGTTCTAGAATAAAGTGTTTAAAACTGGTTATCTGTTGCTGAAGATGCTGTTTGTACTTTTAATGCCAAACTGAACTGTGACTTGGGCAATTGCTAAGCTGTCTGAAGGAATGTAAACATCTCGCATGTATGTCAGAAAAGTAAGGATGAGTGCCATTTTTAGGACATGTGCTCTAAACCATTAAACCATTTATGGTATTATAAAATATGGCTGAAATTTTAAGTTAATTATTGTGCCCTGGTAGTAGTTACTTATCAGGGTTGAGGTGTGGTTGTGTTCTCCAGCTGTTCTGGGCAGGAGTTTTGCAGTTGTATTTAGCTTTAAACATTCTAGACCTATGACAGCAATGTTAAATACAAACTTAAGGCATTTGAGCCTTGCTTGTTTAGGAGACAGCAAGATTGGCACAGGCTGTGGTGTGAGGCAAGTGTTCAAGTGAACAATGTAGTTTTCCTGCGATGCTGATGGACACATAGTAGGTAATTACTAGGCTTGTATAATACCTAAATCCTTTAATTCACTTGAGGTTGTGGATGATGTCTATCAAAGGGTTGGAGTACTGCAGAGCAGTCATGTAACTCATTTGCTATGCCATCTTCTACAAGACAACAAAGAATTTACTTAAGCAGTGGTGGGGTTACTGGGGGTTACAACTTAATCAAGGCCTGTACCACTCTAGCTCTCCTCTAAGCAAACCTGTCCATTGTAGCTAGATGAGGTTTTTGGTTTATTTTTCCTTCAACAAGTTCTAAAATGCATCGGAATGTCTATCCAAGAACTCGTAACACAATAAAAATCTTGAGGAAAAGATGAGATGATGACTTATCTCTGTTTCTACTACAGAAGTATCTGGTTACTGCTTTGAGTGGACTATATCAGATACCCTCAAACCAACTGCAGAAGGAAAGTAAAGCTTATGAGACTAATACGAAGTCCCTCTACTGCACAGATAACCAGAACTAATATAACTAATTTTCATACTTTCATGTCAGATAAAGCTGTCTGAATCAATCACGAGCCATGTAGGCAGGACGTTGCTGCCCAACAATATAGCAACAGCCTCAGGAGGTTCTGTACCCGTCCAGCAGCATTTCAGGCATTTCCAGAATTAGTTGAGATTTTCTATATCTGCCTTTAAATCTAGGTGCTGGATGCTAGAAAGCTGACCTGTAACTGCAAGCTTTTCACTATCAGTCTTCAAGAGCACAGAGAATTCAAATTTGGAAATGAAGGAATACATCTGGCTGAGAAAACAAAACGTGACAGTTTAACAAGAATGAAAGGAGCTGCTTCCTAGGTTGAAAGACAATTGTGGCTAGACAAACTGTAAAGAACACCATTAGTCCTAGGCAACTGATTTTTTTTTAAATGTGTATTTTTGACACAGGCAGGCATCAGTGACCACAGGCAACAACAATCCCATAAGTCAAATTAACATGTTATTTTTATTTCTTTTTTTAGTAAGTGATCATGTCATCATCACAACATGTCAATGCTGTGCATGTATTCAATGTGACACTAAAAACTTTCAATTTCCTTCCTGGTTTTATGAGGACAAAACTGGGCAGTACATCATACAACATGAAACAGGAGTGACTATAACCTATCAAGGAAGTTATCCAGGGCTGGAATACCCTCCTTCAGGCCCTTGCACTCATGTCTTTTAGCCACAACTTGCTATGGACAAGAATTTGCATCGTGAGGATCCCCAGGCAAAATTTGCTAGTGATCAAAGAAATACTGTGGAAAAGCCTGGCTACCATTGTTGGATCTCAAGTCAGAAAAACCTAGGGGGAAGGAAAAAATAAAAATTAAAGAGGGATGAGCCAGTTACAGGAAAAAATAAAACTGGTTTATTGTGAATTTCTGCATAGACAGAACCCTAAAAATGCTCTTCCAGAACCTAGGTATGGTACTGTTAGGAAACTGCTACTTTGCAGGTAATTCTTTCAAGCAGATAAAAATTAGGCCAACTCTAAAGAGCTGCAGAAAGAGCTCATGTGACCAAGTAAATTAGCAATAAAAAGGCAAACCAAATTCAATTTAGATAGAAAAGTATCTGGGGAAAACTATGTTTCATATGTCTCAGGATCTGAACCAATCACTACCACTCTGAGATCTTAGAGTTATGGTGTTCAGAAGCAGTTAAAATGAGAAATTAAGTGCTAGTACCAGTTAGGAAAAGAACAGTAAACAAAACGTTATGTCCAGTGAAAGCCTGCATCTTGAATACTGTGTGCAGTTGTGGTTCTTAAAGCCATTACTGCAGAAAAGGTTCAGAGAAGGGGAATGCAGATGACCAAAGGCTTTAAGTGGCTTCCACACAAACATGCTTAGCAAGCTAGGACTCTTCAGCGTGGAAAGAGCAGCAATGTAGTAGGAAGGATATAGAGGACTAAAAATTAAGTGACGTGGACACAGTGGATAAAGATCAAAATAAACTCGTGCTCATTTTGGATATAAAGAAAGCATCAGTAGTTGAAGCTAGCAGGAGCCAGGTTCAAGTGACACAAAAGAAGGCAGTTAGTTATATGTCTAGATCAGTGGAAGTCCTTGCCAGTGCTGTGGATGCTTATGTTTCACACTGGGGGGGAGACTGAGTAAATTCATAAAGAAATCCATCAAGGGTTACTAAATTGACCTAGATACCACTTCTGCCCCAGGAAGCTTCTGAAAGTGGTTATAAAAAAGCAACTGGAGAAGTGTTACACCAGCTTGCCCTTTTCTTTCTGTTCCCTAATCACTCACTTTCAGCTGCTGTCATGAACAAGATTCTGAGCTAACTCGATATTTAATCTGACAGTACAGGACCTTTACATGAAGATATATAGTGTTTCTTCATAACAGTGTCATCCCCTTTCTCCTCAGTATTCAGTTCCATGAAGAGCTGCTGCCTATGAACTGAAACTTTGCTACTGTAGAACTGCTTCTAACCACTACTTTATAGGAATACTCATATTTCCTCACATTTTTAGATCACCGTTTTAGCAAGATTCAACAGCAGCTTTGGCAAGGAACCAGAGAGGAAGCTTTGCAGAATATGGATGTAAGCGTGCAATGTAAATTGAGACCGAGAGCCCAGTGTAATACACATCCTACCGAGTCTAAGCTTCCACTTTTTGTTTTTCCATGTTTGGAAAATGGGTTTCTCTGTGAAAGTGTCAAACTCTGTGGAAAGTTTGAAAGGGGAAAAAAAAACCCCAAAATCCTCAGAATCTAGCCACACAAACAGATGCATAAATTGTTCTTTTAAGATGTTAACGTGCCAGTTTAGACTTTAAAAGTTAAGCATCTCTTATTTCATCACTGACTATTTTAGCAGTTACCACACTAGTGTACTTTGGCAAAGAAGCCCCCTCCAAAATAAACCAAGACATTTCTTACAGTTTTACCATGTGAGGAGTTCCAAATGAAATGTGCCCCATGAAGCTAGTAAACTTTCTGTCACGATGTCACAGGATACTCTTGAAGTGTATTTTTTAAATGGGGAGGAGGGGAATGGGACACACAAACAAACCACAATACCAGAGGAAGGTCTCTGTACCACGCTGAAAAATTGATGTTTCAGGGACAGCACAAGAAGGATCAGATCATTATTTTAAAGATAGTCTTAAGATTGGCAAGAGGGTTTAATGTAATTTAAGCTACTCAGGCTGGCACTCTGCCCTTCTTTTAAAGATTCAAATTGGTACCAAGTTTTCTAGTCTGCTACTGCTGAAGACCAGTTATTCCAGCATGCTTCAAAGGAAAATCTTGATTTAAAATGATGGAAAACAAATCTGGTGTACACTGAAAAGTCTTAATGTACATGTGGTGGGTTGACCCTGGCTAGAGGCCGGATGCCCACCAAAGCCCACTCTATCACTCCCCCTCCTCAGCTGGGCAGGGGGAGAAAAATATAACGAAAAGCTGGTGGGTGGAGATAAGGACGGAGAGAGATCACTCACCAGTTACTGGCACGGGCAAAACAGACTCGACTTGGGGGAAAAACAAATTTACTTTATTACCAATCAAAATCAGAGGAGAGTGAGAAGTAAAACCAAATCTTAAAACACCTCCCCCACCCCTCCCTTCTTCCCGGGCTTAACTTCTCTCCCGATTTTCCACCTCCTCCCCGCAGCGGCACAGGGGGACAGGGAATGGGGTTGGGGTCAGTTCATCACACGGTGTTTCTGCTGCTCCTTCCTCCTCAGGGGGAGGACTCCTTCCCCCACACCAGCGTGGGGTCCCTCTCACGGGAGACAGTCCTCCACCAACTGCTCCAGCGTGAGTCCTTCCCATGACTGACAGCTCTTCACGAACTGCTTTAGCATGGGTCCATTCCATGGTGTGCAGTCCTTCAGGAAGGGACTGCTCCAGTCTGGGTCCCCCCCGGGGTCACAAGTCCTGCCAGCAAACCTGCTCCAGCGTGGGCTCCTCTCTCCACGGGCTACAGGTCCTGACAGGATCCTGCTCCAGCACAGGCTTCCCACGGGGCCACAGCCTCCTTCGGGCATCCACGTGCTCCAGCGTGGGGTCCTCCACGGGCTACAGGTGGTCATCTGCTCCACCATGGACCTCCATGGGCTGCAGGGGGACAGCCTGCCTCACCATGGTCCTCACCACAGGCTGCAGGGGAATCTCTGGTCTGGCGCCTGGAGCACCTCCTCCCCCTCCTTCTTCCCTGACCTTGGTGTCTGCAGGGTTGTTTCTCTCGCATCTTCTCACTCCTCTCTCCAGCTGCAAAGTGTGCAGCTTGTTTTTCCTGTCTTCCCTTTTTTTCTCAATTCTGTTCTCCCAGAGGCGTTACTGATGGGCTCGGCCTTGGCCAGCGGCGGGTCCGTTCTTGGAGCCAGCTGGCATTGGCTGTGTTGGGTCGGACATGGGGGAAGCTTCTGGCAGCTTCTCTCACAGAAGCCACTCCATGTCCCTCCCCCCACTGCTACCAAAACCTTGCCACGCAAACCCAATACAGTGCAGAAGCTGACGCATCTTTTTGGCACCTTCTGCTGGCACAGAAGCCCAATGGAGTAAGCTGCCAGAACAAGGAGTAGATTATTTGTTCTCAACTCAAGAGGCAAAGGGACAACAGGAAGAAGCTTGGAGCTAGTAAAATGGCAATTATTAAATCTCTTTGATCCTTCAGAAGTCTTTCTTTAATTGCATGTGGGTAACAAGAAGCATCATCTTACCAAGTGACTCATTTACAGGTAGATACACCTTGGCAACAAACATTGGAGTTCCTGCCACTTGAGATGCTTCAAAAAAATGTGTCCCCTTTTCCTGTTCAGCACACCATAGATCCCACCAACCACTTGTTCTAGGTACTGTAAAAAAAATTTCTATGAAGTTACATAAAAGGAGGAGATCACCAGTTATTAAAATACAGCCAGGCAGCATTAGACAATCCCTCTAGACAGCTCTTGATGTTTTTCTCATTATGGTTCCTCACTCAGAAATTTCTCTCATGTGTAACAAGTGGCTTCACTCTCACTTCCAAGATATCTTTCAGAAGCTCTGCCTGCCTTCTCTGTCTCACATGACTGTGAAGTTTCCAATTACTGTATATACTGACTGTACTGGATTGTAGTTTACATACACAAAGTGAGGCAGAAGCACATATGCTCAGCGAATAACCTTCAGTGATCTTTGGGCACAAGAAAGTAGAGTCCTCTAGTGCTTTGTAATAAATGCATTTACTACAGGATGCAAATTTTATACAAACAGGATCATGCCATACCTTATCTTAGAACTTACAACAAGGCTGGCAAGCACTCTGATAAAAACTGTACTTAAAAAACCCCACATTTTCTTCGAAACATACCACTAAGGCTGAAAAACTCCCCTGCTTTGTCACAATAGATCTCATAAGTAATTGAGGTGAAAAATTCTCCATTTTGCTGTTTTGTCCTTACTTGCACTCATCATCTTCCGCCCTCATGGCTAAGATATTTTTTAAGCAACTGAGCTAGTAGATTTCCTGCCCACTATCCAGCACCATAATCTGAAATTAATTTTTAAAACAGGTTTTAAATCTTTCAATTGCTTTTAAGACAGTTAAGACAAATTAGTATGTGAATAGCTGTATTTGGTGATAAATAAATACTTTTAGTATGGAATACATTTTCCAGAGTCTTTCATAGAGAAATTTAATTTACAAAAAAAAATCCAGTTATTCAAAGGACAGAAGTTAATGTTTAAACAGCTCAAAAAAAAAACTTATTAAAAACATAAAATTTCCTTGCTGCTCTTTCTGGTTGTTTAGGATACCCATTGTTTGTTCTCCTGAATGTTTACAGTGACAGAAAGAAAGAAGGGGGGGAAAAAACCCCCCAAATCATAACTTTCCCAAATGTACTGGCAATTCATAAAGAACAGCGTAATTCACCTCCCCACCTACATTTTGCTGTTTTGGTCAACCTCTTTCTAACTTTGAAATGAAAAACCTCAAAGTTTTTGCATCACTGATCTAAAGAACATAGAACAGCTATGTCCTGGCTTTGCTAGGATAGAGTTAATTTTCTTTTTAGTAATTAGAAGAGCTGTATTTTAGTCTCAGTGTTTCAGTTCAGACTTGTTATGAGAAGAACATTGATAACAGTGTTGGTGTTATGAGTTGCTGCTGGAGCTCAAGGCCACCGTGTTTGGCTGTTCACAGCTGCATTAGGACTGGGAGGGAGAAGCGCAGTGAATAGCAAACCCCAAACTGGCATTGGGATGTGCCCATGAGATATTCCAGATCACATCCCGTCATGTCAGTACATTAACCAGGGCTGACTGGAAGACAGGGGTATTCTCTCGGGGATCGCTCGGGCTCACTCTTCCAGGGTTTCAGTTTCAGGACTGTCTCGGCTCCGGGATCACTGGCTGGCACAGGCCGGGCATCGGTCAGCGGGCGGTGAGCAATTGCACTGTGCATCACTCATTTGTGTAGTCTGTTATCACTGGTGTTATCATTAGCATTTCATTTTAATTAGTCAATAGTTTTTATCTCAACCCGTGAGTCTCCTTGCCCTTTTCTTTCCAGTTCTCTCCCCTACTCCCTGGGTGAGGGTGGGGGGAGGGGGAGAGAGCAGGCTGTGTGTGGTGGGTTGACCCTGGCTAGATGCTGGGTGCCCACCAAAGCCCACTCTATCACCCCCCTCCTCAGCAGGATGGGGAGGGGAGAAAATAAGATGGAACACAAAAAACCCCAAACTCGTGGGTGAGACAGAGGCAGTTTAACAGAAGCAAAGCAAAGCTGCGCGCGCAGAAGCAAAAGAACAAAATGTTTATTCTCCACTTCCCATCAGCAGGCGATGTCTGGCCACTTCCCGGGAAGCAGGGCTTCATACGCGTTGCGGTTCCCGGAGGACACACGGAAGTAACAAATGCCCCCCCTTCCCCCTCCGTTCCCCTTGCTTTATTGCTGAGCAGACGTCATATGGTCTGGAATATCCCTTTGGTCCCTTGGGGTCAGCTGTCCTGGCTGTGTCCCCTCCCAAGACCTTCCCCACCCCCAGCCTACTGGGGGAAATGCTGGAGAGCCAGCCTTGGTGCTGTGGAGCACTGCTCAGCAGGAACCAACACACTGGTGTGTTAGCAACACCCCTCGAGCCACCAATACAAAACACAGCACTCTGAGGGCTGCCACGGGGAAAATCAACTCCATCCCAGCCAGACCCACTACACTGTGTTAGGCTGGAAGCAAAAAGGGTGAATCCACCCAAACCACACAGGCCTTTTCCTGTATCCACCCCTTATTCCATACCATTTACGTCATGCTCAGGTTTCTATCTATCCACATACACATATATGCACACAAATATCATTCCCTTAGTTTATGGACCATTCCCTCAAAATGTCTATAAGTTCATTTAGTCCATTACCTTGGGTTCTGTCTATCATGGCAGTCTTTCATGGCAGGAGAGATGATGTAGAAGTTGCACAGTCAATGAAGTAGGTGACGCTGGACACAGCAGGAGGTTGGTGTGCAGTCTCTGTTGCACGCTGCATCTGGAGCTTGTAGTTGGTGTAACTGCTGTGGTCCATGCTCAGGGTCTGCAGTTTGAAGATGATGGTCTCAAAGATGTTTTTGGGAGCCAACTCTGGTCCATCAGAGTTCAGTCTGCATTAACCTGGGGAGATTCTCAAAACAAAGCTGTTACTATATCACACAACAACCACAGCAATGATGGTACAGCAATTCACTGGCTATTTTCACCCAAAATCACATCTCCTTGAGGCACACATTGGACTTCCCCATCTTTCTGCATCACCCACCAAGTGCACCCAGGTCCTTGAGCAAAAGCAATCCCACGAATGGGTTTGCCTTTACCCGAGGCAGGAATAACCCAGACTGTTTTCCCAGCATATTTTTAATGTGAACCACAGGGACTCTATCCCCTTCCACAGTACGGAAAAGTCTTGATTGGGCAGGGCCAGCTCGGTTGGCAGATCCTCTGGTGTTGACTGACCAGGTGGCTTTTGCTAAGTGCGTGTCCCAGTGTTTGAAAGTTCCACCACCCATTGCTCTCAGTGTGGTTTTCAGCAGCCCATTGCATCGTTCGACTTTCCCGGAGGCTGGTGCATGGTAGGGGATGTGGTACCCCCACTCAATGCCATGTTCTTTGGCCCAGGTGTCTATGAGATTGTTTCGGAAATGGGTCCCATTGTCTGACTCAATTCTGTCTGGGGTGCCATGTCGCCACAAGACCTGCTTTTCAAGGCCTATGGAATGGTGCTACAGGCAGTGGCATGGGGCACAGCATAGGTCTCCAACCACCCGGTGGTTGCTTCCACCATGGTGAGCACGTAACACTTACCAGTGCGGGTTTGTGGGAGTGTGATACAGTCAACCTGCCAAGCCTCTCCATATTTATAGTTTAACCATCGTCCTCCATGCCAGAGAGGTTTTAACCTCTTGGCTTGCTTGATCGCAGCACATGTTTCACAGTCATGAGTAACCTGTGCAAGTGTCCATGGTTAAGTCCACCCCTCGATCATGAGCCCATCTATATGTCACATCTCTTCCTTGATGGCCTGAGGCATCATGGGCCCAGTGGGCTAAAAATTTTTCACCCTTCTGTTGCCAGTCCAGGTCTACTTGAGATACTTTGATCTTAGCAGCCTGGTCCACCTGTTGGTTGTTTTGATGTTCTTCAGGGGCTCGACTTTTGGGCACATGAGCATCTACATGACGTGTCTTCACAACCAGTCTCTCCAGCCGAGCAGCAATGTCTTGCCATAGTTCAGCAGCCCAGATGGGTTTGCCTCTGCGCTGCCAGTTGCTCTGTTTCCATTGCTGTAACCACCCCCACAGGGCATTTGCCACCATCCATGAGTCCGTACAGAGGTAGAGCACTGGCCATTTCTCTCGCTCAACAATGTCTAAGGCCAGTTGGATGACTTCTACCTCTGCAAACTGGCTCGATTCACCTTCTCCTTCAGCAGCCTCAGCAACTCATCGGGTGGGACTCCACACAGCAGCTTTCCACTTCCGATGTTTCCCTACAATGTGACAGGAGCCATCAGTGAACAGGGCATATCGTTTCTCATCATCTGGTAGTTCATTGTACGGTGGAGCCTCTTCAGCTCGTGTCACCTCCTCCTCTGGTGCCATTCTGAAATCTTTGCTTTCAGGACAGTTCATGATCACTCCTAAGATTCCCAGGTGACCAGGGCTTCTTATCCGGACCCGTTGTGTGATCAGTGTGACCCACTTACTCCATCTGGCATCAGTTGCGTGGTGTGTAGAGGGAACGCTCCCTTTGAACATCCAGCCCAGCACGGGCAATCGGGGCGCCAGGAGGAGCTGAGCTTCAGTACCCATCACTGCTGGAGCAGCTCCAACTCCCTCATACACTGCCAATATCTCCTTTTCAGTTGGAGTATATTTGACCTCTGATCCTCAGTATCCACGACTCCAAAACCCAAGGGGTCGACCTCGAGTCTCCCCTGGTGCTTTCTGCCAGAGGCTCCAGGTTGGGCCATTGTCTCCACCTGCTCTGTAGAGCACATTTTTAATGCCTTGTCCTGTCCAGACTGGCCCAAGGGCTACTGCATGGACTATCTCCTGTTTGATTAGTTCAAAGGCTCGTCGTTGCTCAGCACCCCATGTGACATCATTCTTCTTTCGGGTCACCTGGTAGAGAGGGCTCACGATCTCACTGTAATGTGGAATGTGCATTCTCCAGAGACCCACAATGCCTAAGAAGGCTTGTGCTGCCTTTTTGTTAGTTGGTGGGGACATAGTTGATATTTTATTGACCACATCCATTGGGATCTGACGACATCCATATTGACACTTTATTCCTAAAAACTGGATCTCCTGAGCAGGTCCCTTGACCTTGCTTTGTTTTCTGGCAAAGCCAACTCTCAGGAGGATTTGGATTATCTCCTTCCCTTTCTCAAACACTTCTTCTGCTATGTTGCCCCACACAATGATGCCATCAATGTATTGCAGGTGTTCTGGAGCTCCACCCTGCTCCAAGGCAGTCTGGATCAGTCCATGGCCAATGGTGGGTCTGTGTTTCCACCCCTGGGGCAGTCGATTCCAGGTGTACTGGACACCCCTCCAGGTGAAAGCAAACTGTGGCCTGCACTCTGGTGCCAAAGGAATGGAGAAGAACGCATTGGCAATGTCTATGGTGGCGTACCACTTGGCTGCCTGTGACTCCAGTTCATACTGGAGCTCTCACACATCCGGCACAGCAGCGCTCAGTGGTGGGGTGACTTCATTCAGGCCACGATAGTCCCCTGTCAGTCTCCACTCCCCATTAGACTTCCACACAGGCCATATGGGGCTGTTACAGGGAGAGCGAGTCCTGCTGACCACTCCTTGGCTCTCCAGCTGACGAATCAGTTCATGGATGGGAATTACGGAGTCTCGGTTGGTGCGATATTGCCGCCGGTGCACTGGTGTGGTAGCGATGGGGACCTGCTGGTCTTCGACCCTCAGCAATCCCACAGCAGAAGGGTCCTCTGAGAGACCAGGCAGAGCAGACAGCTGTTTGATTTCCTCTGTCTCCAAGGCAGCTATGCCAAAAGCCCACCGGTACCCTTTTGGGTCCTTGAAGTACCCTCTCCTGAGGTAATCTATGCCGAGGATGCACGGAGCACCCAGGCCAGTCACAATGGGGTGTTTTTGCCAGTCATTCCCAGTCAGACTCATTTCAGCCTCCACCACAGTCAGCTGCTGGGACTCCCCTGTGACTCCAGAAATACAGATGGATTCTGCTCCTTTAAAGTCTGATGGCATCAGGGTGCATTGGGCACCAGTGTCCACTAGAGCTTTGTACTGCTGGGGGTCAGATGTGCCAGGCCAATGGATCCACGCAGTCCAGTAAACTCGGTTGTCCCTCTCCTCTGCCTGGCTGGAGGCAGGGCCCCTCTAATCTTGATCAGACTGCCCATCATCATCATATGAGTTTGAGCAGCTTGTGCAGGCTGGACCCCTCTTGTCTTCGTTTGCATCTTGTAGATAGGGATCAGAAGCCCATCTACGCTGTTTGGAGAGCCGACCACTGGAAACTGGAGCGACTTTCTTGGAAGAACTCCCTTTTGTGTTTGTTTTTCTTCGCAGCTCACGGACACGTGCCTCTAGGGCTGAGGTGGGTTTGCCATCCCACTTTCTCATGTCCTCTCCATGGTCTTGCAGTTCAAACTACAGTGTACCCTGTGGTGGAGGAACGCTTGTTCTTATCAGCTGAGACCTTGGTACGTGCAGAGGAATCAGACATGTATTCCCAGAACTCTTGGGTCAGTTCCTCTACAGCTGAGATGAGGGAGGAGGACAGAGTGTCTCCATATGTCCGGAGGTGGCGAGCCATGTCATCCACCCTTGGCTCCTCTCCAGGTTTGAAGTTCATTATTGACAGTGACTTGGCATACGATGCTGGTGCGTTCTGTAGAACCTTCCGCCACATGCCTTGTGTGCATGGGACTTCATCTGGATCTTTGGGTAACTGCTCGTCATTCAGGTTACTATAAATCACTTCCAGCACAGCTCATTCTCTCAAGCACTGGATGCCTTTTCTGTGGTGTCCCACTTGCTTAGATTGCACAAAATATCGTCCTTAAAGTTGAACCTTTCTTTCACACTTGACAGGAGTCGCTTCCAGAGGTTGAGAGTCTGTGGCTCCCTCCGAATTGCTTTGTCAATGCCACTTTCTCTGGCAATGGAACCCAACTGCTTGGCTTCCCTGCCATCTAGATCCATGCTGCTGGCCCCATTGTCCCAGCATCAGAGCATCCAGGTGGCAGTGTGTTCACCTGGATGACGGGTGAGATCCTTTCGGATGTCTCGCAGCTCACTGAGCAATAGGGATCGGGTGATTACCTCTGGGTCTGGCTCTTCCTCGGGTTCTCGTGATGGCCCCGCTTCCTCCTCATCCTTTGTTATGCGAACAGATTTCTTTGTGTATTTCCTCTTTTGTATGGGGGCAACTGATACTGGCACAGGTTTGTTGTCTGGTTTATCTGTGCTGCTTTTCACCGAGGCTTGAGTAACCTTAGCGGGTGTTGGGATTGGATTAGTTGTAGTGGTGGCTGTTGCAGGGCTTGTGGTCACAGTGCTGGTCACAGGGGTTGAAGTGGCTGCAGTGCTGGTCATGGGGGTTGACGTGGCCACTGTGTCTGTTGAAGGAGCTGGCGTGGCAGCACAACACTGACATCTGCACCGAACACCCATAGCAGATCTAAACAACATCACAACCTGACACACATTCAGCAACAGGGTGATGGTTGTTTGAGCATCCCAAGGGTATTCAAAATTCTCAAGAGCTTTTATAAATGACTCGGAGGAGAAGGGGAAAACACAGGCAGATGTCCCCTCCTTGTGTTGGCTGTCCCAGGAAAAGGTGTAATTGGTGACCACACCCATCAGACAGCTCCCAAAACCCAGGGATGGAGCCGGCTTGGTGGTGCCACCTGCCACCACTGCATACAGATACAAAATCGGTCCCACAGCCCATGATTTTATCATACCAACAACCAGCACCCCACAGCACAGCACAACAAAAACCTTAGTCAGCAAAACAGCATCCCTCCTTCCAATCCAACGCCTGGAGGTGGTGAACCACGTATAAACACTGGCAAACAGCATGTACGGCAAGTGAGGTGAGACAGACCACAGCTCTAAAACCACCTTAGAGAGCACAGAAACAGCGTTCCGATCAGCGCCGACCAAGTCCCAGGCCACATAATTAGTGCTTATCAGAGGTTTGTTTTAACACAGTCTGGTCAAATCTGTCTTTATCTCAACCCTTCATGATCCATGTTGAGTGCCAAAAAAAGACTGTGGTAGTTTCACCCTTTGGGTTTGCAGGGAGCAGGGGAGAGGATTGGAAGGAAAAGGTCTGGGAGACTCACGGGTTGAGTTAAAAACAATTTACTAATTAAAATGAAATGCTAATGATAACACCAGTGATAACAGACTATACAAATGAGTGATGCACAGTGCAATTGCTCACCGCCCGCTGACCGATGCCCGGCCTGTGCCAGCCAGTGATCCCGGAGCCGAGACAGTCCTGAAACTGAAACCCTGGAAGAGTGAGCCCGAGCGATCCCCGAGAGAATACCCCTGTCTTCCAGTCAGCCCTGGTTAATGTACTGACATGACGGGATGTGATCTGGAATATCTCATGGGCACATCCCAATGCCAGTTTGGGCTTTGCTATTCACTGCGCTTCTCCCTCCCAGTCCTAATGCAGCTGTGAACGGCCAAACACGGTGGCCTTGAGCTCCAGCAGCAACTCATAACACCAACACTGTTATCAATGTTCTTCTCATAACAAGTCTGAACTGAAACACTGAAACTAAAATACAGCTATTCTAATTACTAAAAAGAAAATTAACTGTATCCTAGCAAAGCCAGGACACAGACCCATGTGTATGACTGACATGGTAAGGCAAGTTGTTTATTATATTAGATATCTAAAGGGCCCTTCAGATTTCAGAATCATAGAATCACAAAGTGGTTTGGGCTGGAAGGGACCTTAAAGCTCATCCAGTTCCAACCCCCCTGCCATCAGCAGGGATACCTTCCACTAGACCAGGTTGCCCAAAGCCTCATTCAACCTGGCTGAGAACACTTCCAGGGAGGGAGCATCCACAACTTCCTTGGGCAACCTGGGCCAGTGTCTCACCACCCTCACAGGAAAGAATTTCTTCCTAATATCTAGTCTAAATCAACCCTATTACAGTTTGAAGTCATTACCTCATGATCTGTCACTCCCTGCCCTTTTGAAAAGTCCCTCCCCAGCTGTCCTGTAGGCCCCCTTCAGGTACTGGAAAGATGCTATAAGGTCTCCCTGGAGCCATCTCTTCTCCAGGCTGAACAGCCCAAACTCTCTCAGCCTGTCCTCATAGGAGAGGTGCTCCAGCCCTTGGATCATCCTCGTGTCCTCCTCTGGGCTCACTCCTGTAGGTCCATGTCTTTCTTGTGTTTGGGGGCCCAGAACTGGATGCAGTACTCCAGGTGGGGTCTCACGAGAGTGGAATACAGGGGGAGAAGCATCTCCCTTGACCTGCTGGCCACGCTGCTCTTGATGCAGCCTGGGATATGGTTGGCTGTATTTGTACTTGGGATTGCCTCAACCCAGGTTTAGGACCTTGCACTTGACCTTGTTGAACTTTATGAGGTTTGCACAGGCCCACCTCTCAAGCCTGTCAAGATCCTTCTGGATAGCATCCCGTCCCTCCAGTGTATTAACCAAATCACACAGCTTGGTGTCATTGGCAGATTTGCTGAGGGTGTACTCAATCCCACTGTCCATGTTGCTGACAAAGATCAGTGAAGAAGGTGCACTGTAAGATCACCACCCTGGATTTCAGGAGAGCAGACTTTGAACTCTTCAGGGATCTGCTTGGTCATGTACCATGGGATGAATTCCTGGAAGGAAGAGGGGTGCAGGACAGTTGGATCATACTCAAAGATCTCTTCTTCCAAGCCCAGGAACGATGCATCCCAACAAAGAGGAAGGCAGGCAAAAACAGCAGGAGGCCTGCATGGATGGACAGGAAGATCCTGAAGAAACTTAGGATCAAGAAGGAAGCCTACAGATGGTGGAAGGAAGGACGGGTAACCTGGGAGGAATACAGAGAAATTGTCCGAGTGGCCAGAGATCAGGTGAGGAAAGCCAAGGCCCTGACAGAATTAAATCTGGCCAGAGATGTCAAAGGCAACAAAAAAAGCTTCTACAGGTATGTCGGGGAGAAAAGGAAAAGTAGGGAAAATGTGGGCCCTCTCCGGAAGGCAACAAGAGACCTGGTCACCCGGGACATTGAGAAGGCTGAGGTGCTCAATGACTCCTTTGCCTCAGTCTTCACCGGCAAGGGCTCGTGCCACACTGCCCAAGTCCTAGAAATCCAAGGAAGGGTCCAGGAGAATGAAAAGCCACCCACTGTAGGAGAAGATCAGGTTCAGGAGCACCTAAGGAACCTGAAGGTGCACAAGTCCATGCGACCTGATGGGATGCATCTGCGGGTCCTGAGGGAACTGGCAGATGAAGTTGCAAAGCCACTGTCCATCATATTTGAGAAGTCCTGGCAGTCTGGTGAAGTTCCCACAGACTGGAAAAAGGGGAACATCACCCCCATTTTTAACAAGGGAAACAAGGAAGACCCGGGGAACTCCAGGCCAGTCAGTCTCACCTCAGTGCCAGGCAAGATCATGGAGCAGATCCTCCTAGAAACTACGCTAAGGCACATGGAGAATGAGAAGTTATTGGTGACAACCAACATGGCTTCACTAAGGGCATTGTGCCTGACCAATCTGGTGGCCTTTTATGATGGGGTTACAACGTTGATGGAGAAGGCTAAAGCAACTGATGTCATCTACCTGGACTTGTGCAAGGCCTTTGACACCGTTCCGCGTGACATCCTAGTCTCCAAATTGGAAACACATGGGTTTGATGGATGGACCACTCGGTGGATAAGGAACTGGCTGGATGGTCGCACTCAAAGAGTTGTGGTCAACAGCTCAAAGTCTGAGTGAAAACAGGTGACGAGTGGTGTCCCTCAAGGTTCGGTATTGGGACCAGTGCTCTTCAACATCTTTGTCAGTGACATGGACAGCGGGACTGAGTGCACCCTCAGCAAGCTTGCCGACAACACCAAGCTGAGTGGTGCGGTTGACACGCTGGAGGGACAGGATGCCATCCAGAGGGATCTTGACAGGCTTGAGAGGTGGGCCTGTGCTAACCTCATGGAGTTCAACAAGGCCAAATGCAAGGTCCTGCATCTGGGTCGGGACAACCCCAAGTGCACATACAGGCTGGGCAATGAGTGGCTTGAGGCCAGCTCTGAAGAGAAGGACTTGGAGTGGTGGTGGACGAGAAGCTCGACATGAGCCAGCAATGTGCCAACCGTATCCTGGGCTGCATCAAGAGAAGCGTGGCCAGCAGGTCGAGGGAGGGGATTCTCCCCCTCTCCTCCGCTCTCGTAAGGCCCCACCTGGAGTACTGTGTCCAGTTCTGGAGCCCCCACCACAAGAGAGACATGGACCAGTTAGAACGAGTCCAGAGGAGGCCAGAGGAGGCTGAACAGCCCCAACTCTCTCAGCCTGTCCTCATAGGAGAGGTGCTCCAGCCCTTGGATCGTTTTTGTGGCCCTCCTCTGGACATGCTCCAACAAGTCCGTGTCCTTTTTGTGTTGAGGATTCCAAAACTGGGTGCAATATTCCAAGTGAGGTCTCACCAGAGCAGAGTAGAGGGGCAGAATCACCTCTCTCAATCTGCTGGCCACACTTCTTTCGATGCAGCCCAGGATGCGGTTGGCCTTCTGGGCTGCAGATGCACATTGGTGGCTCATGTCCAGCTTTTCATCCACTACTACCCCCAAGTCCTTTTCCTCAGGGCTGCTTTTCAGCACATCATCTCCTAGCCTGTATTGATAACAAGGATTGTCCCGAACCAGGTGCAGGATCCTGCACTTGGCCTTGTTGAACTTCATGAGGTTCACCTGAGCCCACTTCTCCAGCCTGTCCAGGTCACTCTGGATGGCATCCCATCCCTCTGGCACATTGAAAGCACCACCCAGCTTGGTATCGTCAGCAAACTTGCTGAGGGTGCACTCAATCCCACTGTCAATATAATTAATGAAGGCATTAAACAGCACTGGTCCCAGTATGGACCCTTGAGGGACACCACTTGTCACCAGTCTCCATCTGGACATTGAGCCTTTGACCACTACCCTCTGGATACAAC
Organism: Caprimulgus europaeus; assembly: GCA_907165065.1. The sequence goes on from OU015537.1 coordinate 537,382, forward strand.
CATCCAGCCAATTCCTTATCCACTGAACAGTCCACCCATCAAATCCATATCTCTCCAATTTAGAGAGAAAGATGTTGTGGGGGACTGTGTCAAAGGCCTTGCAGAAATCCAGAGAGATGACATATGTAGCTCTTCCCTTGTCCACTGATGTACTTACTCCATTGTAGAAAGACACTAGGTTAGTCAGGCAGGACCTGCCCCTAGTAAAGCCATGCTGGCTGTCTTCAGTCACCTCTCTGTGCCCCATGTGCTTCAGCATAGTTTCTAGGAGGATCTGTTCCATGATCTTCCCAAGTACAGAGGTGAGGCTGACAGGTCAGTAGTTCCCAGAGTCTTCCTTTCTACCCTTGTTAAAAATGAGTATAATGCTTCCTTTCTTCCAGTCACCAGGGACTTCACCTGACTGCCATGACTTTTCAAATGTCATGGAGTGTGGCTTGGCAACTACATCAGCCAATTCCCTCAGCACTCTGGGATGCACCTCATCAGGTCCCATGGACTTGTGTATGTTCAGGTTCCTCAGATGGTCATGAACCTTATCTTCACTTACAGTGGGAGGGACTTCGTCTCCCTGGTCCCTGTCTTGTGGGCCATCGACTTGAGAGCTGTGAGAAGACAGGTTGCCAGTGAAGACCAAGGCAAAAAAGTTGTTGAAAACCTCAGCTGTCTCCTCATCTGTTGTTACTAGATCACCATTGTTGCTCATTGTATTGGGTTTGCGTGGCAAGGTTTTTGGTAGCAGTGGGGGAGGGGACATGGGGTGGCTTCTGTGAGAGAAGCTGCCAGAAGCTTCCCCCATGTCCGACCCAACACAGCCAATGCCAGCGGCTACAGAAACGGACCCGCCGCTGGCCAAGGCCGAGCCAATCAGTAACGCCTCTGTGATAACATAATTAAGAAAAAAACAAAAAGGAAGGGAGAAAAAACAAGCTGCACACTTTGCAGCTGGAGAGAGGAGTGAGAAGATGCAAGAGAAACAACTTCGCAGACACCAAGGTCAGTGAAGAAGGAGGGGGAGGATGGGCTCTGGCGCCGGAGCAGAGATTCCCCCCCCAACAAGTGGTGAAGACCATGGTGAAGCAGGCTGTCCCCCTGCAGCCCATGGAGGTCCATGGTGGTGCAGATGACCACCTGTAGCCCGTGGAGGACCCCACGCCGGAGCAGGTGGATGCCGAAGGAGGCTGTGACCCCGCGGGAAGCCCGCGCTGGAGCAGGTTCCTGTCAGGACCTGTAGCCCGTGGAGAGAGGAGCCCACGCCGGAGCAGGTTTGCTGGCAGGACTTGTGACCCCGTGGGGGACCCGCGCTGGAGCAGTCCCTTCCTGAAGGACTGCACCCCATGGAATGGACCCAGACTGGAGCAGCTCATGAAGAGCTGTCAGTCATGGGAAGGACTCACGTTGGAGCAGTTGGTGGAGGACTGTCTCCCGTGAGAGGGACCCCACGCTGGTGCGGGGGAAGGAGACCTCCCCCTGAGGAGGAAGCAGCGGCAGAAACAACGTGTGAGGAACTGACCCCAACCCCATTCCCTGTCCCCCTGTGCTGCTGGGGGGAGGAGGTGGAAAATCGGGAAAGAGATTAAGCCCGGGAAGAAGGGAGGGATGGGGGAGGTGTTTTAAGATTTGGTTTTACTTCTCATTCTCCTCTGATTTTGATTTGTAATAAAGTAAATTTGTTTTTTTTTTCCCCCAAGTCGAGTCTGTTGTGCCCGTGCCAGTAATTGGTGAGTGATCTCTCTCCGTCCTTATCTCCACCCACGAGCTTTTCGTTATAATTTTCTCCCCCTGCCCAGTTGAGGAGGGGGAGTGATAGAGTGGGCTTTGGTGGGCATCCGGCCTCTAGCCAGGGTCAACCCACCACACTCATCAGGGGCAGTATGCTTTCTTTAACCTTCCTTTTCTGATTTACATACCTGTAGAAGCCCTTATTGCTTTTCTTGACATCCCTTGCCAAGTTCATCTCCAGCTGCACCTTGGCCTTCCTGACCTCGTCCCTACACAACCGGGCAACGTCCCTGTACTCTTTCCAGGATACCTGTCCCTGCTTCCACTGCCTGTGTAGTTCCATCTTTTAGTTTGACCAGCAGGTCTCAACTCAGCCATGCTGGTCTCTTGCCTTCCTTGCCTGATTTCTTACATCTGGGGATCGAGAGCTCTTGTGTTCTGTGGAAAACATCTTTAAAGATCTGCCAGCTCTGTTCTGCTCCCTTGTCCTTGAGGGCTGTTTCCCAGGGGTCCTATTGACCAGCTCCTTGAAGAGCTGTAAGTTGGCTTTCCTGAAATTCTTGGTCCTGACAATGCTTCTCATATGACTCATATGCCTTAGGACAGTAAACTGCACCAGTGCATGATCACTACAGCCCAAACTGCCTTCAGTGTTGACATCCCTGATGAGCTCACTTGCGTTGGTGACCATCAGGTCCAATATTGCTTCCCCTCGAGTAGGGCTGTCTATTTCTTGTGTTAGAAAGTTGTCATCAAGGCACTCCAGGAGTCTCTTGGATTGCCTACAGCTTGCCGTGCTACTTTTCCAACAGATGTCAGGGTGGTTGAAATCCTCCAGCAGGATGAGAACCTGTTAGCTCAATGCCTCCTGGAGCTGGAGTAAGAAAGCTTCATCAATAGGCTCCCCTTGATCCGGCGGTCTGTAGTAGACACCAACCACAAGGCTCCCCTTGTTGTCTCGATCCTTAATTCCTACCCATAAGCTTTCAACCTTCTCATGGCTATTCTTTAGGGTCAACTCTTCACACTCTATCCATAGAGGGCAACACCCCCACCCCTCCTTCTTCTCCTGTCCCTTCTGAACAGCTTGTAGCCATTGATAGCCACACTCTAGTCACGGGATTCATCCCACCAAGTTTCTGTAATGGCCACTATGTCGTAGCTTTCTAGTACGACAGTAGCTTCCAACTCCTCCTGTTTGTTGCCCATGCTGCATGCATTGGTGTAGAAGCACTTCAGCTGGGCTAATGGCCATGTCACCTTCTTAGATGGACATCCCTTTATTCCCCCAAGGTGTTTCATGGAAGCTACCCTGTTGGCTCCTATTACCTCAGGAATTTCTGTCTTGTCTCTGTAAGACTTTGCCTGTGCTGCAGTGCCCACTGCATTCCTCAGGGCAACAGGTTGAAGGCCCTTACTATCACCCCATCCCTCCAACCCTGGTGTGTCATCCTGCCACTTGTCACAGCCAATCTTGATATTATTATCCCCCTCCCCTTTCACATCTAGTTTAAAGCCCTGTCAATCAGCCCCGCAATCTCTTGGGCAAAGACCTGCAAGCGACGGAGGAAACTGTGCGAGCCGACTCAGTGTGAGTGATAAGGCATAGTTCACTTTATTGCTCTCATTCAGTCATATTTATACAGGCTACGATAATTATTCCTACTAGTCCTTAGCTAATTGGCTTAAGCTCTAAACGTTACATTTACAGGTCCTCCTACTTGCGGTTCAGTATTTAAGTCAGGATTTAAGATGCTATTTGTAATTTGGCAATCCTTTTATCAGTGCCTTGTTTGCTATTGTGTCTGCAAAGGGCCCTGCAGAGGATGGTGAACAACGCCTTTGTGGTACAGAAACAAAAAGGGGAATTGTTGGCGCTTTAAGAGCTGAAGCTGCAAGACGCTTCGGCCTTGAGCAATTAAGCCCTGGCTTTGGGTGAAAAAATAGAACAGAGCAGACTCACAAGAAAGAATGCAAGAAAACAAGATAAGAAACTTCTTATGTAACTAGTCAGAAGTAAAAGAATGCCTCATGAACAGGTGGAATTATCCAATCAAGTATTGTAACCAGGCGTGTGAACAGTAGCTTCTAGCCAATGAAGAGTTGTTTATGTGTGTGTGTGTGTGATAGCAGCTTAAGAGCATGTAAGTGATCGTGTAACCAATAATAAAGGTCTCCAGCAGAATTCACATTGAATCGTGTGTGGAGTCCATGGGTGAAGCCCTCTCGGCAAGTGGTAGGGGTTGGAAGGGACCTCAGATCATCTAGTCCAACCCCCCTGCCAAAGCAGGTTCCCTACACTGGGATGCACAGGAAAGTGTCCAGGCAGATTTTGAACATCTCCAGAGATGGAGACTCCACACCCTCTCTGGGCAGCCTGTCCCAGGGCTCCAACACCCTCACAGGAAAGAAGTTTTTCCTTAAGTTTGTGTGGAACTTCTGGTGTTCCAGTTTGTGCCCATTGCCCCTTGTCCTGTCACTGGGTACTACTGAAAAAAGCCCGGCCCCATCCATTTGGCACCTGCACTTCAGGTATTTATAGACATTGATAAGGTCCCCTCTCAGTCTTCTCTTCTCCAGGCTGAAGAGTCCCAGCTCTCTCAGCCTTTCCTTATATGGGAGATGCTCCAGGCCCCTAATAATCTTTGTGGCTCTCCACTGGACCCTCTCCAGAAGATCTCTGTCCCTCTTGAACTGGGGAGCCCAGAACTGGCCACAGTATTCCAGATGTGGCCTCACCAGGGCAGAGTAGAGGGGGAGGAGAGCCTCCCTCCACCTGCTGGCCACACTCTTTTTAATGCACCCCAGGATACTGTTGCCCTTCCTGGCCACAAGGGCACACTGCTGGCTCATGGCCAGCCTGCTGTCCACCAGCACACCCAGGTCCTTTTCCTCAGAGCTCCTCTCCAGCAGGTCAGCCCCAACCTGTACTGGTGCATGTGGTTATTCCTCCCCAGGTGCAGGACCCTACACTTGCTCTTGTTGAACCTCATCAGGTTCCTTTCTGCCCAACTCTCCAGTGTGCCCAGGTCTCACTGGATGGCAGCACAGCCTTCTGGTGTGTCAGCCACTCCTCCCAACTTGGTATCATCAGCAAATGTGCTGAGGGCGGACTCTATCCCTGCATCCAGGTCATTGATGCAGATGTTAAACAAGACCGGATCCAGTACTGACCCCTGGGGAACACTGCTAGTTACAGGCCTCCAACTAGACTCTGCGCCACTGATCACAACCTTCTGAGCTCTGCCAGTCAGCCAGTTCTCAACCCACCTCACCATCCACTCATCTGTCCCATACCTTCTAAGCTTTGCTACAAAGATGTTGTGGGAAAAAGTATCAAAAGCCTTGCTGAAATCAAGGTAGACGACATCCACTGCTCTTCCCTCATCCACCCACCTGGTGATGACATCATAGAAGGCTACCAGATTGGTTAAGCATGATTTCCCTTTAGTGAAACCATGTTAACTACTCCTGATGACCTTCTTTTCTTCCAATTGCCTAGAGATGGTATAAAGAATAAGTTGCTCCATCACCTTCCCAGGGATGGAGGTGAGGCTGACTGGCCTGTAGTTTCCTGGGTCCTTGTTCTTGCTCTTTTTGAAGACTAGAGTGACATTGGCTATCCTCCAGTTCTTCCATTCTCCAAGACCTTTCAAAGATGATAGAGATCGGGTTAGCAATCATTTCCACCAGTTCCTTCAGCACTCATGTGTGCATCCCATCGGGGCCCATGGATTTGTGTATATTGATTTTGTTTAGGCTATCTCTGATCAGTTCCCTCTTGACCAAGTGTGAGGAGCTGCACTATAGACTTGTCTCAAAGATTGCTTGCAAGGATGGTCACAAGACCACCGGGTTCTGGAAACCCCGACTTGTGAAGGCGCCCTGCCCGCAGGAGGTCTTCTGCCCGGACATGTCCCTGCCCTAGTGCTGGGGGGGGCACAAAGAGACGTGCCATTGCTATGGTAACCACAGCCCTCGAAGGGGTACTTAAGGAGGACCTGCATGGGCAAGAGCAGGAGGGAGAGAAGGAGGGATACAGAGAGGATGACCACCTGACCATGCTGCACCACCGCTGGAACAAGCAACTGAGACCTCCTTGCCCCCCCATCACCACCACATCACTGCAGAACCCGTGGTGGTGGCTATTCTTGCTGCCCTATCGCGACTCCTTGCTTGATTCCCACCTTTCGTTCCATCCTGTCCTATCCCTATCCTCTTTATTACTTTCTCTTTCTCTAATAAATGGTGTTTCGGGAGTATGGCATTTGACCTCGGTTGTGTCTTAATCTTGCTCTTGGGATCGTATCGAAACCTTCCCCGACATTGGATCAGGACATTTAAATAATCCCGACATCGGATTGGGACATTTGAATGATCCTGACATCGGATCGGGACACCAGGGGGAAGTCTTCCTCCTTCCAGACTCTCTCTCTTCCCTCTAGCAACTGGGATTCCTGAGGGGCACTTTTAGCTGTAAAGACTGAAGCAAAGAAGACGTTCAGTATCTCTGCCTTCTCAGCGTCTGCTGTTACCAGGGCACCCAGACCCAGCTTGTTCAACAGCGGGCCCACATTTTCCCTGGTCTGCCTTTTGTTACTGATGTACCTAAAAAAAGCTTTTTTTTTTTTTGTCCCTTACCTCCTTTGACAGATTTAGTTCCAAGTGGGCCTTAGCTTTCCTAATAACCTAGCTCTTTATAGCTTCTTATACTGGCAAATCTCAGATTAATTGAAATTATATGTCTTATGCCTGCTCATCCTCAGGACAGGGATTAAAATGGGAAATTAGTGTTTGTAGTTATGTAGATGAGAATACAAGGTGGGATTTTTCTGACAGTCTAAGGTATTTGGGCATCACTTGGTTTAGCACTATAAGACCTGAACCAAGCCCTGTCCTTCAAGATGAGTGAGGCCATTGGGAATTACATCCTATTCATTTTCCATAAGACAAGTCCATTGTTGGGGAATGGCTCAGAGAGCAAGGCCATGGATTCACAGAACAGTTGTACGAGCAGACTCTGGTCTAACACTCAGCAGGCCGCAGTGGAAAAGTACTGAATGCTGACACTGACTGCGACTTTATCTCAATCTGGTAAACAACCTTGAGAAAGCGAGTGTGTGAAAAATGTAGAGAATGCTTTACCGTTAAACCGCAAGTAGGAGGACCTGTAAATGTAACGTTTAGAGCTTAAGCCAATTAGCTAAGGACTAGTAGGAATAATTATCGTAGCCTGTATAAATATGACTGAATGAGAGCAATAAAGTGAACTATGCCTTATCACTCACATTGAGTCAGCTCGCACAGTTTCCTCCGTCGCTCACAGTCCATAGCACCTATGTGACTTCTGAAAGTGAAAATCGCTCAAGTTTTGCAATGTTCAGAAAAGGTGCTCCTAAATTCTTTTAGGATAAAGTGATTTAAGGGCCTAAATCCTATTACAGGCTAATAGGAACTGTGCTTCTAAATCCACTAGTGTAGTGATACAGGGACGTCCCAAAGTGGGGGGTGAACTTTTGGCCTTTCCAGAAGTGCCACCTTGAAGATGGTCAATGAAAGGCCATAACCTTCTGCCACTGAGAGGTTTGGACTGCATGTAAACAAGGGAGGACGTGAGAGATAAGAGTGGACAGGAGCTATTCGATGGAAGTGAGATGGGACAGATTTGGGTACCAGATGGAGCAGAGTTTCTTTTAACTTATAATACTAAAATAGCACCACTGGAAAGCAACCAATGCTATTGGCACACTCATGGTGAATTTGAATGACTGCTTCAGACACAAGAAAGACCTAGCCCAACGTTTCAGGGAAAAAAAAAAAACATATTTCAAGTGAAGTTAGCAGGCTTAAAATTGTTGGGTTTTTTTCATTTTTTGTTTCAACTGCCTCCCTTTAATTTTAGAAGAGTATGCAAAGATGCAAAGCCCAAAGAGAAATTTTATTTTGGTTCAAATATGGAAAAAAAGAGAAACGTGCTCATCTGAGTAAGCCTAAGACAATACTTCATTTGGCTTTTCAGCAGATAAGATGTCCATTCAGCTGGTATCATTTCACAAGCACCATGTGTAAAGAGGGCAGAAACATGGAATATATCCCCTGGGCCAGGCTTTTTTATTACTTTAGACAGTACAAGGCACTGATCCTAATAAAGTTTATTAAAAACATCTAGGACACTTGTATCACAAATTCCAGATTTTTTCTTTCCACTTTCCATGTTTAAATTTTCATCTTTCAGGAAATAAAGTGATGGGAAAATAGTTTCCTGGACAATACTAACAAAAATGTATTCACAGACTTTTGGATTAATTTTTAAAATATTGCAATAACAGAGAGACATACTCCTTTGCTTTTCATTTAGGTTTGGTAGCAAGTTTCAGTCCTCCAGAATGAAAGGGGTACTTTGGGATAGCATTATTACAGCTATAATGACCTTTTATACATGCTGTATTCATTTTATGTAATGAATTGCATTAATTAATTAATTACAGTAATCTATACTCATAAAATCTCAGGACTCCTTTCTAATGACCCCTCTATTAATTGCTATTTGCATTAAAAATAAAATTGCTATGGTCAATAATTGAAAATCCATCCACATTAAAAAAAAAAAGATATGCCAGAAAGTATTGAAAGCATGAAGAAAAACATTTTATTCTCAGAAATATTCTTCTGTCTAATTTAGCTCATGTAGATGAACCTAAGTACTATAATAGCAACTCCACCTACCACATATTTTGCACTATGGCCATGCTAATGTGTTTGAATATCAGCTTGATGGTTAATGTAAACATAGTATCATCCATGAATTCCAGCAGCCACTGGTATGAACATTGCACAGACAACAGGCACTTCACATAATTAAACAGCCAAGTAGGCAAACCCAGACAAAAGAGCCATAAGTTGTCAACAGTCAGTTCGTAAGGCTATATATCATGGCTGATATATAGCATGCCTGATGCTGTTGCCATCAGCAAAAAAAAAAAAAAGTTGGATTTTTTTATGAAGGTTTGAAGGTAAGGGGAGAGGAAGAGAGAAGCATTTAAACTTCTTCATTGTTGATGATGATGATGATAAGGATAGATCATCGGTTATGCAATTAGCAGCCTTAATCTTTCTTCCCAGTCTCATTTTTATACTGCACCATGGGATCTCCTCTCGAGAGGCTCGTACAGGATGGACTTGCAGGATTTACGCTCACCGGTTATGATGCCAGAGAGCACAGGGTTCTCCAGTGCTGAACGACTTCAATGGTACCATTCACTCTCCTCTCTGAATTTTCATTAGTCACAGGAAATAGGACAGGACTGCACCAAACAATTTTTATTTAAATGAATGTCATTCCTGGGGAAAAGGAAAAACCCTGCAGAGTAGCATAAGGGCAGCAGAAACTCCTTGCAGCAGGCCCAAGCCCACCATACAATAGATGGAGGGACGTAAATAATTGAAGAGAATAATTTTGTGATGCACTGACCCTTGAGCATTGCACATCAGTCATGCAAATAACGTCTCTCCCTAACCCAGCCTGTCCAGTCCTCCACTTCACTGTACGCACCATTAATGACCTTTTATGAGAATTAACTGATACTAATGCATCAACTACAGATCTACTGCATTTTTTAAAAAGTTAATCTACTTGTTTGCCTGCATAGATTAGTTTTGTAAAAACAATTATTATTTAAACAGCTGGTTATGAAAATGTCTATTGAACTACTGGGTAGCATTTTCCACCCTGTTTGTGGAAAGCATTAAAGGGTTGACAAAAAAAGAAGGATGGAATCCTGTTAAACTTGTAAAAGGAGCTAATTATGGCAAGTCTGTTGGCAGGTCCTGAGCTGAGGAGACTCAAAGCCAGTGGGAAATTTAGAGGGGTTTTTTTAAAGAAAAAAAAAGAGATAAGTGAGAGGATGGGGAGGTGGATGAGTGAGTGGAGGAGTCTCCCAATCCCTCCTGGGCACCCCTTTCTCCAGCAGCAACATCTGGGATGGGCTGTAGGTCAGAAGCACAGAGCAAAAAGATGCTCTCCATCTCAAAGGGCACACAGTCAAGCCTGAGAGTGAAACCATAAGCCTAAAGGCCTAAGTGAAAATAAAATGGAAAAACTCTGCTCATGCTCCAGCTTAGAAATTCAGACCACCGTAAATGGATGAGACTTTTCCAGCATTTGTGTATTCCCTGGTCATCCCAAAGGCTTTTCCCCTTCAAGATTTATTTACACACAGGAATGTAAGTGACTACATTAGCAACAACAACATGGTAGATATCACAGAATCCCAGAATCCCAGAATGGCGGGGTAGGAAGGGACCTCAGGAGATCATCCAGTCCAACCCCCCTGCCAAAGCAGGTTACCTACACCAGGTTGCACAGGAAAGTGTCCAGGTGGGTTTGAACATCTCCAGAGATGGAGACTCCACAACCTCTCTGGGCAGCTTATTCCAGTGCTCCAACACCCTCACAGTGAAGAAGTGAAGTTTGTGTGGAACTTCTGGTGTCCCAGTTTGTGCCCATTGCCCCTTGTCCTCTCACCAGCCACCACCAAAAAGAGCCCGGCCCCATCCATTTGGCCTCCACATTTCAGATATTTATAGACATTGATAAGGTCCCCTCTCAGTCTTCTCTTCTCCAGGCTGAACAGCCCCAGCTCTCTCAGACTTTCCTCATATGGGAGATGCTCCAGGCTCCTCATCATCTTTGTGGCCTCTGCTGGACTCTCTCTAGAAGATGTCTGTCCCTCTTGAACTGAGGAGTCCCTTGACTCTTTATAAGCATTAGCTAAACAGACATCATTGCGTAGTCAGTTTTGTACCCATTTTTCTGGTAGGGAAGCTAAGGCATTGATGGGTAAATAATTTATCCAAGATCACATACATGTGGGCAGCACAATGAGGGTTTCTGCTTTCTGTGAAAGGTCCCAGTGAGATGCAGACATCCACCAGGACAGTTTTTGCAGGTGAGCTGCAAAGGCATCTGAAAAAAAGCCACAGTGTCATAACAGAGAAAGGTAAGCAAATAGCAAAAAATCAAGAGAAATTCTGCTTTTGCAATGGAAATCATGATAGTGTTATCTACTAAAATAGCTCCCTGTGCTGCCCATCCTCTCTCAGGGACTCAGGGGAGAGAGAGACCATGCTGCAGGAGCACCCATCCTTGAAGAGAGGTCTTCTCCTGTCAAAAAGAGGCGATGCTGAGGTAAAAGCTATGATCTCACACATCTGTCCACAGTGGTTTAACACTGACAGCAGAGTAGAAGACAAGCAGATAGATCCACCCAAAAGGCTTACCCTCTAACTGATTTATGTTATCTACCCTGTTTGAATCAATAACATGTTCATTTTAGAGGACAAAATTCTGGTATAATAAACAGATTGCCTTTGTCATTTCTACTAATATTAACCAAAATTACTAGATTTGTCAAATATAAGAACAAGAAGCTGTTGAAGTTATTTGGCGATGTAAGGATAAACACCCACTTTGGCAAAGTATCGGGGAAGACCACTGCAGGTCAGTGTACATCCTGGAGGATGCAAGGGAGTGGAGATATTTTTAAAGAAAAGCTCTTATCAGATAACTGTCAGACAAATGCTGGTTTTGCTTCTCAACATCCAACCATATACCTTGGTTCAGCATTCAGGGAGGAGGTTGCAGCTGAGTGTGGCACCACAGGCAGGCTGGACACTGAGGAATAAGGCAGAAAAAACGGAAATTACCACCTCTGACATGTAAGAAAATGATGGAGAACTTAATGCAATCTAAGTGAAGGTACTGGAGAATCTCAATCCCAGATATAAAGTGGTAGAAAAGTAAACTAGACCTTTAATTTTACAGGTGGTGCTCCTGCTGGCCTGCTGCAGATAGCATTGCAATGTTCAGCCTTTGCTACCTTCCACCCTAGCCAAAGCCAGATCCAAATCTGGGTGCCCAGACTCTCCTGGTCACAGAAGAGATTTGCTGTGAGCAACACATTGAAAAAAAGAGTATTCTGAGATAGTCAGTAGGGTAACAGCTCTCTTAGGAGAGAACCCCGAATCATAAGGCCATGATGGGGAAAAGGAACATCTCACATGACTGGAATGTGGTCATGGATGGCTTTGTCCAGCAGAGGCGAGGTGGTGGAGTCGCTCTTTACGTGAGAGAGCAACTGCAGTGTATTGAGATCTGTCCAGGGGTGGATGAGGAGCGAGCTGAGAGTCTGTGGGTGAGAATCAAGGGGCAGGCTGGTATGGGTGATACTGTTGTGGGCGTCTATTACAGGCCACCAGATCAGGGTGAGGAAGTTGATGAGGCCTTCTACAGGCAGCTGAGAGCAGCCTCGCAATCACAGGCCCTAGTTGTTGTGGGGGATTTTAACTCCCCTGATGTTTGCTGGAGGGACCACTCAGCCAGCCACCCACAGTCCAGGAGGTTCCTCCAGTGCATCGATGAGAACTTCCTGATGGAAATGGTGGATGAACCAACTAGGAGGGGAGTGATGCTGGATCTCATCCTCTCTAACAAGGAGGGTCTGGTTGAGGCTGTAAAGGTTGAGGACTGCCTGGGCTGCAGTGATCATGAGATGGTGAAGTTCAGGATCTCATGTGGCATAAGCAGAATTACAAGTAAAATTGCAACCCTGGACTTCAGGAGGGCCAACTTTGGCCTCTTCAAGCAATTGTTAGGGGAAATCCCATGGGAAAGGGGACTTGAAGGCAAAGGGGCCCAAGATAGCTGGTTAACATTCAGGGACTGCTTCTTCCAAGCTCAAGATCAGAGCATCCTGACACGTAGGAAGTCAAGGAAGGGAGCCAGGAGACCTGCTTGGTTAAACAGGGAACTGCTGGGCAAACTCAAGTGGAAGAGGAGAGTTTACAGATCATGGAAGGAGGGGCTGGCCACTTGGGAGGAATATAAGGCTGTTGTCAGAGGATGTAGGGGGGCAACTAGGAAAGTTAAGGCCTCCTTGGAATTAAACCTCACAAGAGAGGTCAAGGACAACAAAAAGGACTTCTTCAAATACATGGCAGATAAAACTAACACTGGAGACAATGTAGGCCCACTGATGAATGAGGTGGGTGCCCTGGTGACAGAAGATCCAGAGAAGGCAGAGTTACTGAATGCTGCCTTTGTCTCTGTTTACACTGCTGGAGACTGTCCTGAGGAGCCCTGACCCCTGAGGCTCCAGAGGGAGTCAGGACAATAGAGGAGTTTGCCTTGGTTGATGAGGACTGGGTCAGGGACCACTTAAGCAATCTGGGTCCAGATGGGATGCACCCATGGGTGTTGAGGGAGCTGGCTGAAGTCATTGCTAGACCACTCTCCATCATCTTTGCTAAGTCGTGGGGAACGGGTGAGGTGCCTGAGGACTGGAGGAAAGCAAATGTCACTGCAGGCTTCAAAAAGGGCAAGAAGGAGGACCTGGGTAACTATAGACCGGTCAGCCTCACCTCCATCCCTGGGAAGGGGATGGAACGACTCATCCTTGGTGCCATCTCTAGGCATATCAAGGATAAGAGGGTCATTAGGGGCAGTCAGCACGGCTTCACCAAGGGAAAGTCATGTTTAACAAACTTGATAGCCTTTTATGAAGACACAACCAGGTGGCTTGATGATGGCAGAGCAGTGGATGTGGTCTATCTTGACTTCAGCAAAGCATTTGACACGGTCTCCCACAGCATCCTCACTGACAAATTGAGGAAGTGTGGTCTGGATGATTGGTTAGTTGTGGAGGCGGGATTTGGGAAATCAGGAGACGACCCAATATGAGCTAGCTTCAAGAAGTCCGCTTTATTCTAATGCACACCCGGATTTATACCCCTTATCACAATGCATGCAAGCTAAACACAGACAGCAATTGGTTAAACACTCTTAAGCATGAGCTCTAAATTTGACACAGCAGGTGGCTTAGCTCTGTTCACGCCCCAGGACGTTAACAGGGTACTCCTACTTTGCGGTTACCAGCTAAAGCTACTCCCTTCTTTTTCCCAACTTAGTCTTGCTGAAGTTGTTTGTCTGAAGTCTCAAGGACAAGTCAGTATCCTGGAGACTTCTGCTAATTCACCCTGACCGTGCATTTGCTTGTTATACTTATGTCAAGGGCCTAAGCTGGCTACTGCGGCCTAAGCCATTTCATACCCTCGCTGCTTCTGCTGAGCCTCTGATTGTACAACATCTCCAGTGATCTGTGACCCCTGTCCTGTAGCCATTCTGCAACAGTTAGTGAGATGGACTGTGAACTGTTTGAAAGGAAGAAGCCAGAGAGTGGTGGTCAATGGGGCAGAGTCTCGTTGGAGACCTGTGTCTAGTGGAGTCCCTCAGGGGTCGGTACTGGGACCAGTACTGTTCAATATATTCATCAATGACCTGGATGAGGGAATTGAATGCACTGGCAGCAAGTTTGCTGGTGACACAAAGCTGGGAGGAGTGGCTGACACAGCAGAGGGCCGTGCTGCCATCAGAGAGACCTGGACAGGCTGGAGAGCTGGGCAGGGAGAAATTTAATGAAATACAATGAGGGCAAGTGTAGGGTGTTGCACCTGGGCAGGAACAACCCCATGTACCAGTATGGGTTGGGGACAGACCTGTTGGAGAGCAGTGTAGGGGAAAGGGATCTGGGGGTCCTGGTGGACAGCAGGATGACCATGAGCCAGCACTGTGCCCTCATGGCCAAGAAGACCAATGGCATCCTGGGATGTATGTGGTGGGTTGACCCTGGCTAGATACTGGGTGCCCACCAAAGCCCACTCTATCACCCCCCTCCTCAGCAAGATGGGGAGGGGAGAAAATAAGATGGAACACAAAAAAACCAAACTCGTGGATCGAGACAAAAGCAGTTTAATAGAAGCAAAGCAAAGCTGCGCGCGCAGAAGCAAAAGAACAAAATATTTACTCTCTACTTCCCATCAGCAGGCGATGTCTGGCCACTTCCCGGGAAGCAGGGCTTCATACGCGTTGCGGTTCCCGGAGGACACACGGAAGTAACGAATGCCCCCCCTTCCCCCTCTGTTCTCCTTGCTTTATTTCTGAGCATACGTCATATGGTATGGAATATCCCTTTGGTCCGTTTGGGTCAGCTGTCCTGGCTGTGTCCCCTCCCAAGACCTTCCCCACCCCCAGCCTACTGGGGGAAATGTTGGAGGGACAGCCTTGGTGCTGTGGAGCACTGCTCAGCAGGAACCAACACACTGGTGTGTTAGCAACACCCCTCGAGCCACCAATACAAAACACAGCACTCTGAGGGCTGCCACGGGGAAAATCAACTCCATCCCAGCCAGACCCACTACAATGTATTATAAGGGGTGTGGTTAGTAGGTCAAGAGAGGTTCTCCTCCCCCTCTACTCTGCCCTGGTGAGGCTGCATCTTTTCACTGTGAGAGTGACAGGCCACTGGAACAGGCTGCCCAGGGAGGTTGTGGAGTCTCCTTCTCTGGAGACATTCAAAACCAGCCTGGATGCCTTCCTGTGTGACCTACTGTAGGTGAGGTCCCTTCCAATCCCTAACATTCTGTGATTTTGTGAATATAGAAGTGAGTATAAAGCCACAAGCTGGAAATATTTCAATAGTTTTTTATTTGCTTGAAGCTTCATCTGAGGCACAAAGCAATACACTATATTTCTCCTTTCTTTGTCTCTTTTTTTTAATGTAGTGAAAGTGTCCCCTTTTTGAGGTGTGGGATAATGCAAGACATCTTTAATACACTGAACATAAGTGTCAAAGAGAAGAAAGTTTCCTTTAGTTCTGGCTATGTTTCATATGAAATGTTGCATACTAATCATAATTTATCATCATCTTCATATATTCTTATAGAAGTAATACAAATCACCACAGTCTGTAATTAGGAACTGACATGAACATTTACTACCATCAGGCATAATTTATATGATTACAGATGATTAAATAAAAAGTAATCGAGTGAACAGGCAATTTGTTAAGCACGTGTAAATTCAGCCATACCACCTCAGGCTGTGATCTTGTCAGATCTCAAAAGCTAAACAGGGTCAGGATGGGTCAGTGTTTCAATGAGAAACCCCTAGGGAGAAACTCAGGTGCTGCAGGAAGAGGTGATGGTTAATAGGTAGTGCTCTCCTTGCTGAGGTCGTGTTGGAAGCGTAGTGTCTCTAACATGCTATTGGAGAAATGGATGTAAGGTATTAAAAGTGCTGCCTGAGCAGTTCTTGAGAGGGGTAAGAATTTGTCTCCTGGACTTGGGTTAATTTAATTTCAAGTAGAGCATACATCTGTCCAGTTACTGGAAGGAGATAGTAACCCATGGCACCCTGACACTTGCTGCTCTTCAGAAGAGCCAGAAGACATGTCACTCCAGTGATTTAGTCTGCCTAACTCAGATATCTCCATCTTCATTATTTAGGGTAGAGGGAGTCCTCTTAAAATAAGCACATAAATTCCTCTTCTGCCTAGTGGAAAGGAGCAGGTGCTCTTGAAAGCCAACCGAGGCAGAAAATGCCTGCCTAACTTGGGTGCTCAATCTCCTCCAAAAAAATCTATGTCTCTCCATTGACTGGATGGAGAAGCTGGTCACATACATCAGGACAATCGCTTCACTGAAACACAAGCATAAATTTGATCTTGGTCCCAGATGTTTCTGCAGATCCTTGAGGTAGAATAAAGACTACAAGCCAGCCAAGGGCTGCCAGGCCCAAGAACAAGGAAATGAGATTTTGTTCTTAGCACCCCATCCAAAAACAGCTGACATCAGTAGACAGTCCCATGGGAACTGCTAAAAGCAACACTGGGAAAGTGAATTTCTTTTATTCTTTTGTATTTTTTATAGCATCAGGACCAAATCCAACTAAGTGAATGATTTCTTGAAAAGTTCATCGTGTTTCCAAATTGGTTTTGGTCACATAGCCAGAGAAATGGTGCGGTTGACACACTGGAGGGACAGGATGCCATCCAGAGGGACCTTGACAGGCTTGAGAGGTGGCCTGTGCTAACCTCATGAAGTTCAACAAGGCCAAATGCAAGGTCCTGCATCTGGGTCGGGGCAACCCCAAGTGCACATACAGGCTGGGCAATGAGTGGCTTGAGGCCAGCTCTGAAGAGAAGGACTTGGGAGTGGTGGTGGACGAGAAGCTCAACATGAGCCGGCAATGTGCGCTTGCAGCCCAGAAGGCCAACCGTATCCTGGGCTGCATCAAGAGAAGTGTGGCCAGCAGGTCGAGGGAGGGGATTCTCCCCCTCTACTCTGCTCTTGTAAGGCCTCACCTGGAGTACTGCGTCCAGTTCTGGAGCCCCCAACACAAGAGAGACATGGACCAGTTAGAACGAGTCCAGAGGAGGCCACGAGGATGATCAGAGGGCTGGAGCACCTCTGCTGTGAGGACAGGCTGAGAGAGTTGGGGCTGTTCAGCCTGGAGAAGAGAAGGCTCCGGGGAGATCTTATAGCGGCCTTCCAGTACCTGAAGGGGCCTACAGGAAAGCTGGGGAGGGACTTTTCATAAGGGCAGTTAATGACAGGACAAGGGGAAATGGCTTTAAGCTGGAAGAGGGGAGGTTTAGATTAGATATGAGGAAGAAATTCTTCACTGTGAGGGTGGTCAGACACTGGAACAGGTTGCCCGGAGAAGTTGTGGCTGCTCCTCCCTGGAAGTGTTGAAGGCCAGGTTGGATGAGGCTTTGAGCAACCTGGTCTAGTGGAAGGTGTCCCTGCTGATGGCAGGGGGGTTGGAACTGGATGAGCTTTAAGGTCCCTTCCAGCCCAAACTATTCTGTGATTCTATGAAATGCAAGATGTTTTCTTTAATTATTGCACAAAAATAAACTTGAATTATCAGGATTAATTCCATTATTGTAGTCTTAAACAATAATATTTTTGCCTCTTCTGTTTTTAGTTTCTGCATGGCTTATGCCAAGACATCTCATTTAAAATAATTAAAACCATTTGTTTTAATACAGTGCAGTAGTTTCTGCAGTGCTTTGCCTGTTTACTTTTTTTGTGTTTTCCTCAAGTCCAGTGTCAATCCTAGTGGAAACTAGAGCAGACATCTGATAGATCAGAGGCATGAATGAAATCACTCATGGAAGGCAACCAGACAGGCCAACTGGAGCTAAACCAAAATGATCTTTGATTATTAAGTGGACACTTATGTAGATGGATAACCAGACGTGTTTGACAGTGGATGTGAAAAGCATGGGGCGGGGGGGACGACACACCTCAGGATTAGAGCAGAAAGTAACATAAACTTTCTTCTCTGAAACACTTAGTGAAATCACTTCCTGGACATTAAGAGCCCTGCATGTGCAACATTATACATTGTGCCTGCACAACCATTTTGGGTAAGTATGATGTTTAAATTCTTAAGTGGTACCACTAATCTCCATTAATCTGACTTGAAAAATGAGACATAATGCTCATACAAGAGACTAAGAGTTGTTAATGCATGTTCCTCAGCTGGAGCACTAATATACGACTCCTGCAGAAAGAACAGGATCTTCCAGGCTTGCGTATGAGGGTTAAAAATAAATACCTATTTAGGGATCTCTCCAGAACTGCTCTATTCTTTGGGTTCTTCCTATCCAGTTGTGCCCTTTGCCACTGTGGGTGCAAGGATGACCATGAGGATGTCCTCTCATTTGGATTATTTTGTTCCCCCTCAAAAAAATACCTAGGATCATCACTTCCTTGTGCAGCCTACATGATGAATTACTGACCTCATTTAATGAAGAAGAGTTAGGGCAGTGAGCCATGGGATGGAGAAAACAAGGTTGGTCAACCAAGATTTAATTTCAACCCCATGATTATCAGTCAGGAATGACCACAGAAGCCAATGAAATTATCACAGAATGACAGAATGGTGGGGTTGGAAGGGACCCCAGGAGATCATCTAGACCAATCCCTCTGCCAAAGCAGGTTCCCTGCAACAGGTTGCACAGGAAATTATGCTGGTCTAAAGCATCTAACTGAGAAAAAAATCTCTGGGAAGTGATATCAAGCTAGAAAAAAATCTTTTAAAATTCTCCTCTTTTTCTTTTATCACTGCAATGTTGTTGTAGATCACTAAGAGATATTTGTACAATCAGAGCCTTTAGCAGAAAGCAGCGAGGGTATTGGAATGGCTTAGGCCGCAGCATTAGGCCCTTGACATAAGTGAAGTCTCCAAGATGCCTACTCTCCTTGAGAACTTCAGACAAAACAACCTTAACTAAGCTGGGAAAATAGAAGGGAGTAGCTGGGAGCTGATAACTGTAAAGTAAGGAATATCTGTTGTTGTCCTTGTAAGCTCAACTGAACACCACCACCTGTTATAACAAAGAGAAAGTTCTCAGGAAAATTAATGAGCCAATCAGTGTGGGTTTTTGAGAATATGCATAAGCTTAATTAACTGCTGTATATAAGAAGCATGTGTGTAATCAATAAAGAAGAAGCCTGATGATTTTTTGCATATTGAGCGTCCGGGTTTTCACGCCATCACGACACAATGTATAGTTTCATGATGGATCTCAGAAGTGAGTGTAAGGAGTGTATTGGGTTTGCGTGACAAGGTTTTGGTAGCAGTGGGGGGGGGACATGGGGTGGCTTCTGTGAGAAGCTGCCAGAAGCTTCCCCCATGTCCGACACAGCCAGTGCCACCAGCTCCAAGAACGGACCCGCCGCTGGCCAAGGCCGAGCCCATCAGTAACGCCTCTGGGAGAACAGAATTGAGAAAAAAAGGGAAGACAGGAAAAACAAGCTGCACACTTTGCAGCTGGAGAGAGGAGTGAGAAGATGTGAGAGAAACAACCCTGCAGACACCAAGGTCAGGGAAGAAGGAGGGGGAGGAGGTGCTCCAGGAGCCGGAGCAGAGATTCCCCTGCTGCCCGTGGTGAAGACCATGGTGAGGCAGGCTGTCCCCCTGCAGCCCATGGAGGTCCATGGTGGAGCAGATGACCACCTGTAGCCCTTGGAGGACCCCACGCTGGAGCACGTGGATGCCCGAAGGAGGCTGTGACCCTGCGGGAAGCCAGCTCTGAAGCAGGATCCTGTCAGGACCTGTAGCCCGTGGAGAGAGGAGCCCATGCCGGAGCAGGTTTGCTGGCAGGACTTGTGACCCCGTGGGGGACCCGCGCTGGAGCAGTCCCTTCCTGAAGGACTGCACCCCATGGAATGGACCCATGCTAAAGCAGTTTGTGAAGAACAGTCAGTCATGGGAAGGACTCACGTTGGAGAAGTTGCTGGAGGACTGTCTCCTGTGAGAGGGACCCCACGCTGGTGCGGGGGAAGGAGTCCTCCCTCTGAGGAGGAAGGAGCAGCAGAAACACCGTGTGATGAACTGACCCCAACCCCATTCCCTGTCCCCCTGTGCCGCTGCGGGGAGGAGGTGGAAAACAGGAGAGAAGTTAAGCCCGGGAAGCAGGGAGGAGTGGGGGAGGTGCTTTAAGATTTGGTTTTACTTCTCATTATCCCCTTGTCTCATTGGTAATAAAGTAAATTTGTTTTTCCCCCAAGTCGAGTCTGCTTTGCCCGTGCCAGTAACTGGTGAGTGATCTCTCTCTGTCCTTATCTCCACCCACGAGCCTTTTGTTATATTTTCTCCCCCTGCCCAGTTGAGGAGGGGGGTGATAGAGTGGGCTTTGGTGGGCATCTGGCAGGGTCAACCCACCACAGGAGTCACCACTCTGGCTGAGTAGGATTACTCCATGTGTTCCTGATGTATCCAGAAAAATATTTTTCTTTACATTCTTGGGAGAAAAGCATAATTTTTGTTAAAAATATCAAAATTTCATCTTCAATTCCACAAGTTTTTAAAATAGATTCATTTCTTGCATTTTTCCAACATTTATTACTGAAATATTTCCCAAAGCAATTCCTTTAAATTTATCAAAATTGGGGAGGAAGACTGTGGTGGTTTGGGTGGATTCACCCTTTTTGCTTGCAGCCAAACACAGCCTGCTCTATCACCCTCCCCCCACCCTCACCCAGGGAGTAGGGGAGAGGATTGGAAGGAAAAGGGCAAGGAGACTCACGGGTTGAGATAAAAACTATTGACTAATTAAAATGAAATGATGATGATAACACCAGTGATAACAGACTATACAAATGAGTGATGCACAGTGCAATTGCTCACCGCCCGCTGACCGATGCCCGGCCTGTGCCAGCCAGTGATCCCGGAGCCGAGACAGTCCTGAAACTGAAACCCTGGAAGAGTGAGCCCGAGCGATCCCCGAGAGAATACCCCTGTCTTCCAGTCAGCCCTGGTTAATGTACTGACATGACGGGATGTGATCTGGAATATCTCATGGGCACATCCCAATGCCAGTTTGGGCTTTGCTATTCACTGCGCTTCTCCCTCCCAGTCCTAATGCAGCTGTGAACGGCCAAACACGGTGGCCTTGAGCTCCAGCAGCAACTCATAACACCAGCACTGTTATCAATGTTCCTCTCATAATAAGTCTGAACTGAAACACTACAACTAAAATACTAAAAAGAAAATTAACTCTATCTTAGCAAAACCAGGACAAAGAGGTATTAGAAGAAAGATTATAATACCTTTTTCAATTAATGTTGAGTAAAAATTATAGTTACATATGGTTTACAAAACAGAAATAACAGCTATGTTTTCAACCTCAGACTTTCTGAATAATTTTGAGCAGCTTTACTTGAAGATATGCCTGGGAGAAAAGGTCCTGTTTAATCATGTTGCCAAAACAAAAGCCTTATTCTTTAAATGCTGTGAGATTTTTTTCAAGAATGCCATAATCAACTAAGCACCAAGCTGTAAAACTCAAGTGAAAGCTAAATGGTACTTAATCTGTGCCTTGCTGAGACAGAGTTGTCTAGAAATCAAGAAGAATGTTGAAAAACATCTAACGTTCTGATGTTAAAAAATCCTCTGATTTCAACAGAGAAACAGAGAAGGAGACTTTAATAGGAGTAATCTCCCCAGGTTGTGTGCCAGCCATATAACCACAACCAGCATGAGCTCCCAGTCTGAGCCTGATCATGGCTTTCCTCATATCAATGACAGCTTTGCCTTTGACTTTCTTCTGGATGGTGTATCCTGTCCTCCTGCCTATTGTGCTCCTCATCTGAACATCGGCAGATTGTTAAGTAAGATTTCATAAAATTGCTGAAGTTCTCACTTGTCCCCAAGGAGTCCACCACAGGAGACAGTCACATTGAAAAAGTTCCTAGGATCCATGAATAAACAATCTTGTTATTCACTGCCTTCCTCAAGAGATTTCTACATCTGCTGCTGAAATGGCTTGAGTGCTATGAACTAATTATAAAATTATTTAGTTAATAAAGGCAGGTAGGAAAGTTTCTTATTATCCCTACAATAAAACTCTTCTGCAGCTGTAGGATTTGTCTTACCCTGCAGCAAGATGGGATCTATCTCATGTAGCTCAGGCTGTGCAGAATCAACCCAGTGGGTAGGATTTGGCTCCACATGCAGAGACGTGAGACTCAACCTAGCTGCCTTAATGCAAGTGTTCAGCCACATCAGAAGGGACCCTGGTCATCTCACCTGGTATTAGCTCTTGCTCCAGAAGGACACTGCCCCCTCACAATCCTCTAGTATTAAATACTCCGGATAGCCCTGGACATCTCACATGGCAGTAGACACATGTTTTAGCATTCATATCAATTGCTTGTACCACCTTAATCTCCCAGCTCTGCTGGAAGCTGGGACATCAGTGCACAATCAGACACCTATGTGTCTCCAGCCACAAGAGCAAGACACCTCTTTGTCTATGTGCATCACCTAAATGCTGTGTATAGGCAATGAAGACATATGTCCCTCAACCATGGCTCACATTACCTGCCTTGGATACATCACCCCAAAAAAGTCCCTCCACACAGATGTAGCCCAGACTCCTTGGACTTGATTCAGCTGTCTAAAAGGCATGCATGGTGCTAGATAGACACCTCAGGATGGGAAAGGCATGCATATGGGGCTGGAAATCTGACAAGGGTCAACAGGGTAACTGACAGGCCAAGGAGCACACCCTTAGGGGTGTACCAGACGCTTAGCCCCTTGTTGAAGGTAGCTATGTAAATTTTAGGTGGTCTCATTAGAGGTGTCCCATCATTAAATCAGCAGCAAAACTTCCACTTGGCTGATGCCTATCCAGGACTTCACACCATAACTGGTTCCTATTGATTGTGAAGATAATGTGGGCACAGGTCTTGCTAAAGTAAGATTAACATGAAGAGCTTTTTCCACACTTTTCCCCGGGAATTTTACTTTCCCCTTGCTTTTCTTATTAGGAATCTCATTTTTGGATCTACTTTTGGAGAAGACAAAGGTGACCTCCCCAGCTGAGGGCAGGCTGCCTGGGTTTGGCATATGCTATTAAATGACAGTGTGTCAAAGTATAAAAAAATATGTTGGCTGAAGTCTTACATGGAGTTTTTACAAGGTAGCAACATAGACTATAAACTGGTGCATTTAGGCGTCTGAGTGGGGAAATGTATGAAAAATGCATGAGAGGTTTGTGTAAGAAATTAAGTTAACTGGTGTTCCATATTCATTATTCTTTTTTTCAATTAAATTATCCTAAGGAATGGGTTTTTTTGAGCTGAAGAGAAAGCACGTGCTCAGTAAGTGAGTTGAGCCACAGATTTCAGGGTCCTTAAGTACTCATTGACACAAGAGGCAACAGTAGCTCTGAAGGAACCTTTATGGGTCTCTCAGGGTTGTTGGTTTTTTAAGCCTGTGTATTATGGATTTCCACAACAGGTGCTAACAGCTCAAGGCATCTTAATGCCTATCAGATTAAATAATGCACATTTTAAAAGTTGCATGAAGTCTCTCCCACTGGGGAAATGCTATCCTTTCCGTCTTTACTTTTTAAACAAAAACAAACCATATATTACAAAAATTACCAAAGAAATGGCTGAAATCCACCCCAAAAGCAACACAGAAGCTGGGCTGAAATTCTGTGTTTAGCTCACTCCTCCTTTACCCAAGTCCTGAGGCTCCTAGGGCAGATCAGAGCAGAGAGCAAACAGGTATGACCATAAGCACAGCCAGAAAAGGTCAGGAGGGGTTATAGAGAATGGGACATTGGGACAAAAGCACTGGTTAAACTGGTTAAAGGGTCTTTCATGCTCTTGCACCAATCCGGCCAGCATACACCAGCTGAAAGTCTAAGCCAGAGCTACGCTGGAAAGAAAACATTAAGAATTCATCCATTACTAGGAGTGGGGGGGAAACTGGCATCTCCTGGAGGGTCCATCCAGGACACAGTGCATCATGCCTGGGCATGGCTGTCTTCGGGTGATCTCCCCAGGGCTCTGGACCCCCCACACTCAGGCAGAGATGTTCACCCTGATGCCCATGTGTGGTCAGTCAGGCCTAGGGACACATGGCCAGTGCAGCGAAGCAGAAGGTATGGATCCAGCCATGCTTGGTGTGGGCAAGAGCAGAGCCCAGCCCTGAACCTTCTGTTCTGGGAGCTAATGCTCTCCTCGGACACCCATTTTGGGGAGCTCTTCTGCAAAAAACAGGAGGTGCTTTGTTAAAAGTTTGACTATCATTTGGGCATTAATCATGGGTCTAAAAGCGTTTATTAATGCCCTGTTGATAGCTAATGTCAAAGCTTTCGCGATATGCAAACAGTGGTGATTAAGCACCAGGTTAAACATATTAATGAATATTTAAAAGGCTGGTTTTGAAAGTTTCCTGTCCTTTTACACTAATAGCCCCATTAAAACCTGTTTACAAGCCAGTCGTGAGAGTAACCATGCACTTAAAACATGAGAGATCCCCTAGAGAACTGCTTTAACCATATGAGAATGGCAGCTGATCAATAGGGATCTTAAAGTAAGACTGTCTGCCTAAACTCAATGGAAATAACCCTTACAATATAGACATAAACAGCTGGCAAGTGCCAAACTGGTTAATTAGGGAGGCAAAACGATAATAAAAAAAACAATATTTGCTTGAAGGTCCAGCTGTCCTGGTCCTGGGTGTCTGGCTGACACAGGACTTCTCAGAAGCTGCCTTAAAGATATTAACGGCAGTCAGGAAAAGGCCAAGGAAAGTTTTAAATAAATTTAACAGCTTGGTGTTTCCTAGATCTTATCTCTTACACATCAGTCCCAGATTGCACATAGCCAGAGCCTACAATAGGGATACAGTTACCGTAGGACAGTTATTAATAATTCATGTAATCTGCACGCTATGTAGAAGTATGGTAGAATAAACACAAGCCTTACATATATAGGGTGTATATCTGTGGTGGTTTCACTTGGCTAGCAGCCAAACAAAGCCTATCGGTCACCCACGTCCACCCCAGGGGATAGGAGAGAGGGTAAGGGTAAGGAGACTCGTAGGTTGAGATAAGAACAGTTTAATAATTAAAATAAAACTGATATTAAAATAATAATACCAGTAAAATATGCAAATGAGTGATACCTAGTGCAACTGCTCACCCCCCTCCTGACCGAGCCCAGCCTGTTCCCAGAGAACAATCCCAGAGGAGCGACAATCCTGAACCGAAACCGCAATCCCGGGAGAGCGAGAGCCCGAGCGAGAGCCAGAGAGAGCCAGAGAGGGAGAGCCCCTCACTAATGCACTGGGCATGACGTGATATGATATGGAATAGCCCATTGGCATATCTAACTGTCAATTAAGTTTATTAATTTAAATATTCCTCCCCCCTTAGATCTTGTGCTTGTGGACTAACAGAACACAAAGTCCTTCACTGCCAGTGACACAAATGCAAACACTGGGATGTTCTCAGTGTCGCTCTCATAACAAGTCCCAGGCTGGAAGCAAAACACAGCACAAATCTAGCTGCTGAAAAAGAAACCCAGCTCTGTTCCAGCTAAAAACCAGAACAATATACATAATAGAAGAGGTGGGCATATTCAATCAGTGCTGTTGTATTGGGTTTGCGTGGCAAGGTTTTTGGTAGCAGTGTGGGAGGGGACATGGGGTGGCTTCTGTGAGAGAAGCTGCCAGAAGCTTCCCCCATGTCCGACCCAACACAGCCAATGCCAGCCGGCTACAAGAAGGGACCCGCCGCTGGCCAAGGCCGAGCCAATCAGTAACGCCTCTGTGATAACATAATTAAGAAAAAAAAAAGGAAGGGAGAAAAAAAAAAGCGGCACACTTTGCAGCTAGAGAGAGAGGAGTGAGAAGATGTAAGAGAAAACAACTTCGCAGACACCAAGGTCAGTGAAGAAGGAGGGGGAGGATGGGCTCTGGCGCCAGAGCAGAGATTCCCCCCCCAACATGTGGTGAAGACCATGGTGAAGCAGGCTGTCCCCCTGCAGCCCATGGAGGTCCATGGTGGTGCAGATGACCACCTGTAGCCCGTGGAGGACCCCACGCCGGAGCAGGTGGATGCCGAAGGAGGCTGTGACCCCGCGGGAAGCCCGCGCTGGAGCAGGTTCCTGTCAGGACCTGTAGCCCGTGGAGAGAGGAGCCCACGCCGGAGCAGGTTTGCTGGCAGGACTTGTGACCCCGTGGGGGACCCGCGCTGGAGCAGTCCCTTCCTGAAGGACTGCACCCCATGGAATGGACCCAGACTGGAGCAGCTCGTGAAGAGCTGTCAGTCATGGGAAGGACTCACGTTGGAGCAGTTGGTGGAGGACTGTCTCCCGTGAGAGGGACCCCACGCTGGTGTGGGGGAAGGAGACCTCCCCCTGAGGAGGAAGCAGCGGCAGAAACACCGTGTGATGAACTGACCCTAACCCCATTCCCTGTCCCCCTGTGCTGCTGGGGGGAGGAGGTGGAAAATCGGGAAAGAGATTAAGCCCGGGAAGAAGGGAGGGATGGGGGAGGTGTTTTAAGATTTGGTTTTACTTCTCATTCTCCTCTGATTTTGATTTGTAATAAAGTAAATTTGTTTTTTTTCCCCCAAGTCGAGTCTGTTTTGCCCGTGCCAGTAATTGGTGAGTGATCTCTCTCCGTCCTTATCTCCACCCACGAGCTTTTCGTTATAATTTTCTCCCCCTGCCCATTTGAGGAGGGGGAGTGATAGAGTGGGCTTTGGTGGGCATCCGGTCTCTAGCCAGGGTCAACCCACCACAGCTGTAAACCCAAAATTTAAATCTATGGCACTGAACCCTCTTACACGGACATTACTCTTGGCCAGCTCTCCATTACTCACCATACTTTATATCACAATCACTTAATTGCCTTGTTCTGAGTTATGGGGCCATGAAGCAGCAGGGCAGCTTTGTAAAGGTGTTTGAGTTCAGCACGGGAAATAGATATGCTTAAATACCGTGAAAAACCTGGGCCTTTGTGTCTGTTCTGGTGCTACTGAGAACACTGGAAAGAAATCTATTGACATCAGTGGGCTTTGGATTAGGCTCCTGCTGTGTTATTAAGTGAATTATTAATTATTAATAATAACAGAACAGAATTCACATTGACTTGAAAATACAGTCACCAAGTTTAAATACAAGTGTGGGTTGATTGTTCAGCCTCCTTACTCATTGCCAAGGAGAGAGTATGCTTACTTATGGGTGTCCAGTTTTAAATGAATATTGATTGACTGAAATTCATGCCATCTGCTTCAGTTTAACTGTTTAGCAAAACTAGAGATGTCAATAAAACTGAATTGAATTTTGAAGAGTGTTAAAACTTTCTGGAGCCAAGGTAATCATGACGGAAAAAAGTAGTAGACCTTACAAGCATGGGGCTTCTCCTACTGCTATGAAGCCTTCTGGGATTAGAGGTTAGACCCAATGTTAAAAGACCAGTAGAGTTGCTAATGGTCTTTCTGTCCTTTTGGCTGCAGCAAATATAAATAGGCAAAGTAGATGCTGTAACTTGTACCTTCCTAAAACTTGGACAAAAGAATGTCTTTATAATGTTTCTTCAGATGAGGTTTGGGAAAGCATCACCCCTTCAAGTGAGTGGTGGCTGGCTGCATTTCCAGGAGATCTTTTCTGAGTTTGCCTCCATGAGACTGGCACTTGCCTGTCCTGGCTGCCTGAGGGGGGCACACATCTACCTTTACCTGCAGGAGAAGTAGCACTTAGCAGAGGAGGGAGCAGAGAGCTTGGGGAGAGCAGAGGGGGGTCTCACCATGTAGCATTTTGGGTTTAATTCCTGAGACAGTAATTCATGGGGTAAGAGCACAGTGCATTGTCCAGCCAGCTGCATCCTCACTGCATTCCAGTGACCCAGCAACTTTTATTGCACTTTTCTGCTTATTTATGGTCATTATTATTTACTTACCCACTTGTTAGTATGTTTAGTGCAACTGAAGTGCAGTGGAATTAAGGCACTGATCCCCTCAAATTGTTATCCTATTTCTAAATGATTCCCTTGAGGATTTGTCCTACGGATGAATCCATATCCCTCAAATTTAGTCACATAAAGGTCAAGTTGTCTAATCCAGCAGCTATGTAGACTCCAGAGGTGCCTCCTCCTGCCCTACAATGACAAATTGACAGCACTTAGGTTTGCTCTGGGAAGAACTTGGACAATTGATATGAAGAGAGATAAATCCACTTGCATGGTTTACACAAGACCATGCATAACAGCAGGTAGCAAAGCAAGGAGTTGAATTGGGCTACCTTGCAAGTTTGGTGTATGACCCAACCCTGGCCTAGGACTTCAACCATTCACCCCAGTTTTGGGCTGGAACTGTGAAAAGATAACTCCACAGTAACCCAGCAAGACCATGATCAAAGGATGGTGCCCTGCTGTACAAAAAGTAGTGGGACTACAGATGGCTTGAAGGTACCTCTTCAAAAACTCCTCTCACATCTTCTCTGCAGCAACTTTTTCCTGGGAATGGGACTGTGACTTAATAAAATTGTCCTGGTTTTACTAGGATAGA
Organism: Caprimulgus europaeus; assembly: GCA_907165065.1. The sequence continues at coordinate 565,824 of OU015537.1, forward strand.
GTTAATTTTCTTCTTAGTAATTAGAAGAGCTGTGTTTTAGTTTCAGTGTAAGACTTGTTATGAGAAGAATGTTGATAAGGTACTAATGTTATGAGTTACTGCTGGAGCTCAAGGCCACCGTGTTTGGCCGTTCACAGCTGCATTAGGACTGGGAGGGAGAAGCGCAGTGAATAGCAAACCCCAAACTGGCATTGGGATGTGCCCATGAGATATTCCAGATCACATCCCGTCATGTCAGTACATTAACCAGGGCTGACTGGAAAGGGAGCAGATTCTCTCCGGCTTTGGCTCGGGCTCTCGCTCTCCCGGGATTGCGGTTTCAGTTCGGGATTGTCGCTCCTCCGGGATCGGTATCTGGGAACCGGCCGGGCTCGGTCAGGAGGGGGGTGGTGAGCTATAACATTGGGTGTCACTCATTTGCATGTTTTGTTACTCTTATCATTATCACTGCTATTTTAATATCAGTATTATTTTAAGTTTTCTCTCTATTATTAAACTGTTCTTATCTCACCCTACAAGCCTCCTCATCCTTGCCCCCAATCCTCTCCCCTATCCCCTGGGGGTGGGGGGGAAGGGGGTGGACGGCTGTGTTGGCTGCTGGCCAAGGCCTAGCCCAGTGAAACTATCACAAAAATAACACCAGGAAAGCCAGCCCATACTATCTTTGTGTTTCTACTGCTACAGACCTGTCAAAGCTAGCAACCACATTTATTACTTACCAATTAATTAGCAATCATGAATGAAAGCAGATAGGAAACACTTTAATTTCTGGGACAAACTAATCTGTAACGGTAATCCTTTAAAATTAGTTATGTGCTTGCTTGATTTCTAAACATCATCTTACTGACATATGCTAGCATTGCTGTGAAATAAAAGACTTTATTTAAGGTATGTAATATAGGGACTTACTTGATCACAAGGATAAATTAGGGACAATTTTTTAATTTATTTTCAACTGCACTATGAAGAAGTGAGAATGAAAGCTAAAATATGAGAGACTTTTAAACTCAACTACATTTTAGAAAACCTCTCTGAGATGCTGGCAGATGAATGGCACTCCCTAAACACATTCACACACATACCCTTTCCAGGTGCATAAATTGCAGCTTGAAGAAGGGGTCATATTTTTCCAACTTAGATATCTCAATCCAAAGTAGATTGATTTTCAGAAATGCCCAGTCCGGACAGATGGGCAGCAAACCATATTATTCACAGGGCACTCTTATTTGAGAGCTTATCTTTAAAAAGTTGACCTATAAATGGCCCTCTGCAAGGTCATGCAGAGAACTAAATTTAGTTCACTTCATTGAACTAAAGAGTAAAATTCCAGGATTCTGGGTGTCCTCTGGCATGATCATACCGCTATACCTTACCCCACAAATATGGTTATTTGAGGAGTTATTTCAGTGATTCTGTTATTTCAGACCAAAACAGAGAACTCCAAGCTTGAAAAATCAGCAGATGCCTTCACCATAACTTGATCCAGTGCCCAAAAGTGTTTCCATTTGCTTAGTCTATTGGCTCCTGGTATGACAGCCTGGGACTTTTAGCACAAAAACCTGCTTGGAGCAGACTGATCTGACCTCATAAGTACCAAAGCCACTCATTATATTGGTTAAGAAAAGCAATGTAGGGATCTTTAAACCATGAGTGCTACAGCCACTGATTGCAGAAGGAAAAATAATTCTCTTAGTCTTTAAAATAATCATTTAAAAAGAGCAGGTGCCTAGTGTAGTTACCTTACATGATGAAATAGCAATTAAACTGCATGAAATGCCTTTTTAGGAGGACAGAATTTAAACCTTCCCATGTCTGCTCCAGTCACTCTCTTTAACTCACCAGGTACCATTAAAAGGATAGGACCAACATCACGATAATATTGCAACATCGCTTGAAAAAATCACACCTCCAACCTTTATAAAACCAGTGAAACTTCCTCAGCCCAAAGAAGGGGCTTCACTCTTTGAAAGACAACCTCACCTTTGTAAATTTGTCCTAGATTGCTAGGCCCTGAGTGGCCTTGAATTTTGGATTTGTCATCCTATTTCAGATTTAAAGGTGCAGTGCTAACCTGCCTCCCAAACAGCTGATTCCACTGTTTCTCGAACTCCCAGTTTCACTTTAACTTCAATGGGAGTCTCAGGTGCACAGAGGAGAGTAATGGATTAAACAAATAGAGCAAAGAGCTCTATATGAGCCTACATCCATAGTGTGTGTGTCTGTGATTCTATGTACACATGTACATGCATTTATACATGCAGAAGTACACAGTGAGAGTAAACAGTAAAATATCCAGATAATTTTTTGGCAAAGGTTTCCTTTATAAAGTTGAGCTTCATGGAGCGGCACAATGTATATATCCTTTATTTCTGCATCATTTCTGTGCCATGGTCACAGAGTATTAGAGGATACATTTCTGTTCTAAATTACATCTGGGTAAGTCCAGAGAAATTCCCCTAAGCCATATTTACCTCTAAGATTTTGCCTACATGGGGACACTCGGGGAAAATAATCCAAATTAGCTGAAGGTGAGAATTTAAAAGTGGATTAATTAATCTGTGTGAAACCCCTGTGAAGGTTGTTCTTATTCAGAATTCAGGTGGTATTCATTCAATTTAATTTCATTCACTTTGGAAATTAATTCAGATTAATTGTCCTAACAGTTTTTATGTACCTATTCTAGATTAACACTGGGGTAATAAAATGAATTGTAGTCCACTGGCTTCAAGATGATTTTTAGATTTATACCAGGAGGCTCTAGAGAGAGAGATTGACCTCTGTGTGTCCAGGAGCCGGTGCTTTGCTAGTCAAGACAAAGGAATGGGAGATGTTTCTGGAAATAGATAAGCAATATTCTTTTAGCTCTTGGGGCCATTTTTTTTAAAGATCTGGTAATAAAAAGGAGGTGACAATGACAACACAGCAACAGGTTAAATATCACTGCTTTTGAGCCCTGAGTAGGGAGTCCACAAACTTGCCTTCTCCCAGGGCCTGATCCCGCATTTATGATTTTTTTTGGGGGGGAGGGGAATCCTTTGACATCAAGAGGAACAATATCCCAGTCTCCTAATTCCAGACAATCCAATTGTGCAAGCCTGGAGCCAAATAAAAATCAAGACTACAGTAGAGAGGGCCTGCTATTTGAAAAAAATGAAAATTTGCTTTAAAGAGAACTGCTCAAAATCTACTCCCCAGAGAAGGAGACTCTTGTTAAGGGTTTATTCTTGACATATCTGCCTAAAGGTTTTTTCAGAAGGGATTTAGTCGTCCATAACTCAGATCTGGAGTTTGAAGCCCCCTTTTAACTGCATGGTAGCTCGAAGGTCCTGCCCCTGCCTCCTTCGAGCAAGCTGGGGCTAAGCCTGGATGGGGGGACAGCAGAGGTGATATGTATCCCCCGGCAGCCCTGACAAATTTGGGACACTGCAAGGAGCCCAGTCAAAGAGAGGCAAAAAAATCAGAGCTTCTGAATCTGCCTGGGATCAGCCAAATTCTGCTGTGGTAAAAAACAAAACAAACAAACAAAAAAAACCACCCACCCAAACTTATTTCTGAAAGGCTTTTGGCAGTTTTGTGTCTTTCTCTGAAGCACCTGGCACTAATGAAGGGGGATAGGACTGAACCAGCTCCTGTCTGCTAAATCCTTTTTACATATTCTGATTTTAAATGTCAAATATAGCTATCAAAAAAAAAAAAAAGGAACTTCAGTCGGTCTAGAAAAATAAATCCAACTTACAGCATGTTGAAGCTGTAATAAAACGGTAACTACACTCATAACGTACATAATAAAAAAGTAACCATGCTAGTGGGATGAAATCTGGGGAAGAATGGGAGGGTGTCCAGCCCGGACCCCCTCAAAGCCATTCTCCAAGCATTGCAATTCGGAGTAAAAATGCTTTAATCCTTAATGGAACAGTCGCTGCTCTGCCGCTGTCATCCTGGGGCTTGGTGATAGGTCCACGGTCACCACCCGGGACACTGCGAGTGGTCGCTCCTCGGGAGCTCAGGGACAAAGTGAAGGGAAATTCGCTCCCCCCCTCCAAACCATTTTGCCGCAGTGACCCCTGGAGCAGCTGCCAAATTGCAGCGCAAAGGCGCGGAGAGACGTGCAGGGAGCGGCGGGGCGTGCCCCAGCTCAGCAGGGAGACCTTGGGCACCGGTGTTTTTGCGGGGATCCCCCCCGGCACCTCGCACCGCTCCGGTCCCCAGGCACCTCTCCAGCTCCGCGGGGCAAGATCCGGACCTGCAGCCCCCTGGTTTCACGCATACAACTAAATTTTCTGCTCGGGCAAATTTGACCTCTTTCTTGGCCCAGATACGTTTCAAATATTTTCTCCGGTTTTGGGAGGGTTATTTGTTTGGTTGGGTTTTTTTGGGAGTTTGGTTTGTTTGGGTTTTTTTTAAAGACGAAGCGCGTGGTCCCTAGAGCATTCCTCCCCCTGCCCGTAAACTTATCCGGCTTCTCCCTGGAGAAGACGATTGGGGGGTCCCGAGCACCCCCAGGACTCCTATCCTCCTCCTCATCCCAGCTCCTCTGGATCCCCTTACTTGGCGGGGGAGGGTCCCACAGCGATCGAGACAACAAGTGATCCCCGTTTGGGGGCCAGGGGAACATATGACACATTTTTCCCATTCCCCAATACCTTAGAATATGCGTGCAACGTAATTGCATAAACTGCGGTTCTCCCCTCCTTGCAGCCAACTAAAGACTATTCTCTTAATGAATTACTAATGAGTTAAAATGGGACAGCCGGCTTAATTAAAGCGTAGAGACAATGTGTTTATCACGTTGTAATTGAGCTCATTTAGGGCTCCAGCTTTGTGTTTTTAAGCAAGCCGCCTTGTTCTGCAAGTTAAGTGATTGGCGGGAGGTGCTCTGCTAGGGGTGGGGGCTTCGGGCTTCGTAGGGTTGGGTGGCTGTGGTTTTTATTCCCTTCGCTCCCATAGGGACTTGTACTGAGTACCTCTCCTGCTGTCCCTCAAAGGTCTCACGGTTGGGGGTGCTCACCTGGATCCCTTTTTGTGGGGAAAACAGGGAAGGGATAAAGAATAATTTGGAGGGAGAGAGGACAATTCGGGATGGAGGGAATTTGAGGAAGCAGAGCCCGCCCCTCCAACAGTGTCCCTCTTACCCCCTTCCAGGTGGGGAGGTGTGGGGTATCCCCCTTCCATCCTCCGCAACCGTCGGGGCGGACCTGCCCCGGGGTGGCCGCGTTTTCCTTCCTTCCCTCCCCCAACGAGGGGAGGGGGCCGGGGAAGGGGGCGGCTTCCCCGCACCGCTTGCAGGGCTCTGCCTGGCTGCTAGAAGGCGTCCGAGACCCGACCCACCCGCGGCACAGCCGCCGCGGTAGAAGTGGGAGCTAAAGTTACGCGCAGCGGAGCCACCGCGGGGTGCGGCCTGGCGCCGGCTGCCCCCGCCCCGCTGCCTGGGGTGTGCTCTATGGAGCTCGGGCGGTCAGGTAAGCTAGGGCAGGATGGAACGGTGGGGGGGAGCCTCCTGATTTGGGTGTGTTCCTCCCTTTCCTGGAGTGAGTAGCAATGTCGTTTGCTGTCACGATGGGTCGCAGGGTCGTACTGCCCCTCGGAGAGGAGAGGGAAAGGCAGCTGCCCGGCACCGGGTCGAGTCTGACTGAGAGAGCTCCCGTGGGTGAGAGGAGCCCCCCCGCAAGTTTGGGCTGCAGCGGAGGGAAGAGGCGATGGTTTGCAGCCGCACTTAGAGGAGCTGCACGTCTCCTCCTTCCCGTTGCTTTTTATACATATATTTTTATTAATTTCCCTTCGAAATCATGAACTTTGGGCCGGGTTTGGAGATCGGACGGGAGAAGCAGGGCTGGCTGGTCACCAAAGCAAAGCGGAGACCTTCCGGTCCCCCGCGGAGGGGAGTGCGCGGAGCTCTCTGCTTAGCACTGCGCCCGCGCAGCGCTCCGTGTCCTGCCGGCAAGAGAGGGAGCAGCGCCGCCTCCTCTACCAGGAGCGACCCTTTTCGTCCGGGAATGGGCTGATTTTGGGGGAGAGGAGAAGTAGAGAGGTGGGATAAGAGGCAACCACCAGACTGGAGAAAGGCGCCTCCTCCGCTTTGTCCGTGGCTCTGAGGTTTAAAATCCGGGGAAAACCGATAGATTTTTATTTTTTTTAATTATAATTATGTTTTATCGGGTGCACCCCCGGGACTTTGGGGATCCGAGAGCTGAAGCCGAAGCAGGGAGCCCTCGGGAAAGCCCTCTCCCTCCCAAGCCCTTCCTCGACGGGCTGCCTGCTTGTTGCATAGCTCCTGCCCATCGGCTGTTCTGAAGCAGGAGCTCACAGCGGTTTATATAACCCTTTGGAAACTCCTATATAGAGCTGACTTTATGGAAGCGTGCCTATAGTAGAGGATCCTCCCCGGCAAATCACTTTTTTTTTTTTTTTTTAAACATAATCCTGAAGTCATGGCGAGGGAGGAGGGGGATGCGGTGGTGGATGAGAGAAGTTGCATTTGGTTGTAAAGAGGGAGAAGGTGGTGAGCCAGACCCCTAAGTGAGTAATGTCAACTGTCAAAGAGTGCAGGAGCGTAAAAGCCAAACAATCCAAATAGGTTAGTTATTCTTCATAAAATACAACTCTACATAGCAGGAAGTTACTGCAAACATTTAGAAATAGCGAATGAATCTCCTGTAATAAAATACTTGTATAATTAGCTACAGTCAAGTATGTGCATTATGCCAAGGCTTTTGCAACTCTTTGTTGAAAATTCGACTTGGATAAATCCTCTCAAACAGCCTTTTAAGAAGAAAGGGGGGGGAAGCAAGCCCCAAAACCTAGGAGCAAACCACCACCCAGTATTTCTCCTTTTATGCTGTTTCTGAAACACAAACCGTAACTACTCCTGAAATATAACGGAAAACTCTTTGGTGAGTTCAAAAGAGTTATTAACATTCAGCTTTAAGTGAATGTTAACAGTAAATAAAAAAAATCTCTGAATTGTAGTAATTGCAACAAAGCGATAATAAACCAGTGGGTGGTCATCAGTAATGATAAATGTATCATTATTACTTTGTGTTGGGGAACAGGGTTTGGAAAGTACTTCAGACTTCTTAGTAGCAAGCTTGGTGGCAATTCGTTTCTTAGCCGGGGGGGGGGAGGGGAAGAAGTCGTATAATTTTATACACAATTTAGGTGAAAATAAGTTTAAATCTATATATTATATTTTTAATTTCAAGATAGTAATTAAAGCTGATTCATTATATCTCCCCTGAAAGTCTCAGTGCTCATCTTAATTGCCTGTTTGTACAATCTGCTTTCTAAGACACCCAAGGTTACTGCGTTCTGAAAGACGCAAAATTGAATTATTTACTGACGTGATGACTCTTTGCCCGATGGCGTTACATTTCCCTCGGAAGTTTGGGCTCACTGGTCCCCATCACAGCCCGGTCAGGGCCTCGCTTCTCTACCGTGGAAGTTTGCTCGTTTAAATACTTCGAAGCAGGCACGCTTCTGATGGAAGATGTTCGGGGTGCTTTAATTTATGTGTTTGAAAAAAAAAAAAAAAATCCATAGCTGAGGTGTTTTTCGTTTGGGTTTTGTTTTTTTTTTTCACCTCATATTCCCCAACCCTCCCCCGGGGGGTGAATTCACCCACATCTAAGATTGCAGCTCTTTTCCTCCCTGCCATCCCATTCCCAGGCAGGACAGAAATAAACCCAGTCGCGTTTTTAAGCGCTGAGGAATGGGATATGGAGCACCCATCTCCTCACGGTTTGCCAGTCGCTTCTCGTGCAATTAAATAAAACCGCAAATCGCCTTTTTTTGTGTGTGTGTGTGCTGTTTCTATTCGGGTAGATGGGGGGAGGCTAGCCTCCTGGCTAAGGTCTGTACGTACCTTCGGTGAGGACCACCTCGGTTTTGGATCACTCGGAGCATATTAAATCGAGAAGTTAAGAGAGCTGCTTTAGACAAAAGATGCCGTTCCCGGTTTCTACTCTTCAGCCGCAGTGTTGGTTTTCGGCTACTGGAGGGATATCAAACTACCTAGAAATACCCCATCCTTAATTTCTCCCGGTGCCTTTAGAAAGCCAGTAAAAGATCACATTGAGTCTTTTCCTCTCTCATTATTGTGATTATAGGTGCATCTTTCCGAGACGTCTCGTCACTGAAAAGCTCCATATAGAGATATCTACCCTTTTGTTATATCTAGCTGGGTTATTCAAGAGCAGAAACAAAAGCCCGAAGTGATGTGATCTAAATGAGCTCTGAGGTTTTCCAGATGGGACCACCTCTATTCCAAATGCTCTTTCTGCTTAATGTAATAAAACGTGATTTAAAAAAGAAACAACCAAACAACAAAAAAAAAAACTGAGAAAAGAGTTTCGCTCTAGACCAAACAACGCAAGAGAAATCTACCCAAAAGTGTTTTAAAACTCCCCTTTGCTGCCTAAATTTTGTGTAGGAGTAAGCGGTTTTATAGCGAAACCTTGTGTGCCTGCTACTTACACGGCTGCAAGTCTCAGTGGGATGTGAAGGGGTGGGAGGAGGGAATAGATCCGCGTTTGGGTGTGCTTTTGTGTTTTTTTTTAAAGCCTACTAAGGTTATCTTATTCCTCGTGGCCTCTCTGCTACAGTATTTAAGCGCTATGGAAGTAAATAAAGGTTATGAGGATGGGTTGGTTTAAACTTGGCCGCTTTTCTCAGCTGCTCGGTTTTGCACGAAGCAATCCGCAGCGAGAGGATTTGCTACTGTCGCCTTCCGCTCAGCCCCTCCGAGGCAGAATCGCGATAGAGAAGGGAAGAGGGAAAAGGAGCCAGGACTCGTGTTTGTCCCTTCCAGGCTTCTGGGAGAAGTTTCTCCACCTTTCTCTCTGCTCTCTTAGGAGGTGACTCCAACCCAGCCGTTGTAAACGGCAACAGCAAATAACGAAATTGACGGAGGTAATTTGAGGTAGTATCAGGACAGGAGACCAGGTCTGCAGCTACCCGGGGGGGGGAGAGTGTAGACACTCCACCTCAAGTCAGGATTCCCTTCCTGCCCCTTGCCCGGGGTCCAGGCTGGGCTCCAGCCGGCCGCGGGGATGGCGATGGGACCGGCTGCGGCCGGAGGAGCCCCACGGGCCTTGCCCGCCTGGGGGCCACCTGCAGGAGCCGCCCGGCCCCTGGGTGGACCGACCTTTCTCCAGCAAGTTGAGTGCACCGCCCATACCGAGGTCGCGCTACCCCACGAGGTTTCTCAATAGGATTAAATAGGAAAAAAGTAGAGAAGGGTATATTCTCGCCCCCCTTCTCTAAGGTGCTGGTGCGGGTCAGTCTCTGTTCTCACTTCGGAGAGCTCCACTGAGCCGAAGACCCTCGGTGTGGCTGCAGACAGTGGCCGTGTGACACGCAGGGTCTTGCACCCCCTCCCCTCCATGGGGACTAGTACACTCAGTCCCCATGGGTTTCAGCTTTCCCTATAGAGGAAATTGAGGAAGCTAAATTTTTCCAACGGAATTGAAGGGGATCAATAGTACCGAGCAGGTGAACAAAAATCTTTAGTTTTGCTTTCCATTTAATCATCACAAAATAAAATGCAGGCGCCGGCTAACGACTTCCTCGTACCGAGGCTGCGTTTTCAGCCTCTCCCAGGCTGCGAAGACGGAGCTCGGGGAATAACTTCGTTAAAAGCGCTTTGCAAAACCCGCTCATCCTTTCGCCTCCTGCAACCGCTTTTTCTCCTCTTCCAACGTCGCGCTCAGAGCCTGGGGCGAGGTTGTCCATCCACGGTTCTCCCAGGAACCGTCGGGGAAAAGCCACCGAGTGGCCGCAAGAGCAGGCGGCCATACCCTAAAATCCACCCGTCCCTCTCGGAGCCGACCAGGGAGTGAAGACAGGAGGGGAGATTTTCTCCTTGGCGTGGTAACAGACGTGTGAGACGGGTTTAACCAATTAAACAATTTGAACCAATTAGCTGGGAGAAGAGTTTTGAAGTGTAAAATTCATGTCAGTCTGGCTAAGAAGCATTGATTAAAATGTCACCAATGTGAGGCTTATAGCTATTGCTCACATGAAAGCAGCAGGCTCCGTGTAAAAGAGGCTCGGGAAAAAAGTAGGAGAGAGAAAGGGAGGACCCCCCGTCTGACGAGGTTTACTAAGAGGTGACAGAAGTAATAAGGAGAGGTGTGATTTTTTTTTTCAAAGTTAGAGAGGACCTGAGCGATCCGGGGAGGAAAAAGCAAAGAGAGTCGGTGAGCTTTAGCGTGGATGTCCTGGGAAAGGTCGGTGCAGAGATTTTCGCCTGGATCTGTGATGCCAAAAAATAACCCACAAAAGAAACCCCAAACACCAGGTTTTCGTAGCTAAATGTGTAGAAAGATTTGGTATTGGTCATGTGCATGGAGAGAAAAAGAGAGGTGGAAGCCCTTTTGTTTAAAAAATAAAATAAATCAGAGGGGTATTAGGAAACACCCAACGGTCCAGATGTCCTCCCCGTTTTAGCTAGAAAGGACTTTTTAATTTATCCGGTTTTTAGCCGGTTCCGCAGTTTTCTTTCCTGGAAAGGTCCCGAGTTTTGGCTTCCGGGGGAGGGGAGGGTGGTGGCGGGGCCTCCCCATCCTCACCTCACTCTGCGCGGAGCGGCGGTGGGGACCCACGGGGTGACCGGTGCTTTTGGAGGGTAGATCGTGAAAAATCTACATTTTTACTGCACTTTCGAAAAAAGGGAGGCAGACACAGTGTATTGGGTTTGCATGGCAAGGTTTTGGTGGCAGTGGAGGGGGGGACATGGGGTGGCTTTTGTGAGAGAAGCTGCCAGAAGCTTCCTCCAAGTCCGACCCGACACAGCCAATGCCAGCCGGCTACAAGAACGGACCCGCCGCTGGCCAAGGCCGAGCCCATCAGTAACGCCTCTGGGAGAACAGAATTAAGAAAAAAAAAAAGGAAGAGAGGAAAAAAAGCTGCACACTTTGCAGCTGGAGAGAGGAGTGAGAAGATGTGAGAGAAACAACCCTGCAGACACCAAGGCCAGGGAAGAAGGAGGGGGAGGAGGTGCTCCAGGCGCCGGAGCAGAGATTCCCCTGCAGCCTGTGGTGAGGACCAGGGTGAGGCAGGCTGTCCCCCTGCAGCCCATGGAGGTCCATGGTGGAGCAGATGACCACCTGTAGCCCGTGGAGGACCCCACGCCGGAGCAGGTGGATGCCCGAAGGAGGCTGTGACCCCGCGGGAAGCCCGCGCTGGAGCAGGTTTGCTGGCAGGACTTGTGACCCCGTGGGGTACTCGCGCTGGAGCAGTCCCTTCCTGAAGGGCTGCACCCCATGGAATGGACCCATGCCAAAGCAGTTCGTGAGGAACTGTTGGTCATGGGAAGGACTCACGTTGGAGAAGTTGCTGGAGGACTGTCTCCCGTGAGAGGGACCCCACGCTGGTGCGGGGGAAGGAGTCCTCCCCCTGAGGAGGAAGGAGCGGCAGAAACAACGTGTGAGGAACTGACCCCAACCCCATTCCCTGTCCCCCTGTGCCGCTGGGGGGAGGAGGTGGAAAATCGGGAAAGAGATGAAGCCCGGGAAGAAGGGAGGGGTGGGGGAGGTGTTTTAAGATTTGGTTTTACTTCTCACTCTCCTCTGATTTTGATTGGCAATAAATTAAATTTGTTTTTTCCCCCAAGTCGAGTCTGTTTTGCCCGTGCCAGTAACTGGTGAGTGATCTCTCTCCGTCCTTATCTCCACCCACGAGCTTTTCGTTATAATTTTCTCCCCCTGCCCATTTGAGGAGGGGGAGTGATAGAGTGGGCTTTGGTGGGCATCCGGCCTCTAGCCAGGGTCAACCCACCACACACAGCTACCGTGCTGCAGATTATTTGCTTTTCGTTTTGTTTTGTTTTGTTTTTTTCCTTAATTGCGGGTATAAGCAATTGAAAAAAAAAATCATATTTGCGCCGTTTTGCTCCTTGTGGAAGCTTAAGCGAGAATATGGGTCCGGGTGCTTCTGAAAGTGGTTTTGGTCAATCACTCCAGTGTAGGTATTTGGGGAGTGGAGTGCGGGTCACAGCAGCTATTCGTGCCCGTGAGGACACGGTTGTAGCGAGAAATCAACTTTTTTTTTCTCTCTCCTCTCGCCCCGTAATTTCGGACAGATCCATTAAAAAATACCGTTTCCGAAATGACGCGTCTTTTCTATCGAGCATATTCGGTTTCTTGGAAGCGATCGGGCTCAGACTGTGGGGAAAAAAAAAGGGGAGGGCAAATAAAGCAAAAAAAGCCAAAGCGCATCCCACCTTCAACCGTTCCGTCCCCTTGCTCGGCGTCCCCTCGTCGGGAAACCGTGCGTGGAGCCAGGTCGGAGCAGGGGAACGCTCCGGGGAGCGGCAGCGGGAGGTCGGGCCACGACGAGGCGTCCGCACCCCTCCCAGTGCGGGGAGGGAGGAGGGATGGGGGAACCGGACCCCTCCCTTCACCGCCCTCCGGCCGGGGGGAGCGTACAGCGGGGCCCGGCACCATCCGCCCCACCGCCCCCCCCCCGGGCCGCTGACGTCACCGTGCCCACGGGGGAGCCGCCGTGCGCCCGGCCTGGCGCGGAGCTTCCATGCTTGCAGCCGCCGTCGTGCGCTGCTCCGCGGCGGCAGACGCGGGGATGTACCTCCCTCCTGGCGGCCGCTGGAGGAGGGCCCGGCGGCGGCAGCAGGGCTAGAGTGCGGCCGCGGAGGTAAAGGGCGCCGGGCGGGGAAAATGCGCGGGTTACCGTGGAGGGCATCGAAACTTTTTATTTTTTTCACTCCTCTTCCACGCTTTCCCCGTTGCACGCGGGCGGTGACTGTCCAGTCCCTGGAGTTGAGGAGGAAGGAACGGGCCGGGCCGAGCTAGCAGACGCGGAGCGGTCGCGGCGTCCGCGGAGCATCTTTCTGAGGCAGCAGTGGGTTTACAGGACGGGGAGGCGGACACACGTCTCCGCTGCGTGTTTCGGGATGAGCCACCGGTGGCTTGGGGCATCTTCCTAAAGGGGGCGGTTCGCTCATTTACCCTCATCTCCGCGCCCGCGGTGGGACCTACACGTCGGAGAGCAGGGGTGCGCGGAGGGGGCAGCTCGCAGCCCCAGGCACAACCCGGGCAAGGCCAGGGTGAGTTTTGGGGAGCCGAGGTCGCTAAGGGTAGTGCCTCCCCAATCCAGGAGACTCGGGAGACGGGGGGGGTGCGTGTGCTTGCGGCGGCGACCCCCATTCCCAGTGGATCTCCAGCTGACAGCACTGTGTCCTTCTCCCCCTCCCCATCCACAGCTGGAGCAGAGCAGCCCCCCCGGCGCTTAGGCGATGGCGACCAGCCCAATGCCTGGCCCCACCGACATCTTGCTGCCCTCGCCATCCAGCGCCTACCCACCGGACCCCATGAACCAGCTGAGGGCTGGTCACGCCGCCATGAAGCCCAACCAGGTGGGACAGGTGATCCTCTACGGCATCCCCATCGTCTCCCTGGTCATCGACGGGCAGGAGCGGTTGTGCTTAGCGCAGATCTCCAACACACATCCTGAAAAACTTCAGCTACAACGAGATCCACAACCGGCGGGTGTCTTTGGGCATCACCTGTGTGCAGTGCACGCTGGTGCAGCTGGCGATCCTCCGGTGGGCCGGGGCCATGCCCATCTCCTCCCGCCGCTGCGGTATGATCACCAAGCGGGAAGCGGAGAGGCTCTGCAAGTCCTTCTTGGGGGAGAACCGGCCCCCCAAATTGCCGGATAACTTTGCTTTCAATGTGATCCACGAGTGCGCCTGGGGCTGCTGCGGTAGCTTCATCCCTGCCCGTTACAACAGCTCCCGGGCCAAGTGCATCAAGTGCAGCTACTGCAGCATGTACTTCTCCCCCAACAAGTTCATCTTCCACTCCCACCGCACCCCCAACGCCAAGTACACTCAGACCTATGCTGCCAATTTCAACTCCTGGCGCCATCACCTCAAGCTGACCGACAAAAGCCCCCAGGATGAGCTGGTCTTCGCCTGGGAGGATGTCAAGGCCATATTCAACGGAGGCAGCCGCAAGCGGGCCTTGCCGCCCGCCACTGCTGCCCCCACCGCCTGCCACCCGCTTGGCTCAGTGAAGGCGGCGGCAGCTGCCGTGGTGGGCGGTGGGTTGCTGAGCCCGCACCTCCTGGCCGCCCCGCCCGAGCTGCACCAGGAGTGGCTGTGCTTCGAGGAGGACGAGGAGCTGCAGGAGACTGTGGCGGTGGTGCATGGCGGCAAGAGCCCGCGGAGCTACCCGGTCATCCCAGTGCCCAGCAAGGGCTCCTTCGGCGGCATGCTCCAGAAGTTCCCTGGCTGTGGGGGGCTCTTCCCGCACCCCTACGGCTTCCCCGCTGCTGCCTTTAGCCTCTGCCACAAGAAGGAAGAGGGCAGTGGGGCCAATGCCCTCGGCGGGGCAGTGGCACACAAGGCTGGAGGGGGCGCAGTGGGCGGCTGCCTCTCGGGGTTCTTCTGGCCGGGCAGGAAGGACGCTGCCTTCTACCCGCCCTTTTGCATGTTCTGGCCGCCCTGCACACCAGGTGGACTGCCAGTGCCCACCTACCTGCAGCCACCACCGCAGCCCCCCGGCACCCTGACCTGTCGTAGCCCAGCGGCGAGGCAGGGGCCCTGGGGCTGGGCAAGCCGGCCGCCGCCCCCCCGCCTGCTGCTGCCGTCGTCATCGCCGCCGCATGGGACCCGCTCTTCGAGTCGCCCCCTGGCGGAGGCGGCGCGAAGCCCGCCTTGCCCGCCGCCTCGAAGGGGGGCGGCTGCGGGCGGGTCCTCGCACACCATCCGCACCTGCTGGAGGCAGCGGGCGGCGGGTACCACCATTCCAGCGCTTTCCGGCCAGTGGGCGGCAAGGAGGACTCGGATAGCCTGTCCAAGCTGCACAGCGGCGGCCCACCACGTTCTGCCTCGCCGTCGCTGCAGCTGCTGCCTCTACCGCCCGAGGAGGCGGGCTGCAAGCGGCCCACTCCCCACCGCCTCCTCTCTCCCGGCAGCACCAGCTGCAGCTTTGTCAGCAAGGAGGACGAGCCCGAGGTGGACGTCAAGGGACACAAGCCCCCAGAGGAGGAGGAGGAGGAGGAAGAGGATGGCGAGGAGGAGCCCCACGGCAGAGACCCCTTGGTGGTCGGCGGCTGCTTTCCGCCCACCCGGGGTCTGCTGGCAAAGGGCGGCCGGGAGCGCCCCGCTGTCAGCCCTTTACCCTGTCTGCCCACTGAGGAGAAGCTGGGGGAAGGCCAGGTCCCGCTGCAGCTGTCTCCAGGGCCTCCTCGGGTGGGCAGCAGCAGCCCAGTGCACCATCCATCCCTGGAGGAGCAGCCCTCCTACAAAGATGTAAATATTCCCTTTGGGCTCCTTCCCGCTGATGGTGGCTACCGACACCCCCCCGGGGCAGGAGGGGGTCCCTTGGGTTGAGGAGATGGACTGTCAGGTACCCCCCTGCCACCATGTCAGGCACTGGGTTCCCCATGCAACCATGTCAGGTGCTGTGCCCCCAGCCAGCATGGCAAGCCAAGGCTAGGCCTAGTGGGCCATGGTCCAACATGGCCCACAGGATTCTTGTGGGATGTCAGGCCCACCCCACCTTTCCACCCCCAAAATCAGGCTGGTCCAATCCCCACTGCCTCATGGGGCAAGGGCCTGCTCCCTGGGCACACCAGTCCCTGTGGTGAGCCGCCTCGATGGCAGCACTGCTTTACAAAGTCCCAAGCATGCCAGGCCTGGACACCGTGGCTGAAGGTCAGCCCTGGAGGCTAACAAAAATAAGTATGGCAAATTTATTCAGTGAGTGCCTTGCCCAGCAGGGAAGAAGTGCATGGCTGTTGGTGGTGTTTGTGGATATTGCTCAGTGGCCTGACCTCCTCATCCCAGATTAACACAAGGGAGAAAATAATCCAGGCCCTGTCTCGGGCCAGGTGCCCTCACCCACCCTGCATGTTGCCAGAAAGTTTCTGATGAGACACATGCTCCTTCCATAAAGGTGGCAGTGGAAGATGCCACAGTGGGATTCCTCACCATGTTGTATCCATGGACGTACTTTTTGTACTCTCTGTTTGTTTTCTCTGTTGATAAACCGCCCTCTACTCCTAGTCATTTTCAATACCGATATTGTGCCTTTCACTCCTTTCTGTTTTTCTAGAATCAGAAGAGCAAGAAGAGTAATCAAGTCATCTTGCCTATGAAAGAGGACACCTTCTCAGGTGAGTACAGGTGTGGATCTGCCTGCTCACTGCGAGGTGTGGCTGTGTGGGTTTGTTCTCTACTGCTCAATTTAAACTAAAATAAATAACTTCCGTGATTTCAATTAAAAAATCCATTAAACATTCTAATAGTCTCTCTATAGTGGTAATTTAGTTTCAAAATACATCCCTGTGTGTGCTGAATATACTTTTTTTTTTTTTCTGGATTCTGATATTCATTTTGGTTTGTGGTTTCTTGCTGGTAAAAGCATTTTAAGCACTGCATTTTGTTTGGATTTCAGATAAGAACAAGGAGCATAATTTTTTCATCACAAATTCAGAGCCTTCAGGAGGAGACTTCTGGAGAGATATAGCAGGTAGGTTCAGAAGAAGGGAGACAATAAAGAGACAGAGACTTAAATTCATAATCAAACGTCTGAATATTTAGTACAAGGGTAAAGATTCCCTTGTACAGTTCCAAGCAAATATAACTGAGAAAAATGCAAAGAGGTGGAAAGCAGTGACATTAATAGGAATAAGATTATTAATTGCTGGGCATATTTCAGCAGAAATTTCAGAAATGTATCAGGTTACACAATGAAACAGGCTGGAAAAGCATAAAATGACAGGAATTTAAATGTTCTCTTTAAAACCTTCCAATAAAAAGGATCACAGCTTATTGCTTTTAATATCTGTCAGAAAGACATTAAAGGTGTTTTATGATATCTATGCCAACATTTATATTATCTCCATGATAATGATCTCTACACAAAATGTATAATACATTTACAAAAATTACATTATACAAATTAAATGAAACCACCTTTTACTGATTGCTAAATGTCTCCAAGGGGTTTGGGAAAGACGTGATTAGAAGTTTTGATACTAAGTTGTCTATTGCAGTGTCTTAAGGAGAGGGTTTTGTTTCTTGGGAAAAAGGAATCTAATTTTCCATTTATGTAATGCAAACTGCCTTGGCTTTGACTATTCACGGTTAATTGACTGTCAAACGAGGTTGTTATCCTCAGGCAATGTCTGCAAATTTGCCTGTCAAATGCGACAGAGAGAGCAAGCGGGGAGTGGGGGGGGGGAGAGAGGGAGAGTTGTACAAGGAGTGGAAATGGGATCTTATAGAAATCATATAATAGCAGAGAACAATTGAAAGATCACAAACATTTGCAAATGTATCCCATTTCAAAGGATATTTTTTAGAAATACTTAATAAGATCTGCTTTAGCAATGATATATGACGAAGAAACGTATCAGCATTTTGGATTTTTGTAGATTTTGTGGTTGAGGGATCGAGGTTGCGGACCAATGGATAGCACCTAATTATCTTCTATACTTTCAAGTAATTACCACTGAGAGCACAGCAGTGATACTAGCAGAAGTAAACCTTAAGAACTTGAGAATTTTTTGGAATACAGTAAACTGTGCATAGTCAGTGTCCTGCACTGTGGCCAATTAATTTTGTAAAAAATACATATTTTTTTGTTTTGTAGAAAATTATTGTATCCATGCTCATTTTGAAAAGTAAATTATGTCAATATTTTGATTTTTTACTTAGATGTTGTAGCTCCTCTCTGCCTCTAAAACTCCAAATGTTTTGTATTTATTGTCATTGTGAGTCCATGGTAGCTATATGTTTATCTTCATGGTAAATTTGACTGTAAATATTAGTTTTCAAAGATGTATACTACCCTGCGTGTTTCAACTTTGGGGAGAGTCTTAAATATATTAAGGAAACTGAGAGCAGCACCTGGGTGTTTGAAGGTCTCAGGACTGGATCTGAGATGAACTGATTGTAAAGAAATGCAAAATGTTTAAGGGCTTGTTTCTGAAGATTATTTCTGTGTGCTCTCTAAGCAAGAGTAGTCCCATTATCTTCAAAGGTATTCAAATTATATTCAAAGGCACATCTGTGTAGGATTGGGCCTTCTTAATCTTGCCCAGAATTAGTGGGTTGTAGTTGCAGTGCTTTTTTGCTTGATTGTCAAACCATTTTGCAGAATGTTCTGATTCTCCAATTTCTTTAATATACTCTAAAACATTTATGAGTTACTTAAAGCTGTGCCTTCCTAATAAGGTTAAGAAAGATTAAATGATCCTGGAAATTCCTTTCCACGTGAGATGGACGTGTATTTATTGACTAAATCTAGTAAAGAGAGTCTTAAAACAAAAACAGTATTTTCTGTGCCAGAGACAATCATTTGTAAGTGCATATGTTTGCTAGTTATTCTCAGTGTGTCAATGAACTTAAAAATTCATCATAAGCAGATGTAATAAACGACCAAGACTTGTAATCAAGGTAGGTTTAGTTTTATTTGTGAGGACAAAGTCAGTAAAGCAAAAGCACAGCGCTGGCTGCTTGACCCAAGTCAGAGGCACCCCGGGAAAGTCACGTTATCCCTTTATATACATTTAGGGTTGCATCAGTCACATACATATTCATTTTAAGGTTGGGTTATTATAATTAGTTTTAAAAAGGGGCAGGGTTATCCTAATTACTTTGGGGGGACTTATTAAGGTAAAATCCTGTCTTTTCGTGCATGTGCACTACTGCCCAGTGGTCGTGGGAAAGGTCCTTGGCAGGAAGGCCCACAGTTTTCTTCAGAGCGACCTCTTCACCCCTGGTGAAGGGGTTATCTGACCTCCAGACCGCCAGTTTGGTTCTCTCCAGATGGTGGATGCAGTGGTGTTTATACCTCCACAGTTCCTCAACTTCCCACCTTTGTTCCCCCAGGATTGGTCATTTCAGGCCTCTCCATCAAATTCCCCATATGTCAGCAAAACAAAGAATTATTATGGCGAAAGCCAACAACACTCTCCCCTATTTTTCACACAGCCAGTGCCACAGGCTCCAAGAACGGACCCGCCGCTGGCCAAGGCCGAGCCCATCAGTAACGCCTCTGGGAGAACAGAATTGAGAAAAAAAGGGAAGACAGGAAAAACAAGCTGCACACTTTGCAGCTGGAGAGAGGAGTGAGAAGATGTGAGAAAAACAACTCCACAGACACCAAGGTCAGGGAAGAAGGAGGGGGAGGAGGTGCTCCAGGCACCAGAGCAGAGATTCCCCTGCAGCCTGTGGTGAGGACCAGGGTGAGGCAGGCTGTCCCCCTGCAGCCCATGGAGGTCCATGGTGGAGCAGATGACCACCTGTACCCCGAGGAGGACCCCACACCGGAGTGGGTGGATGCCTGAAGGAGGCTGTGACTCCATGGCAAGACCACGCTGGAGCAGGTTCCTGTCAGGACCTGTAGCCCGTGGAGAGAGGAGCCCACGCTGGAGCAGGTTTGCTGGCAGGACTTGTGACCCCGTGGGGGACCCGCGCTGGAGCAGTCCCTTCCTGAAGGACCCAGGCTGGAGTAGTTCATGAAGAACTGTCAGTCATGGGAAGGACTCACGCTGGAGAAGTTGGTGGAGGACTGTCTCCCATGAGAGGGACCCCACGCTGGTGCGGGGGAAGGAGTCCTCCCCCTGAGGAGGAAGCAGCGCCAGAAACAACATGTGATGAACTGACCCCAACCTCATTCCCTGTCCCCCTGTGCCGCTGCGGGGAGGAGGTGGAAATCAGGAGAGACATGAAGCCCGGGAAGCAGGGAGGGGTGGGGGAGATGTTTTAAGATTTGGTTTTACTTCTCATTATCCCCTCGTCTGACTGGCAATAAATTAAATTTGTTTTTCCCCCAAGTCGAGTCTGTTTTGCCCGTGCCAGTAACTGGTGAGTGATCTCTCTCTGTCCTTATCTCCACCCACCAGCTTTTCGTTATATTTTTCTCCCCCAGCCCAGTTGAGGAGGGGGGTGATAGAGTGGGCTTTGGTGGGCATCTGGCATCCAGCCAGGGTCAACCCACCACAGTCACTCTCATTGGCAGAGTCTCAGCTACAGGAGGATCTTTTCTCCTCTGACATTAGCTATATTCCCATTCAAAATATTGCTACTGATATGATTTTCTATGGTCTGATGGAAACACATGTTTGCACATCCATGGTGCCTGTACCGCATTGGTCTTCTTTCCGTACCTGTATTTAGTGAGCTGCTCCTGCCTGTCCATCACCCATAACAGCAGCCTCAGGCACTCCTTCTCTTTGCTCTCCTTAATGCCCCCACTCCTACTTCATGCTGCTTGCCACACAGAGACAAAATCCACCCCCCCTTTCAAAATTCATAGAGCTGTTTTCTCATCCTGTAAATCCCTCCTTAAGACCCACTGCTGCCTCAATGCATGCAAATCCTGACCATCTGTCAGCAGTAAAGCAAGACTAAGCAGAGACTTCCAATTCTCTGATAAAGTCCATTTGTTTTCTTGCTGCCCCACTCCCTCATGTTGGCCTGCTTTTGATATCCGCTGTTTTCCAACTGAGACGTGAACTGGAAAATCCCTATGCTTGTCATATCTGAAAAATATCAGTATAGTACTGAGCATAATAAGCTTTGGTTCTGGACTGGTGTATTCCAGCAAACAATGACTGAAGATGCCAATAATCACAGTACAGTATAATGTAACATAAGGTAATACTGTACTATTGACAATACTAAGATGAGGAGCAGCACGTGTGTGCATGCATGAACTAGACAACAAATGACATTTAAAGGCTGTTATGGTTACAGAGCAAAGCATGATAAACTTAGGAAATGGCATCAATAAATTTAGGTGTATGTTCAGAATTTTGTATTTATTTTTCCTTTGTCCTTCAATCTCATTTTGTGTATGGAGCCATATTAATGTCCTCTCAAGGTACAAATCTTAGGAAAGCTGTCAGGCTGTGTTTTTGGAGGGGACGGATATTCACTTTCCAAATAAGCAAGGGTAGAGATGATACTATGCAGCACATTTAGAGTCATGGACAAGAAAAAGATCTTTTCTGTACATAGTTGCTGAAGGGTAAGAACCAGATACTAATTCTCTCAAATATACAAAGCCTTCTTGCATTCCCAGCTTTGGTGGTTAAAACAAACAACTGGACATTAAATTAGCTCAATATTAAATTTGTGCTTACAAGAGATGCATTACATCTGTAGGATGCATCACTAACCTTTGCAGCAGTTTGGCAGTGCAATAGGTGTGATAACTAAATTATGAAAAAGGCTTTCTTTAACTGTGAAATGTAGCTATGGGTTTTATTTATAGCACCTAACTGAGCCACAGAACCTACATGTTTTCATATATACAGAATTTTTCAGTTAGTGGAGTTACTCATGGTAGAATTTGGTACATGGTAGGCAGGTGTAAGGATTCAACTCCTTGATTCAGTACCCCATTCCACATCGTGCAATGGTTTGTTTCTGTTCAGAGCCCCATTAAGGCAAAACCACGATGTAGAAAGTTGCCTTCTGGATTCTGAGGGTGAATATTTAAAGTTTGCTCAGCTTCAGCTCACGAGGTATTACCAGGTCCACTGGCAAAGCTCATCTAGACATACACATTCATTAGCAACCACTTGTCATGAAGCACCAAAAATAGAGAGGCTGATATCATATTCCTGTTAAGGATCTTTCCACTGGCAATTGCAGGAGTCAAATCAGGGTAAAAGAATTGCCACAAACGAAATAGATTACTTTCAATTTGGGATTGGTTGGGCCAATTTCCAGATTTTTCTGTGTCTCAAAAATATTCTTACTGATATGTGTATGTCTGGGTACATAAAATATCTAAAGGAGGAAATTGTCAAAGCTATTTCAGAAAATAAACTCAGAAGATGGTGGCAAGTGAGGTGAAGTATGCAGGGACTGAAGTAATGAGAAGATTTCCTTTGACCTGGTATTTGCTCACCAAGAATAAACTAACGTAATCCTGAAAACTTGCATGCAACAAGCTCGAGTCTCATTGAGTGTAGAGGATAGTCAGACCCAAGGAGCTATGCTATGTCTGATGATATTGAACAATAAACTGAGAATAAAAAATACCAAGGTCTTCACAATACTTCACCAGCCTGAAGTTTAATCCTTTGACATCTGTAAGGTGGTTTAAAACTCTCCTTTATGGTGATTGACTGCACTCTGCAGAAGACACCACAGGAATTTACTGCACTGAAACATAACACCTTAATGAAGAAAAAAAATGCTTTCCTTCTGTATTGGGTTTGCATGGCAAGGTTTTTGGTAGCAGTGGGGGAGGGGGGGACATGGGGTGGCTTCTGTGAGAGAAGCTGCCAGAAGCTTTCCCCATGTCCGACCCGACACAGCCAATGCCAGCGGCTACAGGAACGGACCCGCCGCTGGCCAAGGCCGAGCCCATCAGTAACGCCTCTGTGATAACATAATTAAGAAAAAAAAAGGAAGGGAGAAAAAAAAAGCTGCACACTTTGCAGCTGGAGAGAGGAGTGAGAAGATGTAAGAGAAACAACTCCGCAGACACCAAGGTCAGTGAAGAAGGAGGGGGAGGGAATGGGCTCCAGGCGCCGGAGCAGCGATTCCCCGCAACCTGTGGTGAAAGACCAGGGTGAAGCGGGCTGTCCCCCTGCAGCCCCTGGAGGTCCATGGTGGTGCAGATGACCACCTGTAGCCCGTGGAGGACCCCACGCCGGAGCAGGTGGATGCCCGAAGGAGGCTGTGACCCCGCGGGAAGCCCGCGCTGGAGCAGGTTCCTGTCAGGACCTGTAGCCTGTGGAGAGAGGAGCCCACGCCGGAGCAGGTTTGCTGGCAGGACTTGTGACCCCGTGGGGGACCCGCGCTGGAGCAGTCCCTTCCTGAAGGACTGCACCCCATGGAATGGACCCATGCCAAAGCAGTTCGTGAGGAACTGTTGGTCATGGGAAGGACTCACGTTGGAGCAGTTGGTGGAGGACTGTCTCCCGTGAGAGGGACCCCACGCTGGTGCGGGGGAAGGAGACCTCCCCCTGAGGAGGAAGGAGCAGCAGAAACACCGTGTGATGAACTGACCCCAACCCCATTCCCTGTCCCCCTGTGTTGCTGGGGGGAGGAGGTGGAAAATCGGGAAAGAGATGAAGCCCGGGAAGAAGGGAGGGATGGGGGAGGTGTTTTAAGATTTGGTTTTACTTCTCATTCTCCTCTGATTTTGATTTGTAATAAAGTAAATTTGTTTTTTTTCCCCCAAGTCGAGTCTGTTTTGCCCGTGCCAGTAACTGGTGAGTGATCTCTCTCCGTCCTTATCTCCACCCACGAGCTTTTCGTTATAATTTTCTCCCCCTGCCCATTTGAGGAGGGGGAGTGATAGAGTGGGCTTTGGTGGGCATCCGGCCTCTAGCCAGGGTCAACCCACCACACCTTCTAATGCAAGCGATTTTGATTTTCCCTTCAACCACATAACATGAGTTTATGTAAGCTTGGTAGGAGCTGATCTTTGGAAATACATCTTAATTATGGGTAAAAATACTGAGCCATAACTTGTACACTTACTTTTAAAACCTCTTTTTTTTTTTTTTTTCTTTTTTCCAGTGGCATAATTCTAAACATTAGCTGTTCACTGAGGTCAGTATTTATTTATAGGTTGAATACCATAAGGAGGTAGCCCAGGAAATGCTATTTGATGATGGTGGTTATTAGACATGCCTGTTAGTGACCCTTCATATTTAACTGTATTTATTTATAGAATTGCTGCCATAATGCCCTAAGTTATGTCTGAGAACAAAAGGTAGTTCCATTTGTGAGACCATTATATACCAGCATTCACAACTTCTTAAAATATAGTAATGACCTTTGGGATGAAATCTTTTCAGCCCAATATTGACTTTCTCTGTGTATGTGGAGTTTGGTAAAAATCAAGATCAGCCTTTTTTATTATTTAGAGACACACAGAAAAAGATGGTTTGATTAAAAAAAAACTTTTTGCAAAATTTGGGGGCCTCTGGGTAACTAGAAATGTCTCAATTTTAAAATGTTAAACTGATAGTTTTTAGGAGGTTTGTAGTTATACCCAATTTAAAAATCTAGATGAGAAATAAAGAAGTTATGTTGTAATTCCTGAGCTTTCAAGTGTGTGTTCACATGTGCCAGTACACCAAAGTAGTGCCACTAACTGCTGCTGACATACAGGAAGTTAATCATACAAATAAGTGTTTGTAGAATCAGAGCCAATATTTGGAAATATTTTGAGCTTTCATATATCCAAGCACTTCAGGATATGCTTAAATAATATTGATTTCACTGGAAGTGCAATAGATGTTTTACTCACCTGAATTAAGACTATACTCCTTTTCGAGACTGAAATGACAAGTATTTTTGACCAGGAGACAAAAATCTGATTAATATGTTTGATTTTGCAGTGGAGGCCACAAAGATGCTGAGGGGCCTGGAGCATCTGCCTTACGAGGAGAGGCTGAGAGAGCTGGGACTGTTCAGCCTGGAGAAGAGCAGCCTGAGAGGGGACCTGATCAATGTCTATAAATACCTGAAATGTGGAGGCCAAATGGATGGGGCCGGGCTCTTTTTGGTGGTGCCCAGTGACAGGACAAGGGGCAGTGGGCACAAACTGGAACACCAGAAGTTCCACACAAACTTTACTTCTTCACTGTGAGGGTGCCAGAGCCCTGGGACAGGCTGCCCAGAGAGGGTGTGGAGTCTCCATCTCTGGAGATGTTCAAAAATCTTCCTGGACACTTTCCTGTGCATCCCAGTGTAGGGAACCTGCTTTGGCAGGGGGGTTGGACTGGATGATCTCCTGAGGTCCCTTCCAACCCCCACCATCCTGGGATTCTGTGATTTTTGTTCTCTATTCTATCTTCCTTATTTAATGTAATAGGTACATTAAGAGAATTTGCTAATCAAACAATCAATTTGTCTTGGAAAAATCTGTATAATGTCGAATCACAATGCTATGTTTAACAATGCTATGTTTAAGTAAGTAAAAGAATTTACTAGTTTAAAGAAAAGGGGGGAATGATAGTGGGCATTTGGTATTTTTCAGTTTGTCTCTTTAAATTTTAACCATTAGCATTTCTAGCTTCTTAGTTTACTTATCTTGACCTGACAAGGACTGACCTTCTGGACAATTTATTACGAAGCTCAACTTGCCAGGGGTAGGTCTGGACAGCTTATCACAGAACTCCAACTCCCTACTTGCCAAGGATGGACCTTGTGGGTGATTTATCACGGAACTCCAACCAATTTAAAACTGATGAGCAAAGATAACGAGGAAGAGGCCCGGGCCCAGGTCCAGAAAGAAAGTGCGCCTGAGCAAAATCAAGAGGTTAACTACAGGTGACGATGAGGAGGGGGGGGTAACTATAGCTTGCGATGAAGATTTCCCTCTAAGACCCTCAACGACCACCACCACAGAGCTCTGCCGCAGACGTGGAGGGGAGGAGACCTAATTTTAATACGGAGCAGGGAAAGGTCATGCATATGCATAGGCGTTTTGCATTGGCTAATGAATATGTATTGGAATATACTTTAAATATGGAGAACTGACTGCTTTGAGGTGCGAGCTGTTGGTGGAGCGCAGACTCCCCGGCCGCCCAGCGCTGCTTTTGCTCACCTATTCCTACTCAATAAATTACTTTTAAATTTATTATTGGACTTTGAGTCAAATTCACTTATAACATTTAATAGTAGTAATTTTGTGGGTAAGTTAGTAACAAAAGTATGCTATGGCTCTGATGATGGGATGCTTTCTCTTGCTTCCAGTTCCAGCTGTTTAAACATAATGTAATTTAATAGTAATGATTATTTAGATGCATAATCCTACATCACCGACTATATTAAAGCAAGTGTTTTGTAAAGGAAAGCTGAAGACAAGAAGCAGCTGAGGTATAGGTTTCTTCGTGGCTAATTCACATGATGTCTGAGTGTCTGTTGATGTCCTGATGCTTAATCAATTGCTGAAGTATCAGATCATCTCGTGCTTGCTGGTGAGTGGATCTTAACCCAGAGCTGAAGCATGGAGATATAATATTGATAAACTGTGAATAATTAACCTAGATCATATCAGAAGTCTGTGATAGGGCAAGAAATTGAGATAGGGTCTCTCCAGTCCACCACATTAAGCACAAAGTTATCATTTCTGTTGTGGTGAATGAGTCTAGTAACCATAAAAGTGCAGTGATTATGCAAATCATTGTACCTGATTGAGTAATAAAAGCTATTAACCATCTGGAGTTAAGGGGTTTGCATATTGTATGATTACTGAGAAATAAAATCAGAGTGATTATGCAAATCACCCCTTCAGTCAATTGGACTGAAAGATGCAAGGGAAAAAAACCGTATATTTATGCATCAATAACTATACAGTATCCCTGAGTTCCAGTTATTATTTTTGTTATTTGACTGCAGAAGTATCTAGAGGCCCCGATCAATCCAATATAAAATATAATTGTTTTATTTTGGATTCTGCTATGAATCTTGACTTCTGTAGTCATTACGTTTTGAATAAACAACAACTGGGACCTGAGCTGATTTCCTGCTAGAATCACAGAATCACAGAATGTCAGGGATTGGAAGGGACCTCGAAAGATCATCCAGTCCAATCCCCCTGCCGAGCAGAAACAGCCACATGAGATCACACAGGAAGGCGTCCAGCTGTTGTGTCAAGAGTAAATCAATATGCATTGAAAAAATATGGGGGGGGAAACAGATATTGTCCATAAAAATAAATATTAAAACCTGTATTTTGGCATATAAAGTGGTTTATGGTTTTGACTGATTCTACTAAGATTATTAATATGTGATGCCCACAAGGACTACCTTGCAGACCCACACCGGGATGATTGTTTCCCTGCCAGCTCCCACTCTTTGACAGATACGACATTAAATTTATTGATGGAGAAAGGTGAAGCCGCACCTTCCTCCTCCCTTGAACCCGACTTGAAACAAGAGGACACTTGCTAAGCGGCAAGCAGATATTTTCACGAGTAAACACGTGCGCTGCGCGTGTCGTGTGGTGCACAGCCACGCGTGATCCCACCCCCGGAAAAGACCAACACAGCCCCGCCACCGTGGGAGGACCAGCCGTCCGGCTACGGCTGCGCGGAGGGGCAATGGAGGCCGTGTTCATGCTGCCCCGCCCTTTTCCCAAACCTCGCCCCGCCACGTCCCGCTCGGGTGGTGAGTCCCGTCCCAGCGGTTCATTGTGTCTACAGGCCATGGCGTTCACGCTATATTCGCTAATGCAGGCCATGCTTCTTATGGTCAATGCCGTCGCCGTGCTGCATGAGGAACGCTTCCTTAGACACGGTGAGCCGCCAGCGACGGACCGGCCGCGGGGAGCGGGACGGAGAGGAGGCCCGAGGCAAGCCCGGCCGCGGCGACGCGTCTCCCCCCACACACGCCCCGGCACGGCGCGGCCTCCTGAAGGGAGGAATTGCTCGGAGCCCGGCTGTACCGGGCCGCGGCCGCCCGGCTCTCGGCGAGCCCGTAGCGGGTTCCGCGGGCGCGGCAAGGACGCCCGGTGTCGCGGAGGCCCCTCCCGGCCCGCCGGGCTTCGCGGGACCCGGTGCTGCGGCCCCCCCCGCAGCTTTTCCTTGCTGATGTTGAGTATCAACCTTCAAGGAATTGCTTTGGGGTTTTCCGTCTTGATGTTGGATTTTCTGCCCGTGTGGTTGACGTCCCTCCTGTCATTGCTTTGTCTATCTCTTCCCCCCCCCCCCCAATTTTCTTTTTTTCTTGTGCATTTCTGTTATTTCATTTCCATTTGTGCTGTGCCAGGGCGTGAGGTGATTTCTTTCATCTTGTCATGCCTTTTTTTTTTTTTTTTTTTTTTTTTTTGTGAGACAGTACTTCTCAGTCTTTGCACGCTCATGTTTCTGCAGTACTGAAGAAAGATCCCCAAGGTTGGGTATCCTTATCCTTTAAAAGAAAACAAAACCCCACAAAACACAGAAAAGCCACTGACACAAAGATCTGCAAAGCCCCAGAAAAATTACTGGTGATCCAAGGTTTCCAAATTTCCTGACCCAGAGAGTCCTGACTTCTCCAAGTCAGGCTGAGCTTGGATTTTTGTCAGGAGTGCAGATAGTTATCCCTTTTTTCCCATTTTCCGTTAGGATTCATCACAAGGGATTTGCTCAGTTTGGGGTTTCCTTTTGCTTTCATGATGAGCAGCAGCTCGAGGAAAAGGAAGATGTGGGGACTAACAGGATGGATCAAGCTATTTGTTGGCTTTAGGAGATTTGGGAATAACTTGCAAGCTCATCCGAGTGGGAAGCAGGATCTGGCAAGGCTGGTGAGGAAGAGGACTCGCCTACTGCCCCCAGCCCTGTGCCAACAGAGTGAGGGAGATAAAGGGAAAAAAATCACTCAAAAGTTGTTTCTAGAGAAAAGAAACTCACAAATTGCACAGTGCAGCTTCCAATACTGACAGCTGCTCCCTTCTCTGCTCCGCTCATCCCCAAATGGGTCAGAGCTGTGACCAGCAGGACTCAAATATCCCTGGTTCCATCAAAGATTTAACGGTTTTCAGTATATTGTTTTAAAATCTGATCTTGAAATAAAGTTAATGGGTTTATAGTTTGTCTTTCAACGTTAATATAAACTTAACTATATTCAGGATAGATAACTCATTAATATTGCTGATATAATGTGTTGCGTGTTTTTGTGTTTTGTTTTGGTTTTTTTCTAACATGTCTGTTTTTATGTGACACAGTTGGCTGGGGAAGTGATCAAGGGATTGGAGGATTTGGAGAGGAACCAGGAATTAAAGCGCAGCTAACAAACCTTATTCGATCTGTACGAACTGTTATGAGAGGTAAAGTGACGATCTTTTGTTTAAATGTTATTGTCTGTAAAGCTTTTTTTCTATGCTTTAATGAAGTAACATCAGTATTTTGACTCTTTTACCAAACAGCTGCTATTTCTGCTCATCATTTCAAATCTATCCTTCCTTCACGCGTGGGCACAGGTCCTAGATAAGGTGCCCTAAGTTTCATAAAGTGTAAAATATTCCCTGACTCTGGCTTGTGATGCTGCTGCTATGTCTTGGCTTTCCTCGGTGTTTGGGAGGTGGGGGGAAGTTTGATGATCAGAGTTTGCAATTAGCTTCACCTTGGCCAAATTCAATTTTATGTGAAGTACCTGGTGAGGGAAGTGTAATTCCTGGGATTCCTAAAGGTAAGCCAGGTGCCTCAAAGGATGGGGAAAAAAAGAGACTTTTTTTGTAAGTTACTGTTAATTTTTGCTGTGCTTTATAGTGAAGAAAACTCCTTTTATAGGTGATAACAAACAGGGATTAACAAATCTTACCTGTCTTGCCCACCACAGAGTAAAAACTGATACATTTCTTCTAAATCACAGAAAAGCCAAGGATAGCAACTAACTTTGAGATGGTTTAGTTCCATTTGGAGAAATAATTTTTTCAGTTAAAACATGATGGGCCATATAAAAATATTTATGCTGTTGCTTCCTACTCATTTTTAGTATCCTAGGCCTTGATCCTGGCTCCTTCCACTAATCCTGATTTTTGCATAGGAAAATTAAGTGTGTTTTTAAAATTTTGATTGATTTTGCTCTTTAAAAGATAGTCTCTCAAGGTAATAGGGAGTTCTGTCACTTCATGATGTGCATAAAATTTTCAGAATTACTACTCTTCTTTCCCTGCAGTACCGTTAATAGCAGTGAACTCTGTTACAATTGTTCTCCTCCTGTTGTTTGGTTGAAGATACCTGTTGCAAAATGTTTTGGACATCCAAAGAAGCAATTTGCTAACCATCACTGCTCTGAGTTTTCTGGGATCCTGCATGGTTTAGTTGTCAATTTGCCATTCAACTTAAAATAATAAAGACACTATTTCTATTTATCCTTTTTCCTAATGTTCAATTGCAGTTTCATTAAACAAGATGCTGGGATCAATGCACCAATGCTGCAAATATATTGGACTATGACAAGTTCCATTGCTGCCTGTTAATATTGTTGACTGTTAAGAGTATGTGGTGTAACACATTGCAATGATTGTTTGTATTGTGGCTTTTAAATGTCTTGTTAAGCAGGGGTGAATTTCCTTCAGTATGCTTTCCAATTTTTTTTTAAATTTAAAAAAAACAGTGTTTTTTTTTTTATTTTGGTTACTACCACAGTACTACTTAAGAGAATATGAATTAGGCTCTGAAAACATATTATAAATTACTGAAGTACAGTTGTGATATTGAGGGAGACAAAACTAGCTGGATAAAGGCCTGATTCAGTTCACGTTGGCAGTTGAATGTTTGACTGAGACCAGGATTTTTCTCTTAATGTTTGATAGATTTTTCAAATCAAGAATGTTTCATGCTAATGGTGAATTAAGTTGAAAATAGGTGCAATGGCTATGCAAAATCCAAAAAGACTGTACCTAAAGCTGGGCAATTCTGTTAATTTAGACTAGCAGGTGATATTAGTGATTAGCATTTGTTACTGTTCTGTCAAGGATTACTGTACTTTTTGAAATGTGTGTTAAACTTCTGTATGATGATTAGTGTGTGTGGAATAATTACTGGAGGTAATCAAAAAGCAGCCTTGTTCACACATTAGGAAAAGGTATAATGTAGAAGAAGATCCCAGGGAAGAATGCAACTGGTATGCAAAGAATCCTCTCCAAGGTTGTCTCCTGGAGAGCCTGGCCTGCATATCAATAGAGGGAGTGGAAAGGATTCCTTAGCTAGCCCCTGTAATCACTTGAGACCTACAACGCCAAGGCCAAGAAGCTGATACGCTATCTGTTTGCAACCCTGGGCTGACAATCTTGACACCCTTTAGACAAATACCTCCCTTGTGTAAACTTCCAATGAACCTTGAATACACCAAAACACACCTCTGGCTCACAGATCACACCTGTCTCCCCTCCCCCCCCCAGCATACGTTCTAAGTTTTGGTAACTTCTACCTTAAAAGGGGAACAGAAGAATTTTTACCAATCATGGTAAAAGTATAACTAGAGTCACTCAAGCTCCACCTTGAAGATAAAAATAACATAAAAGTAGCCAAAAGAAAGGGGGATGTGAGGGAAGATACTATCACAGACAATTCGGGGAAGATACCATCACAGACCTCTGACCTCTGGGACCAGCTGATGAACTGAGCCTCTCTTCCTCCCCATAGGGACACCTTTGGGTAAGATTTACACTTTCCAGAGGACTTTCTCGGAGACTTAGAAATCTCTAGAGAATTGTTTTCCTAACTTGGCACTTTTAGCAATTTGTAACCTTGATTCTTATATATACTTCTGCAGACCGTAGATTATCACCGGCAATCCTCAGGAATCTGTATTATTCCTGTTGCTCTATTAAAGTGCCTTATTCACTTATTGACTTGCTGCACAATTTCTCACTGGGCTACTACCTGATAGGCTGTGAGAGTCCAGAGATTGTGACTGGACAGCGGGTGCAGGGCACTATCGAGTGAACCCGGTATTAATGCACCTGGACTTGCAGTGCCACATTGAGTAAACTGTGTCTGTCTGTAACCAACCACACCGTTCTCCACTGGACACTGCTAAATGCTGCAGGTTTAGCCACGTGAGTCCATAAATCATGTGTACGGGAGTGCAGCGTGCTATCGAGTGAATCCGCTGTTGTCGGAGTCATAGTGCTAAATAGGGCATCACTCAGCATCTGAGCCTAGCCTCCCCTAGCTCCTTCAGTTATCTGAGGGTGAGCTGGAATGCAAGGGGGTTTATTTCCTGCCAAATTGTTTTACTGCCCTTTTCACATAACAACTGCCATACTGTAAGAAATGATCATGTTGTCTTTGCAGCTAGGAGGGCTCAGCTCCTGCAACGCAAGGATGACTTGGCAGGAACTAAGACAGACATCTCTGGCTAGAGATAAGGATGTGCTGCCGAGTAACAAGCTAGCATCATATCATTAAAAAAAAGGGGGGGAAAAATGGGCAAAAACAATAAAAAGAGGGTGGGAGATAAAAATAGAGTGGCAGGAAATTTAAACTACGTGGGACATCATAGGCGTATCGAATGGGCTGTAAGCCTTGGAGTACCTCACCGATAGGGAAACAAGGGAGGGATTTTGCAGTGGAATAGGGTATAAAAATGTGTGTGTCTCTGTCAGTGTGTGCCTACTAGTTAGGACACCCACTCTTGCAAGAACTAGTAAAAGTGCTTCACTGAAGAGTCTGGCCGGAGTCCTTTAAAGCAACTGATTGTTGTTTCTCACAATTTGGGGGCTCATCCGGGATCCTGAGTCATCTTCCTGGGTACCACTGCCACTGAAGGATGAGAAGACACGTCCCACTGATTTCAATGGTCTCATGGATCGTCAACAGGGGTTCCAAGGAGACTGACTGGGATCCTAAGACCAAGTTTGAAGGCAGACCCAGTGAACCACAGGGGAAGGATAGGAAAGTAGGCACAATCATAACAACCAGGCAACTTCATGCATGGACCAAGGTAAGAAAAATTGACTGTTAAAGTATTGCCTTGGTGGTCGGGACATTCTGAGACTTTGTGTGTGTGAGTGAGTGAGACGTACCACAGGTATTAAGTGAGTGCAGAGTCCAGATCCAGGGTTCTGTTATCCCACAAGGGAAACAGCTGGAGAAGGACGAAGTGCGAGAACTGAATGAAAGAAAGTCTCGGGAAACAAAAGGGGGAATTAAAATACTAGGCCTAGGGGAGAGAAAGGGGACGACAGGAAAAGTCCCAGGGAAAAGAAAGGGGACGATGGTAAAAGTCCTGGGAAAATTCATCTGGACAGTCCTTTAAGGAGGATGTTGGGAAGACATGTCTCATACCAAGGATAAGGGTAAGAAAAAAGTGCTACAGTACTGTTGTTTTACATGGACAAAAGAGAGGATATGACTCCCCAATATGTTTTGGCCAAGATTTGGGGCAGATGAGATTTGGCTTTGTCAGATGCTGAATCTTTATGTAAATGGTAAAGAACCCTTTTCACAAGAGGAGTCAGACTATGCTTCATGTTGGGTAGGCATAACGGCTGATGAGTTGATACCTTTATTTCATGTAAAGGTAACCAAGGATAAAACTAAAAATGATCCCAAGAAGTCCAAAGGATGGAATCCCTTGGATTGTTTACCACCCCCCATAACCTACCTCCTGTGAACCCTAACATGCCCCCTGTAGACCCTAATCCCCCTCCTGTAAACCATAATTTATTCCTAGAGGACTCTGAGCAAGATTTAGGAGCCTTGTTCAATCCTCTGCAAGCAGAAAACGGGGCAAACAGCCAAAGGCTTATAGCTAGTGCCCCATCTCCAACCCCCTATCAAAAGTTAAGAAAAGAGGTAGAGCAGTGTGAAAAAGACCTCTTTAATTTCCCCATGCCTTCGGGAAAGGACCGCTCTGAAAGAGAGAGAACCACAGAAAATCTTTTTCCACTTTGAGAAGTACCCACGGGTGCAGGGCAGGTAAGATATGTAAGAAGTGCCCTGCTCACCAGTAGCAAAGTGAGAAATTTTTAAAAAGAAATAAAATCTTTAGTTGAAGATCTTCTAGGACTGACTAGTTATTGTTGCCTGTGGATAAATGAGTATGCACAAAAAACAAAAAGGCTATATTCAAAGTTGTTAGATCAAGAAGCCAATATTTTAATTTGGACAAAAGAAGAATTAGTACAAGAGTTAAAACAATACTTAATTACCATGCCTATTTTAGCCTTGCCATCTCTAGATAAAACTTTTGAGTTATTTATCACAGTAGATAAAGGGGCTGCCTTAGGAGTTTTAACTCCGAAATGGGGAGATAAGTGGCAACTCATGGCGTTTTTGTTGCAAGTATTCTGATGAAATAATCAAAACTAAGCAGAAGAATTGGGTTTGATCATAAAATAAAATCATAAAGCGAATGTCTGAGTTAGGATTGTTAGCCTGGAACTAGAGAACCATAAAGACCCTAATAAGAAGGGACTGTAAAGTCCTAGGCCTGCTCTAATTATTAACTCAGTAGCAGAACTAGAAACAATGCAGCTGTGTCGTAGTGTTGCAGGGACTGAAATTTATTACTCTAATGCCCATAGAAGCTTGAAAACTCTTTGTTTTACTGACCACTGGGATGTGGAGAAGAGCCTGTTGAGCCAAGTCCTCGGGACAAGGTCATTGGAGGGTCTTTTCTTTTGAGTCAGTGGTCCGTGGTGGTCGCAAAAGAAGCCCTTCAACTCATTTCAAGACTGAATGGGCATGCGCGGCAAGGTGGGGTTTTATGGTGATGATTTCTGGTAATTGCATTGAATATGCATGATAATTCTGATTAATGTAATGATTATGTATGAGTTTGTATAATATAAACTTTACTTCATGTGCTGTCAGGCATGCACGATAGGTGGAGCGATCCCCCGTGCATCCAGCGCTGCAATAAAGAATGCCTGCTTCTTAAGACTACATTGGTGTTATATAGTCTTTATAGTCTTCCCTGATTTTGCTCAGGTTCTGGCTTGCAGTGTCATCCATGCCCACATGGAAGAGCAACAGTGGGTAGTAATCCGAGCACTTGACAAGTTGTGGCACCCTCTCAGCAATATCTCGGATCTTGGCTCCCAGTAGGCAGCATACTTCTTGTGACTCCCTGTCAGGTTGGCAGATGGGTGCCTCGGTGCCCTTTAACATAGCCTCCCACTATGAGCACTTGCTATTTCCTTTTACGATGTCTGTTGTGGCCTGCTGGAACAGTTTCCCCTTGTGGACCTTGCTTGTGAGTGTCTATAGCCGTTAAAGCTTCATACCTGTTTTCAGTTCTAATGCTGGAGGGTGGAGACTGGAGTGGAGTCCTGCTTTTGTGAGTCACCAGGGTCCAAGATGCCTCATTCTCAGTGGTGGTCTCTGCAGGAGCAGTGATTGCTGCAGGAGCATGCTTATGAAGCCACCTATCTATCTCTGTCTCAGCTCTTCCTATACTGCTCAGCCTTTTCAGTGTTTCCTGCAGTTTGGCCACCTGACGCAACAGAACATTGACCTGTGCAGACCTTATGCAGGTACATGCCTTTTCACCGGGAGAAGGGTCTGGGCACTCACCACAGCCTGCTGCCTGTACTGACATCTCCTTCCTTACCAGTTCCATCTGGGTGAATGCATCAGCCCTCTCAGGGGCTTTCTCTGCAGGAATACTGGTTTTGGCTCTGAGGCAAGTGCCCACCATTTTGGCAGAGACCTAGAGCACTTCCCTGGGCTGTAGACCAACGAGCAGGTTGTAGCGCCCTGCCTGCACGCCCTGCCGCACAAACTGCCGCGCCATACCCTTTCTGCTGCGCCATGCCCTGTTCATGACGCTCCTGGTCACTGGAGCTCCCTAGAGCAATTTAAATCTCCTGTGGTTGCTCCTGGCAACACTCAAACCACATCAGTCTCATGCACAAGGGTTGTTGGTTCCTGGTGGGTACCTCTGCTCCTTCATTGGGCTTCCCTGGATCCAGGAACCCCTCTGTCCACCTTAATCTAGCACTCAGCCATAGAACTTACCATTGCCTGTGCTGGACATCTTGTCGACTGCAAGGAGTCAGTACAGTACAGAGGTACAGATCCTCTTGGAACTGTGACTGCACTGGATAGTCAAAGGAAGAGTCACCTTTACACATCATGTGACCGAAATCACGTGGAATAAGCAAGTGGCACTGATCATGCAATGGGCTCAAATGGATAACCCCAACTGCCCAGGAATCCTGGAAGAGATCATGAAATGACCAGAAAGCAGAGATTTCAGAGCATTACCCGAGGAGGTGACTTGTGCCCAAGAGACCCCACCATGTAATACATTACCAGAAAATGAAAGGCAATGTGTTCTATTTACTGACAAGTCCTCTTGTACTGTGGGAAACTATCGGCAGTGAAATGCTGCTGTGTGGAGTCCCACGCGACAAGCTGCAGAATCATAGAATGTTGTGAGTTGGAAGGGACCCACAAGGATCATCGAGTCCAACTCTTATCCTAGCATAGGACAATCCCAAGATTCAGACCATGTGTCTGAGGCCGTTGTCCAAATGCTTCTTGAATATTGTCAGGCTTGGTGCCATGACTACCTCCCTGGGGAGCCTGTGCCAGTGCTCCACCACCCTCTGGCTGAAGAACCTTTTCCTAATGTCCAAACTAAACTTTCCCTGGCACATTTTCCTGCCATTTCCCCTGGTCCTATCATTGGTGGCCAGAGAGAAGAGATCAGCACCTGCCCTTCCTCTTCCCCTTGTGAGGAAGTTACAGACTGCAATGAGGTCTCCTCTCAGTCTTCTCTTCTCCAGGCTGAACAATCCAAGCAACTTCAGCCTCTCCTCATATGGCTTCCCCTCTAAGCCTTTCACCAATTTTGTGTCCCTCCTCTGGACACTCTCTAAAACCTTGGTGAAGGTTTTAACAGAAATTCCCAGCCCATTGGGAGTCACAATATATCAATACATTGATGACATACTGGTAGGTGGAGAAAACTTAGAGGAAGTCAGGCATACCATGGAAAGTGTACAAGGAAAATTGATAACTTTGGGACTAGACATTCCTCCATCCAAATGTCAGGGACCCGTACAGGAGGTTAAATTCCTGGGAGTCTGGTGGATTAAAGGAGACATTTCTATTCCCTCTGACCCCCTGGAAAAAATAGAGCATGGGCAGACCCCATTTAGCAAAAAGGAGTTACAGCAAGTTCTGGGAACTTTAGGATATTGGTGCAAACATATCCATGGTTTTTTCTATTATTGCCCATCCCTTATACAAACTGCTCAGAAAAGGGAAATGATGAGAATGGACTCAGCAGCATGAGAAGGCATTGCAACTACTAAGAAGAGAATTGAGGCTGTTTCAACAACTAGGCCCCATACACCCATCCAACCCTGTCCATGTAAAATGGGGATTCAGTGAACATGGCTCTCATTGCAATATATGGCAAAGATGACCGGAAGGACCCAAAAGGTTGCTAGAGTATAGCTCCCACTCTTTCAATGACACCGAAATGAGATATTCAGACTTTGAAAAAGGCTTACTGTCTCTAGTGTGGGCAGTGAAACGGGTAGAACAGATCAGAAAAGGACAGAGTGTGGTCATCTGGGGACCCTTCTGCCTCCTGGATACAGTTCACAAGGACACAGGTCACCTGCAGGCATTGCCCAGAAACCTACAGTCCATCAGTGGTATGCCTATCTGGAAAGCATCAATGAGATTATGCCTATTACAAAAGAAAACATCAAAGTATTTAAATTACAGAAAGATATAGATAGCATCTTGTTATTCCAAACCCTGCCAAGCAAACCATCTCCAATTTGGGAGGCACCTCCTCTGAGAGAGGACAGTGACCTCAGGGGGATATGGTTCACCGATGCAACATTTTACAGGTGTGATAGTTTCACTGGGCTAGGCCTTGGCCAGCAGCCAACACAGCCGTTCACCCACTTCCCCCCCACCCCCAGGGGATAGGGGAGAGGATTGGGGGCAAGGATGAGGAGGCTTGTAGGGTGAGATAAGAACAGTTTAATAATAGAGAGAAAACTTAAAATAATACTGATATTAAAATAGCAGTGATAATGATAAGAGTAACAAAACATGCAAATGAGTGACACCCAATGTTATAGCTCACCACCCCCCTCCTGACCGAGCCCGGCCGGTTCCCAGATACCGATCCCGGAGGAGCGACAATCCCGAACTGAAACCGCAATCCCGGGAGAGCGAGAGCCCGAGCGAGAGCCAGAGAGAGCCAGAGAGGGAGAGCCCCTCACTAATGCACTGGGCATGACGTGATATGATATGGAATAGCCCATTGGCACATCTAACTGTCAATTAAGTTTATTAATTTAAATATTCCTCCCCCCTTAGATCTTGTGCTTGTGGACTAACAGAACACAAAGTCCTTCACTGCCAGCGACACAAATGCAAACACTGGGATGTTCTCAGTGTCGCTCTCATAACAAGTCCCAGGCTGGAAGCAAAACACAGCACAAATCTAGCTGCTGAAAAAGAAACCCAGCTCTGTTCCAGCTAAAAACCAGGACAACAGGCAAAAAATGAGTGGAATTATAAGGCCACGGCACTGGAAGTTGCCACTGGGGAAAAAATAAGTGAAATGGGCAAAGGAAGTGTGCAAGTAGAGGAGCTTAGGGCAGTTCTACTGTTACAAGTAGTCTGATAAAATAATCAAGATTTGATCATATAGAAGAGTTGGGTTTGATTAAAAGAAGTAGAAAACTGTAAAGCGTAATGTGTAAGTTAGGATTGTTAAGTTTGAATGAGGTAATCACAGAAACCTCACCGAGAAGAGACTGTCAAGTCCCAGGCCTTTTCTAATCATTAACTTAGTAGTGGAGTTAAGAACAATGTCTCTTCATCACAGAATTTCAGAAATGGAAATTTATGACCTTAGTGTCCATAGAAGCACTAAGACTCTTTGTTTTACTGACCACTGGGATGTGACAAGAGAACGTGTTGAGCTAACTCCTTGGGACAAGGTAGACAGAAGTGTTGGAGACAGGCCCAGGAGAGAGCTGAGCATGCGCAAAGGAAAAGTACAACCAAAGGACACAGTGATGACGGCCACCAGAGAGAGTGCACATGCGAAAGGGACATTTACATATATTAATAATTTCCTGAAAATGTAATTAATATGTTAATGACTTCTCGGAAAAGTAATGAATATGCATGTTTTGATAGTATAAAGCTTTTGTGGAGAGACGAGTCGGCATGCACGATAGGTGGAGCGATCCCCCGTGCATCCGGCGCCGTAATAAAGAATGTCTGCTTCTTAAGACTACATTTTGGTGTTAAGAAGTTTATTTCCCAATTTCGGTGACAACACCACGAACCAAAGCACAGACAAGCAGATAGGATTATTGGAGATTCATTTATAAAACACGTGTCTGATCCCTGCTACACTTGGACATCAAAGAAGCTTCTGTACACCATCCTCTTTTGGAGACTTCACCTTTGCATCCCATCTCTAGGTGGGGTTGTGGTGGGCTGGCCCTGGCTGGATGCCAGATGCCCACCAAAGCCCACTCTATCACCCCTCCCCCTCAACTGGACAGGGGGAGAAAAATATAACGAAAGGCTCGTGGGTGGAGATAAGGACAGAGAGAGATCACTCACCAGTTACTGGCACGGGCAAAACAGACTCGACTTGGGGGAAAAACAAATTTAATTTATTGCCAGTCAGACGAGGGGATAATGAGAAGTAAAACCAAATCTTAAAACATCTCCCCCACCCCTCCCTGCTTCCCGGGCTTAACTTCTCTCCCAGTTTCTAACTCCTCCCCCCAGCAGCACAGGGGGACAGGGAATGGGGTTGGGGTCAGTTCCTCACACGTTGTTTCTGGCGCTGCTTCCTCCTCAGAGGGAGGACGCCTTCCCCCGCACCAGCGTGAGGTCCCTCTCACAGGAGACAGTCCTCCAGCAACTTCTCCAACGTGAGTCCTTCCCATGACTGACAGTTCTTCACGAACTGCTCCGGCATGGGTCCTTTCCATGGGGTGCAGTCCTTCAGGAAGGGACTGCTCCAGCGCGGGTCCCCCCCGGGGTCACAAGTCCTGCCAGCAAACCTGCTCCGGCGTGGGCTCCTCTCTCCACGGGCTACAGGTCCTGACAGGAACCTGCTCCAGCGCGGGCTTCCTGCGGGGTCACAGCCTCCTTCGGGCATCCACCTGCTCTGGCATGGGGTCCTCCACGGGCTACAGGTGGTCATCTGCTCCACCATGGACCTCCAGGGACTGCAGGGGGACAGCCTGCCTCACCATGGCCTTCACCACAGGCTGCAGGGGAATCTCTGCTCCGGCGCCTGGAGCACCTCCTCCCCCTCCTTCTTCCCTGACCTTGGTGTCTGCAGGGTTGTTTCTCTCACATCTTCTCACTCCTCTCTCCAGCTGCAAAGTGTGCAGCTTGTTTTTCCTCTCTTCCCTTTTTTTCTCAATTCTGTTCTCCCAGAGGCGTTACTGATGGGCTCAGCCTTGGCCAGCGGCGGGTCCGTTCTTGGAGCCACCTGGCATTGGCTGTGTCGGACATGGGGGAAGCTTCTGGCAGCTTCTCTCACAGAAGCCACCCCCAGGTCCCCCGCCCCCCCCCACTCCCAAAACCTTGCCACGCAAACCAAATACAGGGATACACAATGATATATCACCCTGACTTCTGTTTCTTGAAGAGGGGATCTTCGGTACTTCAAAGCACTATTATCTGATGTTTATCTACAGGTATTTAGTTAAACAATTCTCATTTCCAGAGAGTGCACTTGAGACCTCAGTCAGAACACTTATTTATGCAGGAAAGGAGACATGTACAGCTGAACTGCCACTGGAAAGCTACAGTCTCTGCACACATGGTGCTTCTGGATAGAACACTGCGTGTAATCAAGGAGAAAAAGCATGCAGTGAGCCTTTGACAGCTGGAGGAGGAATGGAAGTGCCAACGGCTTGCCCTAGAGTGTGAGTCTCCACTATTGCCCTGTGAAAGTACTTATAGTTGAGTTCAGAGACTCTTCCCTCCTGGGTCAGTAGTGATGTGTTCAGGAAAGTGTGCCAATCTGCACAGGATGCAAGGCAATAGAGAGTCACAGCTGGAGTATGCGGTCTCTCCCCTATGCATTTTTAAGTACTAGAGCACACTAATAAAATAGAAAAAAGGATCCTGTAGACATGCAATAGCAGAGGCTGGCTTGTGGCTCTCTGGTACGTATGCATCCATTTTTTATTAGAATTTCTGCAGATTCTAAAGGAAAGGAAGCTTTTGCTTCTGTTTTTAATAACCATTAATTCTACAAGGCATTCCTTTCCTTTAACATTTAAAATTACTGGAGAAAGAGGCACAGCTCCATCCTATTAACCCAAAGCATACCCAGATCCATTGCCAAGATACAAATTTCGCTCATCTGTCTTAAAAAAGCAGACAGCGGCAAACAAAATTCTGCTGAAAATAGCACTTGTAAGTTCACTTTTCTGTATGCAGAGATGTATGCTACCTTTGGCATCAAAAGTACATATTCCAAATTTGTACCACTAAATCTGGAGAACACCACCACTGTTGGTGCTTTAAGAGTCGAAGCTGCAGGCGGCCTCAGCCTTGATCAATTAATTCCTGACTTGAGTGAAAAATAAAACAAAGTTTGGGGAAAAAAGCAAGAATGTGTATGAGAGAAGATAAGGATGGTTGTGAGCTGCAATCAGTAACCAGTCAGAAGTGAAAGAATGGCTCGTGAGCAGGTGGATTTATCCAATCATGTCAGTTGTTCAGGCACGTGTGTGATAAGGGGTAACGAATCAAAAGTGAGAGAGTGCCGCGTGCTTGGGGCGTGGGGAGGAAAAAAGGATATATATAAGCACTGCGAAGCTTCAATAAAGTGCTGATGCCTGATGCCTGAAGACATCTCGGTGTTGGTCATTTCTTCATCCGCCACACCACCACCAAAACCCAAATGAAGATAACAGAACATATAGACCTTCAGTATCATCCCAACTGCTAAAGCACAGAAGAAGAAATTAATGAGAAAAAATATAAACATCTATCTTGTTTGGGGAGCGGTGGGGAAGAGAAGGTAATGAAATCTGCCTTGGAGTCTGAAGACACAGTAAACACAGAGTTTCAGAAATGCTCTTTTACCTGTTGTTA
Organism: Caprimulgus europaeus; assembly: GCA_907165065.1. Next base: position 607,326 of record OU015537.1, read on the forward strand.
TCTAGGTGTCAGTGGACAGGCACTTCAGCACAAGATGCAGCTCAATAAATCCAAGAGCCATTCTGCTGAACCAATGTTTGCCTCTAACATTTGTCAAGGTCAATCTAGCTGGACCACTTTAAGTAGAGAACCAAATCAAAAATCCCAATAAAGTGCTGCTATTTCATATTTCCACTTTTCAAATATAGAGTAACAGGCATGCAGTGACAAAGGCCTCTGCACACAAAAATGTGGATATTCCTTGTTTGTATAATGAATACAGTTGTACAAAGCACCTAATTTCCATATATAACCTAAAATAGGAATTAAACCTACTGGTGCTTTTCTTAATTACAGTAGGACCCAGAGGAACATGATCTCGTACCTCTGAAGATCTACCAACATTACCACATGGTAGATTTTTTTTCTTCTTTTAAATATTCCTTGTCAATCTTTAAAGAATAGGATGAAAGATGATGCAGAGATAGAAATCAATTTTGCAGGTAGATAGTTTCTGATTTATTTTATTGTCTGCCTCTGAAGAACAGAATTGATTCAAAGCAGCACTGTCGGCGGCGACGGGAGAAATGCCCATTCTGTAATGTCGGCAAGTCTCTCCTTTATTATTAGAAAGCTGCGTGTTATATACACTTTTACTTCCGCATACATGTTCACAAATTACGAAGCTAATTACCATTGGTTTACAATACTAATCACATATTGACCTCTCAGTCCAAGTGGTTCGCTTTTATCTCGGTTCGGGTTCACTTCCTTGGCGTAACTTCCAGCTCTTCTCAGCCAGCATCCATCTTCCTTTAATTGATGTTTATTACTTTCACAAGTCCTTCACATTCCTTTCTTATCTTCCCTAGCACACAGCTGAAAGAGGCCTAGCTAGTATTACAGTCCTGACACTCTCCAAGAACACAAGACATTCAGAAATTATGTTTTTCCTTATATTCTAACTTAGCTAGATTTTCTCATAACCCTTATTTTATAGACAATTTTCGATAATGTTGCCCACACAGCACCGAGTGTAGAAGGCCATCTAACATCAGAGGAGCTCCAGCTGGATCCAGTTCTGAGCTCTGAACATTATTATCAGCCCAAAGTTAGGCTAATGTGGAGGAATTCAGTTCATGGGAGTATAAAAACCCAAACGAAACCAAACCAACACTTTCCACTTGAGTTGGAAAGACAAGGGACTGCCTGAGTAATTCACATTTCTAACATGTCTCAAAGACCTGCTGCCTTTTATCCCTATGTAAAATTAGTGGGATTGATCACTACCTGATCTTAGTTATCTAAACCACAATAGCAGAGTGACGAACACCATTTTAGCTTTTCCTGATGCATAGATTACAACCATGGTCAGCACTTCCTGAGAACCTACAAACTATTTGTAAGTGACCCCTGAAAGGAAATTAAGAAAAGCTATCCTGTTTGCAGGAGCTTCAATTTGCTACTTGGTACTCTACTTCTCTGTGGCGATGTTTTAGAGAGGTTCACAAAACCATAAAAGGATAAAAATCATCATTCTGGAAATGCTGCTTCTGATTTTTTTCTCCCACCAGGCAGCTAGGAAGAAAGTTCATGCTTTTTAAATTTGATACACTATCACAGTTGCTCAGAAGACAGTATCAGACACAGAGTCTCAAGCAGGAGCTGACTCAGGACTTTGTTAGGTTGGCTGAGCTGTCCTGACAGATGAATTCTGGTCACACTAGACAGAAATCGACAACTCTAAAGTCAGGTGAGCTCTTCGGAAGTGGTACCACATATGGCATGTTAGAATTTACCCCAACCTCCCGGGCAGCAATTTCTTCTCAGTGGCCATTTCTGTACAGCTTAATAATAGAAGACAGATGATCCACACCTGAATCCATATGTAAAAACCCATATTTTACATAAGACCTCCAAGTACACATGCTGTACTTAGCCAATTTGGGAGACAGCACTTTGAAAGAGGAAGAAGAGAAAAATGCATTCAATGATTTAAGATCCACTTTCTTGTTAAATACAATGATTGGTTGCTTCCTGGCACTTGGCTGAGAGTTTGGCACAAACTGGTTGCGATACTTCCTGGTAGCTGCTCTGGACACCCTCACCAACTCCTTTCTCAGCAGAAATTGCTGATGGCCACACAACGTCCCACTGCTCCAGCTACCTACCAAGTCAGGTTATGTCCAAAGAAGCCAACATTCATCGCAGAGGATGTAACAGAACAGAAGCCACCCCCCATTTGATCTGAGCCTTGCTCCTGACTCTCAGGAAGTCATAAAATATTTTTTTAGAAGTCCGAAGCAGACAGAGCATTAAAATAAAACTCCATTGATTAAACACTGTTTCAACTGAGGCTTTTAATGAAGAATACTAAATGCATGCCACTCCCAGCCGCTGCAGGTACAGTGACGACGGGTAGCAGCAGAGGGCACCCGAAGCCCACGCCAGGGCCGCCCCATCCACCTCTCCCCCCCCCGAGCTGCCACTCCACTCAGCCGGGCTCCCCTCCACTCCTGGCGATTTATCATTGCCTTCTGCATTGCAATTTCACAATGTCACCGAAGAACTGTGATAAAAAAGTGTTACGTTCAGTGTTCAGTACTGGCTGAGCACGAAGTACTAACTTCAAGCAGTCCTTTCCGTGTCACGGTCAAGTTACAGTGGGTGCTTGTACTAGAAAGTTTTCAAATACAATTATATTTGGTTAATTATTTAATGCTTAGCTTCGGCTTTTTGTATTCCAGACATCTCTGACACAAACAACACTCCAAGGCAGTTTATTTTAAAGTCTGACTACCCAGTTACACAGCTTGAAGCACTCCAGTTCAGGGTGAGTGAAACCATCGTTAGGGCAAAATCTGCCTCTGGTATCCACTGTTACAAAAGGTGCCTTCATGATCATGCACAAGGCTTCAGGAAGGACTAATTTAAGTTGTATAATCCTCCAGTAGTGAGAAAAGCCAAAAGAAAGTGACTCTGTGCATTTATATTGTTTGTAAAACAAAAAAGGCAATTAAGCCAAGTTCTGTGGCTACTATACCAGTAAATTTTGAGTTTAATACTACAAAGGTATACACCTATAAAGCTGTAAGTAAAATTAAGATATGAGTATGCATTAAACACTTCTGCTTTTCTTTTTGCACTTCTGTGTTAATAAGAAAATTAGGTGCAGGCAGCTCTGTTAAAGCAGTAGTATAGCATACCAGGTACATACAAAACAAAACAACCTACCCCTGTTAAAAACAAAACAACAAACACACACACACAAAAAATCAAATGCAACTATGCTTTTTGTGTATTCTGCACCAAAAGCTTTAATTCATCCATGCCATAACCCAAGAAGACCAAAGGAGTTCTACTGTTAGCACGTTCAGCTCATTAATCTTAATTCTAGCTATAACCATACTAAATATATTCACATGAATTAATTAAAGTAACTGCAGGGATTATCACATCAAAAGTGCTGACTCCATTTCAGTTATCAACCAAAACATCACTGAAGATTTCTGCATCTGGCTTAAACAAACACACTGGTTATTTGCAGCAATCTCTCAGTTCTTCATATGCAAACATCCTTTTATTGATCTCACTGATACACAACCTCCTTCGATACTGGGAGGGACACCCAAATGTGAGCATAAAGACTTATTGACGATTAGACAACATTTCTATTAATTATAATTAAAATCAGGTAGTCACAGTGAGTGAAGAGGTCCTGAATTGTTGGTGCAGTATATTAAATGTTGAAACTATTCTCTAAGTACATTCAGGCAGTTCTGTTTAATGATTAAATGACTATTAGTCTTTCTGTAGCGTGCATCAGTGTCCTGGTTTTTGCTAGGACAGGGTTAATTTTCTTCTTAGCAGCTAGAAAGCACTGTGTTTTGGTTCCAGTGAGGATTGGTGTGAGAACAATGTTGATAACTCCAAGGACACTGTGCTTGGGCAGTTTGCAAGAGCAGAGGACTGCAAGGGGGGAGTGGAGAAGAAAAGTGCAGTAGTTAGTAAAACCCAGAACTGACAGGTGGATGTGCCAATGAGATATTCCATAGCATGTCACGTCATGTTCAGTATATTCACCGGGGCTGACCGGAAAGGGGGGATTCTCTCGGGAATCGCTCGGGCTCGCTTTTCCGGGATTGTGATTTCAGTTTCGGGGTTCCTTTTCGCTCCTCCGGGATCGTTATCAGCAGGTGGTGAGCAACTGTACTGTGCATCATTCATATAGATATCTAGCTGTTATCATTATTACTCTTATTATTCTTATTATTTTAATTTTTTTTTTACTCTAATTATTAAATTGTTCTTATCTCAACCTACAAGTCTCCTCACCTTTACCCCTCCAATTCTCTCCTCAATTGGGTGGGGGGGAAGGGGGCGGAGTGGGGGGAAGGCTGCAAGTGGCTGTGTCTTGTTTGGCTGCCAGCTAAGTTAAACTATCACAATCAGTAAGTGAAAAGGGTGTGAATTACATGATCATATTTATTTTCCTGCCCGAGAAAAGCACTACACTAAACCTTGTGATTTCTCCACTTCTTGTAAATCAGAGAAACCACCACAGTTGGCTTGATGGAGGTCTGTGATACCCAGTTTCAGAAACAACTTCACAACTGGGCCACAAAGTGAATGGCAGAGATGATCCATTCTTTTCCTGGGAGGGAGAGTTAGCTCTGAGTTCAGCTGACACAAGAGATAAAGGCTGAAGTGGGCCCACAAAATTTGTGCTTAAATGTGCTTCACAGGAGGAATCAGATAGGTCACCTGCCTCAAGTCCAAAGCAGTAGGGTAAGTACTTTGCAGGATGGCATCCTAATTACCATCTTCTGTGACAACGCAATTCACACAGATCAAGCCAAACACCCTGCCTGGCATGGGTGACAAAGGGGAACACAGTAACAACTAGATGCATTAAAGAAAAAGAGTGGAGACCAGCAGAAAAAAATCTCCAAAGATGTTCTTGTAATAGGTATATTAAGAGAATTTGCTAATCAAACAATCGATTTGTCTTGAGAAACAACTTGTGTAATGTCGAACCACAATGCTATGTTTAACAATGCTATGCTTAAGCATCTTGTTGTTTAACCACAAATTGAGCCTGAAGTTCACTTATAAGACATGTGTCGGGCATTTGGTATTTTTAGTTTGTCTCTTTAAGCTGTAAGCGCTAACATTTCTAGCTTCATAGTTTTCTTACCTTAACCTAACAAAGACAGGCCTTGTAGCCAGTTTATTGCGGGCTCTTAACATGTCAGGAGTGAGGCCTAATGAATAATTCATTACAGGACCTAGACGCCAAGATGGCCAGGGATGAGCCTTGTAGATGATATAACAGGAAACTCCCTTCCATGCCAAATGGCCTTGCAGGTGATAGAACAGAACAACTCCCCACATACCAAAGGGATGAGGGCCTGTAGAAAACTCCAACCCACTTAGAGCTGATAAGCAAGAATAACAAAAGAGGGACTCAGGCTCAGATTCAAGAAGAGAGTGCGCATGTGCGAGATCAAGAGGTTGATTAAAGGTGACGATGAAGAAGGGGGGGGTAACTATAGCTTGCGATGAAGATTTCCTTCTAAGACCCTCAACGACCACCACCACAAAGCTCTGCCGCAGGCGTGGAGGGGAGGAGACCTAATTTTAATACGGAGCGGGGAAAGGTCATGCATATGCATAGGCGTTTTGCATTGGCTAATGAATATGTATTGGAATGTACCTTAAATATGGAGAACTGACTGCTTTGAGGTGCGAGCCGTTGGTGGAGCGCAGACTCCCCGGCCGCCCAGCGCTGCTTTTGCTCACCTATTCCTACTCAATAAATTACTTTTAAATTTATTATTGGACTTTGAGTCAAATTCACTTATAACATTCTGGACTTCAATTTCCTCCATAAACAACCTCCTTCAAGCACCCTCTATCTCATTGAAATCTCTGAAGTCAGCAGGAACAGGGAGCAGGAATGTTCGGCAGCTTTAAAAATATGGCCACTCCTCAATGCTTCTAAACATAGGTGCACAAGTTTGACAATCCTGGCCTTCAGCTTTATTTTTATGTCCTAACCTATCGATTAGAAAATGACAGTATCAGAAGACTGTACAATGCCTTCTCCGCACCAGAGTCTGTGACAAGCACAAGGAAAATTTAGATGCTCAAGCACAGGTAAGTGGGGCTATTTGGCAAGCCTGCCTCAAAAACCCCTGTTAAATAATGTCAGACTGATCACAGAAAAAGCACTAGCAAAACAAGCATTAGCTGATAGCCTCCCATTAGTTATAATGCCCTGCTCTTAAAAACCACACTAAGCAGTATCTGAGTAAGAAACAGCTTCACATACTCCACCCTGCTTGTACTGGATTAAGTATGTCAAGTTTTCAAAACCAGCACAGTTGAGTGCAATGATCTAGAGCTGCATTAACACATACATGCAAAATCCCTCTTGTTTTTAAAATAACAAGCAAGAGACCAAACAGTAATGTGTGCCTGCACTGAACTGTGTTTTGGCAAGTCGATTCTTTACTGCTGAGTTAAGCATTTCTTCCAGTGGTTGAAATTTGAAAAAGACACACCCTCAGGTTTATTTGCCAGTGAGAAGCTGGCCTCGAACCGACTCCCTACTGAGGGCTGAAATGCATGCTTTGGCAACTCGTACAAGGCAGAAACATTTAACTGCTTAAGTTTTACTGATTCAGTCCTCATGTTTCTCTCTGAAGAACCACCTCTCAGTGTTGAGTCAACTCATTCCATTCATTGGAAACATGAAGACCCATGTAGTTACTGTATGAAAGTAAATCTCCAGGTAGTTAGACTCTAAGCCATCTGAGAACTACATGATTACATCTTGCTAAGTATAAGGTAATTTGAGCTCAGTAACAGTACATCTGCATGGCTCACAAAGAAAAAGTTTGAGGGGTACATTTAAAAAACAAAGTGACAGTTCATAACATTTTTAGCAGAGAAAGCAAACTTACAATTTGTAGCTGCTGTACCATTTCTTCTCTGTATGCCAGTTCCTGCTTCATCTGATCTTGAAAATTATCTGTAAGAGGGGGGGGAAAAAAAGTAGATGCAGTAATTAAAACAGGGACCAAACAGCAGAATTCATATAAATCAAATCAAATCACTACTGAGGAATTGTGAAGCACTACAGAGCCCTTCACCCATTTAAAACACGTCTAAAAAAACCCCAAACCTACTTCTCTAGTAGGAGACACTGTAGACAACAGAAAAACTGTGTAAAAATCAAATTCAGCTACTTCCCCAATTAGCAAACGTAGGCTGCTAAATTTCTGTTGCTAGCATTCATTCTCACAGTTATTTTCTCAATGGGCCAGACTCTGCAGTCATTAGTCACCTTTCTATGAACACTGAAGAAAAGAGCAAAAACTGCTCTTCTTTGCTTTGGCATAAATCTGTTGACATCAATAGGGATGTCCAATGTGTGAGAACAGAAAGCATTCAAGGATGCAGGGTTTGATTTGTAGTTTGTAACATAGTGCTGATGGCTTTGAACAAAATTCAGACTAAGCTCCATAAACAGTGATGTGGAACTTGGAAGGGAAAAAGTCTTTGAAAGACAGATCCTAGACAGCCAGGTTACAGCTCAGGCCAGCCTTCCTTCTCTAGCAGCTCCCCCTTTCCTTATTTTCCTCCTCATTAACCATTTCAGACAAAACTTCATTTTGTAAAAGATTAACTGCTAGTATGTGTTCCATAACATTGCTGTTGGAGGTTGGGAAAAAGACAGAAAAACAGAAACAAAACTACTGACAAGAAGCAAATAACTTGGAGAGTTGCATGATGGAGACCTGGGTGCAGTGATGGACTATTAAATGGAAGAGGAAAGAAAACCCACTGCAACCAAAATCATTTTGATCCGGGAGACTGAAACCTGTCCTGGACCACAGGAGCAACAAGGTGAATGCCAACAGAAAACAGCATGGAGCACCTCAACACCCAGAGCTTGGAGAAGGGCACTAAAAGACCAAGGCAGCTAAAATGGTTTATTTACAACTAACAGTTAAAAGAGTTAAATAGTCATGCTGGTTGCTGGGACACTAGCCCGGGACTTAGGAAGCCTGTGTTCAATACCTGCTTTACTCAACTCTATGTGTGTGTCTCTCCATGCCTCCTTTCATTGCCACTAAAGCAGGAATAATAGCACTGCTTCATCTGCCGTGTGCATTGAGAGGATTAATGGATTAAATGACTGTGAGATACTTCAATAGCACAGTAATGGGAGCCACAGAAACATCTAAATTGCAATGGAAAGATTTGAGCCCAGATGAGAGAGTTTGGCACAGAGGAACCTGATGAGGTTCAACAAGAGCAAGTGTAGGGTCCTGCACCTGGGGAGGAATAACCACATGCACCAGTACAGGTTGGGGCTGACCTGCTGGAGAGGAGCTCTGTGGAAAAGGACCTGGGTGTGCTGGTGGACAGCAGGCTGGCCATGAGCCAGCAGTGTGCCCTGTGGCCAGGAAGGGCAACAGTATCCTGGGGTGCATTAAAAAGAGTGTGGCCAGCAGGTGGAGGGAGGCTCTCCTCCCCCTCTACTCTGCCCTGGTGAGGCCACATCTGGAGTACTGCATCCAGTTCTGGGCCCCACAGTTCAAGAGGGACAGACATCTTCTAGAGAGAGTCCAGCAGAGGCCACAAAGATGATGAGGAGCCTGGAGCATCTCCCATATGAGGAGAGGTTGAGAGAGCTTGTTTTATTATATGCAGAGGCAGCTCAAATACAATTGGCTTTGATTTTTATGGGACAGTCAGCACCAGATATAAGAAAGAAACTCCAGAAACTTGAGGGAGAGGATTCAAAAATTTGAATAAGATGCTGGAGGCTGCATGGAAGGTATATAATAACAGAGAAAATGAGGAGAGAAAAACCAGGGAAATCAGATTACTGGCTGTAATGACAGGGACAGTAAACAGAGGGGGAGGTAGAGGAAGAGGACAAGGATTCAGTGGAAGAGGAGGATTTATGAATGGTGGTAATCGGGGTTTTAACACCCCTTTAGGAATAAATCAATGTGCTTTGTGTAGAGAGGAAGGACACTGGAAAAGAGACTGTCCTAAAATTGGGAATGTTCAACAAGAAATGGCCAGAGTCATGATGTTGGATAACTGAAGGGGACCGGAGGGGAACCCAGCTGAGCCTCTGGTTGTAATTAAGCTGGGAGAAAAAGAAGTTGAATTTTTAGTGGATACTGGAGCAACATTTTCAGTATTAAATACCTGTAAAGGAAAAATGGGAACAAAACCAGCAAACATAGTAGGGGCAACCGGGAAAGAAGAAAACAGGCCATTCCTGAAACCCCTGGATTTAAAATTTGGGGATTAGATAATTTCACATGAATTTTTGTATGTACCAGAATGTCCGGTACCCTTGTGAGGAAGGGATTTGTTATCTAAATTAAACGCACAAATTATTTTTGAGAAAGGGGAGCTTTTCTTAAAAATACCCGAGTCCAAAACAGGGGGAATCCTAATGATACAAGAAAAGGTGGAGGAGCAGGAAATTCTACCAGAGGTAGATTCTGCAGTGATTCCCACAGTATGGGAAACAGACATCCCTGGTAAATCAAAACTGGCAGAGCCTGTCAAAGTAGATTTAAAAGAAGGTGTAAAGACAGTAAAATTAAAACAATATCCAATCAAGCCAGAAGTCAGACAGGAGCTGAAGAAACTGATTGACAAATTTTTGAAGTACAAAATTTTAGAGGAATGTGAATCGGAGTATAATACTCCTATTTTACCAATCAGAAATCCCTCGGGTGAATATAGGTTAGTCCAAGACTTAAGGGCAATAAATCAAATAGTTAAAGACATTTACCCAGTAGTTGCAAATCCTTTATGTTGTTAACAGCATTAAATGAGACTGATCAGTAGTTTACAGTGCTTGATTGGAAAGATGCTTTCTTTTGCACACCTTTGGAAAAGGAGAGCAGAAAACTGTTTGCTTTTGAATGGGAAAATCCACAAACTGGGCGAAAGATGCAACTCACATGGACAAGATTACCCCAAGGATTCAAAAATAGCCCAACAATATTTGGAAATCAACTGGCCAGAGAGCTTGAAATGTGGAAGCAAGATAAGCCAAGGCCTGGACATTTGCTTTTGCAATATGTAGATGACATATTGGTTGCTACAGAAGAAAGGTCTGCTTGTATTCAAGTGACTACTGACCTCTTGAATTTTCTGGGACTAAATGGGTACAAGGTATCCAGGAAAAAGGCTCAAATAGCATGCAAGACTGTGATATATCTGGGCTTTGAAATTTCTAAAGGGCAGCGACAATTGGGAAAAAAGGTTGAAAAGAAACGATTTGCAGCATACCTGAGCCGAAAAACATTCATGAACTCAGAGCATTCCTGGGAATGGCTGGGTGGTGTTGCCTGTGGATTATGAATTGTGGACTGATAGCTGAGCCTTTGTATGAGGCCCAAAAGAACTCTCCCTTTGTATGGGGCCCGCAACAGCGAAAGGCTTTCACTGAGTTAAAACGTGCTTTAATGTCTGCACCTGCCCTAGGGCTTCCAGATCTAACCAAGGATTTCCAGTTGTTTGTGCACGAGAGACAACGCCTTGCGTTAGGTGTGCTGACCCAGAAGATGGGAAGCTGGAAACGACCAGTCGGATTCTGCTCCAAACAACGGGACACAGTGAGTAAAGGGTGGCCAAGCTGCCTTCGGGCAGTGGCAGCAACAGCACTGCTCATACAGGAGGCTAGAAATTGACTTTGGGAAGGACAATAACAGTCTATGTCCCACACATGGTGATAACTGTTTTAGAGCAGAAGGGGGGACATTGGCTATCCCCGAGCCGAATGATAAAGTACCAGGTAGCACTGACTGAACAGGATGATGTCATTCTAAAAACAACTCACCTGGTAAATCCTGCAGTGTTTTTAAGTTCTACACAGGAAGAAGTACAACTGGAACATGATTGCTTGGCTACTATCGAGTATGTTTATTCCAGTTGTGAAGATCTGAAGGATGCACCACTGGAGCGACCAGACTGGGAACTGTACACAGATGGCAGCAGCTTCGTGGAGCGAGGAGTCCGATACGCTGGATATGCGGTAACAGCAGACACCACAGCTGGGTATGGGGTAACAACAGACACCACAGCTATAGCAGCCAGAGCATTGGCAAGCACCACATCAGCCCAGAAAGCAGAACTTATTGCTTTGATTTGAGCCCTAGAACTAAGTGAAAAGAAGAAAGTAAATATCTGGACAGACTCTAAATATGCCTTTGGGGTAGTACATGTCCATGGGGCTCTGTTTTAAGAAAGAGGATTATTGTCCTCTCAAGGATCAAACATTAAGCATCAAAATGAAATTTTACAATTATTGCAAGCAGTTCAGAAACCCGAACAAGTAGCAATCATGCACTGTAAAGCACACCAAATTGGAAGCACAAAAGAAATTGTTGGAAATAATCTGGCTGATAAAACAGCCAGGAAAGTAGCAAAAGAGCAAGCACTACAAATGGCATTAGTTCCTTCCAAAACAGTAACCCTTCCTAGGGAAAAAACAAAATATTCAGAGGAAGATGATAAGTTAGCCCAGTTATTAAATGCTAAGAAAAACCTAGCTGGATGGTGGGTAACCCCTAATGGACAAGTAGTGATTCCACCCATTCTGATGAGAGAAATAATTCAAACAGGACATCAGGAATGCCATTGGGGTGTAGAAGCCCTAGTAACTTCTTTACAGAAACAGGTGGTGTCAGTTAAAATGCTAGGATTAGCTAAAATGATAGCTGCAAAATGTGAGGTATGTTTGAAAAATAATCCAGTAATCAAAAAAAGAGCCCAAATGGGTAAAGTAAAATCTGGTACAGAAGCTGGAGATTATTGGCAGGTAGATTTCTCGGAGTTACCCAGACAAAATGGGTACCGATACATCCTGGTGGGGGTTGACACTTACAGGATGGCCAGAAGCCCTTCCCTGTCACACCACACAAGCAAATGAAGTAGTAAAGGGGTTACTACAAGAAATAATTCCAAGATTTGGGGTCCCTATTGGAATTTCTTCTGACAGAGGTCCACACTTTGTCGCTGAAGTAGTCCAAAGTGTTAGTAAAACACTGGGTATTGCCTGGGATTTACATGCATCCTGGAGGCCACAATCCAGTGGAAAAGTAGAAAGAATGAATCAGACTTTAAAAAGACAAATTAGTAAAATTTGTCAGGAAACTAATTTAAAATGGCCTCAAGCACTTCCATTGGCATTACTACGAATTACAGTTCAGCCAAAGAGTGGAACCTCAATCAGTCCTTATGAATTACTGTGTGGAAAACCTTATGAGTCCCCAGAACCAAATCCAGGTATGCATGTAAAAGGAAAACAAGATGTATATAACTATTTGCTTTCTCTAGGGAAAACTTTGGCTGCAATTCGGAGTGCAGTAATTTGGAACAGACCTTTATCTCTGGACAATCCGGTCCATGATTTCCAACCAGGAGATCATGGCTACGTGAAGACGTGGACTTCTGAACCTCTGCAGGAGCGCTGGAAAGGACCTTTCCAGATACTGTTAACCACCTTCACAGATATCAAGATTGCAGAATCAGAAGCTTGGATACATTATCCTCGGGTGAAGAAAGCACCTACTTCATGGAAGATTGATAGCCGTGACCCAGAGACTTTAAAACTGACTCTGAAACATCGTTAGCCGTGACCCTGAGACTTTGAGACGGACTCTAAACATGTCTAACTTCTCATACCAGCTTTTGATTGTTCTTTGGATCTTCTGCTGGAAGGTAGTACTGGTGAATCTGTGGGCCGACTTGGTAAGTAGAAAAAAAAAAGACAAATAATAGAAACAGAACAAATGATTGAAATTCCCAAACAAACGCCTGAGGAAAATTTGATATTAGGATTGATTAAAGGATTTGCTAAGCTGCAGAATGTTACACAAATTACTGCTTGTTTACCAATACCAAGGACAGTAGGTGAATCTATTCCCTGGGGAATCTTAACTGTGAATCTGACCAACCTGGAACGTAGAAATGACACCACTCATTGTCAACAAAGGCCAGTGACTCAATGGCAAGAACAGGTGAAATGTATCAGAAAACAATGGAAGTCCCCTGGAAATAGGGCTGAGTGTGCAAAACTATTGAATTCACATTTCTCAGACATTAGTAGTGGCTGGCCAGGACTGGTCTCAGAAAATGGTTATCCAGGATATGGTTATGGATGGTGTTCTTATGATAAACTAATAAGGCGGAATGTGAGCCGAGTGGTAATGGAATTAGAATGTAACAAAGAAATTCAGACTTCACAAAGGGAGCAACCTACTTGGGGATCAATTTGGTCCATGACTGTATTTTCCCAGTTTCAATACATGGCAAAAGCCTCTTGGTGTTTTAAGTGGGAAGGGTCACTTCATTCAGTTTGGCCAACAGTAGCAGAAAGGGGAACTTCGTCACGAGAAGAGGAGAAATCAGTGTCCTGGTGGGAGTGTGAAAAGGTTTTTGATTGCAATACAGTAAGTAAAGCAATTCAGGAAATTCCCCCTTTAGCAGCTGCAATTAAATATGGGTGCTACTGCCGAGGACTCAGGAATGATCTTCAGTTGACTGAGGATTATATGATCGCAAGAGGAACATTTTTAAGTTGCAGAAAATATACAATCCAGAGTCCGGGACATCTAATTTGGGCATTAAGTGATGGACCCTGGACGACTCACTCACCAGGAGATGGTAAAGTGAAACAAATTCCTTTAGGTATGCCAACATTATGCCCGATTTGGAAAAGATCACCCTTCAAGGGACCTGTGGAGAATTTGCATTTAAAATGGACTAAAAGATCTGAGATGGATGATGATATCTGGAATGAACCCTCGGCAGGAGTAAAAATTAGTTGGGCTCTAGAATCTCTTTTGAATCCCATTGCCTCTTATAGAAACAGAGAGTAGCTGTACCATTGAACAGGTCAGGTTGAGAAGTTAGCAAACATTATGAGGGAAGGGTTTGGGACCTGAACATCCAATTGCAGGCAACATCTAGAATGACCCTCCAAAATAGAATGGCCTTACATATACTTCTACTTAAAGAGCACGGAGTGTATGGGTATCTAAAGGACAGGGTAGACCACTGCTGTATACACATTCCAAACGTTACCCAGGATGTAGAGCATGATCTGGATTTGTTAGGAACAATTGAGAAAGAAACAGAATCAATTTGAGAAGACATGTCAGAGGATTGGATAGGAAAAATTTTCAAAGGATTGGGATGGAATTTAAGCTCTTGGATACAATCTTTGATTAAAACTCTGTTTCTGTTGCTAATTGTCTTTTTGATGATCATGCTGGTATACACCTGCTTGAAAAAACAGTTTACTAAGAGAATTTCAGTTAATCACATGATAACATGAGAGAGTTCCCACTATTCCACCAGACCACGATTCACCATCAGAGTATGCTGAAACAAATCTTGGCCTCAAAAATGTTAATGACTAAATGCTATGCAGTAGAGGAGAAAGTACTGAAATAATTTTCAACACTTTCAAAGGGGGGAAATGATACTGATATGTTAGAATTAATTATTAGTTTATAGTTTATGAATAGTTTTGATTTTAATAATATGAGATTATAAGAAATATTTTAATGAAAAGTATGCTTGCACAACAACCGAATGCTAATATGAAATCCCTGTACCGCCCATACTAAGGCCGAAGGGATTGGTCAAAATCATTTGGTAGGAACTGTAACTTAGGTAACAAGTACAAGTTGACCTGTAAACTGATTTATGATACCTATATGGAAAACTAGAAGAATACATGTAGCTGTCAAGATCTGGATTAATGAGAATGGGGAAACAATGGGAAGAGAAGCCTACTGTAACGGTTTGTAGGTGCTGCCAGGAAAGGGAAGTCTATTGTAACGGTTTATAGATGCCTGCCAAGAAACCGTGTCCTTAAGCAAAAGGTGATTCCGGCAGGGGGAGATTGTGACCACCGACCCACGGACCGCCCACCCACCTGACACCCCAGACTCATTTCCAGATGGTTCTAACAGTTATTGCGCAGAATCAGAAATAGGAGGAGAATATGCTAATGATTTCTTGGAAATACCATGTTTATGTATGACTACTTAATGAATGTGCATGAGTAAGCTCTATGTAAGATGTATGATTTTGGGGCATGGTGTGCGCTGATCGTGAGAGAACTCACTCACGCACCCGGCCGTTAATAAAGAAGTGTCTGCTTATCCGCATCACATTGTGGTGATAAGTTTCTTATTCCGGATTTTCGGTAACACTATGACAACATATTAAGGAAACTTTCAGCTTTAAAAGAAGTGGTACCCTGGAAAATCCCAAAAGCTGGTAGCGAAATTATTCACTGTCTTTCAAAGATTATTATACCATACAGCTTCAACTTACAACTAGTAGGATTTTCTTTCCACAGTCCTGAAAATCAACACATATTTTAGACTTTTTCTGCTCTTTACAAGGTTTACTGGCATTAGTTTCACAGATTTTCTAACACTGTATTGGTCAGGTACCCTTTTGCTGCCATAAGCGCATCCATCACAGGCTTTTATTCATACAGAAATATTGTAAAGCAGAAGATTCACAGTAGTATTTTGAGGTAAATGGTCCACTGCTTCCTTGATAAAAAACTTACAGGAATGGTCCCTGTTAGTGGTCCAAAAATTATGTGAATCATCAGTTGTAAAGAAACAGTTGCCCCATCAGATATCTTACAACAGTGAAAGCTTTTGTTGTACAGCGGCTTAGTAATAAAGTTGCATTTTTTTCTTCTCATGCATCATTACTAGAAATCGGATCCAGATAGGTAATCTGCTGAAACATGGATAAACCTGCTATCTTCAGAGGATCCCCTCAGAGGTGTTCATGGTAGGTTTAGAGAAGTGCGATTGGTAAATAAAACAAATAGGCTACAGATCAATCTCAGTTAACTGGGATGTCTTAATAGTACTAATACTGCAAATGTGAAAATATTTTAGTCAATACATTTGAAGAAGACACAAATAAGATTCTAGATTTACAGAACAAGCTAAGTTGGCTAAGGTGGTGCCATTCTTACCCAGGCAGGGTTCAAATTTGAACTGTTCTGGGGAAAATCCTATATACAAGCAGGCAAAGGCAGACCTGAGTTCTTCAGATGCACTTTAAACTCACAAGATCTAAGGTAACACCAGCATGGAAGCTATACAGCAGGGGTCCTCAAACTTTTTAAACAGGGGGCCGGTTCACTGTCCCTCAGACACTGTTGGGGGCCGGACGATAGTTTGGGAAAAAATGAACGAATTCCTATGCACACTGCACATATTTTATTTGTAGTAGTGCACAAAAAACAGGAAAAAGAATGCAATATTTAAAATGAAGAACAATTGTAATCAACAAAAACAAATAATATTTCAATGGGAACTATGGGCCTGCTTTTGGCTGGTGAGATGGTCAATGTTAGGTTCCATATTTGTCACTGCCAGTCGTAGCAAGTGATGCAAGTGTTCATCAGTGAGTCTGGATCTGATTGGAGATTTCAGATGTTTCATTCGGGAAGAAGCCTGCTCACAGACATCGGTGCTGCCAAAGCCGGTTGCAGTTTTGAGTGCACGGTTCCTGAGATGATGATACGTCTCTGAGGGGAGAGATGCATAGAAATTAGTAAGGCTGCTTGATTTGAATGCACCTCTCAGCGAGTCACAAAGCTGTAGTTCGGCCAATTCCATTTGGTAACTCGGATCAACAGTTTCAGTGCCAACAGCAAATGGGTTCCGGAAAAGCTGTCTGTACTCTTCATGGAGACGAAGCTCTTTAAATCCAATTTGAAACTCCTTTTGCAACATTTCTGGTACATCCACACATGTTTTGTTTGGGAATGCAACTGCTGGTTTTTCTGCAGACAGGTTTTGAGTTGTGGGGAGATGGCAGAAGTTTTCCTCCTTTACTTGGTTAATGAGCAGGTCTAATTTGACTTGAAATGCTCTCACATGTGAATACATATCACAGATGAGCTTCCCCTTTCCTTGAAGTTGGACACTGGAATTGCTGAGTAGCTCTGTTACATCTGTCAGAAACGCAAGGTGCCATTTCCATTCTGCATCTTTGAGCTCTGGTACTTCTTTGTTTTTAGAAAGCTGTATTGGGTTTGCGTGGCAAGGTTTTTGGTAGCAGTGGGGGAGGGGACATGGGGTGGCTTCTGTGAGAGAAGCTGCCAGAAGTTTCCCCCATGTCCGACCCGACACAGCCAATGCCACCGGCTACAAGAAGGGACCCGCCGCTGGCCAAGGCCGAGCCCATCAGTAACGCCTCTGGGAGAACAGAATTGAGAAAAAAAAAAGGAAGGGAGAAAAACAAGCTGCACACTTTGCAGCTAGAGAAAGGAGTGAGAAGATGTAAGAGAAAACAACTCTGCAGACACCAAGGTCAGTGAAGAAGCAGGGGGAGGATGGGCTCCGGCGCCGGAGCAGCGATTCCCCTGCAGCCTGTGGTGAAAGACCAGGGTGAGACAGGCTGTCCCCCTGCAGCCCCTGGAGGTCCATGGTGGTGCAGATGACCACCTGTAGCCCGTGGAGGACCCCACGCCGGAGCAGGTGGATGCCCGAAGGAGGCTGTGACCCCGCGGGAAGCCCGCGCTGGAGCAGGTTCCTGTCGGGACCTGTGGCCCGTGGAGAGGGGAGCCCACGCCGGAGCAGGTTTGCTGGCAGGACTTGTGACCCCGTGGGGGACCCGCGCTGGAGCAGTCCCTTCCTCAAAGGACTGCACCCCATGGAATGGACCCATGCCAAAGCAGTTCGTGAGGAACTGTCAGTCATGGGAAGGACTCACGTTGGAGAAGGTCGTGGAGGACTGTCTCCCGTGAGAGGGACCCCACGCTGGTGCGGGGGAAGGAGTCCTCCCCCTGAGGAGGAAGGAGCAGCAGAAACACCGTGTGATGAACTGACCCCAACCCCACTCCCTGTCCCCCTGTGCCGCTGGGGGGAGGAGGTGGAAAATCGGGAAAGAGATGAAGCCCGGGAAGAAGGGAGGGGTGGGGGAGGTGTTTTAAGATTTGGTTTTACTTCTCACTCTCCTCTGATTTTGATTGGTAATAAATTAAATTTGTTTTTTCCCCCAAGTCGAGTCTGTTTTGCCCGTGCCAGTAACTGGTGAGTGATCTCTCTCCGTCCTTATCTCCACCCACCAGCTTTTCGTTATAATTTTCTCCCCCTGCCTATTTGAGGAGGGAGAGTGATAGAGTGGGCTTTGGTGGGCATCCAGCCTCTAGCCAGGGTCAACCCACCACAAAAGCATAAAATCATAAACCTGTGGAAGTCAGTCATAAAATCGTTTCAAAACTCTCCCTCAACTCAGCCAACGGACTTCTGTGTGGTACAGAATATCTTCATGGGCCACATTGAGCTCAGACAGAAATTCCTGAAACTGTCTGTGGTTTTGTACATGAGCTCTGATGAAGTTAACACAAGAAACCACAATTTTCATGACAGAGTCCGGCTTCAGTGATTTACAACACAGTGCTTGTTGGTGGATGATGAAGTGTATGGCTATTGGATGTGAATGGTTGCGTTTGTCCATCTCTTTGTTAGTGTGTGCAGCCACTCCTTTCATGGACCCCACCATGCTAGGAGCACCATCAGTTGTCACACTGAATAGTTCATCCCAGTCCAGCTCCAAATCATTCATAGTTTGGCAAGCTTTCTCATAGATATCCTCTCCTGTAGTTGTTCCTTTGATGCTTTTCAGTGCAGCAGGCTCCTCTGGGACTTCGAAAGAATCATTTGTCCCACGGAAGAAAATTAGAAGTTGTGCAGAATCACGAACATCATTGCTTTCGTCGAGTGTCAATGAGAAATAGCAAAGTTTTTTTGAGGAGTTTTGCAACTGCAGATTCAAATAATTGTAGATCCTGAAAGACTCACTGTACTAAATAAATCCGCCTTCTCTGGACACATCTCTTTGGCAACAGAAAGAAGGCATTCTTCAACAAATTCTCCCTCTATGAATGCTCTGCCAGTGCGCGCTATGAGCTTGGCAACTTGATAGCTTGCTCGAAGTGATGATATATTGAGCTGTGTTTGCTTCATAAAAGTATTCTGCTGAGTTGTCAATCCATGTTTCAGTCTTAATATTTTGTCTTTTCTCACTTGTCCGACCAAAGAATCATGTTTATCTTTATGTTGAGTTTCCTAGTGTCGACACAAATTGTATTCCTTGAACACAGACACTGAACTCTGGCATATCAGACAAACAGCTCTTTCTTGGTACTCCATGAAAAAATAACCAGAAGTCCACTTTTCTTGGAATACCCTGCATTCGGAGTCAATTGTTCTTCTTTTTGACATGATGGTGGGCGCGCTTCCCACTGGTGCTGTCTTGCTTGTCTTGCCTGGGAGCTGGAGGGAGGGAGGGAGGGAGAGACGAGGGAGTCGCCCACCTCGCTGATGCTGCCGCCCCCCTCCTCAGCCCAGCCGCGCAGTCCGGAAAGGGTGGCCAGAAGGGACTGAAGGAACTTTGCTGTGTCGGGGCTCTGGCGATTCGCCCGAGTTGGCTGGACCTCGCAGTCCAGAGGCTGCCCACTGAGCTTGCCCGGCAGAGGAGATGCCCGCGCCTCTCACCTGCTGCAGGGGGGCAGGTCGAGGACGAGGCGCTGGTTCCAGCCCAGTCCTGGCGGGTGCTTGGGGGCTGTGGAGGCTGGCCTGTGGATTAAGTGGCAGGAAGTCATCTGCAGCTGCTTGGGTTCCCCTCCCAACCCCTGGCAGTGGGGGGCGGGGAGTTCTGTAAATACCAGCAGGCCGGATTGAGGACCCTGGGGGACGGTATCCGGCCCACGGGCTGCAGTTTGAGGACCCCTGCTATACAGTAATGATAATGGAGTCACCCCTGAGTTAGCACACTCCCTGAGAAAAGACAGGCATTATTAGCTCAAAAGCAGACCAAGCAGGCTATCTGGCTTTCAGGTCAGAGCTGCCTTATGTGTGGCTAACCTGGATGATAGCCAGAGAAGGTCTTGCCTGTCTACACAAGTCCATGTACAAATAACCTTCGATAACACCCATCCTCCAAACCACTGAACATTATCAAAATTAATTTGTATAGACAATGGGACAATTCAGCTCAGTTACAGCCATGGAAAATCAAGTGCTCCATGCACTAAAAAGCAAACCGAATCTATCTGAATCAAATAGAAAGCAGAATCTAAACCAAAGTGCATCAGGCACTACATAGGAAAAACTTATGCATGTGTATGAGAAAGAATGGATCCAGAGCAAAACAGGGCAAGTGAAAATGGATTAAAAACTCTGAGAAACACTGGAAGCAGGAAATGTCTACTCCTGTTCCATCATGGCTTCTCCTGACACACAGGTATTAACTAGCAAAGCAATCTTTTTCCTGTTCCAATACATCTTACTGAATAAGGACTCTGGCTCTTTGTACCCTCGATACAATGGTGAAGCATCACTGGGTACAGTTAGGACCAACTTCTTTTCATGAAGCCTCAGCTACACTTTTACAAACCTCTCTTTTCAAAGTTTTTCAAACCTCCAAAATTTGCTACAGTCTACTCATATTTACACTGCTCTAAACACAGAACAATTAATTACTTACATGAAATAATTTTAGATTCTCCTAGGCCATACCACAGCATATGAAAAAAATTCAAGTCAGTGCAGAAGGCAGGTACAAATATAATATATCACTTAAATTTCACTTATGCTCTTAAAATGTGTGCTGAATAGCACACAGCCCTTGGGCTGAGCTATTTCTACAGGTACAACTTTAATTCTTCAGACACAATTTAGTTGGCTCTATTGATTGGTTTTACTGAAGTTACAACCAGAAGTGGTTTAGTACATCACTCTCCATATCCATGGATGAAGGTGATGCTGTGTAGGAGAATAAGGACAGTAATTGATCCAGAAATATGAAAGAAGGCTGTGCTCTTAGTAAAAAAAACAAAAAAAAAAAGTGAGAAGAGGAATGGTTAGCACCTGTAAGAAGATTTTTGTAGGTAGTGTACAGGATGAAAGATACTTTGTGTAAGTTATCATTTTTAAATGGAAAGGATGTAATATAAAGAATAAAATACCCATGAAGATGGCAAGCCAGTAAACAAAACAAGTGTTTTTCTTCTGTTATGACACAATCAGGTTGATTAAAGGAAGCTGTCTGAGGTCTGATTCACAACCCCTGGAAGATATACTAAAAGAAAAATGAGCCCGTGGTTAGAAAAAGCTTGCCAGCAAAGTATCTGGTGAACATTTCCTCTTTTTTGGGGAAAAAGAGATTAATAAAACAGCATGTGTAAAGTTGCAAGGACTGAATAGCAAGAAGCTCTCAGCCCTTTTCTTTCTTGGCCACGTAAAGGACTTTGGTCAAATAGATTATTTTGTTTTAGATACAGGTACTGACAAGGCAGCAAATGCATAGGGCTTACAGCCTATTCAATGTGAAGTTGCTAAGCATCTGGCCAAAGAAGGTCTGGAGCTCTCACATCTAGCTTTTCCTCTGTTATAGTATTGCTTTGAGGAGTATGGTGAAACTAATACTCTCTCTTTAATAAAATGAGTAATGCCTTTGAGACAATGTGCAATTCTGAAGTCCTGCTGGCCATTTATGACCACTGAAATTGCTATTTAATAAAAAAAAACCTGCGGCTAGAATTTCAGAATCACATTCCCACTTTATGCTCCTTCCTGAGTGCTTGCTATTGCTATTTTGATATCTTACATGTACTTGATTGTATTAAACTTTATTTAATTGAGTAAAATCCTACAAGTCCTCCTTGGGCAGAAGCTCTGTTGAAAGTGCCCTTGTGGCCAAGAAGGCTAATGGTATCCTGGGGTGCATTAAGAAGAGTGTGGCCAGCAGGTTGAGGGAAGTTATCCTCCCTCTCTGCTCTGCCCTGGTGAGGCCACATCTGGAGTACTGTGTCCAGGCCTGGGCTCCCCAGTTCAAGAAGGACAAGGAACTACTGGAGAGAGTCCAGTGGAGGGACACAAAGATGATTAGGGGCTGGAGCATCTTTCTTATAAGAAATTCTGAGAGACCTGGGTCTGTTTATCCTGGAGAAGAGAAGACTGAGAGGGGATCTTATCAATGCTTAGAAATACCTAAAGGGCAGGTGTCAAGAGGATGGGGCCAGACTCTTTTCAGTGGTGCTCAGTGACAGGACAAGGGGCAACAGGCACAAGCTGGAACACAGGAGGTTCCACTTAAACATAGGAGATAAAAGCATTGTTCCAATGAGGTTTGGAAAAGGCTGTGCATATGTGTGAATATATGTATTATACAGTGCTGCACTGCACTAATCTTGAGGAAGGATAGTCTGACCTGAATCAGATCAGCATTTTCTCAGGGAAATCAATCTTAGAAATACTGCAGGATGGGTTGTGTTGTTTTGTTTTGGTTTTAATTTATTTTTCCCCTTAGCAAGCCTGTCCCGTTATTTTAAATCACTGCAGTTCTGGTAATGTGTTTCACCTGTTTTGAGTCTCTTTTTATTCTAGTGAATCAGAATTTACCAGCCTGTTTCTGTGATAAATAGATGCTTGTACATCTTTGCATTTCTTGATGATTAATGCTATTGGAACCTTTTTTTTTTCTCTTCTTGCGATCTTTCACTATATAAGTATTAGTTTACTGAAATTGACATTCTAGTTACCTATGTCGACTTCGATAAGTATTTTCATTTTTCTTTGTTTTTAGAATATGTATTTCTGAATTGAAGCTATGCAATGGCTCGTTACAATAAGAATTTGAATATCTTTAAGAGAAAGAGATGCCCTGCAGAAGATGAAGGCAGTCTACTCAGGAGGCATTACTGACAGCCAGGGATAAGCAGTACTGCAGTATGGGCTACCCAAATGATGTAACGCAGTACTGAAAGGTTGTTGTCTGGCTGTAGCAGCCATGAAACTTTAGGGTTTGGGCAAAAGTTATGTTCTGCTTGTAATAAAGTGGTGATGTTTCTCCCTTCTACAAATGCTGCTTTCAGCTCCTTCATTTTTTGCTTGTTCTTGCACATGGAAGACCTTAACGCCTCTGCAGCAAGCATTTCATAGCAAGATAACTTTGATCCAGTTGCTGTCTATCACAGCAGAACAGAAACTGTGTAACAGCTCTTTAATGAAAACCAGCTTAAATTAAAATTGCTATTAATTTTTTATCTGGCATTGTGTTTTCATTTGTATTTATGACCAAAAAAAATTGTGATGCCAGTGCCTCTCTTTCTTGTAGACCAACACATATGGTAAACTGTATTTTGGCATTTGTGTAAATAAAGTGTCAAATAAAATCATAGAATCACAGAATCACAGAATGTCAGGGATTGGAAGGGACCTCGAAAGCTCATCCAGTCCAACCCCCTGCCGGAGCAGGAACACCCAGATGAGTTCACACAGGAAGGCGTCCAGGCGGGTCTTGAATGTCTCCAGAGAAGGAGACTCCACACCCTCCCTGGGCAGCCTGTTCCAGTGCTCTGTCATCCTCACTGTAAAGAAGTTCCTCCTCAAATCCAAGCGGAACCTCCTGTGTTCCAGCTCACACCCATTGCCCCTTGTCCTATCTGTGGAGAACTGGCTACGTGACAAAGGCTACATAGATCAGCTGCAGCTGGTAGAACAAGAGCTGGCAGAGCACCGCATACATTTGGTGTAGGTGCTGATATGCCAGGGTCAAGATGCCCTCAACATTTAACAAAGCAAACTACAGAATGCCTGTGGTTAATTGGACATGAGATAAGAAGAAATGAGCTCACCACGAAGGAAGAAGTTCCCAGGATAATTAATAAACCAATCAGTATAGGTCTTCAAGAATATGTATGAGCTTAATTAACCACTGTATATAAGGAGCATGTATGTAATCAATAAACGAAGCTTGCTGATCACTCATATTGAGCGTCCGGGTCTTCCCTCCGTCGCGACACCTATCATTGGACATCAATGAGAAGAGCCTGGCTCCATCCTCCTGACACTCACCCTTCAGATATTTATAAACATTAATAAGGTCCCCCCTCAGCCTCCTCTTCTCCAAGCTAAAGAGGCCCAGCTCCCTCAGCCTTTCCTCATAAGGGAGATGCTCCACTCCCTTCATCATCTTGGTGGCTCTGTGCTGGACTCTCTCAAGCAGTTCCCTGTCCTTCTTGAACTGTGGGGCCCAGAACGGGACACAATATTCCAGATGTGGCCTCACCAGGGCAGAGTAGAGGGGAAGCAGAACCTCTCTTGACCTACTAACCACAGCCCTTCTAATGCACTCCAGGATGCCATTGGCCTTCCTGGCCACAAGGGCACAGTGCTGGCTCATGGTCACCCTGCTGCCCACCAGGACTCCCAGATCCCTTTCCCCTACACTGGTCTCTAGTAGATCATCTCCCAGCCTATACTGGAACCTGGGGTTGTTCCTGCCCAGGTGCAACACCCTACACTTGCCCTTATTCTATTGCATCAAGTTTTTCCCTGCCCAGCTCTCCAGCCTGTCCAGGTCTCTCTGATGGCAGCACGGCCCTCTGCTGTGTCAGCCACTCCTCCCAGCTTTGTGTCACCAGCAAACTTGCTGCCACTGCTCTCTGTACCCTCATCCAGGTCATTGATGAATATATTGAATAATACTGGTCCCAGTACCGACCCTTGAGGGACTCCACTAGACACAGGTCTCCAACGAGACTCTGCCCCATTGACCACCAGCCAGTTCACAGTCCATCTCACTTCCTGATCATCTAATCCACACTTCCTCAATTTGGCAGGGAGGATGCTGTGGGAGACCGTGTCAAATGCTTTGCTGAAATCAAGATAGACCACATCCACTGTTCTACCATCATCCAGCCACCTCGTTGTGTTTTCATAAAAGTCTAGAAGGTTGGTCAAGCACGACTTCCCCTTGGTGAAGCCGTGCTGACTGCCCCTAATGACCCTCTGATCCTTGATATGCCTGGAGATGGCACCAAGGATGAGTCGTTCCATCACCTTCCCAGGGATGGAGGTGAGGCTGACTGGTCTGTAGTTACCCAGGTCCTCCTTCTTGCCCTTTTTGAAGCCTGCAGTGACATTTGCTTTCCTCCAGTCCTCAGGCACCTCACCCGTTCCCCACGACTTAGAAAAGATGATGGAGAGTGGCCTAGCAATGACTTCAGCCAGCTCCCTCAGCACCCGTGGGTGCATCCCATCTGGACCCATGGATTTATGGATGTCCAGATTGCTTAAGTGGTCCCTGACCCAGTCCTCATCAACTGAGGCAAACTCCTCCATTGTCCTGACTCCCTCTGGGGTCTCCAGGGTACAGAGCTCCTCAAGACAGCTTCCGGCAGAGTAGACAGAGGCAAAGAAGGCATTCAATAGCTCTGCCTTCTCTGTATCCTCTGTCACCAGGGCACCCACCTCATTCATCAGTGGGCCTACATTGCCTCCAGTGTTGGCTTTATCTGACATGTATTTGAAGAAGCTCTTCCTGTTGTCCTTGACCCCTCTGGCAAGGTCTACTTCTAAGGAGGCCTTGGCTTTCCTAGTTGCCTCCCTACATCCTCTGACAGCAGCCTTATATTCCTCCCAAGTGGCCAGCCCCTCCTTCCATGATCTGTAAACTCTCCTCTTCCACTTGAGTTTGCCCAGCAGTTCCCTGTTTAACCAAGCAGGTCTCCTGGCTCCCTTCCCTGACTTCCTACGTGTCGGGATGTCACAACGGAGGGAAGACCCGGACGCTCAATATGAGTGATCAGCAAGCTTCGTTTATTGATTACATACGTGCTCCTTATATACAGTGGTTAATTAAGCTCATGCATATTCTTAAAGACCCATACTGATTGGTTTATTAATTTTCCTGGGAACTTTGTTATAACAAGTGGTTTTGCTCTGTTCACATCCCAAGGACATCAACAGGATACTCCTACTTTGCGGTTACCAGCTAAAGCTACTCCCTTCTTTTTCCCAACTTAGTCTTGCTGAAGTTGTTTGTCTGAAGTCTCAAGGACAAGTCAGTATCCTGGAGACTTCTGCTAATTCACCCTGACTTATGTCAAGGGCCTAAGCTGGCTTCTACCCTCGCTGCTAAGCCTCTGATTGTACAACATCTCTAGTGCTCTGCAACATCGGGATGCTTCGATCTTGAGCTGGGAAGAAGCAGTCCCTGAATGTTAACCAGCTATCTTGGGCCCCTTTGCCTTCAAGTCCCCTTTCCCATGGGATTTCCCCTAACAATTGCTTGAAAAGGCCAAAGTTGGCCCTCCTGAAGTCCAGGGTTGTGATTCTGCTTGGAATTCTGCTTATGCCACATGAGATCCTGAACTCCACCATCTCATGGTCACTGCAGCCCAGGCAGTCCTCAACCTTTACAGCCTCAACCAGACCCTCCTTGTTAGAGAGGATGAGATCCAGCAGCACTCCCCTCCTGGTTGATTCATCCACCATTTGCATCAGGAAGTTGTCATCAATGCACTGGAGGAACCTCCTGGATTGTGGGTGGCTGGCTGAGTAGTCCCTCCAGCAAACATCAGGGGAGTTAAAATCCCCCACAACAACCAGGGCCTGTGATTGCGAGGCTGCTCTCAGCTGCCTGTAGAAGGCCTCATCAACTTCCTCACCCTGATCTGGTGGCCTGTAATAGACGCCCACAACAGTATCACCCATACCAGCCTGCCCCTTGATTTTCACCCACAGACTCTCAGCTCGCTCCTCATCCACCCCTGGACAGATCTGAATACACTGCAGTTGCTCTCTCACATAAAGAGCAACTCCACCACCTCGCCTTGCTGGCCTCTCTTTCCTGAGAAGGTCGCCCATCCCCTTATCATCATAAGCTTGATCTTCTTCATCCCTCTGTAAATGTACTGACTTTCATTTCCACTTCTTCTTCCATACAGGGGAACTGATACTGGCATGTGTTTGTTCTCTAGTTCATCTGCAGGGCTTCTTGATGGGGTTGGAGTAGCTGCAGTGTTTGTCATGGGGCTTGGAGTAGCCACTTTGCCGGCTGTAGAGGTTGGAGAGGCTGCAATGTCTGTCACCAAGGTTGAAGCAACTGGAGTAGCCACAGAATCAGTCACAGAGGTTGAGGTCACTGTAGCAGGTGCCAGGATAACTCCAGCAGTGGATGGGGTGATGCTCCTAAGTAGTCTGACATGGATTAAAACCTGCCATACATTCAGAAGAACTAGCAGCATGATTATGGTGGTTTGACTATCCCAATAATATTAAAAATTCTCAAAAGCTTTTGTATCTGGGAGTGAGAAATTGAATGAAGATGTTCCCCCTCCCAGAGGGAAAAAAACACTGGTGTAATTGGTAACAACATTCACCAGCTCTTGCAAAGTGGAGATGCTGCTTTGCTCTGTGTGCTGCCTGCCACCACTGAATACAGGTACAGAATTGGTCTGACTACCCATCTTTTTATTGTGCTAACACCCAGCACTGTACCACACAGCAGAACAGTACCCCTAGCCCCAAACCAACACCTAGGAACAGTGAAAAATATAAACAGCATGTAAAGTGTCACCTCAAAGAACTCAAGGAACAACTCAGCAATCCCGTACAACAACATTCCGATCACTGACAACCAAGTCATCATAACCAATGCTTATTGCAGATTCTTTCTAACACACTTTGGTCAGAACTGTCGTTATCTCAACCTTTCGTGCCCCACATGGGGGCTCCAAAATGATTGTGATAGTTTAACTTAGCTGGCAGCCAAACAAGACACAGACACTTGCAGCCCCTCCCCACTCAGGGAATCAGGGAGAGAATTGGAGGGGTAAAGGTCGGGAGACTTGTAGGTTGAGATAAGAACAATTTAATAATTAGAGTAAAAATTAAAATCAAATAATAAGAATAATATGAGTAATAACAATAACAACTATATATATGAGTGATGCACAGTACAATTGCTCACCACCCCCTGATAACGATCCCAGAGGAGTGAAATGGAACCCCGAAACCGAAATCACATTTTGTGATATGAAATCTTACCTGTATTTTAGGTTATGCTTCCACTGTTTGTACTTACAAAAAACATTCAAAAAATGTGAACAACTATTTGTAATAGTAAGCTGTGGTGGTTTGGGTGGATTCACCCTTTTGGTTTGTACCTTGCAGCCAAAAACAGCCTGCTCTATCACTCTCCCTTCCCCTCGCCCAGGGAGTAGGGGAGAGAATTGGAAAGAAAAGGGCAAGGAGACTCACGGGTTGAGATAAAAACTATTTATTAATTGAAATGAAATGCTAATGATAACACCAGTGATAACAGACTATACAAATGAGTGATGCACAGTGCAATTGCTCACCGCCCGCTGACCGATGCCCAGCCTGTGCCAGCCAGTGATCCCGGAGCCGAGACAGTCCTGAAACTGAAACCCTGGAAGAGTGAGCCCGAGCGATCCCCGAGAGAATACCCCTGTCTTCCAGTCAGCCCTGGTTAATGTACTGACATGACGGGATGTGATCTGGAATATCTCATGGGCACATCCCAATGCCAGTTTGGGCTTTGCTATTCACTGCGCTTCTCCCTCCCAGTCCTAATGCAGCTGTGAACAGCCAAACACGGTGGCCTTGAGCTCCAGCAGTAACTCATAACATTAGTACTTTATCAATGATGTTCTCATAACAAGTCTGACACTGAAACTAAATCACAGCTATTCTAACTGTTAAGAAGAAAATTAACTCTATCCTAGCAAAACCAGGACATAAGCTTAAAAGTATGAACAGCTTAATTTCTTCTTTAGATTGTGCATTTAATAATAAATAGCAAAAGTTTCAAATTTCACATAGACATTCATATACTTTAAAAGGAAGCAATAGCTGTTTTTCTTTTTTTTTTTTCTCCCCTATCCAGGTGAATTTCACAGTAGACCAGATCCAAGCAATCATGTACAAGAAATCCAATATTAGGAATATGTCTGTGATTGCTCATGTTGATCATGGCAAATCAACCTTGACAGACTCCTTAGTGTGTAAAGCAGGCATTGTTGCTTCAGCTAGAGCTGAAGAAATGCAATTCAAAGACACATGGACATATGAGCAAGAAAGATGTATCACAATCAAGTCTACATAAGAATTTGTTTCATTTTCTTTTTAATCTGAAGATATAAAAATGGTTTACTCAAAGCCTTGCATCTTGTCAGATCTTTTTTAAGTTGACATGTGAATCAAGCTGTGCATTACAGAACAGAAGTTCAGTCTTCAGAGTGCAATCTGGCAATATTGGAGTAGAGTTTAAGTGATCTTTAGTGACCATTCTTACCTGCTTCTCACTATGGAGAAAAATGCTTTCAGAAAGATTCTTAGTAATAACCTTCATTTTTATTGAATTCATTACAGACTAATACTCTGTTCTTCCAAGCCACTGCAGTGGGCTGTGTTTTATTATTACCTCTGTCTTTGATGTCTGCAACTGCAAAGTTAACAAGTTGTAAAGTGATTTGGAGCATGACTCTACAAGTGTCTGACAGTGATATTATGCTGTGGCTACTATCTTGAGGTGTTGATTTTTAATAAGAATAAAAATTAGTTACACCTAAAGAAAAATTTTAGACCCTAAGATCTTTAGGAATTTAAATATTTAAGTTGTCTTATGGTTTTTCCTTAAAGTACCTCAAGAAATATTGGCACTGTAATAACAGGTATAGTTGCCTGACCAATGCAAATTTTAACATCAGCAAATTATGAAATATTATTAAATTATTAAAATGAATTATCTTCTTTTACAGGGTGTGGGAATATAACAGAAGATTGGCTAGGAGGACTTTGTTTAAATGTGACCACCCTATACTAGCTTGTTTTATGGCTAAAATTGGCTGCAGCTTAATCTAGTTATTGTAACAAAGGACTCTTGGCTAGGATTGTATTCTGATTCTTATATTCCATGAATCTCAGCCATTCTTAAGTCAGACAAGTTTTATCTGCATGCCAGGAATGAGCCGCCCATATTTTAATTTCCAGAGAAAATTCACTAACAATTCAATTAATATTCTTTACAAAGTCATAAACCTCCAAATCCTACTTAGCATTTTACAAATATATTTCTGAAGCTTTTTTTTTAGCCTTTGTAATAAAAATTTCCACTGTGTGGTACAAAGTAAGGTTCTTGCTTCAAAGTAATATTCAATAGACCCATTTCAGGGGAAATATTTCCTTGTTCTATGTTTCAGAAAATATTTGGCATCTTTACTGATTCTACCAGTCATTGAAAGCAATTCATACATTTCAAATCAGTATTTTGTGAAATGCATTCACTTTTTTTCCCCCTTTTAAAGACTGATCCATTTATCGGTACTGTTGGGTTTAGCTCTGGTCTGCATGGCTGAGCATTTACTCTGAAGCAGTTTGCTGAGATGTATATAACCAAATTTGCTGCCAAAGGTGAAAAAGCACAACTCCCTCCAGTTGAGCATTTAAAGGAAGTGGAAGATATGATGAAAAAACTCTGCAGTGATAAGTAACACAATATGCATGGAATTAATGTAGATACATGCTTAGATACTACAGTGACACTCTAAGGATATCGGTGATGCATACCAGTGCATGTTGAGTTTGTGCTTCTGTAAAACTAAGCTTTCATAGGCAGCTTAAAAAGCTAGTTAGAGACATGAGTTTGTAACTCTTACAACAAAAATATTTATGTATCTGAGAAAGGCACTTGCTTGTAATGCAGCTATGCTGCATGTGCCTTCTATGGTGAGTTCTGATAACCTGCTCCATAAGAGAAGAGAGAGAAGATTCACTCTCAGAACTTCAGAACATAAATGTTTTTATTGAACTGCATAGATAAAATTAATACACAACACAAGATTATGGACCAAATCCAATCTTTTGATGCCAGTATGTATTTCTGTGAATTTAATGAACCTTATTTATCTCATAAATGATGGAGTTAATTTCCTATTAGATGTGTACACAACTTGCTATTAACTGAATGCTTTATACACGCGTGAAAGCTCAATATATTTGCTTGTCTTCTGATGCCTTATAATAAATTAACCAACCTTGACTTGTTTAGCTCTTAGGGTATTCCAAGATATATTTTGTATGGTATTTAAATGATTTTAGCAAGACTTCAAAAGACAGTTATAGATAAGAGGGTGGAGTAAGAGAATTATTGGCAACAGGTTTGCTTACAGTGCCTACTACCCTGTAAAAGCCTAAAAATGCTGACGCGGTTTAACCAGGAAGGGTGGCTGCCCCCCCCACCCCACCCTCCGGTGGTATGGGGAGGAGGAAATATAAACAAACGGGGCTCAGAGGTTGAGGCACGAGCAGGTTACTGGGATAGTAAGGGAGAAACAACAGCAAACAACAACAACAACAGTGCTAATGAAAGAGTACACAACATAAAAAAAAAAGGGATAAATGAAACAAAAGGGCTCACTGCAGGACCAGCCCACAAACTACAGTACCCTGCACCCCCCACTTCCGGAACTTCCCTGTTTAAATACTGAGCATGATGTCACGTGGTATGGAATACCTGCCCTAGCCACCCAGACCAGCTGCCCCGGATGCCCCCCTCCCAGTTCCCTGAGAACAATTAACTCTAGCCTAACCAAACCCAGGACAAATGCACATTAAAGTCAGTGTTTTTAAGTGTAGTAAAAAAACTCAAAACCCTAAACAAACAAAAAGCCATCCTTTACCTCCCCAAACATCTAACAGTTATTGCTATATTCAAATAGGGATTAGCCACGCTTCTGCTATTTTAATCTCTGCTTAAATGTGAAACTTTACAAAGTTTTATTTTAAAAATAACTAAGTGGAAATTTGCAGAAGTAGATGCTCTTCAAGTTCAAACGGAATGAGTAAAAATAAACACCTTCTTTAGATCTTTTGATCCAACAACTGGAAAATTCAGCAAATCAGCCACTAGCCCAGATAGAAAGAAGTTGCCATGGCCATTTTGCCAGCTAGTTCTGGATCCTGTCTTTAAGGTAAAGCGATATTTTGTCGTGATTTGATTTCAGGCTAGCTTTTAGGAAAACCATCCCTCTTACAAAGTAGGTCCATACTATCTATAGAGATTAGAAAAATTCTGCAGTATAAGAACAATGTGCAAAAGGTGAGACAGAAGTAGAAAGCAGCAAATCTGAATGGTCTGTTAATTGAAATAACATATTCTGCATATCATTAAAGATTTGTCTTGTGTGTGAACCTCCTCTGATAGAAATTTGGAATTTCCTTTGGAATTAGAAACATTTGATATAATATGTGAATCTTGAGCTGTATGATCCTTGCAAACAGTTTCTCAAACAAAAGCCCAGAACAGAGAAACTAGAGGGTTTTCAAATGTACAACATGTTTAAGACAAATGGTAAGCAAAACCTGTCTCTCTTATATTACTTACTCTGGTCGCTATAAACGTGTTTCAGATCTTTGAAGCCATTATGAATTTTAAGAAGGAAGAGTGTGGTGGGTTGACCCTGGCTATAGGCCAGATGCCCACCAAAACCCACTCTATCACTCCCCCTCCTCAAATGGGCAGGGGGACAAAATTATAACGAAAAGCTGGTGGGTGGAGATAAGGACAGAGAGAGATCACTCACCAGTTACTGGCACGGGCAAAACAGACTCGACTTGGGGGAAAAACAAATTTAATTTATTACCAATCAAAATCAGAGGAGAATGAGAAGTAAAACCAAATCTTAAAACACCTCCCCCACCCCTCCCTGCTTCCCGGGCTTAATCTCTTTCCCGATTTTCCACCTTCTCCCCCCAGCGGCACAGGGGGACAGGGAATGGGGTTGGGGTCAGTTCATCACACGGTGTTTCTGCTGCTCCTTCCTCCTCAGGGGGAGGACTCCTTCCCCCGCACCAGCGTGGGGTCCCTCTCACGGGAGACAGTCCTCCAGCAACTTCTCCAGCGTGAGTCCTTCCCATGACTGACAGTTCTTCACGAACTGCTTTAGCATGGGTCCTTTCCATGGGGTGCAGTCCTTCAGGAAGGGACTGCTCCAGCGCGGGTCCCCCACGGGGTCACAAGTCCTGCCAGCAAACTGGCTCCTCTCTCCACGGGGCCACAGGTCCTGACAGGATCCTGCTCCAGCGCGGGCTTCCCGCGGGGTCACAGCCTCCTTTGGGCATCCACCTGCTCCAGCGTGGGGTCCTCCACGGGCTATAGGTGGTCATCTGCACCACCATGGACCTCCAGGAACTGCAGGGGGACAGCCTGCCTCACCATGGTCTTCACCACAGGCAGCAGGGGAATCTCTGCTCCGGCTCCTGGAGCACCTCCTCCCCCTCCTTCTTCCCTGACCTTGGTGTCTGCAGGGTTGTTTCTCTCACATCTTCTCACTCCTCTCTCCAGCTGCAAAGTGTGCAGCTTGTTTTTCCTCTCTTCCCTTTTTTTCTCAATTCTGTTCTCCCAGAGGCGTTACTGATGGGCTCGGCCTTGGCCAGCGGCGGCTCCGTTCTTGGAGCTGGTGGCATTGGCTGTGTTGGGTCGGACATGGGGGAAACTTCTGGCAGCTTCTCTCACAGAAGCCACCCCATGTCCCCCCCTCCCACTGCTACCAAAACCTTGCCACGCAAACCCAATACTATAATGTATTGTACTGAATTTGATAGAGGGATAACAGGACTTAAGTGTGTTGCAGCCTACAAAAGGCATACTGTTTTGATTTAGGAAAAGGGAGAAAAAAATAGTTAATACACAAAAAAACCAACAAATACCGCTTCCCTCCTTCTCAAGGTATAAATGCAATGCTAATACAAAGTCTGTTGCCATATATGTATGTTATGGCTGTATAATCAGAAACATGGTTTTTGGTTGGTTCTCACAAATTCAAGGACACTGATGAATTTCAGTCCACCTTTTGACGTGGAATATCTGAAAGCACATGATCACTTTCTATGCAGCACTGAATGTTAAGAGCAGAGACTTTAAGAAACTGTCCAGTTCCTGGGCTAACTTGTGTTCTCCTCAGGTATGTTAAAACCCATATGAAAAGGGTGCCCAGGGAATATATGTGGAAACTTCTTGAAATTGTCACTGGAAGAGGGAAATCCAACCACATCATTGTAGCAAATGGACAGAGTTTAATAAAACATTTGATTTTATTTTTATTTTCCATATATGGAAGATACAACCATAAAATATTATTATTCATGGACCTTCTTTCTTCTGCAATTGTAATCTGTTGTTAGCAGAGAAGAAGGACATTCATGTTTTATTTCAGGAGCTTAATATAATCCAGGAATCCTAACCTTTCTGTTGAAATGTAAGTCACTAACCCAAGGAAAAAAAGAATGCAAGGAGTGCTGGTTTTCAGTAAATCAAACATGCAGGTATGTTCAAATTGTTTGTTCTAGATATTATTTTACTCATAGCCTTTAACAAGATTTAAGTAGTCATAGGGAAATTTTAAATGGCTATCATGACTTTTTACATCACATCCCTAGGTATAGCCTTCTACATGCTATCCAAAAGGTTTGTTTGGGGGTCGGTTATTATTTTTGTTGAAGCAAGTTTTAATTACAATGAATTTTGGAACTCTAGGCCGTGATGTGCCACTGGCTGCCTGCTGGAGATAGCTTGCTTCAGATGATCACCATTCACCTACCTTCCCCTGTAACAGAACAAAAATACCACTGTGAACTTCTTTATGAGGGGCCACCTGATGATAAAGCTGCTACGGGTAAAAAAAAAAATAAATAAAAAATTCCCAGCTTACCAGGGGCTGGGAAAAATACAGCACCCCTAGTGCACAGATGAGTAAAACTGCCTAAAATGGATTTGGATTAAGTTTCTGTGTTATAATGATAATTACTAATTTGGGACTCTGTTGAACAGGATATTATAAAAAGAAAGCAAAGGAAAAGCCTTGAGGTACTACACATAAAACTTACCTTATGTCTTTATATGCTGGATACTGATGTGCATGAAACCACATTGTATTTATTTTAGATTCAGAGAGCATGTGGTTGAGATGAGCAAGAAGGTGGTATGCACTAACCTTTGGATATACTGTAAGAGATGGATGGAGCAGCAAGTTCATTACCCTCATTCTCTCTGCAGCTTTGATTATGGTCTCCTAGTGAGTCCTGTGATTTCCCCTCAGTCGTAGTCAGAATCATAACAAGATAGTTTACTTTCAAACACTTCTAACATGTCTCCTGGTAGCTGAGATGTTGTTACTGTTCTATGATTCACTCTCAACCTCAAAGGTGGAGCATGAAAATCTGGTAAAATATGGAACCATCTCTTAGTTGTCTGAAGGTGAGATCATGACTAGATGAAGAGCAAATAGATGAATCTGAATCTGATAGAGGGTTGTTGGTCTGACATTGATAGGAAGGAGTTGAGTTTTGAAGATTTCATCTGTAATATGAGCATCAACTTGAGTATTTTCAAGAGGATCTGCATTTTTTTGATTTTTGTAAATTTGTCACTTCCCTCAGAGATCCACAAATGTTGAAATAAATAAATTGTATTTGAAGTAATTTTCAAGTCCAGTATCATCAGAAGAGAAGTTTGTCTCTGATGGCACATCTGTTTAATCCTCTACTAAACTGTTAACTCTTTCTCAAAAAACCAGAACAGGACTTCTGGTTAGAGGTCCTGCTTCTGACCGTACCATCTTTAATGATCATTAAGGATGCAAGCTTCTAGCACTGTATTTTGTCTTCTGGATTCTAATGGATTATAGGGGATCTTTAAATCCCCCTATTCAAAACTTTTATTGGGACTAGGTCATATTAGTACAGATTTAGTGATATCATGGAACCTTCTACCAGAAGAGGGAAGCTTGGGAAAGCAGTTAATAAGTACTAACAGAGGTGTCAGTATTGAAAAAAACAGCAGGGGGTGATGATTCATTACTTTAACAAAGAGCCTTTGATAGCTACCATAGCTATAATTCACCTGTCCACATGCATTTGTCCTTTACTAACTGAAAAAGAGACAAGCTGTTAATAAGTTTTGAAGTCTCACAGAAAATGTGTCTGATGCAGATAGATACATATTTTATTGCAGGTGTCAAAAATTGTGATCCCAAAGGCCCTCTGATGACATATGTTTCCAAAATGGTCCTCACATCTGATAAGGACCATTTCGATGCCTTTTGGCGAGTCTTCTCAGGTATTGTTTCTACTAGACAGAAAGTTTGAATCATGGGACCAAACTACACACATGGCAAGAAAAAAGATCTTTACCTAAAATCCATTCAAAAGTAGATGGAAATAGTATATTTCTTTTGAATAGCAATGCATAAAAAAAAAAAGCTTGCTTTTAGTTTTTTGAATCCTAATTAAATGAAGATATTTCTTTGTTATAGTCTTCTTTTCCTGTTTAATAAAATCAGTAATCCAGAGGGATTATAGGCAAATAATAGACAATTTTCCTTTGTGTGAAAAGGCTTAGCTTTTTGGAAATACTGGAGATAAGTATTCAAGGATTGTTACTCATCTTCTGTCTTTGTAGAACCATTTTGATGATGAGTCATTATGTTGAGCCCATTGAGGATATACCTTGCGGCAGTGTTGTTGGTCTAGTTGATGTTGACCAGTTTTTGGTGAAGATGACTTACCACCTTTGGTGAAGACCATTACCACCTTTGAACATGCCCACAACATGAGAGTGATGAAATTTAGTGTTAGTACAGTTTTAGGTGTTGCTGTTGAAGAAAAAAAAAAAAAGCACCTGCTGACCTACCAAAACTAGTTGAAGTTAAATTGAAGCATTCAACTTTTCAGTTGTGATTGTATGAGCTAACATGCGATAAATAGGGGTAAGTTCAGTCAGCATTTAGATAGGAGGATCCTGAGGAAAAACACAAACTCTGCAGCAACTAGTATTGGGTTTTTGAGCAGTACTTTTCCTTAGACACTTTTTAATGCTTAAATCCCTCAGTAGGACAGGAACTACTGATATGTGAAAATATAAAATTTAGTTAGATTTATTCATTTATTTTCTGTATTAAGAGTTAGATTTTAGAAAATAAGCTTAGCTTCATTTTGTCTCTGTGTTAGGTGGGAAACTGTTACAAGAACTAACAAGCTATTCCACACCATCAGCAAAGGCCTCGCGGTGCCTGGTGTGCGAGCAGTCTGGAGCAAGAGAAGAAGGAACTGGTGTGCAACACCTGCAGGCTGAAGCAAGAGAGCTGGCTTTGTTTGGTCTAGAGGTCTACAAGGGTGCTGAGAAGCACCAACAGGAGGCAGTGCCCAAGCGTGAATGGGAGTGAACTTAGGTTAAAATTTCTTGGAACTAATGAGCTTAACCCATCCTAAATTTAATGAATATGGGTGTGTGTGTACTTTAAATAATGCCTTTGTAAAAGAGCGGGGGCGCAGGGCCTTTATGGAGCCATCCACCCTGTCGCCCGCCGGCGAATGAAACATACCTGCTTTATAAATAACTCTCTGCGAGTTGTAGGGTTTGATGCAGATCATACAGACCACAGGAAGGAGGTCTGTGGCTATTCAAACTCCAAGATACTGCAGCTACACAAACCTCGGCACCAAGAACTGTAGCTATTCAAACCCAGCCAACCAACCCTCCAACTCGTGCTGCAGCTACTCAAAATCCCGTAGCACATCCTGCAGCTACTCAGCCCCAGGCAACAGCCCCCCCAGCTCGCACTGTGGATACTCGGTTCCCAATGAGAAATATTGCAGCTACTCAGATCCTGGTGGAGAGTCCTGTTGCTCCAATTTTCACAATTGCAGCTACTCAGACCTCGATGACAAGCACATCAACTACCCAAACCTTGGTGGAAAGTGATGAATCTGAGCTAGAGGATGAACCAGTGGCAGTAATAATTGCCCCTATACAGAAAAGGAAGTATAAAAAGAAAATTTACTCTGCAGCAGATGAAGACAAACCAGGTGTATCACGAGAACAGGAGGAAGAGATAGAACCTGAGGTAATCACCCGATCTTTGTCCCTGAGTGAGCTGCGAGATACACAAAAAGATTACAGCCGTCATGTAGGTGAGAGGACTATTACTTGGTTGCTCCGATGCTGGGATAATGGAGCCAGTAGCCTGGAACTGGAGGGCAGGGAAGCCAGGCAACTGGGATCCCTTGCCAGAGAAAGTGGAATTGATAAAGTTATT
This sequence comes from Caprimulgus europaeus, assembly GCA_907165065.1. Next base: position 645,313 of record OU015537.1, read on the forward strand.
GGAAAGAAACCACAAAGCCTCAGCCTCTGGAGACGTCTTCTGCCAGCCGTGAGGGAAAGGTGTCCCATCAAGGATGATATTGTGTTGCAACCAGGGGTAGGCAAATGGACTCCCATGGATAAAGGTATCCAGCTTTTGAGGGAACTGGCTGTGTGAGAACTGAGTTATGATGATCCAGACAATGCACAGTTACCTGCAGATCCAGATGAAGTCCAATGCACGATACCCATGTGGCAGAAGCTCATACGGAGCACGCCCACCTCATATGCCAGCTATTTGGCAGTACTGGACTGGACAGATGAAGAAGGACCAACAGTGGATGAACTGGCCGTCTGAATCCGGCAATAGGAGGAAAGCCTCACTCCCTCCCTTCTTTTGGCTGTGGAGAAACTGACCGAAAAAGTGTCCCAATTACGCTCTCTACCAGTACAGACCGATGTCTCAGCCACTGGAACTGAGTGTCCTCCTGTGCAAAGGAGACGGTATACACCAAGGGGGACATTGTAGTTTTACTTGCGTGACCATGGAGAAGACATGAGGAAATGAGATGGGAAACCTACCCTGGTCCTAGAAAGACGAATACATGAGTTGCAAGGGAAATCAAATACAACTAGAGAACCTTCCAGGAGAGTTGCTCCAATTTCCAGAAACCCATTCCTCAAACACAATAGAAGGGTCGAATTTGCACCAGTGTGCATCCACCCCTTATTCCATACCATTTACGTCATGCTCAGGTTTTCATACGTCCTAATGGATTTAGATTAATTACTACTACCTTTTTTAAAAAAGAACAACAAAAAAAAATATATATATACACACATATATATATATGCAACTATCATACCCTTAGTTCATGGATTGTCTTATCAATATCTATATATTGAGTTAATTTAGTCCATAACTACAGCTTTCATCTGTTGTAATAGGTTTTTTTAAGACTAAAACGTGATGAGAACTTGCATAGCTAATGGGAGCTGATGTCGTCGGGTATTGTACAGTCAATGGAATTGATGTCATCAGGTTTAATAGGAGGATGGTGTGCAGTCTCTGTTGTATGCTGTATCTGGGTTCATGGTTGGTGTATTCGGTAGAGTCCCTGCCCAGGGTTGCTGATGCTGATCTCAAAGAAGTCGCTGAGCACCAATTCTGGTCCAATCAGGGTTCACACCTTGTTAACCTGGGAAAATACTTAATATAAAACTGTTAGTGTGATGCACAACAACTATAATAATGATGATATGCAATTCATTCTTGCTTCTGTTATTCAGCTTTATTTTATTTTCATTTTATCTTCACTCAAGGTCAGGAATTAATTGCTCAAGGCTGAAGCCACCTGCAGCTTCGGCTCTTGAAGCACCAGCAATTCCCCCTTTTTGTTTCTGTACCACAAAGGCGTTGTTCACCATCTTCTGCAGGGCCCTTTGCAGACACGATAGCAAACAAGGCACTGATAGGAGGGTCACCAAAATTACGAATAAGGCCTTTGATCCTGACTTTAATAGTGAAGATGTTGGTGCTTTAAGAGTCGAATCTGCAGGCAGCCTCAGCCTTGATCATTTAATTCCTGACCTTGAGTGAAAAATAAAGCAAAGTTTGGGGAAAACAAGCAAGACTGTGTATGAGACAAGATAAGGGATGGGTTGTGAGCTGTAGTCAGTAACCAGTCAGAAGTGAAAGAATGGCTCGTGAGCAGGTGGATTTATCCAATCATGTCAGTTGTTCAGGCACGTGTGTGATAAGGGGTAACGAATCAAAAGTGAGAGAGTGCCGCGTGCTTGGGGCGTGGGGAGGAAAAAAGGATATATAAGCAGTGCAAAGCTTCAATAAAGTGCTGATGCCTGAAGACATCTCGGTGTTGGTCATTTCTTCATCCGCTACATGAAGAGACCCATCCTTGTATTCCCCAACTTCGAAACCACTCGCTTAACCAATCATCACTATTTACCCTCAACTGTTTGACATTTTCCTTTAACCTCTTAATGGCCATATGAATCGATGCTGAGTGTTGTGATAAATTCATACAGCACATACCATCAAATTCCTCACAACCATGGCCTTGAGCTAAAAGCAAGAAATCAGTAGCAGCGCGATTCTGCAGAGTGGCGTGTCGAACTGAGTCGACATCTGTCAGCAAGCCTGAGAGCGCCAAAGAAGTCAGATTAGATTGTTCAGAAAGCCAGCATCCTAACTTGCGTAGGGTTGTTAGTGCACTTGCTACTCCTACTCCAGGGGCCAGAATAGAGGCTGCAGCTATTTCCCCAGGATTCCAAACCTCTGCATTGGAATCACAGTTGTGCTCAAATGAGCGAATGCTACGCTTGCTTCTTATCCGATTTTTGCACTTTCCCAAAATCATGGTGATGTTAGGTGTCAACAGAGTTAAACGGCCCAAACTGCAGGGGCCTCCACGAATACGTGATGGTGTTCCTGCCCACGCTCTGTCTCCACAGATAAAGAAAACTCCTGGTGGTAGCTGTACTGGGTTATGAGTAGCTTTAGAAATGATTGGTGAGGTGTAACTACACCAAGCTGGTTTATTTCTAAAAACGGAGCCGGTGGCAGTTGCATTCCGGGCAGTGACTCTGGTGTCGCTTGTAGAGAAATTAAAAAAGACACAGAAGTCCATTGGTACTGATCCCAACAGATTCAGCTCCTGTGGCTCTGCAGGCATCATCGGTAGGTATGGGACCCCTCCATCCCAGTTATCACCCACCGCTCGCATTGTGCGAGTGGCTTTCCTTGCCTGCATAGGGACAAGAGACACAGGGTCATCTACTGGTAAACCCACCAGACATGTAGAAAAGGGGTTGTCGGGGGTAGCAAGAGACAAACAAAGCGTGTTCTGCTGCATTTGGTTAGCCAGAGTAATCCAAATATTTGTTTTGGGTAAGATGTTATAATAGGCTTGAGTCACTATCAAAAGACTGAGAAACCCTACCAAAAGACTCATAGGTTGACACTGCGTTCCCATTTTCCTTTCTTCCAGCCAAAGCGTTATTGGCAAACTGTAATAATTCTATCCCAGTCTTCTTCAAAAAACTGCGAAATGTGTGGAAAATGTTGTCACCCACAAAACAGTTTAACGCTATTTTAATCTCCCGTGCTTTGCCATTCGGGATCACAGCGCGAGCAGCATTCTGTCCTAAATTCAGAATTACAGAACCATGTTCAGGCACATTGAGCACTGATTCCTCAGCATTAAACCATCGACTAACGTTCACTTGGTGCATGTGCTGCCGCTTGCTTGGGTCTTGCTGATTTATAGGGGCGAACACACCGCACCGGTATCCACCGTATGCCGGTATCTGTGGAAACACAAGCATACCCACGTCCCCAAGTAATTAAATCCCATGGACCTTCCCATTGTTGCGTCTGGAGATTTTTGACCAAGACAGGCGCTTTTTGTGTTGGGGGGTCTCGATCCATCTCTATTGATACAAAGTGATATACTATAATCGGGTTTTCTGCTGCGGGGGGAATAGTTAAGTGGTTCAGTGTATACACTGCCTTCCATATGCGTGCCTGCAGGGATTGTCCCATCATTCCCCCTTTTTGTTTTTGTAGCATGGCCTTTAGGGTTTGATGAGTGCGCTCAATAATGGCCTGTCCTGTGGGGGCGTGCAGGATGCCCGTAACATGGTGCACCCCCTAAAGGGCAAAAAACTGTTGAGTACGGGTGGCAATATAGCCAGGGCCATTATCTGTTTTAACTTGGGACAGAATACCCAGGGCCGCAAAAACCCCCCAGAAAATGAAATATGACATCTCTGGCTTTTTCACCAGACTGGGCTGTAGCCCAGACAGCCCCCGAATAGGTGTCGACAGAGACGTGAACATACTTGAACCGGCCAAATTCCAAAACATGGGTGACATCAGACTGCCATAACTGTAGGCTCTGCAGGACCGGGTATTTACCCCCCCTGCCTGCAGAGACGCTACTTTCTGGCAGTCTGGGCAAGATGCGATGATATCTTTTGCAGTTGTGATAGAAACTCCCAACTGGCCTGCTAGAGCTCGAGCCCCTTGATGGAAAAATTGATGCGACCGGATGGCTTGCTGAGCTATATCCGGAACAGGGGCGGCCCAGGCCGGTGCAGTAAGCAAATCTGCACGGCGATTTCCTTCAATGATAAATCTTGGCAGCGTAGTATGACTGCGAGCATGTAAAATGTAAAAAGGAAAGTGTCTTTCTGATATAGCAAACCACAGTTGCTTCAATAGCCCAAAAAGCGCCTGATTATTCACCTCGCGCAATAAAGCACCATCAATCCGTTGCACCACATTACAGACATATTGAGTCCGTAACAAGGTATAAAGACTGTCTTGGCCGCCGTTCGAATGCGCACAATACAGCACGCAATTCAACTAACTGAGGAGAGCCAGTCTGAAACGTAACTATATCATGCCACTGGCCGTCCTTTTGCCAAGTAATTACAGCTTTCCCGGATTTTCCAGACCCATCAGTAAAGACCGTGAGTCCGTCCACTGGGGTCATGGACACCCGTGGAAAATCCAAGATTTGTAGCTCTTTATGCAGTTGTAGAAACCGGTGAGCTGGAGCATGTAACTTAACTTCCCCGGTTTAATTTAAAAAGGCCATCTGCAATTCCTGGCTATTAGCCATGCACCATTCCAAATAGTCGGATGTAATCGGAACAGCGATCGTTGCAGGCTCACAGCCAGTGAGCTGCACACAGCGCTGACGCGCCTTACATATTATCTGTGCCATCAACTCCACCTGTGTACTAACAGATTTCTTTGGTTGATAAGATAATTGGACCCATTCCAGAAAGTGTAATAGGTCTTTCCAAGCCTCATTCCACTGGGCAATCAATTCGATTGGGTGCATTTGAACAGCGAACACATAAAGCTGAATAAGCAATTGCTTGACCACAGGGTGAGCTTCAGCGATAGCATTTTCTACCTGCCAGAGAGCCTGTGTTGCAGCAGAGGTTCGGCTGCGAGGGGAGGTGAGACAAGACTCACCCTTCGAAAGTTCAAATAAGGGGCGTAACATGACATTATCTAACCCCAACAAGGGGCGTAACCAATTTATTACTCCCAACAACTTTTGCAGATCATTGAGTGTACACACCTCATGTTTAATAACCATTGACTGTGGTTGTATGGTCTGATCCAAAATTTTTACCCCTAAATATTTCCAGGGCATTTGGGTTTGGACTTTATCTGGAGCAATAGTTAACCCGTATTCCTGTAGAGCTGCTGTTACCTCTGACATAACCAAGTGCAACAGGCCTGTATCCTTTCCGGCAAATAATATATCATCCATATAATGATAGCAATATATCTCTGGATACTTCTCTTGAATGGAAGAGAGAGCCTGGGCAACATACCACTGACTAATAGTTGGGCTATTTTTCATCCCTTGAGGCAATGCTGTCCATTGAAACCTCTGACAGGGCTCACTGTTATTAAGTGCCGACACAGAAAATGCAAATTTACAGCAATCCTTAGGATGCAAGGGTATTGTGAAAAAAACAATCTTTCGAGTCAATAATGATTATTTCCCATCCCACAGGAATCATAGTCGGTGATGGCAACCCTGGCTGCAAGGCGCCCATACTTTGCATCACGGCGTTTACACATCTCGAATCATGTAATAAATGCCATTTTCCCGATTTCTTTTTTACCACAAATACGGGGGTATTCCAGGGACTATCAGAAGGTTCTAGACGGCCTTGTTGTAATTGTTCTCTGACCAATTCTTTAAGAGCTTGCAATTTATCGACTGATAGGGGCCACTGATCCACCCATACCGGTGTATCTGTCAACCAAGTAAGTGCCATTGTGGGTCTGCGCAAGCTCTCCTGGACCGTGGCCCCTAAGAAAAAGGCGGACTGGTAGAGAGGGTCATTCGCCAGGCTGCCAAAACAGCTCTCCCCCACAGATTAAATGGTAAAGGCATAATGTAGGGGTGCACAGTAGCAACCTGACCCTCAGGGCTAATCACCAATACTGTCAAGGTACTCTGTACGCTGCTAGTGATTCCACCAACTCCCGCTACTGCAGACACTTGGGTGGTCGTAGGCCAACGATGCGGCCAGTATTTTTGCGCAATGATTGTAACATCAGCTCCAGTGTCCATCATGCCTCTTCTTTTGATGTCATTAGGTTGACCTCCCTTTAGTTTTACCACACAGGTGATCAAGGGACGTTCTTGTGACACCTGTGTCCAATAAATTTCTGGTTGCCCTGTAGATCCAAAACTGCCTGCCCCCCTTTCTTGATCGGCAGCATATTTAACTTGTGAACGAAATGGGATTAATTGAGCAAGATTGTTTCCTGCTGGGATGGTAACAGGGGGAGAAGGGGTCCAAACCATAGCTTGTAATTGTCCTTTAAAGTCTGCATCTAGCAATCCAGGAAGGACAAATAAGCCTTGTAAGGTCGTCCTATTAAAAGGGCACTCAGTCCATCCCCGATGGGACCCCCCAAAGGGGTACTTTTTGGACGCTACTGCCGGATAATGTGGCAGTTACTGCCGTGGAGACATCCAATCCAGCACTGCCTCGTGCTTTGGCTCGGAGCTTGTCACATAAGCTGAGACCACCGGGCAAGGGGAAATTTGTGTCTGTGCTCGCCCCCTCCCCACGCTCGCTCGATCGTTTCCCGGATGAGATTTGGATCGACATTGTTTTGCAAAATGGCTCAGTTTTCCACATGTAACAAGTCTGTGGCTTAGAGAAGCTATCGCCCTGACTACGAGGTCTTTTTGGGCAATCCTTCTTGAAATGTCCCGTTTGCCCACAAGTAAAACATGCTTTTGGAATTTGGACAGCTGCAGCAAAAGTCTTAGCTAATTCCATCTGGTGGCTGGTGGTACCCACTTTACTGCACGCTTCAATCACATCAACTAAGGTAGGCTGTTGCAAAGGTTCAATTGCTTGTTTGCAATCCCAGTTTGCATTCTCCTTGGCAAGTTGTAGTATTAAAGCATCCTGTGCTAATGGGTTTTCAACTTGTTTTTGGACGGCCTCCCGCAGCTGTTCAATAAAGGCAAGATATGGTTCTGTTGGACCCTGCTTTACAGATGTCCAAACCTGTTTGGGTTTCCCTGTATCGGGTACCTTTAACATAGCCTGGTATGCCAGCCGTTTTCCTTGTTCTAAAATAACTGGATGCAAGCGCGCCTGCAATTGCAGGGTATTTACTGGCGCTTCTCCCATTAATTGCAGTAGACCAGCCCCGAAACGGGGTTCATCTTGCTGCAAACCCAAATTGGCTAATGAGGTTTCCTCCACCGACCGACGCCAGTCCGAGTCAAACAGCAACTGCTGCGTAGGGGTGAATATAAGTCCGGCTAACTGCTTGATGTCAAAAGGGGTTAATTCAGATGTGAAGACCGCTCGCAACAAGGACTGGGCACATGGAGACCCAAATCCGTGTTGCATAACTGTTTGTCGCAAGTCTTTCACTACCCCCCAAGCAAATGGCTCCCATTCCAACCCTCCATCAGGATTTCTTAACACAGGACAAGCTAAGCTAGAGCTTGAGAGTTTGTGTTCCCCCTCAGCAGCTGCCTGTTCTTTAATCTTTTTCCAAAGTTTCAGAGGGTCTGGAGTGCAGATTGAGCTCATTTGAGGAAGGTGCGGGGGGTCCCATGATGAAGTAAGATCAATAAGTGGAGCGGAGTCTCCTAGATCTTTTGACTCTTCCTTTTGAGCAGTTAAATCCTGGGGAGGTGCAGAGGGACTTGTGGAGGCCTCACCTGTGACTGCAGCAATAGCAGAGGCAGCGGTAGTTTGATCTGCTCGCAGTTGGCGTAAAGACTCAGTAATTAACCACCATGTAGCTAACGGGCGTTGCAAGGGGATCACCCCGAGTTGCGGCATCAGTAAGGAGCTTTCCTGCCTCTCCTCAAGCAGCCACTTGGAAAGCAGAATCAGCATCCAAGGGTGCGCTGTTATTTCTGCACCATATCAGTAGCTGTCGAACTGCTGTCTCGTCATATTTAATTCTTCTTGTCTTCAAAATGCGCATTAAAATAGTCAATAGAGATTTTTCCTCCGCTGACACTTGTTCACCCATAACTGGGGGGGTGGGGGGGGGTAATTTGTTCCCAGCTGCTCACTTGCTTCTTGTAGATCGGGTCTAACCAACTCTATGGTCCGCTGCTTCCCTTCGTCATATGGTGGCCAGCTTCTTGTAGATTCAGGTCTTGCGCAGCTCTATGGTCCGCTGCCTTCTCTGCAAGCTGGGCTCCGCTGCTGGCCGCTCTCTGGTCCATGGTTCTTTATCCCCACGTCGGGATCACATGGGGATCACCAATTGCGGCAGATGAAGAAATGACCAACACCGAGATGTGTTCAGGCATCAGCACTCTATTGAAGCTTTGCACTGCTTATATATCCTTTTTTCCTCCCCACGCCCCAAGCACGCAGCACTCTCTCACTTTTGATTCGTTACCCCTTATCACACACGTGCCTGAACAACTGACATGATTGGATAAATCCACCTGCTCACGAGCCATTCTTTCACTTCTGACTGGTTACTGACTACAACTCACAACCATCCTTATCTTCTCTCATACACATTCGTGCTTGCTTTTCCCACTTTTTCACTCAAGGTAAGGAATTAATTGCTCAAGGCTGAGGCCGCCTGCAGCTTCAGCTCTTAAAGCACCAAGACCTTAAAGTGTCCTTCCAGTACTTAAAGGGATCCTACAGGAAAGATGGGGAGGGACTCTTCATCAGGGGGTGTAGTAATAGGATGAGGGGTTTTAAACTGAAAGAGGGTAGATTTAGATTAGATATTAGGAAGAAATTCTTTACTGTGAGGGTGTTGAGACAGCGAAAAAGGTTGCTGTCCTGGTTTTGCTAGGATAGAGTTAATTTTCTTCTTAGTAGCTAGAACAGCCCTGTGTTTTGGTTTCATTATGGGATTTGTTATGAGGAGAATGTTGATAACATACTAATGTTTTTAGTTCCTGCTGGAAGTCACAAGCGCAGTAATTAGAAAAACACAAAATTGGCATTTGGATATGCCAATAAGATATTCCATATCATATAATGTCATGTTCAGTATGTTAACCAGGGTTGACCGGAAAGCTGGGGATTCTCTCAGGGATCGCAAGAGAGAACAAGAGAGAGAGAGAGACTCTCATTAATATACTGAACATAATGTTATATGATATGGAATATCCCATTGGCATATCCAAATGCCAATCTAGCTTATTAATTTAAATATTCATCACCTCGGCGACCAGATCTTGCACTTGTAGACTAGAAAAACATGAAGTCCTTCGACTTCCAGCAATAACTGAAAACATTGGTACATTATCAACATTCTTGTCATAACAAATCCCATGCTGAAATCAAAACACAGCACTATTCTAGCTACTGAAAAGAAACCCAGCTCTGTCCCAGCTAAAAACCAGACGATATCCACACTTTATTCCATACCATTTACATCATGCTCAGGTTTCACACTTCCTAATACATTTTAGATTAATTACTGCTAGTATTCTTGAGATATATATATATATATTTACACACACATATATATATATACACACAAAGATGTCGTTCCCTTAGTTCATGGGCCATGTCTCCAAAATATGTATTGAGTTTGTTTAGTCCATAGCTTAGGGTTCCATCTGTCATAATGGTCTTTCAAGGCAGGAAAGATGATGTGGAGTTTGCACAGTTAATGGAGCTGGTGTCATCGGGTACAGCAGGAGGAAAGTGTATAGTCTCTGTTGCATGCTGTATCCAGACTTCGTAGTTGGTGTATCTGGTTCACTCCATGCCCAGGGTCTGCGGCTTGAAGATACTGACCTCAAAGATGTTGCTGGGCACCAGTTCTGGTTCTGTCAGAGTTCATACTTCATTAACCTGGGGAATACTTAATATAAAACTGTTAGTATAATACACAGCAACCATAATAATGATGATATGCAATTCATTGGCTATTTTCACCCATAATCAAGTCTCCCTGAAGTACACATCGATCTTCTCCATCTTTCTGCATCACCCACCAAGTGCACCCAGGTCCTTGAGCAAAAGCTATCCCATGAATAGGTTTGCCTTTACCTACAGCAGGAATGACCCAGACTGTTTTCCCTAACATTAAAAATACATGCAGTACAAGGGCTTTGTCCCCTTCCACAGTGTGTAAAAGCTTTGATTAGGCAGGGCCAGCTCTGTTGGCAGATCCTCTGGTGTTGACTGACCAGGTGGCTTTTGCTAAGTGTGTGTCCCAGTGTTTGAAAGTTCCACCACCCATTGCTTTTAGCATAGTTTTTAACAGTCCATTGCATCGTTTGAAGTATCTATGAGGTTATTTTGGAAATGGGTCCCGTTGTCTGACTCAATTCTGTCTGGGGTGCCATGTCGCCACAAGACCTGCTTTTCAAGACCCAGAATAGTGTTCCAGGTGGTGGCATGGGGCACAGCATATGTTTCTAACCACCCGGTGGTTGCTTCCACCATGGTGAGCACGTAACACTTACCAGTGCGGGTTTGTGGGAGTGTGATACAGTCAACCTGCCAGGCCTCTCCATATTTATAGTTTAACCATCGTCCTCCATGCCAGAGAGGTTTTAACCTCTTGGCTTGCTTGATCGCAGCACATGTTTCACAGTCATGAGTAACCTGTGCAAGTGTCCATAGTTAAGTCCACCCCTCGATCAGATGCACATCTATATGTCACATCTCTTCCTTGATGGCCTGAGGCATCATGGGCCCAGCGGGCTAAAACTTTTTCACCCTTCTGTTGCCAGTCCAAGTCTACTTGAGTGAGACACTTTCATCTTGGCAGCCTGGTCCACCTGTTGGTTTTTTCGTTGTTCAGCACATAGCATTGGTAGGTGACGCAACAAATATAAAGAGAAATGGGAAGAAGAGGAGAATTTTGAAATGTTGTTTGTGATACCATTCCAAAAGAACATCCCCTTCTGCTTAAACAATGTGACATTGAAAGTCAGTTACATACCAGCTAGGCCTAGTCAAGTCTGCAGTCTAAAATAGATAAAGGGGAACTTTGAGACACCAAATCTTTGCAATAGGGTAGATAAGGTAGTGATGCTAGAATAAACCAGTTTTATGGAGACAGAAGTGTTGTAAACAGGCCAAAAGATGAACTAAGCATGTACAGAAGAAAAGTTCAACTAAAGGGCACAGTGACCAAAGTTTCGATGACCACCAAAGGACCCCCAAAGAGACTGGAGAACACTCCAGTGTGCATGCAAAAAGGACCTTTACATATATTAATGAGTTCTTGGAAATGTAATGAATATGTTAATAATCTATTGGGAAAGTAATGAATATGCATGTTTTGATAGTATAAAGCTTTTGTGGAGAGACGAGTCGGCATGCACGATAGGTGGAGCGATCCCCCGTGCATCCGGCGCCGTAATAAAGAATGTCTGCTTCTTAAGACTACGTTGGTGTTAAGAAGTTAATTCCCGATTTTCATGACAGTTTCTGGCAACCCAGATGGGACTCTGCTTCTGAATCCTGATGGATCCACGGGATCGCAGGACCTCCAGCCGGCACCGAGGTATTCTCTGGGAGAACCTCCAATCCCTGCACTGAAGGGCTCTGAGCAAGACCCTTCGGAAGGTAAAGGCATTATTTTAAACATTTTTTAAGGGTTGCTGCCTGCCCATGACGCATGGTGAAAGCTTCGCAGGGTTGGACTATAAAGGTACCTAAGGGACTAGAGTCCCTGACAGTGGGTTAGAGTCCAACTGAAAATGGTATAAGGGGTTCAAGTTCCCATTTGTGTCAGGTTTTTGTCAATTTTTTGTTCATTTTTTTCTGTTGTTTCAAGGGTAGGTTGAAATCTGTTTCACCAGACATAAGGGGTTCGAGTCCTCAATGTTGTTGTGTTGTCTTTTGTACTGTTCTCTGTGTTTTCTGTTGTGGGTTTTTTGTTGGTTTTTTTCTTACTTTGTTATCTTGTGTTGCTCTCTATTTTGTTTCATAATGGGAAATAAGCCTTTGGTGGAAGGGGGGTGGATTTTGAAAGAAAAAAGAAATAAAAAAAAATCTCTGGGATGTATGTTGAAATACTGGGGAAAGATCGGGGGAGATCCACTTACTCAGAAACAGCTCATAGAGTATTGTAATCATTGGTGGCTGATGTATACTTTGGATAAGCAGGAAAAATGGCCAAAGAATGTAACTATAAAGTATAATACTATTTTACAGTTAGGGTTGTTTTGTAAGAGGGAAGCAAAATGGGATAAGATACCGTATGTTGATTTATTACCTGGGAAATAATTAGCTACAACCCACAAGCCTCCTCATCCTTGCCCCCAATCCTCTCCCCTATCCCCTAGGGGTGGGGGGGAACTGGGTGAACGGCTGTGTTGGCTGCTAGCCAAGGGCTAGCCCAGTGAAACTATCACAAAGGGTATTGATTTTGCCTTACCAGAATTGCTCTTTCTTTGAGCGTTACCTGCACTGGTTCTGCTGCTTTGGACCAACCTGGTACCTCACCAGCCCAGACCAAGGGTATGACGGCATCCTCTGCTTCTTGCGGAATCTCATTCCCTTTCGGAATGTGCTGTAACATAAAAATTTTCACCTCTATGGCCCTTGATTTAGGTACTAGCAACTGTATGTCTCCATCCTTAAAAATTAATTTGGCTTCCAATTTACTCCATAGAGCAATTCCCAATATGGGAATAGGGTAACCCGGTATATACAAAAATGTGTGTGTAAAAACACATGAGCCAAATCCACACTTTACTGGACAAAAGAAAGGCCTATAACACTGGAAGCAAGAAAAGGATTAGAGAAAATAATTGAAATATTTATGCAACATGGATTATTAGTAGAATGTGAATCTGAGTATAATACTCCAATCCTACCTGTAAAGAAACCAGGAAGTGGAGAGTACAGGTTGGTATAGGATTCAAGGGCTATAAATTCAATAGTGCAAGATACACACCCAGTGGTGGCCAATCCGTGCACTTTGCTAACAGCTTTAAAAGAAAAGCACAAATGGTTTACAGTATTAGATCTTAAGGATGCCTTCTTTTGCACACCTCCAGAGAAAAGCAGTCAGGCATTATTTGCCTCTGAGTGGGAAAATCCTACAACGGGATGGAAGATACAGCTCACATGGGAATTAGCTAAAGAGCTGGAAATTTGGAGAAGTAGCAATCCTGAGGGACTAATACTCTATTATGTGGATGACACACTACTGTCAGCAGAAACACAATCAGAATGCCTAAAAATGACTATTAGCCTATTGAACTTTTTGGGCCAAGGAGGCTACCGGGTGTCCAAAAGGAAGGCCCAAACTGGAAAAGAAATGGTAATTTATTTGGGCTTTGAAATCTTTACAGGGGTGTCTCAGATTGGGAACTGAACGGAAGGAGACAATCTGCCAGACACCAGAACCCAGGAATGCCAGAGAACTGAGAACTTTCCTTGGAATGGCCGTTTGGTGTCAACTGTTGTGGTGGTTTGGGTGGATTCACCCTCCCCCTCCTCGCCCAACGTGGGATTCCCAACTATGGACTTATGGTAAGACCTCTCCATGACACCCTGACAGAATCCAAAGGGGGCCCATTCCAGTGGACCCCACAATGTCGAACACCCTTTCAAAACATCACAAAGGCATTAATGTCAGCACTGGCACTGGGCCTGCCAGACCTATCAGAACCATTTGAACTATTTGTGCACAAAAGACAGCATCTGGCACTGGGGTGCTGACCCAAAGATTGGGGGAATGGAAAAGACAAAAAGACCTATAGGATGTGAATAAAGGATGGCCAGGATGCCTACGAGCTGTGGCTGCAACAGTTCTCTTGATATAAGAGGCCCAAAAACTGACAATGAGATAACAACTGACTGTTTATATCGGTATTGGAGCAAAAGGAGGGACGTTGGTTATCCCCTAGCAGAATGGTCAAGTACCAGGTTGTCCTCCTGGAACAGGATGATGTGAGGCTTAAGACAACCACTGTGATAAACCCTGCTATTTTCCTCCAGTCCAAAACTAAGGACCAGGAATCCTTAGAGCCTGACTGTTTGTGAACCATAGAACAGGTGTACACCAGTGGCACAGATCTCAAGGATGAAGCACTCACTGGCCCAGATCTGGAGCTGTACACTGATGGAAATAGTTTTCTTTTTGAGGGAAAGAGGATGCCTGGATATGCTGTTACCACCACCAATGAGGTAATTGAAGCTGAAGCATTGCCTGTAAGTACATCAGCACAAAATCAGAATTAATTGCCCTTCAGAGAGCTCTTGAAATATCTCAAGGAACGAAGGTAAATATATGGACTGATTCTAAATATGTCTTTGGGGTGGTACATGCTCATGGAGCAATTTGGACAAGCAGTACAGAAACCTGAGAAAGTGGCGATAATGCATTGCAAGGCTCCCCAGTTTGGAAATGCTGCAGCACGTGTAGGTAACAGATTGGCAGCCAAAACAGCAAAAGAGGTGGCAGAGAAGGGCATCCTGGTCTAATACCTGTAAGGGAGTTAAAACTGACATCTGGAGCACCAAATTATAGTAAAGCAGATAAAAAAATTGTCCCTAGTGTTAAAGGCAACTGAAAATGAGGGTGGGTGGTTGATAACCCCTGAGGGTCCAATTATCATTCTGCTACAACTGATGATTACAATAGTTGAAGAAAACCAGAGAAACACATTGGGAGAAAATTGCCAAGATGATAACAGAAAAATATGCAGTGTGTTTGAAAAACAACCCAGTAAACAGAAAAAGGCCTCCACCAGGTAAAACCAGGAGGGGAAGCACTCCTGGTGATTACTGGCAAATAGATTTTTCTGAATTGCCGAGACAAAATGGCTCGATACCTTTTGTACTGGTTGATACTTTAGCGGGATGGCCAGAAGCCTTTCCCTGCTGCACCAACAAAACTAAAGAAGTTGTTAAGTGTTTACTAAAGGAGATAATACCCAGGTTTGGGGTACCAATGGGAATGTCATTAGATAGAAGGCCTCACTTCATAGCAGAGATTTTACAACAAATCGGTACAGTTCTGGGAATAAAATGGGACCTACATACCCCTTGGAGTTTTAGTTCCCAGCATCACAATTATTGACAAGCCACCTTCACAAGGTGGAGGGGTAAGAAGTTTCCTTAAACCAACAAAGAGGGTCCATAATGAATGCTATAGCTGACAGGCTCTCTGAGTTACATAGGTTTGCAAGGTGGTTTTTCCCATGGCTTGGGGTAAGTGAATTAGAAAAAACTATAGTGAATATTTCAACAGTGATAGAGAACATTGAGAATAGAACCATTGATGCCATACAGGCTCTGCAAATTGAAGTATCTAGCCTGTCAAAGGTAGTGATCCAAAACAGGATGGCCCTTGATTTATTATTGGCTTCACAAGGCAGTGTTTGCCCAATCATAAACATGAGTTGTTGTGTGTATATGGATTAAAGTAGCAGAATCTCTATGGATTTGGGAGAGATCGGGAAACAAAAATTAATATTATATGGAGTTGCTAAAAGCAACACTTCCTGGGATTTTGAGGGAATTTGGCATAAACTAACTTCTTGGATGCCAAATTGGACTTGATTAAAAGAATTGTTTCTATTGATTCTTTTTATCATAGCAGTATATATAATCACTTGTATAATGATCCAATGTTGTAATTGTTGCTCTAACCTTTGATGGAAATATAAATTGACATGAGAATTGAAACTTAATAGCTATGAACCCTCAAAAGAAAAGGAGGGGATTGATTGTTCTGAAAGAACATACCCTTCCACTTAAAAAATGTGACATTGAAAGATAGGTACATATCAGCTAGGCATAGTCAAGTTTTTAGTAGATTTGTGGTGCCGAGTTCTAGCAATAAGGCAGATAAGGTAGTGATGTTAGAATAAACTAGTTTTGTGGAGATAGGAGTGTTGTAAACAGACCAAAAGATGAACTAAGCATGCACCAAAGAAGCATTCAACTAAAAGGCACAGTGACAAAAGTCCTACAACCACCAGAAAACCCCCAAAGTGGATAAAATGGTATTAGTATGCATGGGAAAAGGACATTTAAATGTATTAATGAGTTATTGGAAAATAAATGAATATGCATGTTTTGATAGTATAAAGCTTTTGTGGAGAGACGAGTCGGCATGCACGATAGGTGGAGCGATCCCCCGTGCATCCGGCGCCGTAATAAAGAATGTCTGCTTCTTAAGACTACATTTTGGTGTTAAGAAGTTTATTCTCGATTTCAGTGAAAGCAGAAAATATGCAATTAACTGAAGGACACACTAAAATATCCAAATTACAGATGCCCATAAATACAGACCCCTTAGCATTACAATAACCTTTGAAACCCTCACCCATTCTGGATGCACCACCCCTCACTGAGAATACACCAGCAGAAAACATTAGTTTTACAGATGCTTCAGCAAAAAGGGTAAATGGTAAATGGCAATATAAGGCCCTTGCATTAGATATTACCACTGGCAAACAAGTAGTAGAAGAAGGGAAGGCAGTGCACAAGTAGGAGAAATAAGTGAAACAGAAATTCATTCAATAGCCAATGTGACTATTAAGTGGGTATTCTTTATTACAGTGCTGAGGTCACACTGGGATTTGTCCACCCACGTGCTCCCACTTAGCATTGGGTTTAGTAAGTATTTATTTACAAAAGTATTACATATTCATAGTTTTTCCCACACCTTCCTGTTATCTCAAGTCTTCATTGTGTGTTAGGCTTATTTTACATATCCACAAGGCTGTCTTATCAGTTCCTGTTGTACTTGCTAAGCCAGTCTCATTTACGCAATTAAGCAATAACCTCAGGGCCTCAAATTCATAAAAGCAGTTGTTTTAGCAGCACAGAACTGGGAAGTAAATAGATCCCCAGTCTGGAGAAACAAAGATTGGCAATTATTACTAGATATAGCCAGGAAAAGACCTTTCAAGGTGAGATGGGTAAAAGCTCATGCTAAGGATAATCAACCAGTCACAAAATGGAATCAAAAAGTAGATGAGCTAACTAAAATTAGGAAAATCACCTTAAATCCTCAGTGGTATCAATTGGGAGAATGGTTACATCCAAACCTAGGCCACACAGGTAAAGAAGCACTTCACATTGCTGCACAAAGTAAAGGCTGGCTTATAAACAGGAAAACTTGTGAAACTATTCTTACACAATGTCATCAGTGTAGATTGAAATTCCAAGCAGATCATCCTCCTAAAGCACCATCCCTACATCACAGAATCACAGAACTTTAGGGATTGGAAGGAACCTCGAAAGATCATCCAGTCCAATCCCCCTGCCGGAGCAGGAACACCTAGATGAGTTCACACAGGAAGGTGTCCAGGCAGGTCTTGAATGTCTCCAGAGAAGGAGACTCCACAACCTCCCTGGGCAGCCTGTTCCAGTGCTCTGTCACCCTCACAGTAAAGAAGTTCCTCCTCAAATTTAAGTGGAACCTCCTGTGTTCCAGCTCACACCCATTGCCCCTTGTCCTACCATTGGACACCACTGTGAAGAGCCTGGCTCCATCCTCCTGACACTCACCCTTCAGATATTTATAAACATTAATGAGGTCCCCCCTCAGTCTCCTCTTCTCCAAGCTAAAGAGGCCCAGCTCCCTCAGCCCTTCCTCATAAGAGAGATGCTCCACTCCCTTCATCATCTTGGTGGCTCTTCGCTGGACTCTCTCAAGCAGTTCCCTGTCCTTCTTGAACTGTGGAGCCCAGAACTGGACACAATATTCCAGATGTGGCCTCACCAGGGCAGAGTAGAGGGGAAGAAGAACCTCTCTTGACCTACTAACCACAGCCCTTCTAATGCACTCCAGGATGCCATTGGCCTTCCTGGCCACAAGGGCACAGTGCTGGCTCATGGCCATCCTGCTGTCCACCAGGACTCCCAATTCCCTTTCCCCTACAACTTAACAGTCTACATGACAAATTGATTACATCGGACCATTCAAATCTTCTGCAGGACATCAGTACATCCTCACAGAAGTAGAAGTAGCCTCTGGCTTGCTCATGGCAACTGTGTCAGAAATCCAATGGACAAAATACAGTCTGAGGGCTATAGGTTTGGTTTTCAAACCTACTTACTCCTGATGTTATCCAAAGCGATAATGGCTCACATTTTTCTTGCAATGAAGTGCAAGATTGGGCAAAACAAGAGGGAATTAAGAGGGTATTTCATACCCCATACTAAGCTAAATGTGGTGGTTTGGGTGGATTCACCCTTTTGGCTTGCACCTTACAGCCAAACACAGCCTGCTCTATCACCCTCCCCCCACCTCATTCAGGGAGTAGGGAATTGGAAGGAAAAGGGCAAGGAGACTCATGGGTTGAGATAAAAACTAATTACTAATTAAAATAAAATGATGATGATAACACCAGTGATAACAGACTATACAAATGAGTGATGCACAGTGCAATTGCTCACCGCCCGCTGACCGATGCCCGGCCTGTGCCAGCCAGTGATCCCGGAGCCGAGACAGTCCTGAAACTGAAACCCTGGAAGAGTGAGCCCGAGCGATCCCCGAGAGAATACCCCTGTCTTCCAGTCAGCCCTGGTTAATGTACTGACATGACGGGATGTGATCTGGAATATCTCATGGGCACATCCCAATGCCAGTTTGGGCTTTGCTATTCACTGCGCTTCTCCCTCCCAGTCCTAATGCAGCTGTGAACGGCCAAACACGGTGGCCTTGAGCTCCAGCAGCAACTCACAACATTAGTACTTTTATCAATGATGTTCTCAAAGCAAGTCTGAACTGAAACCAAAACACAGCTCTTCTAACTACTGAGAAGAAAATTAACTCTATCGTAGAAAAACCAGGACAAGTGGCTTGACTCTTGGGCACAACAGCATCTGTATGACGTGTCTTCACAACCAGTCTCTCTAGCCGAGCAGCAATGTCTTGCCATAGTTCAGCAGCCCAGATGGGTTTGCCTCTGTGCTGCCAGTTGCTCTGTTTCCATTGCTGTAACCACCCCCACAGGGCATTTGCCACCATCCATGAGTCCGTACAGAGGTAGAGCACTGGCCATTTCTCTCGCTCAGCAATGTCTAAGGCCAGCTGGATGGCTTCTACCTCTGCAAACTGGCTCGATTCACCTTCTCCTTCAGCAGCCTCAGCAACTCATTGGGTGGGACTCCACACAGCAGCTTTCCACTTCCGATGTTTCCCTACAATACAACAGGAGCCATCAGTGAACAGGGCATATCGCTTCTCATTATCTGGTAGTTCGTTATATGGTGGAGCCTCTTCAGCTCGTGTTACCTCTTCCTCAGGTGACATTCCAATTTTTTTGCCTTCTGGCCAGTTTGTGATCACTTCCAAAATACCTGGTTGATTTGGGCTTCCATTTTGAGCCTATTGTGTGATCAGCATAACCCACTTACTCCATGTGGCATCAGTTGTGTGGTGTGTACAGGGACCATTCCCTTTGAACATCCAGCCCAGCACTGGCAGTCGGGGGACCAGGAGGAGCTGAGCTTCAGTATCAATCACTTCTGAAGCAGCTCAAACTCCCTCATATGCTGCCAACATCTCCTTTTCAGTTGCAGTATATCAGATCCTCTGTATCCCCGACTCCAAAACCCAAGGGGTAGACTGTTGTAGATCACTAAGAGATATTGTACAATCAGGCTGCAGTAAGCCAGCTTAGGCCCTTGACATAAGTCAGGGTAAATTATAAACAACCTTAACTAAGCTGGGAAAAAGAAGGGAGCTGGTAACCGCAAAGTAAGGAGTATCCTGTTGACGTCCTTGGGACGTGAACAGAGCAACACCACCTGTTATAACAAAGAGAAAGTTCCCAGGAAAATTAATGAGCCAATCAGTGTGGGTCTTTGGGAATATGCATGAGCTTAATTGGCCGCTGTATATAAGGAGCACATATGTAATCAATAAACGGAAGCCTGCTGAAATCTGCTGATCATCACATTTTGAGTGTCTGGGTTTTCACTCCGTCACGACAAATGGCACTCAAACAGGGACCCTAAAGAGGGCAAGGATGGGACTCTAAAGAGAGCGAGGATCGGACCCTACCCTGCGGCCATGACGTGACGACCCCTTTGCAACGAGGGAGGCTGTAAGAGCCCTGGAAGGTTTTACAAAGTTGCAACGGTGCTGACGATTAGGTATGGAAAATAGACAAGCAATGTATGGTCTGCTCAAATGCTTTTTAGAAAAGCGGAGCACCCCAGGGATTGAGAGGGAGGAATGGCGAGCATTCGGGGATAAGATTTTTGACAAGGTAGCTAAAAAATTAATGAAGCCATGGCAGGCGGTGATTAATGCTTTAGCTCAGCATGAGGCGGAGCAGAAGGCTGCTGCCGAGCGCCCATCGCAGCGTTTTCTGCTTTTCCCCCTTTCCTTCCCCCGCGGCAATGGCGGCCGCAAGGGCTCAGCCGGGAGGCGCCAGGACTTAACTCGCGGAGCGACCTGGCCGGCATCCACCCCACCTCCCCCCGCTCCTCTCCTCCCCCCCTCTCCTCTCCTCCCCCCCGCCGTTTCTCTTTCCCCCCTCCCTGCCGTTCGTCTTTCCCCCCCCCCCTCCTTCCCCCGCTCCCGCCGGCCTTTCTCTCCTCCTCCTTCCTCTCCTCCTCCTTCCCCCACCTTGTTTTCTCGGGCAAGGAGGGAGCCGCGGTGCGAAGGGAAGAAGGGAGGGGAAAGGGACCGAGCCAAGCCGCCCCCCCGCTTCCCCCCCCGCTGCCCCCACCGCTGCTCCCACCGCTGCTCTCCCCGCTGCGTTCCCCCCTGCCCCTCCCCCGGGGAAAGGGGCCGAGCCGGGCCGTGCTGAGTTCCCTGTGGAGGCCGCGTCCCCCGCCGCGGCGGCCGCGGCGGCCGCGGCCCCTCCCCCAGCCCCTCCCCCGGCCCCTCCCCTTGGCGCTCCCCCAGCCCCTCCCCCCGCCCCTTTTCTTGCCGTTCCCCCTGCTCCCCCCCCTCCTCCCGACCCTCCAATTGCGCAGGCGCCGGTCCTGCCAACGGCGTTTTCCCCTGAACGATGCAATTCGCCGGCAGCTGCTGAACCGGCTCCCCCGCCGCAGTATATTCCATCAACACCCCAAGCAAATACTAATCCTTTTTTTGGGGAAGGTCAAAGGGTAGCTCAGGAACGTGAGGAATGTTGGAAGGAGATTGCGATTAATATCGCTGCTAAGGGAGATATAGAAACTGCCAGAGAACTTGCTTATGCATTTCCGGTAGACTATTCTGGCCCCAACATTACACTTAAGATTCTCGATTGGAAATTATTGACCCAACTGCGTGCAATTGTTAACGAGTCAGGCATAAAAGGAGAGCCGACTCGCCAAATGTTAGATTTTATTTGGGAGTCTGCTTTTCTGCTTCCGAGTGATATTCGGAGCATCACAAAATGTTGGGACCGAGAGAAGACCCGGACGCTCAAATATATAAAAAATCATCAGGCTTCTTCTTTATTGATTACACACATGCTTCTTATATACAGCAGTTAATTAAGCTTATGCATATTCTCAAAAACCCACACTGATTGGCTCATTAATTTTCCTGAGAACTTTCTCTTTGTTATCACAAGCGGTGCCACTCTGCCTGGCCTCCAAGGACAAGCCCTACTTCATGATTTCTAGCTTCCTTATTTCCAGTTTGATAAAAGTTGTTTTGTCTGAAGTTCTCAAGGAGAGTAGGCATCTTGGAGACTTCACTTATGTCAAGGGCTTAATGCTGCGGCCTAAGCCATTTTAATACCCTCACTGCTTTCTGCTAAAGGCTCTGATTGTACAAATATCTCTTAGTGATCTACAACAACAAAACTTGTATTAACACAGCACCAGCAATTACTATTTGGGGCACATTGGCAAGCACTCTGTCAGCAATCTGTGGCAATGCAGCGGGGAGCAGAGGACCCACTGCATGGAGTAACGTTAGAGGAACTCGTGGGAGTAGGAACATATATCAGGATAGAGGCACAAGCGCTGTTAGGACCAGATTAAGTACGGGAGTCCATGAGATTGGCACGCCAGGCACTCGATCAAATAAAGCAGCCAGGAGGTGCCCCATCATATATGGGAGTTAAGCAGGGAATGGAAGAACCGTTTGGCACTTTTATTGATCGAGTAGCTGGTGCCATTATTGCCTGTGGGGTTCCAGAATATTTGCATGGTGCTTTGCTAAAACAGTGCGCCATCCAAAACTGTAACCCCATCACACGAGGCATATTAGTTACACTGCCTGGGACATGGACAATTGAGGAAGCTTTAGAAAGAATGTCACAAATCCCTGTAGGACCTCAAGCTATGTTAGTGAATGCTATAAAAGAGCTAGGTAAGGGACTTAAAAGACAAGCAGAAGCATCTCAAAATCAAGTCCTAGCTGCTCTTGCACCTTTGCAATACCAAAAGGGTGGCACCACACGCCGCAATATTCGTCTATGATGCTTTCGATGTGGTGTCTCTGGTCATATACGAAGAGCATGCAACTCCGGAGCAGTGTGGTGCCAACACTGCCGGTCCGACACCCATGCCAGCGCAGCGTGTAAAAGATCACGATCGGGAAACGGGAAGCCGAGCGGAAAAGCCCGCCCCGTGACAACCCCAAGAGCGACAGCGTTTTCAGCGAATCAGGAACCCACCAGCGGCACAGCGACAGTACCAACGAACAACCCTTTCCTCTCCTACCAGCAACCCGAGGGAGCCTCGGGATGGACTTGGTAACCGCAATAGACATTGCCCTCATTGATAACCGACCACAGCGAGTTCCCACTGGACTTAAAGGACCTATTGTGATAAACGGTAAAGCTGTTGGAGCATTGCTTATAGGCTGTTCCTCAGCCTCTATGAAAGGACTACAAGTGTTCACTGGACTAATTGATGCAGATTTCACCGGAGAAATACAAATTATGTTGCAAACCCTCTTCCCTCCATGTTTTATTAAGCAAGGTACCCGGTTGGCCCAATTGGTTCCGTTTCCAGCGCTCACCCAAAAATTGGAACCACTGAATTCAATTGAGAGAGGCGATAAAGGATTTGGGTCTACAGGACTAACTGCCATGCTAACTGTGGGTCTGAAAACTCGACCACGCCGTACAGTGACAGTAGCACATCAGGGGCAATCGATTACCCTCACGGCACTGCTTGACACGGGTGCCAATGTATCCATTATAAGCAGCTATAACTGGCCCCAACATTGGCCCACCTTTGACTCAGATGCTACAGTTAGGGGGTAGGAGGACTCACTATTGCACGCAAGTCGCCCCCATTGCAATGGACAATAGACGATCAAATAGTGAACTGCTGTGTCTCCATTATCCCTTTACCACCCAGTGTTGCTGCCCTTGTGGGGAGAGACATTCTTGCTCAAATGAGCATGGTGCTCACTACCAACACGCCTTTTTAGGAGTGGCCATTGCTTGGACTTTCCCTATCCCGATCCGGTGAAAGACTGAGCACCCGGTTTGGGTTGAGCAGT
Organism: Caprimulgus europaeus; assembly: GCA_907165065.1. Next base: position 668,707 of record OU015537.1, read on the forward strand.
GGCCACTGAAAAGGGAAAGTTTGGAACAAGCACACGCCTTGGTTAAGGAGCAGTACAGCCAGGGACATCTGCAGCTGTCAACAAGTCCATGGAATACACCAATTTTTGTGATCCAGCAATGTTGCCAGAAGGATGGCCAGTGCTTGCTGTTGACCTCAAAGACTGTTTTTTCACAATATCTTTGCATGAGGCAGACAAGCAATGTTTTGCCTTCACCCTTCCTGCAATCAATAGGGAAGGCCCTGCTCAGCGATTCGAATGGACGGTACTCCCACAAGGCAGGCGTAATTCACCAACCCTCTGTCAGCTCTGTGTGGACTCTGCCTTGCAACCAATTCAAAAAGCGTTTCCAGACACTATTATTTACCATTATATGGACAATATTTTGTTAGCCCAAAACCAGCCATTTACAGAACAGCAACAAGAGTTTTTACGAGATACATTGAAGACAAAAGGTTTACAAATAGCACCAGAGAAGGTGCAAACTACTGACCCCTGATTTTCCACAGCCACTTCCACACTCTAATCCTGAGAATCGTCCAGAATGGGCACAACAACTCATTCGTGAGCTTGAACAGCAGGAAACTCCTTATAGAAGACACTGACCCGATTTGAATCCCAAAGGAACAACCAGGGGGACGGGGAATGATGATGATCTGGCCATGAGATGGCAAGGAGTGATAAAAAAGCTTTTGCTTGAGGGGGGCTTCCCCCTCCCTTTTCCCCGCCTTCCCTTCCCCTGCAGCTTCAACCACCGTAGGCCGTGACCGGAGAGCAGCTGCTCTGCTGCTGCCCAGCTTTTACCAAGAGACAGAACATCCATGAGACTCAGCTCCCCTTATTGATTTTGCTTCATCATGGGAACCTCCATGGCTTTCTCAAATAAGATCAACCTACATTCCAGACCCCCTAAAATTATGGTTTATGTTGCACTGCTTAATGTGGACCTGTGGCAAATGGTTAATGGTTTATACTTTGCATTGCACGAGAATCTGACTATTGTATGATTGGCATATATTTTGTGGTGTGAGTGAGTGAGTGAGAAAAGTGAAGGATCCTTCTTGTTTGTGTGTGACTGTCTGTGTTGTTTGAACGAATGAGAGGTTATAGTTCAATGTTGTAAAGGTAATTTTTCTTTGTGATTGTTTAATGTGTAAATGAAAATGAAATGGGAACTAAACAGACACTAAATGAGAATTTAAAAAGTTTAAAGAATCAGAGATAAATACGAAGTCATCACTTTTGTATGAGAAAGTCCCAGAGAACTGATACCTTGGGGTAGAGGCTGTGCTTGTGTCATTACAGATCCTGGAACACGGTGGATTTCAGTGAAGTGGATACGCCTCTGGTTGGAAGATGAAGTCTTAAGTTTATAGTTATTATTGCATTAAGATTTTTGTTAATTAGTGTTGTTTTAAGACCTTAAGCTGTAGTACCTAGACAGAACATGTGGGTAACTTTTGCTAATATAAGGAAGCAAGAATCACTGTGGCTTTCACTGGCTACGCCCAGGGATCCTTTTAGAACCTGTCTTATAGGAGTGCCTTTGTATAACTTTAAAAGCTTTTAGGATATGTAAGTATTGACAGCATTGTCACATTTAATGAAACACAAATTCAGCAGCTATGTAATCAGACATGGCCAAATAACAATTTTAAGCACTGTAGAAATGCTATGCTAGCTTTTAGATCTGTTTTCATAATCTCCCATTTAAACACATCTCTTATACAACCACAACACTCGACACAAGAGAAGCGTTTCTGATTTTGCTGACAATTGTAACGATCAGATACAGTTTTGGGACACTGCTGCCATGATCCTAACTGCGTTGTTTTCTCTAACATTGCAGCAGGAAAAGCATTAGGAGATGTGAAAAGGCTAGGTTGTTGGATAGCTAAATAAACAAATCTCACGTCACAAATTCTCACATAGATGTTAGTAGACATTGATAGCATTAGACATGCAACACTGCAAAATAGAGCAGCAATTGAAGACCACTCAGAATCAATTCATATGGCCATTAGAAGGTTAAGGGAAAATGTCAAACAGTTGAGGGTAAATAATGATAATTGGTTAAGCGAGTGGTTTTTACAAGAATGAATCTCTTCACTATTAAAGTCAGGATTTAAGATGCTATTTGTAATTTTGGTAATCCTTTTATTAGTGCCTTGTTTGCTATCGTGTCTGCGAAGGGCCCTGCAGAAGATGGTGAACAACGCCTTTGTGGTACAGAAACAAAAAGGGGAATTGTTGGCCTTTAAGAGCCCAAGATACAGGCGGTTTCGGCCTTGAGCAATTAATTCCTGACTTTTAGTGAAAAAAAACAAAATAAAGACACAAGATAAGAAAATTCTAATATAATTAGTCAGAAGTAAAAAGAAGGCTTTAGATGGCTCGGTATTATAATCTTGCTTTGCATTGTAGCACGTATATTATTTTCTTGTATAGCCAAACGTGTGGAGCAACTTACCCAGAACATCTTTTTAGCTCAAAATAATAAAAACGGGGGAATTGTGGGAAACTGTTGGCAGAGCACCACACACATCTGGTGTAGGTGCTGATATGTCAGGGTCAATGGTGAGTTTTCCCCTTCTTTCCACCCTCTATTATTTTTTGTGTTGTTTTAATTTGTCAAATTACAGAGAATCTATATATGCAAAATTGCAATGGTTAAAAGACCACACTCAGAAGATTGTTAAGAACATAAACCTGTTTGATGCATGATTAACATTTCTTTTTGGCAACCTGTAAAAATTGCTTATAGATGTGTAATGAAAGGAGTACAGAGTGTCACTGCTGCAGCCCTGATTGTACAAAAAGAAAAAGGGGGAATTGTTGTAGATCACTAAGAGATATTGTACAATCAGGCTGCAGTAAGCCAGCTTAGGCCCTTGACATAAGTCAGGGTAAATTATAAACAACCTTAACTAAGCTGGGAAAAAGAAGGGAGCTGGTAACCGCAAAGCAAGGAGTATCCTGTTGACGTCCTTGGGACGTGAACAGAGCAACACCACCTGTTATAACAAAGAGAAAGTTCCCAGGAAAATTAATGAGCCAATCAGTGTGGGTCTTTGGGAATATGCATGAGCTTAATTAACCACTGTATATAAGGAGCACATATGTAATCAATAAACGGAAGCCTGCTGAAATCTGCTGATCATCACTTATTGAGCTGTCCGGGTTTTCACTCCGTCGCGACAGTCAACCTCGAGTCTCCCCTGGTGCTTTCTGCCAGAGGCTCCAGGTTGGGCCATTGTCTCCACCTGCTGTGTAGAGCACATTTTTAACGTCTTGTCCTGTCCAGACTGGCCCAAGGGCTACTGCATGGACTATCTCCTGTTTGATTAGTTCAAAGGCTCGTCGTTGCTCAGCACCCCATGTGACATCATTCTTCTTTCGGGTCACCTGGTAGAGAGGGCTCACGATCTCACTGTAATGTGGAATGTGCATTCTCCAGAGACCCACAACGCCTAAGAAGGCTTGTGCTGCCTTTTTGTTAGTTGGTGGGGACATAGCTGTTATTTTATTGGTCACATCCTTTGGCATCTGATGACGTCCATCTTGCCACTTTGTTCCTAAAAACTGGATCTCCCATGCAGGTCCCTTGACCTTGCTTTGTTTTCTGGCAAAGCCAACTCTCAGGAGGATTTGGATTATCTCCTTCCCTTTCTCAAACACTTCTTCTGCTGTGTTGCCCCACACAATGATGCCATCAATGTATTGCAGATGTTCTGGAGCTCCACCCTGCTCCAAGGCAGTCTGGATCAGTCCATGGCAAATGGTGGGGCTGTGTTTCCACCCCTGGGGCAGTCAATTCCAGGTGTACTGGACACCCCTCCAGGTGAAAGCAAACTGTGGCCTGCACTCTGGTGCCAAAGGAATGGAGAAGAACGCATTGGCAATGTCTATGGTGGCGTACCACTTGGCTGCCTGTGACTCCAGTTCATACTGGAGCTCTCACATGTCCGGCACGGCAGTGCTCAGTGGTGGGGTGACTTCATTCAGGCCCCGATAGTCCCCTGTCAGTCTCCACTCCCCATTAGACTTCCACACAGGCCATATGGGGCTGTTACAGGGAGAGCGAGTCCTGCTGACCACTCCTTGGCTCTCCAGCTGACGAATCAGTTCATGGATGGGAATTACGGAGTCTCGGTTGGTGCGATATTGCCGCCGGTGCACTGGTGTGGTAGCGATGGGGACCTGCTGGTCTTCGACCCGCAGTAATCCAACAGCAGAAGGTTCCTCTGAGAGACCAGGCAGAGCAGACAGCTGTTTGATTTCCTCTGTCTCCAAGGCAGCTATGCCAAAAGCCCACCGGTACCCTTTTGGGTCCTTGAAGTACCCTCTCCTGAGGTAATCTGTGCCGAGGATGCACGGAGCACCTGGGCCAGTCACAGTGGGGTGCTTCTGCCAGTCATTCCCAGTCAGGCTCATTTCAGCCTCCACCACAGTCAGCTGCTGGGACTCCCCTGTGACTCCAGAAATACAGATGGATTCTGCTCCTTTAAAGTCTGATGGCATCAGGGTGCACTGGGCACCAGTGTCCACTAGAGCTTTGTACTGCTGGGGGTCAGATGTGCCAGGCCAACGGATACACACAGTCCAGTAAACTCGGTTGTCCCTCTCCTCCACCTGGCTGGAGGCAGGGCCCCTCTAATCTTGATCATTCTGCCAATCACCATCATATGAGTTCGAGCAGCTCGTGTGAGCGTCTTATAGATAGAGATCTGAAGGGCATCTGCATTGTTTGTGGGAGCAACCACTGGAAACTGGAGCAACTTTCTTGGAAGAACTCCCTTTTGTGTTTGTTTTTCTTCGCAGCTCACGGACACGTGCCTCTAGGGCTGAGGTGGGTTTGCCATCCCACTTTCTCGTGTCCTCTCCATGGTCACGCAATTCAAACCACAGTGTGCCCCGTGGAGTGTGCCGTTTCTCTCGGGCAGAGAAACGCTTGTTCTTATCACCTGAGACCTTGTTGTGTGCAGAGGAATTGGACATGTATTCCCGGAACTCTTGGGTCAGTTCCTCTACAGCTGAGATGAGGGAGGAGGACAGAGTGTCTCCATATGTCCGGAGGTGGCGAGCCATGTCATCCACCCTTGGCTCCTCTCCAGGTTTGAAGCTCAATACTGCCAGTCACTCGGCATACGATGCTGGTGCATTCTGTAGAACCTCCTGCCACATGCCTTGTGTGTGATCTGCGGAATCAAACCCTACAACTCGCAGAGAGTTATTTATAAAGCAGGTATGTTTCATTCGCTGGCGGGCGACAGGGTGGATGGCTCCATAAAGGCCCTGCGCCCCCGCTCTTTTACAAAGGCATTATTTAAAGTACACACACACCCATATTCATTAAATTTAGGATGGGTTAAGCTCATTAGTTCCAAGAAATTTTAACCTAAGTTCACTCCCATTCACGCTTGGGCACTGCCTCCTGTTGGTGCTTGTCAGCACCCTTGTAGACCTCTAGACCAAACAAAGCCAGCTCTCTTGCTTCAGCCTGCAGGTGTTGCACACCAGTTCCTTCTTCTCTTGCTCCAGACTGCTCGCACACCAGGCACCGCGAGGCCTTTGCTGATGGTGTGGAATAGCTTGTTAGTTCTTGTAACAGTTTCCCACCTAACACAGAGACAAAATGAAGCTAAGCTTATTTTCTAAAATCTAACTCTTAATACAGAAAATAAATGAATAAATCTAACTATATTTGATATGTTCGCAGATCACGTGCACGGGACTTCATCTGGATCTTTGGGTAACTGCTCGTCATTCAGGTTACTATAAATCACTTCCAGCACAGCTCATTCTCTCAAGCACTGGATGCCTTTTCTGTGGTGTCCCACTTCTTTAGATTATACAAAATATCATCCTTAAAGGTAAACCGTTTCTTCACACTTGACAGGAGTCGCTTCCAGAGGCTGAGGGTCTGTACCTCTCTCCCAATCGCTTAGTCAGTGCCACTTTCTCTAGCAATGGATTGTGGCGGATGAAATGACCGACACCGAGATGTGTTCAGGCATCAGCACTTTATTGAAGCTTCGCAGTGCTTATATATCCTTTTTTCCTCCCCATGCCCTAAGCACGCGGCACTCTCTCACTTTTGATTTCTTACTGCTTATCGCACACACTGCAAGCACGCGCCAAGACAACTGACATGATTGGATAAATCCACCTGCTCACGAGCCATTCTTTCACTTCTGACTGGTTACTGACTACAGCTCACAACCATCCTTATCTTGTCTCATACACAGTCTTGCTTGTTTTTTCCACTTTGTTTTACTTTTCACTCAAGGTCAGGAATTAATTTCTCAAGGCTGAGGCTGCCTGCAGCTTCGGCTCTTAAAGCACCAACAGGTCAGCTGTCTTGTCTATGTCCCCTCCCAAGACCTTCCCCACCCCCAGCCTACTGCGTAGGGGGGAAATGCTGGAGAGCCAGCCTTGGTGCTGTGGAGCACTGCTCAGCAGGAACCAACACACTGGTGTGTTAGCAACACCCCTCGAGCCACCAATACAAAACACAGCACTCTGAGGGCTGCCACGGGGAAAATCAACTCCATCCCAGCCAGATCCAATACATAGTATAAAGCTTTTGTGGAGAGACGAGTCGGCATGCACGATAGGTGGAGCGATCCCCCGTGCATCCGGCGCCGTAATAAAGAATGCCTGCTTCTTAAGACTACGTTGGCGTTAAGAAGTTCATTCCCGATTTTGGTGACAGTAATACTTCTAATTTTTATGAAGTAAATTTTTGTGGGATGTTCTTTGTTTTTCAAAAACATGGATAATCTGCTGAGAGCTTCTGTTTAACACTACTTTGTAGATAAGAGAGTCAAGTATGGGAGTAAAAAAAAGCCCAACAACAAACAGGGTTATGCCTTGTTGTGGGTAGAGAAAGTCAGAGTGAGTTATGCACTTCACTTGTGAGTGAGATATAATAATATATTTATTGATATAATATAGTGAATTAACAAAGTTTAAAGTTCACTTTGACATTCATTTAACAAGATTTGATTGTGAGGTTCTCTTGATTATTTACTGCATAGAGGACAGGGTCAGACAAAAATGTCATGGAGACCCTCCCCTTGAGTCACAAAGTTTCAGAAAGGACCCCCTTGCTTTCTAAATTCCTACTCAGAGAGGAGTCTAGGTGTGGCTAGATCCAATCCTAGTCCCAGACTTGATCAATGGTTTATGTCTAAAGGATTATATATGCACAATCAATCCTTTATATCACTTAGCTAAGATTTTGCATTTTAGCATGCTATTAGTCACTTACCGAGGTCTTGTTGTGGCAAGGAATCTCTCAACCTTGAGGAGTAACTTTGAGAGGCGTCCCTAATCAAGGGGACATCCTGGAGTGCAGCCCACTGTCATTTCAGGAGAGCTCTACGGCCCCCTTTACTGTCCACTATTTATGGAGTAAGATGATTGACCTATAGTCATATTTGCATACCAGCCGTATTTCGGTTGGTGCATGCTCAGTAAGTCCTCTGCTGTTGAAGCAAGTTGCACAAGATAGCCCTTGGCTATTGTGTTATCTGTCTCCCCTGAGCCGGATGCATCTAGCATGATCAGATAGAATCCATTATGGTCACCACTGGTGGTTATCACTTGAACAGGGTAACAGGAAATAAAGATCAAGTTGGGGGTGGGGGAACACACCATCACATGCCTTATTTTTGTTTGATCTCAAAACGGATTTTTATAAATACAGTAAGAAGTTGGGAAATCTTTAGTGCCTGAATTGTGCTAAGTACTCTATGAAAAGATTGTAAATTCCTGTTCTGGACCACAATTCCCATTTGGCTATTCGAGAACACTGCTGCATAGACTTACAGGGATCTAGTCTAAAATAATACAAATAATGGAATTGTGCATACTGAAACTGAGATGATGATTTTTGGATACTGAAATTGCATCTCAATTGATAGCTTACATGCAAAGATTTAGTTCTGCAATCCCAAACATAAATACAGGCTGGGTAATAAGTGGATTGAGAGCAGCACTGAAGCGAAGGACTTGGGAGTGGTGGTGGACGAGAAGCTGAACATGAGCCGGCAATGTGCGCTTGCAGCCCAGAAGGCCAACTGTATCCTGGGCTGCATCAAGGGAAGCGTGGCCAGCAGGTCGAGGGAGGGGATTCTCCCCCTCTCCTCCGCTCTGGTAAGGCCCCACCTGGAGTACTGTGTCCAGTTCTGGAGCCCCCAACACAAGAGAGACATCGACCAGTTAGAACGAGTCCAGAGGAGGCCACGAGGATGATCCAAGACCTGGAGCACCTCTCCTATGAGGACAGGCTGAGAGAGTTGGGGTTGTTCAGTCTGGAGAAGAGAAGGCTCCGGGGAGATCTTACGGTGGCCTTCCAGTACCTGAAGGGGCCTACAGGAAAGCTGGGGAGGGACTTTGGCCAAGGGCAGTTAATGACAGGACAAGGGGAAATGGCTTTAAGCTGGAAGAGGGGAGGTTTAGATTAGATATGAGGAAGAAATTCTTCACTGTGAGGGTGGTGAGACACTGGCCCAGGTTGCCCAGAGAAGCTGTGGCTGCTCCTCCCTGGAAGTGTTGAAGGCCAGGTTGGATGAGGCTTTGAGCAACCTGGTCTAGTGGAAGGTGTCCCTGCTGCTGGCAGGGGGGTTGGAACTGGATGATCTTTAAGGTCCCTTCCAACCCAAACCATTCTATGATTCTATGATTAATAGACTTAAAAGCTTTTATGTAATGCATAGTAGGTATTCCTAGATCTGTCTTGAGTTTTGGTAATGGTATTTTCAAAGAATGAAAATCCATCTCATTCTTTCTGTTGCATGGTTTTATTTTCAGTTATTTTCTAAGTCTTAAACAAGATTTTATTTTCTGAAATTCCTTTCTGTGCTCCCAGAGTCCAACCTTTTTAAATCAAATGCTGTTTCATTGATATCAGTAACATTAGCAGATGCTAATACTATGCATAGAAAAGTTCTGAAAAAGTTAAATAGAGTATATATTAAAATACCATTCACCTGTTTGGCTATATGTCAGTGTGTTAACACCTCTGGCATGTACAGTATGGGAAAGGTAATCTTATTACTCTTAGCATACTTTATGTTAAACTGAATTGAAGTTAAAATTGAATTTTGCTTGAGGCAAGTGCAGGTGACAGACAAAAGATAAGATGCTATGTTTTATAGTCATAACAGAATGGGCATTACTATGAGCAAGGAAAAGAAGCCTTTCTGCTTCCCACTCAGCTGTCATATTGTCAGAACATATGAGAGAATCTGTGTTGCTGCTTATGCTCTGCTTGTTCTGTGAATAAACACAGAACTTAAGGCTATAGAGCTGTGAATCTAACATCTTCCATCAGCATTGAATTTACTTAAATCTATGCTAGCTTGTGAGTACCAGGTTCATAAAGCTATAGGTCAGGACTAATGGTAATCTTTTCACAGACTGGGAACTATAGTTTATAGCTCTTCAGATTTTCAGGAAATGCAGTATAATGTGCGTAAAATAAATGGAATGTATTATGAAACTTTGATATTCCCATTTTGGATTCTAGAAAGATATATGAAAACTAAGTTAAAAATTAAGCTTGAGAAATACTTAAATGTGTACTTTAGCTTTAAAAGATATCAGTTTCCCTGGTATTTAGTATGTCTTTGCACACTTAAAATAATCATTCTAGACTCTGTTGCACTTTCAAGTTATGAACATGATTTAAAACCATCACTTGACTGACCTCATTGGAGTATAAACCGCAGTTCATATTATAGCAACTTTCCAACTAGATAACATGAGTGATTTGAGGTATGCCAACTTAAATAATTTTAAGATGGAGCTGCACAGTATCAACTAGGAGTACTTTGTTTCCCTTCTTTGTGGGTAGGAATGGTGGCATATATCAAAGCAAGATGGCTTTAGGTCTAATGCAAAATTAGGTTCGAAACTATAACTGTTAGGAGTAATGTAGTAGTTTGTTACAGCTGAAGGATTAACTCACTAGTACAGTCTCTGTAGCATATTTGAGTCTAAAATGAAACAAAGGATCAAAAATCAGGAGGCTAACAAATATTGCTGTAATTAATGGAAGCTTTGTAACAAAAAAAAAAAAGAGCATGAGACACTTTAATTTTTCCTCATCCTAGAGAGTCACTCCTTGAATACTGGCCCAGTTAACTTTGTTTATGGTTTACCATAACAGTTTATGTGATGGGAGTTAGTTAATTATACTGATGAAGTCAGAGGACTTAATGTGATACCCTGTTGAAGATAGTAAACAATATAGTCTAATGTTATCTTCTCATTCTTGAAGACCTTTGAAAGTTTAACTGTCAAAGAGCATCTTTCCTGAGAGTGGACTACTGTTTTCTATGACTGGAAAAATGAGCCATGAAAACACAGCTGAAATGAAAGTAGTAATATTTAAATATCTGTGGTGCAAATGCTTACATTTCCTATACAAGCCTGTAGTGCCTTTCATTTCACTTGTTCCTAACCATGAGGTATTATGAGCCTACTAGTATCATATAACTCAAATGATTATAGGAAGAATGAAATTTCCTCCAGCATGTTAAGAATATATTTTTAATGAGTTATCTACCCTTATGTCTATTTGCATAAGCAAATATCTCCATAGTTTGTAATGTGCCACAAGGGAAGGGCATTCACTTGCTTTGCTCAAACCATTGCATTTTTAAATGTATTCTATCAGTCACTCTTTTGCTGAGATGTTGGACTGCAGTGCTCACTGATTTATTCTAGAATACTTCTTCCAGAGGATAACAAACCCCACTGCCTTATTGTGCTGTTTTTACAAAGCTGCCTTTTATATTAGAAATGGATTGCTTAAACAATATCCCACTTATTACTTAGTGTGATGGGTTAGCCTTGGGTAAAAGACAAACTTCCATTCAGCTACTCACTACCCCCCTCCTCCGATGGGATAGGAGGAAATAGGATTAAAAGGAATGAGAAAGCTTGTGGGCCAAGATAAAGACGGGGAGATTGCTTACCAATTACTGCAAAAACAGACTCAACTTGAAGAAAATTAATTTATTGCCAATTAAAATAGATAATGATTTGGGTAATGAGAAACAAGATGACAAACATTAAAACAAGACTCCCCCTCTCCCCCAACTTCACTCCAGACTCCTCTAATCCTCCACCCCAATGGTGCAAGGGGGTGAGGAATGGGTATGGGGGGGGTGTGTTTACAGTCAGTATATAACAATTTATCTCTGCTGCTCCTTCATTCTCTCTTTTCCCCTGCTCTGGCATGGGTTCTCCATGGGCAGCAGTTCCTTCAGGAATATCCATCTGCTTCAGCATAGGTTCTCCATGGGATGCAGGGAATATCTGCTCTGCCATGGCGATCTTCCTCCTTTCTCTGGCCTTGGTGTTCCCTCTGTTTCTCACTCTTTTTGTTCCCTTTCTGGTGTTTTCTACCATTTTAAAAATATGTTTTCACAGAGATGCTACTAGCTTTGCTTATTGGCTCAGCTTTGGCTGTTCTAGTACATGTAGAACCTTTTCCTTTTTATATGCCCAAATATTATCAATGCTGTGTCCTTTTATTGAAAGGAGAAATAGAATAATAATCTTCACAACCTGAGTGATGCAGATACTTGTGAGATTTTCTACAGGGAGAATTTAAATGTCTTACCCATTAATTAAGGAATAGAGTTAAGTTTGGAGGTTTGCTTGACACAACTAGGCCATTCTTAGCATAAGTATGAGCTAGCAAATATTGTGAGTTTTTGCTTTTTTAACAAAATGTTCTAACCTGGCTAACCATATACAGGGGCCCACCCCCCTGCAGGAGTATGATGTATACCGAGACAACTGCCTTTAGACACATATGCTTTGCTATGTAGGAAACCAGAAAAGTTAGTTATAATAAACAAAATAGAGCACTAAAGTTATGTAACCAAGCTGTTTGCTTATCAAAGAATAACCACAGAATGTATGGAATGTTTGATAAAATTGCTATATAAGCTAACTGAAATTTTACCTCGGTGGAGATGCGTTTTGATTTAGTAGGGTGCGGACCCTACACTCTCCCCGCTAGCAAAAATGGCATGCTATGCTAGTGTCAATAAAGGTGCTTTGGCTTACAGTCCGTCTGTGAATAGATTCCTTTGAATCACCCATGACTATAGAGTAAGTATTAATGCTGAAATACAGAATTGAAGATGCTTTTGCATTTATGAGAACATCTTGCCTGCCCTCTCAGTGATTCAAAACCTACCTAAAAATTGGAATACAAGCATATATTGTCACTTAATGCTACAGGGACAGGCAGGCTCTTCTAGAGATTTTTAGTTTATTGTTACACAGAATTTCTAGCAATTAGCATTGCTTTCAGTTAAACAGATTTTCTAGTTATCAGTGTAGCTTTCTTACTATCTAGAGTTTTTAGTTATCTAGACTTCTAAGTCACCAGATTGGGTCAAATTCTTAATAATCAGCATGTGGTACAGTAATCATAATCTAGCTTCAGACTTTACCTAAAAGAACATGAGTCACTCAATCCTTGGAGGAAGATGACAATGGTTGAGGTGTCCCTGACCACCAGGGGACCATGGGTTTTACCATCCAGCAACAGTTCTGGTCTAAGACTTGCAGCTGCTTGATTTTATAGTCAATATCTCATGTGCTGTTACTTCCCTGTTCCATATTGGGTGGCACCGCATTCCAACAATGCTTGGTTGGCAAATAATCTTCTCCTAATACTGATGGGGGGGGGTATCTGTTATATAAAGGGGGTCATCACATCCTGGTGACAACCACAGTGTTGAAAAGAAGAGAGAAGGGAGTGATATGTGATCGGCACACTTACATATTATGGCTGTTTGTCTTAGAAAATTATGTTGGTTACCCTAACCATGCTAACAGGGGTCAGGAGCAGGGGGTACTGATCACATGTGCATTAACAGAAATCATATTCTATATTCTGTAATGTGTGCATAGTAAGTGTATTCAGATTGGCAACAGATTTTATATGGCTTAAGTACTTAATGGTGTGTTCTTTCCATAGTATTGTAATATTGGCTGAGATTAACATAGCCTTGTTATTCCGGAATTAAAGTCTTTGCACAGAGTTATTTAGATGCAACTAGTGCTTTAACTTGTCTAGCCTCGTGTGCATTAACTTTCAGGCAGAGGTATACCCTTGGGTCCTGCTTTTCACTGTTGGCGGCCGAGCGGTAGCCACTTAGGGGAAGCGTCCGCCTCCCCCCCCCCGACAGTGCTGTCCAGTCTACATGGCTGCTTGTTAGCCCCTCTGAAGCACTAAATGTCGGCGACGCGTGCTGTGTTTGGCAAGGCTGCTCCCGGTGCCGAGAGCAGCAGCTTACCGTCGTTTCAGTAAGTGCTAAAAGTGACGAAACGTACGTTTTCAGGAAGCGGCTCTCGCCGGAGCCCTCACGCGTAGAGCGATGACCCGAAGTACGCAACTGTTTTCCGGCGGGCGGAAGGAAGGACGGAATGGACAACAATCTCCGGGGCGCGCCGCCTCATTGGCTGGGCGGCGGTGTTGGGCGGCACGTGACTGAGGGGCCCGTATTGGTCGCTCGGGTCGCCGATAGCGGGATTGAAGCACAAACGGTTTGCGGAGATGGGGTGAGTGTGTGCGTGATGTGATGGGGTGAGGCGGCTCGGGGCCTCCGGATCCTCGTGGCCTTGCTGTGGGGGGAACCGAGGGCGGCTCCCTGCGGTGCTGAGCCGCGCCTCTGACGGAGGCAGCAGCGCCGGAAAGGGAGAAAAAACGCTTTTGTGGTTAAAATAGGCAAAAAACCCAACCAACCAACCAAAAAAAACCCAAAACCCAAAAAAAGACTTGACATAACAAGGGGCGGGGGAAGAGGGGAACTGTATCTAAGGAAAGGAGCATCAGATAACGAAGAATGGAAGGGCTATATGGCGAGCAGGGCTGAGGTCGTCCTACCCCCTTGCGCTGCCACAGCGGCAGCTGCCGGCGAGGGTCATAAAGCCTCTACCGCTGTGCCCTGCCGCGGCTGTGCCTCCCTGCAGCTATGGGGAGAAGGGGGAAGGGAGGCAGGTTTTTCAGGACATACAGTCCTTGCCTGGGGGGTCGGAACATGAATATGTTCCTCCGGGGATAATGCACGTCCCGTTGTGAAACGGTAGGGAGCTCCCTTGCGTGTGATAGCAGCCTGGCGTTGTTAGTTACAGGACGCGGCGGTGCCGCCTCTGTGCTTCACTGCAGCAGCTTTTTCTCTTCGCTGGAAAATGAGAGCTGTAAAGGGACAGGAAGTTGGGCTGTGCTACTGCACTCAGAAATGTACTGATGGTGCCAACGGCGAGCTATGTAGCAGCAGAAATACTGAAGTTTCTTATAAGACGAACGTTGTATGTTTAACGAACCCTAAAATTCTCTGACGTATTAAAAATTATTGCTTAGAAAATATATGCTTAGATCTATGATTTAACCTTGTAATAAACAACCAAGCCTTGTAATCAAGGTAGGTTTAGTTTTATTTGTGAGGACAAAGTCAGTAAAGCAAAAGCACAGCGCTGGCTGCTTGACCCAAGTCAGAGGCACCCCGGGAAAGTCACGTTATCCCTTTATATACATTTAGGGTTGCATCAGTCACATACATATTCATTTTAAGGTTGGGTTATTATAATTAGTTTTAAAAAGGGGCAGGGTTATCCTAATTACTTTGGGGGGACTTATTAAGGTAAAATCCTGTCTTTTCGTGCACGTGCACTACTGCCCAGTGGTCGTGGGAAAGGTCCTTGGCAGGAAGGGCCACAGTTTTCTTCAGAGCGACCTCTTCACCCCTGGTGAAGGGGTTATCTGACCTCCAGACCACCAGTTTGGTTCTCTCCAGATGGTGGGTGCAGTGGTGTTTATACCTCCACAGTTCCTCAACTTCCCCCCTTTGTTCCCCCAGGATTGGTCATTTCAGGCCTCTCCATCAAATCCCCCATATGTCAGCAAAACAAAGAATTATTATGGCGAAAGCCAACAACACTCTCCCCCATCTTTCACAACCTGAATGCTCTGGGAAATGTTAATGGGTGGGTCCTTTCTCTTTGTCAGCTTTTATTCTGATAGTTAGGTCATTGCCATCAAAATACACTTCTGTTTTGCAAAACCAAGATTTTTTGGAAGATATATGCTGCTGAATTATTTGATTGTATTTACTATTTAAGTCAAAACTTAAAATCTTTTCTGTTGACTTAGGTGTAGGACTTTGACCGTGAACTGTAGGGTGCATTTTTTCATTTGATAATTTTCTTCAATGGATCAGCAAAACTCAGTTTAGATTGGTTTGGATAGTCATATGTTGAAAGATGCCTTTTAAAGGTGAAGCAGGAAATGTACAACTTTTTAGTTTGTATAGAAGTATTTTTATTAAATTGTTGTGCATATACGAATAATACAATATAGGTTAGTTAAAACTTAAATCTTTTTCCTTCTTCTGTTGATTGTTCTGTTGAAAGTGCACCTTAATATTTTTATGCTTTATTTTTTACTATTTAGTTCACTTTTTGCTGTTTCTAATGCACTTAATTTCTGAATATTTTATCAAAATTACAGTTCTTTGACAGTTCTACACCAAAAGTAGTTTCCTGGAACCAGATTTTTTTTTTTATGGAGACTCCAATAAACTGATAAAACATTTTTTTCTCCTCTTTAGTTCTGTTAAATGCAAAGATGCACAAAAAAGGTTTGATAAAGACAACTCTAACTTACTGAGTTTGCAACAAAGTCCTTGTTATTAAAACAACAAGCTCATAAACAACCAAAGAATATTTTTCAGTGATGGCTGTTTTCTACTCCTTCCCACATCTCTCTGATGATCTGGGCACAGTTAATGCAAAATGAATGAGTATAGTAACTGAAGGTATGAGATTTGTAACACTTCTGTTCCATTCATGGACACTCTTATTCCATACTGTTTTCTTAATTCTGTTTAACTATACCCAAAGCCTTAGAGCCCTTTTAGTGTCCTCATTATGTCTGTGTGTCCACATAGCCCAGATGAAGAAAAACAAACAAAATAACCTCCCTTTTACTGAGGAGGCATTTTTGGGTTTGTTCTTTGATGCATATAGGGATAGGAAGATTAAATATGTTCACAACAAAAGTCATTTTAGTAAGGCTTAGGCATGCCATCAGGTGGAAATACTCTGATTTTTTTTTTTTCAGTGTGCCTGGAAAAGGCATGGATATTTTTGTGCTCAGTCTGGAAAGAATCAAGGTAATGGGCTTTTATGATCTGAGGAGGATGGAGTATTTTTCAGTGAGTATACAAGGAGAGTATTAGAACCTGTGAAGGATAAGTATTTTTAGATTAGCAGGCCTGGAAAACTTGCCCCAAACTGAACTGGATAAGAGAGTCTCTGTTCCACTGATACTTTGATAAGTTCTTAAATGTCAAAAAAAGACTTGGGAGACTGCTGATATTTTGCCAGATTTGAAAAAGGACAAGCAGAAGGATATCTATATATAAACCATTTAACCTGAGGTCAAGCTTCAGACAGAAGAGTGGAGAAGCCGATAAAAGATTCAGGCAACAGAGCAATTGAATTAATGCAAATCAGCATGGTTTGATATATTAAAAGATTATGGCAAAATAAACCTTACTTGATTTTCTTGATTTTTTTTTTTTTAAGTGTATTGATAAAAGTAACTATATAAAAATTGTACATTTATGTCTGAAATTAGTAAGTGGAGCTTGCTTACCTTGGAACAACTCTGCAGGTTTTTTGCCCCTGTCAGCCCTGTTTGTCTTTTGCAAATACTCATATAATAGCTGTTGAACCATTGCAGTTAATAGCCCAGCATGTTAAGTTAAACACACACTTAGTTCAGATTATGCAGTGGTTTGGTAGCTGCTATGTGAGCAGCTCTCTTCCCTGGGTGGGAACCTTGCAGAGATGGGTAGGGCAGGCACTGTTCCAGCCATCCCAGCATTAGCAGTAATTGCTTGCAAGTCAGAACCCTTAGACTTCAGAAAATGTTTTGAAATATGTTAAAAGGATTAATAAGAAACTAATTTGAAAATCTCAAAAATATGCTTTAATGACAGTATGATCTACCACTGAATAAGTTTGTTTGTTTCCTGAATTCAGTTTTATATGCCCTTGAAGAAACAATTCCCTATTAGTCACCTGGGAGTGAATGACAAATTTAGCACAGGGTAGTTGGGTAAAATTTGGGCTGTAGAAAGAAATCAGAGTTGATAGTCCTTTCTAACAGTACTAAATTATAATCTAGATATAAATGAACTGTAGGCACAATGATCATAATTTGTTATCTTGTGAAAAAATCTTTGGTCATTAGCACATCTTCTTACCAGTAGTGGTGGTAGTAGAATGCTAAATTCTGTTTCCTTATTATCAAGTCAGACATCTGTTTTATTGCTCTTTCAACAAAGTTCATAATCCAAAATCAGCGTAATGAACTGGAGCCCCAGTTGACTTCAGTATTGTTTGGATTGGGCCTTACTAGAGAAAATAGTTTTGTTTTTTTTCCCACTGATTTTTGTTCTCTGAAGTAGCTATACAACTTATTCGCTAACAAAACAAAAAAATCAACCTCCATTATTGAATAATTGTTCAGTTGAAGATTTTTAAAGTTGAAAGAAATAGGTTGTAGTGAAAATATTGTCTATATGTATAGACAGTGCTAGTACTCTGTCTATATTGTTGAGAAAAAGACATGTTAGGGTTTTACATTTTAAATTATTCTTTAACTTCTATTCTGAAAAGACTAATTTGTTCTATAATAAATTCTGGTAGTAATAGCATTTATGACTGAAAAAAACCTAGTAATGGAGGCTGAAATATTTTAATAGGAAGATTTAATTAATAAGTCATAAATTGTTGAGCTTGGGGTTCTTAAACACAACCTCTTCAGGGTATGTTGAGTATATTGTTTATTGGTTTAAAATAAAAAAACCCCAAAATATAAAAATATAAGTTTTCAGAGAATATTGATGTTTTTGCCTGTCTTTATTGGGATTTTGGAATAAAAAAGCACATCTAAATTCCTGTTTACTGCACTGTTAATAACTAATAAAATTTTCTTAATGTAGAAAAATGCATGTCTAAATCTTAATAGTAAATTTGCATAAATTTAGGCTGATGATTAACTTTAGTGTCTGAAAGAGTTATATCCAACTTGAAATTCTGCTTTGATATGTGTATTTATGCAAACTGCTGATTCAGTACAGCATAGTGAAATTTTTTGTCATAATTTCATTTTACTTTGGTAAGAGATTTCTTCTCCTCTATCTCCTAAGAATGAGAAAATGGGTTAGGGAATAGGAGGCCTAGATTCTAGTAGTTTCTTATATAGATGGAGTTAAAGCCTGAAGTGTCTACATCCCCAGGGTTGTTTCTTGGAGTAAATCTAGCAATAGGGATATCTCCATTCTTCCATTTGAATCCAGATCACTCTGCAAAAAGAAACTTGGATTAGAGTTCAAAAGTGAGTTTGACTCTCAGTCATAATAGTGAATTTACCAAAGGTAGGTTGTGTTCTGTATCTTGTATTTTCTTTTGGATTGGATAAAGTATGAAATTGATGTTAGAACAAACAATTCTTCTTTCCTTTCCCCTGGACTCCCCAGTATGACTTCATACCTAGAGTGAAGAGTCGTATTTATTCTTGATTATCTTGTTAATGTGGCTAGTTATTTTAACTTTGAAATGCATGGGTGAGAATTTCTCAGTTGACAGAAGGATAATAATATCAGGTTCTTCATTTTATCTGACCCTGACCTTTCATACTGTTGTGGTTTAACCCTGGTAAGCCACTAAGCCCCACACAGTGGGATGAGGGAGAGAATCGGAAGTTGCAACAGTGCAAAAACTCATGGGTTGAGATAAAGACAGTTTAATAGGTAAAGCAAAAGCTGCGCATGCAAGCAGAGCAAAATAAAGAATTAATTAGCTACTTCCCGTTGGCAGGCATATGTTTAGACATTTCCAGGAAAGTGGGGCTTCTTCATCTGAATTACCCCCCCCTTGCTTCTCCTTTCCCCCAGCTTTTATTGCTGAGCACAAGGTCATATGGTCTGGAATATCCTGTTGATCAGTTGGGGTCAGCTGTTCTAGCTGTCCCCCCACCTCTCAACTTCTTGTGCACCCTCAGCCTACTTGCTGGTGGGGCAACCTGAGAAACAGAAAAGTTCCTGATGCTGTATAAGCACTGCTCAGCAGTAACTAAAACATTGGTGTGTTACTCGCTACTATGAAGAAAATTGACTCTATCCCAGCTCAAACCAGTACACATGCTAACCATGGATTAATGTAATGTAAGAAAAAGATACTCTAGCTAGAATTGACATACATGTAAAATATGGCACACAGCAGCTTCTGTCAATTAGATGTAAATAAACGTGTGATATACTTGAGTTAATTTCTATCACATCAGGTGCAACAAATTAAAAATTAAGTTTACTGTTTATGTGCAGTGGATTGGGTGGATTTACCCTTTTTGCTTGCAGCTTGCAGCCAAACACAGCCTGCTCTATCACCCTCCCCCCACCTCACCCAGGGAGTAGGGGAGAGAATTGGAAAGAAGGGCAAGGAGACTCACGGGTTGAGATAAAAACTATTGACTAATTAAAATGAAATGATGATGATAACAGTGATAACAGACTATACAAATGAGTGATGCACAGTGCAATTGCTCACCGCCCGCTGACCGATGCCCAGCCTGTGCCAGCCAGTGATCCCGGAGCCGAGACAGTCCTGAAACTGAAACCCTGGAAGAGTGAGCCCGAGCGATCCCTGAGAGAATACCCCTGTCTTCCAGTCAGCCCTGGTTAATGTACTGACATGACGGGATGTGATCTGGAATATCTCATGGGCACATCCCAATGCCAGTTTGGGCTTTGCTATTCACTGCGCTTCTCCCTCCCAGTCCTAATGCAGCTGTGAACGGCCAAACACGGTGGCCTTGAGCTCCAGCAGCAACTCATAACATCAGCACTGTTATCAATGTTCTTCTCATAATAAGTCTGAACCGAAACACTAAAAAGAAAATTAACTCTATCTTAGCAAAACCAGGACAGTATCCACCCCTTATTCCATACCATTTACGTCATGCTCGGGTTTCTATCTATATACATACACACACACACACACATATATATACATACAAATATCATTCCCTTAGTTTATGGACCATGCCTTTAAAATGTCTATAAGTTCATTTAGTCCATTACCTTGGGTTCTGTCTATCATGGCAGTCTTTTAAGATAGGAGAGATGATGTGGAGTTTGCACAGTCAATGGAGTAGGTGACGTTGGACACAGCAGGAGGATGGTGTGCAGTCTCTGTTGCATGCTCTATCTGGAGCTTATAGTTGGTATAACTGGTGTGGTCCATGCTCAGGGTCTGCAGTTTGAAGATGATGATCTCGAAGATGTTGTTGGGTGCCAACTCTGGTCCATCAGAGTTCAGTCTGCATTAACCTGGGGAGATTCTCAAAACAAAGCTGTTACTATATCACACAACAACCACAGCAATGATGGTACAGCAATTCACTGGCTATTTTCACCCAAAATCACATCTCCTTGAGGCACACATTGGACTTCCCCATCTTTCTGCATCACCCACCAAGTGCACCCAGGTCCTTGAGCAAAAACAATCCCACGAATGGGTTTGCCTTTACCCGAGGCAGGAATAACCCAGACTGTTTTCCCAGCATATTTTTAATGTGAACCACAGGGACTCTATCCCCTTCCACAGTACGGAAAA
This sequence comes from Caprimulgus europaeus, assembly GCA_907165065.1. The sequence continues at coordinate 689,428 of OU015537.1, forward strand.
GTCTTGATTGGGCAGGGCCAGCTCGGTTGGCAGATCCTCTGGTGTTGACTGACCAGGTGGCTTTTGCTAAGTGTGTGTCCCAGTGTTTGAAAGTTCCACCACCCATTGCTCTCAGTGTGGTTTTCAGCAGCCCATTGCATCGTTCGACTTTCCCGGAGGCTGGTGCATGGTAGGGGATGTGGTACCCCCACCCAATGCCATGTTCTTTGGCCCAGGTGTCTATGAGATTGTTTCGGAAATGGGTCCCATTGTCTGACTCAATTCTGTCTGGGGTGCCATGTCGCCACAAGACCTGCTTTTCAAGGCCTATGGAATGGTGCTTCAGGCAGTGGCATGGGGCACAGCATAGGTCTCCAACCACCCGGTGGTTGCTTCCACCATGGTGAGCACGTAACACTTACCAGTGCGGGTTTGTGGGAGTGTGATACAGTCAACCTGCCAGGCCTCTCCATATTTATAGTTTAACCATCGTCCTCCATGCCAGAGAGGTTTTAACCTCTTGGCTTGCTTGATCACAGCACATGTTTCACAGTCATGAGTAACCTGTGCAAGTGTCCATGGTTAAGTCCACCCCTCGATCACGAGCCCATCTATATGTTGCATCTCTTCCTTGATGGCCTGAAGAGTCATGGGCCCAACGACCCATGCCTTATGTTGCCAGTCTAAGTCGACTTGAGACACGTTGATCTTAGCAGCCTGATCCACCTATTGGTTGTTTTGATGTTCTTCAGAGGCTCGACTTTTGGGCACATGAGCATGTACATGACGTATCTTCACAACCAGTCTCTCCAGCCGAGCAGCAATGTCTTGCCATAGTTCAGCAGCCCAGATGGGTTTGCCTCTGCGCTGCCAGTTGCTCTGTTTCCTTTGCTGTAACCACCCCCACAGGGCATTTGCCACCATCCATGAGTCCGTACAGAGGTAGAGCACTGGCCATTTCTCTCGCTCAGCAATGTCTAAGGCCAGCTGGATGGCTTCTACCTCTGCAAACTGGCTCGATTCACCTTCTCCTTCAGCAGCCTCAGCAACTCATCGGGTGGGACTCCACACAGCAGCTTTCCACTTCCGATGTTTCCCTACAATGTGACAGGAGCCATCAGTGAACAGGGCATATCGTTTCTCATCATCTGGTAGTTCATTGTACGGTGGAGCCTCTTCAGCTCGTGTTACCTCCTCCTCAGGTGACATTCTGAAATCTTTGCCTTCTGGCCAGTTTGTGATCACTTCCAGAATTCCTTGGTGGTTAAGGCTTCAAATTCAAGCCCGTTGTGTGATCAGTGTGACCCACTTACTCCATGTGGCATCAGTTGCGTGGTGTGTAGAGGGAACGCTCCCTTTGAACATCCAGCCCAGCACGGGCAATGGGGGTGCCAGGAGGAGCTGAGCTTCAGTACCCATCACTGCTGGAGCAGCTCCAACTCCCTCATACGCTGCCAATATCTCCTTTTCAGTTGGAGTATATTTGGCCTCTGATCCTCAGTATCCACGACTCCAAAACCCAAGGGGCCGACCTCGAGTCTCCCCTGGTGCTTTCTGCCAGAGGCTCCAGGTTGGGCCATTGTCTCCACCTGCTGTGTAGAGCACATTTTTAATGCCTTGTCCTGTCCAGACTGGCCCAAGGGCTACTGCATGGACTATCTCCTGTTTGATTAGTTCAAAGGCTCGTCGTTGCTCAGCACCCCATGTGACATCATTCTTCTTTCGGGTCACCTGGTAGAGAGGGCTCACGATCTCACTGTAATGTGGAATGTGCATTCTCCAGAGACCCACAACGCCTAAGAAGGCTTGCGCTGCCTTTTTGTTAGTTGGTGGGGACATAGCTGTTATTTTATTGGTCACATCCTTTGGCATCTGATGACGTCCATCTTGCCACTTTGTTCCTAAAAACTGGATCTCCCATGCAGGTCCCTTGACCTTGCTTTGTTTTCTGGCAAAGCCAACTCTCAGGAGGATTTGGATTATCTCCTTCCCTTTCTCAAACACTTCTTCTGCTGTGTTGCCCCACACAATGATGCCATCAATGTATTGCAGGTGTTCTGGAGCTCCACCCTGCTCCAAGGCAGTCTGGATCAGTCCATGGCAAATGGTGGGGCTGTGTTTCCACCCCTGGGGCAGTCGATTCCAGGTGTACTGGACACCCCTCCAGGTGAAAGCAAACTGTGGCCTGCACTCTGGTGCCAAAGGAATGCAGAAGAACGCACTGGCAATGTCTATGGTGGCGTACCACTTGGCTGCCTGTGACTCCAGTTCATACTGGAGCTCTCACATGTCCGGCACGGCAGTGCTCAGTGGTGGGGTGACTTCATTCAAGCCACGATAGTCCCCTGTCAGTCTCCACTCCCCATTAGACTTCCACACTGGCCATATGGGGCTGTTACAGGGAGAGCGAGTCCTGCTGACCACTCCTTGGCTCTCCAGCTGACGAATCAGTTCATGGATGGGAATTACGGAGTCTCGGTTGGTGCGATATTGCCGCCGGTGCACTGGTGTGGTAGCGATGGGAACCTGCTGGTCTTCGACCCTCAGCAATCCCACAGCAGAAGGGTCCTCTGAGAGACCAGGCAGAGCAGACAGCTGTTTGATTTCCTCTGTCTCCAAGGCAGCTATGCCAAAAGCCCACCGGTACCCTTTTGGGTCCTTGAAGTACCCTCTCCTGAGGTAATCTGTGCCGAGGATGCACGGAGCACCCGGGCCAGTCACAATGGGGTGTTTTTGCCAGTCATTCCCAGTCAGGCTCATTTCAGCCTCCACCACAGTCAGCTGCTGGGACCCCCCTGTGACTCCAGAAATACAGATGGATTCTGCTCCTTTAAAGTCTGATGGCATCAGGGTGCACTGGGCACCAGTGTCCACTAGAGCTTTGTACTGCTGGGGGTCAGATGTGCCAGGCCAACGGATCCACACAGTCCAGTAAACTCGGTTGTCCCTCTCCTCCACCTGGCTGGAGGCAGGGCCCCTCTAATCTTGATCATTCTGCCAATCACCATCATATGAGTTCGAGCAGCTCGTGTGAGCGTCTTATAGATAGAGATCTGAAGGGCATCTGCATTGTTTGTGGGAGCAACCACTGGAAACTGGAGCAACTTTCTTGGAAGAACTCCCTTTTGTGTTTGTTTTTCTTCGCAGCTCACGGACACGTGCCTCTAGGGCTGAGGTGGCTTTGCCGTCCCACTTTCTCATGTCCTCTCCATGGTCTTGCAGTTCAAACTACAGTGTACCCTGTGGTGGAGGAACGCTTGTTCTTATCAGCTGAGACCTTGGTACGTGCAGAGGAATCAGACATGTATTCCCAGAACTCTTGGGTCAGTTCCTCTACAGCTGAGATGAGGGAGGAGGACAGAGTGTCTCCATATGTCCGGAGGTGGCGAGCCATGTCATCCACCCTTGGCTCCTCTCCAGGTTTGAAGTTCATTATTGACAGTGACTTGGCATACGATGCTGGTGCGTTCTGTAGAACCTTCCGCCACATGCCTTGTGTGCATGGGACTTCATCTGGATCTTTGGGTAACTGCTCGTCATTCAGGTTACTATAAATCACTTCCAGCACAGCTCATTCTCTCAAGCACTGGATGCCTTTTCTGTGGTGTCCCACTTGCTTAGATTGCACAAAATATCGTCCTTAAAGTTGAACCTTTCTTTCACACTTGACAGGAGTCGCTTCCAGAGGTTGAGAGTCTGTGGCTCCCTCCGAATTGCTTTGTCAATGCCACTTTCTCTGGCAATGGAACCCAACTGCTTGGCTTCCCTGCCATCTAGATCCATGCTGCTGGCCCCATTGTCCCAGCATCAGAGCATCCAGGTGGCAGTGTGTTCACCTGGATGACGGGTGAGATCCTTTCGGATGTCTCGCAGCTCACTGAGCAATAGGGATCGGGTGATTACCTCTGGGTCTGGCTCTTCCTCGGGTTCTCGTGATGGCCCCGCTTCCTCCTCATCCTTTGTTATGCGAACAGATTTCTTTGTGTATTTCCTCTTTTGTATGGGGGCAACTGATACTGGCACAGGTTTGTTGTCTGGTTTATCTGTGCTGCTTTTCACCGAGGCTTGAGTAACCTTAGCGGGTGTTGGGATTGGATTAGTTGTAGTGGTGGCTGTTGCAGGGCTTGTGGTCACAGTGCTGGTCACAGGGGTTGAAGTGGCTGCAGTGCTGGTCATGGGGGTTGACGTGGCCACTGTGTCTGTTGAAGGAGCTGGCGTGGCAGCACAACACTGACATCTGCACCGAACACCCATAGCAGATCTAAACAACATCACAACCTGACACACATTCAGCAACAGGGTGATGGTTGTTTGAGCATCCCAAGGGTATTCAAAATTCTCAAGAGCTTTTATAAATGACTCGGAGGAGAAGGGGAAAACACAGGCAGATGTCCCCTCCTTGTGTTGGCTGTCCCAGGAAAAGGTGTAATTGGTGACCACACCCATCAGACAGCTCCCAAAACCCAGGGATGGAGCCGGCTTGGTGGTGCCACCTGCCACCACTGCATACAGATACAAAATCGGTCCCACAGCCCATGATTTTATCATACCAACAACCAGCACCCCACAGCACAGCACAACAAAAACCTTAGTCAGCAAAACAGCATCCCTCCTTCCAATCCAACGCCTGGAGGTGGTGAACCACGTATAAACACTGGCAAACAGCATGTACGGCAAGTGAGGTGAGACAGACCACAGCTCTAAAACCACCTTAGAGAGCACAGAAACAGCGTTCCGATCAGCGCCGACCAAGCCCCAGGCCACATAATTAGTGCTTATCAGAGGTTTGTTTTAAAGGGCCAACAACTCCCCCTTTTTGTTTCTGTACCACAAAGGCGTTGTTCACCATCTTCTGCAGGGCCGTTTGCAGACACGATAGCAAACAAGGCACTGATAAAAGGATTGCCAAATTACAAATAGCATCTTAAATCCTGACTTTAGTAGTGAAGAGACCCATCCTTGTAAAAACCACTCGCTTAACCAATCATCACTATTTACCCTCAACTGTTTGACATTCTCCTTTAACCTTCTAATGGCCATATGAATTGATTCTGAGTGGTCTGATGGAATCATACAGCACATGCCTTCAGATTCCTCACAAACATGTCCCTAAATCAATTGCTGCTCTATTTTGCAGTGTTGCATGTCTAATGCTATCAATGTCTACTAACATCTATGTGAGAATTTGTGACGTGAGATTTGTTTATTTAGCTATCCAACAACCTAGCCTTTTCACATCTCCTAATGCTTTTCCTGCTGCAATGTTAGAGAAAACAACGCAGTTAGGATCATGGCAGCAGTGTCCCAAAACTGTATCTGATCGTTACAATTGTCAGCAAAATAAGAAACGCTTCTCTTGTGTCGAGTGTTGTGGTTGTATAAGAGATGTGTTTAAATGGGAGATTATGAAAACAGATCTAAAAGCTAGCATAGCATTTCTACAGTGCTTAAAATTGTTATTTGGCCATGTCTGATTACATAGCTGCTGAATTTGTGTTTCATTAAATGTGACAATGCTGTCAATACTTACATATCCTAAAAGCTTTTAAAGTTATACAAAGGCACTCCTATAAGACAGGTTCTAAAAGGATCCCTGGGCGTAGCCAGTGAAAGCCACAGTGATTCTTGCTTCCTTATATTAGCAAAAGTTACCCACATGTTCTGTCCAGGTGCTACAGCCCAGAGTCCTGAAACAACACCAGTTACCAAAAACCTCAATGCAGTAATGGCTATAAGCTCAAGACGGATCATCTTTCTTTTGTGCCTCTCGCTTGTCTTCCAACAAGGGCGTATCCACTTCGCCGGAACCCACCGTGTTCCAGGATCTGTAACGACACAAGCACAGCCCCTACCCCAAGGTATCAGTTCTCTGGGACCCTCCCATTGTCCAGTGACACCATTTTTGTCCAGTCCTCCTGATAGGCCTTTGCCGTGTGCCACCATTGGAGGATGCAGCTCCCCTCGGGGCAGTCTTAGGTAATTTCATACATACAACGCTTTGCTGAGTCTTTCATGAGGTGTTAAGCCCGATTCCCCTTTCTTTTGTTTTTGCAACAGGTGTTTTAATGTTTGCTGAGTACGTTCAACCAAAGCTTGTCCTGTGGGCGAGTGTGGTATACCAGTGCTGTGTCGAATGCCCCACAAGGCTAAAAACTGGCTTGTAGTTTTGGCTATGTATCCAGGTCCATTGCCTGTTTTTATTTCGCGGGGAACACCAAGCGCTGCAAATGCTGCACGTAAATGACATTGCACATGCTTACTAGATTCTCCTGTTTGTGCTGTGGCCCGTGTAGCATGAGACCAGGTATCGATAGAGACATGGACATATTTAAATTTACCAAATTCCGGGATGTGTGTTATATCCATTTGCCACAGTTCTAGGGGTCCAAGACCAAGGGGGTTGACCCCTGTTGCAAGGCCGCCGGATTGCTGCTGACAGTCAGGACAGGAGAGGACAATGTTGCGTGCATCAGTAAGGAGCTTTCCTGCCTCTCCTCAAGCAGCCACTTGGAAAGCAGAATCAGCATCCGAGGGTGCGCTGTTATTTCTGCACCATATCAGTAGCTGTCGAACTGCTGTCTCGTCATATTTAATTCTTCTTGTCTTCAAAATGCGCATTAAAATAGTCAATAGAGATTTTTCCTCCACTGACACTTGTGCACCCATAACTGGGGGGGTGGGGGGGGGTAATTTGTTCCCAGCTGCTCACTTGCTTCTTGTAGATCGGGTCTAACCAACTCTATGGTCCGCTGCTTCCCTTCGTCATATGGTGGCCAGCTTCTTGTAGATTCAGGTCTTGTGCAGCTCTATGGTCCGCTGCCTTCTCTGCAAGCTGGGCTCCGCTGCTGGCCGCTCTCTGGTCCACAGTCCTCTATCCCCACGTCGGGATCATGTCGGGATCACTAATTGCGACGGATGAATAAATATCCACTCCAAGATCCGTAAAGGATCAGGACTAGCGATCCATTGCATAAGTAGGGCAAAAGGATGTTGATCACAGTTAATAGTCATTAACCCAATGCTATAATCAGGGTCTCATCTATGTGCATATTGCTTTGTAATTTTCTCCAATATTTCTGTTAGCGTCTGTTGCACTTTCTCATTTGTTTCTCTGGGGGCCTCAACTCCACCTCCTCCCTGCAGTAATTTAGCAATTGAGAAGAGATCTTCATTGGTGATTCCACAACAGGTGCGAATCCAATTAAGATCTCCCATAAGTTTCTGCACATCATTGAGGGTTTGAATGTCTGTATGGATTATTAATTTTTGTGGTGCACAGTGGCTTTTGTTATCTCCCACCCTAAATATTTCCAGGGTGGAGCACACTGTATTTTTTCTGGGGCTAATTTTAACCCTCGAGAATTTAACAATTCTTCTAATTCTTTAATTATGGTTTTCTGATTTTTTTTTTTCTGGCATTTAAAATATCATCCACATAATGATAGAGCATTAGCTCGTTATGCTTATCTCGAAATGGAGTTAACGCCCAGGCAACAAAAATTTGACACATGGTAGGTGAATTTTTCATGCCCTGCAGCAAAACAACCCAATGGTACCTTTTCATAGGTTCGTGCTTATTGACAGAAGGAACAAACTGAAAAGGCAAATTTTTCAAAGTCTTTCTCATGCAACAGTATGGTGAAAAAACAATCTTTTAAGTCAATGACTAAAACATCCCACACCTGAGGTATCATATTTGGGGATGGCAAACCAGGTTGAAGGGTACCCATGTCCTCCATGACTTTATTAACCTTTCGGAGGTCACGGAGTAACTGCCATTTTCCACTTTTCTTTGGTATGGTAAATATAGGAGTGTTCCATGGACTTGTAGAGAAATTAAAAAAGACACAAAAGTCCACTGGTACTGATTGATCCCCAGCAGGGGTCTCCAAGGGCCTCCCTAATATCTATGAGTCTTAAATTCCCATTTAGTTCCCAGTTAGTTCCCGTTTACACCTTAAACAACCACAAAGACAAATTACATTTGTAACATTGAGCTATAACCTCTCGCTTTGTTTGTCTCCAGCTGTTTCCCTCGTGTCAATTAGACTCTGCACCCACTTTGCAGTTGGGCTGTGTCCCACTCAAGCAACACAGACACTCAGTCACACAAATGGGCCCATCACTCCTCTCACTCACACCACAAAATATGCCAATTAGACAATAGTCAGGCTCTCGTGCAATGCAAACTATAAACCGTTAACCATTTGCCACAGGTCCACGCCAAGCAGTGTAACTTAAACCATAATGCACGGTACCAGGTTTTTACAGCAGATGTATAGGATGCAGCTATCCCACACAGCGCTCCTGCTGCCTGAGTCCTCTGCAGCAGCTGCCTGTTCTTTAAGCTTTTTCCAAAGTTTCAGAGGGTCTGGAGTGCAGGTTAAGCTCATTTGAGGGAGGCGCAGGGGTCCTGTAATAAATGACCAAGCCTTGTAATCAAGGTAGGTTTAGTTTTATTTGTGAGGACAAAGTCAGTAAAGCAAAAGCACAGCGCTGGGTGCTTGACCCAAGTCAGAGGCACCCCAGGAAAGTCACGTTATCCCTTTATATACATTTAGGGTTGCATCAGTCACATACATATTCATTTTAAGGTTGGGTTATTATAATTAGTTTTAAAAAGGGGCAGGGTTATCCTAATTACTTTGAGGGGTCTTATTAAGATAAAATCCTGTCTTTTCGTGCATGTGCACTACTGTCCAGTGGTCGTGGGAAAGGTCCTTGGCAGGAAGGCCCACAGTCTTCTTCAGAGCGGCCTCTTCACCCCTGCTGAAGGGGTTACCTGATCTCCAGACCGCCAGTTTGGTTCTCTCCAGATGGTGGATGCAGTGGTGTTTATACCTCCACAGTTCCTCAACTTCCCCCCTTTGTTCCCCCAGGATTGGTCATTTCAGGCCTCTTCATCAAATTCCCCATATGTCAGCAAAACAAAGAATTATTATGGCGAAAGCCAACAACACTCTCCCCTATTTTTCACAATCCCCCCTTTTCTTATTTATACCACATTTGGCTTGAGCCATAATCCTCTTGGTGACTGATCCATTCATTTGTTTTATAAATTAACTCTGCTATCTAGAGGGCGTGGTTTGTTTCTCACCCTTCTTATTATCATTATTCGCTTAGTTGAGCTTGAGGTGGTCGATTCCGGATCCGCTGCCATGGAGACTACCTGCATACCTTGGATTACAGTGGTTTTAGGTCGGATAAAACAAGGAATAAGACGGGAGAAACAACAACCCAGCAACGAACATAAAATATAAACCCTATTTTCTTCCACCATGCTTCCCTGAAAATATTCTCCCACCCATCTGCATTGCACATAGGTTCCCATTTCTGGACAGGCACATGCGCGATCTTTTGGATTTCTTTGGTTATTTCTAACACTGCATCTCCACTCTCATCTATTTTTAAGCAACAGTCTGAGGTATTCCATTTTCCACAAACTCCACCCTCCTCAGCCAACAAGTAATCCAAGGCTCGCCTATTTTGGTAAATTGCAGCTCTCATTTTTGTCTGGTGTTTCGACGTCAATTCTAAGGCTTGGGCAGTGTGGTGGCTTGACCCTGGCTAGATGCTGGGTGCCCAGCAAAGCCCACTCTATCACCCCCCTCCTCAGCAGGATGGGGAGGGGAGAAAATAAGATGGAACACAAAAAACCCCAAACTCGTGGGTGAGACAGAGGCAGTTTAACAGAAGCAAAGCAAAGCTGCGCGCGCAGAAGCAAAAGAACAAAATGTTTATTCTCCACTTCCCATCAGCAGGCGATGTCTGGCCACTTCCCGGGAAGCAGGGCTTCATACGCGTTGCGGTTCCCGGAGGACACACGGAAGTAACGAATGCCCCCCCTTCCCCCTCCGTTCCCCTTGCTTTATTGCTGAGCAGACGTCATATGGTCTGGAATATCCCTTTGGTCCCTTGGGGTCAGCTGTCCTGGCTGTGTCCCCTCCCAAGACCTTCCCCACCCCCAGCCTACTGGGGGAAATGCTGGAGAGCCAGCCTTGGTGCTGTGGAGCACTGCTCAGCAGGAACCAACACACTGGTGTGTTAGCAACACCCCTCGAGCCACCAATACAAAACACAGCACTCTGAGGGCTGCCACGGGGAAAATCAACCCCATCCCAGCCAGACCCAGTACAGGCAGTTTTGTTGGAAATTATTTCTACTACTGCTTGGAGCCAGATAATACGATTTAACATATAAATGGGAGTTCGGTAACCCCAGCTACCATCCTGGGCCCAAGTAGCCGGCCCATGTACTTGGATTATTCTCTCAGGAGGCCATTTGTCCTCACTCCATTTTTGAGAACCTCCTATTACCTCCCTCTTGGTTCTCCCCAAAGAATCATATACTGGAACTCCTAAGTTGTCTCCTTTGGATCCCGGTAACAGGAAAAAACCCGGTTGTATAATACCTGGTGTACAGCTACCCCTCCAATTCGAGGGTAATTCAGAATAAGCTCTTTTTCCACATATCCAGAACAATCCCTCTGGAGCCCTCCAAAAGCTCTCCTGTGTTTCAGTTATTTTGTCCCAATACTTAGCTATTTCTGGGAGGCCCTTATAAGGGTTTGCAGCTGTACCATTACACTAAAGAAGCTTTGTTATCTTATTGTATTTGCAATTCCCCGTCTCATTGTTTAGAACCCAGATTCCCTTTGGTTCCCTTGGGTTCCACCAGGTGGAAGTACCATTTGTAAGTTTTAATCTTTTACAGGGAGTATTCCCCACCCTCTTGGAATATTTTCCTCCTTCTCTCCTTAAGCATTCTTCTCCTAAGGTGGTAGAGCTTAAAATCCATCCTTCAGGCCGGTCCTCTCTGCTACTACTAGTACGGTTCCACTGGAGTAATTCTTTAGCTCCTAGGCTACTTTCTTTCCAAGGCCACTCCTCTGTCATGAGAGGTCCCCCACAAATCCAACAATTGGTGACATTTAATTCTCTGCTTATCCTTTCTCCTAAGTCTACAAACAGATTTTGCCCCAGTTCTGGAAGTCCTATTTCTTCCTCCAATTGCTTTTTGATTTCTGCATGTAAAGCTCCTCCTGGTCCCGGAGGCAAATATTTATGGGCAATAGACTTGGTTCTATTTCTTATTATTCCGGTTTTTACCATATCTTGGACCCCACCCCCATCTGATACATCCCAATGGCCGGCTTTAGTAAAGCAAATAAACTTTTCTCCTCTTGGGCACCCAACTCCCAGGCGTTGGCCGCCTTTTCCTAAGTGTTCAGCCACCCAGTATTGCTGGCCACCATAAGTACAGGTTTGTAGATTTTGGGTTTCATAACAATGCCGATTTATGTGGGAGTGAACAGAAAGAGTAAAAAGTTTTTGTCTCCCATAGCATACATACTGGAAACACTTCGAGCACTCATTTGCTTGTGTTGGTCTTAGGCCAGTGAATAGGAGAAGCCATAGAGGTCCGGCATGACTTATACCCCCACCTCCCATGCCTATGAGGGTGCCACCCATAGCAGGGCAATATCTCTTCTTGATGGCGAGTACAGAGGTCAACCCGGTCTTGCCCTCAACGCTCCTACCTCATTTTCCAAGCAAATTACTTTTTACACTTGGAGACCACTTTTTCCCACTCTTTATCAGGAACCTCCCACAAAATTGGCACCAATGATTCCCATCCTTAAATTAGAGTTACAATATCGGTAGCCTTGATCGAAGCCTGGGCCAGGATGAGATTTAGTTGTCTGCAGCTTGGGCAGTGTGGATGCCTTCTGGCATCTACTAATTCTGTTTGCAATTCAAACACTTCTATTTAGTCCAGCTGTTATGCCGTGCATGGGGATGTATCAGGCAGGATATACTATGGGGCACCGCAGGGGCTTGCAATTCCCTTGTCAAGTCTGGATAAAATGGGCTATTTTCTTTACACAGATCACAGGCCAATGCAAATCAAAGCCTTTGAGTTTGGTACAGCCCCCACCCTCCAGTCTGCAGCGGCAGTGCTCCTCCCCAGGGGGGAATGGAATTTTTTCTTAGAGTCTGTTTGGGTTGCACCTGGAACCACCGATATAATTCGGGTTTTACCTCCCAAGTCTTTATAATTTCTCGAGTTCGGTTTGGCTGCTCATGCATTACCACATTGGTCCACATTTAAAGGTGAGTTTGAGATCCCCAGGAGTTGAGGTTAGAGTCCAATCTTTGGGTTCTTCCCCTGGTTCTTTAGTCCTGCTGGCATGCGTCCATCCTCTTTCTCTGGTCCGCACTGCAGCTTCCGTTGTTAACAACACCTAAAAGGGACCTTCCCAAAACCCACTCCCCAATGTCCATGTTGTGCAGTATGAAATCTATTATATCCAGGCAGGTATGTTCAAGATTCTCCTTTCCATAGAAAAGCTGCAGGGTTAAGACATGAACTGGTAGATCAAATTAAATCATTCTTTTTCTATTAGCATCACCTTGTATTTCAGAATTCTGGAGTTAGTTAACCACCTTCCAGCCTTTCCACAGAGTCACAGAGTCACGGACTGCCAGGGATTGGAAGGGACCTTGAAAGATCATCCAGTCCAATCCCCCTGCCGGAGCAGGATCACACAGGAAGGTGTCCAGCTTTTGTGCCAAGATTGTTTTTACTTGATGTGGAGTACTTGCCACTAATACCCCACCAAATATCAGTTTGCTGGTTTTTGTTTTTGGTTTGTTTTTCACCAGATGGGCAGCAGCTGCCACTGCCTGTACACATTCTGGTCACTTTCTTGACACCGGATCGAAGAGCTTAGATAGAAATGCCAAAGGTTGCCGCTTATCTCCCCACTCCGGGGTTAAAACTCCTAAGGCAGCCCCTTTATCTACTGTGACAAACAACTCAAAAGTTTTATCTAGAGATGGCAAGGCTAAAATAGGCATGGTAATTAAGTATTGTTTTAACTCTTGTACTAATTCTTCTTTTGTCCAAATTAAAATATAGGGTTCTTCCTAGAAGTTTTCAACTAAAGATTTTATTTCTTCTTTTTTTTAAAAAAATCTCACTTCACTACTGGTGAATGGGGCACTCACATATCTTAGCTGCCCCAAATTTTGGCCAAAAAATATTGGGGGGACCGTATCCTCTCTCTTGTCTTCCTTTATACCTTTAATAATTAGATTCTAATAATCGCTTATATTTCTGCAGCCCCCTGCGTCATTTTGATCTTGATTAGGATTAGCTAATGGCAATTTTTGATCCCCTGACGGGCCTTGTGGGTTCTCTCATTCCCATATCCTCATACCAGTCATTCTCACCATTTGTCTTTCCTCAGGGGAAAATAGTGTGCCCAATATTGATTGCATTTCCTCCCAGGTATAAACGCTAGGACCCAGGAATTGATCTAACTGCTCAGATAAGCCCATAGGGTCTTCCAGCAATCCTTTCAGTTCCTTTTAAAATCCCTAACTTCAGTAGAAGTTAGAGGAGCATTGACAAATTCTATTTCACTTTGTGTGGCCCCCCCGCCTCGCCTTCAGAGGCACTTCCCTTAAAGGGAATAAACTTACTTCAGGGTTTTCTCCTATATCGTTGTCCTTTCCCCTTATTTTAATTATTTTAAAAGACGTTTTCTTTCTGGCTCTTGGAAAGAGAATAGGAAACCTTTGGGACTTATCAGACCTTTCCCTAGTGCCAATTGTCGGTCTGTTCCCAGGGGAGGGTGGGACAATCGGGGATGGTGGTACGGAGGGGGTAGACAGACACACACACACAGACACAAAAACACACCCCCTCAGACACAAATACGTTCCTTAAAATTTACATAGAGGTTTTTTAAAGCTTGGCATATCCAGCCTTCAAAAGACCCGTACCTTGGCCATTACAAATGCTCAGGTCTTATTTCCCTTTTTGTCTATTCTATCATCATAATCTTGTCTTTACTTCTGGTATTTGGATTATAGTCCTAATTGGCCAATCAACCCACCCCAGGGGACTGTCCTGGGGCGACTTTTCGCTCCCCCTTTTCCCTGGGACCTTTTTCCTTGTCCCATTTTTCACGGGGCTATCAGTCAAGCCTCCCCCCTCTTTCCCTGGGGCTGTCTTCCAAGCCCCCTCCTTTTCCCTGGAGCTCAAGCCCCCCTTCTTTCCTTGGGGCTGTCTTCCAAGCCCCCTCCTTTTCCCTGGAGCTCAAGCCCCCCTTCTTTCCTTGGGGCTGTCTTCCAAGCCCCCTCCTTATCTCTGGAGCTCAAGCCCCCCTTCTTTCCTTGGGGCTGTCTTCCAAGCCCCCTCCTTTTCCCTGGAGCTCAAGCCCCCCTTCTTTCCTTGGGGCTGTCTTTCAAGCCCCCTCCTTATCTCTGGGTTCAAGCCCCCCTTCTTTCCTTGGGGCTGTCTTTCAAGCCCCCTCCTTATCTCTGGGCTCAAGCCCCCCCCTTTTTCCCTGGGGCTATCTCTCGCTCAGTCTCTAGCGCTTCGTCTCTTCACCGGCCAATTCCCTCGCGGGAGATTGGAACCACGGTTAGAAAGACTCCACACTCGCTTCCCAGATCCGGACTGTCCGGTCTGAGTTTCACACACACAGCAATCAAGCCCCAAACCCTGCCCAACCAAGCAATACTTACAGTCTCCTTTTCTTGCTTGGATCTTCGTGCACAAGAATTATGGGCGACCGCGGTTTTCCCGGGGAGCTCCTGATCCCCTTTTGCTTTATGAGTCCTCCTCTCCCACGGGATTTGTCAGCTTGAAGTCCCAGAGATCCAGGGAAACCCAGCGGGCTACCGAAATCAGTGGGGCACCTCCCGCTCGGGGTCCTGGAACACACTGGAACCAAGTGCTGGCTCCCGGACGAGCCCCCAAAGTGTAATAAATGACCAAGCCTTGTAATCAAGGTAGGTTTAGTTTTATTTGTGAGGACAAAGTCAATAAAGCAAAAGCACAGCGCTGGGTGCTTGACCCAAGTCAGAGGCACCCCGGGAAAGTCACGTTATCCCTTTATATACATTTAGGGTTGCATCAGTCACATACATATTCATTTTAAGGTTGGGTTATTATAATTAGTTTTAAAAAGGGGCAGGGTTATCCTAATTACTTTGGGGGGACTTATTAAGGTAAAATCCTGTCTTTTCGTGCATGTGCACTACTGTCCAGTGGTCGTGGGAAAGGTCCTTGGCAGGAAGGCCCACAGTTTTCTTCAGAGCGACCTCTTCACCCCTGGTGAAGGGGTTATCTGACCTCCAGACCACCAGTTTGGTTCTCTCCAGATGGTGGATGCAGTGGTGTTTATACCTCCACAGTTCCTCAACTTCCCCCCTTTGTTCCCCCAGGGTTGGTCATTTCAGGCCTCTTCATCAAATTCCCCATATGTCAGCAAAAAAAAGAATTATTATGGTGAAAGCCAACAACACTCTCCCCTATTTTTCACAGGTCCCATGATGAAGTAAGATCAATAAGTGGAGCTGAGTCTCCTGGATGTTCTGTCTCTTGGTAAAACCTGGGCCGCGGGCAGCGGCGGAGCGGCCGCTCTCCGGGCGCGGCCTGCGGTGGTTGAAGCCACGGGGGAAGAGGTGGGGGGAAGCCCCGCCTTGCCTCAGCTGGCCCTGGTGCGGTGGTGCGGGCCAGGCCTCTGCCCCCCCCTGCCCGCCTGCGTGGTGTTGTCGCGGCCAACAATGCCTGCATCGGTGTTAAAAGCATTTGCATCATAGTACAACAATCAGCTGGAGTTAAAAAATTAGTAGAAAAGATGTTACCAACAAATGCCTGCGTATAGGGAGACTGCAGCCCATAATCTCTTACTGTTTTTCTGGCCTCTTTTCCTAGTTCCCAAGGGAACGGAGACCAATTGTTAGGTTTCCTTCTTCCATCGTTCCCGGTACCCCCATTATCACTGGATGTGCAGTAGGTGTGGGCAAGACACCCCCTGAAGCAAAGTGGTTTTATCACTCCTTGCCGTCTCATGGCCGGATGCCCATCATCATCATGCCCCGTCCCCCTGGTTGTTTCTTTGGCATTTGTGATTCAAATCTGGTCAGTGTCTGCTGTAAGGAGTGTCCTGCTGCTGTTCTAACTCTTCAAGCTCACGAATCAGTTGGTGTGCCCACTCCAGACGATTCTCAGGATGAGAGTGCGGCAGCGGCTGTGGAAACTCAGGGGTCGGTGGCGTGGACGGAGTGAGTGCAGGACAGGTTAGAACATGGGAAGAGTCTTAGGGCTTAGCAACCCTGGGATCAAGGAATTTCCGAGATTTCCCCGCCTCGGGCAGATCGATCTCCATTTTCTTGGGCAGCGGCACTGGGTGAGCGTGCGGCGTGGAGTGGGGGGGACGGCCGGGCCAGGCTGGAGGCGGCCATTGCGCAGTTCGTGGAGCGCCGGGGGCATTCGAGTTAGGGGGCTGCTCTGAGCTCGCTCACGTTAAAGTTCAGGGCTGTAAATGCGCCTTTCGCCACCTCCCTTTCGACGTTTATAGCTTTTCAAGTGCCTGAAATCAATCGCCAAGCTGTTGCAAAGTCTCTTGTGTCTTTCTCTCCGCAGCTCATCGAATCCCATCAAACTTTCCCTATCTCTTCCCAGATTTCCACTTGAAAGGCTGAGGCTGAGTTTGCAGAGAATCCCTTGTCTCGGCACCAAATTAACAGTTGCCGAAGCACAGTCTCATCATAGTTAATTCCTTTCTTGGAAAGGATAAGCGAGAGGAGCTTAACAAGTACTCTTTCTTCCCTTGTTACTTGTTGCCCCATCTCGCCCGGCTGCTCACCTGATCTCCCAGGTGTCCATCGTGACGATACAACTTCTTTACTTTGCAGTAAAAGGAAGGCCCCTCCAGCCAGGGCCTCCTCTCCTTGGGCGGTCACCCGTTAATTCTGGCGGATCACGACGAGGTAACCACTTGCCGAGAGGGCTTCACCCATGGACTCCACACACGATTCAATGTGAATTCTGCTGGAGACCTTTATTATTGGTTACACGATCACTTACATGCTCTTAAGCTGCTATCACACACACACACACATAAACAACTCTTCATTGGCTAGAAGCTACTGTTCACACGCCTGGTTACAATACTTGATTGGATAAATCCACCTGTTTGTGAGGCATTCTTTTACTTCTGACCAGTTACATGGGTAATTTCTTAGCTTGTTTCTTGCATTCTTTCTCATGAATCTTATTCTATTCTATTTTTTCACTCAAAGTCAGGACCTAATTGCTCAAGGCTGAAGCCGCCTGCAGCTTCAGCTCTTAAAGGGCCAACATCCCACCATGTTTCTGTGATGGCAACTTATGTCATAGCTACCCTGCTGCACAATGGCTTCCAGCTCCTCCTGCTTATTGCCCATGCTGTGTGCATTGGTGTAGATGCACTTGAGCTGGGCTATTGATTTCACCCCCAACTCTGGCATAGCACCCCTACGCTCATCTCTAGTAAGTCTGGTTTTATCCATTTCCCCTTTCAAATCTAGTTCAATCCATCTCAATGAGCCCTGCCAACTCGTGAGCAAGAATCATAGAATCATAGAATGGTTTGGGCTGGAAGAGACCTTAAAGATCATCCAGCTCCAACCCCTTTCCACTAGACCAGGTTGCTCAAAGCCTCATCCAGCCTGGCCTTGAACACTGCCAGGGAGGGGGCATCCCCAACTTCCTTGGGCAACCTGTCCCAGTGTCTGACCACCCTCACAGTGAAGAATTTCTTCCTCATATCTAATCTAAACCTCCCCTCTTCCAGCTTAAAGCCATTTCCCCTTGTCCTATCATTAACTGCCCTTGTGAAAAGTCCCTCCCCAGATTTCCTGTAGGCCCCTTCAGGTACTGGAAGGCCACTAGAAGGTCTCCCCAGAGCCTTCTCTTCTCCAGGCTGAACAGCCCCAACTCTCTCAGCCTGTCCTCATAGGAGAGGTGCTCCAGCCCTCAGGTCATCCTCGTGGCCCTTCTCTGGACTCATTCCAACTGGTCGATGTCTCTCTTGTGTTGGGGGCTCCAGAACTGGACACAGTACTCCAGGTGGGGCCTTACGAGAGCGGAGTAGAGGGGGAGAATCCCCTCCCTTGACCTGCTGGCCACGCTTCCCTTGATGCAGCCCAGGATACGGTTGGCCTTCTGGGCTGCAAGAGCACATTGCCAGCTCATGTTGAGCTTCTCATCCACCACCACTCCAAGTCCTTCTCTTCAGAGCTGGCCTCAAGCCACTCATAGCCCAGCCTGTACTTGTGCTTGGGGTTGCCCTGACCCAGGTGCAGGACCTTGCATTTGGCCTTGTTGAACTCCATGAGGTTGGCACAGGCCCACCTCTCCAGCCTGTCAAGGTCCCTCTGGATGGCATCCCGTCCCTCCAGCGTGTCAACCGCACCACTCAGCTTGGTGTTGTCGGCAAGCTTGCTGAGGGTGCACTCAGTCCCACTGTCCATGTCACTGACAAAGATGTTGAAGAGCACCGGTCCCAATACCGACCCTTGAGGGACACCACTCGTCACCAGTTTCCACTCGGACATTGAGCTGTTGACCACAACTCTTTGAGTGCGACCATCCAGCCAGTTCCTTATCCACTGAGTGGTCCATCCATCAAACTCACATGTTTCCAATTTGGAGATAAGAATGTCATGTGGGATGGTGTCAAACTCCTTTTCCCCCCTTTGAAATAGGTGAACTCCATCTTTTGTCAGCAGGCTCAGTGCCATATAAACTGCCTCATGATTAAAAAACACCAAATTCCACCAACGGCACCAGTCTCTGAGCTATGTGTTTGTATTGGGTTTGTGTGGCAAGGTTTTGGTAGCAGCAGGGGGGGGACATGACATGGGGGTGGCTTCTGTGAGAGAAGCTGCCAGAAGCTTCCTCATGTCTGACCTGACACAGCCAATGCCACCGGCTACAAGACGGACCCGCCGCTGGCCAAGGCCGAGCCCATCAGTAACACCTCCCAAAGGAGGCTGTGACCCCGCGGGAAGCCCACGCTGGAGCAGGTTCCTGTCAGGACCTGTAGCCCGTGGAGAGAGGAGCCCACGCCGGAGCAGGTTTGCTGGCAGGACTTGTGACCCCGTGGGGGACTCGCACTGGAGCAGTCCCTTCCTGAAGGACTGCACACCATGGAATGGACCTTACTAAGGAAGAGTGTTGTTTCACCATACCTAATGCAACTGCCATCCTTGAAGAAGCATGAAAGAAGATGATGAAGGTATCGGAGCAGGCCAGAGAGCTCTTCCAAACAATGCAGACAAAGGACTGATTCAGTGGCTGGAGCTCAAAATTTTGTCTTGCATTCCTTAGCTCACTGAGACTTAGAGGTTGGGGCAAATGGCTTCGAAATATCATTGTAATTTTACAAGTTTTGGATTCTTATTTTTGATGATCAGCACTGCCATTGTAAAATGTATGATTTTGTGAACTTTTGTCTATCTTTTCTATCTTCTTGTTCTTTATGTGAAAATCACCACCTAGGAGGAAGATTATGCAAACAATGTTTGAGCCATAGGATGGTGTGGGTGACTGGAAGAGTTAATACATGTCTCAAACATTGTAGCAATTAGCAGGACGCAGAAGGCATGTTGGAGGATGCCCAGTTCTGTGTATTGCAAAACACCACCATACATGGTCAAAGGTCATAGAGAGTTCATTAGAGGAAGGGGCTCAACGACCACCAAGACCCCCCGAAAAGGCTCTCAACCACCCCCCCAGTGGTGCCTGTGCAATGGGCCAAGAGTTACTCTGCATCCTGCTAATTGCTACAATCATACATTTTACAATGGCAGCTCCCGGAGGAGCGACAATCTTGAACCAAAACACAATCCCGGAAGAGCGAGAGCCTGAGTGAAATAGAGAGACAAAAGAGGAAGAGCCCCTCATTAATATACTGGACATGACGTGATATGATATGGAATACCACATTGGCATATCCAAATGCCAATTTATCTTATTAATTTAAATATTCCTCGTCCCCCCTAGATATTACACATGTAGACTAACAGAACACAAAGTCCTTCACTTCCAGTGAGAAAAAAATGCAAACACTGGGATGTTCTCAGGGTTTCTCTCATAACAAATCCCAGGCTGAAAGCAAAATGCAGCACTATTCTAGATACTAAAAAGAAATCCAGCAGGACAGGGCTAATTGCCCACACAGATTGGATAGCTGTGGCTTGGGCTTTTTCAGTTGAACTTCAATTCAATGTTGGGTTCATGATGCCAATAACATCCTTCCAATGCTATCTCCTCTAGATGAGGCACAGGTATTCGTTGGAGGTACCTGAAATACAAGAACTCGAGAATCTGATCTCAACAAAGAATGTAAATGACAATCTTCTTGGACCCAGCAGGGCAACCACATTGTGAAACTTCTGTATAAAATCCAACTGTCAGTGCATAGATAATGTGCCTTCCCTTCCAGGAGAGCAAGAGATGCTGCAGTCAATTCAGCCCACGGACTAGATGCCTGTACACCTGTTTGCCATAATACAATTCCTGGTAGTGGAGCGTATGCAACTGCCCTCCATGAAACTGTACCATCTCGAATTGTTACTGCTAAGTCAAAAGGATATCCTCACCTAGGAGTATATAATAGCACATACCCAAACAGTGCATTTTTGCAGGCATCAAAGGCTTCTTGTTGGTTGGTCCACTGCCAAACAACCTTCTTCCTAATTAATTTTTGCAAAGGGTGCATTAATGCTGCCAGGTGCGGGATGTAAGTTCTCCATTACCCTGAAAGTCCCCAAAATTGTACAATAGTACTGGGGTCCTGTATTTTCTGTGGATTAATTGCCCAGCACTAATCTTGCAAATGCGATTTCAGCAATTCAGCAGCCACCTCAATTTCTTGTTGTATCTCTGCTATGATCAACAGAACATCAATATAATGGTAAACAGTAAAGGTGCCTGACCATAGTGCAACATCAGCTGCTATCATTGGATGGCAAATGGAGGGACTGTGTGTGCATCCCTGAGGCAATACTTGGAAAGTATATTGCTTTTGTTGCCAGGTAAAGGCAACCTGGTCCTGGCTTTCCGAAGCAATGGCTATGGAAAAGAAAGCATTAGCAAGATCTGTCACCACCTTCCAGGGCTGTAATTTTTTGCTGATTTTTTCTCTCAGAGTAACCATATCTGGTACCATGACTGCAAGTGGGGGGGATGACTTTATTCAATTCTCTATAATCTACAACCACCCTCCAAGTGCCATCTGGTTTTTGAGCAGGCCAAATAGGATTGTTAAAAACAGTCACAGTTTCTCTAACGATTCCCAATTGCTGAAGTGCCCGAATGGTCTGAGTGATTTCCTTGTGTCCCCCCCTGGAACGTGATATTGTTTTGCAGTTGCCACCTTGGCAGGCACAGGCAGAATAACAGGATCCCACTGCGGGAATCCACACAAGACAGTTAGAGATGGAATAGCAAAGCCCACTTACAAAGTTATGAAGCAGGAGCAACTATTTAAAGTTTCAACTGTTCTTCCACCCAGCATATCAATACGCAAGATGTATTCCTTAATTGGGGCAATTAACACTGTCGTGGCAAATGGTGCGCCATTTCCTATTGTTAAGGTAACTTTACTTTGGAGGGCGGGGGTCGGATTTCCCCCAGTCCACAGATCTGTGATGTGGCTTCTGTATTATTAATATTACTACATAATACAGTAACTGCAGCTCCAGTTTCCACTGGAGTTAATACATGTACAATCTCCCCAGGCCACCACGCTCTTGTTAAAGGAACATAAGGGCATTGATCCCCCTCATGATAAGAGGCTACAGTGGCAGCAGTCTTAGGGGATCTGCCAAACCTTAATTTCTGCTGGTTTGGCATTTGCCAGGTAGTGTCTTTTATTGCGGTGGCAGGCGGTGTTATAAGTGAATTTGACTCAAAGTCCAATAATAAATTCAAAAGTAATTTATTGAGTAGGAATAGGTGAGCAAAAGAAGCGCTGAGCGGCCGGGGAGTCTGCGCTCCACCAACGGCTTGCAAATTAGATAGGCACAGCAGTCCCTTTTTATCTTGGCTCTTCCTGGGGGTTGCATCCTCTTTGCTGATAACAAAAATGCTTCAGCTGTCGCCGACGCCCTCCGGAGTCTCCGTTATCGTGGCAGTTTTCGGTTAGTATCTTTCACAATCTCTGGGATCTCTTCCTTAGTTGAGATACGAAGTTTCCTTTGTTTGCTACTTAGCACATCATGATGTGCCTGCAAATCCCTTTACTACATGCCTTATAAGTACATTTTGGGCTTAATCCTTGGTCAAACAACAGGATGCTTGAGCACGATGACAACATTGCATGAGCTTTAAAGCTTTAGCTAAATAAGAGGATATACCGATGCTATGGTAACCTACCATCGCGGTTTAATATCTCACAAATTTCACAAAAGAGATTGTGAAAGATACTAACCGAAAACTGCCGCAATAACAGAGACTCCGGAGGGCGTCAGTGACAACTGAAGCATTTCTGCTATGAGCAAAGAAGGTGCACCCCCCAAGAAGAGCCAATTACAGTGGTAACCCTAGCTACACTGCTGATAGCAAGCGGAGTTAGAGCAGGTACAGGCATAGCCTCCCTAGTAAAAGGACAAGAATTACAAAGTTTACAGATGGCTGTAGATGAGGATTTAACCAAAATAGAACAATCAATCCGAGATTTAGCCACCTCAGTAAAATCTTTATCAGAAGTGGTACTACAGAATAGAAGAGGATTAGATCTATTATTGTTAAAAGAAGGAGGATTGTGTGTAGCTCTAAATGAAGAATGTTGCTCTTTTGCGGACCACACTGGAATAGTTCAAGACACAACGTCTGAACTTCGGAAAAGATTAGATCAACGTAAGAAAGAACGGGATGCTAATAGATCATGGTATGAAAATTGGTTTAATTTCTCACCTTGGCTAACTACTCTGCTCTCTGCCTTAGCAGGACCATTCATCATATTAATTCTAGGACTTATTTTTGGACCCTGCATAATACGTTATTTCTTGCAATTTATCGAAGAACAATTTGAAATAACTAAACTTCTTGTTCTAACATCTCAAGCCAAATACAATCATGTTCCTATTGAAGATAACGAGGAAGATTGTTGTGAATGTATAATCCCCAGAAGAAAGTCAACATGTATTTGTAAAGAGTCATATTGTAAATGTTATAACCTTTGTGATAGTTGTGGACAACCAATAGAATATGATAGTAATGTGTAATAAACAACATTTAAAGTAAAATAAAAGAAAAGGGGGGATTGTAATAAATAAATAAATGTAGTTTATAGTTAAACCAGCTTATAAGCATGTAACAAGAAGCTAAATGCGGTTTAAAATTATGCCAAACACAGTGTAAAGAATGTGAAATTGCTTATGCAAACAAAACCGTTTAAGATAACCAGATGACCCCTTGTATACAAGATAAAATGACTGACAACTGTTTGTATAAGATAAGACAACCGCCAGATGACCACTTGTATGCAAGATAAGATAAGTGCTAAAACTAACGGAGACAGAACTGTTTATACAAGATAAGATTGCCAGACAACCGTTTGTGCAGAAAAACGACCCCCTAGCAACCTACCTCAAGGATACGGAGAAAAAAATGTATAAAAAGAGAACTGTTTAAACCACCGGGACGGCAATAGGTGGAGCGCAGACTTCCCCTTGCCGTCCAGCGCTGTTTTGCTCATATTCTACTTGTTACAATTAATAAAATTTCAATTGGATTATGATCCGTTGTGGTCTCAATTTATGACAGGAACTCAAGACCTTCCTTTTTCCATATTTATCCCTTTGTTTCTTAGCGATACACGCTACCAACCGCTCTACATTATCTTGTTGTTGTAAATCATTGAAATGGCTTAGGCCCCTTGGCATAAATCAGAGAGAATTAGCAGAGATCTTCAGTAGGCCTCTTCTCCTTGAGAACTTTAGACAAAACAATTCTAATCAAGCTGGGAAAAAAGGGAGTATCCTGTTTTTGCCCTTTGAAGTTCAACTGAACAAACACCACCTGTTGTAACGAGGAGAGAGTTCTCAGGAGAATTAATAAGCCAACCAGTGTGGATTTATAAGAACGTATGTGGGCTTGGTTAACAGATTGTATATAAGAGACATGTGTGTGATCAATAAATGGAGAAGTCTGATGATTCTCATATTGAGCGTCCGGATTTTTCCCCCCGTCGCAACAAAATGGCGCCCGAACAGGGACCCTAAAGAGGGCGAAGATCGGACCTTATAGAAGGCATCTTGCGGCCACGACGCGACGGAAATCCGTATCGGTCCCTTTCTGCAACGAGGGAGACTAAGAGGCTGATACCTCCGAAAGTCCAGGAAGCCACCTATAGAGGGGTCCTGCCGAACGCACCGCCGAGGTCTTGCAAAGGTTGCAGCAGAGCTGATAAATAGGTATGGAAAATAGACAAGCGGTGTATTATTTCCTCAGATGCTTTTTAGAAAAGCGGAGCATTCCAGGGATTAACTATAAAAAGAAACTCCCTGAACTTTTGGCATATGGGGTCTCGAAAGGTTGTTTTAGTGACCCTAATGAAGTTTTTGAGAAGGAAGAATGGAAAGCATTAGGGACTAAGATCTTTGATGCAGTTATTCAAAATGATAAGGTAGCTAAAAAATTAATGAAGCCATGGCGGGTAGTAACTAATGCTTTAACTCAGCATGAGGCAGAACAGAAGGCTGCTGCTGCGGCATCACAGCGTGTAGGTGCGTCCCTGGGGGGGGAAAGGGAAAGCTGCCCGTTGCCACCATCGGTGAGAGAGTTTACCATGCAAGCGTCCGGTTTTGGGGACATGGTGTCACCATTTACGCCAGTGCCTTTTCCTCCCCCCCCTGCTCCGTTCGCTGCCGCCGGTTCTCCTTCCCCTCCTGTTGCTCCCTCCCCTGCTCCGTTTGCTGCCGCCGGTTTTCCTCCCCCCCCCGCTTCTCTTCCCCCGGAAACAGGGGCCGAGCCGGGCCGCGCTGCGTTCCCGGCGGCGGCCGCGCCCCTCGCGGCGGCGGCGGCGGCCCCGGCCGTGCCCCCGGGCCCTCCCCTTGGCGCTTCGGCGGCGGCTCCCCCCCCCGCGCCGGCTCCCCCCCCCGCGGCGGCCCCGGCCGTGCCCCCTGCCCCTCCCCTTGCCCCTCCCCCTGCCGCACCCCCTGCCTCTCCCCCTGCCCCTCCCCTTGCCGTTCCCCTTGCACCCCCCCTTACCCCTCCCCTTGCTGCTTCCCCCCCTCCTTCCGAAATTCCAAATGCGCAGGCGCCGGTCCTGCCGACAGCTCCTTCCCCTGAATGGTGGCCACCGGCTCCTACGCCGGAGTATATTCCATCAACACCCCAAGCAAATACTAATCCTTTTTTTGGGGAAGAACAAAGGATAGCTCAGGAACGGAAAGAATTTTGGAAGGAGATTGCAAAGCACGTTATTGCTGAGGGGGATGCAGAAACTGCCAGAGAACTTGCCCATGCATTTCCAGTAGAATATTCTGGTCCCGATCCACAGGGCCAAATAAATGTTACACTTAAGACTCTCGATTGGAAACTATTGACCCAACTGCGTGCTACTGTTAATGAATCAGGCATAAAAGGAGAACCCACTCGTCAAATGTTAGATTTTTTGTGGGGATCTACCTTATTACTTCCGAGTGATATTCGGAGCATTACAAAACTTATATTAACACAGCACCAGCAAATACTATTTGGGGCACATTGGCAAGCACTCTGTCAGCAATCTGTGGCAATGCAGCGGGTAGCAGGAGACCCACTGCATGGAGTAACATTAGAAGAACTCATGGGGATAGGACCATACATAAGGATAGAGGCACAAGCGTTGTTGGGACCAGATAAAGTACGAGAATCTATGAGATTGGCACGTCGTGCTCTCGATCAGATAAGGGAGCCAGGAGGTGCCCCATCATATATGGGAGTTAAGCAGGGAATGGAAGAACCGTTTGGCACTTTTATTGATCGAGTAGCTGGTGCCATTATTGCCTGTGGGGTTCCAGAATATTTGCATGGTGCTTTACTAAAACAGTGTGCCATCCAAAACTGTAACCCCATCACACGAGGCATATTAGTTACACTGCCCGGGACATGGACAATTGAGGAAGCTTTAGAAAGAACATCACAAATCCCTGTAGGACCTCAAGCTATGTTAGTGAATGCTATAAAAGAGCTAGGTAAGGGACTTAAAAGACAAGCAGAAGCATCTCAAAATCAAGTCCTAGCTGCTCTTGCACCTTTGCAATACCAAAAAGGCAGCACCACACGCTGCAATATTCGTCTATGATGCTTTCGATGTGGTGTCTCTGGTCATATACGAAGAGGATGCAACTCCGGAGCAGTGTGGTGCCAACACTGCCAGTGCGACACCCATGCCAGCGCAGCGTGTAAAAGCTCACGATCGGGAAACGGGAAGCCGAGCGGAAAAGCCGCCCTGCGACGACCCCAAGAGCGGCAGCGTTTTCAGCGAATCAGGAACCCACCAGCGGCACAGCGACAGTACCAACGAACAACCCTTTCCTCTCCTACCAGCAACCCGAGGGAGCCTCGGGATGGACTTGGTAACCGCAATAGACATTGCCCTCATTGATAACCGACCACAGCGAGTTCCCACTGGACTTAAAGGACCTATTGTGATAAACGGTAAAGCTGTTGGAGCATTGCTTATAGGCCGTTCCTCGGCCTCTATGAAAGGACTACAAGTGCTCACTGGACTAATTGATGCAGATTTCACCGGAGAAATACAAATTATGTTGCAAACCCTCTTCCCTCCATGTTTTATTAAGCAAGGTACCCGGTTGGCCCAATTGGTTCCGTTTCCAGCGCTCACCCAAAAATTGGAACCACTGAATTCAATTGAGAGAGGCGATAAAGGATTTGGGTCTACAGGACTAACTGCCATGCTAACTGTGGGTTTGAAAACTCGACCACGCCGTACAGTGACAGTAGCACATCAGGGGCAATCGATTACCCTCACGGCACTGCTTGACACGGGTGCCAATGTATCCATTATAAGCAGCTATAACTGGTCCCAACATTGGCCCACCTTTGACTCAGATGCTACAGTTAGGGGGTAGGAGGACTCACTATTGCACGCAAGTCGCCCCCATTGCAATGGACAATAGACGATCAAATAGTGAACTGCTGTGTCTCCATTATCCCTTTACCACCCAGTGTTGCTGCCCTTGTGGGGAGAGACATTCTTGCTCAAATGAGCATGGTGCTCACTACCAACACGCCTTTTTAGGAGTGGCCATTGCTTGGACTTTCCCTATCCCGATCCGGTGAAAGACTGAGCACCCGGTTTGGGTTGAGCAGTGGCCACTGAAAAGGGAAAGTTTGGAACAAGCACACGCCTTGGTTAAGGAGCAGTACAGCCAGGGACATCTGCAGCTGTCAACAAGTCCATGGAATACACCAATTTTTGTGATCCAGCAATGTTGCCAGAAGGATGGCCAGTGCTTGCTGTTGACCTCAAAGACTGTTTTTTCACAATATCTTTGCATGAGGCAGACAAGCAATGTTTTGCCTTCACCCTTCCTGCAATCAATAGGGAAGGCCCTGCTCAGCGATTCGAACGGACGGTACTCCCACAAGGCAGGTGTAATTCACCAACCCTCTGTCAGCTCTGTGTGGACTCTGCCTTGCAACCAATTCAAAAAGCGTTTCCAGACACTATTATTTACCATTATATGGACAATATTTTGTTAGCCCAAAACCAGCCATTTACAGAACAGCAACAAGAGTTTTTACGAGATACATTGAAGACAAAAGGTTTACAAATAGCACCAGAGAAGGTGCAAACTACTGCCCCATGGACATATCTCGGATGGAAAATTACCGAGAGTGTTATTCAGCCACAAAAACTGACAATTCATACAAATATCCGCACCTTGCATGATGCACAAAAACTCATGGGCGATCTTCAATGGCTCCGTCCCGTAGTGGGTTTCCCCAATGAACTTTTAAATGAACTGCGTCCACTGTTAAAGGGTACCAATCCTTCTCAGCCTGTTATTCTTGATGATGCTCAAAAGAAAGCATTACAATCCATTGCCGACCAGGTTGTAACAAGTGTCACGGCACGACGCGACCCTCAACTACCGCTCGACATTATGGTCCTTTGTGGTCAGCAGTTTTTATTAGCCGCCATCACACAATGCAAAATGATGAAAACAGAGAAACCCCCTAAGGACATAAGGATATTGGAATGGATTGCCCCATCATTACAACCTCGCAGAGCTGTTCAAGGAAATGCCGTGACGCTAGCAGACCTGATTCAAAAAGCGCGCCTCCGCATATTACAAATTGATGGGACAGTGCCAAGAACTATTTGGATACCCATCTCGTCGAAAGATCTGGACTGGTACCTTCTTAACTCACCAGAGCTTCAAAAAGCCCTCCTTGATGGAGGACCCTTGATAAGTGTACAGTCATTATCGGTGCCTGCGCTAGCATGGATGACCAACCATAGATGGATTCAAAAGCCAAAAAGGGCTTGGGAACCATTAGACAATGCAATCACAGTTTTTACAGATGCAGGAAAGAAGTCAAGAAAAGCAGCAATAACATGGCGAGATGCTGCTGACTGGAAGCACCAAATACTAGACGCAGCACCCGATGATTCCTTACAAACATTAGAACTGTATGCTGTTGCCTGGGCCCTTGGGCACTGGAAAGATACTCGTCTTAATGTTGTCTCAGACTCTCTTTATGTTGTAGGGATTGCCAACCGAATTGAAGAAGCAACCTTGCGCGATGTAAAGAATAAGAGACTGATGACATTATTGATAAGTATGCAGTTAGCTGTAGCAGAGTGCACTGAGGCTTATACAGTGTTGCACATTAGAAGCCATATGGGAACAGACGGTTTGGGCGAGGGAAATGATCGAGCTGATCAGCTTGTAGCTGCAATTGCCCAACCACCGCTGTCTGTCCATCAGCAAGCACGAGAGGCGCATGCCACATTCCATCAAAATGCGAAAGGCCTAGCTCGAAGTTATGATATCTCTATGGGAGAAGCACAAGCTATAGTTAAAGCTTGTCCCATATGCAGTTTTTACAATCAAGGTATGGGGTAGGCTGCGGTGTCAACCCCAGAGGGCTGAAGGCCAATGAAGTTTGGCAAATGGATGTCACCCATGTTCCAGCTCTAGGACGTCTGAAGTACCTCCACGTGTCAATTGACACCTATAGTCACCTTATATGGGCAACGCCTCAACCTGGTGAGAAGACTCGAGATGTGCGTCGGCATCTTACCAGTTGCTTTGCAGTCATGGGAGTTCCCGGCACGATTAAGACGGACAACGGACCTGCTTACAGCAGCAAAGCCTTACGAACATTCCTCCAAACCTGGAACGTTGCCCACGTCACCGGAATCCCACGTTCTCCAACAGGCCAGGCCATTGTGGAACGAGCGAATGGGACCATAAAAAAGTATCTAGATAAATTTAAGGACATTGTGGACCCCAAAGAGAGAGTTATGAAGGCTCTTTTTGTATTGAATCATTTATGTGTGTTTGGGGAAGAAAAGGAACCCCCTATAATTAAACATAGGGAGGGAGCCCCTTCTACTACCAAAGGAACAGGGAGTTATGTTATGTTCAAGGACTTAGCTACAGGAGCCTGGCATGGCCCTGCTGAAGTATTGTATTTTGGTCGAGGCTATGTCTGTGTGCTTACACCCACAGGTTCGCAGTGGATACCCAGTCGGTGGGTAAAACCAGCTCTGAAGAAGCCTGAATCCGGAGTTACCTGATACGGCCATGACAACGGCTTTTTGCCTGTGCTATGGTCAATATCAAAGGCTGATTGGAGCAGGACAAAATAGGCCTGTTTTAGAAAATTTGGGTGGAAACTACAAAAAAAAAAAAAAAAAAAGACCCAAGTATTATAATAATTAGCCCTAATTTTAGTATTATAATCTTGCTTTACATTGTAGCACATATGTTATTTTCCTGTATAACCAAGCAAGTGGAACAACTTACCCAGAATATCTTTTTAGTTCAAAATAATAAAAAAGGGGGAATTGTTGTAAATCATTGAAATGGCTTAGGCCCCTTGGCATAAATCAGAGAGAATTAGCAGAGATCTTCAGTAGGCCTCTTCTCCTTGAGAACTGCAGACAAAACAATTCTAATCAAGCTGGGAAAAAAGGGAGTATTCTGTTGTTGCCCTTTGAAGCTCAGCCGAACAAACACCACCACCTGTTATAACAAAGAGAAAGTTCTCAGGAGAATGAATGAGCCAATCAGTGTGGATTTTTGGGAATGTGTGTGGGCTTGGTTAACTGCTGTATATAAGAGGCATGTGTGTGATCAATAAATGGGGAAGTCTGATGATTCTCATATTGAGCGTCCGGATTTTTCCCCCCGTCGCAACATCTTGTAGCTCATAACATCTCTCTGCTTGAAGAATAATTACTTCTTGTGCGATCGCTTTTGCATCTTGTAAAGCCCCGACCTCCTTTTCCAAGTCTCTCACTTTAATCCGTAATGCAACATTTTCACGGTGGAAAGCTCTAAGGCCGGTAGCTAACAACCATCCTAGTCTTCCTGCTAATTTGCGAGAAGAACCTGATGCCGCTTTCCATGGCAATCCCCACATAGCCCTTTCAATTGCCTGGGGGGTAACCACGGCCCTATTGTCTGTTTCAGGCCATGCTTATAGCAGAACCAATTCAGGTAGGAAACCGTCCATGGGTTCCCAGCCCTCAATACTGGGCCAACCTGGAATGTGGGGAGTCACCGACACGGCCTCCCCAATTCCCAACTTCTTTCCCAGCCACGGCATGGCTGTTTCTGGATCCCACCAACTACGCCAAATGTGTGAGCCGACCCAGGCAGGACAGAGGAACAACCACAAAAACCATGGATAAAATGCAAAAAGCAAATTTATTCTTGTTACCTCACAAACTGGGAGATCTCCGCAGCAGCACCCGGGGCAGAGGCACGTAAGCGGGAACGCAGGCACCGCGGAGCTCGGTCCTTGCTAGAGAGAGAGACTGAGATTCTGAACCTGCTGCTTCCGCCTGTATATAGCAGGGATTTTTCGCAGGCAGTAGTTTCCACTGTGCTTTGATCTTCCTCACAGCAGGGCAGGAATCCCAGGCATGTTCAGGGTGCCCTGAGTCTATCCCAGGCCTGTGTTGTCTAAAGGCAGATGTTCTACTTGTCAGGCACATAAGACTAAACAGTGATTAGCAGTGTGATGTAGGTGTTTTTGGACACCCCAGCTGCAAGTCGCTTGGGCATATTTACAGTCCTCCTCGCCAGTCTTCTGTTATATTTCCACAATAATTTACATCAGTGTCACAGTAGCTATTGCATAAATGTGTACTTGAGGGCAGGATAAGATGTAATTACCTTGGTTTATTATTGTAAGGATTTCTTAATTATGCTTAATTTCTTATAGGAGGTGCTGAAACAGCTACAAGGAAGTATTGAAGATGAGACAATGACATCCTCTGGACGAATTGACTTAAAGGAACGACTTAAAGGTAAATTTAGAATTACGCTTTAAGTAGATTCATTTGTTTCTTAGTTATTGTTGCTTTAGGATAAAGTTTTCCAACTCACCTGCATCTTCTTTCCAGTGCTAACTTTGGAAGATAGGCATAATCTCAGTGTCTGTTATTTTTTGCCAAATTTTTAAGACACATTTTCAAAAAAGAATATGTTCTTATGTTGCTTTTGTGCTTTTGCTAATGTTACTCCAAGGCTTCATATGAATTGCATTTGATATATCTTTCACTTTATTCACTTCTTAATGAAAAAACTGTTTTTAATTGTTTAAATTAGTGGTGAATTAGTTCCACCAATTTTCTGAACTCATTTACATGCCTTGCCCTTTCCCTGTCATATTACTAGAACTGTATCTGTCATGCTGAAAATTGATGCCCCCTTCCCTAGAGCATGTGGTGGAACATATACTCATCCAGTTATATGGGATGTGCAGAGCAAGCCCGGATCAGTGACTCCCTGCATACATCTGTTATCCCTATCACAGAACCAGAAATATTGTAGAGGGTGTCTACGTTTAGGCCCCTATGGTGGGAACACTTATCATTTACATGATGGTGGAGCATCTGTGGGATCCATGAGAAAGAAGCTATTAAGAAGTGGGACACAAGAGAAATTCATATGATATTTATGTCACACTCTGCCCATTTTTTAAGAGAGACAGGCATACTGGTGATACTGTTCTGATTGACAGGATTGTAGTTTGGGCATCTCCTCATTTAGAGGATGAGTATTCTCTAACTGTGCCATTAAGATTGGTTTTGTTCACATTATCTTCTCTGTATCTTACAGCAAAATGTTTTAACTGCTTCCATCAAAAAAGTCATAGACTTGTTCATGAAGTATGAAATTTAAGATAGAAATTATCTTTTAGATCTGTGCTGCTCAATTTCAGCTCTGAAAATGTTTGCTCTTTATTACCCAGAACTGAACTTGGAAAGTAGTAACTTCCCTGGAGTGAAGTTAAGGCCAAAGGTGTCCATGCGTTCATATGGGAGCTGGGAAGTGTCTGTGTCAAGCCCTTCAGGAGGGTGCAGTCCTGTTCCTATAGGATCATTTCCAAGAAGAGGATTTATGAATGGAAGCAGAGAAAACACTGGTTATTTAGAAGAGCTAGAAAGAGAGAGGTAAACTTCTTCATTTATTCATTCAGTATGCATTGACTTCTAATTTTAACACGAAAATTTACTAACATATCTAATATTTAGCTATCATGCATATAGATTTTGATCAGTGGTATACTTATCCTACTAGGGAAGGAAACCAGGAATATACATTAGATTTTGTATTGGGTCTGGCTGGGATGGAGTTGATTTTCCCCGTGGCAGCCCTCAGAGTGCTGTGTTTTGTATTGGTGGCTCGAGGGGTGTTGCTAACACACCAGTGTGTTGGTTCCTGCTGAGCAGTGCTCCACAGCACCAAGGCTGGCTCTCCAGCATTTCCCCCAGTAGGCTGGGGGTGGGGAAGGTCTTGGGAGGGGACACAGCCAGGACAGCTGACCCCAAGGGACCAAAGGGATATTCCAGACCATATGACGTCTGCTCAGCAATAAAGCAAGGGGAACGGAGGGGGAAGGGGGGGCATTCGTTACTTCCGTGTGTCCTCCGGGAACCGCAACGCGTATGAAGCCCTGCTTCCCGGGAAGTGGCCAGACATCGCCTGCTGATGGGAAGTGGAGAATAAACATTTTGTTCTTCCTTTGCTTCCGTATGCGGCTTTGCCTTGTGTTTCTATTGAACTGCCTTTGTCTCGGCCCACAAGTTTTTTGTTTTTTAGTTTTTTTTCATCTTATTTTCTCCCCTCCCCATCCTGCTGAGGAGGGGGGTGATAGAGCGGCTTGGTGGGCACCTGGCATTCAACTAAGGTTAACTCACCACAGATTTAAATACACAAAACCATCAGAAATCCTAAACCGCATAATATAGCTTCTACATATATATATTTAATTGTTACTGACTGTTTACTGAAGGTTATTTTATTTTGATCAGTAGATTTTCAGCACCTTATATAGTTTTTGGAGGTTGGGAGTGGAGCATCCCAAACGCCTTCATATTGCCTCACCACTACTGATAAGTGCTGAAACTATAGCAATGTGATGGTGCCATCTTTTTCTTGTTTGTAAATTGTTATAGCTACCACAGGTGGTTGGTTGATTGGTTACTTAATATTAGGAATAATTTCCCTAGTGATTCTTTTCTCTTAACAAAAATGACTTATAAACAAAGGCATTTTGAAAATGTCATCCCCATATGATGTTTTGCCTGTTTGTAAAAACATACATAGACATTTTTTTTCTTGGAAGGTAATATGAAGAACATACATCTAGGGCATGTTGCAAAGTTGTCCCAAAATATCAATCAATTGTGAAGGAAATGCAAAGTCAGAGACATGCAGCTGTTTCCATTGAAGACTTCTTTATATGCTAAAATGAATCTGATTGAAATCCCAGATGTTTTCAGAGGCCTCCTTGCAAGACAGGGGTTTCTAAATATTTAGGCATTGAAAGCTACTTGATGGGTGGGATGTGTGGTGGGTTGAACTTGGTTGGCTCTCAGGTGCCCACCCAGTCACTCTCTCACTCTTCTTCCTCAGCAGGATAGGAGGAGAAAATATGATGAAAAAGCTCATGGGTCAAGATAAGGACAGGGAGGTCACTCACCCATTATCATCACAGGCAAACCAGACTCATCTTGGGGAAAATCAATTTATTTTACTGACAATTAATAACAGAGTAGGATAGTGACAAAAACAAAACTAAAATATCTTTCTCCTGCTCCTCCATTCTTTCCAGGCTTAACTTCACTTCTGACTTCTCTGTCTCCTCTCCCCACTTTGAGTGGCACAGGGAGATGGGGAATGAGAGTTGTGGTCAGATCATAATACTTCATCTCTGCTGCTCCTTCTTCCTTATGCTGTTCCCCTCCTCCAGCATGAGGTCTCTCCCATGTGACACAGTCCTTCATTAACTTCTCCTCCATGGTCCTCCATGGGCTGCAGGGAACAGCCTGCTTCACAGTGGTCTTAAAATGGGCTGCAGGGTAATCTCTGCTCTGGAGCACCTCCTCCCCCTCCTTCTTCCCTGACCTTGGTGTTTGCAGGGTTGTTTCTCTCACATTTTCTCACTCCTCTCTCTCTCACAGCTACTGCGCAGCAATTTTTTCCCCTTACTTAAATATGTTATCACAGAGGCGCTACCAATGTTGCTGATGGGCTCAGCTTTGGCCAACAGTGGGTCTGTCTTGGAGCTGACTGAAACCAAAATACAAAAACTTGGTGGGTAGCACTTTAGAAACCCCTGCTCTAAAGGGCCTTTCCTGGTGTTCAGTAAAACTTTTGCAATCAAGAACTGAAAGGATTTTACTTTTCCTCTAAGGTATTATGTCTAGGTCCCTTTCTTTCATTTCTGTCAATAAAATTGAAGCTTTTTTCCATTAGTCTGTTCTGATCTTCATCTAGTAGACACTCCATTTTTTAATTTTCCTAGTCAGGATCACTAATCATGTTTACTTCCTCTCATAAAATCTAGGTTCATGAAGAGTTGTATGAGTATATTTTCCCTTAATTTAGGAATCTCTTCCCACTTGCTCATTCCAGTCTTTAAGAATTTAATCATAGAATCACAGAATCCCAGACTGGTTTGGGTTGGAAGGGACCTTAAAGCTCATCCAGTTCCAACCCCCCTGCCAGCAGCAGGGACACCTTCCACTAGACCAGGTTGCTCAAAGCCTCATCCAACCTGGCCTTGAACACTTCCAGGGAGGAGCAGCCACAGCTTCTCTGGGCAACCTGTTCCAGGGTCTGACCACCCTCACAGTGAAGAATTTCTTCCTCATATCTAATCTAAACCTCCCCTCTTCCAGCTTAAAGCCATTTCCCCTTGTCCTGTCATTAACTGCCCTTATGAAAAGTCCCTCCCCAGCTTTCCTGTAGGCCCCTTCAGGTACTGGAAGGCCGCTATAAGATCTCCCCGGAGCCTTCTCTTCTCCAGGCTGAACAGCCCCAACTCTCTCAGCCTGTCCTCATAGGAGAGGTGCTCCAGCTCTTGGATCATCCTCGTGGCCTCCTCTGGACTTGTTCTTACAGGTCCATGTCTCTCTTGTGGTGGGGGCTCCAGAACTGGACACAGTACTCCAGATGGGGCCTTACATGAGCAGAGGAGAGGGGAAGAATCACTTCCCTCGACCTGCTGGCCACGCTTCCCTTGATGCAGCCCAGGATATGGTTGGCATTCTGGGCTCCGAACATGTATTGTCAGCTCATGTTGAGCTTATTGTCCACCAGTACCCCCAAATTGTTCTCCTCAGGGCTGCTCTCATTCCATTCTCCGCCCAGCTTGTATTTGTGCTTGGGGTTGCCCTGACCCAGGTGCAGGACCTTGCCCTTGGCCTTGCTGAACTTTGTGAGGTTAGCACAGGCCCACCTCTCCAGCCTGTCAAGGTCCCTCTGGATGGCATCCTGTCCCTCCAGCGTGTCAACCGCACCACTCAGCTTGGTGTCGTTGGCAAACTTGCTGAGGGTGCACTCAGTCCCGCTGTCCATGTCACTGACAAAGATGTTGAACAGCACCGGCCCCAATACCAACCCCTGAGGGATGCCGCTCGTCACTGGTCTCTACTCGGACATTGAGCTGTTGACCACAACTCTTTTAGTGTGACCATCCAGCCAATTTCTTATCTGCCGAGTGGTCCATCCATCTAGTCCATGCCTCTCCAACTTAGAGACAAGGATGTCATGTGGGACAGTGTCAAACACCTTGCCATTCAAATGTCTGCCATTTGAACTAATGGCTATCTTCCCTTCCAGTTTTCCATTGAAATGGTCTTTCTTTGTAGTGCCTAGAGTATTATCAAGATTAGTGAACAGAGTTCTCCATGTATGGTATTTAGTAGAGACAGGGTACCTTGGTTCTTATTCAGATTAAGAACCTTGCAGTAGTCTTTGATGTCCATCTTAACAAAACAGTGTATTTGTTTGTATTCTTTCCAGTGCTGTATTCTACCACATGATAGTAAAATCTTTAAGTATACTTGAGGCTTTCAGTTAAGCTTCAAATGAACTTGAGATCACTCAGAACAAGGAGCATTAATTTATAGCAACTGGAGTTCTTTAATGTGGTTAGTACATCTGTTTTATGATCTGTGATCCTTTCCCACTATTGTTGATTCTAAGGTGACAGTTTTTTTGGATGTTTTTCTCAATGATAATGACAGCTTAAGCAGTGAACTTTGTATAAAATAATCCTTGGAAAAAAAAGGAGAGGGATATTTTAATTTCCGATGAGTTCACTGATCTGGTTATGAAACACTACACAAGCAGTGTTACTGTCACAGTTGAGGGGGTGAAGATTTGTGCTGCTGAGAAAATGATCCATAGAGACATAGTCAGATAAAATCTGACTTCATTATTAGTGAAACGATTAATAATCAAAACTGCCCTATTCATTACACCATTTGAGGGGACATGTAAGAACACTTAGGGCATCAGTATGGACACTGAATAGCCAAAAGAATCAGAATTTGAGGGTGGAGGACACAGGACAGTGCATCTTGAATCAGGAATTTCTGAAAGGAAAAGTAACTACTTATTTTCCTATGATCTGTGTTTAAATTTGTTTGTCATATTTAGTAAGTTTCTGTGTTTCTAAACATATATTTAATAAATATTTATTTTCTAGTAGACTGTGTTGTTTGTATTAAAACAGACTTTCAAAGTCTGGAATTTACAAATGGAATTACTCATGGAATTTATAAATATAAATATTAAAACAATTTGGAAAGAAAAATAACATGTTTTAGAAACTGAAACAGGAACATTTCCACCCAGGAATCTAATACATTAGCACAATACATGCTGCCTGTGGGCAAGAGTGTTTGGACGAGGACCAAGTCATTTATTAACTGTGTGTGAATTTGTAAAATTCACTAGATGTTTGGCTTGACCAAAGTGATCTTCTGAATGGGAAAAAAAAATTGATTCAGTTACCAGAATAAATGATGAAATTGTCTGCATATTTCTCTTTTGCTCATCTCCCCTCTAGTTCCAAAGTGTTTAAGGGTGAGGGGGAAGAAGGTATATGTGTTTAGGTTACCAGTTTAGTAACAGAATTCCTATTAAATGTACCCTGCATTCTCTCTGGCTGGTTCCAGATGTATTTGGTTTTACTGAATTACTGAAGCACATACCTAAAAAAACTGTAATAGTATTTTCTGTAGAAACACCTAACATATCCTAAAAATTTGCTGTCTTAATCAATAATTATGTTTTTTTTATGCAGACTTTTTTTTTCATTTGCCTATTGTATGTATTGCTTGGTTGAAAGAGAATTGTACCTATTTTGCCTCTGGTGTTGAGCAAAAGCTACTGTTTGAAATATCAGTAGCTTTGAGAGTAATTTTCAGGAATTGTTACCTTTTCAAGGTTTTGTCATTTTATGGTCTACCAATGGAAGTCAAATTATTAATTATAATTGTAATTACGTAATGTAAGTAGAGTAGCATATATTTTGTTACCCTTCTTACTGGGAATAACATTGACATATTTATAAAAAAAATTTTCCAAAAGAAGAAACCACTTTTCTGTGATCCTGCATTAATTCAGCTTTACTTATTGTTGGGAGCTTCAAAAAAACCTCACAAAACCCCACAAAAACCAAACCACCCCCCCCACCCCCATACACATTAGACAAGTCTTTTTAAATACTCATCCTGTAGAAAAGCAGTTCAAATTGAAAAACTTTTTTCCCCATAAAAGCATTATAATGTTAAAAAAAAAACTTACTTCATTTGCCTTGCTGCATTCTCACTGAACTTGTCAGTGTATGGCAGAGAACAGAATATTCTGATATTGTGAAAGTACTGATACAAACAATCTTGGGGCGTAAAAACATGGAATAATTTCCATCAAAATTTTTCTTTGATTAATAACAGCTCTTCCACCTTAAATTCTCTCCTAACCTCAAAATCGTGATCAGCAATTATCAGCAACAGATGAGAATAATTTGATTCATACCATTAGAAAAAGCATTTACAAATAAAAATACTTTTTATAAGGATTGAATTAATTATACTTTTGCAAATTTAATTTCATAAACTGGACAGACCTAGTGCATGGACACACATGGAGGGGGACAAAAAGGGAAGCTGCTGTTAGGAAA
This sequence comes from Caprimulgus europaeus, assembly GCA_907165065.1. Next base: position 727,933 of record OU015537.1, read on the forward strand.
AATCTCAATCTCAGCTATTGTATCAATTAGTCTTTACAGGATGAAATTGTATGAACTTTCTTAAGATATATAGATTACATTATATCATCGTGATTAAGTCAGCATGACTAGAGTACCCCAGCTTATTAGGGGCTGTTATCCTCCTCCTTGCACCCTGAAGAATAAAGGATACCCTTGAACTACTGAAATAATGACAGCCTCCTAGTGTGTTAGGTTTGTGTGGTGGAGTTTTTGTAGCGGGGGAGGGGCTACAGGGGTGGCTCCTGTGAGAAGCTGCTAGAAGCTTCCCCAGCTCCAAGTCAGACCTGCCTCCAGACAAGGCTGAGCCAATCAGTGACGGTGGAAGTGCCTCCATGACAACATTTAAGAAGGGGGAAAAAAAAAAAAAAGTTATTGGGCAACACAACCTGTGGTGGAGAGAGGAGTGGGATGTGAGAGAAACAACTATGCAGACACCAAGGTCAATGAGAAAGGAGGAGGAGATGTGCCTGAGCAGAGATTCCCCTGCAGCCTGTAGTAAGATGGCAGGCTGTTCCCCTGCAGCCCATGGAGGTTAATGGTGGAGCACAGATCCACCTGCAGCCCATAGAGGACCCCACACTGGAGCAGGAGACTGCACCTGAAGGAAGGCAGCTGTGCCTCCGTAGGGAGCCCATGCTGGAGTAGGGGACCCAGGGAGAGGAAGTGCACTGGGGCAGACATACATGTGCAGCCTGTGGAGGACTCCATGCTGGAGCAAGAGGTTGCACCTGAAGAAGTCCATGACTATGTTGGAAGCTAGCGCTGCAGCAGTCTGCTCCTGAAAGGTTGCACCCCGTGGGAGGGACCCATGATGGAGTCATTTGTGAAGAACTGCAACCCGTGGGAAGGAATCATGTTGGAAAAGTTTGTGGAGGACTGTCTTTGTCCAGAGCAAGGGAGAATGTGAGGAGTCCTACCCCTGAGGAGGAAGGAGCAGCAGAAACAACATGTGATGAAATGACTGCAACCTTGTGTTGGTTTCACTTGACTAGCACCTGGCTAGCAGCCAAACACAGATGTTTGCTCACTCCCCCCTCCCCCAGGGGATAGGGGAGAGGATTGGGGGGCAAGGGTAAGGAGACTCATAGGTTAAGATAAGAACAATTTAATAATTGGAATAAAATAAAACTTAATAATGATATTAAAATAATAATAGTAATAAAATATGCAAATGAGCCCAGCCCGTTCTTGAATAACAATCCCGGAGGAGCGACAATCCCGAACCGAAACCGCAATCCCGGGAGAGCGAGAGCCCGAGCGAGAGCCAGAGAGAGCCAGAGAGGGAGAGCCCCTCACTAATGCACTGGGCATGACGTGATATGATATGGAATAGCCCATTGGCATATCTAACTGTCAATTAAGTTTATTAATTTAAATATTCCTCCCCCCTTAGATCTTGCACTTGTAGACTAACAAAACATGAAGTCCTTCAACTTCCAGCAACAAAATTAAAACACTGGGATGTTCTCAGTGCCTCTCTCATAACAAGTCCCAGGCTGGAAGCAAAACACAGCACAAATCTAGCTGCTGAAAAAGAAAAACAGCTCTGTTTCAGCTAAAAACCAGGAAAATATCCACCCCTTATTCCATACCATTTACATCATGCTCAGGTTTCACACTTCCTAATGGATTTTAGATTACTGCTACTATTCTTTAGAGATTTCTACATTTTTATATATATATATATACACATACACACATATATAGATATCATTCCCTTAGTTCATGGGCCATCTCTCCAAAATATGTATTAAGTTAATCTAGTCCATAACTTATAGAATCACAGAATGTTTTGGGCTGGAAGGGACCTTAAAGATCATCCAGTTCCAATCCCCCTGCCATGAGCAGGGACACCTTCCACTAGACCAGGTTGCTCAAAGCCTCATCCAACCTGGCCGAGAACACTTCCAGGGAGGGGGCATCCACAGGTTCCATCTGTTGTAATGGTGGTCTATCAAAGAATCACAGAATTGCCCCGACTGGAAAAGACCTATAAGATCATAAAGTCCAACCGTTAACCTAACACTGACAAATCCCCTAAACCATGGCTGAACCATGTCCCGAATCATAGAATCTCCTGATTGGAAAAGACCTCTGAGATCATCGAGTCCAACCATACCTGTCCAATCATATCTCAGAGCATCCCATCTAGCCACCTTTTAAACACCTCCAGGGATGGTGGCTCAACCACCTCCCTAGGCAGCCCGTTCCACTGCCTGAGAACCCTTTAGGTGAAGAAGTATTTCCTGATATCAAATCTGTACCTACCTTGGTGCAACTTGAGGCCATTTCCTCTTGTTCTATCACTAGTTACCTGGGAGAAAAGACACACACCCACCTCGCTACAACCTCCTTTCAGGTAGCTGTAGACAGCAATTAGGTCACCCCTCAGCCTCCTCTTCTCTAGACTAAACAAGCCCAGTTCCCTCAGCTGCTCATCATAAGGCTTGTTCTCCAGGCCCTTCACCAGCTTCATTGCCCTTCTCTGGATACACTCCAGTGCCTCAGTGTCCTTATTGTAGTGAGGGGCCCAAAACTGGACACAGAATTCAAGATGCGGCCTCACCAATGCTGAGTACAGGGGAAGGATGACTTCCTTGGTCTTGTTGGCCACACTGTTTTTGATACAGGCCAGGATGCCACTGGCCTTCTTGGCCACCTGAGCACACTGCTGGTTCATGTTCAGCCGTCTGTCAACCAACACCCCCAGGTCCTTTTCTGCCACGCAGCTTTCCAGCCACTCTGCCCCAAGCCTGTAGCCTTGCATGGGGTTGTTGTGACCCAAGTGCAGGACTCCGCACTTGGTCTTGTTGAAGCTCATACAGTTGGTTGTTGCCCATTGATCAAACCTGTCCAGATCCCTCTGTAGAGCCTTCCTACCCTCCAGCAAATCAACACTACCACCTAGCTTGGTGTCATCCACGAATTTACTGAGGGTGCACTCGATCCCTTCATCCAGATCATTGATAAAGATGTTAAACAGGACTGGCCCCAACACTGAGCCCTGGGGAACACCACAGGTGACCGGCCTCCAGCTGGATTTAACTCCATTTACCACTACTCTTTGGGCCCGGCCATCCAGCCAGTTTTTAACCCAGCAGAGAGGATGCCTGTCCAGGCCATTGGCAGACAGTTTCTAAAGCAGAATGCTGTGGGAAACAGTGTCAAAGGCTTTACTGAAGTCCAGGTACACCACATCCACAGCCTTTCCCTCATCCACTAAGCGGGTCACCTTGTCATAGAAGGAGATCAGGTTAGTCAAGCAGGACCTGCCTTTCATAAACTCATGTTGACTGGGTCCGATCACCTGATTGGCCTGTATGTGCTGTGTGATAGCACATGATCTGCTCCATAACCTTCACCAGCACCAAGGTCAGACTGACAGGCCTGTAGTTCCCTGGATCCTCCCTCCAGCCCTTCTTGTAGATGGGTGTCACATTTGCCACCCTCCAGTCAAGTGGAACCTCCCCAGTCAGCCAGGACTGTTGGTAGATGATGGAAATGGGCTTGGCTAGCACCTCTGCCAGCTCCCTCACTATCCTGGGGTAAACCCCATCTGGCCCCATAGACTTCTGGATGTCTAATGGGCTGAGCATGTCAAGCACTATGTCTAGACAACTCTTCAATCCCTCCAGGGATGGGGACTCCACCACTGCCCTGGGCAACCCCTTCCAATGCCTCAGAACCCTTTCAGCAAAGAAATTCTTCCTAATGTCCAATCTAAACTTCCCCTGGTGCTACTTGAGGCCATTCCCTCTTGTCCTATCACTTGGTACTTGGGAGAATAGACCGACCCCCACCTCTCTCCACCCTCCTTTCAGGTAGTTGTAGAGAGCAATAAGGTTTCCCCTCAGCCTCCTTTTCTCCAGGCTCAACACCCCCAGTTCCCTCAGCCGGGAACTCAGCACACTTGTGCTCCAGACCCTTCCCCAGCTCCGTTGCCCTTCTCTGGACACATTCTAGCACCTCCAGGTCCTTCTTGGAGTGAGGGGCCCAAAACTGAGCACAGTACTCGAGGTGTGGCCTGTAAAATTTTAAAATGCATTTTTAAAAAGTGTAATAGCAATAAACAATATGTAAATATATTGATAAATTTTGCAGCTATATAAATGTAGTTTATAAAGGATTGATAAAATACTACATAAAACTTTTAATATTTTTTAATATAAATTCCTTATATTTGTATTCTGATATCTTCATAATTCTAAATGGGTGTCATAAGCATGTTTCAAACTGCAATATGCTTATGATACCCATTTAGAATGTGTTAAACAGCTGTAAATGTATCCTGTATATAACATATGATGGAAAAATACTATTTGTATTTTTCCTCAACTTCACATGTAATCGATTAACTTAGCTCTTCATATTATTAGAATGTTTTAACATCTGTACTAAATTTCTTTTGTGGCAATGTTGATGCTTTAAGAGCTGAAGCTGCAGGTGGCCTCAGCCTTGAGCAATTAATTCCTGACTTGAGTGAAAAATAAAACAAAGTTTGGGGAAAAAAGCAAGAATGTGTATGAGAGAAGATAAGGATGGTTGTGAGCTGTAGTCAGTAACCAGTCAGAAGTGAAAGAATGGCTCGTGAGCAGGTGGATTTATCCAATCATGTCAGTTGTTCAGGCACGTGTGTGATAAGGGGTAACGAATCAAAAGTGAGAGAGTGCCGCGTGCTTGGGGCGTGGGGAGGAAAAAAGGATATATAAGCACTGCGAAGCTTCAATAGAGTGCTGATGCTTTGTATTGGGTTTGCTTGGCAAGGTTTTGGTAGCAGGAGAGGCATAGGGGTGGCTTCTGTGAGAGAAGCTGCCAGAAGCTTCCCCCATGTCTGACACAGCCAATGCCACTGGCTCCAAGAACGGACCCGCCGCTGGCCAAGGCCGAGCCCATCAGTAACGCCTCTGGGAGAACAGAATTGAGAAAAAAGGGAAGAGAGGAAAAACAAGCTGCACACTTTGCAGCTGGAGAGAGGAGTGAGAAGATGTGAGAGAAACAACTCTGCAGACACCAAGGTCAGTGAAGAAGGAGGGGGCTTTGGTGGGCATCCGGCCTCTAGCCAGGGTCAACCCACCACATGCCTGAACACATCTCGGTGTTGGTCATTTCTTCATCTGCCGCAGGGCAATTTATTTCCATCACTATTCCCACAACGGAAGGATAGATCCCATTCTGTTTTAGTAGTGTTTGATATATTTGTAGACTGTTATATTTCTTGTTGGCTTTCTGAATTGATCTTGGTGAGGTCTTCTGGGAGACCTGCTGTTTGTGTCTTGTTTATCTGCAAACTGAATAATTGTCAAAAACAATGAAGAGTTGACTTCCACCAATAATGAAAAAAAATACATTAGCCATAACTGAATGTTCTAAGAATAAATAAAACTTTTAAACTTTATCATAGTTTCCTCAAAGTTTCACATTTCTGCCTCTCAGTTCAGTTTATGATTTTGACTCATACTTTGAAAAGCACAATCTTCTCATTTCTGTGCATCTGCCAGAATACAGTTGGGCACTAGGGTTGTGCTTCAAGCTTTATCTTTCTTTTCATATGTCTGTAGCTGAAGGCTTCCTTCTGACCTTCTTTTAAGACCCTTTTCCAGAACAAAAAGGGTAATGAATTCTGCCTTCATAAGATCTCTCTATTATTGGTGAAACAGAGTGAGTAATGCATACTGGCTTTGATTTTTCCTTTTTCCATACCAGGCAAACCTCTAGAACAAACAAGCAAAGATAATTTCTGTCTTCTGTCAGTGACCACCAACAAATGGTGCTATGGTAATGCCAAAAGGTCTGCCATGTCCCTGTAATACATAAAACTGTTTTAAGACTGATGGTGAAATATAGTAGTGTGTTCAGTTTATGTGGCAAGATTTTCAGGAGGGGAACACTGCAGGGGTGGCTTCTGCGAGAAGATATGAGAAGCTGCCCCCGTGTCGGACAGAGCCAGTTCCAGACAACTCCATGATGGACCTGCCACTGGCCAAAGCTGAACCAGTCATCAAAGCTGGTGGTGCCTCTGTGCTAACATATTTAAGAAAGAGTAAAAAATACTGTGCAACAGCAGCTGGGAGAGAGAGAAGTGAGAAAATATGAGAAAAACAACCATGCAGACACCAAGGTCAGTGAAGAAGGAGAGGGAGGAGGTGCTCCAGGTGCTGGAATAGAGATGCCCTTACAGCCTGTGGAGAACACCATGGAGAAGCAGGTTGTCCTCCTGCAGGAACAGGTATTCTGTCAGGAACTGTGGTCCATGGGGGATCCATGCTGGAGCAGTCCATTCCTGATGGACTGTACCCTGTGGAAAGGACACATGCTGGAGCAGTTCGTGAAGAACTTCAGCCCATGGGGAGGACCCATGTTGGAGAAGCTCATGAAGGACTATATCCTGTGGTTGGGACCCCATGTGGGAGCAGGGGAAGAGCGTGAGGAGGAAGGAGCAGCAGAGACAGAGTTATGAACTAACCACTATCCCTCTTCCCCATACCCTTGCACTGTTCAGAGGGAGGAGGTAGAGAAGTCAGGAGTGATGTTGAATCTGGGAAGAAGAGAGGGGTGGGGGGAAGGTGTTTTTAGATTTTTTCTTATTTCGTCACTATCCTGCTCTGTTATTAATTGGCAATAAATTAAATTGATCTTCCCCAACTTGATTTTGTTTTGACTGTGATAGTAATTGGTAAGTAATTTCCCTGTTCTTATTTCAACCCTTGAGCTTTTCATCATATTTTCTTCTCCTGTCCTGTTGAGAAAGGAAAATAATAGAGCAGCTTGGTGGGCACCTGGTGACTAGTCAAGGTCAAACCACCACAAGATAGTTAGGTGCTTTGTAAAACTTCTTCCTGAAAGATCTAAAATTTTATCAGTTTTATTATACTTGTCTATAATTGTTCCTAATATTGATGAATGACTATGCCTTCTAGATTTGCTTTTCATACATTCATGCAGTCATGGTTTTTGGTTTGTGGTCTATTTAGTTACTAGCATCTTTTTGCTGGAGAGAAGACTAGAGAAAAGTCTTCATAAAATTAAGTACAGCTGCCATATTTACTCATCACCTCCCTTTTTTGAAAGAGCTTATGGTGTCCCCTTCCAGAAAGACAGTTCTTGCTGATATTGAAATGATGGATCTTCTAATCTTCCATGGTATTCATTTCGTTTTACTTGCCACTCGCGTATAGCTATGTATTTGAAACAGACCTGAGAAGAAATTAAATAAATTCATATTAATCTAGCAAAAACAGTTAGAGTGAAAGGTAATCGTGTATCAAAAGGTGGTATCGAATAATTCACTTTTTGAGCAAACATGTTTACTAGACCTGTTTCTATATTCCACATGCTTGAATAACTAACCTGTGTACATATGATGGAATGGTGGTATGGTGGGTTGACCCTGGCTAGAGGCCAGATGCCCACCAAAGCCCACTCTATCACCCCCCTCCTCAAATGGGCAGGGGGAGAAAATTATAACGAAAAGCTGGTGGGTGGAGATAAGGACGGAGAGAGATCACTCACCAGTTACTGGCACGGGCAAAGCAGACTCGACTTGGGGAAAAAACAAATTTAATTTATTGCCAATCAAAATCAGAGGAGAATGAGAAGTAAAACCAAATCTTAAAACACCTCCCCCACCCCTCCCTTCTTCCCAGGCTTCATCTCTTTCCTGATGTTCCACCTCCTCCCCTCAGCAGCACAGGGGGACAGGGAATGGGGTTGGGGTCAGTTCATCACACGGTGTTTCTGCCGCTGCTGCCTCCTCAGGGGGAGGACTCCTTCCCCCACACCAGCGTGGGGTCCCTCTCACGGGAGACAGTCCTCCACCAACTTCTCCAGCGTGAGTCCTTCCCATGACTGACAGTTCTTCACGAACTGCTTTGGCATGGGTCCATTCCATGGGGTGCAGTCCTTCAGGAAGGGACTGCTCCAGCGCGGGTCCCCCACGGGGTCACAAGTCCTGCCAGCAAACCTGCTCCGGCCTGGGCTCCTCTCTCCACAGGCTACAGGTCCTGACAGGATCCTGCTCCAGCGCGGGCTTCCCGCAGGGCCACAGCCTCCTTCGGGCATCCACCTGCTCCGGCATGGGGTCCTCCACGGGCTACAGGTGGTCATCTGCCCCACCATGGACCTCCAGGGACTGCAGGGGGACAGCCTGCCTCACCATGGTCTTCACCACAGGCAGCAGGGGAATCTCTGCTCTGGTGCCTGGAGCACCTCCTCCCCCTCCTTCTTCCCTGACCTTGGTGTCTGCAGGGTTGTTTCTCTCACATCTTCTCACTCCTCTCTCCCTAGCTGCAAAGTGTGCAGCTTCTTTTTCTTCCCCTTTTTAATTATCTTATCACAGAGGCGTTACTGATGGGCTCGGCCTTGGCCAGCGGCGGGTCCGTTCTTGGAGCTGGCTGGCATTGGCTGTGTCAGACATGGGGGAAGCTTCTGGCAGCTTCTCACAGAAGCCACCCCTATGCCTCTCCTGCTATCAAAAACCTTGCCACGCAAACCCAATACAGGTGAAATCTGCCTTGCTGGAAATATTCAAAACTTGTCTTGAATTTGGCCTAGATAACCTAATCTAAGACCATACTTTCAACAGGAGGTAGGACTGGGTGATCTCCAGAAGTCCCTGTCAGGCTAGACTTTTCTATGTTTCTACAATCTTTTAAAATAAAGCTCGAGGGAGTTGAACTTAAATCAACTTTCTTGCTAATTTTTAGTATTTTCCCTTAGTTGCAAACACCTGTTATTTAAAAAATAAACATTAAAATTATAAACTAGCTTTGCTGATGCCTTGAAAAATACATTGGTTGGAGTACCTTTCCTGAAGTGATGTTGTAGGTTATGAATTCAACAGCTATGTTAAAAAAAAGGTTAGTTAAAAAATGTTAATGAATTATATTGTCTCAATGATTATATATTGCTTTTAGTTATTTGACAAGACTTGCAGATAGCCTGTTGATTTACCAATATTATATGTTCTTGTTTTTATCAGTGTATTAATATCCTAAGGGTCTGTTTTCATGGGGCTTTTTATGAAGTGTGGTGTGGAAATGTAGTTTTGCATTTGATCAGAAAAAATACATAGTTTATATCAACCTTATTTAAAATGCCTTCTTTATACTTCAATTTCAGTTCTCCTTGCAAACAGATATGACCAGAAGGCAGTTAGAGTATGAGGCAAGGCAAATCAGAGCTGCAATGGAAGAACAACTAGGTACTTGTCAGGACATGGAGAAGCAAGCACAGGTATAGTTTTTCATTCATTAATAGAAGGAATGGGAAAAGGTTTTCCTGTGTTTTCATTAAGGTATTGGTGATTTATATCTTTAAACTGTGTGTAAGCTCATTGAACACCTTAGAACATTTATCTAGCCTTTTAAATACAAAAATAAGAATCAAAATATAGAAAATACCTACTCAGCAAAAAGAAGATTTCTCTGCCTGTTTAAAAGAAAACTTGTGAGTAGGTTGGAGTAGTAGACAATGTCTTGAAAATAAAATAATTTTTGATAATTAGGTTTTAATTTATTTGAATTTTAGCTTTGAACAAGTGTGTAATTGCAACTGTAAATTCTTTATGTATAAAGTATATGTATAATTCTGTATGCAACTCATGTTACACACATTTGAGAATATAATTCAGAATGTAATTGTGTGTAAATGAAATTATCAATTGCATGCTGGCTTTAAAAAAATATTTCCCCACAGTAGTAGAGTGACAATTTGAATTGTATATTGCCATCTATTTCCATATATGTTTGTCCTGGTTTCAGCTGGGATGGAGATAATAGGACAAATGTCTATAGATTATAAAATAGGAATTAACTAATCTGCATTGGTTTTATTATACTAAGAACAGTTGTCAAAACTGTGTAGAATTGTTGTGTAAATACATAAAAACAAATTCTAGATTATTCCACTGTAATGTTCAAATGTGAAAACTGAACTTTTGATATTTGGCAGGTATAGGGAACTTGCTAATTTTTCAACTTTAATTTTGCTCTATATTTTTGTTCCTCCATGACTGTGATACAGAATACAATGCCAAATGTAAGTTGGAGGAACAGAAAAGTTGAACTATATAAAGACTGGCATTTCAGACAACTCTGTATTAATAGTCCCCAAATACTTATTCTGTGAGAGAGCTGATAACCTGACACTGGCCAAGAAATTAATGTACTAACTGCCCTTTCTCCTGGACCTTAAATTAATAGCAAAATAATAGCCTTCTCCATTTCTCATCTGTCATCATTGGGACTTGCTTCCTTTAACCTCCTTCTTCTGAAACACTGTGTACATTAGTTATCTCACAGCAACTTATTGTTTATGCATTATCCTTTATGAAGTTTGTATACAACTACATGCCCAGCAGTTATTAAAAAGGATGCATTAGTAGTGTTAGTAATTTATTTTAGCTTATCCATTTAAACTTCACATGGTAGTTTTTGTTGGAAAAAAGAAAAAAAAATGTAGTTAATCACATTCTATTTTGACTATTCAAATAGTGTAGTCCAATACTTATATCAGAAGTAAAATTTAATTTCTGTAAATGTGGTGAGTTGACCTCAGCCAGCAGCCAAATGCCCACCCAGCCTCTCATTCACTCCCCCCTCCCATGGGATGGGAACAAAATAGAAGGAAGTTGAAAATATCAAAATAATGACAGTTTAATAGGGAAAGCAAAAGCTGCATGTGCAAGCAAAGGAAAAAGAAAAATTCATTCACTATTTCCCATCAGTAGGGAGATGTCCAGCCACTTCCTAAAAAGCAGGGCCTTAGCATGCATAATGGTTGCTTGGGAAGACAAATGCCGTGAGCATTTGTCTCCCCCTTTCTTCTCCTTTCCCTGAACTTTTATTGCTGAGCACGACATCTCATGGTCTGGAATATCCCTTTGGTCAGTTGGAGTCAGCTGTCCTGGCTGTGTTCCCTCACAGTCTCTTGTCCATCCTCAACCTGCTTGCTGTTGGGGGAGGAAAGAGAGAGAAAGCCTTAATGCTGTGCAAGCACTGTTCAGTAGTAGCCAAAACACTGGTGTGTTATCAACACTTTAGCCACAAATACAAAGCACGGCACCATAGGCACTGCTATGAAGAAACTTAACTCCATCCCAGCCAGATTCAGTACAGTAAAATCTTAAAAAATAAAAAATAAATTATAATTCTAAGACTTGAAATCATGTTCACATAGAACATGTTTTTCCTTCATGCCAGAACAAAAATTATGTCATTATGTTTAGAGTTTCTTAAAATTTCTCAAAAAAAAAGATCATTCTTGTAGGAATTTATTCCAAGACTAAATTGACTAAAGCAGCAGACCACTAAAGGTTTCAGAAAACTTGCATTGTGGTGAGGGTTGATGCTGGCCAGCAACTAAGAACCCCCCAGCCGCTTGCTGACTCTCCCTGCACAGCAGGATGGTAAAGAGAACTGGAAGAGCAGAAACAAGAAAAAATTGTGGGTCAAAATAAAGACAGTTTAAGTGAAGGGGGAAAAAGCAAATGATGCAAAGGCAATCACTCATCGCATCCCACAAGCAGACTGATGCCCAGCCAGTCTCCCAGCAACAGCTACTGTGGAAAGACTACCCTCCACCCACCCCCGAGTTTTATTGCTGAGTATGATGTTATATGGCATGGAATATCCCTTTGGTCATTTGGGTCAGCTGTTCTGACTGTGTCCCTTCTCAGTCTCTTACCCACCCTCCAGCTTACGCACTGAGAGGTAGAGTGAAAAAGAGAAGGCCTTGATACCGCACAAGCACTGTTCAGGAATAGCTAAAACACTGATGTGTCATCAACACTGCTTTGGTCACAAATCTAAAACAGCACCATATGGGCTGCTAGGAAAAAAGTAACCCCATCCCAAACAGACCAGTTGGATCACTGCTGCACTTGTCCAGTTCCTGATGAGGATCATTCTCCATTGGTTTGGGTGACTCCTGCTGGAGCATCATACCACAATAGCGCATCATGCAACTCACATCATGGCTTATTTCCCCTAAGGTTAAATCTCCTTGAAGGTACACACCAGATTTCCCCATATTGATGTATTATCCACCAAGTACACCCAGGTCCTTGTGTGAAAACAACCCTATGAAGGGGTTTGCCTTTTCCCAAGGAAGAAATAACCCACACTGTCTTTCCAAACCAGTTCACACACTACAGAGACCTTATTTCTTTCCACAGTTTGCAGGGGTTTTGTTTGGGTGGGCTCAGGCTGATGAGCAGATCTTCTAGTGTTAACAAGCCAAGTGGCTTCTGCTAGGGTCAACATGACATCTCCTGAGGGTGGCAATGCTAGTAAGAACACTAGCACTTACACTGCCCTTGGGAGCATGGAGGACTCATGAGCATATCTGAAATGTTTGTACACCAATGCATGCAGTATGAGAAACAAACAGGATGAAGTGGAGGTGTTGGTCAGTTCCCAGAGCTACAATATCATTGGTATTAGTGAGACTTGGAACAAATCCCACAACTGGAGTGCTGGGATGAAGGGCTACAGACTGTTCAGAAGGAATAGGCAGGGTGGACAACGTGGTGTTGCACTATATGTAAGGGAAATGTTTGATTGTACAGCCCTTACAGTTAGTGATGATGTGGTTGAGAGCCTCTGGGTGAGGATTAGGGGGATGGAAAACAAAGCATGTCATAGTGAGTGTCTACTGTCAAGTGCCCAGCCAGGATGATAGCACCAATGAGTTATTCTATAGGCAATTTCGGGAAATTTCAGGATTGGTAGCCCTTGTTCTTATGGGAGATTTCAACTTCCCAGATGGCAACTGGGGATATCATACTGCTGAGATGAGCAGGTCTTGGCAATTCCTGAAGTTTGTTTAAGAATTTCTCTTCACAAGTACTCAGGGAGCCAACTAGGAAAGATGCCCTCCTAGACTTGTTATTTGTGAATAGAGAAGGACTCGTGGGAGATGTGATGGTAGGTGGCTGTCTTGGTCACAGTGATCGTGAAACACTGGAGTTTAAAATTTCCAGTGTAATGAGAAGAAAGGTCAGCAGAGTTGCTACCCTGGACTTCAGGAGAGCAAACTTTAAGCTATTCAGTGAGCTACTTAGCAGTGTCCCCTTGGAATCTGCTTTTGAGGGCTTAGGAGTCCATGAGTGATGGTCATTTTTTAAGAACCACCTTTTAGAAGCACAGGAGCAGGCAATTCCACTGTGTCAAAAGTCAAGCAAGCGGGACAGAAGACCAGCTTGTCTGAACAGGGAACTCGTCTTGGAACTCAGGAGGAAAAAGAAATTCTATGATCTCTGGAAACAAGGTCAGGCTTTGCAGGAAGATCACAGAGCCGTGGTTTGCATATGCAGGGAGAAGACACATAAGGCCAAAGCTCAACTAGGGTTGAAACCGGCCAGTGTTGTGTCAGATAACAAGAAGGGTTTTAAGTATGTTAATAGCAAGAGGAGGTCTAAGAAAAACATTGGACTGATATGTGTTGAAGATGGTCATCTGACTAATAGGGATGAAGAAAAAGCAGAGGCATTCAATACATTTTTTTCCTCCGTCTTTAATAATACAGATGGACCTTGGGTTGCCTGGTCCCCTGAGTCAGAGGACAACGAGTATGGGAAGAGTGCCTTTCCACATGTGGACACTGAAACTGTAAGGGATCAGTTGTATCAGCTGAATGTTCACAAGTCCATGGGGCTTGACTGGGATTAGTCCCAGAGCATGAAGGAGCTAGCAGATGTTATAGCAGGACTCCTCTAAATCATCTACCAAAAGTCTTGGGAGTCTGGGGAGGTCCCTGCTGACTGGAAGCTAGCCAATGTTATTTCAATCTACAAGAAAGGTGTGAGAGAAGACCCAGGAAAGTACAGACCTGTTAGCCTAACCTCAGTTCCTGGAAAAATTATGGAGATCATACTGAGTGCTGAAGACATTTAAAGAACAATGCAATCATCAGGCACAGTCAACATGAGTTCACAAAGGGAAAGTTCTGGTTAACTAATTTTATATCCTTCTATGACAAGGTCACCTGTCTAGTGGATGAAGGGAAGGTGGTGGATGTAGTTTTTCTGGATTTTAGTAAAGCTTTTGCTACTGTCCCTCACAGCATCCTTCTGGACAAGTTGTGCAACTGTGAGATGAGCAGGTACACAGTGTGTTGGGTGAAGCTCCTCAGGGCTTAATTCCAGGGCCAGTTCTGTTCCATATTTTTATCAATGATCTGGATGCAGGAGTTGAATGCGCCATTAGCAAGTTTGCTGATGATGCCAAACTGGGAGGTTCTGTTGACTCATTTGAGGGACAAGAGGCCTTGCAGAGTGATCTAGGTCTGGGCCCCACAATTTAAGAAAGATGTTCAAGTACTTGAATGCGTCCAGAGGAGGGCAACAAAGCTGGTGAAGGGGCTGAAAGGTATGTCTTACGAGGAGTGGCTGAGGACTCGGGTTGTCTAGGTTGGAGAAAAAGAGACTGAGGGGTGACCTCATTGCTCTCTACAGCTTCCTGAGGAGGGAAGTGGAGAGGGAGGTGCTGATCACTTCTCCCTGGTATCCAGTGACAGGATGTGTGGGAATGGTTCAAAGCTGTGCCAGAGGAGGTTTAGATTGGACATTAGGAAGCAATTCTTTACTGAGAGGGTGGTCAAACACTGAAACAGCCTTCCTAGAGAGGTAGTTGATGCCCCATGCCTGTCAGTCATTAAGAGGCATTTGGACAACGCCCTTAATTTAAATTTAACATTTGGTCAGCCCTGAAGTGGTCAGGCAGTTGGACTAGATGATTGATGTAGGTCCCAACTCCTTTTTCTTTTCTTTTCTTTTCTTTTCTTTTCTTTTCTTTTCTTTTCTTTTCTTTTCTTTTCTTTTCTTTTCTTTTCTTTTCTTTTCTTTTCTTTTCTTTTCTTTTCTTTTCTTTTCTTTTCTTTTCTTTTCTTTTCTTTTCTTTTCTTTTCTTTTCTTTTCTTTTCTTTTCTCTTTTTTCCCAGACTTGATCAACCATTTTATGTCTAAAGGATTATGTGGTTAGCAACTTATCAGCGTCAACGTTTGCCTGCCAGAGCCCTCTCAAGGACTTTCACTGAGACAGTTTTGCAAATTTGAAACAGATAGAAATTTTATTAAAGTGACAGATATAACAAGTTTGGAATTGCTGGTGATAAATACACTTACTGCAAAAATTGAGCTTAGTAGTTAAGCATTTAGTTAACAATATTTTCTTGGGTAACATTCGATGTAGTTCGAGGCACAAATCTTACCAAAGAGGCGTCCCTGCTTGGGGAGGAGAGAAAGGTCCAGGCCCATTGACCCATCCAGTAGTTGGGGATCTCATCCTCAAAACAAGGGATTCTAAACGCCAGGTTTATACTCTTGGCGAGGTGGGACTAAGTCAGTTATCATATGGCGATTGGTGTTAACAAGACTAATTGCATTGTTGAACAAAGGAAAGGGGGAGGAAAGACATTCGGTACAGAGATGCAGTGGCCTTTCCAGCTTTACTTTACTGGTATCTGGCTCTGTGACCTCGGTCTCACCTCAAATATTACTCAGTTGCTGTAAGTGTTAGACTGTAAACTATCACATCTATTGCTTCTCTTGTAAGTTATTGTACAGGTGTGATGGTAAGCACTGTGATAGTTTCACTGGGCTAGGCCTTGGCCAGCAGCCAACACAGTCGTTCACCCACTTCCCCCCCACCCCCAGGGGATAGGGGAGAGGATTGGGGGCAAGGATGAGGAGGCTTGTAGGGTGAGATAAGAACAGTTTAATAATAGAGAGAAAACTTAAAATAATACTGATATTAAAATAGCAGTGATAATGATAAGAGTAACAAAACATGCAAATGAGTGACACCCAGTGCAACTGCTCACCACCTGCCAAGCAAGCCCAGCCCGTTCCCAGATACCGATCCTGGAGGAGTGACAATCCCGAACTGAAACCGCAATCCCAGAAGAGCAAGAGCCAGAGCGAAAACCAGCATGAATCCCCCCAATTTCCGGTCAGCCCTGGTTAATGTACTGACATGACGTGATGTGATCTGGAATATCTCATGGGCACATCCCAATACCAGTTTGGGCTTTGCTATTCACTGCGCTTCTCCCTCCCAGTCCTAATGCAGCTGTGAACGGCCAAACACGGTGGCCTTGAGCTCCAGCAGCAACTCATAACACCAGCACTGTTATCAATGTTCTTCTCATAACAAATTCCATACTGAAACTAAACCACAGCTATTCTAGCTACTAAAAATTAACTCTGTCCTAGCAAAACCAGGACAGTATCCACCCCTTATTCCATACCATTTACGTCATGCTCAGGTTTCTATCTATCCACATACACATATATGCACACAAATATCATTCCCTTAGTTTATGGACCATTTTTCTTCAAAATGTCTATTGAGTTCATTTAGTCCATTACCTTGGGTTCCATCTGTCATGGCAGTTTTTCATGGCAGAAAAGATGATGTGGAAGTTGCACAGTCAATGGAGTAGGTGACATTGGACACAGCAGGAGAATGTTATGTAGTCGCTGTTTCATGCTGCAACTGGAACTCGTAGCTGGCATATCTAGCACAGTCCATGCTCAGGGTCTGCAGGTTGAAGATGTTGATCTTGAAGAAGTTGTTGGGCACCAGCTCTGGTTCCATCAGAGTTCCTTCTTCATTAACCTGGGGAAATTCTTAATATGAAGTCGTTAGTATAACACACAACAACCATAGCAATGATGAGATCAAATCCCCTTGAGGCACACATTGGACTTCCCCATCCTTCTGCATCACCCACCAAGTGCACCCAGGTCCTTGAGCAAAAGCTATCCCACGAATGGGTTTACAGAATCACAGAACGCTAGGGATTGGAAGGGACCTCGAAAGCTCATCCAGTCCAATCCCCCTGCCGGAGCAGGAACACCCAGATGAGATCACACAGGAAGGCGTCCAGGCAGGTTTTGAATGTTTCCAGAGGAGACTCCACAACCTCCCTGGGCAGCCTGTTCCAGGGCTCTGTCACCCTTACTGTAAAGAAGTTCCTTCTCAAGTTTAAGCAGAACCTCCTGTGTTCCATCTTGCACCCGTTGCCCCTTGTCTTATCATTAGTTGTCACCTAGAAGAGTCTGGTTCTATCCTCCTGACACTCACCCTTCAGATATTTATAAACATTAATATGGTCGCCCCTCAGCCTCCTCTTCTCCAAGCTAAAGAGGCCCAGCTCCCTCAGCCTTTCCTCATAAGGGAGATGCTCCACTCCATTAATCATTTTGGTGGCTCTGTGCTGGACTCTCTCAAGCAGTTCCCTGTCCTTCTTGAACTGTGGGGCCCAGAACTGGACACAATATTCCAGATGTGGCCTCACCAGGGCAGAGTAGAGGGGGAGGAGAACCTCTCTTGACCTACTAACCACAGCCCTTCTAATGCACCCCAGGATGCCATTGGCCTTCCTGGCCACAAGGGCACAGTGCTGGCTCATGGTCATCCTGCTGTCCCCCAGGACTCCCAGATCCCTTTCCCCTACACTGGTCTCTAGTAGATCATCTCCCAGCCTATACTGGAACCTGGGGTTGTTCCTGCCCAGGTGCAACACCCTACACTTGCGCTTATTCTATTGCATCAAGTTTTTCCCTGCCCAGCTCTCCAGCCTGTCCAGGTCTCTCTGATGGCAGCACGGCCCTCTGCTGTGTCAGTCACTCCTCCCAGCTTTGTGTCACCAGCAAACTTGCTGCCACTGCTCTCTGTACCCTCATCCAGGTCATTGATGAATATATTGAATAGTACTGGTCCCAGTACCGACCCCTGAGGGACTCCACTAGACACAGGTCTCCAACTAGACTCTGCCCCATTGACCACCACTCTCTGGCTTCTTCCCACCAGCCAGTTCACAGTCCATCTCACTTCCTGATCATCTAATCCACACTTCCTCAATTTGGCAGCGAGGATGCTGTGGGAGACCGTGTCAAATGCTTTGCTGAAATCAAGATAGACCACATCCACTGCTCTGCCATCATCAAGCCACCTGGTTGTGTCTTCATAAAAGTCTAGAAGGTTGGTCAAGCACGACTTCCCCTTGGTGAAGCCGTGCTGACTGCCCCTAATGACCCTCTGATCCTTGATATGCCTAGAGATGGCACCAAGGATGAGTCGTTCCATCACCTTCCCAGGGATGGAGGTGAGGCTGACTGGTCTGTAGTTACCCAGGTCCTCCTTCTTGCCCTTTTTGAAGCCTGCAGTGACATTTGCCTTCCTCCAGTCCTCAGGCACCTCTCCCGTTCCCCACGACTTAGCAAAGATGATGGAGAGTGGCCTAGCAATGACTTCAGCCAGCTCCCTCAGCACCCGTGGGTGCATCCCATCTGGACCCATGGATTTATGGATGTCCAGATTGCTTAAGTGGTCCCTGACCCAGTCCTCATCAACTGAGGCAAACTCCTCCATTGTCCTGACTCCCTCTGGGGCCTCAGGGGTCAGGGCTCCTCAGGACAGCTCTTCCTGTTGTCCTTGACCCCTCTGGCAAGGTCTAATCCTAAGGAGGCCTTGGCTTTCCTAGTTGCCTCCCTACATCCTCTGAAAACTGCCTTATATTCCTCCCAAGTGGCCAGCCCCTCCTTCCATGATCTGTAAACTCTCCTCTTCCACTTGAGTTTGCCCAGCAGTTCCCTGTTTAACCAAGCAGGTCTCCTGGCTCCCTTCCCTGACTTCCTACGTGTCAGGATGCTCTGATCTTGAGCTTGGAAGGAGCAGTGCCTGAATGTTAACCAGCTATCTTGGGCCCCTTTGCCTTCAAGTCCCCTGTCCCATGGGATTTCCCCTAACAATTGCTTGAAAAGGCCAAAGTTGGCCCTCCTGAAGTCCAGGGTTGTGATTCTGCTTGGAATTCTGTTCCTGCCACATGAGAACCTGAACTCCACCATCTCATGGTTGCTGTAGCCCAGGCAGTCCTCAACCTTTACAGCCTCAACCAGACCCTCCTTGTTAGTGAGGATGAGATCCAGCAGCGCTCCTCTCCTAGTTGGTTCATCCACCATTTGCATCAGGAAGTTGTCATCGATGCACTGGAGGAACCTCCTGGATTGAGGGTGGCTGGCTGAGTAGTCCCTCCAGCAAACATCAGGGGAGTTAAAATCCCCCACAACAACCAGGGCCTGTGATTGCGAGGCTGCTCTCAGCTGCCTGTAGAAGGCCTCATCAACTTCCTCACCCTGATCTGGTGGCCTGTAATAGACGCCCACAACAGTATCACCCATACCAGCCTGCCCCTTGATTCTCACCCACAGACTCTCAGCTCGCTCCTCATCCGCCCCTGGACAGATCTCAATACACTACAGTTGCTCTGTCACATAAAGACCACCTCGCCTTGCTGGCCTGTCTTTCCTGAGAAGGACAGAGCCACCCATGGCCACATTCCAGTCATGTGAGCTGTCCCACCATGTCTCTGTCATTGCCACTAGATCATCATCCCCTGACCGAACACGGGTTTCTAACTCCTCCTGCTTGTTCCCCACGCTGCGTGCATTGGTGTGCAGGCATTGCAGGGAGCGAGCCGAGTGCACCAGTGTCATCCCAGGGGGGTGGGAGGCCTCCCGGCCTTCATCAGTTCCAGAGTGCTGCCCCACTGGTGCAAGCCCAGCTGTGACCCCTTCCCTCTTCCAATCTAGTTTAAAGCTCTCCAAATGAGCCCTGCCAATTCCTGCCCCAGCCTCCTTTTGCCCCTGTGAGATAGGCCTTCCCCACACATCACTGTCTGGACTGGTGTCCTATGAAACCAGCCATGATCACAGAACCCAAAGCCCTGCCTGTAGCACCAGTCCTGGAGCCAGTCATTTATGGCCTGAATTCTGCCATTCCATCCCACACCAGAACCCGAAAGTGGAAGGAGGGAAGAGAAAATCACTTGAGCCCCAGACCCTTTCAGCAGTTGTCCCAAGGCCTTGAAATCTTTCTTCACTGCCCTCAGACTACAGGATGCAGCTTCCTCCCCTCCTGTCTGGAAGATCAGCAGCGGGCAGTAGTCTGTTGGGTGCACCAGGTTGGGGAGTGCCCTGGTGATATCCCTGATCTGGGCTCCAGGAAGACTGCAAACTTCCCTATGTTGAGGGTCAACCCTGCATATTGGGCCCTCTGTCCCCCTCAGAAGGGAATCGCCTACTACAATGACCCTTCTTTCTTTCCTGTCAGAGGCAGTCTTGAGGGGAGGAGTCAACCACCGCTTCCTATGTGACCTTGTAGGTGGACCTTGCACCACATCCTCACCAACCTCTCCTTCATGATGTAGGGCCTCAAACCTATTACAGAGGGACACCTGAGGGGGCAAAGCAGGTAGGGAAGGAGGTCGCCCATGACGCCGAACTGGGACTTTCTTCCAACCCTCCTCATCTCCCTGGTCCCTTGCCTCTGCCTGACAGCAACAGGGCAGGGGCTGCCTCAGGTCCCCCCCTCTGCCTGACAGGGTGGGGGTTCCATCACCTTTTGGGGGTATCCTCCTGGGGCATTTCTGACTGGCATGCCAGGGAGTTACTCCACCAGTCAATCTCCTTCTCACACTCCCTGATGGTCCTCAGTCTCTCGACCTCCTCCTTAAGTTTCACCACCATGCTGAGCAGATCAGCCACCTGCTCACACCTCACACAGGTGGAGTGCCTCCCTTCCTCCCCTGGCAGCAGCAGGCTCTGGGAAACAGTTGGCTTCTCTTTATTTTGTATCCTCTTGTTTTCAGTGATTGAGTATAGTTAAAAGCTACTATGGGACATAAACTTGGAATTCCTAAAGTGCATTCTAACCCATCCCAGTAGGATTGAAAGTAATCTGATATTTGTCCATTAGAACATACTCATACAGTTTCAGGTTGTGCAGGTAACATTAGAGTGATACATGTACTGGTTTTCTGTCTTTTACTCATATGATGTCTAGTTATATGATATGTCAAAGGGATTCTACATCTTTTAGTATAATTGGCTGACCAGTGGGCAATTCTCTTAGGAAGCACCTCCTCGTTACAACCTTGCACTGGTCTAGGGATTGGAGCGCTACAATTATGACACAAACTTATACTTCTTAGGGCTTGATATAGGTCTGAGGCAATCCATACTCATTGATAATCATCAACATTGGAGCAATTTATCTTGTTGGTCAATAGTCTGTCTGGACCCAGCGGTGTGGTATATTGAGGTCTCCTCACTCTTGCGTGCAAAGGGTGGCAAAGCAATTCAGCAGGAAATAAACCCCCTTGCGTTCCAACTCACCCTCAGATAACTGGAGGAGCTGGGGGCGGCTGGGCTTAGATCCTGAGTGATGCCCAGTCGAGCACTATCGGTCCGACAGCTGCGGATGCACCGAATAGCGTACTGCACTCCCGTACCCACCATTTATGGACTCACATGGCTAAACCTGCAGCATTTAGCAGCGTCCCGCTGAGCACGGGTCAGTTGGGGTGGCTGGTTACAGACGGGCACATCAGTGCTGGATCCACTCGATAGTGTCCTGCACCCGCTGTCCAGTCACGATCTCTGGACTCTCATGGCTTTATCAGGCAGCAGCCCAGTGAGAAATTGTGCAGTGAGTCTGCAAGCGAATGAAAGCACCTTTAATAGAGCAACAGGATTAATACAGATTCGTGTGGATTGCCGGTGATAAACTACTGTCTGCAGAAGTATATGCTTATACTGAGGTTGGAAATTACTGAAACCACTAATGGTAGCAGGATGTTAGGTTACTGCAAAGCGCTGAATTGGTAAAATAATTCTCTAGAGATCTAAGTTTCCGAGGAAGATCCTCAGCTAAGTCTAAGTCTTAGTCTTACCCAAAGGCATCCCAATGGGGGGGAAGAAAGGCTCAGCCCATCGGCTGGCCCCAGGGGTCAGAGGTCTGTGATGGAGTTGTTCCTGATTTGTCAGTGATGGCATCTTCCCTGACCATGATGGTGTCTTCTCTAATTCCCTCCTTTCTTGGGGCTATTCTTATACTATTTTTTACCTGCAAGGTGGAGCTTGAGTGACTCTAGTCATACCTTTACAGTGATTGGTAAAGACACTTCCGTTCCCCTTTTATGGTAGAAATTACCAAAACTTAGAGATGCTCTGTATGAGGGGGAAAGAGGGGGCTCAGTGGTATGGAGTTATGGTTTTGTCAAGGTCCACAAAGGGAGGTAGTTGTCAGAAGGGGCGCCAGCTGTCGATCCAGAATCACAGATAGACCATACATCAACCCTTGTACCGTGCTGCAATCGAGACAAGAGCTGGAAAGCAAGCCTCTTCTGTCTCCCATCTCTTGTTTTTCCTTGATAAGCAGCAGGCCTAGTAGGGAGGCAGCCTCGGAGAAGATTCTTCGCGTGCCAGCTGTATTTTTCCTCTGAGATCTTCTTCAACACTGTACCTTTCCCTTAGTGTGTGGACAGCCATTTTCTGATTTTTAGTTACCCCCAGCAATTACTCCACACTCACCCATTGGTTAAAATGTTTTCTATCAGTAAAAATGGTCCATATACAAGATATGTTATTAGATTGTAGATCACATTTAGATCCATTCTTAGAGGGGAATTCAATACACCATTCAGCGTTTATTGGGACATAATATTTGAATGTAATGGGCAAGCCCCAGAACAGTCAAGTAGGCTGGTCAGGCTAAGTTCCTCAGTACAATTGATATCAATAGGTATATTGTCATGTGGTTGTGGCCCGTGAGAGGGATATACCCAAGGACTTTGTGGTCAATATTGCATAGTGCATTTGACACCCCATATATTGCTAAGGTTAAGACCTAAAGGATATGTAAAGTTTAAAGAAGTAATACTTTCTTGGTTTAACCATGTTAGGTTTTGTGTCTGCATGTCATCCCTTGCCCAGAGCTCAGTGCTCTGTTCAAGTCAAGGGGAATCACCGTAAAAGGGAGACCTTCCTGAGGGGTTGTTGGCATCATTAAGCGAGCAGTACCTTGAGTCCAATTCATCATCCTAAAAAATTCTTTCAATAGCTTAAAAGTTGCATTTTCTTGTAGCATTTCTGAGGTTCTCTTATTTCTGTGATCATAATCTTTATGGATCTGTCCTGATTTTTGACTGGGACAGAGATGATTTTCTTCTTAGTAGCTAGAACAGCCCTGTGTTTTGGTTTCAGTATGGGATTTGGTATGAGAAGAATGTTGATAACATACTAATGTTTTCAGTTGTTGCTAGAAGTCAAAGGACTTTCCATTTTGCCCATATTTTGCTAGTCTGCAGATTCAAGGTCTAAGGGGGATGAGGAATATTAAAATTAGTAATCCAGAATTGGCATTTGGATATGACAATAGGATATTCCATATCATATAACGTAATGTTCTGTATATTAATGAGGGTCTCTCGGACTCACTTGCTTATTTGGGGTATTGGTCTTCCAGGATTGCAGTTTTGCTTTCAGGATTGTCACTCCTTCAGGATCGTTATCTGAGAATGGGCTGGGCTTGGTCAGTGAGTGGTGAGCAATTGCATTGTGTATCACTCATTTGCATATTTTATTAAATTAATTAATATCATTATTATTTTAAGTTTTATTTTATTTCAATTATGAAATTGTTCTTATGTCAACCTATGAGTCTCCTTACCCTTACCGCTCCGATTCTCTCCCTTATATCCCTGTGGGGGGACAGAGTGAGTGAGTGGTTGTTTGGTGTTTGTCTGCTAGACAAGTGAAACCACCACAGTCTTTTTTGGCACCCAACGTGGGGCACGAGGGGTTGAGATAATGAACAGAGTGTTTTAACAAATTGTTATTGTATTGGTTTAATAGTTACTGGTCACAATGTTGATTGATTTCACTGTAGAGTTTTTAGTAGACCTGTGGGGTATGACTCCTTACTTGTTCCTTGTCACACTTATTAGCTCCAAAAACCTGATTGAGGATCATGTTCAGCTGTACTGTTTAGTAATAATTGCAAGAATAACCTGGTATTTGTACGCAGTATTTCCACCATCATTGTACTTCGGGAGCTATCTTTTAGATAGTATTAATAATTCCACGATTTACCTTGTCTCCCTGTGGAGCAAATAACTCTATGCTTTGGGTGCCATCTAGTGGAGATTATTAAAAATCACACTTTTGTTTTTTTTCTCCTCGGGAAGCCAACATATTGAGCAGACATATCCGTACATTGAATGCCACCCGCCGGAGATTATTAATAATTGCACTTACTTTCTCTCTCTGGGGAGCCAATTTATGAAAGGGACGACTCCTGACAATTTCTCCTTCTCTTCCAGTCCACGTACAATAGTGTGTGACAGTTTTAAATATTCTTGGGATGGTCAAACCATCTTCCCCCTAATCATGGGTGTCCTGAATGCAGTTCAGGTCTTGTTTAAGATTAGACAACTATTTAGGTATATCACCCAGAGAAGTACCTCTGCAGTAGGCACTGTGACTACTGAAACCCCTGTGACAGCCACTGCAGCTCCAGGTTCAATTTCCTGCCATTCGGATTACCTGTGGATGCAAAAGAAGAGGTGCTCGTTGTTTCTTAACCAGTAGGCATTATGTTAAAAAAACATACTAACCGTCTGAGGTGGTTTCACCCTTTTGGCTTGCAGCCAAACACAGCCTGCTCTCTCACTCTCCCCCCACCCTCCAGGGAGTAGGGGAGAGAATTGGAAAGAAGGGCAAGGAGACTCATGGGTTGAGAGAAAAGCTATTTACT
This sequence comes from Caprimulgus europaeus, assembly GCA_907165065.1. Next base: position 752,553 of record OU015537.1, read on the forward strand.
AATTAAAATGAAATGCTAGTGATAACATCAGTGATAACAGACTACACAAATGAGTGATGCACAGTGCAATTGCTCACCGCCCGCTGACCGATGCCCGGCCTGTGCCAGCCAGTGATCCCGGAGCCGAGACAGTCCTGAAACTGAAACCCTGGAAGAGTGAGCCCGAGCGATCCCTGAGAGAATACCCCTGTCTTCCAGTCAGCCCTGGTTAATGTACTGACATGACGGGATGTGATCTGGAATATCTCATGGGCACATCCCAATGCCAGTTTGGGCTTTGCTATTCACTGCGCTTCTCCCTCCCAGTCCTAATGCAGCTGTGAACGGCCAAACACGGTGGCCTTGAGCTCCAGCAGCAACTCATAACATTAATGTTTTTATCAACATTCTCCTCATAACAAATCCCATACTGAAACTAAACCACAGCTATTCTAGTTACTAAAAAGAAAATTAACTCTATCCTAGCAAAACCAGGACACCATCTGGTGTTGATCTGATGGAGTTTTCCAGAGCTAGCTTTCACTTCCCAAGTGTAAGGATTCTTTGGGGTTTTTAATAACATTGCCAATGTCCCAATTTGAGGCATTTTAACCAGCACTGTCTGGCCCGCATAAAAGCCAGTAGGATATTCTCCCAGTTTTACGCTTGCCTTTGGCACCAAAGCTGTGGCAGGAGAACAAAAAGATTTCATTTTTGGACAAGCATCTCTGCTCCATCTATTGTTTAATTGCTAGACAGCAGTGGGCAGTCACAAGTGCCATCCAGATTAATGGATTTTAGCAAATTGTTTAACCAACCCATTTATTCACTCAACAATACGGTTGGCTTGGGGGTAGTACAGAGTATGGAATACCAACCAGATCCCTCCCACCTTTGCCCTGCCTTGCACTGTCATAGTTGAAAAATGTGCCCCATTATCACTTTGAATTTCCTCAGGAAGGGCGAGTGTACAGAACCATTCCTTCAAGCTGTTGACTGTATTTTCCCCAGTGGCAGCTCTAAGGGCTGTAGCCACGGTGATTACTGAAATTACTTCTACCCCCACCAATATGTATTTTTTACCACCCGAGGGTCGCAATGGGCCTATGTAGTCAACCTGACAAGTATGCCATGGTGTTTTCTTGTCCTGGATATGCAGGGGAGGTGCCTTACTTGATGGTCTTTGTTAAGTCACAAAGGACATTATGAACAGACAGTTACCACTTGTTCACATAGTTTTACTGATATGGGCCATCCTCAGGCTATGCCTTCTGAAGTCAGCTCATCTGATGTAGCCTCGTTTTATGTGCAACCATTTGAGTAAGTGTTCCCATTCATGGTCATCACTCAACATTTTTTTTGTAATTCTGTAAAGCTATCAACTTGTTGATTGAATTGGGCAGCGATACAAGCTGATTAATCATGTCCTTTTGCCCAACAAATATGTAGCACCCTTTGTTCTCCTATTTCTAGCAATTGTTTCCAGCTGTCATTTTGCCAGACTGGGACTATATTTACCTGCCAGTCACTGGCTGCCCAGTGGCCTATCCACTCTGTGGCTCTTTTGAAAACAGCATGCAAATCATTATAGATATGGCTGTGACCATGTCGTGTGGCTAGCAGTGTCACCGAAATTGGGAAATAAACTTCTTAACACCAAAATGTAGTCTTAAGAAGCAGACATTCTTTATTACGGCGCCGGATGCACGGGGGATCGCTCCACCTATCGTGCATGCCGACTCGTCTCTCCACAAAAGCTTTATACTATCAAAACATGCATATTCATTACTTTTCCGAGAAGTCATTAACATATTAATTACATTTTCAGGAAATTATTAATATATGTAAATGTCCCTTTCGCATGTGCACTCTCTCTGGTGGCCGTCATCACTGTGTCCTTTGGTTGTACTTTTCCTTTGCGCATGCTCAGCTCTCTCCTGGGCCTGTCTCCAACACTTCTGTCTACCTTGTCCCAAGGAGTTAGCTCAACACGTTCTCTTGTCACATCCCAGTGGTCAGTAAAACAAAGAGTCTTAGTGCTTCTATGGACACTAAGGTCATAAATTTCCATTTCTGAAATTCTGTGATGAAGAGACATTGTTCTTAACTCCACTACTAAGTTAATGATTAGAAAAGGCCTGGGACTTGACAGTCTCTTCTCGGTGAGGTTTCTGTGATTACCTCATTCAAACTTAACAATCCTAACTTACACATTACGCTTTACAGTTTTCTACTTCTTTTAATCAAACCCAACTCTTCTATATGATCAAATCTTGATTATTTTATCAGACTACTTGTAACAGTAGAACTGCCCTAAGCTCCTCTACTTGCACACTTCCTTTGCCCATTTCACTTATTTTTTCCCCAGTGGCAACTTCCAGTGCCGTGGCCTTATAATTCCACTCATTTTTTGCCTGTTGTCCTGGTTTTTAGCTGGAACAGAGCTGGGTTTCTTTTTCAGCAGCTAGATTTGTGCTGTGTTTTGCTTCCAGCCTGGGACTTGTTATGAGAGCGACACTGAGAACATCCCAGTGTTTGCATTTGTGTCGCTGGCAGTGAAGGACTTTGTGTTCTGTTAGTCCACAAGCACAAGATCTAAGGGGGGAGGAATATTTAAATTAATAAACTTAATTGACAGTTAGATGTGCCAATGGGCTATTCCATATCATATCACGTCATGCCCAGTGCATTAGTGAGGGGCTCTCCCTCTCTGGCTCTCTCTGGCTCTCGCTCGGGCTCTCGCTCTCCCGGGATTGCGGTTTCAGTTCGGGATTGTCGCTCCTCCGGGATCGGTATCTGGGAACCGGCCGGGCTCGGTCAGGAGGGGGGTGGTGAGCTATAACATTGGGTGTCACTCATTTGCATGTTTTGTTACTCTTATCATTATCACTGCTATTTTAATATCAGTATTATTTTAAGTTTTCTCTCTATTATTAAACTGTTCTTATCTCACCCTACAAGCCTCCTCATCCTTGCCCCCAATCCTCTCCCCTATCCCCTGGGGGTGGGGGGGAAGTGGGTGAACGGCTGTGTTGGCTGCTGGCCAAGGCCTAGCCCAGTGAAACTATCACACCTGTAAAATGTTGCATCGGTGAACCATATCCCCCTGAGGTCACTGTCCTCTCTCAGAGGAGGTGCCTCCCAAATTGGAGATGGTTTGCTTGGCAGGGTTTGGAATAACAAGATGCTATCTATATCTTTCTGTAATTTAAATACTTTGATGTTTTCTTTTGTAATAGGCATAATCTCATTGATGCTTTCCAGATAGGCATACCACTGATGGACTGTAGGTTTCTGGGCAATGCCTGCAGGTGACCTGTGTCCTTGTGAACTGTATCCAGGAGGCAGAAGGGTCCCCAGATGACCACACTCTGTCCTTTTCTGATCTGTTCTACCCGTTTCACTGCCCACACTAGAGACAGTAAGCCTTTTTCAAAGTCTGAATATCTCATTTCGGTGTCATTGAAAGAGTGGGAGCTATACTCTAGCAACCTTTTGGGTCCTTCCGGTCATCTTTGCCATATATTGCAATGAGAGCCATGTTCACTGAATCCCCATTTTACATGGACAGGGTTGGATGGGTGTATGGGGCCTAGTTGTTGAAACAGCCTCAATTCTCTTCTTAGTAGTTGCAATGCCTTCTCATGCTGCTGAGTCCATTCTCATCATTTCCCTTTTCTGAGCAGTTTGTATAAGGGATGGGCAATAATAGAAAAAACCATGGATATGTTTGCACCAATATCCTAAAGTTCCCAGAACTTGCTGTAACTCCTTTTTGCTAAATGGGGTCTGCCCATGCTCTATTTTTTCCAGGGGGTCAGAGGGAATAGAAATGTCTCCTTTAATCCACCAGACTCCCAGGAATTTAACCTCCTGTACGGGTCCCTGACATTTGGATGGAGGAATGTCTAGTCCCAAAGTTATCAATTTTCCTTGTACACTTTCCATGGTATGCCTGACTTCCTCTAAGTTTTCTCCACCTACCAGTATGTCATCAATGTATTGATATATTGTGACTCCCAATGGGCTGGGAATTTCTGTTAAAACCTTCACCAAGGTTTTAGAGAGTGTCCAGAGGAGGGACACAAAATTGGTGAAAGGCTTAGAGGGGAAGCCATATGAGGAGAGGCTGAAGTTGCTTGGATTGTTCAGCCTGGAGAAGAGAAGACTGAGAGGAGACCTCATTGCAGTCTGTAACTTCCTCACAAGGGGAAGAGGAAGGGCAGGTGCTGATCTCTTCTCTCTGGCCACCAATGATAGGACCAGGGGAAATGGCAGGAAAATGTGCCAGGGAAAGTTTAGTTTGGACATTAGGAAAAGGTTCTTCAGCCAGAGGGTGGTGGAGCACTGGCACAGGCTCCCCAGGGAGGTAGTCATGGCACCAAGCCTGACAATATTCAAGAAGCATTTGGACAACGGCCTCAGACACATGGTCTGAATCTTGGGATTGTCCTATGCTAGGATAAGAGTTGGACTCGATGATCCTTGTGGGTCCCTTCCAACTCACAACATTCTATGATTCTGCAGCTTGTCGCGTGGGACTCCACACAGCAGCATTTCACTGCCGATAGTTTCCCACAGTACAAGAGGACTTGTCAGTAAATAGAACACATTGCCTTTCATTTTCTGGTAATGTATTACATGGTGGGGTCTCTTGGGCACAAGTCACCTCCTCGGGTAATGCTCTGAAATCTCTGCTTTCTGGTCATTTCATGATCTCTTCCAGGATTCCTGGGCAGTTGGGGTTATCCATTTGAGCCCATTGCATGATCAGTGCCACTTGCTTATTCCACGTGATTTCGGTCACATGATGTGTAAAGGTGACTCTTCCTTTGACTATCCAGTGCAGTCACAGTTCCAAGAGGATCTGTACCTCTGTACTGTACTGACTCCTTGCAGTCGACAAGATGTCCAGCACAGGCAATGGTAAGTTCTATGGCTGAGTGCTAGATTAAGGTGGACAGAGGGGTTCCTGGATCCAGGGAAGCCCAATGAAGGAGCAGAGGTACCCACCAGGAACCAACAACCCTTGTGCATGAGACTGATGTGGTTTGAGTGTTGCCAGGAGCAACCACAGGAGATTTAAATTGCTCTAGGGAGCTCCAGTGACCAGGAGCGTCATGAACAGGGCATGGCGCAGCAGAAAGGGTATGGCGCGGCAGTTTGTGCGGCAGGGCGTGCAGGCAGGGCGCTACAACCTGCTCGTTGGTCTACAGCCCAGGGAAGTGCTCTAGGTCTCTGCCAAAATGGTGGGCACTTGCCTCAGAGCCAAAACCAGTATTCCTGCAGAGAAAGCCCCTGAGAGGGCTGATGCATTCACCCAGATGGAACTGGTAAGGAAGGAGATGTCAGTACAGGCAGCAGGCTGTGGTGAGTGCCCAGACCCTTCTCCCGGTGAAAAGGCATGTACCTGCATAAGGTCTGCACAGGTCAATGTTCTGTTGCGTCAGGTGGCCAAACTGCAGGAAACACTGAAAAGGCTGAGCAGTATAGGAAGAGCTGAGACAGAGATAGATAGGTGGCTTCATAAGCATGCTCCTGCAGCAATCACTGCTCCTGCAGAGACCACCACTGAGAATGAGGCATCTTGGACCCTGGTGACTCACAAAAGCAGGACTCCACTCCAGTCTCCACCCTCCAGCATTAGAACTGAAAACAGGTATGAAGCTTTAACGGCTATAGACACTCACAAGCAAGGTCCACAAGGGGAAACTGTTCCAGCAGGCCACAACAGACATCGTAAAAGGAAATAGCAAGTGCTCATAGTGGGAGGCTATGTTAAAGGGCACCGAGGCACCCATCTGCCAACCTGACAGGGAGTCACAAGAAGTATGCTGCCTACTGGGAGCCAAGATCCGAGATATTGCTGAGAGGGTGCCACAACTTGTCAAGTGCTCGGATTACTACCCACTGTTGCTCTTCCATGTGGGCATGGATGACACTGCAAGCCAGAACCTGAGCAAAATCAGGGAAGACTATAAAGACTATATAACACCAATGTAGTCTTAAGAAGCAGGCATTCTTTATTGCAGCGCTGGATGCACGGGGGATCGCTCCACCTATCGTGCATGCCTGACAGCACATGAAGTAAAGTTTATATTATACAAACTCATACATAATCATTACATTAATCAGAATTATCATGCATATTCAATGCAATTACCAGAAATCATCACCATAAAACCCCACCTTGCCGCGCATGCCCATTCAGTCTTGAAATGAGTTGAAGGGCTTCTTTTGCGACCACCACGGACCACTGACTCAAAAGAAAAGACCCTCCAATGACCTTGTCCCGAGGACTTGGCTCAACAGGCTCTTCTCCACATCCCAGTGGTCAGTAAAACAAAGAGTTTTCAAGCTTCTATGGGCATTAGAGTAATAAATTTCAGTCCCTGCAACACTACGACACAGCTGCATTGTTTCTAGTTCTGCTACTGAGTTAATAATTAGAGCAGGCCTAGGACTTTACAGTCCCTTCTTATTAGGGTCTTTATGGTTCTCTAGTTCCAGGCTAACAATCCTAACTCAGACATTCGCTTTATGATTTTATTTTATGATCAAACCCAATTCTTCTGCTTAGTTTTGATTATTTCATCAGAATACTTGCAACAAAAACGCCATGAGTTGCCACTTATCTCCCCATTTCGGAGTTAAAACTCCTAAGGCAGCCCCTTTATCTACTGTGATAAATAACTCAAAAGTTTTATCTAGAGATGGCAAGGCTAAAATAGGCATGGTAATTAAGTATTGTTTTAACTCTTGTACTAATTCTTCTTTTGTCCAAATTAAAATATTGGCTTCTTGATCTAACAACTTTGAATATAGCCTTTTTGTTTTTTGTGCATACTCATTTATCCACAGGCAACAATAACTAGTCAGTCCTAGAAGATCTTCAACTAAAGATTTTATTTCTTTTTAAAAATTTCTCACTTTGCTACTGGTGAGCAGGGCACTTCTTACATATCTTACCTGCCCTGCACCCGTGGGTACTTCTCAAAGTGGAAAAAGATTTTCTGTGGTTCTCTCTCTTTCAGAGCGGTCCTTTCCCGAAGGCATGGGGAAATTAAAGAGGTCTTTTTCACACTGCTCTACCTCTTTTCTTAACTTTTGATAGGGGGTTGGAGATGGGGCACTAGCTATAAGCCTTTGGCTGTTTGCCCCGTTTTCTGCTTGCAGAGGATTGAACAAGGCTCCTAAATCTTGCTCAGAGTCCTCTAGGAATAAATTATGGTTTACAGGAGGGGGATTAGGGTCTACAGGGGGCATGTTAGGGTTCACAGGAGGTAGGTTATGGGGGGTGGTAAACAATCCAAGGGATTCCATCCTTTGGACTTCTTGGGATCATTTTTAGTTTTATCCTTGGTTACCTTTACATGAAATAAAGGTATCAACTCATCAGCCGTTATGCCTACCCAACATGAAGCATAGTCTGACTCCTCTTGTGAAAAGGGTTCTTTACCATTTACATAAAGATTCAGCATCTGACAAAGCCAAATCTCATCTGCCCCAAATCTTGGCCAAAACATATTGGGGAGTCATATCCTCTCTTTTGTCCATGTAAAACAACAGTACTGTAGCACTTTTTTCTTACCCTTATCCTTGGTATGAGACATGTCTTCCCAACATCCTCCTTAAAGGACTGTCCAGATGAATTTTCCCAGGACTTTTACCATCGTCCCCTTTCTTTTCCCTGGGACTTTTCCTGTCGTCCCCTTTCTCTCCCCTAGGCCTAGTATTTTAATTCCCCCTTTTGTTTCCCGAGACTTTCTTTCATTCAGTTCTCGCACTTCGTCCTTCTCCAGCTGTTTCCCTTGTGGGATAACAGAACCCTGGATCTGGACTCTGCACTCACTTAATACCTGTGGTACGTCTCACTCACTCACACACACAAAGTCTCAGAATGTCCCGACCACCAAGGCAATACTTTAACAGTCAATTTTTCTTACCTTGGTCCATGCATGAAGTTGCCTGGTTGTTATGATTGTGCCTACTTTCCTATCCTTCCCCTGTGGTTCACTGGGTCTGCCTTCAAACTTGGTCTTAGGATCCCAGTCAGTCTCCTTGGAACCCCTGTTGACGATCCATGAGACCATTGAAATCAGTGGGACGTGTCTTCTCATCCTTCAGTGGCAGTGGTACCCAGGAAGATGACTCAGGATCCCGGATGAGCCCCCAAATTGTGAGAAACAACAATCAGTTGCTTTAAAGGACTCCGGCCAGACTCTTCAGTGAAGCACTTTTACTAGTTCTTGCAAGAGTGGGTGTCCTAACTAGTAGGCACACACTGACAGAGACACACACATTTTTATACCCTATTCCACTGCAAAATCCCTCCCTTGTTTCCCTATCGGTGAGGTACTCCAAGGCTTACAGCCCATTCGATACGCCTATGATGTCCCGCGTAGTTTAAATTTCCTGCCACTCTATTTTTATCTCCCACCCTCTTTTTATTGTTTTTGCCCATTTTTCCCCCCCTTTTTTTTAATGATATGATGCTAGCTTGTTACTCGGCAGCACATCCTTATCTCTAGCCAGAGATGTCTGTCTTAGTTCCTGCCAAGTCATCCTTGCGTTGCAGGAGCTGAGCCCTCCTAGCTGCAAAGACAACATGATCATTTCTTACAGTATGGCAGTTGTTATGTGAAAAGGGCAGTAAAACAATTTGGCAGGAAATAAACCCCCTTGCATTCCAGCTCACCCTCAGATAACTGAAGGAGCTAGGGGAGGCTAGGCTCAGATGCTGAGTGATGCCCTATTTAGCACTATGACTCCGACAACAGCGGATTCACTCGATAGCACGCTGCACTCCCGTACACATGATTTATGGACTCACGTGGCTAAACCTGCAGCATTTAGCAGTGTCCAGTGGAGAACGGTGTGGTTGGTTACAGACAGACACAGTTTACTCAATGTGGCACTGCAAGTCCAGGTGCATTAATACCGGGTTCACTCGATAGTGCCCTGCACCCGCTGTCCAGTCACAATCTCTGGACTCTCACAGCCTATCAGGTAGTAGCCCAGTGAGAAATTGTGCAGCAAGTCAATAAGTGAATAAGGCACTTTAATAGAGCAACAGGAATAATACAGATTCCTGAGGATTGCCGGTGATAATCTACGGTCTGCAGAAGTATATATAAGAATCAAGGTTACAAATTGCTAAAAGTGCCAAGTTAGGAAAACAATTCTCTAGAGATTTCTAAGTCTCCGAGAAAGTCCTCTGGAAAGTGTAAATCTTACCCAAAGGTGTCCCTATGGGGAGGAAGAGAGGCTCAGTTCATCAGCTGGTCCCAGAGGTCAGAGGTCTGTGATGGTATCTTCCCCGAATTGTCTGTGATAGTATCTTCCCTCACATCCCCCTTTCTTTTGGCTACTTTTATGTTATTTTTATCTTCAAGGTGGAGCTTGAGTGACTCTAGTTATACTTTTACCATGATTGGTAAAAATTCTTCTGTTCCCCTTTTAAGGTAGAAGTTACCAAAACTTAGAACGTATGCTGGGGGGGGGAGGGGAGACAGGTGTGATCTGTGAGCCAGAGGTGTGTTTTGGTGTATTCAAGGTTCATTGGAAGTTTACACAAGGGAGGTATTTGTCTAAAGGGTGTCAAGATTGTCAGCCCAGGGTTGCAAACAGATAGCGTATCAGCTTCTTGGCCTTGGCGTTGTAGGTCTCAAGTGATTACAGGGGCTAGCTAAGGAATCCTTTCCACTCCCTCTATTGATATGCAGGCCAGGCTCTCCAGGAGACAACCTTGGAGAGGATTCTTTGCATACCAGTTGCATTCTTCCCTGGGATCTTCTTCTACATTATACCTTTTCCTAATGTGTGAACAAGGCTGCTTTTTGATTACCTCCAGTAATTATTCCACACACACTAATCATCATACAGAAGTTTAACACACATTTCAAAAAGTACAGTAATCCTTGACAGAACAGTAACAAATGCTAATCACTAATATCACCTGCTAGTCTAAATTAACAGAATTGCCCAGCTTTAGGTACAGTCTTTTTGGATTTTGCATAGCCATTGCACCTATTTTCAACTTAATTCACCATTAGCATGAAACATTCTTGATTTGAAAAATCTATCAAACATTAAGAGAAAAATCCTGGTCTCAGTCAAACATTCAACTGCCAACGTGAACTGAATCAGGCCTTTATCCAGCCCCAACAGGTTTGCCTCTGCGCTGCCAGTTGCTCTGTTTCCATTGCTGTAACCATCCCCACAGGGCATTTGCCACCATCCATGAGTCCATACAGAGATAGGATAAAAAAAATGGCCAGTACTCTAAGTAATTGTTATTCATTCATGGAACAGACTTCCACTGTCCAAATATCCTTACAAGGTCTTCTTGCATAAACAAAAAATCAAGTTTTAAATCAGTTATATGGTTTAAAATTATATCTTCCATTCTCATTTGGTGGGAGTTACCTGAAATAGTGGAAGAAAGCTCATGTATTATCCTATAGATGCAGAGCAAAATATGCTTCATATATCAGTCTGAAGTGCCAAACCTGCTTCTGAATCATTGCATTGGGTCTGGCTGGGATGGGGTTGATTTTCCCCGTGGCAGCCCTCAGAGTGCTGTGTTTTGTATTGGTGGCTCGAGGGGTGTTGCTAACACACCAGTGTGTTGGTTCCTGCTGAGCAGTGCTCCACAGCACCAAGGCTGGCTCTCCAGCATTTCCCCCAGTAGGCTGGGGGTGGGGAAGGTCTTGGGAGGGGACACAGCCAGGACAGCTGACCCCAAGGGACCAAAGGGATATTCCAGACCATATGACGTCTGCTCAGCAATAAAGCAAGGGGAACGGAGGGGGAAGGGGGGGCATTCGTTACTTCCGTGTGTCCTCCGGGAACCGCAACGCGTATGAAGCCCTGCTTCCCGGGAAGTGGCCAGACATCGCCTGCTGATGGGAAGTGGAGAATAAACATTTTGTTCTTTTGCTTCTGCGCGCGCAGCTTTGCTTTGCTTCTGTTAAACTGCCTCTGTCTCACCCACGAGTTTGGGGTTTTTTGTGTTCCATCTTATTTTCTCCCCTCCCCATCCTGCTGAGGAGAGGGGTGATAGAGTGGGCTTTGCTGGGCATCCAGCATCTAGCCAGGGTCAACCCACCACAGTCTTTTTTTGTCACCCAACGTGGGGCTTCAGACAGCAGCAGTTTTGCACTCAGCGTGCTCTAGCTGCAGTAGTTATTAAGCAGCGAGCTCCTGTGCGGGTCACGGAGTTGTTTTTTCTGCTGGCAGCACTGCTTATCTCTGTTTCTGCTCAGTTTGGGAACATGTTGATAACGGGAACAGCTTCATGCTGACATTCGTAGCTTTGCTGTGCTGGGGGAGCTCTCTTGTGGGGAGGATGAAGGAACTCGGGAACGTGCTGGTACAAACAGTGACTCTGTGCCTTGCCCTGGCACTGATGGCCTTACTGTGCTGGGGGAGCTATCTGGTGGAGGAGATGGGGGAAGACATCTCCCTTTCCCTACCTGGAGTTAATGTAGATGGCTTTATTACGCAGGCTCCCGAGGTCCTTGTTCACCCTTATGTGAGCTGCTTATTGCTACTAAGTAATGCTGTTGGAATATTATGGGTTTTGTGGAATCTGGTCTCGTCCTGGTGTAAGAGAAGGCAGCTTTTGGGTGATGAAATACTGCAAAGTGCCCTGAAGCGGCCGGTCCCTGGGTGGCAGGGGGTGTGGAAGGATCTGGGCAGGTTCCTAGGACAGTTATCACCTCCCATAGCCTGGGATTTTACACCTGAAGAAGCACACAACCCTGGCAAACTAGCGCGTCACTTGATGGAAGGGTGCCTGGCCTACCCCAGTGAGAACCAGCAGCTTCTAGCACTGTACTGGGGCTTGGCCTGTGCCTATGGAGCCCCAGTTCAGCACTCTCAGAGGACTGTGGTTGAGGCAGGGACCCAGACCACATCCGAGGACACCATGGTTGAGACAGGGATCCAAACAACAACAACTACAGCAATTGCCCCAGTGGTGAAAAAGAAACAGTGGGCAAGGAGAACCACTGGTCCATATCATTGATCAGTGAGGGCAGAGGAAGAAGAGGATCAAGAGGCCGGTCCTTTGATGAGGAACTTGGAGGAAGGAGTGAGAGAACTAAAACAAGAAGCCCAGCAGCTGGGATCCCTGGCTAGAAACCGTGGGATCAAGAGAGGAATTGGAAGAGAGGCGGCAATTTGCAGTCTCTGGAGATGGCTCCTCCCAAGTGTGAAGGCCAGATATCCATTCAAGGAAGATCTTATGAACTCCCCAGGAAAGTGGACTACTCCAGGTGAAGGCATCCAGTACCTGAGAGAATTAGCAGTGCTGGAAGTCATCTACAGTGATCCAGACAATGATGAGGTCTCCAGAGATCCAGAGGATGTCCTGTGCACAGGGGCCATGTGGAGGAAGGTGATCCAAAGTGCCCCAATGTCATATGCTAACAGCTTGGCTGCAATGTATTCCCCAGATATGGAAACACCAACTGTGGAAAGAGTGTCTTCTTGACTCCAAAAACTTCGAAGGAAATCTCTGTACCTCCTCATCCCTACGGGCCAGCACCATGGTAGTCAGGAGCGTATCAAGAAATCAGTTGTCTCTTGCCCCAGACAGAGGGAAGGGGAGCCCCTGATGCATGCCACTTGGTGCACTCTGGTTCTTCCTGCGAGACCAGGGGGAGGACATGAGGAAGTGGGATGGTGAACCCACCTTTAAACTGGAGGCCTGTATCAGTGAACTGAGAGGGAAGACAGCTGTTAAGAAAGGGCCACCCAGGAAGGCTGTCAGTGTAGTTGCTGCAGACACCCAGGAAGTCAATCAGTGATCTCCCTCGACCCTGGTGAGGGGACGTCTGGTCTGGCACTACAAAGGTCAGACAGTGAATACTCTGACGAGGAACAGGAGTAGAGGGTCCCTGCCTTCGGCCAGGAGGAGGAAAGGGACGATCGTGTATATTGGACTGTGTGGATCCCATGGCCTGGCACATCAGGTCCACAGAAGTACAAAGCTTTGGTGCACATTGTACGTTGGTATCATCACGGTACAGGGGCACAGTGTCGCGACGGAGGGAAGACCCGGACGCTCAATATGAGTGATCAGCAAGCTTCGTTTATTGATTACATACATGCTCCTTATATACAGTGGTTAATTAAGCTCATGCATATTCTTGAAGACCTATACTGATTGGTTTATTAATTATCCTGGGAACTTCTTCCTTTGTGGTTAGCTCAGTTCTTCTTATCTCATGTCTAATTAACCACAGGCATTCTGTAGTTTGCTTTGTTAAATGTCCACAGTTGCAGCGGGTCTATGTGCCCTCTGTCATGTAGCCAGCTCTCCACAGCACAGAACCCATCTGGATCTCCGGAGTGACAGGGGGATGCCAGGAATTGTCTGTGTTGGAGGCTGAGGTGAGCTTGACGGGAGACAAATGGGAAAAGCACCCCATGGTGACTGGCCCAGAAGCCCCTTGCATCCTTGGCATCGACTATCTCAGGAGAGGGTACTTCAAGGACCCAAAGGGGTACCGATGGGTTTTTGGTGTGGCCACTGTGAACACAGACAAGGTCAAGCAGCTGTCTACCCTGCCTGGCCTCTCAGAAGATCCCTTCGTTGTGGGATTGCTACAAGTTGAAGAACAACAGGTGCCAGTTGCCACCAGGACAGTGCACTGGCGGCAATATCGTACAAACCGAGACTCCTTGGCTCCCATCCGTGAACTGATTCGTCAACTGGAGAGCCAAGGAGTCATCAGCAAGACTCATTCACCTTTTCATAGCCCCATATGGCCAGTGCAAAAGTCTGACGGAGCGTGGAGGTTAACAGTAGACTACCGTGGCCTGAATGAAGTGACACCACCACTGAGCGCTGCCATGCCGGACATGTGAGAGCTCCAGTATGAACTGGAGTCACAGGCAGCCAAGTGGTACGCCACCATAGACATTGCCAATGCGTTCTTCTGCATTCCTTTGGCACCAGAGTGCAGGCCACAGTTTGCTTTCACCTGGAGGGGTGTCCAGTACACCTGGAATCGACTGCCCCAGGGGTGGAAACACAGCCCCACCATTTGCCATGGACTAATTCAACCTGCGCTGGAAAAAGGTGATGCCCCTGAACATCTACAATAAATTGATGACATCATCGTGTGTGGGCAACATTATCGAAAATTGTCTATAAAATAAGGGTTATGAGAAAATCTAGCTAAGTTAGAATATAAGGGAAAACAGGATCTTCTGCATGTCTGTATTCTTCAAGGCTGTAATACCAGCTAGGCCCCTTTCGGCTGTGTGCTAAGGGAGATAAGAAAAGAATGTGTCTGCATGGAGGAATGGTAAACATCAAAGAAGATGGATCCCTGAGAAAAACAGGACATGACACCAAGGAAGTGAACCCGAACCGAGATAAAAGCAAACCACTTGGACTGAGAGGTCATATGTGATTAGTGTTATTAGCCAATGGTAATTAGCTTCGTAGTGTCTGAATACGTGTACGGAAGTAGAAGTGTATATAACACGCAGCTTTCTAATAATAAAAGAGAGACTTGCCGCCATTACCGAATGGGCATTTCTCCCGTCGCCGCCGACAATCGTGTGGGTCAACAAGGCAGAAGTGTTTGAGAAGGGAAAAAGAGTAATTCAGATTCTTCTGAGAGCAGGCTTTGCCATTAAGAAAAGCAAGGTCAAGGGACCTGCACAGGAGATTCAGTTCTTGGGAATCAAATGGCAGGATGGACACCATCATGTGCCTATGGATGTGGTTAACAAGATAGCAGCTGTGTCTCCAGCAGCTAACAAGAAGGAAACACAAGCTTTCCTAGGCCTTGGGGGACTCTGGAGAATGCATGTTCCAGGTTACAGTCAGCTTGTGAGACCTCTCTGTCGAGTGACCCGAAAGAAGAACTGTTTGAGTGGGGCCTTGGGCAACAACAAGCCTTTGAGCGTATCAAACAGGAAAGAGCTCTTGGGCCTGTCCGAACAGGACCAGCTGTGCAAAATGTACTCTACACTGCAGCTGGAGAGCATGGTCTCACCTGGAGCCTCTGGCACAAAACATCAGCAGAAACCCAAGGTTGAACATTAGGGTTTAGCAGCATATGAGGGGGTTCGCGCTGCTTCAGAAGTTGTTGGTACAGAAGCGCATCTGCTCCTGGCACCGCGATTGCCTGTGCTACACTGGCTGTTTAAAGGAAACGTCCCTTCTACTCATCACACAACCAGTGCTACAGGGAGTAAGTGGGTAGCATTGATCACACAACGAGCTCAACTATGGAAACCCAACCATCCAGGAATCCTGGAAGAGATCATGGACTGGCCAGAAGGCAGAGATTTTGGAGTACAGCCTGAGGAGGTGGTTCGTGCCCAAGAGGCACCACCGTATAATGAGTTATCAGAAGATGAAAGGCGTTATGCTTCGTTTACTGATGGATCCTGTCGTGTGGTAGGAAACCATCAGAAGTGGAAAGCTGCTGTGTGGAGTCCCACACAACAAGTCATCGAGGCCACTGAAGGAGAAGGCGAGTCAAGTCAGTTTGCAGAAGTGAAAGCCATCCAACTAGCCCTAAAGATTGCTGAACGAGAAAAGTGGCCAGTCCTCTCTCTCTACACTGACTCCTGGATGGTGGCTAATGCCCTGTGGGGGTGGCTGCAGCAGTGGAAGAAGACCAACTGGCAGCGCAGGGGTAAACCCGCCTGGGCTGCTGCATTGTGGCAGGACATCGCTGCTCGAGTAGAAAACATGACTGTAAAGGTACGTCACGTAGACTCTCACGTGCCCAAAAGCCGTGCCACAGAAGAACATCAAAACAATGAACATGTAGACAAGGCTGCCAAAACTGAAGTAGCTCCCGTGGTGCATTGGGTTTACGTTGCAAGGTTTTGGTAGCTGGGGGAGTGGGGGGGTGGGGCATAGGGGCGGCTTCTGTGAGAGAAGCTGCCAGAAGCTTCTTCCCCCATGTCTGACACAGCCAATGCCACCGGCTCCAAGAACGGACCTGCCGCTGGCCAAGGCCGAGCCCATCAGTAACGCCTTTGGGAGAACAGAATTGAGAAAAAAAGGGAAGACAGGAAAAACAAGCTGCACACTTTGCAGCTGGAGAGAGGAGTGAGAAGATGTGAGAGAAAAGTCCACAGACACCAAGGTCAGTGAAGAAGGAGGGGGAGGAGGTGCTCGAGGCACCGGAGAAGAGATGTCCCCACAACTTGTGGTGAAGACCATGGTGAGGCAGGCTGTCCCCCTGCAGCCCATGGAGGTCCATGGTGGAGCAGATGTCCACCTGTAGCCTGTGGAGAACCTGATGCCGGAGCAGGTGGATGCCTGAAGGAGGCTGTGACCCCGTGGGAAGCCCACGCTGGAGCAGTCTGTCCCAGAAGGACTACACATAATGGAAAGGACCCATGGTAAAGCAGTTCATGAAGAATTGTCAGTCATGGGAAGGTCTCATGTTGCAGGAGTTTGTGGAGGACTGTCTCCCATGAGAGGGACCCCACGCTGGTGCAGGAGAAGGAGTGCTCCTGTTGGTGCTTTAAGAGCTGAAGCTGCAGGCTGCTTCAGCCTTGAGTGTTGGGGAATGGCTCAGAGAGCAAGGCCATGGATTCACAGAACAGTTGTACGAGCAGACTCTGGTCTAACACTCAGCAGGCCGCAGTGGAAAAGTACTGAATGCTGACACTGACTGCGACTTTATCTCAATCTGGTAAACAACCTTGAGAAAGCGAGTGTGTGAAAAATGTAGAGAATGCTTTACCGCTGAACCGCAAGTAGGAGGACCTGTAAATGTAACGTTTAGAGCTTAAGCCAATTAGCTAAGGACTAGTAGGAATAATTATCGTAGCCGGTATAAATATGACTGAATGAGAGCAATAAAGTGAACTATGCCTTATCACTCACACTGAGTCGGCTCGCACAGTTTCCTCCGTCGCTCACAAATGGTGCCCGAACAAACCTACGACCCTGGGATTAAGAGTGTCCTGCTCTGCCAGCGGAGCTACTCTCTGAGCGACGGATAAAAACAGCACCGGTAGCAGCAGCCAGGGGGCCAAGATCGACTGAACGCTGCCCGACGCAGAGGGGTGTGTTCATCCGAACGCCTGGACCGTCCAAGGGGGGCCGCCGTCTGCAGGGGCTGCTGGAAAGGCTGCAAAGTGTATAACGGTAGGAAAGAGATATTTAAGTGTGCCTTAATCAGGGAGCACCAATACGGTAGTGTGCCCTAAGAAGTGAGCACACAGTAGGATCTTAGTCAGGGAGCATAAACGTGCCGGCAATATGGATATTGAGGTAGCCCTAGAGTTATTACAGCGCTTTTTAGAAAAGCGGGGAGTAGACTGTGCCAAGCAATTATCAGGGTTAGTCACACTAGGAAGGGTTAAAGGATGTTTTCAAAATCCTGACTCTCTTTTTGATGTTGGTGAGTGGCGAAAGTTAGGTGATATATTATGGGATATGGTAATAGACGATGATAAATCTGCAAAAAAGTTAATGGTGAACCCACAAAACAATTGCTCAATTACATTTGCGGAGGAACTCTTTTATGCCAAGAAGATATTAAAGGGATTGTTAGAATGATTATGACTCAGTCACAGCTTTTGCTGTGGCAAACAAACTGGCAGCGCTATTGTGAGCAGTCTGTTCACCAGTCTCGCCAGCAAGGTGATCCTCCTTATGGGGTGACTGTTGAACAACTAATGGGAATGAATAGATTTGTTACTGTAGATGCACAACTTCAATTAGGGCCAGATGTTTGTTTAGAAGCAATGTGAACAGCTAGGTTAGCAATCACAGCAGTTAGGACTGCCCCCCCTACCCCATCGTATATGGCAATGAAACAAAGTAGAGATGAAGCTTTTGCGCAATTTATAGACAGAGTAACAGCCGCTATTATACTAACACTGCCAGGAGATGCTAGTGTAGAACAGATGTTAGAACGTATGAGCAGAGTGCCAGTAGGTCCACAAGCCGTGCCAGTAGGTCCACAAGCTATGATGGTAGAAGCCGTGCGAGATCTAGGAAAAGTTCTTATACAAGCACAGCAGCAGGCTTTTGTAGCTTTAGCGTCCCTACGGCAGACCAAAAGACAGCCCCGACCCCCGATGCGAAGAAGAATCAAATGTTACCGTTGCGGGCAAGAAGGACACATCCGACGACAATGCCGTGTCCCAGTTTGGTGTGACAATTGCAACATGAACAACCACAGCACTGCAGCCTGCAGGAGCTGCCAAGGGACTCCAAGTGCCATGGAGGGAAACAGTGAGTGCTATTAAGAAATATAAATGGAGCAGGACTTAGCTGCTATGGACACTCAGAGGCTCCGGTCGACTTCTGGGGTCGTGAACGCTGCGGTGGTAACGACTCCCAACATTTTTGAGACATTGCAACCTGGACTTTCCAGTGCAGGGACATCCGTCCTGATTGTGGCATCAGCAGCACTGGCTCAGAGAAACATATCAGGGCGGCCGAATTTCTCACCACCCCCACCTTCGGATGCCACTAGCCTCAAGTCTCCTGAAGTGGTTTCTACAACTGCTACGAAGGATCAAATGTCTGCCGAGCCTGCACCTATTGCTTCATCACAGCGGCCCATCGCGTTTCCGCTTTTCCCCCTTTCCCCCCCTGCGGCGACGGCAGCCATGAGGGCCCGGGTGGAAGGGCGGGAGCTGCACGCCCGGGGTGGCACTGGACAGCGCGCTGCTGGACCAGGTCAGCGCGGACGGAATCAGCACTGCAGCCAGAAGGACCGGGGGGGTATTGTAGCCTGTATAAACATGACTGAATGAGAGCAATAAAGTGAACTATGCCTTATCACTCACGTTGAGTCGGCTCGCACAGTTTCCTCCGTCGCTCACACTTGAGCAGTTAATTCTTGACCTTGACTGAAAATAAAAACAAAGTGAAAAAAACAAGCAAGATAAGGATGGTTGTGAGCTGTAGTCAGTAACCAGTCAGAAGTGAAAGAATGGCTCGTGAGCAGGTGGATTTATCCAATCATGTCAGTTGTTCAGGCACGTGTGTGATAAGGGGTAACGAATCAAAAGTGAGAGAGTGCCGCGTGCTTGGGGCGTGGGGAGGAAAAAAGGATATATAAGCAGTGCAAAGCTTCAATAGAGTGCTGATGCCTGATGCCTGAAGACATCTCGGTGTTGGTCATTTCTTCATCTGCTGCATCCTCCCCCTAAGGAGGAAGGAGCAGCAGAAACAGCATATGATGAACTGACCCCAACCACCATTCCCTGTCCCCCTGTGCCACTGGTGGGGGAGGAGGTGGAAATTGGGAGAGAAGTGAAGCCTGGGAAGCAGGGACGGGTGGGGGGAGGTGTTTTAAGATTTGGTTTTATTTCTCATTCTTTTCTTGTCTGACTGGCAATAAATTAAATTTGTTTTTCCCCCAAGTCGAGTCTGCTTTGCCCGTGCCAGTAACTGGTGAGTGATCTCTCTCCGTCCTTATCTCCACCCACCAGCTTTTCGTTATAATTTTCTCCCCCTGCCCAGTTGAGGAGGGGGGTGATAGAGTGGGCTTTGGTGGGCATCTGGCATCCAGCCAGGGTCAACTCACTGCACATGGACTTGGACTGGGAACGCACGGTTGAGCAAATTTACCTCGATACGCCCGTGAAACATCGGGACATCTAGGGAGAGATGCAACATATCGATGGGCTCGTGATCGAGGGGTGGACCTGACCATGGAAGCCATCACACAGGTCACTCATGAATGTGAAACGTGTGCTGCAATCAAGCGAGCCACACGAGTAAAATCTCCCTGGAACAGAGGGCGGTGGCTGGGTTTTCGATATGGCGAGGCCTGGCAAATCGACTCTATTGGACCACTGCCACGAACACGCCAAGGCAATCGCCACATACTCACCATGGTGGAAGCAACATGGTTGGCTAGAAACATACCCTGTAAACCATGCCACTGCCCCAAACACCATCTTGGGCCTTGAAACACAAATTCTGTGGGGACATGGTAGCCCGGAAAGAATTGAATCGGACAATGGGACTCATTTTGGAAATAACCTCATAAACTCCTGGGCAAAGAAACACGGCATTGAGTGGGTGCACCACATCCCCTGGCACCCACAGGCCTCTGGGAAGATTGACAGATACAATGGACTGTTAAAGACGATGTTGAGGGCATTGGGCAATGGGGGATGGAAGCACTGGGATGTAAATTTAATGGAAGCCACTTGGCTGGTTAACACCAGAGGATCTGCTGTCCTGGGCCTGCACAAACCAAACCCCTCCGTACTGTGGGAGGAGATAAGGTCCCTGTAGTGCACACAGGGAAGTGGCTGGGGAAGGCCGTATGGATTGCTCCTCCCATGGGAAAAGGCAAACCCATTTGTGGGACTGTTTTTGCCCAAGGACCTGGGTGTGCTTGGTGGGTAAGGCGTAAGGATGGGGAGACCCAGTGTGTGCCTCAAGGAGATTTAACCTTGGGGGGAAACTAATCTGTGATGTGAGTTGTGTGTTACGGGAAGGAATGTAGCAGGAATGACCTAAGCTGAAAAATTTTGAGTTTTGCAATGATGACCTGAACCAAGTCGGTGTTGGTGCCCAACAATCAAACATACTGCTCCTCTTGTCTTGAACATCTATCTTGAACAGAAGAGGTCCAAGTCAAAGCCTGTTTGTGAACATCTGGAGGAATGGAGGAAACCCATGGAATATCTGTCTGATAAAGGACCGGGGTGGGGGGGGATGTAGAGCTAATGAGAATGTATAAACCTGTACGTTGGGTATAAATTACATGGGACCTGAGCATGACGCAAATGGTATGGAATAAGGGGTGGAGATTGTATTGTGTCTGGCTGGGATGGGGTTGATTTTCCCCGTGGCAGCCCTCAGAGTGCTGTGTTTTGTATTGGTGGCTCGAGGGGTGTTGCTAACACACCAGTGTGTTGGTTCCTGCTGAGCAGTGCTCCACAGCACCAAGGCTGGCTCTCCAGCATTTCCCCCAGTAGGCTGGGGGTGGGGAAGGTCTTGGGAGGGGACACAGCCAGGACAGCTGACCCCAAGGGACCAAAGGGATATTCCAGACCATATGACGTCTGCTCAGCAATAAAGCAAGGGGAACGGAGGGGGAAGGGGGGGCATTCGTTACTTCCGTGTGTCCTCCGGGAACCGCAACGCGTATGAAGCCCTGCTTCCCGGGAAGTGGCCAGACATCGCCTGCTGATGGGAAGTGGAGAATAAACATTTTGTTCTTCTGCTTCTGCGCGCGCAGCTTTGCTTTGCTTCTGTTAAACTGCCTCTGTCTCACCCACGAGTTTGGGGTTTTTTGTGTTCCATCTTATTTTCTCCCCTCCCCATCCTGCTGAGGAGGGGGGTGACAGAGTGGGCTTTGCTGGGCATCTGGCATCCAGCCAGGGTCAACCCACCACAGTGAGCTGTCCCTGTCCTCATCCTAATCCATGCCCCCTTTGATGTGATTCCCTTCCCATCTCACAGGGTGGGGGGAGTGAGTGCAGGACTACGTGGTCCTACTGTGGATCAAACCACCACATTGGGTTTTGCCACTTTACTACGCTTCCCCCCTCCCAGTCCTTTGAACTTGCAGAGTAGCAAAACAGGAATTCCTTGGACTTCCTGCAACAACTAAAAACATTAGTATGTTCACTGTGCTTGGGCAGTTTGCAAGAGCAGAGGACTGCAAGGGGGGAGTGGAGAAGAAAAGTGCAGTAGTTAGTAAAACCCAGAACTGACAGGTGGATGTGCCAATGAGATATTCCAGATCAGGTCACGTCATGGTCAGTATATTCACCGGGGCTGACCGGAAAGGGGGGATTCTCTCGAGAATCACTCGGGCTCGCTTTTCTGGGATTGTGATTTCAGTTTCGGGGTTCCTTTTCACTCCTCTGGGATTGTTATCAGCAGGTGGTGAGCAATTGTACTGTGCATCACTCATAGATGTATATATATATATAGTTGTTGTCATTATTACTCTTATTATTTTAATTTTATTTTTACTCTAATTATTAAATTGTTCTTATCTCAGCCTACAAGTCTCCTTACTTTTACCCCTCCAGTTTTCTCCCCAGTTCCCTGGGTGGGGGAGAAGGGGGCAGGGGGCATGGTGGTGCTGCAAGTGACTATGCCTTGTTTGGCTGCCAGCTGAGTTAAACTATCACAGCATTCACCCCTTATTCCATACTATTTACATCATGTTTAGGTTCCACATTTTTCTTCAAAAAAAATGTCAATATATTTACAGATATATATATATACACACACATATATTATTTTCTTAGTTTTTGGCCCATTCCTTCAAAATGTCTATTGAGTTCATTTAGTCCATTGCCTTGGGTTCTGTCTGTGCCGTGCTGGACATGTTAGAGCTCCAATATGAACTGGAGTCACAGGCAGCCAAGTGGTACGCCACCATAGACATTGCCAATGCGTTCTTCTCCATTCCTTTGGCACCAGAGTGCAGGCCACAGTTTGCTTTCACCTGGAGGGGTGTCCAGTACACCTGGAATCGACTGCCCCAGGGGTGGAAACACAGACCCACCATTTGCCATGGACTGATCCAGACTGCCTTGGAGCAGGGTGGAGCTCCAGAACACCTGCAATACATTGATGGCATCATCGTGTGGGGCAACACAGCAGAAGAAGTTTTGTAGAAAGGGAAGGAGATAATCCAAATCCTCCTGAGAGTTGGCTTTGCCAGAAAACAAAGCAAGGTCAAGGGACCTGCATGGGAGATCCAGTTTTTAGGAACAAAGTGGCAAGATGGACGTCATCAGATCCCAAAGGATGTGACCAATAAAATAACAGCTATGTCCCCACCAACTAACAAAAAGGCAGCACAAGCCTTCTTAGGCGTTGTGGGTTTCTGGAGAATGCACATTCCACATTACAGTGAGATCGTGGGCCCTCACAGAATCACAGAATGGTGGGGGTTGGAAGGGACCTCAGGAGATCATCCAGTCCAACACCCCTGCCAAAGCAGGTTCCCTACACCAGGTTGCACAGGAAAGTGTCCAGGTGGGTTTGAACATCTCCAGAGATGGAGACTCCACACCCTCTCTGGACAGCCTATTCCAGGGCTCCATCACCCTCACAGTAAAGAAGTTTTTCCTTCAGTTTGTGTGGAACTTCTGGTGTTCCAATTTGTGCCCATTGCCCCTTGTCCTGTCACTGGGCACCACCAAAAAGAGCCCGGCCCCATCCATTTGGCCCCCACACTTCAGGTATTTATAGACATTGATAAGGTCCCCTCTCAATCTTCTCTTCTCCAGGCTGAAGAGTCCCAGCTCTCTCAGCCTCTCCTCGTAAGGCAGCTGCTCCAGGCCCCTGATCATCTTCTTGGCCCTCTGCTGGACTCTCTCCAGAAGATCCCTGTGTTATAAGTGAATTTGACTCAAAGTCCAATAATAAATTTAAAAGTAATTTATTGAGTAGGAATAGGTGAGCAAAAGCAGCGCTGGGCGGCCGGGGAGTCTGCGCTCCACCAACGGCTCGCACCTCAAAGCAGTCAGTTCTCCATATTTAAGGTACATTCCAATACATATTCATTAGCCAATGCAAAACGCCTATGCATATGCATGACCTTTCCCCGCTCCGTATTAAAATTAGGTCTCCTCCCCTCCACGCCTGCGGCAGAGCTTTGTGGTGGTGGTCGTTGAGGGTCTTAGAAGGAAATCTTCATCGCAAGCTATAGTTACCCCCCCCTTCTTCATCGTCACCTTTAATCAACCTCTTGATCTCGCACATGCGCACTCTCTTCTTGAATCTGAGCCTGAGTCCCTCTTTTGTTATTCTTGCTTATCAGCTCTAAGTGGGTTGGAGTTTTCTACAGGCCCTCATCCCTTTGGTATGTGGGGAGTTGTTCTGTTATATCACCTGCAAGGCCATTTGGCATGGAAGGGAGTTTCCTGTTATATCATCTACAAGGCTCATCCCTGGCCATCTTGGCGTCTAGGTCCTGTAATGAATTATTCATTAGGCCTCACTCCTGACATGTTAAGAGCCCGCAATAAACTGGCTACAAGGCCTGTCTTTGTTAGGTTAAGGTAAGAAAACTATGAAGCTAGAAATGTTAGCGCTTACAGCTTAAAGAGACAAACTAAAAATACCAAATGCCCGACACATGTCTTAGAAGTGAACTTCAGGCTCAGTTTGTGGTTAAACAACAAGATGCTTAAGCATAGCATTGTTAAACATAGCATTGTGGTTCGACATTACACAAGTTGTTTCTCAAGACAAATCGATTGTTTGATTAGCAAATTCTCTTAATATACCTATTACAATTCCCCCTTTTCTTTTTTTATTATGAATTTGCTGATCAAACTAAACTATCTGTTTCTCCTAGGTTTGAATGTTTTATTACTAAGAGCTGTACCTTTTCGATTCTGTTTTATACAAATGTTACAAATTTATTAATAACACAAGGTCCAAAGGTCAATATCAATAACAACATAATTAAAGGTCCTGCTATGGTAGAGAGCAGGGTAATTAACCAAGGTGATTGATTAAACCAGGCCTCATACCAAGGTTGTTGGGATTCACGCTCCCTTTTTCTCTGGGCTAATCCCTCTCGAACTTTGGCTAACGAGTCTCTAACTACTCCAGTATGATCTGCATAGAAACAACGTTCTTCTCCTAAGGCTGCACATAATCCCCCTTGCTGCAAAAATAACAGGTCCAGACCCCGTCTGTTTTGTAAAACTACCTCCGAGAGGGAGGTTAACGATTTCTCAAGGTGTGAGATGGATTTTTCGATTTGTGCCAAATCCTCATCTACAGCTGCCCTTAGTGCCTTTAAGCCCTGTTGTTGTTGGATTATTGAAGTTATTCCCGTAGCTGCTCCCGTGGCCCCTAATCCCAGTAGGGTAGCTATGGTAATAGCAGTTATAGGTTCTCTTTTCTTTATTTTGTGACCAGAACCATCCCAATGGACATACATGTCTTCTTCAGTATGAAACAGGATTCTTGGTACCACAGAAATTTGTACACAAAAATCCTTTTCATCTCTTAGAACCACAGTGGACAAACACGGAGTAAGTCCTGTTTTTGAACATATCCACCAACCCCCTGGCGTCGGCAAGACCCATTTTATAGTCTCATCAAATGTTTTTGCTTCGTTACTGCACAGGATTTGCTGTAAGTTTGGCTCTTCTCCCTCCCCTACACACCATCCTTGTCCCTTCACTCGTTCTAGAGTGATCCCCACTTTTTTCTCTTTCCAGTTACATTGTGAGGGGTTGTCCTCAGGTGTTATAGGGAGAAGCTAAGGCTATTCCCTCATAGAATGGAGGCTCGATGTCATAACATAGCCAACATGAGATCGTTAAATCAGGATTTGTTTGATTAAGTGTTTGATATGCGGCTTGCATGACTTTCCACAAGGGTTTGACTTTAGCTACGACGGTCTTGCCAGGTTCAGGGATCCGATAGGAGGCTGTCCCCTTTGGGTTAAAAGAGGCAGTGCCGTCCACAGGCGATTGAGTATTCTCATTCTCTGCAAGTATCTCGTTTGGCCCTACAGCTGCAGGATTAGAGGTAATCGCTTGTTTTCGAATTTGAATCATTCCTCCCCTATTTGTGCCAGGCTCTCGAACCATGATTCCCCAAGCTTTCCCAATTAACCACTCGGGGTTCGCAGGTTCTTTTATCTTTATGAGGAGGGATTGGCAAGTTCCTGCCTCTTTCACTTCTCCTGCAAAATCATAGGTTGGGCTTTGGCATCCTGAGGGTTCCCACTGAACCTCTAGATACTCGTCCTTTATGTCTGGTTCCCAATCAGTAGCTATGGTTTCACAACCCCAATCTGCACAATAATACTACTCCGGGCTATTACAAGAGGGCTGCCCCAAATTAGGGCTTGGACATAAATAAACCGCCTTTAAATTTGTTGTTTTCCAGTTTTCGACATTACATTCTGATCCCATTGTGTGCCTTAATAGGTCACATGTAGTAACAGTGAAAAATGGAGCACTGTGGGTAGATACTTCACTTACTGTTATCGAGTCTTCCATTCTAGCAAGAGTCCATTTGAAGGGCTGGTGTTCATTGCTCATGGCCAAAGAGATCGTTATTAAAACTATGAGGCTCAAAGTCCTCATCGCGATCCTCACTAGAATACCCTTCTGCCTCCTTCGTCTACTCCTTTGCAGGGGGCAACGAGGTATTAGTTCTTCTCGGCAGCAGCAGGTAGTCTTCGGAGGAGTCTAGTGCTCTTTTTCTTTTTAGAGCTTTGCTCGCCCTTTTTGGTGGATCCCTGCAAGTGAAGATCTTGAAATTGCCCACCAAGTTGGTGTACTACTATTTCTTCTAAATTTGGCTTATATAAGTCTTCAGGCGGAATGAGGGATATTAATTTAGAACAATATCGCCCCAAAACTTTGGTTTGTCTAATTCCTCTCACTTGTCTTGTTAGTTTAGATAATTCCCACCAAATAAATAACAAAATATGATGTTCTTTGTTTTCTAAGACACATTTATCCACCACCCAAGGGTTTCCCACAGGACGTCCTTCCGAGTTGGTCCACTGTTTTTTTGTGATTTTATCCCAATGTTGATCTAGTGTTTCATATAAATTCCGATGCCCACAATTAAAACAAACCTTGGTTCTTATTATGTCTGCCCTGTTTCCCAGGCATAGACGGTTACATTGACCACAAACTACTTTTACCCAGTATTCACAGGAAAGGCGCTGGCAATCACAAATTCGCAATAATTCTTTGGGAACTTTTTCTCTGTTCAGATAGTATTCCTTACTCCTAACAATGTCTTTTGCTAACTCAAATACTCCAAAGATACTTTTGTGTGGTCCCTCCTCAAGAATTTCTCTTATTAAAGGAATTAAAACCCCAGTCCACCGATGCTGTATTCGAAGGTAGACGTCCTTAGGGCAGGTGTGAAGCCACCTCTCAAATTCTTCCATTCATTTATCTGAAAGTAGAACGAAGTATACTTATCTCTTTGAAAACTTTAGCTTTGCTGAATTTGGTACTGGAGTGACAGTCCACTTCCCCGGAGGTAGGGGTCCCTTGATTCTGCTGGCATGAGTCCATCTTTTTTCCGCTGTCCTCACAGCAGTATCTGTAGTAAGCAAAACGACAAAAGGACCCTCCCATCGAGGTGTTAAAGAAGATTCTTTCCATGTTTTTACTAATACTTGGTCCCTTGGTTGGATTTTATGCATTGAGAGATCTAAAGGGGGCCTTTGCACAATGAAACCCTTTTTCCTGAGTTCCTGTCTCCTTTTTGATAATTCTAAGATATATTCTGTTATTATTTTGTCCTCAACTTTTGGATGTTCTACTAAGGTTCCAAAATTATATGGCATCCCATACATCATCTCAAAAGGAGACACCCCAGTATCAGTTCTGGGTTGTATTCGTATATACAATAAAGCTAACGGTAAACATCTCGCCCAATTCATTTTGGTCTCCATCATTAATTTTGTTAAATGTTTCTTAATTTCCCCATTCATTCGTTCCACCTTTCCCGAGCTCTGTGGGTGCCGGGGAGTATGATACTCCTACTTAATATTAAATAAGTCTGTGATCTCTTTAATTATTTTGGAAGTAAAGTGTGGTCCTCTATCTGAATCAATGGCTATGATTACCCCATATCTTGGTATTATTTCCTCTAACAAAATTTTAACTACTGTTTTGGCTGTTGCCCTTGCCACAGGGAAAGCCTCTATGAAGTGTGTGAGGTGGTCTACTAGAACTAATAGATACTGATATCTCCCCACCTTGGGTAGTTCGACAAATCTACTTGAATTCTTTCAAAAGGTCTTTTGGCTAGTTCTCTTCCCCCAAGGACCTTTTCTCTAAGTTGCCATTTATTTACTTTTTGACAGGTTACACATCCCTCTAAAACTTTCTTGGCTAACCCATACAACTCCACACAAGCGTAATTAATTTCAAATTGATCTATCAAGGCCTGGACCCCCCCAATGAGTCTGATCGTGTAATTTTAACAAGACTTTCCGTGATAATCCTTTTGGCAAGATTTCTCTGTCATCTGGTAACAGCCATTTATCATTTTCCAACTTGGCACCTATTTGTTTAAGTTTTTCCATTTCCTGGATTGTAAAACTTTTATCGGTTACAGATAATTCCTGCTCATTAGGGGCATTTATTAATAAGAATGCAGCTCTTTTCGCCTCTGCGTCTGCTAGATTATTTCCTCTAACCGTTGCTGCTAGTCCCCGTTGATGCCCTTTCACATGCACTATTGCTATTTTCTTTAGACCCCTCAATGCCTGTAAAATTTCAGTTATTAATTTTTCATGTATTAAGCTTTTTCCGTGTGTATTAATCAGTCCTCGTTCCTCCCAAATTTTCCCAAATGTGTGCACTACTCCAAATGCATATTTGGAGTCCGTAAAGATTGTTCCCACCTTGTTACTGAGAAGCTTTAAAGCCCTCCACAGGGCGTACAATTCACATGCCTGCGCTGACCAAGTCTTATCTAAAGCTCCCGATTCCCTAACCTGGTATGTTGATCCATCTACAATGGCATATCCTGATTTTAGGCGGCCTTCAACTGTCGGAGTCGACCGAAGACAAGTCCATTCTATAATGCAACAAGTCTCATTTTATTAGTCTTTCAAGCACATATTTATAACACAGTTAATGAAGTTCATACCTATTGCAAAGCTTAGCTCATTGGTTAGTGATTAAAAGTTACTCACACCCTAATTTCCCATAGCGTACTTATCTTATGGTTGCAGCTGCAAGGACTTATTTTGCTTCTACAGATAAAGGCATTCCATTCTTGTTAACCATTTCTACTACATCCTGACTCTATTCTAGGAACACAGATATCCTGTTCTTACTCATATTTTAACTAGCTAAATTTTCTTGTGACCCTTGTCTTGTAGCCAAGTCTCAATAATGCTCTCCACATTCAACTACCCATGAAGATCCATCAACATACAATTTTTCTCCTTCTTCTAGTTCATCTTCCTCTAAATCTTCCCTTACTTTAGTCTGTAAGTTGATCACCTGCAGGCAATCATGGACTAGCTCACCAGTGGGTTCCCCATACAAGAATTGTGCAGGGTTCTGTGCTGAGGTTGTTTCTATGTTTAGTTTAGGAGAATGAATTAAGATACCCTCATATTTTAAGAGTCTGCTGTCTGTGAGCCATTTATCAGCGCGTTGTTGCAATACCCCTCGTTTATTATGAGGAGTGAATACTTTCAATTCCCCTCCAAAGGTTACTTTTCTTCTTCCACTAACAAGGCTGTGGCCACGATTGCCTGTAAGCAAGTTGGCCATCCCCTACTGACTGGGTCTAGGATTTTAGAATAATAACCTACTGGCTTCCTTTGCCCTGCCCAGCCTTGTGTTAGAACTCTGTATGCTGTTCCATTGTCAATATTTACAAATAAATAGAATGGCTTAGTATATCTGGTAGGCTTAAAACTGGTGCTTGTATTAAATGTCTCTTCAAAATTTCTAACTGTTCCTCATCCTTATGTTCCCACTTTACCAATCTGTCCTTAGTTAATTTTTCATATAAAAACTTTACTTTACTACTATAATTGTCAATCCATTGTCGGCAATACCCCAATAATCCTAGAAGTTGTCTTACTTGTCTTTTGCTGGTGGGAGCAGATAAAGATAAAATTCCTTGTACTCGTTCAGGATCTAGTTTCTTATGGCCTTTAGTTAACCAATGTCCTAAATATTTAACTTCCTCTTCTGTAAACTGTAGCTTTGATTTTGCTACTTTTAACCCTCTCAGACTCAGAAAGTTTAATAACTTAATACTTTCTGTTCTGAATTCTTCTTGTTCTCTCCCAGCAATTAACAAGTCATCTACATATTGGATCAGGGCTAGCCCCGGGCTTAATTCAAAAGACTCCAGCAATTGTTCCAGGGCTTTCCCCAATAGATTAGGAGATTCTGTAAACCCCTGAGGTAGAACAGTCCACCTCAGTTGCTGTTTTTGGTGGGTTTTTATATCTTCCTACTCAAAGGCAAAATAATTTCTACAACTTTCATCTAAAGGAAAAGCCCAAAATGCATCTTTTAAATCAATTACACTATACCATTTAAGCTCAGGAGTTAGTTGGCTTAATATGGTATAGGGATTGGCTACCACGGGGAATCGAGTGATAGTCCGTTCATTTACGGCTCTCAAGTCCTGTACCAGTCGATATGACCCATCTGACTTTTTAACAGGCAATATCGGAGTATTATGGGGTGACATGCAAGGTTCTAACAATCCCTGGGCTAAGAGTCTTTTTATCACAGGTTGTAAACCCTCCCGACCTTCTTGTGAAATAGGGTATTGTTTAACCCTGATGGGATTATCTGGATCTTTTATTGAAACAGTGATTGGTTTGATATTTAATTTTCCCACAGAATCTGGAGTATACCAGACTTCTGGGTTAATTTTATTCTCATCTTCTGTAGTTAAAACACATATTTTCACATCTAATTTATCTTTATTTACTTCCAGATTGATTCCTAACTTAATCATTAGGTCCCTTCCCAATAGGTTATATTCAGCTTCAGGTACCAACAAAAATGTTCCAATTCCAAATTTATTCGGGGCCTCGATTTCTACATTCTTAATGAGGGGCACCTTGAAAGGTTCCCCTTTTGTTCCTATTACTTGGAGCTTTTCTTTTGATTCTGTACATCCTAATGGTAATCTCTGGACCGTAGATCTTTCGTCCCCCGAGTCCACAAGGAACTCAATTTCTTCTTGCTGGGGATCTAGTTTTAATTTTATCAAGGGCTCATTGGATCTTTGGGTCCCCAGCAAATAGAGCCCCTGACCCCCCTAATCTTCTTTAAACACTCGCTCATCTTGTATTCTTTTTTTACAGTTTCTCTTCATGTGTCCTTTTTCCCACAGTAATAGCATTCCATTGCCTGTGGTTTGTCCTGCTTTAATGCTCCTGCCTGGCTCCCTTTAGGGCTCCCTCGTCTCCTGGCATTACTCGGTCCTTCTTTAACAGCTGCCGCAAAAATTTTGGCTTGCTTTCTCTGACTTTCCTCTTCCCTTCGTACATACACTTTTTGAGCTTCCCTCAATAATTCCTCTGTCGTGTCAGTCCTCAATCTTTTCTAATTTCTTTCTTATATCTTCCCAGGATTTTGCCACAAACTGGGTTTTCAGGAACACTTGTCCAATTGGGCCATCAGGATCTAATCCTGAGTATAATTGCAAGCTTTTCCTTAGCCTGTCTAACCACTCAGTGGGGGTCTCCTCCTTTCTCTGGCTTTCATTAAATGCTCTGTTAACATTCTGTCCTCTAGGAACAGAGTCTCTAATACCTTGTACAATAACATTGCATAGATCCATCATATTATTTCGGTGGGCTGGGTCCTGATTATTCCAGTTAGGTCTCTGCAGGGGCCACTTTAGGTCAGCTGCAGGTCCCTGCTGATGTCTCTGGTCCCAGTGTCTCATTCCTGCCGCCCTAATCATATTTCATTCTTCGGCAGTAAATAGGATTTTTAAAATGGCCTGCATTTCGTCCCAAGTATACATGTTTGGGCCAAGGAACTGATCAAATCTTTCAGCTACCCCTAAAGGGTCTTCCAGTAAATTTCCCATTCCCTTTTTGAATTCTCTAACATCTCCAGAATTGAGAGGAACTGATACAAATCCCACTCCCGGATTTGGGCCTCCCATGGAAATTTCCCTTAAAGGATATAATAAACCCCCGTTTTCTTCTGTGTTTTTCTTTGAATCCTCCTCCACTACTTTGTTCCTGGTCTGACTTCTGGTTACTCTTTTATTACCAGACTCAGGAGGCTCGTTAGTAGTAGGAGCAGAGGGGGTAGGGTTCTGGACTGGGGCCGAATTATTCTGAAGGGGAGGTGGAAAAGCGTAAGGTGGAGGGGACATTTGTGATTTGTCCAACTCCCAATTTTTCTTTTTCTCTTTTTTTGTTTCCCTTAGGGGGTACAGATTGGTTTGAGTGTCCCCTCCTATCCAAAGAAAAGCATACTCACTTTCCTCCTGTCTAAAGGGGTATTTTTTATCATCCACATAGATGTTCAAGGCCTGACATATCCGATCTTCAAAGGACCCAAATATTGGCCAAATTAACTGGTCCTGTCTGATTTGTTTCCCTCCCCATACTTTCATACAATAATGTACCATCTTTCTTTTTGACTCTCCCTTCCTGGAGGGATAGTCATTCCAATATTTAATCATCAATCCTAACGGACTATTTTGGGATATGTCGGGTAACGCCTCCCGCCCCTCCTGCATGGGAACAGAGGACCTACTCTTCCTCTGTCCCATCTTCCAGCGGTGCCTTCCACTCACGCAACACACAATCGCTTCCCTCTGTTTGTGGCTCATGCCCTCGCGGACAATGAGAACCGCACTACTAGGAGGTCCGCACTCGCTTCGTCCACAATTGGACGTCTCAGTCACTCGCACCCTGGGAATTCCCAATCCCCAACCGGACAACACGGATTATACTCACTCTCTCCGTAGAGTGCTCTCCGTGACCCACTCTCTCTGTGGAGTGGGCTGACCCCTCTCTCTGGGAGTCTTTGTCCAGGAGGAGGTTTCCCCGACCAAACAGAATATACTCACAATCTCCGAGGAGTCTCCGTTTGGTTCTTCATGCACAAAAATTACGGGGAACTGCAGTTTCCTTTTGCTCAGCCTATCTCGGTTCATGGATCTAGGAGACCTTAGAACCAGAGGTCCCTTACTCCAGGACCATCCGGAGACGGGGGCGCCCTCCTGCAGCGGGATTCTGGACCAAGGTAGTCTAGATCCGAGTCACGGCACCAAATTGTTATAAGTGAATTTGACTCAAAGTCCAATAATAAATTTAAAAGTAATTTATTGAGTAGGAATAGGTGAGCAAAAGCAGCGCTGGGCGGCCGGGGAGTCTGCGCTCCACCAACAGCTCGCACCTCAAAGCAGTCAGTTCTCCATATTTAAGGTACATTCCAATGCATATTCATTAGCCAATGCAAAACGCCTATGCATATGCATGACCTTTCCCCGCTCCGTATTAAAATTAGGTCTCCTCCCCTCCACGCCTGCGGCAGAGCTTTGTGGTGGTGGTCGTTGAGGGTCTTAGAGGGAAATCTTCATCGCAAGCTATAGTTACCCCCCCCTTCTTCATCGTCACCTTTAATCAACCTCTTGATCTCGCACATGCGCACTCTCTTCTTGAATCTGAGCCTGAGTCCCTCTTTTGTTATTCTTGCTTATCAGCTCTAAGTGGGTTGGAGTTTTCTACAGGCCCTCATCCCCAGTTGTATTGGGTTTGCGTGGCAAGGTTTTGGTAGCAGCGGGGGGGGGGGGGGGACATGGGGTGGCTTCTATGAGAGAAGCTGCCAGAAGCTTCCCCCATGTCCGACCTGACACAGCCAATGCCACCGGCTCCAAGAACGGACCCGCCGCTGGCCAAGGCCGAGCCCATCAGTGACACCTCTGGGAGAATAGAATTGAGAAAAAAAGGGAAGAGAGGAAAAACAAGCTGCACACTTTGCAGCTGGAGAGAGGAGTGAGAAGATGTGAGAGAAAACAACTCCACAGACACCAAGGTCAGTGAAGAAGGAGGGGGAGGAGGTGCTCCAGGCGCCAGACCAGAGATTCCCCTGCAGCCTGTGGTGAAGACCATGGTGAGGCAGGCTGTCCCCCTGCAGTCCCTGGAGGTCCATGGTGGGGCAGATGTCCACCTGTAGCTCGTGGAGGACCCCATGCCAGAGCAGGTGGATGCCTGAGGGAGGCTGTGACCCCGCAGGAAGCCCGCGCTGGAGCAGGTTCCTGTCAGGACCTGTAGCCCGTGGAGAGAGGAGCCCAAGCCGGAGCAGGTTTGCTGGCAGGACTTGTGACCCTGGGGGGGACCCACGCTGGAGCAGTCCCTTCCTGAAGGACTTCACCCCATGGAAAGGACCCATGCTAAAGCAGTTCGTGAAGAACTGTCAGTCATGGGAAGGACTCACGCTGGAGAAGTTGGTGGAGGACTGTCTCCCGTGAGAGGGACCCCACGCTGGTGCGGGGGAAGGAGTCCTCCCCCTGAGGAGGAAGGAGCGGCAGAAACACCGTGTGATGAACTGACCCCAACCCCATTCCCTGTCCCCCTGTGCCGCTGGGGGGAGGAGGTGGAAAATCGGGAAAGAGATGAAGCCCGGGAAGCAGGGAGGGGTGGGGGAGGTGTTTTAAGATTTGGTTTTACTTCTCACTCTCCTCTGATTTTGATTGGCAATAAAGTAAATTTGTTTTTTCCCCAAGTCGAGTCTGTTTTGCCCGTGCCAGTAACTGGTGAGTGATCTCTCTCCGTCCTTATCTCCACCCACCAGCTTTTCGTTATAATTTTCTCCCCCTGCCCAGCTGAGGAGGGGGGTGATAGAGTGGGCTTTGGTGGGCATCCGGCCTCTAGCCAGGGTCAACCCACCACAATTGGACAAGACCACATGGAGTTCCAGTGGGAAAAAGTATTTGCAAGTGGACTCTATCTTTAGGTTTTGATTGTCGGACTCCTAATTGTCTCCCTTATGATTATTTATTCCCTGTTTAATTCTTTGCTTTATCCAATTGATTAATCACACTTTAAAGAGAATGCAATTTATAGCACTGGCTGATGAAATACCATTAACCAACAAATCAAAAACAATGCCTGTGCGTTTAGCTTTTGAAACTCAGCGAATAGCAAAAGCCGTGGCCCGTCTATAGGTCAAAGGACTGATTGATATGCCAAGGCCTGGGTAACAGGCCCAGGCTAATTGTTGACCTCTAGACGGACCCTGTAAAGATTATATTTGCCTTAATATTTATAGTGCAACAGCAATCAGCAACTTTTTAACAGCTATCAGCAGATGTAATAATATTTTCAACCAGACAGATATCAGTTGAGAAGCATGTGGTTAAGACCAGAACTGAAACAGATGGTGAAACCAGACAGATATCAGTTGAGAAATATGTGATTAAGACCACAAGAATAGAAATACTCCCTTGGGTTCCTCCCCAAGGCCTGGCCAGGCTTTGGGTGGAATCCAATTTGGAGGAAGATGTACCAGATGTTTCTGCACAAAGAAAAATGCAAGTCATCCTGACTTGCTGAGTTTGGTCATTAAGCACTATAAAGCAGGACTCCTGTACAGTGACTCTTTGGTGGCCTCATCTGTGGGTGGATGCACTACAAAGGACTTCCCAATTGCCGGGAAGAGGTTCTCCAAACCCTCACTGCTCTGGGGCACCCCAGTGACTGCGGGTCTGGATGATGGTAAACAGGGCAGTTGGTGATGTATCTTAATCACTGTCGTTAACTTTATATAGTAATGATTAGATGCATTGCCTAACCTTGTGTTGTTGCTTAGCAATATATTGTTTACTGTGTTGTTTCTTTTTTGTATTACCCCAAGATAAACAGTAAAATAAGCTTACTCTTTTGATTGGTGCCAGTGTCCTTTCTGTGGACCCCCGTTAACTGAAAAAACATTGGGCAAAACACTCATGAGGTTCACATGAGTCTACTCCTAAATACTGTCAATATCCCTCTGTATGGTACCCTGTCCCTCAGACGATTCAACTGCACCACTCAGCTTGGTGTTGTCTGCAAACCTGAAGAGGATGCACTCAATCCTGCTGTCTATGTCATTGATGAAGATATTAAATAGCACTGGTCCCAATACAGACCCCTGAGGGACACCACTCATCACTGATCTTCATCTGGATATTGAGCCATTGACCGTTACCTCATCCACCAAATAGTCCATCCATCAAATTCATATCTCTCCAATTTAGAGAGAAGGATGTTGTGGGGGACCATGTCAAAGGCCTTGCAGAAATCCAGAGAGATGACATATGTAGCTCTTCCCTTGTCCACTGATGTAGTCACTCCATCATAGAAGGCCACTAGGTTGGTCAGGCAGGACTTGCCCTTAGTAAAGCTATGCTGGCTGTCTTGAATCACCTCCATGTCTTCCATGTACCTTAGCAGAGCTTCTGGGAGGATTTGCTCCATGATCTTCCCAGGCACAGAGATGAGGCTGACAGGTCAGTAGTTCCCAGGGTGCTCCTTTCTACCCTTGTTAAAAATGAGTGCAATGTTTCCCTTTTTCCAGTCACCAGGGACTTCACCTGACTGCCATGACTTTTCAAATGTCATGGAGAGTGGCTTGGCAACTACATCAACCAATTCCCTCAGGACTCTGGGATGCATCTCATCAGGTCCCATAGACTTAAGCATGTTCAGGTTCCTCAGGTGGTGACATACCACCTCAGCCTTCTCCTCATTCATTGTTGCCAGTTTGGCAGTCGTGTTCATCAGGGTATCCTGGTTTTGACTGGAATAGTTAATAGTTCATTTTCTTCCTAGTAGCTGGTATAGTTCTATGTTTTAGATTTAGTATGAGAACTATGATGATAACACACTAATGTTTTAGTTGTTGCTTACACTAGTAAAGGACTTTTCAACTTTTCATGCTCTCCTGTGGGGAGTGTGGGAACGTGTCTTGGCATACCCTGAGAGAACTGTGGGAACTGAAAGGATACATGTCTGGAGATGTCTGGTGATGAGGAAGGAGCCTTGGAATGCATCCAAAGATGTCCCCTGGCAAGCAAACAGGAAGGGATGCACGCAAAGTCCATCAGCCAATTAGGGGCGTGTGAACAGCTCGTGCTGCGAGTGAAGAGCCAATAACACGTGAACGGGTGTGGGTGGTTTCATTAGTTTGGGGTGTAAATATAACTGCATTAGAGCAAATAAATGGCTTCTTGCTTGATCATATCGACCGTGTGCAGAGTCCAGCACTGAGTTCCCGCAATTGGTCCTGCTGAGAAGCTGAGAGGGGGCACAGCTGACCCAAACTGACCAAAGGGATATTCCCTACCATATGACGTCATGCTCAGTATATAAACTAGGAGGAGTTGTTTGGGAGGTGCCACAGTTCAGAAACAATGAGCAATTGTGTGGTGAGCAATTTTGCTGTGTATCACTTGTTTTGTATATTCTTTTTATTATTATTATTGTAATCATTTTCTGTTCTATTAAGCTGTCTTTATCTCAACTGTCCTGTTTTTTAGCTGAGACAGAGCTAAGTTTCTTTTTAGTAGCTAGAATAGTACGGTATTTTGGTTCCAGCATGGGATTTGTTATGAGAAAAACATTGATAACATAACAGTGTTTTCAATTTGTTGCTGGAAGTGAAGTACATGTCCAGGGTGACAGAATCCTACAATTCCTAAAAAGGCTCACATTTGGTTTTAGTAAATGGTTGAGGAAGATCTTAATCATAGAATCATAGAATGGTTTGAGCTGGAAGGGGCCGTAAAGATCATCCAGCTCCAACCCCCCTGCCATCAGCAGGGACACCTTCCACTAGACCAGGTTGCTCAAAGCCTCATCCAGCCTGGCCGAGAACACTTCCAGGGAGGAGCAGCCACAGCTTCTCTGGCCAACCTGTTCCAGTGTCTGACCACCCTCACAGTGAAGAATTTCTTCCTCATATCTAATCTAAACCTCCCCTCTTCCAGCTTAAAGCCATTTCCCCTTGTCCTGTCATTAACTGCCCTTATGAAAAGTCCCTCCCCAGCTTTCCTGTAGGCCCCTTCAGGTACTGGAAGGCCGCTATAAGATCTCCCCGGAGCCTTCTCTTCTCCAGGCTGAACAGCCCCAACTCTCTCAGCCTGTCCTCGTAGGAGAGGTGCTCCAGCCCTCGGATCATACTTGTGGCCTCCTCTGGACTTGTTCTTACAGGTCCATGTCTCTCTTGTGTTGGGGGCTCCAGAACTGGACACAGTACTCCAGGTGGGGCCTTACGAGAGCGGAGGAGAGGGGGAGAATCCCCTCCCTCAACCTGCTGGCCACGCTTCCCTTGATGCAGCCCAGGATACAGTTGGCCTTCTGGGCTGCAAGCGCACATTGCCGGCTCATGTTGAGCTTCTCGTCCACCAACACTCCCAAGTCCTTCTCTTCAGAGCTGGCCTCAAGCCACTCATAGCCCAGCCTGTACTTGTGCTTAGTGTTGCCCACCTCTCCAGCCTGTCAAGGTCCCTCTGGATGGCATCCCGTCCCTCCAGCGTGTCAACCGCACCACTCAGCTTGGTGTCGTCGGCAAGCTTGCTGAGGGTGCACTCAGTCCCGCTGTCCATGTCACTGACAAAGATGTTGAAGAGCACTGGTCCCAATACCGACCCTTGAGGGACACCACTCGTCACTGGTTACCACATCGAGCTGTTGACCACAAGTCTTTGAGTGCGACCATCCAGCCAGTTCCTTATCCACTGAGTGGTCCATCCATCAAACCCACGTGTTTTCAATCTGGAGATAAGGATGCCATGTGGGACGGTGTCAAATGCCTTGCACAAGTCCAGGTAGATGGCATCAGTTGCTTTGTCCTTGTCCACCAATGTTGTAACTCCATCATAGAAGGCCACCAGATTGGTCAGGCATGACCAATACCTTCTCATTCTCCATGTGCCTTAGCGTAGTTTCCAGGAGGATCTGCTCCATGATCTTGCCTGGCACTGAGGTGAGACTGACCGGCCTGTAGTTCCCCGGGTCTTCCTTGTTTCCCTTGTTAAAAATGGGGGTGATGTTCCCCTTTTTCCAGTCTGTGGGAACTTCACCAGACTGCCAGGACTTCTCAAATATGATGGATAGAGACTTCAACTGCCAGCTCCCTCAGGACCCGCAGATGCATCCCATCGGGTCCCATGGACTTGTGCACCTTCAGGTTCCTTAGGTGGTCCCAAACCTGGTCTTCACCTACAGCAAGTGGCTTTTCATTCTCCTGGACCCTTCCTTGGATTTCTAGGACTTGGGCAGTGTGGCACGAGCCCTTGCCGGTGAAGACTGAGGCAAAGGAGTCATTGAGCACCTCAGCCTTCTCAATGTCCTGGGTGACCAGGTCTCTTGTTGCCTTCCGGAGAGGGCCCACATTTTCCCTACTTTTCCTTTTCTCCCCGACATACCTGTAGAAGCTTTTTTTGTTGCCTTTGACATCTCTGGCCCAATTCAATTCTGCCAGGGCCTTGGCTTTCCTCACCTGATCCCTGGCCACTCGGACAATTTCTCTGTATTCCTCCCAGGTTACCCGTCCTTCCTTCCACCCTCTGTAGGCTTCCTTCTTGATCCTAAGCTTGTTCAGGATCTTCCTGTCCATCCATGCAGGCCTCCTGCTGTTTTTGCCTGCCTTCCTCTTTGTTGGGATGCATCGTTCCTGGGCTTGGAAGAAGAGGTCTTTGAGTATGTTCCAGCTGTCCTGCACCCCTCTTCCTTCCAGGAATTCATCCCATGGTACGTGACCAAGCAGATTCCTGAAGAGGTCAAAGTCTGCTCTCCTGAAATCCAGGGTGGTGAGCTTACTGTGCATCTTGAATGGCTTTAATATGGTTCTCAGATAAACATTACTTCTCTTGCTGGAGAATGTAACCCAGATATTTTACACCTCCCTTAAAAATTGTAACTTGTCTGGAGAAATTAGTTGTCCCTTCTCAGCTAACACAAAGAGTAAGGTACGGGTGTGTGGGGGTGTGGTGGGTTGACCCTGGCTGGATGCCAGATGTCCACCAAAGCCCACTCTGTCACCCCCCTCCTCAGCAGGATGGGGAGGGGAGAAAATAAGATGGAACACAAAAAACCCCAAACTCGTGGGTGAGACAGAGGCAGTTTAACAGAAGCAAAGCAAAGCTGCGCGCGCAGAAGCAAAAGAACAAAATGTTTATTCTCCACTTCCCATCAGCAGGCGATGTCTGGCCACTTCCCGGGAAGCAGGGCTTCATACGCGTTGCGGTTCCCGGAGGACACACGGAAGTAACGAATGCCCCCCCTTCCCCCTCCGTTCCCCTTGCTTTATTGCTGAGCAGACGTCATATGGTCTGGAATATCCCTTTGGTCCCTTGGGGTCAGCTGTCCTGGCTGTGTCCTCTCCCAAGACCTTCCCCACCCCCAGCCTACTGGGGGAAATGCTGGAGAGCCAGCCTTGGTGCTGTGGAGCACTGCTCAGCAGGAACCAACACACTGGTGTGTTAGCAACACCCCTCGAGCCACCAATACAAAACACAGCACTCTGAGGGCTGCCACGGGGAAAATCAACTCCATCCCAGCCAGACCCAGTACAAGGGGATTTTACCTGAGACAGAGATAGGGTTCTTGTTAGCAGCTAGAATAGCACCGTGCTTTGGTTTCAGCATGGGATTTGTTATGAGAAAAACATTGAAAAACATAACAATGTTCTCACTGGAAGCTGAAGGACTTTGTGTTTTGATAGTCTACAAGTGCAAGATCTAAGGGGGTAAGGAATATTTAAATAAGATAAATTTTCATTTGGATATGCCGGTAGAATATTCCATATCATATCACGTCATGCCCAGTGCATTAGTGAGGGGCTCTCCCTCTCTGGCTCTCTCTGGCTTTGGCTCGGGCTCTCGCTCTCCCGGGATTGCGGTTTCAGGATTGTCGCTCCTCCAGTATCATTATCTGGGAATGGGTCAGGCTTAGTTGGCAGGTGGTGAGCAATTGTACTGTGTATCACTCATTTTTCATGTTTTATTACTATTATTATTATCATTTTTATTTTAATATCCTAATTATTTTAAGTTTTATTTTATTTCATTTATTAAATTGTTCCTATCTCAACCTACAAGTCTCCTTACCCTTACCCCCCAATTCTATCCCTTGGGGAGGGGGAGAAGTGAATGAACAGCTGTGTTTGGCTGCTAGCCAAGTGCTAGCCAAGTGAAACCACCACAGTCTTTTTGGCACCAAATGTTTGGAATGAGATCTTGAGACAACAGTTTTGAACAGAGTGTTTTAACAAATTGTTATTGTGTTGGAATAATAGATAATGGTTACAATGTTACTACATTTCATTACAGAGTTGTTAATAGAACTGTGGGATATGAGTCCTTGCTTTTTGTTGCAATGTTTATTAGCTATAAAAACATGATTAAGGGTCTTGTCCAGCTGTACTGTTTGGTAATGATTGTGAGAATAACCTGGCTTTTGTACGTAGTATTCCATTTTCTTCCCATTTCGGGTGCTATCTTTTAGATACTATTGATCATTTTACAGTTTACCTTGTCTTGGGATGTTCTCAGTGTCGCTCTCATAACAAGTCCCAGGCTGGAAGCAAAACACAGCACAAATCTAGCTGCTGAAAAAGAAAAACAGCTCTGTTTCAGCTAAAAACCAGGACACTTCCCGTGGAGAAAACCCCCCTGAGCAAACATCTTCGTGCTTCGGGTGCCATCTGTTGGAGACTATTACAAATTACATCGTCACTTTTTTCTCCTCGGGAATACAACGTATTAATCAGACCTTTCCCTGCATTGAGTGCCACCCTACAGAGTTTAGTAATAATTGCACTTATTACTTTCTCTCTCCAGGGAACCAATTTACAAAGGGGACGGCTTCTGATAATTTCTCTTTCTCTGCCAGGCCAAGCATAAATGAGTGTGAGAGTATTAAGTATTCTTGGGATAGTCTGACCATTTTCTTTCTATTGCTGGGACTCCCGAGTTCATTTCAGGTCTTTTTTAAGATTAGAAAACTATTTAGGTACATCACCCCGGGAATAACCTCTGCAGTAGACACTGTAGCTACTGAAATGCCTGCAACCAACAATGCAACTTCTGAAATGCCTGCAACCAATGATGCAGCTACTGAAACCCTTGCAACAAACACTGTGGTTACTCTGAGGCCCATGACAAGAACTGTAGCTATTTGGACCCTGAAAACTGGTATTCCAGCTATATGGACCCCAGCAGCAAGAACTGTAGCTATTCAAACCCAGACAACAGACCCCTCGACTCACACTGTGGCTACTCAAAATCCAATAATACATATGGCAGCTACTCAGCCCCAGGCAACAGACCCCTAAGCTCACACTGTGGATACTCAAATCCCAATAACAAATATTGCAGCTACTCAGACCCTGGTGATGAGCCCTGTTGCTCCATTCTC
This sequence comes from Caprimulgus europaeus, assembly GCA_907165065.1. Next base: position 794,381 of record OU015537.1, read on the forward strand.
TACAACTACAGCTACTCAGACCCCAATGACAAGCACATCAACTACCCAAACCCTGGTGGAGAGTGATGAATCTGAGCTAGAGGATGAACCAGTGCCAGTATTAAAAAAAAATAAATTACTTTGTGTGGTGGGTTGACCCTGGCTAGAGGCCGGATGCCCACCAAAGCCCACTCTATCACCCCCCTCCTCAGCTGGGCAGGGGGAGAAAATTATAACGAAAAGCTGGTGGGTGGAGATAAGGACGGAGAGAGATCACTCACCAGTTACTGGCACGGGCAAAACAGACTCGACTTGGGGGAAAAACAAATTTACTTTATTGCCAATCAAAATCAGAGGAGAATGAGAAGTAAAACCAAATCTTAAAACACCTCCCCCACCCCTCCCTGCTTCCCGGGCTTCATCTCTTTCCCGATTTTCCACCTCCTCCCCCCAGCGGCACAGAGGGACAGGGAATGGTGTTGGGGTCAGTTCATCACACGGTGTTTCTGCTGCTCCTTCCTCCTCAGGGGGAGGACTCCTTCCCCCGCACCAGCGTGGGGTCCCTCTCACGGGAGACAGTCCTCCACCAACTTCTCCAGCGTGAGTCCTTCCCATGACTGACAGTTCTTCACGAACTGCTTTAGCATGGGTCCATTCCATGGGGTGTAGTCCTTCAGGAAGGGACTGCTCCAGCGCGGGTCCCCCCCAGGGTCACAAGTCCTGCCAGCAAACCTGCTCCGGTGTGGGCTCCTCTCTCCACAGGCTACAGGTCCTGACAGGAACCTGCTCCAGCGCGGGCTTTCCACAGGGTCACAGCCTCCTTCGGGCATCCACCTGCTCCGGCGTGGGGTCCTCCACGGGCTACAGGTGGTCATCTGCCCCACCATGGACCTCCAGGGACTGCAGGGGGACAGCCTGCCTCACCATGGCCTTCACCACAGGCTGCAGGGGAATCTCTGCTCCGGCGCCTGGAGCACCTCCTCCCCCTCCTTCTTCACTGACCTTGGTGTCTGCAGGGTTGTTTCTCTCACATCTTCTCACTCCTCTCTCCAGCTGCAAAGTGTGCAGCTTGTTTTTCCTCTCTTCCCTTTTTTTCTCAATTCTGTTCTCCCAGAGGCGTTACTGATGGGCTCGGCCTTGGCCAGCGGCGGGTCCGTTCTTGGAGCCGGCTGGCATTGGCTGTGTCAGACATGGGGGAAGCTTCTGGCAGCTTCTCTCACAGAAGCCACCCCATGTCCCCTCCCCCACTGCTACCAAAACCTTGCCACGCAAACCCAAATACACTTTGCAGTGAATGAAGACAAACCAGGTGTATCACGAGAACAGGAGAAATAGGTAGAACCCAAGGAAATCGCCCGATCTTTGTCCCTGAGTGAAGTGCGAGATATGAAAAAAGATTACAGCCACAATCTGGATGAGCAAATTATTACTTGGTTGCTTTGATGTTGGGATAATGGACCCAGTAGGTTGGAACTGGAGAGCAGGGAAGCCAAGCAACTGGGATCCCTTGCCAGAGAAAGTAGCATTGATAAAGCAAGTGGAAAAAAGCCACAAACCCTCAGCCTCTGGAGAAGTCTTCTGTCATGAGGGAAAGATATCACATTGAAGATGATATTTTATTGCAGCCAGGGGTAGGCAAATGGACTCCCATGGATAAAGGTATCCAGCTTTTGAGGGAACTGGCTGTGTGAGAACTGAGTTATGATGATCCAGACAATGCACAGTTACCCGCAGATCCAGATGTAGTTTGATGCACAGTACTCATGTGGCAGAAGCTCATACGGAGTGCACCCACCTCATGTGCCAACTTATTGGCAGCACTGGAATGGAAGGACAAAGAGGGACCAACAGTAGATGAACTGGCTCTCCAACTCTGGCAATACAAAGAAAGCATCTCTCTCTCCCTTATCTCTGCTGGGGAGAAACTGACTGAAAAAGTGTCCCAACTTGAGGATAGGTTATGCTCTCCACCTGTACAGACCAATGTCTCAGCCACTAAAAGTAAGCATTCCCCTGTTCAAAAGAGACAGCATACAACAAGAGGGACATTGTGGGTTTACTTGCTTGACCATGGAGAAGACATGAGAAAATAGGATGGAATATGGGATGAATCCTAGAAAAATGGGTACATAAGTTGCAAGGAAAACCAAATACAACTAGAGATCCTTTTAGGAAAATTGTTCCAGTTTCCAGAAACCCATTCCTCAAACAGAACAGAAGGGGTGAATTTATACCCAGTCCTATGAGAAGAACTTTTGATTTGTATTCACAAGAAGTGACCGATCACGATGAGACTGAAGCCCACAGATATTACACTAACCCATTCATCAAGGATGAATATGATACTCTGAATTAGACGGACCCTGAGATGGGTCCAAATCCTCCTGAGAGCTGCCTTTGCCATAAAATGAAGCAAAGCCAAGCGACCTGCTCAGGAGATCCAGTTTTCAGTAATAAAATGGCAAGATGGACATTGTCAGATCCCAATGGATGTGACCAATAAAATAACAGCCATGTCCCCACCAACCAACAAAAAGGCAGCACAAGCCGCCTTAGGTGTTGTGGGTTTCTGGAGAATGCACATTCCAAATTACAGTCACATTGTAAGCCCTCTCTACCAAGTGAGCTGACAGAAAAACAATTTTACATGAGATCCTGAGCAATGACAAGCAATTCAACAAATTAAACAGGAGACAGTCCATGCAGTAGCCTTTGGGCCAGTCCAGACAGGAGAAGTCATTAAAAATGTGCTCTACACCACAGCCAGGGACAATGGATCTACCTGAAGGCTCTGGCAGAAAGCACCAGAGGAGACTTGAGGTCGACCTGTCAGCGAGGAGCCCAGCAGCAGCAACGGTAAATTCCGGGGAGGCTGCAGACTTGAGCAGCCAATCGCAGGAGCAGGGCTAACACGGCAGGGGCAGTGCCAGGGACAACCGCAGGAGATTTAAATGGCCCCCAGGGAGTGTGGGTGACTAGGATGTGGTGTGGCAGTTTGTGCAAGCAGAGTGAGCAGGAGAGGCTAGCAGGGAAGGCTAGCAGGGAAGGGTGAAGGGTGAAGGGTGAAGGGTGAAGGGTGAAGGGTGAAGGGTGAAGGGTGAAGGGTGAAGGGCAGCTCGCTGGAGCTCTGCTGAAAGCATCATTCCATAGCAGCAGCTCACCAACTTGTGGGTGTGTTCCAGGCTGCCTCATACTATGGTGTTCTCCAGGCAGAGAGATTGTAACAAAAAGACCGTGGCGACCCAGCCAGAGGGCCTGCCCCAAACAGTGGCTGTTCAGGTCTCTGGCTGCAGGGAGTGCCAGAGCCTTCTGCTGCCGGGGGAGGGAGGAAGGGAGGCACTCCACCTGTGTGAGGTGTGAGCAGGTGGCTGATCTGCTCAGCATGGTGGTGAAGCTTAAGGAGGAGATAGAGAGAATGAGGACCATCAGGGAGTTTGAGAAGGAGATTGACTTGTGGAGTAATTCCCTGGTGTGCCAGTCAGAAATGCCCCAGGAGGATACCCCCAAAAGGTGATGGAACCCCCACCCTGTCAGGCAGAGGGGGGGACCTGAGGCAGCCCCTGCCCTGTTGCTGTTGGGCAGAGGCAAGGGGCCAAAAAGATGAGGAGGGTTGGAAGAAAGTCCCAGTTTGGTGTCATGGGCGACCTCTTTCCCTACCTGCTTTGCCCCCTCAGGTGTCCCTCTGTAATAGGTTTGGGGCCCTGCATCTTGAAGGAGAGGTAGGTGAGGATGTGGTGCAAGGTCCACCTACAAGGTCACATAGGAAGCGGTGGTTGACTCCTCCCCTCAAGACTGCCTCTGACAGGAAAGAAAGAAGGGTCATTGTAGTAGGCGATTCCCTTCTGAGGGGGACAGAGGGCCCAATATGCAGGGTTGACCCTCATCATAGGGAAGTTTGCAGTCTTCCTGGAGCCCGGATCAGGGATATCACCAGGGCACTCCCCAACCTGGTGCACCCAACAGACTACTGCCCGCTGCTGATCTTCCAGACAGGAGGGGAGGAAGCTGCATCCTGTAGTCTGAGGGCAGTGAAGAAAGATTTCAAGGCCTTGGGACAACTGCTGAAAGGGTCTGGGGCTCAAGTGATTTTCTCTTCCCTCCTCCCACTTTCGGGTTCTGGTGTGGGATGGAATGGCAGAATTCAGCCATAAATGACTGGCTCCAGGACTGGTGCTACAGGCAGGGCTTTGGGTTCTGTGATCATGGCTGGTTTCATAGGACACCAGTCCAGACAGTGATGTGTGGGGAAGGTTTATCTCACAGGGGCAAAAGGAGGCTGGGGCAGGAATTGGCAGGGCTCATTTGGAGAGCTTTAAACTAGATTGGAAGAGGGAAGGGGTCACAGCTGGGCTTGCACCAGTGGGGCAGCACTCTGGAACTGATGAAGGCCGGGAGGCCTCCCACCCCCCTGGGATGACACTGGTGCACTCGGCTCGCTCCCTGCAATGCCTGCACACCAATGCACGCAGCGTGGGGAACAAGCAGGAGGAGTTAGAAACCCGTGTTGGGTCAGGGGATGATGATCTAGTGGCAATGACAGAGACATGGTGGGACAGCTCACATGACTGGAATGTGGCCATGGGTGGCTCTGTCCTTCTCAGGAAAGACAGGCCAGCAAGGCGAGGTGGTCTTTATGTGACAGAGCAACTGCAGTGTATTGAGATCTGTCCAGGGGTGGATGAGGAGCGAGCTGAGAGTCTGTGGGTGAGAATCAAGGGGCAGGCTGGTATGGGTGATACTGTTGTGGGCGTCTATTACAGGCCACCAGATCAGGGTGAGGAAGTTGATGAGGCCTTCTACAGGCAGCTGAGAGCAGCCTCGCAATCACAGGCCCTGGTTGTTGTGGGGGATTTTAACTCCCCTGATGTTTGCTGGAGGGACTACTCAGCCAGCCACCCACAGTCCAGGAGGTTCCTCCAGTGCATCGATGACAACTTCCTGATGCAAATGGTGGATGAACCAACTAGGAGAGGAGTGACACTGGATCTCATCCTCTCTAACAAGGAGGGTCTGGTTGAGGCTGTAAAGGTTGAGGACTGCCTGGGCTGCAGTGACCATGAGATGGTGAAGTTCAGGATCTCATGTGGCAGGAACAGAATTCCAAGCAGAATCACAACCCTGGACTTCAGGAGGGCCAACTTTGGCCTTTTCAAGCAATTGTTAGGGGAAATCCCATGGGAAAGGGGACTTGAAGGCAAAGGGGCCCAAGATAGCTGGTTAACATTCAGGGACTGCTTCTTCCAAGCTCAAGATCAAAGCATCCTGACATGTAGGAAGTCAGGGAAGGGAGCCAGGAGACCTGCTTGGTTAAACAGGGAACTGCTGGGCAAACTCAAGTGGAAGAGGAGAGTTTACAGATCATGGAAGGAGGGGCTGGCCACTTGGGAGGAATATAAGGCTGCTGTCAGAGGATGTAGGGAGGCAACTAGGAAAGCCAAGGCCTCCTTAGAAGTAGACCTTGCCAGAGGGGTCAAGGACAACAGGAAGAGCTTCTTCAAATACATGGCAGATAAAACTAACACTGGAGGCAATGTAGGCCCACTGATGAATGAGGTGGGTGCCCTGGTGACAGAGGATACAGAGAAGGCAGAGCTATTGAATGCCTTCTTTGCCTCTGTCTACTCTGCCGGAAGCTGTCTTGAGGAGCTCTGTACCCTGGAGACCCCAGAGGGAGTCAGGACAATGGAGGAGTTTGCCTCAGTTGATGAGGACTGGGTCAGGGACCACTTAAGCAATCTGGACATCCATAAATCCATGGGTCCAGATGGGATGCACCCACGGGTGCTGAGGGAGCTGGCTGAGGTCATTGCTAGACCACTCTCCATCATCTTTGCTAAGTCGTGGGGAACGGGTGAGGTGCCTGAGGACTGGAGGAAGGCAAATGTCACTGCAGGCTTCAAAAAGGGCAAGAAGGAGGACCTGGGTAACTACAGACCGGTCAGCCTCACCTCCATCCCTGGGAAGGTGATGGAACGACTCATCTTTGGTGCCATCTCCAGGCATATCAAGGATCAGAGGGTCATTAGGGGCAGTCAGCACGGCTTCACCAAGGGGAAGTCGTGCTTGACCAACCTTCTAGACTTTTATGAAAACACGACCAGGTGGCTGGATGATGGTAGAACAGTGGATGTGGTCTATCTTGATTTCAGCAAAGCATTTGACACGGTCTCCCACAGCATCCTCCCTGCCAAATTGAGGAAGTGTGGATTAGATGATCAGGAAGTGAGATGGACTGTGAACTGGCTGGTGGGAAGAAGCCAGAGAGTGGTGGTCAATGGGGCAGAGTCTCGTTGGAGACCTGTGTCTAGTGGAGTCCCTCAGGGGTCGGTACTGGGACCAGTACTGTTCAATATATTCATCAATGACCTGGATGAGGGAATTGAATGCACTGGCAGCAAGTTTGCTGGTGACACAAAGCTGGGAGGAGTGGCTGACACAGCAGAGGGCCGTGCTGTCATCAGAGAGACCTGGACAGGCTGGAGAGCTGGGCAGGGAAAAACTTGATGCAATAGAATAAGGGCAAGTGTAGGGTGTTGCACCTGGGCAGGAACAACCCCAGGTTCCAGTACAGGTTGGGAGATGATCTACTAGAGAGCAGTGTAGGGGAAAGGGATCTGGGAGTCCTGGTGGGCAGCAGGGTGACCATGAGCCAGCACTGTGCCCTTGTGGCCAGGAAGGCCAATGGCATCCTGGGGTGCATTAGAAGGGCTGTGGTTAGTAGGTCAAGAGAGGTTCTCCTCCCCCTCTGCTCTGCCCTGGTGAGGCCACATCTGGAATATTGTGTCCAGTTCTGGGCCCCTCAGTTCAAGAAGGACAGGGAGCTGCTGGAGAGAGTCCAGCACAGAGCCACCAAGATGATGAAGGGAGTGGAGCATCTCCCTTATGAGGAAAGGCTGAGGGAGCTGGGCCTCTTTAGCTTGGAGAAGAGGAGGCTGAGGGGCGACCATATTAATGTTTATAAATATCTGAAGGGTGAGTGTCACGAGGATGGAGCCAGACTCTTCTCGGTGACAACCAATAGTGGGACAAGGGGCAATGGGTGTGAGCTGGAACACAGGAGGTTCCGCTTAAACTTCAGAAGAAACTTCTTTACTGTGGGGGTAGCAGAGCACTGGAACAGGCTGCCCAGGGAGGTTGTGGAGTCTCCTTCTCTGGAGACATTCAAGACCTGCCTGGACACCTTCCTGTGTGATCTCATCTAGGTGTTCCTTCTCCGGCAGGGGGATTGGACTGGATGATCTTTCGAGGTCCCTTCCAATCCCTAAAGTTCTGTGATTCTATGACCCCTAGGGTTTTGGGGTTGGAGATACTAAGAATTCAAATCCTGCTACACTCCAACTGAAAAAGAGATATTGGCAGCGTTTGAGGGAGTTCAAGCTGCTTCAGTAGTGATTGATACTGAAGCACAGCTCATACTGGCATCCCAACTGCCTGTGCTGGGCTGGGTGTTCTCTCTGCACATCATGCAACTGATGCCACATGGAGTAAGTGGGTCACACTGATTATACAATGGGCCCAAATGGGAAGCCCTGGTCATCCAGGAATTCTGGAAGTGATCACGGACTGGCCAGAAAGCAAAGATGTTGGAATGTCACCTGAGGAGAAGGTGACATGAGCTGATGAGGCTCCACTGTACAATGAACTACCAGATAATGAGGGACAATATAGAACCATAGAATCATAGAATAGTTAGGGATAGAAGGGACCTTAAAGATCATCTAGTTCCAACCCCCTTGCCATGAGCAAGGACATGCCCCGCTAGATCAGGTTGCTCAAAGCCTCATCCAACCTGGCCTTCAACACTTCCAGGGAGGGGGCATCCACAGCTTCCTTGAGCAACTTGCTCTAGTGTTTCACCACCCTCACAGTGAAGAATTTCTTCCTCCTATCTAATCTAAACCTCCCCTCTTCCAGCTTAAAGCCATTTCCCCTTGTCCTGTCATTAACTGCCCTTGGCCAAAGTCCCTCCCCAGCTTTCCTGTAGGCCCCTTCAGGTACTGGAAGGCCACTATAAGATCTCCCCGGAGCCTTCTCTTCTCCAGGCTGAACAACCCCAACTCTCTCAGCCTGTCCTCGTAGGAGAGGTGCTCCAGCCCTCGGATCATTCTCGTGGCCCTTCTCTGGACTCGTTCTAACAGGTCCACATCTCTCTTGTGTTGGGGGCTCCAGAACTGGACACAGTACTCCAGGTGGGGCCTTACAAGAGCAGAATACAGGGGCAGAATCCCCTCCCTCGACCTGCTGGCCACGCTTCTCTTGATGCAGCCCAGGATACGGTTGGCCTTCTGGGCTGCAAGCGCACATTGCTGGCTCATGTTGAGCTTCTCATCCACCACCACTCCCAAGTCCTTCTCTTCAGAGCTGGCCTCAAGCCACTCATAGCCCAGCCTGTATTTATGTTTGGGATTTCCCTGACCCAGGTGCAGGACCTTGCATTTGGCCTTGTTGAACTTCATGAGGTTAGCACAGGCCCACCTCTCCAGCCTGTCAAGGTCCCTCTGGATGGCATCCCATCCCTCCAGCGTGTCAACTGCACCACACAGTCAGAAAACTTGCTGAGGATGCACTCAATGCCACTGTCCATGTCTCCAGCAAAGATGTTGAATAGTACTTGCCCCAATACGGACCCTTAAGGGACACCACTCGTCACTGGTTACCACTTGTCACCAGTTTCCACTCGGACTTTGAGCTGTTGACCACAACTCTTTGAGTGCGACCATCCAGACAGTTCCTTATCCACTGAGTGGTCCATCCATCAAACCCACATGTTTCCAATTTGGAGACAAGGATGTCATGCGGTACAGTGTCAAACGCCTTGCACAAGTCCAGGTAGATGACATCAGTTGCTTTAGCCTTGTCCACCAATGTTGTAACCCTGTCATAAAAGGCCACCAGATTGGTCAGGCACGATCTGTCCTTAGGGAAGCCATGTTGGTTGTCACTGTTGCAAGTACTCTGCTAAAATAACCAAAATTTGATCATATAGAAGAGTTGGGTTTGATTAAAAGAAGTAGAAAACTGTAAAGCGTAATGTGTAAGTTAGGATTGTTAAGTTTGAATGAGGTAATCACAGAAACCTCACCGAGAAGAGACTGTCAAGTCCCAGGCCTTTTCTAATCATTAACTTAGTAGTGGAGTTAAGAACAATGTCTCTTCATCACAGAATTTCAGAAATGGAAATTTATGACCTTAGTGTCCATAGAAGCACTAAGACTCTTTGTTTTACTGACCACTGGGATGTGACAAGAGAACGTGTTGAGCTAACTCCTTGGGACAAGGTAGACAGAAGTGTTGGAGACAGGCCCAGGAGAGAGCTGAGCATGCGCAAAGGGAAAGTACAACCAAAGGACACAGTGATGACGGCCACCAGAGAGAGAGTGCACATGCGAAAGGGACATTTACATATATTAATAATTTCCTGAAAATGTAATTAATATGTTAATGACTTCTCGGAAAAGTAATGAATATGCATGTTTTGATAGTATAAAGCTTTTGTGGAGAGACGAGTCGGCATGCACGATAGGTGGAGCGATCCCCCGTGCATCCGGCGCCGTAATAAAGAATGTCTGCTTCTTAAGACTACATTTTGGTGTTAAGAAGTTTATTTCCCAATTTCGGTGACATCACCAATCATCTTCTCATTCTCCATGTGCCTTAGCATAGTTTCTAGGAGAACATCGAAACAACCAACAGGTGGACCAGGCTGCCAAGATCAAAGTGTCTCAAGTAGACCTGGACTGACAACAGAAGGGTGAAAAATTTCTAGCTTGCTGGGCCCATGACACCTCAGTTCATCAAGAGATGCTGCATATAGATGGGCTCGTGATTGAGGGGTGGACTTAACTATGGACATTATTGCACAGGTTATTCACAAATGTGAAACTTGCACTATGATCAAGGAAACCAAACAATTAAAACCGCTCTGACATGGAGGATGGTGGTTAAAATATAAATATGGAGAGACTTGTGTGAGAGATTGAAAAAGTTAAGGTATCTCTCAGACATTGTATCAAGGCAAGTTCTGCACAGCATGAAGTTCTGCATAACAAAGCAACAACAAGAGGAGCAGTTAGCAATATGTAGAAGGCAGTTAGCTGGGTGCAGAAGGCATGTTTGAGGATGTGCAGCTCTATGTTCTGACATGCTGATATACAAAGGCTTAAATTATAAGCCTTAACTTAAAGTTGACTTTTGAGTGAACTTCCTGACCTGTATCATAGTAGCATGAAATGTGACTGTGAGATTCTTTCCCCAACCTGTATCACATCAGCATGACATAAGACTGAGACTTTTCCTGCTACAATTCAAAGCCAGGTGCAGAATACTAAAATAGTAGCTTCTCAGACACGTCTCAGATCCTGGCCAAATTTGGGATGTGCCCGTGTGAAGGGAAACTTACCCACCAGATGTTCCCGTGCCTTTCTGTCTGTGTAATTTGTTTGTTAGCTGGTATAAAAGCAGGACCCTCTCACAGCAAAGATGGAGACCAGACCTCACCTACGGGTGGACATACTCCATAGGACTTCCCAGTTGCTGGGGAAGGGCTCTCCAAGTCCTTCGCTGTGATGGGGTTCCCCAGCTGATGTACAGGATGTGGATGATGATAAATATTTGGGGAACTGGTGATGTTTCTTTCTTAATCACTGTGCTTTCTCCTATGCAGTAATGATTAGGTGCATTACCCTGTTTAACTCTGTACCTTGCTGCTGCTGCTTTTTTCTCCCGTTTTAAACTAGAGTGAAATAAGTTTGTTTCTAGTATTAAGTTTGTGTCTGTGTCCTTTTTGCCAGCCCCGTCATCTGGCACAACACATGCTGAGCAAAACAGCGCCATCTATGGCCAAAGGTCATACAGAGTTCATTGAAGGAAAGCGATCAACAACCACCAAGACCCCCAGAAAATATCCTCCATAACCACCCTTCATAGTGACACCTATGCAGTAGGCCAAGAGTTACATAAGTCCTCAATGGAGAGGTGGGGGCTGTATAAAAGATACAAACGCGGGGAGCCAGGTGCGCACCTACCACTGGAGGTCGACCACTCTTGCTGCATGCATGCCCACCACCAGAGGACTGCCCTGTCTATCTTCAGATCATTGCAGGGATCCAAGGGTGGTGATATCTTTCCTTATCTATTTCCTTTCCTGTCTCTCTTTTCTCTTCCCTCTTTTATAGATTTTTCCAATAAGAACCCACATTGCCAATATTTTTGCATTTTCCAAGTTCAGGTAATTTCCATTATAAATAAAACGTTTAACTGATTGTTTAGTGTCAGTTCACCTTAATTTAGCCTGAGGGGATATACAGAATTTTAGTCACTCTCCTCCTGCTTCTCAGGTGGGACTTGACATTTCTAAACTGGCATCAAGGACTGGATCCCCTCTTTGGTGCTAAAGCGATTGTGGGGACCAGGCTGGTACTGCGGCCCCTCCCTTAAAGGAGTTAAGGAGAAACAGTCCTCAGAGGATTAACAAAAGGAACTGTTCCATGTAATTTTAGGCTCATTATGGCTTCCCTGGGAAGCCTGATTGTCTCTGTTTTAGAGAAAGAAAGAAAGTTTAAACTTGGAAACTCTTGGTCTGTGGAGTTTTGGGAGTTTAATGGGTGGCAGTACAAAGAGTTAAATATAAGAGGTTACACAATCACAGAATCACAGAATGGTAGGGGTTGGAAGGGACCTCTGGAGATCATCTAGTCCAACCCCTCTGACAAGGCAGGTTCACCTAGAGCAAGTTGCACAGGACTGCATCCAGGTGGGTTTTGAATATCTCCAGAGAAGGAGACTCCACAACCTCTCTGGGCAGCCTGTCCCAGTGCTCTGTCACTGTGATAATTTAACTTAGCTGGCATCCAAACAAGACACAACCACTCACAACCCCCTGCCCTCTTCCCTCCCCACCCAGGGAATTGGGGAGAGAATTTGAGGTGTAAAGGTGAGGAGGCTTGTAGGTTGAGATAAGAACAGTTTAATAATTAGAGTAAAATAAAATTAAATTAATAATAATAACAATGATAACAACTATATATATCTGAGTGATGCACAGTACAGTTGCTCACCACCTGCTGATAATGATCCCGGAGGAGCGAAAAGGAACCCCAAAACCAAAATCACAATCCCAGAAAAGCGAGCCCGAGCGATTCCCGAGAGAATCCCCCCTTTCCGGTCAGCCCCGGTGAATATACTGACCATGACGTGACCTGATCTGGAATATCTCATTGGCACATCCACCTGTCAGTTCTGGGTTTTACTAACTACTGCACTTTTCTTCTCCACTCCCCCCTTGCAGTCCTCTGCTCTTGCAAACTGCCCAAGCACAGTGTCCTTGGAGTTATCAACATTGTTCTCACACCAATCCTCACTGGAACCAAAACGCAGTACTTCCTAACTACTGAGAAGAAAATTAACCCTATCCTAGCAAAAATCAGGACAATCACCCTCACAGAAAATAAGTTTTTCCTCATGTTTAAGTGGAACCTCCTGTGTTCCAGCTTGTGCCCATTGCCCCTTGCCCTATCCCTGTCCACCACTGAAAAGAGTTTGGCCCCATCCTCTTGACACCTGCCCTTTAGATATTTACAAACATTTATAAGGTCCTCTCTCAGTCTTCTCTTCTCTAGATTAAACAGACCCAGCTCTCAGTTTTTCCTCATAAGAAAGATGCTCCAGCCCCTTAATCATCTTCGTAGCCCTCTGTTGGACTCTCTCCAGAAGTCCCCTATCTCTCTTGAACTGGGGGGCCCAGAACTGCACACAGTATTTCAGATGTGGCCTCACCAGAGCAGAGTAGAGGGGGAGGAGAACCTCCCTCGACCTGCTGGTCACACTCTTCTTAATGCACCCCAGGATACCATTGGCCTTCTTGACCACAAGGGCACATTGTTGGCTTGTGGTCAACTGGTCATGCACCAGTACTCCCAGGCCCTTCTCTGCAGGGCTGCTTTCTAGCAGGTCAACCCCCAACCTGTCCTGGTGCCTGGGGTTATTCTTCCCCAGGTGCAGGACCCTACACTTGCCTTATTGAACTTCATCAGGTTCCTCTGCACCCAGCTCTCCAGCCTGTCCAGGTCTCTCTGATGGCAGCACAGCCTTCTGGTGTGTCAACCACTCCTCCCAGCTTTGTGTCATCAGCAAACTTCCTGCAGGTAGACTCAGTCCCTTCATCCAAGTCATTGATGAATATATTGAATAGGACTGGACCTAGCTGTCCTGGTTTTTAGCTGGAACAGAGCTGTTTTTCTTTTTCAGCAGCTAGATTTGTGCTGTGTTTTGCTTCCAGCCTGGGACTTGTTGTGAGAGCGACACTGAGAACATCCCAGTGTTTGCATTTGTGTCGCTGGCAGTGAAGGACTTTGTGTTCTGTCAGTCCACAAGCACAAGATCTAAGGGGGGAGGAATATTTAAATTAATAAACTTAATTGACAGTTAGATGTGCCAATGGGCTATTCCATATCATATCACGTCATGCCCAGTGCATTAGTGAGGGGCTCTCCCTCTCTGGCTCTCTCTGGCTCTCGCTCGGGCTCTCGCTCTCCCGGGATTGCGGTTTCAGTTCGGGATTGTCGCTCCTCCGGGATCGGTATCTGGGAACCGGCCGGGCTCGGTCAGGAGGGGGGTGAGCAATGGCACTGGGTGTCACCCACTTGCATGTTTTGTTACTCTTATCATTATCACCCGGGACATTGAGAAGGCTGAGGTGCTCAATGACTTTTTTGCCTCAGTCTTCACCAGCAAGGGCTCGTGCCACACTGCCCAAGTCCTAGAAAGCAAAGGAAGGGTCCAGGAGAATGAAAAGCCACCCACTGTAGGAGAAGGTCAGGTTTGGGAGCACCTAAGGAACCTGAAGGTGCACAAGTCCATGGGACCTGATGGGATGCGTCCGTGGGTCCTGAGGGAACTGGCAGATGAAGTTGCAAAGCCACTATCCATCATATTTGAGAAGTCCTGGCAGTCTGGTGAAGTTCCCACAGACTGGAAAAAGGGGAACATCACCCCCATTTTTAAAAAGGGAAACAAGGAAGACCCGGGGAACTACAGGCCGGTCAGTCTCACCTCAGTGCCAGGCAAGATCATGGAGCAGATCCTCCTAGAAACTATGCTAAGGCACATGGAGAATGAGAAGGTGATTGGTGACAACCAACATGGCTTCACCAAGGGCAAATCATGCCTGACCAATCTGGTGGCCTTCTATGATGGGGTTCCAACATTGATGGATAAAGCTAAAGCAACTGATGTCATCTACCTGGACTTGTGCAAGGCGTTTGACACCATCCCACATGGCATCCTTATCTCCAGATTGGAAACATGTGGGTTTGATGGATGGCCCACTTGGTGGATAAGGAACTGGCTGGATGGTCGCACTCAGAGTTGTGGTCAACAGCTCAATGTGGTAACCAGTGACGAGTGGTGTCCCTCAAGGGTCGGTATTGGGGCCAGTACTGTTCAACATCTTTGTCAGTGACATGGACAGTGGGACTGAGTGCACCCTCAGCAAGCTTGCCGACGACACCAAGCTGAGTGGTGCGGTTGACACGCTGGAGGGACGGGATGCCATCCAGAGGGACCTTGACAGGCTTGAGAGGTAGGCCTGTGCCAACCTCATGAAGTTCAACAAGGCCAAATGCAAGGTCCTGCACCTGGGTCGGGGCAACCCCAAGTACAAATACAGGCTGGGCAATGAGTGGCTTGAGGCCAGCTCTGAAGAGAAGGACTTGGGAGTGGTGGTGGACGAGAAGTTCAACATGAGCCGGCAATGTGCGCTTGCAGCCCAGAAGGTCAACCGTATCCTGGGCTGCATCAAGAGCAGCGTGGCCAGCAGGTCGAGGGAGGGGATTCTTCCCCTCTACTCCGCTCTGGTAAGGCCCCACCTGGAGTACTGTGTCCAGTTCTGGAGCCCTGTCCTGGTTTTGCTACGATGGAGTTAATTTTCTTTTTAGTATTTTAGTCAGTGTTTCAGTTCAGACTTATTATGAGAAGAACATTGATAACAGTGCTGGTGTTGTGAGTTGCTGCTGGAGCTCAAGGCCACCGTGTTTGGCCGTTCACAGCTGCATTAGGACTGGGAGGGAGAAGCGCAGTGAATAGCAAAGCCCAAACTGGCATTGGGATGTGCCCATGAGATATTCCAGATCACATCCCGTCATGTCAGTACATTAACCAGGGCTGACTGGAAGACAGGGGTATTCTCTCGGGGATCGCTCGGGCTCACTCTTCCAGGGTTTCAGTTTCAGGACTGTCTCGGCTCCGGGATCACTGGCTGGCACAGGCCGGGCATCGGTCAGCGGGCGGTGAGCAATTGCACTGTGCATCACTCATTTGTGTAGTCTGTTATCACTGGTGTTATCATCATCATCATTTCATTTTAATTAGTCAATTGTTTTTATCTCAACCCGTGAGTCTCCTTGCCCTTCTTTCCAATTCTCTCCCCTACTCCCTGGGTGAGGTGGGGGGAGGGTGATAGAGCAGGCTGTGTTTGGCTGCAAGCTGCAAGCAAAAAGGGTAAATCCACCCAATCCACCGCAAGCCCCCAACACAAGAGAGACATGGACCTGTTAGAACGAGTCTAGAGGAGGCCACGAGGATGATGCGAGGGCTGGAGCACCTCTCCTATGAGGACAGACTGAGAGAGTTGGGGTTGTTCAGCCTGGAGAAGAGAAGGCTCCGGGGAGATCTTATAGCGGCCTTCCAGTACCTGAAGGGGCCTACAGGAAAGCTGGGGAGGGACTTTTCACAAAGGCAGTTAATGACAGGACAAGGGGAAATGGCTTTAAGCTGGAAGAGGGGAGGTTTAGATTAGATATGAGGAAGAAATTCTTCACTGTGAGGGTGGTCAGACACTGGCACAGGTTGCCCGGAGAAGTTGTGGCTGCTCCTCCCTGGAAGTGTTCTCGGCCAGGC
Organism: Caprimulgus europaeus; assembly: GCA_907165065.1. Next base: position 810,254 of record OU015537.1, read on the forward strand.
TGGATGAGGCTTTGAGCAACTTGGTCTAGTGGAAGGTGTCCCTGCTGCTGGCAGGGGGGTTGGAACTGGATGAGCTTTAAGGTCTCTTCCAGCCCAAACCCTTCTATGATTCTATTTTAATATCAGTATTATTTTAAGTTTTCTCTCTATTATTAAACTGTTCTTATCTCACCCTACAAGCCTCCTCATCCTTGCCCCCAATCCTCTCCCCTATCCCCTGGGGGTGGGGGGGAAGTGGGTGAATGGCTGTGTTGGCTGCTAGCCAAGGCCTAGCCCAGTGAAACTATCACACTAGTACTGACTCTTGAGGACTCTTGAGGCTCTGCACCGCTGATTAAAACCCTCTGAGCTCTGCCATTGAGCCAGTTCTTCACTCACCTCACTGTCCCCTCATCTAACCCACACTTCCTGAGCTTACCTATGAGGATGCTGTGGGAGACAGAGTCAAAAGCCTTGCTGAAATCAAGGTAGACAACATCCACTGCTCTCCCCTCATCCACCCAGCCAGTCATGCCATCATAGAAGGCCATCAGATTGGTCAAACATGATTTCCCCTTAGTGAATCCATGTTGACCATTCCCAATAACCTTCTTGTCCTCTACGTGCTTAGAGATGGCCTCCAGAATGAACTGTTCCATCACCTTCCCAGGGATGGGAGTAAGGCTGACTGGCCTGTAGTTTCCCAGATCCTCCTTCTTGCCCTTTTTGAAGACTGGAGTGATGTTGGCTTAACTCCAGTCCTCAGCTATCGATCCTGATCTCCAGGATCTTTCAAAGATGATGGAGAGTGGCTCTGCAATAACATCCACCAGCTCCCTCAGCACTCAAGATTGCATCCCATCGGGGCCCATGGATTTGTGGGTGTCGAGTTTGGCTAAATGGCCCCTAACCCGATCCTCCTTGACCAATGGAAAGTCTTCCTCTCTCCAGACTTTCTCCGCTACCTCCAGGGCCTGGGATTCCTGAGGGCCAGCAGTAAAGACTGAAGCAAAGAAGACATTCAGTAACTCTGCCTTCTCTGTATCCTTTGCCACCAGGGCACCCACCGCATTCAGCAGCAGCCCCACATTTTCCCTAGTCTTCCTTTTGCTGCTGAGGTACTTGAAGAAGCCCTTCCTGTTGTCCTTGACATCACTTGATAGATTTAATTCCAAGCAGGCCTTGGCCTTCCTTGTTGCATCCCTGCATTCTCTGACAACGTCCCTATATTCCTCCCAAGTGGCCTGTCCCTTTTTCCACATTTTTTAGACTTCCTTCGTCTGACTGAGCTTTTCCAGAAGTTCCTTGCTCATCCATGCAGGCCTCCTGCCTCCTTTGCTAGATTTCTTACTCTTAGGGATGTGGCAATTTTGAGCAAGCTCTCTTGGGCCCCCCTACCCTCCAGGGACTTAGCCCATGGGATTCCTCCAAGCAGGTCTTTGAAGAGTTAGCCCTCCTGAAGTCCAAGGTGGCAGTCCTGCTGACCCCTCTCCTGCCTTCTCCAAGAACAGAAAACTATCATTTTGTGATCACTGTACCCAAGGCGGCCTCCAACTACCACTTCACCCACCAGTCCTTCTCTGTTAGTGAATAACAGGTCCAGTGGGGCACCTTCCCTGGTTGGTTCCCTCACCAGCTGTGTCAGGAAGTTGTCTTCCACACACTCCAGGAACCTCCGAGATTGCCTCCTGGCAACCTGGTAGCTGGGTTTTCGATATGGCGAGCCAGTCAGGAGTGTTTTGATTGCCTGGAGGTTAATGATGGTGATGACAGGGTTGAGTGTCTGTGGGTAAGAATCAAGGGGAAGGCCAGCAAGGCAGATATCATGGTGGGGGTCTGCTATAGACCACCCAACCAAGATGAGGAGGTAGATGAAATATTCCACAAGCAGCTAGGGGATGTCTCGTGATTATGGGCCCTTGTTCTTGTGGGGGACTTCAACTTGAACAGATATCTGTTGGAAATACAACACAGCAGAGAGGATGCAGCTACCCCTCCTCCTCTTCTTCCTTGCCTGTCCCTCCTGAAGAGTTTGTAGTTGTCCATTGCAGTACTCTAGTCATGTGAGGAATCCCACCACGTTTCTGTGACGGCTGCTATACCATAGTTTTCCTGCTGCATGATGGCTACCAACTTCTCTTGGTTTTTTTGGTGGAGGCTTTGGAGCATGAAATGATATTAAGGGAACAATTAGATGAAGTTTGTTCCCAAATTGGTATAGATGTAAATTCTGGTGGAGGAAAGGAGTCAGAATAATTATACCTTCTGAAAGATTTGGAACATGTGAGAGAAATGTATCTTCCTGAAGGGGAAGAAGTCAAAATGTGATCTCTGATTAAAACTGAAGCTGTGGATGATGGCCCAGCAGTAGCCCAACAAGTCACCACCTGTACTGTCCCCTATTCCCCTGCTGATTTGGTTAAAATTCAGGAAAAATATTGCCTGGGACCCTGATAGACAGAAACTGAGTCTCTTACCAGGAGTGACTGCATTTTGCTGAGTGAGGATGAAGCAAGAGGGTATTGAGGGTTGATAACGAAAAAGCCGATTGGAATAAACTCTCTAAGACCCCTTTTGGAGTTTTATAAAGCAGGCATTCTTTACTATGGCACCGGATGCACTGGGGATCATTCCATCTGTTGTGCATACTAACTTGTCCCTCTGCAAAAGCTTTGTACAATCAAAACCTGCATATTCATTTCTTTTCCAATTATTAATGTATTCATCACATTTCCAAGAACTCATTAATACATTTAAATGTCCTTTTTGCATGTGTACTGGTCATCTTCAGGGGTCATCTGATGACCATAGAAACTTTTGTCACTGTGTCCTTTAGTTGAATTTTTCTTCTATGCTTGCTTAGTTCATCTTTTGGCCTGTTTACAACACTTCTGTCTCCACAAAAATGGTTTATTCTAGCATCACTACCTCATCAAAGATTTGACACCTCAAGTCTCCTGTTATCTATTTTAGACTACAAACTTGATGAGGCCTAGCTGGTATGTAACTGACTTTCAATGTCACATTGTTTAAGCAGAAGGGGATGTTCTTTTGGTATTAATTCCCCCTTTTCTTTTGAGGGTTCGCAGCTATTAAGCTACAACCCTCATATTAATTTATATTTCCAGGAAAGGTTAGAGCAACAGTTACAACATTGGATACATACTGCTATGATAAAAATAATCTTTTTGGCCAAGTCCAATTTGGCATCCAAGAAGTTAGTTTATGCCAAATTCCCTCAAAATCCCAGGAAGTGTTGCTTTTAGCAACTCCATATAATATTAATTTTTGTTTCCCGATCTCTCCCAAATCCATAGAGATTCTGCTACTTTAATCCATATACACACAACAACTCATGTTTATGATTGGGCAAACACTGCCTTGTGAAGCCAATAATAAATCAAGGGCCATCCTGTTTTGGATCACTACCTTTGACAGGCTAGATACTTCAATTTGCAGAGCCTGTATGGCATCAATGGTTCTATTCTCAATGTTCTCTATCACTGTTGAAATATTCACTATAGTTTTTTCTAATTCACTTACCCCAAGCCATGGGAAAAACCACCTTGCAAACCTATGTAACTCAGAGAGCCTGTCAGCTATAGCATTCATTATGGACCCTCTTTGTTGGTTTAAGGAAACTTCTTACCCCTCCACCTTGTGAAGGTGGCTTGTCAATAATTGTGATGCTGGGAACTAAAACTCCAAGGGGTATGTAGGTCCCATTTTATTCCCAGAACTGTACCGATTTGTTGTAAAATCTCTGCTATGAAGTGAGGCCTTCTATCTAATGACATTCCCATTGGTACCCCAAACCTGGGTATTATCTCCTTTAGTAAACACTTAACAACTTCTTTAGTTTTGTTGGTGCAGCAGGGAAAGGCTTCTGGCCATCCCGCTAAAGTATCAACCAGTACAAAAGGTATCGAGCCATTTTGTCTCGGCAATTCAGAAAAATCTATTTGCCAGTAATCACCAGGAGTGCTTCCCCTCCTGGTTTTACCTGGTGGAGGCCTTTTTCTGTTTACTGGGTTGTTTTTCAAACACACTGCATATTTTTCTGTTATCATCTTGGCAATTTTCTCCCAATGTGTTTCTCTGGTTTTCTTCAACTATTGTAATCATCAGTTGTAGCAGAATGATAATTGGACCCTCAGGGGTTATCAACCACCCACCCTCATTTTCAGTTGCCTTTAACACTAGGGACAATTTTTTTATCTGCTTTACTATAATTTGGTGCTCCAGATGTCAGTTTTAACTCCCTTACAGGTATTAGACCAGGATGCCCTTCTCTGCCACCTCTTTTGCTGTTTTGGCTGCCAATCTGTTACCTACACGTGCTGCAGCATTTCCAAACTGGGGAGCCTTGCAATGCATTATCGCCACTTTCTCAGGTTTCTGTACTGCTTGTCCAAATTGCTCCATGAGCATGTACCACCCCAAAGACATATTTAGAATCAGTCCATATATTTACCTTCGTTCCTTGAGATATTTCAAGAGCTCTCTGAAGGGCAATTAATTCTGATTTTGTGCTGATGTACTTACAGGCAATGCTTCAGCTTCAATTACCTCATTGGTGGTGGTAACAGCATATCCAGGCATCCTCTTTCCCTCAAAAAGAAAACTATTTCCATCAGTGTACAGCTCCAGATCTGGGCCAGTGAGTGCTTCATCCTTGAGATCTGTGCCACTGGTGTACACCTGTTCTATGGTTCACAAACAGTCAGGCTCTAAGGATTCCTGGTCCTTAGTTTTGGACTGGAGGAAAATAGCAGGGTTTATCACAGTGGTTGTCTTAAGCCTCACATCATCCTGTTCCAGGAGGACAACCTGATACTTGACCATTCTGCTAGGGGATAACCAACGTCCCTCCTTTTGCTCCAATACCGATATAAACAGTCAGTTGTTATCTCATTGTCAGTTTTTGGGCCTCTTATATCAAGAGAACTGTTGCAGCCACAGCTCGTAGGCATCCTGGCCATCCTTTATTCACATCCTATAGGTCTTTTTGTCTTTTCCATTCCCCCAATCTTTGGGTCAGCACCCCAGTGCCAGATGCTGTCTTTTGTGCACAAATAGTTCAAATGGTTCTGATAGGTCTGGCAGGCCCAGTGCCAGTGCTGACATTAATGCCTTTGTGATGTTTTGAAAGGGTGTTCGACATTGTGGGGTCCACTGGAATGGGCCCCCTTTGGATTCTGTCAGGGTGTCATGGAGAGGTCTTACCATAAGTCCATAGTTGGGAATCCCACGTTGGGCGAGGAGGGGGAGGGTGAATCCACCCAAACCACCACAACAGTTGACACCAAACGGCCATTCCAAGGAAAGTTCTCAGTTCTCTGGCATTCCTGGGTTCTGGTGTCTGGCAGATTGTCTCCTTCCGTTCAGTTCCCAATCTGAGACACCCCTGTAAAGATTTCAAAGCCCAAATAAATTACCATTTCTTTTCCAGTTTGGGCCTTCCTTTTGGACACCCGGTAGCCTCCTTGGCCCAAAAAGTTCAATAGGCTAATAGTCATTTTTAGGCATTCTGATTGTGTTTCTGCTGACAGTAGTGTGTCATCCACATAATAGAGTATTAGTCCCTCAGGATTGCTACTTCTCCAAATTTCCAGCTCTTTAGCTAATTCCCATGTGAGCTGTATCTTCCATCCCGTTGTAGGATTTTCCCACTCAGAGGCAAATAATGCCTGACTGCTTTTCTCTGGAGGTGTGCAAAAGAAGGCATCCTTAAGATCTAATACTGTAAACCATTTGTGCTTTTCTTTTAAAGCTGTTAGCAAAGTGCACGGATTGGCCACCACTGGGTGTGTATCTTGCACTATTGAATTTATAGCCCTTGAATCCTATACCAACCTGTACTCTCCACTTCCTGGTTTCTTTACAGGTAGGATTGGAGTATTATACTCAGATTCACATTCTACTAATAATCCATGTTGCATAAATATTTCAATTATTTTCTCTAATCCTTTTCTTGCTTCCAGTGTTATAGGCCTTTCTTTTGTCCAGTAAAGTGTGGATTTGGCTCATGTGTTTTTACACACACATTTTTGTATATACCGGGTTACCCTATTCCCATATTGGGAATTGCTCTATGGAGTAAATTGGAAGCCAAATTAATTTTTAAGGATGGAGACATACAGTTGCTAGTACCTAAATCAAGGGCCATAGAGGTGAAAATTTTTATGTTACAGCACATTCCGAAAGGGAATGAGATTCCGCAAGAAGCAGAGGATGCCGTCATACCCTTGGTCTGGGCTGGTGAGGTACCAGGTTGGTCCAAAGCAGCAGAACCAGTGCAGGTAACGCTCAAAGAAAGAGCAATTCTGGTAAGGCAAAATCAATACCCTTTGTGATAGTTTCACTGGGCTAGCCCTTGGCTAGCAGCCAACACAGCCGTTCACCCAGTTCCCCCCCACCCCTAGGGGATAGGGGAGAGGATTGGGGGCAAGGATGAGGAGGCTTGTGGGTTGTAGCTAATTATTTCCCAGGTAATAAATCAACATACGGTATCTTATCCCATTTTGCTTCCCTCTTACAAAACAACCCTAACTGTAAAATAGTATTATACTTTATAGTTACATTCTTTGGCCATTTTTCCTGCTTATCCAAAGTATACATCAGCCACCAATGATTACAATACTCTATGAGCTGTTTCTGAGTAAGTGGATCTCCCCCGATCTTTCCCCAGTATTTCAACATACATCCCAGAGATTTTTTTTTATTTCTTTTTTCTTTCAAAATCCACCCCCCTTCCACCAAAGGCTTATTTCCCATTATGAAACAAAATAGAGAGCAACACAAGATAACAAAGTAAAAACAGCACAAAACAGAGAACAGTACAAAAGACAACACAACAGCATTGAGGACTCGAACCCCTTATGTCTGGTGTAACCAATTTCAGCTCATTCTTTAAACAACACAAAGGATCAACAAAAATAGACAAAAACCTGACAAAAATGGGGACTCAAACATCTTATGCCACAAATATGTCGGGGACTCTAACCTCTTATACCTCTTTCAGTGGGACTCTAACCCACTGTCAGGGACTCTAATCCCTTTTACCTTTTCCAGTGGGACTCTAACCCACCCTTTCTGCAGAAAGTTTCCAAACCTGGTACCCTTATAGCCCAAATCTGTGTGGCTTTCACTGCTCCTTACAGACGGGAAACCAACCTTTTCCCTTAGGTACCTTATAGCCCAACCCCATGCAGCTTTCCCTGCGCCTTATGGGCAGGCAACTAACCTTTTAAAGAAAATTAAAGAATGCCTTTTTACTTGTCCCAGGGATCTTGCCTTGAATTCTTCGGTCTGGGGATCAGAGATTCTCCCCGAGAATCCCTCAGTGCTGGCTGGAGATCCTGCGATCCCACAAATCCCATATGTTAACCAGGTCCCTCCCACAGGGAAGTCTGCTGCCTCCCTGGCCTGGTGTGGCCCTCAGACTACTACTCGCTTTTGGTCATCCAGGCTGGTAGTGATGAGATTACAGAGAAAAGTCCACAAGTGATTAAAAAGGGCTTCAGGTCATTAGGGAGACTGGTTGCAGGATCAGGAACACAGGTAGTGTTCTCCTCAATCCCTTCACTGGCAGGGAGGTTTACTGATAGGCACAGGAAGCTACACACCTGATCAACACATGGCTTAGAGGCTGGTGCCACAGGCAGAGTTTTGGTTTCTTTGACCATGGGGAGGTTTCCACAACAACAGGGCTACAGACAACAGATGGGACACACCTGTCTCAGAAGGGGAAAAGGATCCTGGTGCTCATTGACAGAGCTTTAAACTAGATTGGAAGGGGGAAGGGGATGTAACTGGGCCTGCTGGTAGTAACTCTGGGAGGTCCATGCCTGAAGAGCACTGCACTGGGACTCCAGCTGCTCCAGCCAACAAGGCAAAGTCAACTTCACTGGGGGCCAAACTTAAATGCCTCTATGCTAATGTGCGGGAACTCAGTGCTGGACTCTGCACACTGTCGATATGATCAAGCAAGAAGCCATTTATTTGCTCTAATGCAGTTATATTTACACCCCAAACTAATGAAACCACCCACACCCGTTCACGTGTTATTGGCTCTTCACTCGCAGCACGAGCTGTTCACACGCCCCTAATTGGCTGATGGACTTTGCGTGCATCCCTTCCTGTTTGCTTGCCAGGGGACATCTTTGGATACATTCCAAGGCTCCTTCCTCATCACCAGACATCTCCAGACATGTATCCCTTCAGTTCCCACAGTTCTCTCAGGGTATGCCAAGACACATTCCCACACTCCCCACAATTCCCCTCTTTTCTTTTTGGAAGCAGAAAAAGAAAAACTTTTGTTAAACATTGCAATATACAAGGTGTCATGGTAAGTACAACAAAATTGAATACAATAATTGTTAAAATGAATATAATAATGGTTAAACAAGTTTTTTAACAAAAATACAAGCCATAAACTTAAACCCTAACTTATCAGTTATAGAAATATTTATATACTTTTAAACTGATAATATATACATAAACAATTTTTCATTACTTAAAGCTATTGTTACTAATTGCTCATATACTCTTAAAATGATAACAAATTTTTATTAGATAAAAGCTATCGTTACACACACCTGGTTACAATACTTGATTGGATAAATCCACCTGTTCATGAGGCATTCTTTTTGCTTCTGACTAATTATATTAGAAATTTCTTATCTTGTTTCTCTATTCTTTTTTTTCACTCAAAGTCAGGACCTAATTGCTCAAGGCCGAAGCCTCCTGAAGCTTTGGCTCTTAAAGCGCCAACAACTCCCCCTTTTTGTTTCTGTACCACAAAGGCGTTGTTCACCATCTTCTGCAGGGCCGTTTGCAGACACGATAGCAAACAAGGCACTGATAAAAGGATTGCCAAATTACAAATAGCATCTTAAATCCTGACTTTAGTAGTGAAGAGACCCATCCTTGTAAAAACCACTCGCTTAACCAATCATCACTATTTACCCTCAACTGTTTGACATTCTCCTTTAACCTTCTAATGGCCATATGAATTGATTCTGAGTGGTCTGATGGAATCATACAGCACATGCCTTCAGATTCCTCACAAACATGTCCCTAAATCAATTGCTGCTCTATTTTGCAGTGTTGCATGTCTAATGCTATCAATGTCTACTAACATCTATGTGAGAATTTGTGACGTGAGATTTGTTTATTTAGCTATCCAACAACCTAGCCTTTTCACATCTCCTAATGCTTTTCCTGCTGCAATGTTAGAGAAAACAACGCAGTTAGGATCATGGCAGCAGTGTCCCAAAACTGTATCTGATCGTTACAATTGTCAGCAAAATAAGAAACGCTTCTCTTGTGTCGAGTGTTGTGGTTGTATAAGAGATGTGTTTAAATGGGAGATTATGAAAACAGATCTAAAAGCTAGCATAGCATTTCTACAGTGCTTAAAATTGTTATTTGGCCATGTCTGATTACATAGCTGCTGAATTTGTGTTTCATTAAATGTGACAATGCTGTCAATACTTACATATCCTAAAAGCTTTTAAAGTTATACAAAGGCACTCCTATAAGACAGGTTCTAAAAGGATCCCTGGGCGTAGCCAGTGAAAGCCACAGTGATTCTTGCTTCCTTATATTAGCAAAAGTTACCCACATGTTTTGTCTAGGTACTACAGCTTAAGGTCTTAAAACAACACTAATTACCAAAAATATTAATGTAGTAATAACTATAAACTTAAGACTTTTGTTTTAGGTACTAATTTACCAGATGTGTGAATGCTATGTAGTGTTAATCATGTTGAAATCTTCTCTTCTCCTTTTGCATTGGTGAGTGCCAACACTGAATGGTACAATACTTGATCCGTACGGTTTACTGACACTGCAACCTGTTTCCAAGCAGTAGCTCTGCCCAGGTGTTGAACAGCACAGTACTGTACAGCCCCATCTGTCTGCATGTAGTGTATTTATAAGTAAAAGCTATAACAATTATTACAATGATTTCTGTTTCAATATATTCATCAGTATATAAAATACTACCCAAAACACTCGCATTTCAAACCACTTCATCAAACAATGCATTTGCAGAATTAAAAAAAAAATCCAAATTAATGTTGATTTCCAACAGTACAGCATCTCTATGGTATGTTTCCTAATAAATAAGAGAATGGAAATGTATTAAAATCAATTAAAAAAAGCATCACAAAACAGAATTAATGTTAGAGCAGTTCAAGGACTCCCAGTTTGTCAGTATCTACCCTAACCAGTGCTACCCAAATACAGTATAAGCCATTTAGTGTTTCTACAATGAGAAGAAAACATTCAAATATTAAAGCTAAGACAAACACACAAAAGCAAGGAAAGAAAATTTGTTCTGTACTCATCCCTGTTGTAGCAAGGTACAGCATGTCAGGAGATTGCACTCGGTGCATCATATGTGCTACGATACCTGGATAAAATCATGGAAGACAACTGAAATGGAATCAACTCTGAATTTCCTTGCTGTTGTGGTTTTACGTCAGAACATTCAAGTTATAACATCTTAGTGTCTTTTTTTTTTTTTTCCTGAAAGGAAGAAGAGAGAAGAATTCATAATGAAATGGTAAAAATGCTACTGAAAATCCCTATCTTGGACGCAATACACTGCTTTAGGAGCTACTGTGTCATTGCACAATATAAGTGGCTTATTAATCGCTGAATTGTTAGTGTAGCAGAATGTATTTATCATTGTGGATGTGTTTTGAAAATTGGTATTTTAAAACCTGCCTTTGTTCCATGACAAGCTGATCTGCATCAAACCCTACAACTCGCAGAGAGTTATTTATAAAGCAGGTATGTTTCATTCGCCGGCGGGCGACAGGGTGGATGGCTCCATAAAGGCCCTGCGCCCCCGCTCTTTTACAAAGGCATTATTTAAAGTACACACACACCCATATTCATTAAATTTAGGATGGGTTAAGCTCATTAGTTCCAAGAAATTTTAACCTAAGTTCACTCCCATTCACGCTTGGGCACTGCCTCCTGTTGGTGCTTGTCAGCACCCTTGTAGACCTCTAGACCAAACAAAGCCAGCTCTCTTGCTTCAGCCTGCAGGTGTTGCACACCAGTTCCTTCTTCTCTTGCTCCAGACTGCTCGCACACCAGGCACCGCGAGGCCTTTGCTGATGGTGTGGAATAGCTTGTTAGTTCTTGTAACAGTTTCCCACCTAACACAGAGACAAAATGAAGCTAAGCTTATTTTCTAAAATCTAACTCTTAATACAGAAAATAAATGAATAAATCTAACTATATTTGATATGTTCGCAGATCAAAGCCACAGTTTTGTGTATTTCAAGCACTAATACCCTTACCCAAAGTACTAAATGTACATTTATAGCAGACAATTTAAAATCTCTGCCTCTACTGCTTCAGTTTTTAAAATGAGACCTGGTTCAGAGTTTTCATTCTTTACATTACCCTAGAACAGAACTATTTCTGAAGCATAAAAAATTCCTAATAATAATAATAATAATATGGGGTTGGTTTTTTTGTTTTTGTTTTGTTTTGTTTTGATGATTCATTCCTGACTTGAAATATAATCCATGTCTTTAAAAAAACACGAAACAAAAAACTCCAAAAAAATCTCTCTCCAGGAGAAGTCCCTGCTAGTTGAGATGTTTTTTCAAAACCAAGTTTCATGCTTACAGTATCTTTATAGTCATGTTATACACGCTTGAAAATAAAGGCTCACGTTGAAAATGGTGACAGGCCCTTAATTATAGAGGTGTTAACTGGTGACACTATTTTTCATCAGGAAAAAAAATTAAAAGCCCCCCAAAAATTCATAGCTTATACTGAAAATTTGATTCATGCTCATTTTGTTAATTTAAAAATACTCTTTGGAAACTGTGTAAACTCCTGCAGAAAAACTTAGTGATACATCTTTTCCTGTTAAAATAAAGATAATTCATATTCACCTCTACCCCATGCTATGTTCTACTACTAATATACACTTCATTACCTGCTCATGTCACCATCTAACACATATCTTTACATCTTTACATTCTTCTACATACAGTGTTCAGGGCTTATTTTTCACCAAACAGAATTTGATAACTATTACACTTTGGAGTTTTTCTTGAGGATTTTTTTTTTTTTGGTACTCTTGCTTGTCTTCCAACCAGAGACGTATCCACTTCGCTGGAACCCACCGTGTTCCAGGATCTGTAACGACACAAGCACAGCCCCTACCCCAAGGTATCAGTTCTCTGGGACCTTAGAGTCATAGAATCACAGAATGTTTTGGGCTGGAAGGAACCTTAAAGATCATCCAGTTCCAACCCCCTGCCAGCAGCAGGGACACCTTCCACTAGACCAGGTTGCTCAAAGTCTCATCCAACCTGCCCTTGAACATATCCAGGGAAGGGGCATCCACAGCTTCTCTGGGCAACCTGTTCCAGTGTCTGACCACCCTCACAGTGAAGAATTTCTTCCTAATATCTAATCTAACCATACCCTCTTCCAGTTTAGAGCCATTTCCCCTTGTTCTATCATTAACTGCCCTTATAAAAGGGCATAAACAATGACAATAAACAAGATAATTACAAAAGATACAGCTGGCTTATACTCAAAGATCTCCTCCTCCAAGCCCAGGAATGATGCATCCCAACAAAGAGGAAGGCAGGCAAAAACAGCAGGAGGCCTGCATGGATGGACAGGAAGATCCTGAACAAGCTTAGGATCAAAAAAGAAGCCTGTAGAGGTACAGCCAAAATCTGCGGCACAGGGGACAGGGAATGGGGGTTGCAGTCAGTTCACCTATGCTGCTCTTTCTGGCATGAGGCCCCTTCCGTGGGCTGCAGGAGTTCAGAAACAAAGTGTTCCAACATGGGCTTTCCATGGAGTCACATATCTTTTCGGGCACAGTTCTTGACTCCAGCATGGGGACGTCCACAGGCTACAGATGAGTGTCCAGTCCAGCATATCTCCTCCCCCCACTCTGAGGGGTCTCCTTGCTCATCAGCGAGCACCCAAAGTCACAACTGCCCTCAGGCACAGCTTTCTGCTCCACTGTGGAGTCCTCCATGGCCTACATGTGGGCATCTGCTCTGCCGTTGAACCTTCATGGGCTGCAGGGGACCTCATTTACCTCCTCCTACTCTTCTCAGTGCTGATTCCAGCATCTGAGGTTCTCTGTCTTCCCCCTGATCCTCCTTCCTTATGTCAATGATGCTTTTTTGTTCAGGCGGATGGTCTTTTTGTTCAGATCAATGATCTCTCTTGATAGCTCTCTCTTCCTTTTTCTTTTCAAATCACTTCTTCCCTCATAAATATTGATTTGAAGAGGCAAACATCACCTTGTGCAGCCAGCAAGTAGTCTGAGGCTAGACAGTTCTGAACAGTAGTCTGTGATACTTGCACAACTTCTTGCTGCAGTGCAACTGATGACATCAGTTGTTATGTTTTCTATGTTTTCCAGAGTAGCAGAGAGATTGACAGTTGCTTTCCCCAGCTCAGAGACCCTTGTTCAAAGAAGGAGAATCCATGCAAACTGGTGAAATTCAGATCCTCATTTTACCAAAGGGTTAATACCACACCAATGTCACAGGACGTTAGGGTAGTTGCAAACACGGATTGTGAAGAGTCTTTCTTCAACGTACATCCCAGAAAGTATACATCTGGGTGTGCAGGTCTCTCACCTCTATGGGAAGATTCTCACGGCATTGTTGCTGCACAACCAGTATAGGCTGGAGGCATCTATTGTGCTAAGGTCACAGCACTGAGTGGTGGTTTTCAAGTATTTGTTGATATTGGCATGGTAGGTTTGCATGGTATAGGATGGACCCTGCAGCATGGTTTGTAGCTGATGATGGGATGAACAATAGCCCATAAAGTTCTGGAGGACATATAGAATTCTGATCTGTTCTTTACCAAGGTGGCAGTGGATGGTGGTTGAGAGATTAGCCTGAATGGAGTAATATCTGACAAAAATTTTTGGTGCATGGTCACACAATTCCACCAATACCAGCATTCCCGCCACGGGAACCTCTTGGTGCCCAGGTGCAGGATGTTGTGTACAAATCCAACAATTAGTTCCCTTTCTAACATTCACCAGTGTCTGAGATGTGTGAATTAAAAACTTACAATCTTAACCAGCAAGTCCCTGGTGGACTGTTCCTAAGAACAATATCCACAACATATTCAAAATTGAGGCTTGCATAGAGTAACCAACAGTAGTACAAGTAAAATGACTACAATAAACAGCAGCATAGCACGAGGATTTTTTCCAGATTGTTTGTGGTAGTTTAATAGGGAAAGCAAAAGCCACCCACGCAAGCAAAGAAAAACAAAGACTTCATTCACTCCTTCCCATCAGCAGGCAGGTATTTAGCCATTTCCAGGAAAGCAGAACTTCACACACAATGGTTTCTTGGGAAGACAGATGCAATAACTCCAAATGTTCCATCCTTCTCCTTCCCCCAGCTGGTATCCACCCCAGGGTACTGAGGGAGCTGGCAGAAGTGCTCATCAAGCCACTCTCCATCATTTATCAGCAGTCCTGGCTGACCGGGGAGGTTCTGGCTGACTGGAAGCTGGCTAATGTGACGCTCATTTACAAGAAGGGAAGGAAAGATGATCCAAGCAACTACAGGCCTGTCTGTCTGACCTTGGTGCCAGGGAAGGTGATGGAGCAGATCATTCTGAGTGTCATCATGCATCATGTACAGGACAATCAGGGGATCAGGCCCAGTCAACACGGGTTTATGAAAGGCAGGTCCTGCCTGACCAACCTGATCTCCTTCTATGACAAGGTGATGCGCTTAGTGGATGAGGGAAGGCCTGTAGATGTGGTGTACTTAGACTTTACTAAAGCCTTTGAAACTGTTTCCCACAGCATTCTCCTGGAGAAAGTGACCACTCATGACTTGAATGGATGTACTCTTCTCTGAGTAAAGAACTGGCTGGATGGTTGAGCCCAGAATGCTGTGGTGAATGGAGTTAAATCCAGTTGGTGGTTGGTCACTAGCAGTGTTCCCCAAGGATCAGTGTTGGGGCCAGTCCTGTTTAACATCTTTATCAATGATCTGGATGAGGGGATCGAGTGCACCCTCAGTAAGTTTGCAGATGCCACCAAGTTGGGTGGGAGTGTTGATCTGCTGGAGGGTAGGAAGGCTCTGCAGAGGGATCTGGGCAGGCTGGATCAATGGGCTGAGGCCAATGGCATGAAGTTCAATAAAGCCAAGTGCCGGGTCCTGAACCTGGGGCACAACAACCCCATGCAAGGCTACAGACTTGGGGAGGAGTGGCTGGAGAGCTGCCTGGCAGAGAAGGACCTGGGGGTATTGGTTGACAGCTGGCTGAACATGAGCCAGCAGTGTGCTCAGGTGGCCAAGGCAGCCAACAACATCCTGGCCTGTTTCAGAAATTGTGTGGCCAGCAGGAGTAGGGAAGTGATTATCCCTCTGTACTCAGCACTGGTGAGGTCACACCTTGATTACTGTGTTCAGTTTTGGGCTCCTCACTACAAGAAAGACATTGAGTTGCTGGAGCAGGTCCAAAGAAGGGCAACAAAGTGGGTGAAGGGCCTGGAGAACAAGTCTTACAAGGAGTAGCTGAGGGAGCTGGGGTTGTTTAGCCTGGAGAAGAGGAGGCTGAGGGGAGACCTTATTGCTCTCTGCAAATACCTGAAAGGAGGTTGTAATGAGGTGGGTGTTGGTCTCTTCTCCCGGGTAACAAGCGATAGAACAAGAAGAAATGGCCTCAAGTTGCATCAGGAGAGGTTTAGATTGGATATTAGGAAAAACTTCTTCACCAAAAGGACAGTTGAGCATTGTAACAGGCTGTCCAGGGAGGTGGTGGAGTCACCTTCCCTGGTGGTATTTAAAAGATGGGCAGATGAGGTGCTTAGGGACATGGTTTAGAAGTGGAATTGGTAGTGTTAGGATTATGGTTGGACTTGATGATCTTAAAGGTCTTTTCCAACCACTGTGATTCTGTGATTCTATGATATAGGACTTGGCTAAATTCAAGGCATTGAATAGAAGGCGAATGGGACAGTGATAAGAAAAGAGAGGATGCTCTTCTGTCTTCAAAGCCTAGGACTATAGTCCAGGAAGGTCAGGGTCTTGTCCATGTTCTGCCATGGACTTTTAGTGAGAAATATTATAACAATATAATATTTTATTCTCAGATAAGTATACAAGATGTTTCTTTGCATAATGTTTGTAATTTTCTCTAAAATCAGTGGTTCTCTTGTCATGTGACATTTAGACAGAGGTGCTCATCTTTATTTCAGAATTAAAATACATTTCATTTACGCTTTTTTGTTCCACCATTCAATTTGAAAGTAAGATGAGAGGGAAGCACAAAAATTACCAATCTAATGTAGAGGTTTTCTCTGCATAGGATGTCTGGTTTGTTATTGGACAGATATAGAATTAGTATAGTTTTCAAAACAAATTGAGGATATTTAAAAAAAATGTGTTATGAAAGCTTTCAGAATGCTTCTGAACAAAAATGCCCAATTTATTATTAGTGATCTGATTTGTATCTCTCTAAGTTTAGAGAGAAGTTGGACTTGAAATCTGTAGTTAATTCTGATGGGATCATACTTAGGGATAAGGAAATCAACTGTCACCTATGGTGGTAACTATGTTGTCACCATCAGGTGATAAAATTGTCTTTTTGCCACCTAACAATCAATGTATAAGAAGGTCACAGTTGACTACAATGGCACTGATAGCTTTTGGAAGTAAAATCATAAAATGAGGCATCTGTGCTTGCACACCTCTGTGAAAGCAGTTCACTATCATGTTATCAAACAGCTGTTAGCTTCCTTAGTAGGGAAACTAAGCAATTTAATAGTTGAAAGTCCTTTCTCTGTGCCTTTACCACATACTGCTTCACAATCTCCCTATAGTTGCATTTGAATGTGCAACAGACACCTCATTCATATCTGCTCCCTTGACATCTCCTCAGATTACAGTCCAGTAGTGTGGACACAGTTCAGGAAATAATAACCTTTGATAGAGAAGAGTAAATATTATACCACATAAGGCTAGTCTGATGATAAGTTTCAGAAAAAGGGACAAGGATACGTTTTAAAGAGCAATTTGGTGGGGACCTGTGTACAGGTGCTTAAATAGTTGTAGGGTAGTGCTGAAAGGAGAAGAATGAGTTGATCATCAAATTGAGGAGGTACACAGCCTCAGGGAGAAGATAACTTACTGGCAGAGAAGTACTAAAATATATGGTACTCTATTTTAAGAGAAGAATTTTACTAATATTCAGAATTAGTTAAATATATGTGATATTGTAGTACAAGTGGTATGAACTTAGTCTGAATAGCCTTAAATAATTGACTGCTGTGTTACCATTGCTTTCTCTCATTAGATAATTTTTCTCTCATTCTGGAAAAAACAACACAGTATTTTGGACTCACCTCAAGGAATCAAAGAGTAGTTTTTGTCTCAGTTCTTTGCTCCAGTCCTTTCTTTTATTTGGCCTCTGAATATATGAAAATTCTTTAATATATCAGAATTGTCTTGTGATGTGTCCTAACAATAAAGCTTCTGGAGGGGTTGATTGTACATTTACACATTTTAGGACAGTTAGGGTACTGGTGGTTAAGGAGGGAGTAACTACACACCTATTAATACTACTGTCCTGGGTTTGGTTAGGGTAGAGTTAATTGTTCTCAGGGAACTGGGAGGGGGCGGCCGGGGCTGGTGTTTCATACCACGTGACATCACGCTCAGTATTTAAACAGGGAAGTTGCGGGAGCAGGGGGCTGCTGGGTACTGTAGTTTTCGAGCTGGTCCCGCAATGAGCCGTTTTCGTTTCGTTACTCTTTCATTAGCACTGTTGTTGTTGTTGTTTGGTGTTGTTTCTCCCTTACCATTCCAGTAACCTGCTCGTGCCTCAACCTCTGAGCCCCGTTCGTTTATATTTCCTCCTCCTCATCCCTCCAGAGGGGGGGGGGGGGCGGACAGTGACCCTTTCTGGTTAAACCACGTCAGTTTTTGGCGCCCAAGGTGGGGCCAAAGGGTTGAGATAACAGCAGACCTGACCAGAGCGTGTCAGAGCAATCTTTTTATATATGTACACATTTAATGTAGTAGTTAAATAGTCCCTGGTCACAATGTTGTTTCACTTGCTCACCTGGCTGTGCTATGTAAAGCCTTATGTGCAGTATGTATTCCCCGCGGTGCTGCTTATCAAGGCTGGGAGAGGGCTCAGGGTTATGATTTTGTTGCACTGTGTGGTCTCAGCTTACGATATGGTCACGTCACTGGCCAGGTGCTTGGGTGCCTCTTTGTTCGCGGTGTTGTCTTCATAGTCGTATCCCCGGCGCCCCCTGTCGGAACGTGTTAGTAATCGCACCCAGGCTACGGGGAAGACAGAGGAGGGTGATTGGGGTGATTTCCCCCACTCCTTTGCCTCCTTTCCTCATTCAGCGAGAATTTTGAATATCCTTGGGATGCTCTAACCAGCATGTTTCTATTGCTGGGTCTCTTTCATGTGTTTCAGCTCCTGCCCCACGGGATAGTGATGAGAGGCAGGGTGTGTGGGATAGTATGGGCAAGCACCTGGGGCAGTGGGCACCTCCAGTGTTTTGGAAAATCACCCCCAGAACAAGTGCAGAATCCTGGAGAATTAGTAAAATATTTGGAAAGAGTGTGTTGTCCCCCTGGCAATTCCAGAGAGACACAGATCACTGCAACGTGCTGGGGCCTGGCCCGTGCCTGTCGAACCCTATTCAACACTACTCGGTACCCTCAAGGGCAAGGGAAGGTCTCTGCATTTGGCAGCAAAATGACAGATATTGCAGATACTCCAGCCCCTGTAACAAGCACGGCAACTACTCCAACCCCCACAACAGATACTGCTACTGCACCCAAACCAGAGGACCAGCCCGTGCCAGTATCAGTTGCTCCCGTACAGAAAAAGAAACACACAAAAAAGCCAGCTCGCTCGGCAAAGGAGGAAAGTGAACCAGGGCCATGGTGAGAACAGGAGGAAGAGGCAGAACCAGAGAGAATCACCTGATCCCTGTCCCTAGGTGAGCTGTGAGATCCGTGGAAAGACTTCAGCCGCCACCCGGGCGAGCACATTGTCACCTGGCTGCTCTGATGCTGGGATTGCGGGGCCAGTAGCTGGGAATTAGAGGGCAGGGAAGCCAGGCAGCTGGGATCTCTGTCTAGGGAAGGTGGCAGTGACAAGGCAATTGGGAGAAAGACACAAACCCTCAGCATCTGGAGGTGACTTCTGTCAGGTGTGAGGGAAAGATACCCCCTCAAAGACGATGTGACATGTCACCCAGACAAGTGGACCACCATGGAGAAAGGTATCCAGTATTTGAGGGAATTAGCTGTGCTGGAGGTGATTTATAATGATCCAGATAACGAGCAGTCACCCACAGACCCAGATGAAGTCCAATGCACACGATCCATGTGGCAGAAGTTTCTACAGAGTGCCCCATCATCATACGCCAACTCATTGGCAGTCATGTCCTGGAGAGAAGATGAGAGACAAACGGTGGATGAGTTAGCTGGTCAGCTTCGGCAATACGAAGGAAGCCTCTCAGCCTCCGTACGGGCCTGCGTCTCAGCTGTGGAAAAACTGTCCTGGGAAGTCCAGCAGCTCAAAGAGGATATGCCCAGTTTCCCACCTGTATGGATCAGTATCTCGGCTATCAGGAGCCAGCTCTGCTCAAGAGAAAGGACATAGAGGATATTCTCCACGATGTACCCTGTGGTTTTACTTGCATAACCACAGAGAGAACATGAGGAGGTGGGATGGAAAACCTACCTGAATCCTAGAGGCATGGGTACGTGACTTGCAGGGAAAAACAATCACAGAAGGAGATCCTTCCAGGAAATATGCTGCTCCAGTTTTCAACAGGCAGTTCTCCAGACAGAGTGAGAGGGCTGATCTCATTTCTGATCCTCCAGAAGGGACTTCTGACTCATATTTACAAGAAGTGAGTGGCAAATACCATGATCAGGATTAGAGGGGCCCTGCCTCCAGCCAGGTGGAGGAAAGGGCTGACTGGATTTATTGGACTGTGTGGATCCGATGGCCTGGCACATCAGACCCACAAGAGTATAAGGCTCTAGTGGACACTGGGGCACAATGCACCCTGATGCCATCAAGCCATAGTAGGGTAGAGCCCATCTGTATTTCTGGAGTAACAGGGGGATCCCAGCAACTGTGTTGGAAGCTGAAGTGAGTCTGACCAGGAATGAGTGGCAAAAGCACCCCATTGTGACCAGTCGAGGCCCCTTCCATCCTTGCTGTAGATTACCTCAAGAGGGGGTACTTCAAGGACCCAAAAGGGTACCGGTGGGCTTTTGGCATAGCTGCCTTGGAGACAGAGGAAATCAAACAGCTGTCTGCTCTGCCTGGTCTCTCAGAGGACCCTTCTGCTGTGGGATTGCTGAGGGTGGAAGACCAGCAGGTCCCCATCGCTACCACACCAGTGCACCGGCGGCAATATCGCACCAACCGAGACTCCGTAATTCCCATCCATGAACTGATTCGTCAGCTGGAGAGCCAAGGAGTGGTCAGCAGGACTCGCTCTCCCTGTAACAGCCCCATATGGCCTGTGTGGAAGTCTAATGGGGAGTGGAGACTGACAGGGGACTATCGGGGCCTGAATGATATCACGCTGCCGCTGAGTGCTGCTGTGCCGGACATGTGAGAGCTCCAGTATGAACTGGAGTCACAGGCAGCCAAGTGGTACGCCACCATAGACATTGCCAATGCGTTCTTCTCCATTCCTTTGGCACCAGAGTGCTGGCCACAGTTTGCTTTCACCTGGGGTGGAAACACAGCCCCACCATTGGCCATGGACTGATCCAGACTGCCTTGGAGCAGGGTGGAGCTCCAGAACACCTGCAGTACATTGATGACATCATTGTGTGGGGCAACACAGCAGAAGTTTTTGAGAAAGGAGAGAAAATAATCCAAATCCTTCTGAGAGCTGGTTTTGCCATAAAACAAAGCAAGGTCAAAGGACCTGCGCAGGAGATCCAGTTTTTAGGAATAAAATGGCAAGATGGGCATTGCCACATCCCAATGGATGGGATCAACAAAAAAACTGCTATGTCTCCACCAACTAGCAAAGAGGAAATGCAAGCTGTCTTAGCCGTTGTGTGTTTTTGGAGGATGCACATTCCAAATTACAGTCAGATTGTGAGCCCTCTCTACCAAGTGACTCGGAAGAAGAATGACTTTAGGTGGGGTCCTGAGCAAAGGCAGGCCTTTGAGCAAATCATAGAATGGTTTGGATTGGAAGGGACCTTAAAAGATCATCTAGTTCCAACCCCCCTGCCATCAGCAGGGACACCTTCCACCTTCCACCATCAGGCTGCTCAAAGCCTCATCATTTGGCTCAAAGCCAAATCAAACAAGAGATAGTCCATGCAGTAGCCCTTGGGCCAGTCCGGGCAAGACAAGATGTTAGAAATGTTCTCTACACCGCAGCTGGGGAGAATGGCCCAACTTGGAGCCTCTGGCAGAAAGCACCAGGGGAGACTTGAGGCCGGCCCCTTGCGTTTTGGAGTCGTGGATACAGAGGATCAGAGACCCGATACACCCCTACTGAAAAAGAGATATTGGCAGTGTATGAGGGAGTTTGAGCTTCTTCTGAGGTGGTTGGTACTGAGACACAGCTCCCTGACTGCCAGTGCTGGGCTGGATGTTCAAAGGGAGGGCCTCCACTACACACCACACAACTGATGCTACGTGGAGTAAGTGGGTTGTACTTATCACACAAAGGGCTCGAATAGGAAGCCTCAGTCACCCAGGAATTTTGGAAGTGATCACAAACTGGCCAGAGGGCAAAGATTTTGGAATGCCACTGAAAGAGGAGGTGACATGTGCTGAGGAGGCTCCACAATATAATGAACTACCAGATGATGAGAAACGATATGCCCTGTTCACTGATGGCTCCTGTCACATTGTAGGGAAACATCGGAAGTGGAAAGCTGCTGTGTGGAGTCCCACCCGATGAGTTGCTGAGGCTGCTGAAGGAGAAGGTGAATCGAGCCAGTTTGCAGAGGTAGAAGCCATCCAGCTGGCCTTAGACATTGCTGAGCGAGAGAAATGGCCAGTGCTCTACCTCTGTACGGACTCATGGATGGTGGCAAATGCCCTGTGGGGGTGGTTACAGCAATGGAAACAGAGCAACTGGCAGCGCAGAGGCAAACCCATCTGGGCTGCTGAACTATGGCAAGACATTGCTGCTCGGCTGGAGAGACTGGTTGTGAAGACACGTCATACAGATGCTGTTGTGCCCAAGAGTCAAGCCACTTGTCCTGGTTTTTCTACGATAGAGTTAATTTTCTTCTCAGTAGTTAGAAGAGCTGTGTTTTGGTTTCAGTTCAGACTTGCTTTGAGAACATCATTGATAAAAGTACTAATGTTGTGAGTTGCTGCTGGAGCTCAAGGCCACCGTGTTTGGCCGTTCACAGCTGCATTAGGACTGGGAGGGAGAAGCGCAGTGAATAGCAAAGCCCAAACTGGCATTGGGATGTGCCCATGAGATATTCCAGATCACATCCCGTCATGTCAGTACATTAACCAGGGCTGACTGGAAAGGGGGGGTGGATTTGCAGGGTTTTTCTCTTGGGCTCTGGTTCTTCCAGGATCACGGTTTCAGTTCGGGATTGTTGCTCCTCCGGAATCGTTATCCGGGAACGGGCCGGGCTTATCAGTGGGTGGTGAGCAGTTGCACTGGGTTATCACTCATTTGCATATCTTATTACTGTTATCATTATCATTACTATTTTAATATTAGTTGTTTAGTGGGGGGTTTTTTGTTGCTGGTGGTGGTGGTTTTTTTAAGTTTTCTTTTATTTCTATTATTAAACTGTTCTTATCTCAACCTACAAGCCTCCTTATCCTTGTCCCCAATCCTCTCCCCTATCTCCTGGGGGTGGGGGGGAAGTGGGTGAATGGCTGTGTTGGCTGCTGGCCAAGGGCTAGCCCAGTGAAACTATTACACAATGCTATGTGCTGAACAACGAAACAACCAACAGGTGGACCAGGCTGCTATGATCAAAGTATCTCAAGTAGACCTGGACTGGCAACAGAAGGGTGAAAAAGTTTTAGCCCGCTGGGCCCATGATGCCTCAGGCCATCAAGGAAGAGATGTGACATATAGATGGGCTCGTGATCGAGGGGTGGACTTAACCATGGACACTCGCACAGGTTACTCATGACTGTGAAACATGTGCTGCGATCAAGCAAGCCAAGAGGTTAAAACCTCTCTGGCATGGAGGACGATGGTTAAACTATAAATATGGAGAGGCCTGGCAGGTTGACTGTATCACACTCCCACAAACCCGCACTGGTAAGTGTTACGTGCTCACCATGGTGGAAGCAACCACCAGATGGTTGGAAACATATGCTGTGCCCCATGCCACTGCCCAAAACACTATTCTGGGTCTTGAAAAACAAGTCCTATGGCGACATGGCACCCCAGACAGAATTGAGTCAGACAATGGGACCCATTTCCGAAACAATCTCATAGACACCTGGGCCAAAGAACATGGCATTGAGTGGGGGTACCACATCCCCTACCATGCACCAGCCTCCGGGAAAGTCGAACGATGCAATGGGCTGCTGAAAACCACACTGAGAGCAATGGGTGGTGGAACTTTCAAACATTGGGATGCACATTTAGCAGAGGCTACCTGGCTGGTTAACACTCGGGGATCCACCAATTGAGCTGGTCTCGTCCAATCAAAACTTCCACGTACTGTAGAAGGGGACAAGGTCCCTGTAGTTCACATGAAGAACATGTTAGGGAAGATGCTCTGGGTTAGTCCTGCCACAGGCAAAGGCAAACCCGTTCGTGGGGTTGCTTTTGCCCAAGGACCTGGGTGCACTTGGTGGGTGATGCAGAAGGATGGGGAAGTCCAGTGTGTACCTCAAGGGGATTTGACTCTGGGTGAGAATAGTCAATAATTTGCACTCTATATATATTGTGTGTCATTACTGCTGTGGTTGCTGTATGCCACGTCAAAGGGATTACAGTATGAATTGCCCCAAAATGGATGAAGAAATGGACTTTGGTGAAAACCGAGCAAGGTGCAGCAGTGATGAAACCAGAGCTGGCTCCACCAATCAGTGCATCACCTCCAGTCAGCTCTCCAAGATACACCAGCCACAAGCTCTGGATACAGCATGCAGCAATCCAACACCACACACCAGGTTGTTTTATTTTCTCACCCCTGAGAGACTGTTATGAGAGATGGAGCCCACAGTCATGGGTAAAACGAACTCAGTGGACGTTATAGAGTGATGGCCCATAGACTAAGGGAATGATATCTGTGTGTTTATGTAGATATAGATCTAGCTCTACAATAAGACAAGACAGTGGTAGGAATTGATTGGGAAGTGCAGGATCTGAGCATGACGTAGATGGTATAGAATAAGGGGTGGATAATGTCCTGGGTTTGGTTAGGATCGAGTTAATTGTTCTCAGGGAACTGGGAGGGGGCAGCCGGGGCAGCTGACCCAAAACTGACCATACCATATGATATCATGTTTAGTAATAAAAGCTTAGAGAAACGAGGAGGAGTGGCAGGCATTTGTTATGAAGGTGTTTGTTTTCTAAAGCAAACACTACACATACTGATGCCTCACTTCCCAGGAAGTGGATGGATATCACCTGCTGATGGGAAATAGAAAATAAATCTTTTTGCTTTGCTTCCACATGTGGCCTTTGCTTTTCTTATTAAACTGCTTTTATCTTAACCTACGAGATTTTCATCTTAATTTCTCCTCCAGTCCTGCTGAGGAGGGAGAGTGAGAGCAGCATGGTGAGCACCTTGCAGCCAGCCAAAGTCAATCCACCACACCAATGTCAATATTTCTTGTGCACTTGTCACAGTTTAACCCCAGCCAGCAACTAAGCACCACACAGTTGCTCACTCAGTCCCCCTAGATGGGATGGGAGAGAGAATCAGAAGGGTAAAAGTGAGAAAACTCGTGGGTTGAGATAAATACAGTTTAATAGGCAAAGCAGAAGCCATGTGCACAAGCAAAGCAAAACAAGGCATTCATTCATTCACTACTTCCCATGGGCAGGAAGATGTTCAGCCATCTCCAGGAAAGCAGGGCTCCATCACGTGTAACGGTTACTTGGGCAGACAAACGCTATCCCTCCTAATGTCCCCCCCTTCCTTCTTCCCCCAGCTTTATATACTGAGCATGACATCATATGATATGGAATGTCCCTTTGGTCATGCCTCTAGATACTTTGAATGCTACTTTATTCATGGATTTTAAAATTATTGTTATCTAATGACTGTTTGGAAAGTTCTGTCCTGTGTTAGATTGGAGGCTTAGATTAAGATTTTATGTCAAACTCATCACTTCACTGTACTATACTATACTCAAGATTTAAAGTATTTTGAGACAGGGAGAGTCCTTATACTGTATTGTATTGGGTTTGCGTGGCAAGGTTTTGGTAGCAGTGGGGGAGGGGACATGGGGTGGCTTCTGTGAGAGAAGCTGCCAGAAGCTTCCCCCATGTCCGACCCAACACAGCCAATGCCACCGGCTCCAAGAACGGACCCGCCGCTGGCCAAGGCCGAGCCCATCAGTAACGCCTCTGGGAGAACAGAATTGAGAAAAAAAGGGAAGAGAGGAAAAACAAGCTGCACACTTTGCAGCTGGAGAGAGGAGTGAGAAGATGTGAGAGAAACAACCCTGCAGACACCAAGGTCAGGGAAGAAGGAGGGGGAGGAGGTGCTCCAGGCGCCGGAGCAGAGATTCCCCTGCAGCCTGTGGTGAGGACCATGGTGAGGCAGGCTGTCCCCCTGCAGTCCCTGGAGGTCCATGGTGGAGCAGATGACCACCTGTAGCCCGTGGAGGACCCCACGCCGGAGCAGGTGGATGCCCGAAGGAGGCTGTGACCCCGTGGGAAGCCCGTGCTGGAGCAGGATCCTGTCAGGACCTGTAGCCCGTGGAGAGAGGAGCCCACACTGGAGCAGGTTTGCTGGCAGGACTTGTGACCCCCTGGGGGACTCCGCTGGAGCAGTCCCTTCCTGAAGGACCCAGGCTGGAGTAGTTCATGAAGAACTGTCAGTCATGGGAAGGACTCACGTTGGAGCAGTTGGTGGAGGACTGTCTCCCGTGAGAGGGACCCCACGCTGGTGCGGGGGAAGGAGACCTCCCCCTGAGGAGGAAGCAGTGGCAGAAACACCGTGTGATGAACTGACCCCAACCCCATTCCCTGTCCCCCTGTGCTGCTGGGGGGAGGAGGTGGAACATCAGGAAAGAGATGAAGCCCGGGAAGCAGGGAGGGGTGGGGGAGGTGTTTTAAGATTTGGTTTTACTTCTCACTCTCCTCTGATTTTGATTTGTAATAAAGTAAATTTGTTTTTCCCCCAAGTCGAGTCTGTTTTGCCCATGCCAGTAACTGGTGAGTGATCTCTCTCCGTCCTTATCTCCACCCACCAGCTTTTCGTTATAATTTTCTCCCCCTGCCCATTTGAGGAGGGGGAGTGATAGAGTGGGCTTTGGTGGGCATCCGGCCTCTAGCCAGGGTCAACCCACCACATGTATTCAGCACATAGTACAACAGGATTATCTTGACTGGGTCCTACTGTTGTACTGGGAACCTAAATGTTTTTAATCACAGTATTAGCAGCAATAGCAATATAATTTCATACACACTGATAGAGATGGCAAGTTTTAAAACTACAGAAAGGTTTAAAAGAATAACATCACTGTATCTCCTAAAATATTTTGAGAGTTTTTCCTTGTGGTTATTCATCTTCCATACTTAAACATATAATATTAAGGAAAACATTACTAATTATATGTTTCAATTTATTCATGTTATTATTTTGTTTAATGCTCCTGTGTTCTTTGAAGTATCTTCTTCCATTACTTAAACTGTACAGTTTTCATTTTTAAATATTTATTTCTAAATTATTATTTCACATGTATTTAATCAGTTAGTTACTGGTTTCTGAAATCCTGTTGGATTTTAAATATTTTCTGGGTTTGACACTAATGTTTTTATATGAATAAAAAAAAATAAGAGTGCATGCCAGTGGTACTGTGTGTGTTCACCATTTTTTTCAAGTAATGAAAGTTTTAGTATGTGTACATTGAAGAGAAGCATGTTTCTGCTAGATGTTACAGAGAAATTTGTATAAAGCAAGATGAAGCAGGGTATGCTGTCATAGATTGGACTGCTCATAAAAATTGTAAAGCCCCATAGAAATGGAATTTTATAAACCAAGTATAGTTATGCAAATGAAATGAGAGGGATACAAGAGTATTGTCTATTATGATAGTAGCCTCTGAGCCAGAAAAATTAGGCTTGGCATCAAAACTAATATTATAAGAATAATCCTGCTTTGGAGATAAGGTAATACCTTTTGAATTTCAGACTTCAAGTCAGTTCCAAAGACAGAAGCGTTTCTGTCATTCTAAAAAACTGGAACATTTTAAAGAAATTAGTGGGTGATGTTGGACACTTAACACAGTATTCTGCTCAGTTATTCTATTTGCTTTATTAAGGAAATATATAAAACTCTGGTTTTGGTGTTGATCTTGTGATCTCTCTGAGTGGATGTGACAGTTTAATTTTCATGTAGTTGTATCAAAAATTTGAATGCCTGAAGAAACTGAAACATGTGTCTGTACTGGGTTGATGTATCATTTGCATTTATTTTAATAAAATATGATTAGGTTGATCAGTAGCAGATTATTTAAACTTTATTTGCATCAGAGTGGTTACTCCTGCATTGTTTGTCATTAAAATGTAAAAAAGATTTGTACTATACATGTACCCTTCTGATCACTCAAAAAGTGTTTATGTTTGAATGGGAATCTTAATTTAGCTGTGCTAGCCTTGTCTCCGAGTAAATACACAGATGATATTGCAGAGAAGATAGGTTTTTTTCTCCAATTCTGTTATGTTTCTGATAGTGATGTGAGCAGAGCTGGTAGAGAATGGTGGTTCTGTGTCTCATAACAAATCCTTTGTCTTGCAGGACTATAATCCTGAGAGGGCATGCTTTGCTTTCATCTTGCAATTTTTTCTAAGACACTCTGTCTCAGCTGTTAATTATTGAGGCTGAGTTATGAAATACAAAGCACTGCTCAATGGCTTTGTGAAGATACAGCATTGATGCATTTATAGTTTAGAGAGCTTTGAATGTTAAAGTGTACTTCATTTCTGTATATAATTTCATACACTCTTGTATTAACAGAGGACACCTCAAAGCAAGCTAGATGTGGGTTCCCATGATACAGAGAGGCACAATGAAGGTCAAGGAACAGCAGAAATCAGCATAGCAACTACTGGTACTGGTCAGGTAAATTGATAATTTTCTATGTTGATAGTATAATTAAATACTTGAAATGTACAATGCTTATATTTTGGTGTATACCTCTTATTCTGTTTGTATGCCTGCTGATTTTTACAAGATTTACACTTTTCTTCATTCCATTTGGAAGTGAGAAAATTTCTTGTATTTATTAGAAAGAAGTGTTTTAATAGGATGAAGTGTAAACATTCCATAATGCAAGGAGCCATTTTTATTTATTTAAACTATTAATGAGCCTGATACTAAGAAACAAATAAAAAGAATGGCTATAGAAAGTGTATTTTATTCTAGGTGAACTGTAATATTAGAAGTATGGTTTAATTGTGGGAAATTGCTTAAAATTTCATCTGATAAATTATTACTAAAATATCAGAAGATTTTAAAAATGAAAATAATCAAATGGCAGGTTTATAATTAATATTTTGTTAATATTATTTTAGATAAAGCTTTGAAACAGTATTATCAATGAGATAATATCCTGGAAGTGTGCTGAAGGATTATATAAATGCTTTTAAATAATCTTTCATTGTAATTCCTTTTATTAGTGAAGCACATTAGCACTGTATTTAGAGGGCTACATTAAATTCTTCTTTATGTTTTTATAAAATTTTTGCAAGTTTGTGACCTCTTTCTTTGACTAAAAATGCTTTAATTATTTATCATGCACTAATTAATGTTCATTCACTTCATAATTTCCAACTGTAACTGAGACATTCACATTAGTAATTTGGGCTCTTAAAACTTTGTGCTATATGTTTGATCATTTAATTCATGTGTAAAATATTTGTGCTACTTTAGGGAAGTAGAATTATTTCTATCCTTCTGAAAGTATCCCGTACAAGAATATTTATCAGAAAGAATATAAATTGTTGTTTGACTTGAGTATTTAATTTGATTTAACATTAAACATAGCCCATACTTTTGGTTTTGAAAGATTTGATCACCATTTTGAATTAAGTTCTCACTGCTATATCTGAACAGTTGCTTGAGAGTCTCACTCTAATTCTTATGACAACTTTATTGCTTGGGCAAAAAAAAAAAATTCAGCGCTGCTTTGAGGCTGAAAGCATAATGTATTTAAATAATTGATGCATTGTGGCTGTAGTTTTTTTCTTGATTTTATGAATCGGGAGTTATTTTGGACAACAGCTATTTTACAAAGAAAGAAGGGATTCTCATATGCCTTGGCAGATATGCAAGTAGACTATTCATTCTTCATTTGAGGTTTTATGTTTAGGATTTGAGAAATTTTGAACTTTGCCTTGTTAAAATATTTAAAACATTTGTATTCTTTCCTCCTGGAGGTTGGTAGATCCAGAGCTCTGAATCTGTGTTCTGAAAGTCATCTGGGGATTATTTACTTTTAGGGCAAGTCCAAAGTCAGAAGGCTTAATAGATTGGGCATAGCGTTTATTTCCAATAAACCAGCTCAATATACTTTGTTTCTTTGAGCAATCACTATTGAATATAGATGCAAAATGTTTTAACTGAATAATTTGAGGCTAATTGGTTTTGCAATCATATAAGCAATGCTAATTGAAAATTTGCCAATTGAAGAAAGGATTTTTCAGGATTCAGCTATGTCCTTTTCTGTACCATCTTACAGCTATCTTCTGTTCCATTATGCTCACTGTTCTGCCACTGTAGTGAAATTTATTCAAATATTAATTTTGCTAATTTTATAAAGGAATTCAATGAGGTATTCTATTTTATTAATAAAATATGCCACAAAACAGGGAAAACAACAGAGTATATAGCAAGTATAGTACAACAAACAAGTGAAAGACAGGAAAGTATAAAAAGAGAAAACAAGATGAAGGATAGGAAAATATTTGAAGAGAGAAGGTTCTACACAAGAAGGGTCCATGTACATCACTGTCATTTTCCATTTTCTCAGATGAATGGCTACACATTTCTTATACTACTTCCTTCAGATCAGTCTTTAGAAGCCAGCAAGAAAGGCAATTGCATTTAATTGGGATGCCAGGTCTTCCTGGCATCCTCAAAGTAGTAAAGTCAAAAATTATGGCTTTCAAGGAAATAGTTATTTGGATTAAAGTTTATACCATTTTTTAGAAACAGTAGGAAAAATATGCTAT
Organism: Caprimulgus europaeus; assembly: GCA_907165065.1. The sequence continues at coordinate 840,642 of OU015537.1, forward strand.
TTCTATCTATACTGTGCTGGACTTTAATAGGTAGTGCTCCAAACTTGTATCCTTTTTTTCCCTTCAGGGATAAAATGAGTATATTGAACTTAAGAGTGAAGAATTTTGACATGTACATATATGAAACCTGTAATCCTCTGAATGTAGTCTGAGGTCAAGATGATATTAATGGATCATTTAGTGTAAAAATCTCAGGATTCTTTCCCATATTCATAGCACTGCAGATTATTAAAGTGAAATAATTTAGGAAGTCTAATATAGTTTTAATTCTAAGCTTTACGTTTTTCAAATTTTCCCATTCATAACAGCAAAAAGAAGTGCTTATTTACATAGGAAATATATATTGGAATAAAATAATCTGTGAATTTAAATCATTCCAGTTTTACTTATTTAGTATCCTATGCTAATACTTATTCTGGAATATGCATGAAATGTTCTGGATTTAAATGGAGAATGAAATGAGTCCATTTAAATATTCCAGTATAACTAGAATCTTTTATGTTATTTTTTATAACTTTTACCAGAAATTAAAAGTCAATAGATTAAAAGACCTGTGTCTTTAAAATAGTATACATTATTTTGTACATGACCTTTTAAATGTCACTGATATGGTCCAGTAATATTTACTATTTTTTTAGGAATTTGCTTCTGCAATTCCTTCACAGTTAGTGTTTAACAGTTAGAATATGAAGTAATTTTTCAACTTCTGGAGATTATTTTTTATTTGGACTGTTTTGTTAAGAGGACAAACATATGATTCCAGACAAATATTTATCTTATTACCACCTATTTTGATCACAATAGGTAACATATTCACCAAGGTATGTATAAAAGGATTAAGACCTCTTAGAAAATTATGTCTTCCTTCTATTAGAGTTGATAGAGGAAAAAGTCACTTAATACAGTGATGTAGGCTCAGGACAATGGAATGTTGGGCAAACTTCAATACAAGAAGGCACTTAGTTCAATTTTGAGACAAAATAAAGCTCACCCAGTACAGAAGTGAAGAAGTTAGAAGTCTTTGCCATTAGTCTTGCAGATTAATACAGTTAGATATAATTACCACCCAGTTATTCTAGTGATTTAACCACTAAATGAGATTTATTAAGATTATAAATGGTGAAGAACCAATAATGCTTATTTAATTATTTTGAAGTAGTAGAAAAACTGAGTGATGGATGGACTGAGAGCAGCCCTGCAGAGAAGGACTTGGGGATATGAGATAGATGAAAAATTTGACATGAGCTGTCAATGTGTGCTTGCAGCCCAGAAAGCCAGTCTGTGCTGCATAAAAAGAAGCATGGCCAGCAGGTCGAGGGAGGTGATTCTGCCCCTCCACTCTTGTGAGACCCCACCTGGAGTACTGCATCCAGTTCTGGGGCCCCCAGCACAAGACAGAAATAGACCTGTTGGAGCAGGTTCAGAGAAGGGCTATGAAAATGGTCAGAGGGATGGAACACCTCTCCTATGAAGAAAGGCTGAGAGAGTTGGGGTTGCTTAGTCTGGAGAAGACTCCAGGGAGACCATATTGCAGCCTTTCAATATATAAAGGGGGCTTATGAGAATGATGAAGAGAGGCTTTTTACCGGGGCCTGTAGTGATGGGACAATGGACAAAGATTTTAAAATGAAAGAGGATAGATTTAGATTGGATAAAAGGAAGAAATTTTTTATGATGAGAGCGGTGAGACACTGGAACAGGTTGCTCAGAGAAGTTGAGGATGCCCCCTCCCTGGAAGTGTTCAAGGTCGGGTTAGACAGGGCTTTGAGCAACCTGATCTAGTGGAAGGTGTCCCTGCTGATGGCAGGGGGGTTGGAACTAGATGGTCTCTTCCAACCCAAATCATTCTATAATTCTATGAAATTCTTGCACCATTATATAAATACATTTTATTTTTTGCTCATGCATGCTATTGAAAACTTTGTTTCAATTTGATATGTATTTTTTAAATGTAATTGCATTTTTAAAATCATTTGACCTGCAGGTGGAAATGATGTATTCATTGTTGTCGATGCTTGGTACCCATGATAAAGATGACATGTCACAAACATTGCTAGTGATGTCTAGCTCCCAAGACAGCTGCATAGCTATGCGTCAGTCTGGATGTCTTCCTCTCCTCATCCAGCTTTTACATGGCAATGATAAAGACTCTGTGTTGTTAGGAAATTCCCATGGTAGTAAAGAAGCCCGTGCCAGAGCCAGTGCGGCACTGTATAACATTATTCACTCCCAGCCTGATGATAAGCGAGGCAGACGGGAAATCCGTGTGCTTCATCTCTTGGAGCAAATAGGTGCTTACTGTGAAACATGTTGGAAATGGCAAGAGGCACATGAAGAAGGCATGGACCAAGACAAAAACCCAAGTAGGTTCTGTAAACTGTGTAAAGATGCTTAAAAGATATTTTGGAAGTAGTGAATTTACAAAAAATTAATCTTTAATATGATTTCTTGTTGAATGTATGTGAGGTTTCTTTTATTTTTATATTTATTCATATATTTATGTATATTCAAGTTGAGGTAGTATCAGGAAATAGTATTTATTATAGATATGATATCTCATTTATAAACTTGTTCTTTAAATAATAGGCTTTGGTATGCTTTCCAGATATAATTCTAGTGTTTTATATTTATAATTTACAAATTAAACATAAATGTCTACTCATTGATGTTTTACATTTGAATAGATAATGTAATATATCTAAATAAATAACCTCAAATTGCTCTTCATTCAGATGTGTTCACAAGATAAAAATTTCATCTAGGAAAGGAATAGAGGGCACAAATTAAATAATAGTCTATTCAGTATAATATGTAGAATGTGATACATAAGAAATAGTTCAGTGTTAAAATACCAGAGAAGTGTCATTTTTAGGGAATTGGAGTTCTCTCATACAACAGTTGGGTTTTTTTAAAAGAAAGATGTAACCTTCTGGATTACTCAATAAGTGTTTTTCTGAAGTAAGGGAGGATTAAAGTTGCCATTTTGTAAATATATGCTGTAGACATATCAGAAGTACTACTGAAATCAGTGGGTTCTCTTTTGGATGTTGGATTTTACTGCAAGGATCATTTTGTAGAAGTGGGTCTCTGAATAAGATGTACCAATGCAGTTTGTGCTTTAGGGAAAATCTAGCTCACAAAATTATGAACTTAAGTTCTGTTATGAAACAAAGGGTTTAATTAACCATTCATAATGACATAGCACCCAAAGAAACAGCTTCACCTTAGGTGGTGCATTATTCAATGCTGTCAGAAAAATTAAACTTACTGATTGGTTTCACCAAGATTATTATTTTTCCAAATTAATTAGATAATTATTTTGTACTTGAAGTCATATTTTTTACTTAATACATACATTCAGAATTCTCTCTAAATTTTTTTCCACAAAGAGTCTTTTCACCTTCAAGTATATTTCTGATACATATATGTAATCCTGGTTGTACATGCACATATTTAAGCCTCTGTGTACCCACATTTATTAGTAATGTTCTTAATTAACTGTCTGTTATTGAGTTACTGGGAAGATAGAAACCCTGAGAAAAACTGTACTTTAAGATTAAATTCTCTTTGGAAAGCTTATGATCTATACAAAATTATACACCTAAGAAATACTAATAGTTACCTATTTCCTGATCAGTGCCAGCTCCAGTTGATCATCAAATCTGTCCTGCAGTGTGTGTTTTGATGAAACTTTCATTTGATGAAGAACACAGGCATGCCATGAATGAACTTGGTAAGACTAAATCTATTTTTTTTTTTGTTAAGCACAAATTTCAACTCTGATTGATGCAGTTTAAATGAACTTATAGCTAGACTATTTCCTAGTGGATGGGTTGCTATGCAAATTGCTCTTATCTCTGGCATGAGCTGTGATTTTTGGAAAAGTATTTGTATCCTGGAAATATCTGCAATTTTAGAAGTATTTGACTTATAATGGAGACTTCTTTCTGAGGTTTTTTTGCATCATGAGTTAAACATATTGGTTCCTGTATAACAATCTGAATGCTTTAGTCCATCTTCAGTGAATTCCATGTATGCAGGTTTCCTTTATTTGCCACTTTTCATTATCAATGAAAAAAATATATGTATTTTTTCTGGGATAATAAGATCCAGTAATAATAATTATTAAATTAATAATGATCAGATTTACTGAATAACCTTTTATGCAATTGGTGTGAGTTCATCAGTCCAATGTGATTTTGACTGGGTGGAATTGAAAGATGGATGTGCTTCTTGCCTCTCCATAAATGCCTCTGTTCTCATCTTTCTTCAAAATCTCAACATCATGCTACCATACCTTTCCGCTTGTACTAAGCACACAATTCAAGATCCAAAGTCAATATTTAACAGCACATTTAATAAATTGTTATTTACCTTTCTGAGCCTTTTGGTTTTCAGATGTTTGAGATATATTTTGTACATATTAATACATTTTACTCCTTGATGTGTGTATACTGTATTCTTGATATTAGGATTGAAGTTTATTAGTAGTAATAGTATTGTTTATTATTATCCATTTTATTATTTATTTATTTTTAAAGGAGGTTTGCAGGCCATTGCAGAACTGTTGCAAGTGGATTGTGAAATGTATGGACTTACAAATGACCACTATAGTGTTACATTAAGGAGGTATGCTGGAATGGCTCTTACAAACTTGACTTTTGGAGATGTGGCAAACAAGGTAAAAATAGAATTTCAAACATACAGTAATTTCAGTTCATAGCTGTGTTTCACTTGTAGTTCTCAGAAGGGTGATGAAAATCTCTGGGACAGGATATTGCATTTCTGGGATAGAATATTGCATTTTGGCTCAACACAGAAATTCCCCCAAACCTTTGCCATTCCATCCTGTTCCTAACACAGAGCACAAACCGAATATCATAAAAGTATAGTATCAACTTTCATATTAAATTGTTACTTCTATTTTGTCACTGAAAGTAAAGATTTTATCTATTGACTTTATTTTTGTGTAAACAGTGCGCTAGATCTTTCCATAATATACCAATGATTATGGATAATAGATTTTTCTGAGGATTTTGAACTAAACCTGTTAATTTAGTCAAATTGTGTAAACTTATCACTTATTTACTAATATTATTACTGTCTTGACAAATTTTTTGCAAATCTCTTCAGCCTGGATCCTCTTAAATTTTTGGAGTGTGTCTGGCTCATAATGGGTGCTATTTCAAATGACTGGAGAAAATAAATTCCCCAATTTATACCAAGGAGTTTGCTTTCAAAAGATAAAAAGTTTTAGTAATTTCTTGCTCCAGAGTTTTCCAAGACATGGATCTTCAAATAGCTTCATTCTGACAAGACTTTTATCTTTCAACTCTAATGGAAGACACTTCAAGAGTGAATGAAAATTCCATCTCAACAAGCAGGAAGTCAAGCAAAAATGCCAGGAAGCCTGCATGGATGAACAAAAGAGCTCCTGACAAAGCTCAGACTTGAAAAGGAAGTATACAGAAAGTGGAAGCAGAGACAGTTGACCTGAGAGGAATATAGAGACACTGTCTGAGCTTGCAGAGACATGGTTAGGAAAGCCAAAGCCCAGCTGGAGTTGAATCTGGTGAGGGATGTCAAAGGCAACAAGAAGGGCTTCTATAAGTACACAGGTGACAAAAAGAAGACTAGGGAAAATGTGGGCCTGCTGCTGAAGGAGATGGGGACCTGGTGACACAAATCATCATAGAGAAGCTGAAGTATGGGTCATTCTGCTAAAATAAAACCAGATTTCATACCACTCACTTTTTGCTCCCAGTTTTAAACAGAATAAAATAAATCCCTCCTACAAATTAAGTGCTTCACAAAATACTGCCTCTTAAAATAATTTGATTGGTAATTGCTGCAAGGCCACAGTTACTTGGTTTATAACACAAACTAAACTATTCAGTGGTGTGAATGTATGTGTTATCCAGCTAATGAATAATGCATTTCTAACATACTTTTGTTTTTGAAGAATTTTTAATTGTACTTTGTCACAAACATTTTCTAATGTAAGCCTAACAATTTTTCAATTACTAGTGTACTCTTAAAAAGTAATTTGGTCTTCAGAAGTCAGGAATGTTGTTGTATTGGTGTCAGTTTTAAATTGTCATATTACTTTTCATATTATGCATATTTGAAAGAAAAAGTATGATTTGAGACTCAGTAGACATCAGGTAACAGCACATTGCCAACTTACAGGTGAGAGTCCAGTTTCATATCCGGGACACAGTGAAGAAGGCTTCTAAACTATTAGTGTTCCAGATTTGGTCCTAGACTTGTTGACAAAAGTATAAAATTTAGCACAATTTCACCACTTATGTATTTCCCAGAATATAAAGTTATATTTATGCTTAACATTTTAATAATTGTAGATCAAATATCTGTTATTTGAAACATTTTACTAAGCTTTTTTGAACATCAGAGATGAATAGCTTAAATTATCAAAGAATTATGCACAATCAAGTCACCTAACATCATTTAATACTCTATTTATTTTATTTTTTCTCCTGATTCTTAACAGGCTACATTATGTTCTATGAAGGACTGCATGAGAGCTCTTGTAGCCCAACTGAAGTCTGAAAGTGAAGACTTGCAGCAGGTACTTCCTTTTGAGATGAAATATTTCCTTGGCTTACACATTTCCATCATTTTGCATCCCTTCAATTTCATTGAGTTGTATTAAAATGTTGTATTTCTGCTCCCCTTTCTTTCCACTCATTTGACCTCTCCATGAATTATTTTTATGTTTAAATTCGTATCTTCTTTCATGACACCATCTTAATATGAGTCAGCAATGTGCCCAGGTGGCCAAGAAGGCCAACAGCATCCTGGCCTGTTTCAGAAATTGTGTGGCCAGCAGGAGTAGGGAAGTGATTGTGCCCCTGTACTCGGCACTGGTGAGGCCGCACCTCGAGTACTGGGTTCAGTTTTGGGCTCCTCACTACAAGAAAGATATCAAGGTGCTGGAGCACATCCAGAGTCTTATGAGGAGCAGCTGAGGGAACTGGGGTTGTTTAGTCTGGAGAAAAGGAGGCTGAGGGGAGACCTTATCATTCTCTACAACTACCTGAAAGGAGGGCGTAGGGAGGTGAGTGATAGGACAAGAAGAAATGGCCTCAAGTTGCGCCAGGGGGGGTTTAGATTGGACATTAGGAATAATTTCTTCACTGAAAGGGTTGTCAAGTATTGGAACAGGCTGCCCAGGGAAGTGGTTGAATCACCATCCCTGGAGGTATTTAAAAGATGTGTAGATGTGGCACTTAGGGACATGGTTTAGTGGTGAACTTGGCAGTGTTAGGTTAACAGTGGGACTCGATGATTTTAAGGGTATTTTCCAACCTAAATGATTCAATGATGCTATGATTCTATGATTTCTAGTGCTCTGTTCGTAGAGCACTTTCTTTTTTTTTTAATTAGGCTATCTCTTTGAAATGTTCTATCCTTCCCAGTCTGATTGCCTTTTTTTCATACTCATTCTTATGTTATCTTGTCAGCATTAACTTTGATGTAAAGTTTGTACTGGTATTTGTTCTGTAAATTATGAAGTACAACTTTGTGGTTATAAAAATGCTTAACTCTGGGTCAAATTCTGTTTTATCACCAAAGTATATATATATCAGTTATAAAAATCACTTTTATGACCCTAATCTGTTAGTGGAAGCCCAGTTTTCAAGTTTGAGCAATCTGAGATTTGATGATTTAGTTTACTAGTGATAATACTAATAGACTAGGATTACCATGAGGGTTAATGCATTATTGTGGCATCTGAGGCTTCTCCTACAGTAGCAACAAATAAATCATACACTAATAACAGTAAAGGAAGCTCTACTTCAAAGCAGAATCTGTATGACATGATAAGGTTGTTCTCTTAGTACATATATACTGGCTTTTTACACCAGCACCTCCTAGAGAAACTTTGTTCAAGTATCAGCAAAGTGTTTGGTGTTAAACCAGCGTGTCTCTTCCAGTCTCATGCTGTGTAAAAAAAATATCCTGGAGACAAACAGTTTTTTCTTAAATCTTATAAAGTACTTAGGGTGATCCAGAGAGCTGAGAGCTTCAGTTGTGTGGTAGTTAAAATTATTAAATATGAAATAATAATCCACTTTAATAAATAGATAATGTAAACAAGTCAGAACAACTTTTGGAAAGGAAAACCCTGTTTTCCTCAGAGTTTGAGTGAATAATCAGAAAATAGATAAAAACAATTTTAAGTAAAATTGACTTTCTATCTTAAGACACTGATGACAAAAAGAATTTCCTCACTAGTTGAGAAGCTAAGTAATTATGGTTGAGAAAATAGTTAAAATTACAATAAAGGATACTAAGTACAGTCTCTGATTTGTTATTAGGACAGATATTAAGTATATTTAGTACTCTTGAAAAGGAAGTCAACTGTGGGGTGTCAGTGTTATATAATTATTTAGATTTATCAAGATTAAAGAGGACTGTGAGAAAGTCCAGAAGTGTATAAAACTTTTTAAAGTAAGCAGCACAAGCAATTAATTGTTTAAATAGAAAATACTGTATGTTGGAAGAAGTAAATGCAACTGTTCATACGCATTACTACTTTTCTGAATGGTTGCAGTTCATTTAAAACAAGAGCTTGAAATCACTACAGTGACAAGTCAACAAAAGCATCTGCTCAATATGCAACAAGTGTTTAAAAAGTAAATAATAATTTGCAATAGATGGATTTTTTTAATTTCTGATCAACTAATGATCAAAACAAATGCAGAAATGATTTGGGATAGGTAAAATAAGTTATTTTAAACATTGGAAGATGTTTATGTTGAAAGAGTATTATAAGTATTGAAAGACAGACTGTTTTGGTCGTAAACAAATGAAGACATGAGAGAGGTAAAACAACATAAGGAATGATATAACACAGATAAATTGTGCCAGCTACTATTTTTTATCATTGAAATAAAACCCAACAAATTTAAATTAACCATTAAATGTCAAGACCAATAGTTCAGTAATATTTCAAAAACTTTGTTAGAGAGGGCTGAATCCGGTATCCCAACAGAGGCGAGGCTATTGCAGCTCCATTGCTCCATTGTCCATGTGGGACATCCAACCAGTAATGAGGCTGAAAATGTATTTCCAGCAGGCACATACACACAGAGGACACATATACCACATATATTTGTAGGTACATGGCTGGCCACAAAGATCACAGATGGACATGCAGAACACTCCCACAAGCACAGCAACAGCTTTAGCCTGCTCCCCTCTCTGGTTGAGCAGGATGGAGATCCAGTAGTGAGAATATATATATGCATATGTGCAAGGTGAATCCCTCTAGCAGCTGGGCTCAGACACTCAGTCTGCCCAGTAGCTGGTTCCTGGATCCCAGTCTCCCCAGTTGCTGGCACCTGGACATAGGAGCCCCTGAGATCACAGCCCTACTCTGGTTGCTGGTACATCTCTCTCTCACACACACACAGAGCTAGCCAGGACTTTCCAGGTCCCAATAGCTGACCCCCCCTGTGCTCTCATCCCTAGAGATACAACAGGCACTCTCACACCCAGAGCTGGCTGGGACTGGTCCCATAGCCAATCCTCTGTGCTCACACACTCACTGTGCAATCCTGAAATGTTCTTCCCTCGCATCCTGTAGTGTGTCCTTTACCCCAGGGCAGTAACTCCTCTCAGTCTGAAAGGTGCTTTGTAGAGTGCTCACCTTGATGGATTTCACACCTGGATAACAGGGCTAATGACTCTCCTGGGACAGTCTTGTGAGTGTCCTGGACAGGGAATCCCTTCCTCTGAGTCCTTAATTTGGGTTCCTGCCTGCCATTGTGCATCCCTGTGCTCCTCTGGTCTTGTGGAGATGGGCCTGTGATGGACTGCTGGCTCCCGTGATGGGCCTGGGAGGAGCTGGGGCAGGGTATTATTTGGGTCCCCCACCTGCCATTGCCTCTCAGCTCCTTTGTGGGTGTGTAGATGAGCTTTTATCACATAACCCAACAAGGTTATACACTTTTGTGACAATGGAAACATCCATAGATAACAGTATTCTATCAAATATATTTTTATGAGGGATATATATGCCTACAGCTGCCCATAAATGGATGGAGTTAAATATTTAATGACTATCCACTGTTTTGACAGTCTCACTTTACTTAGAAGCATCTTAGTCTAGCTAGCTGCTGCCAAGGACAAGAATCTAGGCTGAATGGCTACCCATCTTTGACGGATAACTATTCTGATTATAAAAGACACAGTGTATTCAAAGCGCTTGATAAACATTAATAAAGGTAATCATGCCGTACCTCTGAGGGATAGGTTAGTATGATTGTCCTATTTTACAAGTGGAAAAGATGAGGAAAAAGATTATATAAATATCTCTTCTGAGACTGCATAATAAGTCTACAGCAGATAGCAGAGTAGAGCACAAATCTGAGTTTTTGGTCCAATTTTTCAGCCAATGTGGAAAGCATAGAAACTGCTTTCAAATGTTTATTTATTTTCTACACAAAAGCCAGTACCTTTGATCAAGCTTCATACTGGAATCTCAGGACAGTCTATCTGGCAATAGAACAAAAAGTGAATTTCAGCAAAAAAGCTAGTTCAGCAGCTGAGCATTGCCACTGTTAATGAATTCTATAGTGTTCCAGAAATCCAGGAGTAAATGCTGATAACCTACTAAAGGAGTAGCTATTTTGAGATACGTTATTTTTCTTTAATATTTTGCAGGTCATTGCAAGTGTTTTGAGGAACTTATCCTGGCAAGCAGATGTAAACAGTAAAAAGACTCTACGTGAAGTTGGAAGCGTGAAAGCATTGATGGAATGTGCTTTAGAAGTTAAGAAGGTATCATATATAAATGATTGAGATAAATCTTGGAGAGATTGCATTAATTCTACACAAAATACAAATATTGTTATCCTTTTTTGGCATAAGCAGTTAGTAAAGTATTTGCAGTGTTTCGGGTACTTTCCTTTGAAGAAGAGAATTGATTTGAGTTAACTGGGCAGCAGATCACAACGTAACAATGACATCTGAGAACTACTAGTGTTTCTGTAATGTTATTTACAAGAGTTGATAATTTTCACTCTTCAGTTTCATGAAATGTGTTGTTCTAATAGCCTTTTTAATAATTTTGCAATTTTAATAAAACTATCTTCTGATTTTGTGAATTTGTCATTCTAGAGATATCTACTTGATATCCCAACAGGATTATATTGCATTCCAGCGTCCCCTGCCAGCTAATCTACAATTTTTTTTTTACTGTTATGGCAGCTGACAAGTATTGTGGTGAATACTTCTGAAACTTTCTGGCAAACAACAGCAAATCCATAGCTGAGGGAAGGAGAGAGAAGCAAACAAAAGTAGTTATGTGTGCATTGCTGCTTGCCTCTAGTTTATCACCACAGAAAGCAGAGCCTGAAACACACTTAATTCTCATTTGTGAAGCAAAGCTAGAGAAATACTGGCATATGCAGTAAAACAGAAAGTAAAACATTGGTCATCAACATACAACATGGTAGAGATTTCATGCCAATCAAAAATCAAATTCTGCAGTGAACTGGAAAGAAGCTAAATTCCATGGTCAATGAATTATGTTATTTGCAAATCTGGATTAGAATACGTGAGGTGATTTGTGTCTCTGAGCTGTATTTTCAGACTGTGTGCAATTTTATCAGGAATTATTTCTTTAGGTTATTCTTGATTCACATTTTCAAAGCTATCTTTGCCTCCATGAGAGCTAGAAAAACAAGTTTGCCACTACCTCCTTGAAGCTAACTTACATACTTCTCAGATTTTATGATCAATAGTTGAAAACTCTCTAATTCTGTGATTTTATTATTCTCCTAGGAATCCACCCTAAAAAGCATTTTGAGTGCCTTATGGAATTTGTCAGCACATTGTACTGAGAACAAAGGTGATATATGTGCTGTTGATGGTTCTCTTGCATTTCTAGTTGGTACACTGACATACCAGAGCCAAACAAACACTTTAGCCATCATAGAAAGTGGAGGAGGAATATTAAGAAATGTTTCTAGCTTAATTGCTACTAATGAGGACCACAGGTGAATATACTTTCTATTTTTCTGATAATCAGTAGTGGTATCAAAAGTATATTTAATACTTTATATGATCAAGTCTTAATATGAATGCATGTTTTAAGTATAGTAATTAAGCATTCATTTTTTAAAGGATTTGATAAGGTAAGTATTTGATTTAGATAACAGGAATATGCAAAAGGATTAATATATCTGCTGCTTGTTAAAGGATGAATTGTACTAAAAACTTTTCCTGGAAAAAGAGAGGAAATTAATGAGTTATTATCAGCCATAGGAAACCACTTGGAATGGTTTATATGGAGAGGATAGTGTGGGAGAAAGCTGTTCGTATTTGTATAAGATTTGATTAACATTCAGATGAAAACTTGAGAAAAAAATAAGATAAATTCGTACTGAAGAGTTCATAATTATCCTTACTATGGATTAAACTTCCTATAGCATAATGTTTTTGTTTTGCTTTGTCTCATCCTTTTGAAATGCCACTTACTGATTTTTGTTTTCAATCACTCAACACCAGGCAAATCTTGAGAGAGAACAGCTGCTTACAAACTTTGTTACAGCATTTGAAGTCACACAGCTTGACAATAGTCAGTAATGCATGTGGGACCCTGTGGAATCTTTCTGCACGAAATGCAAAAGATCAGGAGGCGCTGTGGGACATGGGAGCAGTGAGCATGCTCAAAAATCTCATTCACTCAAAACACAAAATGATAGCAATGGGCAGTGCTGCAGCTCTAAGAAACCTGATGACAAATAGACCAGCAAAATATAAGGATGCCAACATTATGTCTCCAGGATCAAGCTTACCATCTCTTCATGTTAGAAAACAAAAGGCACTGGAAGCAGAATTAGATGCTCAGCATTTATCAGAGACTTTTGACAACATAGATAATTTAAGTCCAAAAGCATTTCACCATAATAATCAGAGACATAAGCAAAATATATATGAGCATGTTTTGGATTCCAGTCAACATGATGATGGGATTTGCAGATCAGAGAGTTTTAATACTGGACATATGACTGTACTTTCACCATATTTAAATGCTATGGTATTGTCTGGCTCCTCTTCCCATAGTAGAAGAAACATAGAAAACTCTCTATCTGAGAAAGACAGAAGTCTTGATAGGGATGGAGCAGTAGGTTTAAAAAGCTATCATCCAGCTACAGAGAATACTGGGAACTCATCTAAGAGAACAGGAATGCAGATTACTGCTGCAGCTCAGATTGTCAAAGTTATGGAAAAAGTAACAAGCATGCATATTCCACAAGAAGACAGAAATTCTTGTTCCACTTCTGAAATACACTGTTTGACAGAAGAGAGAAATGTCCCAAGAAGAACAGCTGCTGCCCATACTCACTCAAATACGTACTTTCCTAAATCTGAGAATTCAAACAGGACATGTCCTATGTTTTATAAAAAAATGGAGTACAAGAGAGCTTCAAATGACAGTTTAAATAGTGTCACCAGCAGTGATGGCTATGGTAAAAGAGGCCAAATGAAACCTTCCATTGACTCTTACTTGGAAGATGATGAAAATAAATTTTGTAGTTATGGTCAATACCCAACTGACTTGGTACATAAGATACATAGTGCAAATCATATGGATGACAATGATGAAGAGCTAGACACTCCTATTAATTATAGTCTTAAATACTCCGATGAACAGTTAAATTCTGGAAGGCAAAGTCCCTCTCAGAATGAAAGATGGGCAAGGCCTAAGGATATAATAGATGATGAAATAAAACAAAATCAACAAAGGCAGTTAAGGAGCCAAAATGCAACTTATTCCATGTATGCTGAAAGTGGAGATGATCAGTGCAAAAAATATCAAACATCTTTTGGACAGCAAGAGTGTGTTTCTTCTGTTAGATCAAAAGGATCCAATGGTTCAGAGCAGAGCAGAGTAGGCTCAACTCTTGGAATGAATCAGAAAGTAAACCAGTCTTTGTGCCAGGCTGATGATTATGACAATGATAAGCCAACCAATTATAGTGAATGCTATTCTGAGGAGGAACAACACAAAGAGGAAGAAGACATACCAACCAATTATAGCATAAAATACAATGAAGAGGAACATCATGTTGATCAGCCTATTGATTATAGTCTAAAATATTCAACAGAAGTTCCTCCCTCTTCTCAGAATCCATCTTTTACTTTTTCAAACAGTTCATCAGTGCAAAGCACTAAAACTGACCATATTTCCTCAAGCTGTGGGAACATATCAACCCCTTCAGGTAGTTCAGAGGGACAGAATCAGCTTCACTCAAGTTCTGCACAGAGTAGAAGCAGTCATGCTCAAAAGACTGCCTCCTGTAAGACTCCCTCTACTAATCAGGAAACTATACAAACTTACTGTGTGGAAGATACACCAATATGTTTTTCAAGGTGTAGCTCTTTGTCATCTTTGTCATCAGCTGAAGATGAAATAGGATGTGATCAATCTACACATGTGACAGATGCTAATAACACATTACAGATAGCAGAACTAAAGAAAAACAATGGTATTCTGTCTACAGAAGGTGCAGTAAGTGAAGTTGCATCAGCATCTCAGCACATCAGAACAAAATCTAGTAGACTTCAGACTCCTAGTTTATCTCCTTCTAACTCTTCTAGACATAAAGCTGTTGAATTTTCTTCAGGTGTCAAATATCCCTCAAAGAGTGGTGCACACACTCCTAAAAGTCCACCAGAACATTATACGCAGGAGACTCCACTCATGTTTAGCAGATGTACTTCTGTAAGTTCCCTGGATAGTTTTGAAAGCCATTCAATTGCTAGTTCAGTTCAAAGTGAGCCTTGCAGTGGAATGGTAAGTGGTATTATAAGTCCTAGTGATCTTCCAGACAGCCCTGGACAAACAATGCCTCCAAGCAGAAGTAAAACTCCACCTCCTGCTCAAGTAGCTCAAGTAAAGAGGGAAGTAGCTAAAGGCAAAGTACCTAATGCAGAAAAGAGAGAGTCTGGTCCTAGACAGGTAGCTATAAATGAAGCTGTTCAAAGAGTTCAGGTACTGCCAGATGCTGATACATTATTATATTTTGCTACAGAAAGTACACCAGATGGATTTTCTTGCTCTTATAGCTTAAGTGGTCTGAATCTTGATGAACCGTTTATATGGAAAGATGTAGAGTTAAGAATAATGCCTCCTGTACATGAAAATGAACATGGAAATGAAGCAGAAACTGAACAGCCAGGTGATAAAAAGGATAATCAAGATAAGAAAGCAGAGAAGCCAACTCAAGCAGAAAAAGACATTATGGATTATTCCGATGATGATGATATTGAAATATTGGAAGGATGTATTATTTCTGCAATGCCAACAAAATATTCACATAAAGCCAAAAAGCCTTCTCAAGCATCTGCTTCAAAAACGCCTCCTTCTGTAACCAGAAAGCCAAGTCAACTGCCAGTTTACAAACTTTTGCCTTCACAAACTGGATTGCAATCCCAAAAGCACGTGAATTTTACACCTGGAGATGATACGCCATGGGTATATTCTGTTGAGAATACACCAATAAATTTTTCAACAGCTACATCTTTCACTGACCACACAATAGAATCACTACCGAATGAGTCGACCAATGTAGAGAATGTGGGTACAAGGGCAGAGTCAGGGGAGTTTGAAAAGAGAGACACCATACCTTCTGTATGTACAGATGATTCTCAGAAAGCAAAAAGTTCAACTAGGACTGCCCCAGGACTGGATGATGACAAAACAGAAGAGGGTGATATTCTGGCTGAATGCATTAACTCAGCTATGCCAAAAGGAAAAAGTCACAAACCTTTCAGAGTGAAGAAGATAATGGATCAAATTCAACAAGCATCTTTATCTGTAAGTAATAAAAATCAGTCAGAATATGATAAAAAGAAGCAAATATCACCAGTAAAGCCCATTTCTCAAAATAATGAATATCGACCATGTGTAAGAAAAAACACAGAGCCTAAAAGATATATTAATAAAGAAAGAAGCTATTCAGAGAACAGACACCCAAAGAAACAGAATCTTAAAAATAATTCAAGATATTTTAATGACAAACTTCTAAATAATGAAGAACGTGTAAAAGGAATCTTTGCATTTGATTCCCCTCATCATTACACACCTATTGAGGGAACTCCTTATTGTTTTTCACTGAATGATTCCATAAGTTCTTTAGATTTCGATGATGATGATGTTGACCTTTCAAGGGAGAAGGCAGAATTGCGAAAAGGAAAAGCAAAGGAAACAGAAACTGAAGATGGCACTAATACAGACCAGTCTTCAAATCAGCAACTAAGTAATAGGACACAAGTTTGTCAAAAATACCCAACAGGCAGAAGCCAACCTAAAACTTTCTCTCAGTCAACTAAAGATATTCTGGACAGAGGAGCATTTAAAGATGAGAAAATGCAGAATTTTGCTATAGAAAACACACCTGTATGTTTTTCTTGCAATTCATCTCTTAGTTCCCTCAGTGATATTGATCAAGAAAACAACAACAAAGAAAGTGAACCTGCAAAACAAACTGAGGCTCTTGATTCACATATAGAATCAAATAGACCACAGACTTCTGGTTACACACCTAAATCATTTCATGTTGTAGATACTCCAGTATGTTTCTCTAGAAACAGCTCTCTCAGTTCTCTCAGTATTGATTCGGAAGATGATCTGTTGCAGGAATGTATTAGTTCTGTTATGCCTAAAAAGAAAAAACCCTTAAAAGTAAAGAGTGAAAATGAAAATAATTCCAGAAATATGGGTGATATATTGTCAGAAGATTTGACACTGGATTTAAGAGAGATGCAGAGGCTGGATTCAGAACATGGTTTCTCACCTGATTCAGAGAACTTTGATTGGAAAGCTATACAAGAAGGTGCAAATTCTATAGTTAGTAGCTTGCATCAAGCAGCAGCTGCTGCATCACTTACTAGACAAGCTTCATCAGACTCTGACTCTATCCTTTCATTAAAATCTGTTATTTCGCTAGGGTCACCACTTCATCTTACCCCAGACCAAGAAGAAAAGTCTTTTACTAGTAATAAAGAGACAAGAATTCTTAAGTCAGAGGAGAAGAGTACATTGGAGTCTAAAAAAGTAGAATCTGAAAATAAGGGAATCAAAGGAGGAAAAAAAGTATATACAAGTATAATTACAGGAAAAGCTTCCTCCAATTCAGAAGTTTCAAGCCAGTTAAAGCAATCACAACAAAGAAGTATGACTTCAATTTCATGTGGTAGGACAATGATTCATATTCCAGGAGTTCGAAATAGTTCCTCAAGTACTAGTCCTGTTTCCAAAAAAGGTCCCCCACCAAAAAATACAAACACTAAGAGTCCCAGTGAAGGCCAACATTCTGTTAGTTCTCCAGGAGGAGTTAAGTCATCAGTGAAACCTGAGTCAGCTCCTGTAACCAGGCAACCATCTCAACAGAGTGGATCAAGTAAAGGACCTTCTAGATTAGGATCTAGAGACTCTACTCCTTCTAGACCTCAACAGCAGCCATTAAGCAGGCCTCTGCAATCTTCAGGCCGAAACTCAATTTCCCCAGGAAGAAATGGTATAAGTCCTCCCAAAAAACTGTCTCAGTTGCCAAGGACATCATCTCCTAGTACAGCTTCCACTAAATCTTCAGGAAGAATGTTATATACAGCATCAGGCAAGCAGATGAGCCAGCAAAACCTTACAAAGCAAACTGCCTTACCTAAGAGTACCAGTGGCATTCCCAGAAGTGAGTCTGCTTCAAAAGGATTAAACCAAATTTTCAATAGGGGTGGAACAAACAAAAAGACTGAACTATCCAGAATGTCATCCACAAAATCTAGCGGAAATAGATCTGACAGATCTGAAAGACCTGTTCTGGTTCGTCAGTTAACTTTTATTAAAGAAGCTTCGAGTCCAACTCTAAGACAGAAATCAGAAGAGTCTGCTTCATTTGAATCTCTGTCTCCTTACAGGCTGGGCTCTCCCACTAGGTCTCAAATACAGACTCCAGTTTTAAGTCCATCTCTTCCTGATATGTCTTTATCCACTCATTTAATTGCCCAGACTAGTGGTTTGCAAAATTTACCCTCTAATCTAAGTCCTTCTGTAAAATATGATGGGAGACCAGAAAAACGTCATGATATAGCTCGTTCTCATTCTGAGAGTCCATCTAGATTGATAATCAATAGATCAGGAACATGGAAGTGTGAACATAGTAAGCATTCCTCATCACTTCCTCATGTAAGCACTTGGCGAAGAACTGGAAGTTCTTCCTCAATTCTGTCAGCTTCTTCAGAATCCAGTGAAAAGGCAAAAAATGAAGATGAAAAGCAACATGGAAGTTCTGTTTCTAGACACAAACAAAGTAAAGAAAGTCAAGCACTAGCAAAAGGTACTTGGAGAAAAATAAAAGAAAATGAAATTCCTCAAATAATGAATGATCCTCAGTATTCTTCCTCAGGTGCAGCAAATTACTCTGATTCCAAAACTCTAATTTATCAGATGGCACCAGCTGTCTCTAAGACAGAGGATGTGTGGGTGAGGATAGAGGACTGCCCTATTAATAATCCTCGATCTGGAAGATCCCCAACTGGAAATACTCCCCCTGTTATTGACAGTGTTTCAGAGAAAGGGAGTGTGAATGATAAAGATTCTAAAGAGATTAATGAAAAACAAAATCCAGGAAATGGAAACGTTCCTGTTTGCACCATTGGTTTAGAAAATTGTCCAAACTCTTTCTTTCAGGTAGACAGACCAGATAAGAAAGGAATGGAAACAAAACCTGTACAGAATAATCCTGTTCCTGCACCAGAAAATAATGAAAGTACTGTTAGTGAGTGTACATCATTCAATTCCAGTAGCTCAAGCAAACATAACTCCCCCAGTGGTACCGTTGCAGCAAGAGTGACTCCTTTCAACCACTGTCCAAGTTCCAGGAAGAGTAGTGCAGACAACAGTTCTGCTTGGCCATCACAAATACCAACACCAATAAATAACAGCACAAAGAAACATAACTCAAAAACTGAAAATACGGACTCCAGCAGAACTCAGAGCCCTAAACATAATTCTGGCTCTTACCTGGTGACTTCTGTTTAATTCCATCAAAAAATAAATGCAATTAATGTATTATATACAGCAGCTATTTAGAAATTTTGTTTCAAATGAAACTTTAAAAGACTGGGTGTTGATTTTATTTGTTCTTTTTATCTTTTGTAAATAGATTTGATTCTTGTTAGAGGGTCCTTGTTCTGGAAGCCATATTTGATAGTATACTTTGTCTTCCCTGGTAATATTTTTAAGGAATACCTAATTGACAGATTGGAATAAAATTGCTAATGCAATTATATTTGTACAGTATGTTTATCATATTTAATTAACAACCCATCCCATAATCCTTTAAACATTGCTCGTCTTGAAATCATGAGCATTATAGATAGAGACCATACAGTCATATTGATTTATCAATTGTTTATGGATTACAGACTGACTAAACTACATCAGGGAAGAATTGGTATTATTTATGCAAAAAAACCCAACACAATAATTAATCATGTGGCTGTGAAATTCACAGCACTGGTTTCTGCTGAACAAGCTTTCTCAGCCTACTTTTCTTCATGAATAGAACTGATGGTTCATTTTCTGAAGTAATGTTTAACATTTCTGTGGTCATATAATGTGCATAGATAGTTATAGTGTAACAATTTACACTTTCTTTGTGCTCCACAAAAAACCAGACAACTGTGTAACTGTAAAACCTTGAACAAAATTGTTTTACCTGCACTAGAATTTGTCTTAAAGTAAGTAGATTTTTTTTGCTATGCTGTAACTTGTTATGTATTCTGGTACTTGAGGTGAGGTGGATGCTCTTCTGTTAATGAGACATGAGTGATGTCTCAACAGAGACTAAAATGAACATTTCAGAATAAATTATTACTATATGTAAATTGTATGTGTTACTTCTGCATTACATAAAACTACAATATTTTATTTTGAGATGTCACCTTATAATGTGTTGTATAATGCACTTACACTTAAGGCCTGATCCAGCAGAATCTTGCACCTCCAATATTCACTCTTCTTTATGACTGACAAATGGTTGTTGTAGGATGCTTATAACCATTGCAGGATGAGGCCCTAGGTCTTCTGTACTGTATTTGTAGTTGAGACAGTTTCACACATCTCAGGTGCATAACAAGGCTAAAAGCAGAGTATTTCTAGAAGCCAAGTGGTATAATTGTTTTCATATCTGAAAGTCTGAAACAATATTGGATTTTTTAAAAAATATTTTGTTTTAGAAATATTCCTTTTAATTGGGGAAAATAATGTAGAAAGTGAAAAAGTGACTATAAGATGAAACTTGAATTCTATTTGAAATCTTAATGCATTCTTTATTTATTTTTAAAATATGATCAAAGGTAAATATAGCAAAAATCCTATGACAAAAATTTTGTTATTATAGTAGAAAAAGTTTTTATATGGAAACCGGGACATTTGCTGCCTCAAGCCTTTTTGATGTGAATATGATTTGTGCTAAAACCTTTAAAAATATAGCCTGAATTTAAATGAGATTTGGTTCAAGGTAGAAATACAAGAGAGAACATAACATTTGCCATTTTGTGCATGACTGAATGAACCATTAAATGATATCTCAGTTTTGTTCTATGTTAATTTGGCTATTCTAAAGTTAGCATTCTAAACAGTTGGTAATCAGGATTCAAAATGCCCTGATTTCAGGAAGCACTGAAATAGAGCAATTTAACTTTATGATATCTTTAACACAGCTGCAGACTGTATCACATCTTTTGCTTTTGTACTTCATCTGATATTGAAATAAATCTATTTTTATCTTAAATTCAACATATGTCATGCACTGTTTATGAACAGAAATGAGATACTGTCAGCAGACAGAGATCAATTTAGATTGGTTTAAAAGTCAATACCAAAATATCTTTTGGAAGAAGTGGTATCTTATTTGCTCTTTTGTTCTTTGTTTCCAGTCAAATTTACTTGTAGATGTGCCATACTTCTGTAGCATCTGATGAATCTGTAAACAAACAACATTCCTCATGTTAGCATTTAAAATATGTCTGATATAGTAATCCTCACAAAACCTTTGATATTAATCACAGAATCACAGAATCACAGCGTGTCAGGGATTGGAAGGGACCTCGAAAGCTCATCCAGTCCAATCCCCCTGCCGGGGCAGGAACACCTAGATGAGATCACACAGGAAGGCATCCAGGCAGGTCTTGAATGTCTCCAGAGAAGGAGACTCCACACCCTCCCTGGGCAGCCTGTCCCAGTGCTCTGTCACCCTCACAGGAAAGAAGTTCCCTCTCAAATTTAAGGGGAACCTCCTGTGTTCCAGCTCACACCCATTGCCCCTTGTCCTACCATTGGATACCACTGAGAAGAGCCTGGCCCCATCCTCCTCACACTCACCCTTCAGATATTTATAAACATTAATGAGGTCCCCCCTCAGCCTCCTCTTCTCCAAGCTCAAGAGCCCCAGCTCCCTCAGCCTTTCCTCATAAGGGAGATGCTCCACTCCCTTCATCATCTTGGTGGCTCTGTGCTGGACTCTCTCAAGCAGTTCCCTGTCCTTCTTGAACTGTGGGGCCCAGAACTAGACACAATATTCCAGATGTGGCCTCACCAGGGCAGAGTAGAGGGGAAGAAGAACCTCTCTTGACCTACTGACCACAGCCCTTCTAATGCACCCCAGGATGCCATTGGCCTTCCTGGCCACAAGGGCACAGTGCTGGCTCATGGTCACCCTGCTGCCCACCAGGACTCCCAGATCCCTTTCCCCTACACTGGTCTCTAGTAGATCATCTCCCAACCTATACTGGAACCTGGGGTTGTTCCTGCCCAGGTGCAACACCCTACACTTGCCCTTATTCTATTTCATCAAGTTTCTTCCTGCCCAGCTCTCCAGCCTGTCCAGGTCTCTCTGATGGCAGCACAGCCCTCTGCTGTGTCAGCCACTCCTCCCAGCTTGGTGTCACCAGCAAACTTGCTGCCAGTGCATTCAATTCCCTCATCCAGGTCATTGATGAATATATTGAACAGTACTGGTCCCAGTACCGACCCCTGAGGGACTCCACTAGACACAGGTCTCCAACGAGACTCTGCCCCATTGACCACCACTCTCTGGCTTCTTCCCACCAGCCAGTTCACAGTCCATCTCACTTCCTGATCATCTAATCCACACTTCCTCAATTTGGCAGCGAGGATGCTGTGGGAGACCGTGTCAAATGCTTTGCTGAAATCAAGATAGACCACATCCACTGTTCTGCCATCATCCAGCCACCTGGTTGTGTTCTCATAAAAGTCTAGAAGGTTGGTCAAGCATGAGTTCCCCTTGGTGAAGCCGTGCTGACTGCCCCTAATGACCCTCTGATCCTTGATATGCCTAGAGATGGCACCAAGGATGAGTCGTTCCATCACCTTACCAGGCATGGAGGTGAGGCTGACCGGTCTGTAGTTACCCAGGTCCTCCTTCTTGCCCTTTTTGAAGCCTGCAGTGACATTTGCCTTCCTCCAGTCCTCAGGTACCTCTCCCGTTCCCCACGACTTAGCAAAGATGATGGAGAGTGGTCTAGCAATTACTTCAGCCAGCTTAATTGGTTCATACTGCTTAATTGGTGCCCTGGTGACAGATGATACAGAGAAGGCAGAGCTATTGAATGCCTTCTTTGCCTCTGTCTACTCTGCCGGAAGCTGTCTTGAGGAGATCTGTACCCTGGAGACCCCAGAGGGAGTCAGGACAATGGAGGAGTTTGCCTCAGTTGATGAGGACTGGGTCAGGGACCAGTTAAGCAATCTGGACATCCATAAAACCATGGGTCCAGATGGGATGCACCCACGGGTGCTGAGGGAGCTGGCTGAGGTCATTGCTACACCGCTCTCCATCATCTTTGCTAAGTCGTGGGGAACGGGTGAGGTGCCTGAGGACTGGAGGAAAGCAAATGTCACTGCAGGCTTCAAAAAGGGCAAGAAGGAGGACCTGGGTAACTACAGACTGGTCAGCCTCTCAGGATAAGAGGGTCATTAGGGGCAGTCAACATGGCTTCACCAAGGGGAAGTCACGTTTAACCAACTTGATAGGATAGCTTTTTATGAGGACATAACCAGATGGCTAGATGATGGCAGAGCAGTGGATGTGGTCTATCTTGATTTCAGCAAAGCGTTTGACACGGTCTCCCACAGCATCCTCACAGCTAAACTGAGGAAGTGTGGTCTGGATGATAGGGTAGAGAGATGGGCTGTGAACTGGCTGGTGGGAAGAAGCCAGAGAGTGGTGGTCAATGGGGCAGAGTCTCGTTGGAGACCTGTGTCTAGTGGAGTCCCTCAGGGGTCGGTACTGGGACCAGTACTATTCAATATATTCATCAATGACCTGGATGAGGGAATTGAATGCACTGGCAGCAAGTTTGCTGGTGACACCAAGCTGGGAGGAGTGGCTGACACAGCAGAGGGCCGTGCTGCCATCAGAGAGACCTGGACAGGCTGGAGAGCTGGGCAGGAAGAAACTTGATGAAATAGAATAAGGGCAAGTGTAGGGTGTTGCACCTGGGCAGGAACAACCCCAGGTTCCAGTATAGGCTGGGAGATGATCTACTAGAGACCAGTGTAGGGGAAAGGGATCTGGGAGTCCTGGTGGGCAGCAGGGTGACCATGAGCCAGCACTGTGCCCTTGTGGCCAGGAAGGCCAATGGCATCCTGGGGTGCATTAGAAGGGCTGTGGTCAGTAGGTCAAGAGAGGTTCTCCTCCCCCTCTACTCTGCCCTGGTGAGGCCACATCTGGAATATTGTGTCCAGTTCTGGGCCCCACAGTTCAAGAAGGACAGGGAACTGCTTGAGAGAGTCCAGCACAGAGCCACCAAGATGATGAAGGGAGTGGAGCATCTCCCTTATGAGGAAAGGCTGAGGGAGCTGGGCCTCTTTAGCTTGGAGAAGAGGAGGCTGAGGGGGGACCTCATTAATGTTTATAAATATCTGAAGGGTGAGTGTCAG
Source organism: Caprimulgus europaeus (assembly GCA_907165065.1). The sequence goes on from OU015537.1 coordinate 864,643, forward strand.
GAGGATGGAGCCAGGCTCTTCTCAGTGATGTCCAATGGTAGGACAAGGGGCAGTGGGTGCAAGATAGAGAATAAAAGGTTCCATGTAAACATAAAGAAAAACTTTTTCACTGTGAGGGTGACAGAGCACTGGGACAGGCTGCCCAGGGAGGTTGTGGAGTCTCCTTCTCTGGAGACATTCCAAACCTGCCTGGACGCCTTCCTGTGTGACCTACTGTAGGTGATCCTGCTGTGGCAGGGCAGTTGGACTAGATGATCTTTCGAGGTTCTTTCCAATCCCTAATATTCTGTGATTCTGTGATATATCGTGTCTCAGTGAGATTTCCTGCACCTGTGGTACAATTCAAAATTGTTGTACAGTTACAATAATACAACTATCAGGGATTTGTATATACCGTATAGGAGACCATTGAAATGTATAGGGGTGTTCAAAAGGTTCTGTTTCAGGAGGTGGAGGCCAATAAGGTATAGTTTGGCTCTACCATTTACCTGACACATTGTGTATGTTCACCAAGTCTTTAGGACAAGGAGATACTGGTAATATCAAATTTGCTGGAGGAATTTGGTAATTTTTAACTTGTTCTCTAAGTGTTTGGAGAAATAAAGATTAATGATAGAAAAGCCAATACCGTGCCTTGAAGACTTGGAAATTTGAACACAAACCCCTTGGTTAGTATGGTTCCAAATGTGCACAAACCCTTGAATTAATTCCCAGGCAAGGTTGAGAGACTCATTTCCTCATCCTTCTCCAAGGACAGAAAGGGCAAAGAGGAGGGCTTTCCAAAACATCATGTTCTATTACACCATACAAAAACAATAAAAGAATTAGACAAACAATGCAAACAATAACTAGGGGTTCACATGGGTTTCTGCAATGACCTGTGAATACACAGAACAAAACTGATTTAGAAGGATAGAACAGTCCATCTGGTGTTGATCCGGCAGGCCCTTCCATGAGCATCCATGGCTGTCCAGGAATAAATGTTAAGCAGAGTTTTTAAGAGTAAGGGTACTTCCCCTATTGGTGTAAGTCTACCAGAACAAGTTGTCCTGCATAGTGGAGTGGGTTTACTGGATCTTTCATCTCCCTTTTTCCTGGGAGGAGGGAAGAGGGTTTATGGCAAAAAGCAGTGAGATTGGGACATTCATTTATCCCCCAGTGACTGTTCACTTTGGTTACAGCTTCAGAGAGTTGTGTTGGCCATCCGGCATCATGGGGTTTGAGGACTCACTTTAACAATTCATTTGTCCTTTCTACTATCCAATTTGCTTGGGGATAGAAGCGGGTATGGAATATCCACTGTATTCCTTCTCCTCCCGCCCAGCCTTGAACCATCTTGGCAGTTAAAATCAGTAGTTTCAAGGCCTCTTCATGGACAGAAGTCCAGTCCTAAACTGCCTTTTAACATGTTAAGTCATGTAAGGGGCGAGCTATAATGGCAAAATCTGGAATGTGTTTTCTCCAGTATACTACAGATCTAAGGCAGGTTGGAGTTCCTTTTTATTCTCAGGTAATTTTACTTGTTCAAGGGTAATAAGTGTTTCAGGAGAAATACACACCACTCCTCCCTTCCAACAAATACCCAAGAACTTTACCTCTGTCCTGGTTTTTCTAGGACAGAGTTAATTTTCTTCTCAGTAGTTAGAAGAGCTGTGTTTTGGTTTCAGTTCAGAAAATTAACTCTATCCTAGCAAAACCAGGACAATCTCAGAAGAGGGAGGCTGGTTTTTTTCTTCCAGGATTTGGAGTCCTAAATTTTCCAAATGATTAATTATTTCAGTTTGGGTCTGCCCTACTGCAGTGGTATCAGAGCTGCCAATCAATAGATCATCAATGTATTGATATACTTTGACTCCTTCTCTCGGAGTAATTTGGTCAAGCTCTTGTGCTAATGCACAGTGAGCAATGGTCATTGAGTGCTGAGATCCCCGGGGCAGACATGTAAAGGTAAACTGCACACCTTCCCAGGTAAAGGCAAAGCAGTCTCTTTCCATGTAATAAACGACCAAGCCTTGTAATCAAGGTAGGTTTAGTTTTATTTGGGGGGACAAAGTCAATAAAGCAAAAGCACAGCGCTGGGTGCTTGACCCAAGTCAGAGGCACCCCGGGAAAGTCACGTTATCCCTTTATATACATTTAGGGTTGCATCAGTCACATACATATTCATTTTAAGGTTGGGTTATTATAATTAGTTCTGAGGAGAGGCAGGGTTATTCCAATTACTTTGAGGGAACTTATTAGCATAAGTTCCTATCTCTTTGCGCCTTTGCGTGCATGCACTGCTGACTGGTGGTCATGTAAGGGGTCTTGAGAGGAAAGCCCCTGGTCGTCTTCAATGTGAACTCTTCACTTTTGATGAGGAATGTTGAGTCAGCTGGACTTCAATCCACAGGACTGGTTCTCTCCAGGTGGTGGGTGCAGTGGTGCTGTTATCTTTACAAATTCTCAACTCTTCTTTTTTGGTTAATCCTTTTAGGCATCTTTATCTAATCTCCCTTATGCTAACAAAATAATTATGGTGAGAGCCAATGACACCCTCCCCCATCTTTCACAGTCCACTTCCTGCAAAAGGACCATAAAAACCATATATTTTACATGAACAGCTGATAAAATTTGGTGGGCTTGTCCCTGTATGGTTGCAATCAGTTCAGCTATGTTAGGCACTGAAGCTGTTAAAGGGCCTGTATTTGCATTCAAACGCCAGTAATCATTTGTTAATCACCACTTTTTGTTTGGTTTAAGAACTGGCCAAATATCCACTCTCTCCCCTGCCATGGGCTATCTGGCTAGGGGGAAATGAGTGACTCACACATCCACAAGATGCAACTCAAATCCGTTTATTATCAGAAAGCTGTGTGTTATATAGCCTGTTAAGTTCCTCATACGTGTCCACACACTACGAAGCCAACTCCTATTGGTTAATAGCACTAATCACATGTTGATCTCTCAGTCTTTCTCAGTCTCAGTGGTTCACTCTTATCTTGGTTCAGGTTCACTTCCTGGTCGTCACTTCCAGTTGGCGTCCATATTGTCAGCAGTTGTTTATTACTTTCGCACGTCTTTCACACGTAGCTGCATTCCTTTCTCTCAGCTTATCTCTTCTGGCAGTTGTTGAAAGCGGCCTAGCTGCGGCCTAGCCAGTATCACAGCCATGTAGTAATGCTAAGGCCCCAACACTCCCCCCTGTTGTGAAAGGGGTGGTAAGGCAATTCAGCAGGAAATAAACCCCCTTGCGTTCCAACTCGCCCTCAGATAACTGGAGGAGCTGGGGGCGGCTGGGCTTAGATCCTGAGTGATGCCCAGTCGAGCACTATCGGTCCGACAGCTGCGGATGCACCGAATAGCGTACTGCACTCCCGTACCCACCATTTATGGACTCACATGGCTGAAGCTTCCCCCATGTCCGACACAGCCAATGCCATCTGCCTCCAAGAACGGACCCGCCGCTGGCCAAGGCCGAGCCCATCAGTAACGCCTCTGGGAGAACAGAATTGAGAAAAAAAAAAAAAAAGGAGAAAGACGAAAAAAAACCAAGCTGCACACTTTGCAGTGAGAGAGAGGAGTGAGAAGATGTGAGAGAAACAACTCCACAGACACCAAGGTCAGTGAAGAAGGAGGGGGAGGAGGTGCTCCAGGCACCGGAGCAGAGATTTCCCCACAACTTGTGGTGAAGACCATGGTGAGGCAGGCTGCCCCTCTCCAGTCCATGGAGGTCCATGGTGGGGCAGATGTCCACCTGTAGCCCGTGGAGGACCCCACGCCGGAGCAGGAGGATACCTGAAGGAGGCTGTGACCCCGCGGGAAGCCCACACTGGAGCAGGTTCCTGTCAGGACCTGTAGCCTGTGGAGAGAGGAGCCCACGCCGGAGCAGGTTTGCTGGCAGGACTTGTGACCCCGTGGGGGACCCGTGCTGGAGCAGTCCCTTCCTGAAGGACTGCACCCCATGGAATGGACCCATGCTAAAGCAGTTCGTGAAGAACTGTCAGTCATGGGTAGGACTCGCTTTGGAGAAGTTGGTGGAGGACTGTCTCCCGTGAGAGGGACCCCATGCTGGTGCGGGGGAAGGAGTCCTCCCCCTGAGGAGGAAGGAGCGGCAGAAACAACGTGTGATGAACTGACCCCAACCCCCGTGCCCTGTCCCCCTGTGCTGCTGGGGGAAGCCTCTACAGGCTTCTTTTTTGATCCTAAGCTTGTTCAGGATCTTCCTGTCCATCCATGCAGACCTCCTGCTGTTTTTGCCTGCCTTCCTCTTTGTTGGGATGCATCGTTCCTGGGCTTGGAGGAGGAGATCTTTGAGTATAAGCCAGCTGTATCTTTTGTAATTATCTTGTTTATTGTCATTGTTTATGCCCTTTTATAAGGGCAGTTAATGATAGAACAAGGGGAAATGGCTCTAAACTGGAAGAGGGTATGGTTAGATTAGATATTAGGAAGAAATTCTTCACTGTGAGGGTGGTCAGACACTGGAACAGGTTGCCCAGAGAAGCTGTGGATGCCCCTTCCCTGGATATGTTCAAGGGCAGGTTGGATGAGACTTTGAGCAACCTGGTCTAGTGGAAGGTGTCCCTGCTGCTGGCAGGGGGTTGGAACTGGATGATCTTTAAGGTTCCTTCCAGCCCAAAACATTCTGTGATTCTATGACTCTAAGGTCCCAGAGAACTGATACCTTGGGGTAGGGGCTGTGCTTGTGTCGTTACAGATCCTGGAACACGGTGGGTTCCAGCGAAGTGGATACGTCTCTGGTTGGAAGACAAGCAAGAGTACCAAAAAAAAAAAAATCCTCAAGAAAAACTCCAAAGTGTAATAGTTATCAAATTCTGTTTGGTGAAAAATAAGCCCTGAACACTGTATGTAGAAGAATGTAAAGATGTAAAGATATGTGTTAGATGGTGACATGAGCAGGTAATGAAGTGTATATTAGTAGTAGAACATAGCATGGGGTAGAGGTGAATATGAATTATCTTTATTTTAACAGGAAAAGATGTATCACTAAGTTTTTCTGCAGGAGTTTACACAGTTTCCAAAGAGTATTTTTAAATTAACAAAATGAGCATGAATCAAATTTTCAGTATAAGCTATGAATTTTTGGGGGGCTTTTAATTTTTTTTCCTGATGAAAAATAGTGTCACCAGTTAACACCTCTATAATTAAGGGCCTGTCACCATTTTCAACGTGAGCCTTTATTTTCAAGCGTGTATAACATGACTATAAAGATACTGTAAGCATGAAACTTGGTTTTGAAAAAACATCTCAACTAGCAGGGACTTCTCCTGGAGAGAGATTTTTTTGGAGTTTTTTGTTTCGTGTTTTTTTAAAGACATGGATTATATTTCAAGTCAGGAATGAATCATCAAAACAAAACAAAACAAAAACAAAAAAACCAACCCCATATTATTATTATTATTATTAGGAATTTTTTATGCTTCAGAAATAGTTCTGTTCTAGGGTAATGTAAAGAATGAAAACTCTGAACCAGGTCTCATTTTAAAAACTGAAGCAGTAGAGGCAGAGATTTTAAATTGTCTGCTATAAATGTACATTTAGTACTTTGGGTAAGGGTATTAGTGCTTGAAATACACAAAACTGTGGCTTTGATCTGCGAACATATCAAATATAGTTAGATTTATTCATTTATTTTCTGTATTAAGAGTTAGATTTTAGAAAATAAGCTTAGCTTCATTTTGTCTCTGTGTTAGGTGGGAAACTGTTACAAGAACTAACAAGCTATTCCACACCATCAGCAAAGGCCTCGCGGTGCCTGGTGTGCGAGCAGTCTGGAGCAAGAGAAGAAGGAACTGGTGTGCAACACCTGCAGGCTGAAGCAAGAGAGCTGGCTTTGTTTGGTCTAGAGGTCTACAAGGGTGCTGACAAGCACCAACAGGAGGCAGTGCCCAAGCGTGAATGGGAGTGAACTTAGGTTAAAATTTCTTGGAACTAATGAGCTTAACCCATCCTAAATTTAATGAATATGGGTGTGTGTGTACTTTAAATAATGCCTTTGTAAAAGAGCGGGGGCGCAGGGCCTTTATGGAGCCATCCACCCTGTCGCCCGCCGGCGAATGAAACATACCTGCTTTATAAATAACTCTCTGCGAGTTGTAGGGTTTGATGCAGATCAGCTTGTCATGGAACAAAGGCAGGTTTTAAAATACCAATTTTCAAAACACATCCACAATGATAAATACATTCTGCTACACTAACAATTCAGCGATTAATAAGCCACTTATATTGTGCAATGACACAGTAGCTCCTAAAGCAGTGTATTGCGTCCAAGATAGGGATTTTCAGTAGCATTTTTACCATTTCATTATGAATTCTTCTCTCTTCTTCCTTTCAGGAAAAAAAAAAAAAAGACACTAAGATGTTATAACTTGAATGTTCTGACGTAAAACCACAACAGCAAGGAAATTCAGAGTTGATTCCATTTCAGTTGTCTTCCATGATTTTATCCAGGTATCGTAGCACATATGATGCACCGAGTGCAATCTCCTGACATGCTGTACCTTGCTACAACAGGGATGAGTACAGAACAAATTTTCTTTCCTTGCTTTTGTGTGTTTGTCTTAGCTTTAATATTTGAATGTTTTCTTCTCATTGTAGAAACACTAAATGGCTTATACTGTATTTGGGTAGCACTGGTTAGGGTAGATACTGACAAACTGGGAGTCCTTGAACTGCTCTAACATTAATTCTGTTTTGTGATGCTTTTTTTAATTGATTTTAATACATTTCCATTCTCTTATTTATTAGGAAACATACCATAGAGATGCTGTACTGTTGGAAATCAACATTAATTTGGATTTTTTTTTTAATTCTGCAAATGCATTGTTTGATGAAGTGGTTTGAAATGCGAGTGTTTTGGGTAGTATTTTATATACTGATGAATATATTGAAACAGAAATCATTGTAATAATTGTTATAGCTTTTACTTATAAATACACTACATGCAGACAGATGGGGCTGTACAGTACTGTGCTGTTCAACACCTGGGCAGAGCTACTGCTTGGAAACAGGTTGCAGTGTCAGTAAACCGTACGGATCAAGTATTGTACCATTCAGTGTTGGCACTCACCAATGCAAAAGGAGAAGAGAAGATTTCAACATGATTAACACTACATAGCATTCACACATCTGGTAAATTAGTACCTAAAACAAAAGTCTTAAGTTTATAGTTATTACTACATTAATATTTTTGGTAATTAGTGTTGTTTTAAGACCTTAAGCTGTAGTACCTAGACAAAACATGTGGGTAACTTTTGCTAATATAAGGAAGCAAGAATCACTGTGGCTTTCACTGGCTACGCCCAGGGATCCTTTTAGAACCTGTCTTATAGGAGTGCCTTTGTATAACTTTAAAAGCTTTTAGGATATGTAAGTATTGACAGCATTGTCACATTTAATGAAACACAAATTCAGCAGCTATGTAATCAGACATGGCCAAATAACAATTTTAAGCACTGTAGAAATGCTATGCTAGCTTTTAGATCTGTTTTCATAATCTCCCATTTAAACACATCTCTTATACAACCACAACACTCGACACAAGAGAAGCGTTTCTTATTTTGCTGACAATTGTAACGATCAGATACAGTTTTGGGACACTGCTGCCATGATCCTAACTGCGTTGTTTTCTCTAACATTGCAGCAGGAAAAGCATTAGGAGATGTGAAAAGGCTAGGTTGTTGGATAGCTAAATAAACAAATCTCACGTCACAAATTCTCACATAGATGTTAGTAGACATTGATAGCATTAGACATGCAACACTGCAAAATAGAGCAGCAATTGATTTAGGGACATGTTTGTGAGGAATCTGAAGGCATGTGCTGTATGATTCCATCAGACCACTCAGAATCAATTCATATGGCCATTAGAAGGTTAAAGGAGAATGTCAAACAGTTGAGGGTAAATAGTGATGATTGGTTAAGCGAGTGGTTTTTACAAGGATGGGTCTCTTCACTACTAAAGTCAGGATTTAAGATGCTATTTGTAATTTGGCAATCCTTTTATCAGTGCCTTGTTTGCTATCGTGTCTGCAAACGGCCCTGCAGAAGATGGTGAACAACGCCTTTGTGGTACAGAAACAAAAAGGGGGAGTTGTTGGCGCTTTAAGAGCCAAAGCTTCAGGAGGCTTCGGCCTTGAGCAATTAGGTCCTGACTTTGAGTGAAAAAAAAGAATAGAGAAACAAGATAAGAAATTTCTAATATAATTAGTCAGAAGCAAAAAGAATGCCTCATGAACAGGTGGATTTATCCAATCAAGTATTGTAACCAGGTGTGTGTAACGATAGCTTTTATCTAATAAAAATTTGTTATCATTTTAAGAGTATATGAGCAATTAGTAACAATAGCTTTAAGTAATGAAAAATTGTTTATGTATATATTATCAGTTTAAAAGTATATAAATATTTCTATAACTGATAAGTTAGGGTTTAAGTTTATGGCTTGTATTTTTGTTAAAAAACTTGTTTAACCATTATTATATTCATTTTAACAATTATTGTATTCAATTTTGTTGTACTTACCATGACACCTTGTATATTGCAATGTTTAACAAAAGTTTTTCTTTTTCTGCTTCCAAAAAGAAAAGAGGGGAATTGTGGGGAGTGTGGGAATGTGTCTTGGCATACCCTGAGAGAACTGTGGGAACTGAAGGGATACATGTCTGGAGATGTCTGGTGATGAGGAAGGAGCCTTGGAATGTATCCAAAGATGTCCCCTGGCAAGCAAACAGGAAGGGATGCAAGCAAAGTCCATCAGCCAATTAGGGGCGTGTGAACAGCTCGTGCTGCGAGTGAAGAGCCAATAACACGTGAACGGGTGTGGGTGGTTTCATTAGTTTGGGGTGTAAATATAACTGCATTAGAGCAAATAAATGGCTTCTTGCTTGATCATATCGACAGTGTGCAGAGTCCAGCACTGAGTTCCCGCACATTAGCATAGAGGCATTTAAGTTTGGCCCCCAGTGAAGTTGACTTTGCCTTGTTGGCTGGAGCAGCTGGAGTCCCAGTGCAGTGCTCTTCAGGCATGGACCTCCCAGAGTTACTACCAGCAGGCCCAGTTACATCCCCTTCCCCCTTCCAATCTAGTTTAAAGCTCTGTCAATGAGCACCAGGATCCTTTTCCCCTTCTGAGACAGGTGTGTCCCATCTGTTGTCTGTAGCCCTGTTGTTGTGGAAACCTCCCCATGGTCAAAGAAACCAAAACTCTGCCTGTGGCACCAGCCTCTAAGCCATGTGTTGATCAGGTGTGTAGCTTCCTGTGCCTATCAGTAAACCTCCCTGCCAGTGAAGGGATTGAGGAGAACACTACCTGTGTTCCTGATCCTGCAACCAGTCTCCCTAATGACCTGAAGCCCTTTTTAATCACTTGTGGACTTTTCTCTGTAATCTCATCACTACCAGCCTGGATGACCAAAAGCGAGTAGTAGTCTGAGGGCCACACCAGGCCAGGGAGGCAGCAGACTTCCCTGTGGGAGGGACCTGGTTAACATATGGGATTTGTGGGATCGCAGGATCTCCAGCCAGCACTGAGGGATTCTCGGGGAGAATCTCTGATCCCCAGACCGAAGAATTCAAGGCAAGATCCCTGGGACAAGTAAAAAGGCATTCTTTAATTTTCTTTAAAAGGTTAGTTGCCTGCCCATAAGGCGCAGGGAAAGCTGCATGGGGTTGGGCTATAAGGTACCTAAGGGAAAAGGTTGGTTTCCCGTCTGTAAGGAGCAGTGAAAGCCACACAGATTTGGGCTATAAGGGTACCAGGTTTGGAAACTTTCTGCAGAAAGGGTGGGTTAGAGTCCCACTGGAAAAGGTAAAAGGGATTAGAGTCCCTGACAGTGGGTTAGAGTCCCACTGAAAGAGGTATAAGAGGTTAGAGTCCCCGACATATTTGTGGCATAAGATGTTTGAGTCCCCATTTTTGTCAGGTTTTTGTCTATTTTTGTTGATCCTTTGTGTTGTTTAAAGAATGAGCTGAAATTGGTTACACCAGACATAAGGGGTTCGAGTCCTCAATGCTGTTGTGTTGTCTTTTGTACTGTTCTCTGTTTTGTGCTGTTTTTACTTTGTTATCTTGTGTTGCTCTCTATTTTGTTTCATAATGGGAAATAAGCCTTTGGTGGAAGGGGGGTGGATTTTGAAAGAAAAAAGAAATAAAAAAAAATCTCTGGGATGTATGTTGAAATACTGGGGAAAGATCGGGGGAGATCCACTTACTCAGAAACAGCTCATAGAGTATTGTAATCATTGGTGGCTGATGTATACTTTGGATAAGCAGGAAAAATGGCCAAAGAATGTAACTATAAAGTATAATACTATTTTACAGTTAGGGTTGTTTTGTAAGAGGGAAGCAAAATGGGATAAGATACCGTATGTTGATTTATTACCTGGGAAATAATTAGCTACAACCCACAAGCCTCCTCATCCTTGCCCCCAATCCTCTCCCCTATCCCCTAGGGGTGGGGGGGAACTGGGTGAACGGCTGTGTTGGCTGCTAGCCAAGGGCTAGCCCAGTGAAACTATCACAAAGGGTATTGATTTTGCCTTACCAGAATTGCTCTTTCTTTGAGCGTTACCTGCACTGGTTCTGCTGCTTTGGACCAACCTGGTACCTCACCAGCCCAGACCAAGGGTATGACGGCATCCTCTGCTTCTTGCGGAATCTCATTCCCTTTCGGAATGTGCTGTAACATAAAAATTTTCACCTCTATGGCCCTTGATTTAGGTACTAGCAACTGTATGTCTCCATCCTTAAAAATTAATTTGGCTTCCAATTTACTCCATAGAGCAATTCCCAATATGGGAATAGGGTAACCCGGTATATACAAAAATGTGTGTGTAAAAACACATGAGCCAAATCCACACTTTACTGGACAAAAGAAAGGCCTATAACACTGGAAGCAAGAAAAGGATTAGAGAAAATAATTGAAATATTTATGCAACATGGATTATTAGTAGAATGTGAATCTGAGTATAATACTCCAATCCTACCTGTAAAGAAACCAGGAAGTGGAGAGTACAGGTTGGTATAGGATTCAAGGGCTATAAATTCAATAGTGCAAGATACACACCCAGTGGTGGCCAATCCGTGCACTTTGCTAACAGCTTTAAAAGAAAAGCACAAATGGTTTACAGTATTAGATCTTAAGGATGCCTTCTTTTGCACACCTCCAGAGAAAAGCAGTCAGGCATTATTTGCCTCTGAGTGGGAAAATCCTACAACGGGATGGAAGATACAGCTCACATGGGAATTAGCTAAAGAGCTGGAAATTTGGAGAAGTAGCAATCCTGAGGGACTAATACTCTATTATGTGGATGACACACTACTGTCAGCAGAAACACAATCAGAATGCCTAAAAATGACTATTAGCCTATTGAACTTTTTGGGCCAAGGAGGCTACCGGGTGTCCAAAAGGAAGGCCCAAACTGGAAAAGAAATGGTAATTTATTTGGGCTTTGAAATCTTTACAGGGGTGTCTCAGATTGGGAACTGAACGGAAGGAGACAATCTGCCAGACACCAGAACCCAGGAATGCCAGAGAACTGAGAACTTTCCTTGGAATGGCCGTTTGGTGTCAACTGTTGTGGTGGTTTGGGTGGATTCACCCTCCCCCTCCTCGCCCAACGTGGGATTCCCAACTATGGACTTATGGTAAGACCTCTCCATGACACCCTGACAGAATCCAAAGGGGGCCCATTCCAGTGGACCCCACAATGTCGAACACCCTTTCAAAACATCACAAAGGCATTAATGTCAGCACTGGCACTGGGCCTGCCAGACCTATCAGAACCATTTGAACTATTTGTGCACAAAAGACAGCATCTGGCACTGGGGTGCTGACCCAAAGATTGGGGGAATGGAAAAGACAAAAAGACCTATAGGATGTGAATAAAGGATGGCCAGGATGCCTACGAGCTGTGGCTGCAACAGTTCTCTTGATATAAGAGGCCCAAAAACTGACAATGAGATAACAACTGACTGTTTATATCGGTATTGGAGCAAAAGGAGGGACGTTGGTTATCCCCTAGCAGAATGGTCAAGTATCAGGTTGTCCTCCTGGAACAGGATGATGTGAGGCTTAAGACAACCACTGTGATAAACCCTGCTATTTTCCTCCAGTCCAAAACTAAGGACCAGGAATCCTTAGAGCCTGACTGTTTGTGAACCATAGAACAGGTGTACACCAGTGGCACAGATCTCAAGGATGAAGCACTCACTGGCCCAGATCTGGAGCTGTACACTGATGGAAATAGTTTTCTTTTTGAGGGAAAGAGGATGCCTGGATATGCTGTTACCACCACCAATGAGGTAATTGAAGCTGAAGCATTGCCTGTAAGTACATCAGCACAAAATCAGAATTAATTGCCCTTCAGAGAGCTCTTGAAATATCTCAAGGAACGAAGGTAAATATATGGACTGATTCTAAATATGTCTTTGGGGTGGTACATGCTCATGGAGCAATTTGGACAAGCAGTACAGAAACCTGAGAAAGTGGCGATAATGCATTGCAAGGCTCCCCAGTTTGGAAATGCTGCAGCACGTGTAGGTAACAGATTGGCAGCCAAAACAGCAAAAGAGGTGGCAGAGAAGGGCATCCTGGTCTAATACCTGTAAGGGAGTTAAAACTGACATCTGGAGCACCAAATTATAGTAAAGCAGATAAAAAAATTGTCCCTAGTGTTAAAGGCAACTGAAAATGAGGGTGGGTGGTTGATAACCCCTGAGGGTCCAATTATCATTCTGCTACAACTGATGATTACAATAGTTGAAGAAAACCAGAGAAACACATTGGGAGAAAATTGCCAAGATGATAACAGAAAAATATGCAGTGTGTTTGAAAAACAACCCAGTAAACAGAAAAAGGCCTCCACCAGGTAAAACCAGGAGGGGAAGCACTCCTGGTGATTACTGGCAAATAGATTTTTCTGAATTGCCGAGACAAAATGGCTCGATACCTTTTGTACTGGTTGATACTTTAGCGGGATGGCCAGAAGCCTTTCCCTGCTGCACCAACAAAACTAAAGAAGTTGTTAAGTGTTTACTAAAGGAGATAATACCCAGGTTTGGGGTACCAATGGGAATGTCATTAGATAGAAGGCCTCACTTCATAGCAGAGATTTTACAACAAATCGGTACAGTTCTGGGAATAAAATGGGACCTACATACCCCTTGGAGTTTTAGTTCCCAGCATCACAATTATTGACAAGCCACCTTCACAAGGTGGAGGGGTAAGAAGTTTCCTTAAACCAACAAAGAGGGTCCATAATGAATGCTATAGCTGACAGGCTCTCTGAGTTACATAGGTTTGCAAGGTGGTTTTTCCCATGGCTTGGGGTAAGTGAATTAGAAAAAACTATAGTGAATATTTCAACAGTGATAGAGAACATTGAGAATAGAACCATTGATGCCATACAGGCTCTGCAAATTGAAGTATCTAGCCTGTCAAAGGTAGTGATCCAAAACAGGATGGCCCTTGATTTATTATTGGCTTCACAAGGCAGTGTTTGCCCAATCATAAACATGAGTTGTTGTGTGTATATGGATTAAAGTAGCAGAATCTCTATGGATTTGGGAGAGATCGGGAAACAAAAATTAATATTATATGGAGTTGCTAAAAGCAACACTTCCTGGGATTTTGAGGGAATTTGGCATAAACTAACTTCTTGGATGCCAAATTGGACTTGGCCAAAAAGATTATTTTTATCATAGCAGTATGTATCCAATGTTGTAACTGTTGCTCTAACCTTTCCTGGAAATATAAATTAATATGAGGGTTGTAGCTTAATAGCTGCGAACCCTCAAAAGAAAAGGGGGAATTAATACCAAAAGAACATCCCCTTCTGCTTAAACAATGTGACATTGAAAGTCAGTTACATACCAGCTAGGCCTCATCAAGTTTGTAGTCTAAAATAGATAACAGGAGACTTGAGGTGTCAAATCTTTGATGAGGTAGTGATGCTAGAATAAACCATTTTTGTGGAGACAGAAGTGTTGTAAACAGGCCAAAAGATGAACTAAGCAAGCATAGAAGAAAAATTCAACTAAAGGACACAGTGACAAAAGTTTCTATGGTCATCAGATGACCCCTGAAGATGACCAGTACACATGCAAAAAGGACATTTAAATGTATTAATGAGTTCTTGGAAATGTGATGAATACATTAATAATTGGAAAAGAAATGAATATGCAGGTTTTGATTGTACAAAGCTTTTGCAGAGGGACAAGTTAGTATGCACAACAGATGGAATGATCCCCAGTGCATCCGGTGCCATAGTAAAGAATGCCTGCTTTATAAAACTCCAAAAGGGGTCTTAGAGAGTTTATTCCAATCGGCTTTTTCGTTATCAACCCTCAATACCCTCTTGCTTCATCCTCACTCAGCAAAATGCAGTCACTCCTGGTAAGAGACTCAGTTTCTGTCTATCAGGGTCCCAGGCAATATTTTTCCTGAATTTTAACCAAATCAGCAGGGGAATAGGGGACAGTACAGGTGGTGACTTGTTGGGCTACTGCTGGGCCATCATCCACAGCTTCAGTTTTAATCAGAGATCACATTTTGACTTCTTCCCCTTCAGGAAGATACATTTCTCTCACATGTTCCAAATCTTTCAGAAGGTATAATTATTCTGACTCCTTTCCTCCACCAGAATTTACATCTATACCAATTTGGGAACAAACTTCATCTAATTGTTCCCTTAATATCATTTCATGCTCCAAAGCCTCCACCAAAAAAACCAAGAGAAGTTGGTAGCCATCATGCAGCAGGAAAACTATGGTATAGCAGCCGTCACAGAAACGTGGTGGGATTCCTCACATGACTAGAGTACTGCAATGGACAACTACAAACTCTTCAGGAGGGACAGGCAAGGAAGAAGAGGAGGAGGGGTAGCTGCATCCTCTCTGCTGTGTTGTATTTCCAACAGATATCTGTTCAAGTTGAAGTCCCCCACAAGAACAAGGGCCCATAATCACGAGACATCCCCTAGCTGCTTGTGGAATATTTCATCTACCTCCTCATCTTGGTTGGGTGGTCTATAGCAGACCCCCACCATGATATCTGCCTTGCTGGCCTTCCCCTTGATTCTTACCCACAGACACTCAACCCTGTCATCACCATCATTAACCTCCAGGCAATCAAAACACTCCTGACTGGCTCGCCATATCGAAAACCCAGCTACCAGGTTGCCAGGAGGCAATCTCGGAGGTTCCTGGAGTGTGTGGAAGACAACTTCCTGACACAGCTGGTGAGGGAACCAACCAGGGAAGGTGCCCCACTGGACCTGTTATTCACTAACAGAGAAGGACTGGTGGGTGAAGTGGTAGTTGGAGGCCGCCTTGGGTACAGTGATCACAAAATGATAGTTTTCTGTTCTTGGAGAAGGCAGGAGAGGGGTCAGCAGGACTGCCACCTTGGACTTCAGGAGGGCTAACTCTTCAAAGACCTGCTTGGAGGAATCCCATGGGCTAAGTCCCTGGAGGGTAGGGGGGCCCAAGAGAGCTTGCTCAAAATTGCCACATCCCTAAGAGTAAGAAATCTAGCAAAGGAGGCAGGAGGCCTGCATGGATGAGCAAGGAACTTCTGGAAAAGCTCAGTCAGACGAAGGAAGTCTAAAAAATGTGGAAAAAGGGACAGGCCACTTGGGAGGAATATAGGGACGTTGTCAGAGAATGCAGGGATGCAACAAGGAAGGCCAAGGCCTGCTTGGAATTAAATCTATCAAGTGATGTCAAGGACAACAGGAAGGGCTTCTTCAAGTACCTCAGCAGCAAAAGGAAGACTAGGGAAAATGTGGGGCTGCTGCTGAATGCGGTGGGTGCCCTGGTGGCAAAGGATACAGAGAAGGCAGAGTTACTGAATGTCTTCTTTGCTTCAGTCTTTACTGCTGGCCCTCAGGAATCCCAGGCCCTGGAGGTAGCGGAGAAAGTCTGGAGAGAGGAAGACTTTCCATTGGTCAAGGAGGATCGGGTTAGGGGCCATTTAGCCAAACTCGACACCCACAAATCCATGGGCCCCGATGGGATGCAATCTTGAGTGCTGAGGGAGCTGGTGGATGTTATTGCAGAGCCACTCTCCATCATCTTTGAAAGATCCTGGAGATCAGGATCGATAGCTGAGGACTGGAGTTAAGCCAACATCACTCCAGTCTTCAAAAAGGGCAAGAAGGAGGATCTGGGAAACTACAGGCCAGTCAGCCTTACTCCCATCCCTGGGAAGGTGATGGAACAGTTCATTCTGGAGGCCATCTCTAAGCACGTAGAGGACAAGAAGGTTATTGGGAATGGTCAACATGGATTCACTAAGGGGAAATCATGTTTGACCAATCTGATGGCCTTCTATGATGGCATGACTGGCTGGGTGGATGAGGGGAGAGCAGTGGATGTTGTCTACCTTGATTTCAGCAAGGCTTTTGACTCTGTCTCCCACAGCATCCTCATAGGTAAGCTCAGGAAGTGTGGGTTAGATGAGGGGACAGTGAGGTGAGTGAAGAACTGGCTCAATGGCAGAGCTCAGAGGGTTTTAATCAGCGGTGCAGAGCCTCAAGAGTCCTCAAGAGTCAGTACTAGTGTGATAGTTTCACTGGGCTAGGCCTTGGCTAGCAGCCAACACAGCCATTCACCCACTTCCCCCCCACCCCCAGGGGATAGGGGAGAGGATTGGGGGCAAGGATGAGGAGGCTTGTAGGGTGAGATAAGAACAGTTTAATAATAGAGAGAAAACTTAAAATAATACTGATATTAAAATAGAATCATAGAAGGGTTTGGGCTGGAAGAGACCTTAAAGCTCATCCAGTTCCAACCCCCCTGCCAGCAGCAGGGACACCTTCCACTAGACCAAGTTGCTCAAAGCCTCATCCAGCCTGGCCGAGAACACTTCCAGGGAGGAGCAGCCACAACTTCTCCGGGCAACCTGTGCCAGTGTCTGACCACCCTCACAGTGAAGAATTTCTTCCTCATATCTAATCTAAACCTCCCCTCTTCCAGCTTAAAGCCATTTCCCCTTGTCCTGTCATTAACTGCCCTTGTGAAAAGTCCCTCCCCAGCTTTCCTGTAGGCCCCTTCAGGTACTGGAAGGCCGCTATAAGATCTCCCCGGAGCCTTCTCTTCTCCAGGCTGAACAACCCCAACTCTCTCAGTCTGTCCTCATAGGAGAGGTGCTCCAGCCCTCGCATCATCCTCGTGGCCTCCTCTAGACTCGTTCTAACAGGTCCATGTCTCTCTTGTGTTGGGGGCTTGCGGTGGATTGGGTGGATTTACCCTTTTTGCTTGCAGCTTGCAGCCAAACACAGCCTGCTCTATCACCCTCCCCCCACCTCACCCAGGGAGTAGGGGAGAGAATTGGAAAGAAGGGCAAGGAGACTCACGGGTTGAGATAAAAACAATTGACTAATTAAAATGAAATGATGATGATGATAACACCAGTGATAACAGACTACACAAATGAGTGATGCACAGTGCAATTGCTCACCGCCCGCTGACCGATGCCCGGCCTGTGCCAGCCAGTGATCCCGGAGCCGAGACAGTCCTGAAACTGAAACCCTGGAAGAGTGAGCCCGAGCGATCCCCGAGAGAATACCCCTGTCTTCCAGTCAGCCCTGGTTAATGTACTGACATGACGGGATGTGATCTGGAATATCTCATGGGCACATCCCAATGCCAGTTTGGGCTTTGCTATTCACTGCGCTTCTCCCTCCCAGTCCTAATGCAGCTGTGAACGGCCAAACACGGTGGCCTTGAGCTCCAGCAGCAACTCACAACACCAGCACTGTTATCAATGTTCTTCTCATAATAAGTCTGAACTGAAACACTGACTAAAATACTAAAAAGAAAATTAACTCCATCGTAGCAAAACCAGGACAGGGCTCCAGAACTGGACACAGTACTCCAGGTGGGGCCTTACCAGAGCGGAGTAGAGGGGAAGAATCCCCTCCCTCGACCTGCTGGCCACGCTGCTCTTGATGCAGCCCAGGATACGGTTGACCTTCTGGGCTGCAAGCGCACATTGCCGGCTCATGTTGAACTTCTCGTCCACCACCACTCCCAAGTCCTTCTCTTCAGAGCTGGCCTCAAGCCACTCATTGCCCAGCCTGTATTTGTACTTGGGGTTGCCCCGACCCAGGTGCAGGACCTTGCATTTGGCCTTGTTGAACTTCATGAGGTTGGCACAGGCCCACCTCTCAAGCCTGTCAAGGTCCCTCTGGATGGCATCCCGTCCCTCCAGCGTGTCAACCGCACCACTCAGCTTGGTGTCGTCGGCAAGCTTGCTGAGGGTGCACTCAGTCCCACTGTCCATGTCACTGACAAAGATGTTGAACAGTACTGGCCCCAATACCGACCCTTGAGGGACACCACTCGTCACTGGTTACCACATTGAGCTGTTGACCACAACTCTGAGTGCGACCATCCAGCCAGTTCCTTATCCACCAAGTGGGCCATCCATCAAACCCACATGTTTCCAATCTGGAGATAAGGATGCCATGTGGGATGGTGTCAAACGCCTTGCACAAGTCCAGGTAGATGACATCAGTTGCTTTAGCTTTATCCATCAATGTTGGAACCCCATCATAGAAGGCCACCAGATTGGTCAGGCATGATTTGCCCTTGGTGAAGCCATGTTGGTTGTCACCAATCACCTTCTCATTCTCCATGTGCCTTAGCATAGTTTCTAGGAGGATCTGCTCCATGATCTTGCCTGGCACTGAGGTGAGACTGACCGGCCTGTAGTTCCCCGGGTCTTCCTTGTTTCCCTTTTTAAAAATGGGGGTGATGTTCCCCTTTTTCCAGTCTGTGGGAACTTCACCAGACTGCCAGGACTTCTCAAATATGATGGATAGTGGCTTTGCAACTTCATCTGCCAGTTCCCTCAGGACCCACGGACGCATCCCATCAGGTCCCATGGACTTGTGCACCTTCAGGTTCCTTAGGTGCTCCCAAACCTGACCTTCTCCTACAGTGGGTGGCTTTTCATTCTCCTGGACCCTTCCTTTGCTTTCTAGGACTTGGGCAGTGTGGCACGAGCCCTTGCTGGTGAAGACTGAGGCAAAAAAGTCATTGAGCACCTCAGCCTTCTCAATGTCCCGGGTGATAATGATAAGAGTAACAAAACATGCAAGTGGGTGACACCCAGTGCCATTGCTCACCCCCCTCCTGACCGAGCCCGGCCGGTTCCCAGATACCGATCCCGGAGGAGCGACAATCCCGAACTGAAACCGCAATCCCGGGAGAGCGAGAGCCCGAGCGAGAGCCAGAGAGAGCCAGAGAGGGAGAGCCCCTCACTAATGCACTGGGCATGACGTGATATGATATGGAATAGCCCATTGGCACATCTAACTGTCAATTAAGTTTATTAATTTAAATATTCCTCCCCCCTTAGATCTTGTGCTTGTGGACTGACAGAACACAAAGTCCTTCACTGCCAGCGACACAAATGCAAACACTGGGATGTTCTCAGTGTCGCTCTCACAACAAGTCCCAGGCTGGAAGCAAAACACAGCACAAATCTAGCTGCTGAAAAAGAAAAACAGCTCTGTTCCAGCTAAAAACCAGGACAGCTAGGTCCAGTCCTATTCAATATATTCATCAATGACTTGGATGAAGGGACTGAGTCTACCTGCAGGAAGTTTGCTGATGACACAAAGCTGGGAGGAGTGGTTGACACACCAGAAGGCTGTGCTGCCATCAGAGAGACCTGGACAGGCTGGAGAGCTGGGTGCAGAGGAACCTGATGAAGTTCAATAAGGCAAGTGTAGGGTCCTGCACCTGGGGAAGAATAACCCCAGGCACCAGGACAGGTTGGGGGTTGACCTGCTAGAAAGCAGCCCTGCAGAGAAGGGCCTGGGAGTACTGGTGCATGACCAGTTGACCACAAGCCAACAATGTGCCCTTGTGGTCAAGAAGGCCAATGGTATCCTGGGGTGCATTAAGAAGAGTGTGACCAGCAGGTCGAGGGAGGTTCTCCTCCCCCTCTACTCTGCTCTGGTGAGGCCACATCTGAAATACTGTGTGCAGTTCTGGGCCCCCCAGTTCAAGAGAGATAGGGGACTTCTGGAGAGAGTCCAACAGAGGGCTACGAAGATGATTAAGGGGCTGGAGCATCTTTCTTATGAGGAAAAACTGAGAGCTGGGTCTGTTTAATCTAGAGAAGAGAAGACTGAGAGAGGACCTTATAAATGTTTGTAAATATCTAAAGGGCAGGTGTCAAGAGGATGGGGCCAAACTCTTTTCAGTGGTGGACAGGGATAGGGCAAGGGGCAATGGGCACAAGCTGGAACACAGGAGGTTCCACTTAAACATGAGGAAAAACTTATTTTCTGTGAGGGTGATTGTCCTGATTTTTGCTAGGATAGGGTTAATTTTCTTCTCAGTAGTTAGGAAGTACTGCGTTTTGGTTCCAGTGAGGATTGGTGTGAGAACAATGTTGATAACTCCAAGGACACTGTGCTTGGGCAGTTTGCAAGAGCAGAGGACTGCAAGGGGGGAGTGGAGAAGAAAAGTGCAGTAGTTAGTAAAACCCAGAACTGACAGGTGGATGTGCCAATGAGATATTCCAGATCAGGTCACGTCATGGTCAGTATATTCACCGGGGCTGACCGGAAAGGGGGGATTCTCTCGGGAATCGCTCGGGCTCGCTTTTCTGGGATTGTGATTTTGGTTTTGGGGTTCCTTTTCGCTCCTCCGGGATCATTATCAGCAGGTGGTGAGCAACTGTACTGTGCATCACTCAGATATATATAGTTGTTATCATTGTTATTATTATTAATTTAATTTTATTTTACTCTAATTATTAAACTGTTCTTATCTCAACCTACAAGCCTCCTCACCTTTACACCTCAAATTCTCTCCCCAATTCCCTGGGTGGGGAGGGAAGAGGGCAGGGGGTTGTGAGTGGTTGTGTCTTGTTTGGATGCCAGCTAAGTTAAATTATCACAGTGACAGAGCACTGGGACAGGCTGCCCAGAGAGGTTGTGGAGTCTCCTTCTCTGGAGATATTCAAAACCCACCTGGATGCAGTCCTGTGCAACTTGCTCTAGGTGAACCTGCCTTGTCAGAGGGGTTGGACTAGATGATCTCCAGAGGTCCCTTCCAACCCCTACCATTCTGTGATTCTGTGATTGTGTAACCTCTTATATTTAACTCTTTGTACTGCCACCCATTAAACTCCCAAAACTCCACAGACCAAGAGTTTCCAAGTTTAAACTTTCTTTCTTTCTCTAAAACAGAGACAATCAGGCTTCCCAGGGAAGCCATAATGAGCCTAAAATTACATGGAACAGTTCCTTTTGTTAATCCTCTGAGGACTGTTTCTCCTTAACTCCTTTAAGGGAGGGGCCGCAGTACCAGCCTGGTCCCCACAATCGCTTTAGCACCAAAGAGGGGATCCAGTCCTTGATGCCAGTTTAGAAATGTCAAGTCCCACCTGAGAAGCAGGAGGAGAGTGACTAAAATTCTGTATATCCCCTCAGGCTAAATTAAGGTGAACTGACACTAAACAATCAGTTAAACGTTTTATTTATAATGGAAATTACCTGAACTTGGAAAATGCAAAAATATTGGCAATGTGGGTTCTTATTGGAAAAATCTATAAAAGAGGGAAGAGAAAAGAGAGACAGGAAAGGAAATAGATAAGGAAAGATATCACCACCCTTGGATCCCTGCAATGATCTGAAGATAGACAGGGCAGTCCTCTGGTGGTGGGCATGCATGCAGCAAGAGTGGTCGACCTCCAGTGGTAGGTGCGCACCTGGCTCCCCGCGTTTGTATCTTTTATACAGCCCCCACCTCTCCATTGAGGACTTATGTAACTCTTGGCCTACTGCATAGGTGTCACTATGAAGGGTGGTTATGGAGGATATTTTCTGGGGGTCTTGGTGGTTGTTGATCGCTTTCCTTCAATGAACTCTGTATGACCTTTGGCCATAGATGGCGCTGTTTTGCTCAGCATGTGTTGTGCCAGATGACGGGGCTGGCAAAAAGGACACAGACACAAACTTAATACTAGAAACAAACTTATTTCACTCTAGTTTAAAACGGGAGAAAAAAGCAGCAGCAGCAAGGTACAGAGTTAAACAGGGTAATGCACCTAATCATTACTGCATAGGAGAAAGCACAGTGATTAAGAAAGAAACATCACCAGTTCCCCAAATATTTATCATCATCCACATCCTGTACATCAGCTGGGGAACCCCATCACAGCGAAGGACTTGGAGAGCCCTTCCCCAGCAACTGGGAAGTCCTATGGAGTATGTCCACCCGTAGGTGAGGTCTGGTCTCCATCTTTGCTGTGAGAGGGTCCTGCTTTTATACCAGCTAACAAACAAATTACACAGACAGAAAGGCACGGGAACATCTGGTGGGTAAGTTTCCCTTCACACGGGCACATCCCAAATTTGGCCAGGATCTGAGACGTGTCTGAGAAGCTACTATTTTAGTATTCTGCACCTGGCTTTGAATTGTAGCAGGAAAAGTCTCAGTCTTATGTCATGCTGATGTGATACAGGTTGGGGAAAGAATCTCACAGTCACATTTCATGCTACTATGATACAGGTCAGGAAGTTCACTCAAAAGTCAACTTTAAGTTAAGGCTTATAATTTAAGCCTTTGTATATCAGCATGTCAGAACATAGAGCTGCACATCCTCAAACATGCCTTCTGCACCCAGCTAACTGCCTTCTACATATTGCTAACTGCTCCTCTTGTTGTTGCTTTGTTATGCAGAACTTCATGCTGTGCAGAACTTGCCTTGATACAATGTCTGAGAGATACCTTAACTTTTTCAATCTCTCACACAAGTCTCTCCATATTTATATTTTAACCACCATCCTCCATGTCAGAGCGGTTTTAATTGTTTGGTTTCCTTGATCATAGTGCAAGTTTCACATTTGTGAATAACCTGTGCAATAATGTCCATAGTTAAGTCCACCCCTCAATCACGAGCCCATCTATATGCAGCATCTCTTGATGAACTGAGGTGTCATGGGCCCAGCAAGCTAGAAATTTTTCACCCTTCTGTTGTCAGTCCAGGTCTACTTGAGACACTTTGATCTTGGCAGCCTGGTCCACCTGTTGGTTGTTTCGATGTTCTCCTAGAAACTATGCTAAGGCACATGGAGAATGAGAAGATGATTGGTGATGTCACCGAAATTGGGAAATAAACTTCTTAACACCAAAATGTAGTCTTAAGAAGCAGACATTCTTTATTACGGCGCCGGATGCACGGGGGATCGCTCCACCTATCGTGCATGCCGACTCGTCTCTCCACAAAAGCTTTATACTATCAAAACATGCATATTCATTACTTTTCCGAGAAGTCATTAACATATTAATTACATTTTCAGGAAATTATTAATATATGTAAATGTCCCTTTCGCATGTGCACTCTCTCTCTGGTGGCCGTCATCACTGTGTCCTTTGGTTGTACTTTCCCTTTGCGCATGCTCAGCTCTCTCCTGGGCCTGTCTCCAACACTTCTGTCTACCTTGTCCCAAGGAGTTAGCTCAACACGTTCTCTTGTCACATCCCAGTGGTCAGTAAAACAAAGAGTCTTAGTGCTTCTATGGACACTAAGGTCATAAATTTCCATTTCTGAAATTCTGTGATGAAGAGACATTGTTCTTAACTCCACTACTAAGTTAATGATTAGAAAAGGCCTGGGACTTGACAGTCTCTTCTCGGTGAGGTTTCTGTGATTACCTCATTCAAACTTAACAATCCTAACTTACACATTACGCTTTACAGTTTTCTACTTCTTTTAATCAAACCCAACTCTTCTATATGATCAAATTTTGGTTATTTTAGCAGAGTACTTGCAACAGTGACAACCAACATGGCTTCCCTAAGGACAGATCGTGCCTGACCAATCTGGTGGCCTTTTATGACAGGGTTACAACATTGGTGGACAAGGCTAAAGCAACTGATGTCATCTACCTGGACTTGTGCAAGGCGTTTGACACTGTACCGCATGACATCCTTGTCTCCAAATTGGAAACATGTGGGTTTGATGGATGGACCACTCAGTGGATAAGGAACTGTCTGGATGGTCGCACTCAAAGAGTTGTGGTCAACAGCTCAAAGTCCGAGTGGAAACTGGTGACAAGTGGTAACCAGTGACGAGTGGTGTCCCTTAAGGGTCCGTATTGGGGCAAGTACTATTCAACATCTTTGCTGGAGACATGGACAGTGGCATTGAGTGCATCCTCAGCAAGTTTTCTGACTGTGTGGTGCAGTTGACACGCTGGAGGGATGGGATGCCATCCAGAGGGACCTTGACAGGCTGGAGAGGTGGGCCTGTGCTAACCTCATGAAGTTCAACAAGGCCAAATGCAAGGTCCTGCACCTGGGTCAGGGAAATCCCAAACATAAATACAGGCTGGGCTATGAGTGGCTTGAGGCCAGCTCTGAAGAGAAGGACTTGGGAGTGGTGGTGGATGAGAAGCTCAACATGAGCCAGCAATGTGCGCTTGCAGCCCAGAAGGCCAACCGTATCCTGGGCTGCATCAAGAGAAGCGTGGCCAGCAGGTCGAGGGAGGGGATTCTGCCCCTGTATTCTGCTCTTGTAAGGCCCCACCTGGAGTACTGTGTCCAGTTCTGGAGCCCCCAACACAAGAGAGATGTGGACCTGTTAGAACGAGTCCAGAGAAGGGCCACGAGAATGATCCGAGGGCTGGAGCACCTCTCCTACGAGGACAGGCTGAGAGAGTTGGGGTTGTTCAGCCTGGAGAAGAGAAGGCTCCGGGGAGATCTTATAGTGGCCTTCCAGTACCTGAAGGGGCCTACAGGAAAGCTGGGGAGGGACTTTGGCCAAGGGCAGTTAATGACAGGACAAGGGGAAATGGCTTTAAGCTGGAAGAGGGGAGGTTTAGATTAGATAGGAGGAAGAAATTCTTCACTGTGAGGGTGGTGAAACACTAGAGCAAGTTGCTCAAGGAAGCTGTGGATGCCCCCTCCCTGGAAGTGTTGAAGGCCAGGTTGGATGAGGCTTTGAGCAACCTGATCTAGCGGGGCATGTCCTTGCTCATGGCAAGGGGGTTGGAACTAGATGATCTTTAAGGTCCCTTCTATCCCTAACTATTCTATGATTCTATGGTTCTATATTGTCCCTCATTATCTGGTAGTTCATTGTACAGTGGAGCCTCATCAGCTCATGTCACCTTCTCCTCAGGTGACATTCCAACATCTTTGCTTTCTGGCCAGTCCGTGATCACTTCCAGAATTCCTGGATGACCAGGGCTTCCCATTTGGGCCCATTGTATAATCAGTGTGACCCACTTACTCCATGTGGCATCAGTTGCATGATGTGCAGAGAGAACACCCAGCCCAGCACAGGCAGTTGGGATGCCAGTATGAGCTGTGCTTCAGTATCAATCACTACTGAAGCAGCTTGAACTCCCTCAAACGCTGCCAATATCTCTTTTTCAGTTGGAGTGTAGCAGGATTTGAATTCTTAGTATCTCCAACCCCAAAACCCTAGGGGTCATAGAATCACAGAACTTTAGGGATTGGAAGGGACCTCGAAAGATCATCCAGTCCAATCCCCCTGCCGGAGAAGGAACACCTAGATGAGATCACACAGGAAGGTGTCCAGGCAGGTCTTGAATGTCTCCAGAGAAGGAGACTCCACAACCTCCCTGGGCAGCCTGTTCCAGTGCTCTGCTACCCCCACAGTAAAGAAGTTTCTTCTGAAGTTTAAGCGGAACCTCCTGTGTTCCAGCTCACACCCATTGCCCCTTGTCCCACTATTGGTTGTCACCGAGAAGAGTCTGGCTCCATCCTCGTGACACTCACCCTTCAGATATTTATAAACATTAATATGGTCGCCCCTCAGCCTCCTCTTCTCCAAGCTAAAGAGGCCCAGCTCCCTCAGCCTTTCCTCATAAGGGAGATGCTCCACTCCCTTCATCATCTTGGTGGCTCTGTGCTGGACTCTCTCCAGCAGCTCCCTGTCCTTCTTGAACTGAGGGGCCCAGAACTGGACACAATATTCCAGATGTGGCCTCACCAGGGCAGAGCAGAGGGGGAGGAGAACCTCTCTTGACCTACTAACCACAGCCCTTCTAATGCACCCCAGGATGCCATTGGCCTTCCTGGCCACAAGGGCACAGTGCTGGCTCATGGTCACCCTGCTGCCCACCAGGACTCCCAGATCCCTTTCCCCTACACTGCTCTCTAGTAGATCATCTCCCAACCTGTACTGGAACCTGGGGTTGTTCCTGCCCAGGTGCAACACCCTACACTTGCCCTTATTCTATTGCATCAAGTTTTTCCCTGCCCAGCTCTCCAGCCTGTCCAGGTCTCTCTGATGACAGCACGGCCCTCTGCTGTGTCAGCCACTCCTCCCAGCTTGGTGTCACCAGCAAACTTGCTGCCAGTGCATTCAATTCCCTCATCCAGGTCATTGATGAATATATTGAACAGTACTGGTCCCAGTACCGACCCTTGAGGGACTCCACTAGACACAGGTCTCCAACGAGACTCTGCCCCATTGACCACCACTCTCTGGCTTCTTCCCACCAGCCAGTTCACAGTCCATCTCACTTCCTGATCATCTAATCCACACTTCCTCAATTTGGCAGGGAGGATGCTGTGGGAGACCGTGTCAAATGCTTTGCTGAAATCAAGATAGACCACATCCACTGTTCTACCATCATCCAGCCACCTGGTCGTGTTTTCATAAAAGTCTAGAAGGTTGGTCAAGCATGACTTCCCCTTGGTGAAGCCGTGCTGACTGCCCCTAATGACCCTCTGATCCTTGATATGCCTGGAGATGGCACCAAGGATGAGTCGTTCCATCACCTTCCCAGGGATGGAGGTGAGGCTGACTGGTCTGTAGTTACCCAGGTCCTCCTTCTTGCCCTTTTTGAAGCCTGCAGTGACATTTGCCTTCCTCCAGTCCTCAGGCACCTCTCCCGTTCCCCACGACTTAGCAAAGATGATGGAGAGTGGCCTAGCAATGACTTCAGCCAGCTCCCTCAGCACCCGTGGGTGCATCCCATCTGGACCCATGGATTTATGGATGTCCAGATTGCTTAAGTGGTCCCTGACCCAGTCCTCATCAACTGAGGCAAACTCCTCCATTGTCCTGACTCCCTCTGGGGTCTCCAGGGTACAGAGCTCCTCAAGACAGCTTCCGGCAGAGTAGACAGAGGCAAAGAAGGCATTCAATAGCTCTGCCTTCTCTGTATCCTCTGTCACCAGGGCACCCACCTCATTCATCAGTGGGCCTACATTGCCTCCAGTGTTGGCTTTATCTGACATGTATTTGAAGAAGCTCTTCCTGTTGTCCTTGACCCCTCTGGCAAGGTCTACTTCTAAGGAGGCCTTGGCTTTCCTAGTTGCCTCCCTACATCCTCTGACAGCAGCCTTATATTCCTCCCAAGTGGCCAGCCCCTCCTTCCATGATCTGTAAACTCTCCTCTTCCACTTGAGTTTGCCCAGCAGTTCCCTGTTTAACCAAGCAGGTCTCCTGGCTCCCTTCCCTGACTTCCTACGTGTCAGGATGCTCTGATCTTGAGCTTGGAAGAAGCAGTCCCTGAATGTTAACCAGCTGTCTTGGGCCCCTTTGCCTTCAAGTCCCCTGTCCCATGGGATTTCCCCTAACAATTGCTTGAAAAGGCCAAAGTTGGCCCTCCTGAAGTCCAGGGTTGTGATTCTGCTTGGAATTCTGTTCCTGCCACATGAGATCCTGAACTTCACCATCTTATGGTCACTGCAGCCCAGGCAGTCCTCAACCTTCACAGCCTCAACCAGACCCTCCTTGTTAGTGAGGATCAGATCCAGTGTCACTCCTCTCCTAGTTGGTTCATCCACCATTTGCATCAGGAAGTTGTCATCGATGCACTGGAGGAACCTCCTGGATTGAGGGTGGCTGGCTGAGTAGTCCCTCCAGCAAACATCAGGGGAGTTAAAATCCCCCACAACAACCAGGGCCTGTGATTGCGAGGCTGCTCTCAGCTGCCTGTAGAAGGCCTCATCAACTTCCTCACCCTGATCTGGTGGCCTGTAATAGACGCCCACAACAGTATCACCCATACCAGCCTGCCCCTTGATTCTCACCCACAGACTCTCAGCTCGCTCCTCATCCACCCCTGGACAGATCTCAATACACTGCAGTTGCTCTGTCACATAAAGAGCAACTCCAGCACCTCGCCTTGCTGGCCTGTCTTTCCTGAGAAGGACAGAGCCACCCATGGCCACATTCCAGTCATGTGAGCTGTCCCACCATGTCTCTGTCATTGCCACTAGATCATCATCCCCTGACCCAACACGGGTTTCTAACTCCTCCTGCTTGTTCCCCACGCTGCGTGCATTGGTGTGCAGGCATTGCAGGGAGCGAGCCGAGTGCACCAGTGTCATCCCAGGGGGGTGGGAGGCCTCCCGGCCTTCATCAGTTCCAGAGTGCTGCCCCACTGGTGCAAGCCCAGCTGTGACCCCTTCCCTCTTCCAATCTAGTTTAAAGCTCTCCAAATGAGCCCTGCCAATTCCTGCCCCAGCCTCCTTTTGCCCCTGTGAGATAAACCTTCCCCACACATCACTGTCTGGACTGGTGTCCTATGAAACCAGCCATGATCACAGAACCCAAAGCCCTGCCTGTAGCACCAGTCCTGGAGCCAGTCATTTATGGCTGAATTCTGCCATTCCATCCCACACCAGAACCCGAAAGTGGGAGGAGGGAAGAGAAAATCACTTGTGCCCCAGATCCTTTCAGCAGTTGTCCCAAGGCCTTGAAATCTTTCTTCACTGCCCTCAGACTACAGGATGCAGCTTCCTCCCCTCCTGTCTGGAAGATCAGCAGCGGGCAGTAGTCTGTTGGGTGCACCAGGTTGGGGAGTGCCCTGGTGATATCCCTGATCTGGGCTCCAGGAAGACTGCAAACTTCCCTATGATGAGGGTCAACCCTGCATATTGGGCCCTCTGTCCCCCTCAGAAGGGAATCGCCTACTACAATGACCCTTCTTTCTTTCCTGTCAGAGGCAGTCTTGAGGGGAGGAGTCAACCACCGCTTCCTATGTGACCTTGTAGGTGGACCTTGCACCACATCCTCACCTACCTCTCCTTCAAGATGCAGGGCCCCAAACCTATTACAGAGGGACACCTGAGGGGGCAAAGCAGGTAGGGAAAGAGGTCGCCCATGATATCGAACTGGGACTTTCTTCCAGCCCTCCTCATCTCCCTGGTCCCTTGCCTCTGCCTGACAGCAACAGGGCAGGGGCTGCCTCAGGTCCCCCCCTCTGCCTGACAGGGTGGGGGTTCCATCACCTTTTGGGGGTATCCTCCTGGGGCATTTCTGACTGGCACACCAGGGAATTACTCCACAAGTCAATCTCCTTCTCAAACTCCCTGATGGTCCTCATTCTCTCTACCTCCTCCTTAAGTTTCACCACCATGCTGAGCAGATCAGCCACCTGCTCACACCTCACACAGGTGGAGTGCCTCCCTTCCTCCCTCCCCCGGCAGCAGAAGGCTCTGGCACTCCCTGCAGCCACTGTTTGGGGCAGGCCCTCTGCCTGGGTCGTCACAGTCTTTTTGTTACAACCTCTCTGCCTGGAGGACACCATAGTCAGAGGCAGCCTGAGACATTCAGAGGCAGCCTGGGACCTCATCTACCCTATTGCAAATTTTCAGCGCCTCAAGTCTCCCTATTATTTATTTTAGACTACAAACTTGACTAGGCCAAGCTGATATGTAAATAACTTTCAAAGTCATATTGTTTAAGCAGAAGGCTATGTTTTTAGGTATCATTGTGCCCTGGTTTTTAGCTGGAACAGAGCTGTTTTTCTTTTTCAGCAGCTAGATTTGTGCTGTGTTTTGCTTCCAGCCTGGGACTTGTTATGAGAGTGACACTGAGAACATCCCAGTGTTTGCATTTGTGTCGCTGGCAGTGAAGGACTTTGTGTTCTGTCAGTCCACAAGCACAAGATCTAAGGGGGGAGGAATATTTAAATTAATAAACTTAATTGACAGTTAGATGTGCCAATGGGCTATTCCATATCATATCACGTCATGCCCAGTGCATTAGTGAGGGGCTCTCCCTCTCTGGCTCTCTCTGGCTCTCGCTCGGGCTCTCGCTCTCCCGGGATTGCGGTTTCAGTTCGGGATTGTCGCTCCTCCGGGATCGGTATCTGGGAACCGGCCGGGCTCGGTCAGGAGGGGGGTGGTGAGCTATAACATTGGGTGTCACTCATTTGCATGTTTTGTTACTCTTATCATTATCACTGCTATTTTAATATCAGTATTATTTTAAGTTTTCTCTCTATTATTAAACTGTTCTTATCTCACCCTACAAGCCTCCTCATCCTTGCCCCCAATCCTCTCCCCTATCCCCTGGGGGTGGGGGGGAAGTGGGTGAACGGCTGTGTTGCCTGCTAGCCAAGGGCTAGCCCAGTGAAACTATCACACACTGTTAGGGACTTCATCAGGTTGGTTAAGTTAGAGGAAGTGTCCTGTGTAAGATACAAAATCTCAATATTAGAGGATGGAAGAAAAGTGATTAAAGCACAATTGGAACAAAGCGTGGATTTCATGCTATGGAAAAGAGTGGTGGGACTAGAAGGCATTTGTTCTAGTCTCATTCATATTCTATGGACTCAGGTAGTCAAAGTGCATTTTACATAAATATTTTTTTTTGGTAAAAGTTGATCATTAATGGCATAGAAGAAAGGCCTCTGAATTATTCTTGATTATAAGACCTTAGAGTTCCCTTCTTTTCAATTAGGTTTAAAATTCCACTGCACTGTTCTGATTATTTTCTTTTTATGTGGGAAACACATTTCTCAGATATAAAGAATCAATCTGAAACTGAAGGACTTGGGGGGGGGGGGCAGGGGCACGATTTAAAATGGCAATGCTCACGCCATAGCAACCAACTGGGGAATAAGCCAGGCCAACCAGAGCAGCAACAAATGTTCCTTAGCTGCCTCCCAAGGCCACCTCAAGTGTATGTATACCAATGCACACAGCCTGGGGAACAAACAGGAGGAACTGGCACTTCACGCCCAGTCAAAAAGTTATGATATCATAGGAATAACTGAAACATGGTGGTAAAACTCACATGACTGGAAGATCATGATGGATGGCTATAGGCTGCAACGAAGCTGGTGAAGAGTCTGGAGCGCATGTCTGATGAGGAGCTGCTGAGGGAACTGGGGTTGTTTAGCCTGGAGAAAAGGAGGCTCAGGGGAGACCTTATTGCTCTCTACAACTACCTGAAAGGAGGGTGTAGAAAGGTGGGGTCAGTCTGTTCAACCAAGTAACAAGTGAAAGGACAAGAGGAAATGGCCTCAAGTTGTGCCAAGGGAAGTTTAGACTGGATATTCGGAAGAATCTATTTACTGAAAGGATTCTGAGGCATTGGAAGGGGTTGCCCAGGGCAGTGGTGGAGTCCCCATCCCTGGAGGGATTGAAGAGTCGTGTAGACATAGTGCTTAGGGATGCGGTTTAGCCAGGGACTTGTCAGAGTTAGGTTAATGATTTGACTCAATGATCTTAAAGATCTTTTCCAACCTAGGCAATTCTGGGATTCCGCAATTCTGTAAAGATAGGCAGGGAAGAAGAGGAGGAGTCCTGCTCTATGTTAAGGAGAACTTTAAATGTATAGAAGTCAACTACAGCGATTGTGGAAGCACTGTCGAATGCCTCCCGGTCAAGAACAGAGGGGTCATCTTCAAGGAGGATCTTATAGTAGGCATCTGCTACTGACCTCCAAACCAAGGCAATAAGGCCAATGAAGCAATATTTGGGTCACTTAAGCAAGCTTCAGGTAAACAGAACCTGGTTGTTGTAGATCACTAAGAGATATTGTACAATCAGAGGCTTTAGCAGAAGCAGTGAGGGTATTGAAATGGCTCAGGCACAGCTTAGGCCCTTGACATGAGTCAGGGTGGATTAACAGAAGTCTCCAGGATACTTACTTGCCTTTGGGAACTTCAGACAAACAACCTTAACTAAGCTGGGAAAAAGAAGGGAGCTGGTAACCGCAAAGCAAGGAGTATCCTGTTGACGTCCTTGGGACGTGAACAGAGCAACACCACCTGTTATAACAAAGAGAAAGTTCCCAGGAAAATTAATGAGCCAATCAGTGTGGGTCTTTGGGAATATGCATGGGCTTGATTAACCACTGTATATAAGGAGCACGTATGTAATCAATGAAGGAAGCTTGCTGATCACTCATATTGAGCATCCGGGTTTTCCCTCCGTCGTGACACCTGGTTCTTACGGGTGACTTCAATTATCCAGACATTTGTTAGATAAACAATATAGCAGCTCACATAAGTCCTGGGTTTTGCTAGGATAGGGTTAATTTTCTTCTTAGTAGCTAGAAAGCGCTGTGTTCTGGTTTCAGTGAGGATTGGTATGAGAAGTTTGATAACTGTACAAGGACAGTAGCTTGGGCAGTTTGCAAGAGCAGAGGACTGCAAGGGGGGAGTGGAGAAGAAAAGTGCAGTAGTTAGTAAAACCCAGAACTGACAGGTGGATGTGCCAATGAGATATTCCAGATCAGGTCACGTCATGGTCAGTATATTCACCGGGGCTGACCGGAAAGGGGGGATTCTCTCGGGAATCACTCGGGCTCGCTTTTCCGGGATTGTGATTTCAGTTTCGGGGTTCCTTTTCGCTCCTCCGGGATCGTTATCAGTGGCTGGTGAGCAATTGTACTCTGCACCACTCATATATTTATATAGTTGTGCTTATCTCAGCCTACAAGTCTCCTTACCTTTACCCCTCCAATTCTCTCCCCTTTTCTCAGGGTGGAGAGGAAAGGGGGTGGGGGGGGCTGTGAGTGGCTGTGTCTTTTTTTGGCTGACAGCTAAGTTAAACTATCACAACATGTCATCCATCAAGTTCCTGGAATGCGTAGAGGACTGCTTCCTCATACAAATGTTAGTTGTGCAAACCAGGAATGAGGCACTGCTAGACTTCCTACTCAGAAACTAAGAAAACCTGCTTTATAATATCTTGGTTAGTAATAGCCTTGGCTGCAGTGATCACAATATTCTGAAATTTGGGATCCTGCTGAGCACACTGCGAATTAGTACTAAGATAAAGGTTTTAGATTTTAGAAGAGCAAACTTCTGCTTGCTCAGAGCTCAGTTGGGAGGGATTCCGTGGGAAGCTTCTATGGAGGAGCTAGTGCGTGCTGGGAGTTTTTCAAGAACGCTCTCCTGGAAGCACAAAAGCAGTTCATCCCATTTAAAGGAAAGGGAAGTAGGCAGAGCAAGAGACCCCCTTGGCTTAACTGCGAGCTTCTGAGTCTGTTCAAAACCAAAAGAGAAGCGTACCAGAGATGGAAAAGCAGATGAATATCCATTGAGAACTACAAGGGCATGCAGTTGGAAAAGCAAAAGCTCAGCTCAAATTGAAATTGGCCAGAGATGTCAAAAACTACAAGAAAGGATTCTTCAGATAAGTAAACAACAAGCAGAAACAGAAGGAAAATATTGATCCTCTGTTAAACAGGAGAGGTGAATTATTCACCAACAATGCTGAAAAGGCAGAAGTTCCCAACAGTTTTTTCACCTCTGTCTTTACTAGTACTGTTGGGCCCCAGGCCTTGCGAACAAAAATCCAGGTTGATGCAGAGACCCACCATCAGTGAAGGAATAAGAGTTGATATGTGAACTATTACAGGAGCTTGACCCCTACAAATCGATGGGCCTTGACAATATCCACCTGAGAATGTTAAGAGAGCTCGCTGACATCATTGCAAGGCTGCTCTCCATAATCTTTGAGAAGTTGTGGAGATCTGGGGACATCCCAGAAGACTGGAAAAAGGCTAATGTCACCCTCATCTACAAGAAGGGCTTAAAGGAGGATCCAGGAAATTATAGGCCCATCAGTCTTACTTCAGTCCCTGGGAAAGTTATGGAATTAATCCTCTTGGGAGCTATTACAAGTCAAATGCAGTATATGATTGATAAAAGTCAGCACAGATTCACCAAGGGCAAATCGTGCTTGACAAACCTGATCACCTTCTATGACAAAGTAACCCGTTCGGCTGATGTTGGGCGAGCAGTTGACATTGTCTATCTGGACTTCTCCAAGGCTTTTGATACAGTGTCCCATAGCCTCCTCCTAGAGAAACTGATGAGTTATGGTCTAGGCAAGTGATCTGTGAGGTGTGTGGGGAACTGGCTGACAGGCTGCACTCAGAGGGTGGTGGTAAATAGCTCCTTTTCAAGCTGGGAACCTGTCACAAGTGGGGTCTTCCAGGGATCGATATTGGGCCCAACGCTGTTTAATATCTTCATAAGTGATCTGAATGATGGGGTTAAGTGTACCATGATAAAATTTGCTGATGATACCAAACTGAGTGGGGAAGTGGATACTTCAGAAGGGAGAGCCACCCTGAAGGAAGACTTGGATAGGCTGAAAGAGTGGGCTAACAAGAACCTTATGAAGTTCAACAAAGACAAATGTAAGGTCTTGCACCTGGGAAAATATAATCCAGGAGCGCAGCACAGACTGGGATCTACCCAGCTGGAGAGCAACTCTGTGGAAAGGGACCTGGGGGTCCTGGTGGACAACAAGCTCAATATGAGTGAACAGCGTGCTGCTGCAGCAAAGAAAGCCAACAGGATGCTGGGTTGCATCAAGGGCATGACCAGCAGAGAGAAAGAAGTCATTATCCCACTCTACTCAGCACTTGTTAGGCCACACCTGGAATACTGTGTTCAGTTTTGGTCCCCACTATACAAAAAAGATGTGGACAGGTTGGAGAGGGTCCAAAGAAGGGCCATGAAGATGATCAAAGGACTGAAAAGCTTGCCATATGAGGAAAGGCTGAGAGAACTGGGTTTGTTCAGCCTTGAGAAAAGAAGGCTTAGAGGAGACCTTATCACCATGTTCTAGTATTTAAAGGATGTCTACAAAGAAGATGGAGACTCCCTTTTTACAAGGAGTCACATAGAAAAGACAAGGGGTAATGGGTACAAATTACACCTCAGGAGATTCTGATTGGACATGTGGTAGGTTGGCCTTGGTTGGATACCAGATGCCCACCAAAGCCCACTCTATCACTCCCCCTCCTCAACTGGGCAGGGGTAGAAAAATATAACGAAAGGCTCGTGGGTGGAGATAAGGACAGAGAGAGATCACTCACCAGTTACTGGCACGGGCAAAACAGACTCGACTTGGGGGAAAAAACATGCTTTGGCATGGGTCCTTTCCATGGTGTGCAGTCCTTCAGGAAGGGACTGCTCCAGCGCGGGTCCCCCACGGGGTCACAAGTCCTGCCAGCAAACCTGCTCCGGCTTGGGCTCCTCTCTCCACAGGCTACAGGTCCTGACAGGAACCTGCTCCAGCGTGGGCTTCCCACGGGGTCACAGTCTCCTTCGGGCATCCACCTGCTCCGGCGTGGGGTCCTCCACGGGCTACAGGTGGTCATCTGCTCCACCATGGACCTCCATGGGCTGCAGGGGGACAGCCTGCCTCACCATGGCCTTCACCACAAGTTGCAGGGAAATCTCTTCCCCCTTTTTTTCTCAATTCTGTTCTCCCAGAGGCGTTACTGATGGGCTCGGCCTTGGCCAGTGCCAGGTCCGCCTTGTAGCTGGTGGCATTGGCTGTGTTGGAAATGGGGGAAGCTTCTGGCAGCTTTTCTCACAGAAGTCACCCCTATGCACCCTCCCCCCCCCGCTACGAAAACCTTGCCACGCAAACCAAATACAGGACACAAGAGGAAAAAATTTCACAGTGAAAACAAGCAACCATTGGAATAATCTCCCCAGGGAAGTGGTGGATTCCCCTACATTAGACACTTTTAAGATTCAATTGGACAGGGTATTGGGCCATCTTGTCTAGACTGCTTTTGCCAAGAAAGGTTGGACCAGATGATTTTCGAGGTCCCTTCCAACCTGATATTCTATGATCTGGACCCTTTGTTTCTGCACTTAATGAGCACTACATTTTGACAACTGAATAGCAAGCAAATAGAGCTAGACCAGTTTCTTACTTAGACTACAGTCCTGCAATTAGTTCCACATGGATTAATCTCTGCACTAGTACAAAGCCTCACTGATATTAGTAAGGGTTTCTGAGGTTACTATAGGAACTAGTCCTTATGCTGTGCTATAAGGTCCACTACTGTCCAAGCAGCACAAAGTGTCCTAAGAGAAAATCAGGGCCTGAGTAGATGGCTGTTTGAATTAATATTATTGGTAGTGAGAATAGGTTTCTGAAGTTCCATGTAAACCTGTTGAGCCAAAAATTATTCCTTTTTTTTTTTTTTCATTCTAATGTGCTCTGCACATAATTACAAGGTTGCCCAGCACTGCAGTTTACTACAAGAATTTCTGCTATGTGAAAAAAATGTGCCAAGGTAGTGTATTCTGGTGAACTGGGTTGATGCTCGAAAGTTACTAATTCTTCAGTCTTAATCTTAGCACTGCTATTAATTTATATGCAGTCATGCCTAAGACATAATAACCTT
The DNA here is from genome assembly GCA_907165065.1 of Caprimulgus europaeus. Next base: position 901,056 of record OU015537.1, read on the forward strand.
TCTCTGACTCAGTTTGCCTACTTGTAAAATAGGTATAGTAGTAGTTGCTTCACAAATCTTTTTGAAAATTAATTGTGTTCTCATAGTGAACTTAGCAGTGCAAGGAATTTAACCAAATTATTTCCTCTTTCTAATCTGTGATAATGAAAGCAGAACAGCATGATTTTACCAGTCTCTCTTCATTTTAGAATATATGGAGATGAGACTTTATTTTCCAATCTGAGTTTAAATACCTGGATACTGGATATTACATCCTGTCTGTCAAAGTTTTATTAACAAAAATGACGAACTTGAAACACAAAAGTCAAACCTGGCAAGACAGATTTGATTTCTTTGAATTCACTTTTCAGAGCCAACATTCACAGGTTTTAAATAGTGAGATAACAGCATACAATGATGATTTAAAGATAGACACAATGACAAGGTGTTGTGACGGGGGAAAAATCCGGACGCTCAATATGAGAATCATCAGACTTCCCCATTTATTGATCACACACATGCCTCTTATATACAGCTGCTAACCAAGCCCACACACATTCCCAAAAATCCACACTGATTGGCTCATTCATTCTCCTGAGAACTTTCTCTTTGTTATAACAGGTGGTGGTGTTTGTTCAGCTGAGCTTCAAAGGGCAACAACAGAATACTCCCTTTTTTCCCAGCTTGATTAGAATTGTTTTGTCTGCAGTTCTCAAGGAGAGCAGGCCTCCTGACTTATGTCAAGGGGCCTAAGCCATTTCAATGATTTACAACAACAAGGTATCAAACTAAAATCAGGAAGACCTGATAGGAGGTACTAAATCTTTGGAAGATGTGCAGTATTTCAACAACCATCCACATCTGTGTGTGTGGTAAGAGTTCAAGATCAAGACTGAGAAGATAACATACTAGAGATGGCCTTCTTCAGTAAAAGTTTCAAGTTTCAAGTTTCTGATTAATTCTGAAAATTGTAATGAAACAAAGCCTTGTGTGAAACGTTCTCCCACAACCTGTTGTGCAGGTTTCTGTCTGTTGGCGCTTTAAGAGCTGAAGCTACAGGCAGCTTCAGCCTTGAGCAATTAATTCCTAACTTTGAGGGAAAAGTAAAGCAAAGCGAGCTAACAAGCAAAGAATGTGCATGAGACAAGATAAGGGATGATTATGTGCTGTAATCAGTAACCAGTCAGAAGTAAAAGAATGGCTCACAAACAGGTGGATTTATCCAATCAAGTATTGTAACCAGGCGTGTGAACAGTAGCTTCTAGCCAATGAAGAGTTGTTTATGTGTGTGTGTGTGTGATAGCAGCTTAAGAGCATGTAAGTGATCGTGTAACCAATAATAAAGGTCTCCAGCAGAATTCACATTGAATCGTGTGGAGTCTGTGATTCGTCACTCTCGCATCTGTCTACCCTCTAAAACATAAAAGAACAAGTAATCTAAATTTTTCAGAGCCTGGCTTCTCAAATGATGAATGGTGTACCATTTCTGCATGGCAGGAAAGAGTAGATTTCTTGAAATAATCTGATAGGCTTTTTCTGAACAAAAATCAGTCATGCTTGTTTAAGTTAAGGAGATTAATCCTGTACATGTGTATAGTTATATAACCATATTGCTGAATAATTTATACAGTTCATAATGAAGAAGCAAATCAGGCTAGACTTATAAAAATAATTTTGAGGTATACTAGTCAGTGATACAGTCAAATTTATGGAAAATGTGATTTTGCAGATAATCCTGATGACAATCAGAACAATGCTTGAACTAAATTATTTTATTGCCTTTTTACACCAATGTGGATGTTGAAAATAAAATTCAATTTATATGAATACAGTGAAGAGGTGCTTTAAAACTTGAAAGGAACAGAAGGCAAAAATAATTCTGACAGTGATAGGAATGGGATGGAAATGACAAAAATGGCAGACATGATTTGCGATTGCTTATTCCTAAAACAGGAAGACATTTTTGAATTAGCCTAAGGTTTTCATTTTTAGATACTGCAGTACCAGAAAGGGAACATTAAAGTCTTCACATCAGTCTTTAAAAACTATGGGTACATCTTTAATTGCTAAGAAACATATATCATTCTATATCAAATTACTTAAAAGGATTAACAGCAAAGTGTGATGAATTGAGTATTAAAATCAAGGTCTGAAACAGCAAGAAAAAAATAATAGAATCATAGAATAATTTGGGTTGGAAGTGACCTTTAAAGGTCATCTAGTCCAACCTCCCCTGCAATGAGCAGGGACATCTTCAACTAGATCAGGTTGCTCAGAGACCCGTCCAGCCTGACCTTGAACGTTTCCAGGGATGGGGCATCTACCACCTCTCTGGGCAACCTGTTCCAGTGTTTCACCATCCTCATTGTAAAAAATTTCTTCCTTACATCTAGTCTGAATCTACCCTTTTTTAGTTTAAAACCATCACCCCCTGTCCTATTGCTACAGACTCTACTAAAAAGTCTGTCCCCATCTTTCTTATAAGTCCCCTTTAAGTATTAAAAGGTCACAATGAGGTCTCCCTGGAGCCTTCACCAGCACCCCCAAGTCCTTTTCAGCAGGGCTACTCTCAATGCCTTCATCCCCCAGCCTGTATTGATACTGGGGATTGCCCTGACCCAGGTGCAGGACCTTGCACTTGGCCTTGTTGAACCTCACGAGGTTCACATGGGCCCACTTCTTGAGTTAGTCCACGTCCCTCTGAATGACATCCTGTCCCTCAGATGTGTCAAATGTATCACTCAGCTTGGTGTCATCTGCAAACTTGCTGAGGGTGCACTCAGTCCCACTATGTCATTGATGAGAATATTAGAGTACTTGTCCCAATACAGACCCCTGAGGGACACCACTTGTCACCAATCTCCATCTGGACATTGAGTTGTTGACCACTACCCTCTGGGTGTGACCATCCAGCTAATTCCTCATCCACTGAACAGTCCACCCATCAAATCCATATCTCTCCAACTTAGAGAGAAGGATGTTGTGGGGGACTGTGTCAAAGGCCTTACAGAAGTCCAGATAGATGACATTGCCCACTGATGTAGTCACTCCATCATAAAAGGCCACTAGGTTGGTCAGGCAGGACTTGCCCTTGGTGAAGCCATGTTGGCTGTCTCAAATCACCTTCCTGTCCTCCACGTGCCTTAGCATAGCTTCTGGGAGGATTTGCTCCATGATCTTCCCGGGCACAGAGGTGAGGCTGACAGGTCAGTAGTTCCCAGGGTGCTCCTTTCTACCCTTGTTAAAAATGAGTGCAATGTTTCCCTTTTTCCAGTCACCAGGGACTTCACCTGACTGCCATGACTTTTCAGATATGATGGAGAATGGCTTGGCAACTACATCAATCAATTTCCTCAGGACTCAGGGATGCATCTCATCAGGTCCCATAGACTTATGTATATTCAGGTTCCTTGGGTGGTTACAAACTTCATCTTCTCTTATAGTGGGGGGGAATTTTGCTCTCCCAGTCCCTGCCCTGCAGTCCATCCACTCAAGAGGTGTGGGAAGAGAGACTGTGTTGTAGATCACTAAGAGATATTTGTACAATCAGAGCTTTTAGCAGAAGCAGTGAGGGTATTGAAATGGCTCAGGCCCTAACTTAGGCCCCTTGACATGAGTCAGGGAGGATTAACAGAAATCTTCAAGAGGCCTACTCTCCTTGAGAACTTCAGACAAAACAATTCTAATCAAGCTGGGAAAAAAGGGAGCTGGAAATCGTGAAGTAGGGAATATTCTGTTGTTGTCCTTGTAAGCTCAACTGAACACCACCACCTGTTATAACAAAGAGAAAGTTCTCAGGAAAATTAATGAGCCAATCAGTGTGGGTTTTTGAGAATATGCATAAGCTTAATTAACTGCTGTATATAAGAAGCATGTGTGTAATCAATAAATTGGAAGCCTGATGATTTTTTGCATATTGAGCGTCCGGGTTTTCTCTCCGTCGCGACAAGACTGCCAGAGAAGACTGAGGCAAAAATGTCATTGAGTACATCAGCCTTCTCCTTGTCTGTTCTTACCAGTTTTCCAGTCTTGCTCCAGTAGTTCCCAGGGTGCTCCTTTCTACCCTTTTTAAAAATGAGTGCAATGTTTCCCATTTTCCAGTCACCAGGGTCTTCACCTGACTGAGAGTGGCTTGGCAATTACATCAGTCAATTCCCTCAGTAATAATACTTTTATGCTATTCAGTTTTTTAGGAATAGATTAGTTATGGAGCTATTTATTCTTTTTTGTTTGGTTGTTTTTTTACAAAACAGTTTGTAAAAACAAAATTCTAGTGATCTACCAGAGTATCATAAATTTATATATAATTTCCTAAACTGAACTTGAAATGAATTTTTAAATCTTCCATGGAGAAAATGAAGTAGTTCTTAACTGTACTACAAAATGCCTTGTTCTTACAATGGTGTAAAACTGTTTCACATGATTCTTTATGTTGCAAAGATGATATAAGTTGCACACCTACACATGGGTTTAAAACACCACATCAGTGAAAAAAAAAGAACCATAACTCTTAGAAGATGAGAGATGGGGCTTTACCCACATCTAAGTGCTCATTCAAGAACTTTAGGGAAGTTTAAGTCTATTCTCCTCTTTGGCCTACATATAAGAATTAGATAAAAAGATTTAATAGAGAAGGATTGTTTTTTTTCACTACTTCAAATAACTGATAATTTTAAGAGAATAAAGAAGCTCCTAAAATTCACATGATGTTTTTAAGTGAACAATAGCAGCAGTTTTATTAAACAAATGAAGTCTCAGTTTTTAAAATGAATCCTTATGAGCTTCAGTTCTCTATTTCAGAAACACACAGGAATCAAGATCACAACAATAAGGCTGTAACTTCTCTAGTGATAATAAATGCTTCAAGTTGCCAGCAAAATCACAATCATTCTTAATCTCTTTCTTTGCTCGCCACAAGAACCACAGACTTACCAATTCACTTGCATGCTTTTGATTTTGATCTTATTTTTTTTTCATAATTTTATCTTGGATCTTCCCTCACACTCCACCACACCCCCCCTCCCTCCTTCCTTGCTTTCTGATTTTCCTTATATTCTCATTGAACCATTTTGATGAACCGAAACATACCTATGCCAGAACTGGGTGATGGAACATAACTCATGTGGCAGACTGTTAAAAGATTTTAAAGATTCTTTTTTATCTAGAATTTTGCTGGCACATGCAAGCAACCTGGACAGACTGAGAGGAAGGATTTTCCATTGTAGAATACAAGACTGTTACCATATCGGTTGTAAGTATTACTGGAATAATTTATGTATGTTTGATTTATCTTTTGGTGATTTTGTTAGTTTAGCCACTTCATCCCTAAAAACCTCCATATGACTACATAGATGGAACTTTCCATCTATTTAGTTTACTGGTCAACAGTCTCTTTCAACACATGAATCTCAAAAGGTGTTTTATTTCAGTTGATTTAAAAGAGGTCTGATATAAGCCTTTCCATTGCCTAACTTTTTGTGTGTTAAGTCATTTGAAGGATACAGTGGGTGGTCTGTGATTCTGAAAATGTAGCATAGAGGATTAATTTAGATGTAGCCTCCATATAGGTTATGATAACTCTCTTCTCACTGTTAGACATTATTCAGAATGGCAGAATTTCCCTACCTTAAAGGTCATAAAAATGGCAAAGGGAAACTGACACCTGAATACTTAATTATACAGTAAGTACCTGAGTCCAAATTGTGTCCTTCAAAGTACCTCTAGATAAAACACTTGAGTTGTGGAATATCTATATAGTTGATTTTGATAGTTTCACTGGGCTAGCCCTTGGCCAGCAGCCAACACAGCCATTCACCCACTTTCCCCCCCATCCCCAGGGGATAGGGGAGAGAACTGGGGGGCAAGGATAAGGAGGCTTGTAGGTTGAGATAAGAACAGTTTAATAATAGAAATAAAAGAAAACTTAAAAAAACCACCACCACCAGCAACAAAAAACCCCCCACTAAACAACTAATATTAAAATAGTAATGATAATGATAACAGTAATAAGATATGCAAATGAGTGATAACCCAGTGCAACTGCTCACCACCCACTGATAAGCCCGGCCCGTTCCCGGATAACGATTCCGGAGGAGCAACAATCCCGAACTGAAACCGTGATCCTGGAAGAACCAGAGCCCAAGAGAAAAACCCTGCAAATCCACCCCCCCTTTCCGGTCAGCCCTGGTTAATGTACTGACATGACGGGATGTGATCTGGAATATCTCATGGGCACATCCCAATGCCAGTTTGGGCTTTGCTATTCACTGCGCTTCTCCCTCCCAGTCCTAATGCAGCTGTGAACGGCCAAACACGGTGGCCTTGAGCTCCAGCAGCAACTCACAACATTAGTACTTTATCAATGATGTTCTCAAAGCAAGTCTGAACTGAAACCAAAACACAGCTCTTCTAACTACTGAGAAGAAAATTAACTCTGTCCTAGGAAAACCAGGACATTGTTACTTTTCCATTTGTTTTGGAAAACCCCTCACTTCTAAACATTCTGATTGTTTTTTTTCTCAGAATTGCCATGACCTAAACATCTATTTGTCTAATTCCATGCTAAATCTTTGGATCCTAGAAATTGAGCACATTTGACACACCTATACAGAGAAAGACCTGGATTTTGGATGCCCTATATTCTTGTTCTTGCTCCAAGGTTTGCTTCACAACCTGGGGCTCCCTGTTATAGATGAGGTTTTAGCCATTAGGTAAAACATCATGCCATTTTTTGCTCTCTTGGCATATATATTTGCCTTTAGAAGTCTCGAATTTCCTTCTGCTTGAAGATACAACTTTGAAAGGAATGGTTGTAGAGAAACATGCTGTGAGAGGCTGAGGCATGGGTGACTTTTAGTCACTAAGGAGCTGGGTGACTTTTAATCACTAATGGGGAGCTAGACTTTTATGCTGTGTGTGAACCTTACTGACTGTATCACGTGGGTGGGGTCTTAACCAATTAGTTGCTGGCACGCATCACATGTTGTGTGGCAAAGTGTATAAAAGGAACCTGTACCAAATAAAGACAGAGCAATCACCCTATCTCTATGAGAACACGTGGTTTAGACTCTCGGCACAGGCTACCTACACCTACAGTTGGCGCCTGAGCGCTACTGATTACCCTGGATCTTCACAAGAAATGAAACGCTGAGCGAAACATTGAGTGAAGGTCGATTTATTGCCACAAGAAACGGAACGCTGTGCGATGCGTTGAGTGGACCCCCCCATGGCCGTATAGACGAAATGTTGAAGGCATTTGTGGCAGAGACCACGGAGTTCGCCGTCCTTATCGTTTCAAGTGAGGCTGAACTGAAGTTAGCCGAGTGCGAATATTTTGCCGGCATGTATAATAGAAGCAGGCATGTATAATGGAAGCAGGCATGTATAATGGCAGGATTTACTGCGTGGAGCCCTCATTAATCTTCTCTAAGAGAAGCGAGGCATCTCTGGGAAGCTTTTTCATAAGCTGGGATCCTGGGCGAGAAGCAAGGATTCCCTCTTTTCATAAGGTGGAATCCCGGGCTAGAAGCAGGGATTCTTTCCCCCCCCCTCTTGTTTGAATGGGAGAAATGGCGACAGATAAAAATGAGACAGTCAGGGAGCTCGCGGCACCTTGGAGAGTGGAGCGGAGTCCCAGAATAGCGGTTGTAAAAAAAAAAAAAAAATCTTCTTAAGCTAGTAAAAAAGACTGACCGCAGGCTCGGGGCACCTTGGAAAAAAAAAGCAGCGGTCGTAAATATCTTCTCCAGTTCGCGAAAGAGACTGAACTGTAAATTCACCGCGCTAAGGAATGCAAAGAATGCGTCAGAGATAAGAGATAGCCCCTCTCTCTCATTTACTTACATGCTTTTTAGAAAAGCGGGATATAGCATTTTTTTTCAGTCTCCTGAGAAGTATTTTGATGAGAATACGCGGAGAAGTTTTGGAAAATGAACTGTGTAGTGCGGGCAAGATCCCCCTCCCCCCGACCAAGATGGCGCCCCCGAAAAAGAAGTGCGCAACAGCTGGGCAAGATGGTCCCCCCTTCCCCCCCCCTTGGATGACGATGCTGGGAGGCGGTGCTGAGTTGTGAGCTGACGGACCCGGGGGGGAGGCACTTTCCCCGCCTGGCACCACCTACTTCCCCCCCGAGGAGGCACTTTCCCCGCCTGGCACCACCTACTTCCACCCCCGAGGAGGCACTTTCCCCGCCTCGCACCCCCCACCCCCCTTTCCCCCCCGGGGAAGCTCCCCAGTCCCCCCCCCTTACGAGGGAGCATAAAAGCGGATAGAAAAAGCAATGAGGAATTATGGACTAGTTTTCCTATATACAAGCATTTGTTGATTTCTTGATGATTAACTTTTTTGGGCTATTTTTAGCAGCAAGCCAGAGACGGTGAACGGTGGTTTCCATGACGACTTTGATAAGAACATTCCAACACCAGATAAGAGCATACCAGACCGGTGATGGCTGCATTCCTTGCGAGGGGGTTTTTCACCCCCCCTCCCTGCCGCTTTCTCTGCAGCTTCTTGGGGCCAGGCGGCGGGCTGCAGTTTTTTAAAGTGATATTAACTTGCATTTCAAACCTTCTAAAATTATGGTTTAAGTTATACAATGCTTTATGATTTGTATTGTTTTATGGAATGAGTGTGTGGGTAAAGTGAAGGTACCTTCCGTCTGTGTGAAATGAATGAACGTTGTAAAGGTAATTTTCCTTTGTGATGACACTACACGAGAATTTAAAAAGTTTCTGGGATCAGAGATGACTATGAAATTATCACTATTGTGTGAGAGAGTCACACAGACCTACTAACTTTGGATAGAAGCTATGTTTTTATCGTTATAGATTCTGGAACACCGTGGGATTTTCTTCAGGCGGCATTCCGAGTGTACTTGTTGTTAACTTCTGTTTGGTAAAAAAAAAAAAAAAAAAAAAAAAAAGAAAAAAAAAGAAAAAGAAAAAAAAAAGAAAAAAAGAAAAAAAGAAAAATAAAAAAAAAGGCAAAAGGAAGAAGAACAAAAAAAAAAAAGAGAAAGCCCTGAACACTGTATGTAGAAGAATATAAAGATGTGAAGATATGTATTAGATAGTAACATAAGCAGGTAATGAAGTGTATATTAGTAATAGAACATAGCATAGGGTAGATGTGAATATGAATTATCCTTATTTTAACAGATAAAGATGTATCACTAAGTTTTTCTGCAGGAGTTTACACAGTTTCCAAAGAGTATTTTCAAATTAACAGAATGAGCATGGATCAAGTTTTCAGTATAAGCTATGGATTCTTATGAGGCTTTTAACTTTTAGTTTTCCTTCCTGATGAAAAATAGTGTCACCAATTATCACCTTTATGACTAAGGCCCTGTCATCATTTCCAATGTGAGTTTTTATTTTCAAGGGTGTATGGCATGCTTATAAAGATACTGTAAGTATGAAATTTGATTTTGAAAAACAATCTCAACTAGCAGGGACTTCTCCTGGGGAGACATTTTTAGTTTGTTTCTTTGTTTTGTGACATGGATTATATTTCAAATTAGAAATCAATTAGCAAAGCAGGACCAACCCCATATTAGTATCATTATTACTATTGTTATTGTTATGAAATTTTTTATGCTTCAGAAATAGTTCTGTTTTAGGGTAATGTAAAGAATGGAAACTCTGAACCAAGTTTTATTTTGAAAACTGAAGCAGCAGATGCAGAGATTTTAAATTGGCCACTATAAATGTACATTTAGTACTGAAGTTATCTACTGATTTTTGATTGGGGCCACTGACGGCAGCGCTCGCCCGACACTTAAATGGAAAACAGAAAACCCTGTTTGGGTTGATCAATGGCCTCTATCAAAAGAAAAGCTGCAACATGTTGAGGAACTTGTACAGGAACAATTAAAATTGGGTCATATTAAACCCTCTGTTAGCCCATGGGATACTCCTATTTTTACCATTCAGAAAAATCGGGGAAATGGAGATTATTACATGATTTGAGAGCTGGAATTTGTTAATACTAGATCTTAAGGATTGTTTTTTCACAATTCCTTTACAAAGGATGATGGTGACAAGTTTGTGTTTTCTGTGCCCTCCATCAATAGGGCCGCCCCGTCACAGCGTTATCAATGGGTTGTACTGCCACAGGGTACAAAGAACTTTCCTACCATTTGTCAGTGGCTTGTGGATTTAGCCTTAAGACCGTGGCGAAGGGAAAAGCCTGACTTGCTTACATACCATTATATGGATGACTTATTGGTAGCTAGTCCTACACTCCTTCCTGAACACAAACAGAAGGAACTTGTAACGTGCTTGCAGAATTTTGGTCAGGTCATTGCACCTGAAAAGGTTCAAAACATTCTCCTTGGAATTACTTGGGCATGCAAATTACAGAAATTAGACTCATACCTCAGAAAATTCTTTTGCACCCAGAAATTAAGATTGTTAATGATGTTCAAAAAGTTAGTAGGTGATCTGCAGTGGCTTTGAACTTTCTGTGGAATTGCTAACACAGATTTTTCTCCTTTGATTGACCTTCTACGGAATAGTAGTTCCCTTTCTGACCCTAGATCATTTACTGTGGAGGCTACAAAAGCACTGGATGACATTACAAAAAAAAAAAAAAAAAAATTTTTTAGACACTCAGCCATGGATCATAGATTGGAAGATTGTCTTTTTTCCTTAGAGAAAGAAGTTGTTTCATTGATTGTTCAGTTACTTGACAGCGCCCCTATGCGATTAATAGAGTGGGTATTCCATAGTTCTACTTTTAGGGCCACAATTACTACTCGGGCCGATGCAATTGGGCAGTTGATATTAAAGTCGGGGCCCGAGGACACCCATGGTAGGTTACTCACAATGCACATTTAGTATTTTAGGTAGGGATATTAGTGCTCAAAATATACGAATTTGTGGCTTGTCATGGAATAAAGGAAGGTTTTAAAATACCAATTTTTCAAAATACATCTGCAATGATAAATACATTTTGCTACACCAGCAATTCAGTGATTAATAAGCCACTTATATTGTACAATGACACAGTAGCTCTTAAAGCAGAAGATTGCATCTAAGATAGGGATTTTTAGTAGCATTTTTACAATTTCATTATGAATTCCTAAAGAGACATTAGGTTGTTATAACTTGAATGTTCTGATATAAAACCCAACAGCAAGGAAATTCAGAGTTGATTCCATTTCAGTTGTCTTCTATGGTTTTATCCAGGTATTGCAACCTCCTGACATGCTGTACCTTGCTAAAACAGGGATGAGTACAGAACAAATTTTTTTTCCTTGTTTTTGTGGGCTTGTCACAGCTTTGATATTTGAATGTTTTCTTTTCGTTGTAGAAACACTAAATGGCTTATCCTGTATTTGAATAGCACTGGTTAAGATGGATACTAACAAACTGGGAATCCTTGAACTGTTCTAACTTGCAATCATCATTAATTTGGATTTTTCTTTAATTCTGCAGATGCATTTTTAGTTGAAGTAGTTAAATTGTTTCAAGTGTGAAAGTGTTTTGGGTAGTATTTTATATTGATGTATACATTGAAATAGAGATCATTATGATAATTGTAATAGTTGTAGTAGCTTTTAGGTATAAGTACACTACATCCAGATGGGGCTATACAGTACTGTGATGTTCAACACCTGGGCAGGGTAACTACTTGGAAACAAGTTGCACTGTCAGTAAACCGTATAGATCAAGTATTCAGTGTTAGCACTCGCTAATGCAGAAGGAGAAAAGAAGATTTCAGCATGATTAGTACTACATAGCATTCATACATCTGGCAAATCAGTGCTTAAAAAAAAAAAAAAAAAAAAAAAAAAGGGGGGGAGAAAAGAGTCTTAAGTTTATAGTTATTACTGCATTAAGAATTTTGTTGATTAGCATTGTTTTAAGACCTTAAGTTGTAGTACCTAGATAAAACATGTGTATAACTTTGGCTAATGTAAGGAAGTAAGAATCATTATGATTTTCACTGCCTATGCCCGAGAATCCTTTTAGGACCTATCTTGTAGAGTGCTTTGTATAACTTTGCTTACATAGATGCTAGTAGACATTGATAGCATTAGACATGCAATACTACAGAATAGAGTAGCAGTTGATTTTTATTTGTTAGCTCAAGCGACATGTTTGTGAGGAATCTGAAGGCATGTGCTGTATGATTCTATCAGACCACTCAGAATCAATTCATATGGCCATTAGAAGGTTAAGGGAAAATGTCAAACAGTTGAGGGTGAATAATGATAATTGGTTAAGTGAATAGTTTTTACACAAATGAGTCTTTTCACTGTTAAAGTCAGGATTTAAGATGCTATTTGTAATTTGGCAATCTTTTATTAGTGCCTTGTTTGCTATCATGTCTGCAAGGGCCCTGCAGAAGATGGTGGACAACGCCTTTGTGGTATAAAGACAAAAAATAGAAGTTCTTGGCTCCTTAAGAGCCCAAGATGCAGGCAGTTTTGGCCTTGGCAATTAACTCCTGACTTTTGAAACACCAGAATAGAAAAACAAGATTAGAAAATTCTAATACAATTGGTCAGAAGTAAAAAGAAGGCCTTAGATGGCTCAGTCTTATAATTTTGCTTTGCATTGTAGCGCATATATCGTTTTCTTGTATGGCCAAACGTGTGGATCAACTTGCCCTAGGTATCCTTTTAGCTTAAATTGATAAAAACGGGGAAGAGTGTGGGAAACTATTGGCAGAGCACCACGTAAAGCACCGTACACATCTGGTGTAGATGCTGATATGTTAGGATCAGCTTTGAAAAATCAGAATATTGAGTGCTTCTCTGGGTCGCATTGGTGCTGATTTGGGTATGGAGTGGAGTCAAGCTGGTTTGGTGTGGACTTTGGGCTGATTTGTTTTCATGCTGGGTCGGAGATCTGGCCATCTCGGATTGTTTGGGAGACTGGATGGGAAATGGTAGCCATTTCCATGTTGGTGTCTCTTAACAGCAGAAATACATTTCTTTTGGCAACCTGTCGCTTTAGCTTTCAACTTTAGTTAAAGAGAGTGTATGCTTTTTTAGGCATTGCAATTTTTAGTTCTAATTATAGTAAGAATTGCTTATAGATGTGTAATGAAAAGAGTACAGAGTGTCATTGCTACAGGAAAAGATGGACGCCAGCTGAAAATTTGCGACGAAGAAGTGAACCTGAACCAAGATGAGAACGAATCAGTGGGACTGAGAGATCAACGTGTGATTAGTGCTATTAACCAGTAGTAATTGGACATGTATACGAAACCAAGTCAGAAGAAATTTTTACAATTTTGTATCAGGAGTAGCTTTAGCTGGTAACTGCAAGGTACCAGTACCCTGTTAACATTTGGCTTTCCTCACTTGGATTGGGACCATGGTTGAAAAAACATAGCGATGTATTTAATTGGCATTGGAGGCATAATTTTATTGGTAATATTTTGCTGCCCTGTTTGATCAGCTGCTTGCAAAATTTGATTATAAAGACGTTTTTCTAGAACACAGGCCACTCCTTATACAAAAGAAAAAGGGGGAAATGTAGAGAAACATGCTGTGAGAGGCTGAGGCATGGGTGACTTTTAGTCACTAAGGAGCTGGGTGACTTTTAATCACTAATGGGGAGCTAGACTTTTATGCTGTGTGTGAACCTTACTGACTGTATCACGTGGGTGGAGTCTTAACCAATTAGTTGCTGGCACGCATCACATGTTGTGTGGCAAAGTGTATAAAAGGAACCTGTACCAAATAAAGACAGAGCAATCACCCTATCTCTATGAGAACACGTGGTTTAGACTCTCGGCACAGGCTACCTACACCTACAAATGGTGGAATTGCATCCTCCTGTAACTTGCCTTTTGAAGGGAAAAGCACTGCTGATACCATTCCCAAGGTGAGGGCTCTTGTGCTTCTGGATCTTCACTGGCTGAAAGTATCTGGCATGGTCCTGACTCACTCAGAAAGGAATGGGAGTAAGAATGCAATACTGTTTAATTTTTTCTCCTGGCAGGTTTTAGGCAGTTACATGCTTAGTTTGTGGACTTGTGGTATTAGCCTTTTGAGTCTCCTAGCTCTTACCCATGCACTAAAAAGATGCCCAACTCTGAGATTTGGATTCCATATGCAGCTTAATCATAGAATCACAGAATGGTTTGGGTTGGAAGGAATCTTAAAGATCATCCAGTTCCAACCCCCTGCCATCAGCAGGGACACCTTCCACTAGATCAGGTTGCTCAAAGCCTCATCCAGCCTGGCCTTGAACATATCCAGGGAGGAGCAGCCACAACTTCTCTGTGGGCAACCTGTTCCAGGGTCTGACCACCCTCACAGTGAAGAATTTCTTCCTCATATCTAATCTAAACCTCCCCTCTTCCAGCTTAAAGCCATTTCCCCTTGTCCTCTCATTAACTGCCCTTATGAAAAGTCCCTCCCCAGCTTTCCTGTAGGCCCCTTCAGGTACTGGAAGGCCGCTATAAGATCTCCCCGGAGCCGTCTCTTCTCCAGGCTGAACAGCCCCAACTCTCTCAGCCTGTCCTCATAGGAGAGGTGCCCCAATCCTTTGATCACCCTGGTGGCCCTCCTCTGGGCTCTCTCCAATAGGTCCATGTCCTTTTTGTCTTGAGGGCCCCAGAACTGGACGCAGTACTCCAGGTGGGGGTCTCACAAGAGCGGAGTAAAGGGGGAGAATCCCCTCCCTCAACCTGCTGGCCACACTGCTCTTGATGCAGCTTAGGACACAGTTGACCTTCTGGGCTGCGAGCACGCATTGCTGGCTCATGTTGAGCTTCTTGTCCACCAGTACCCCCAAGTCCACCACTAAATCATGTCCCTAAGTGCCACATCTACATATCTTTCAAATACCTCTAGGGATGGTGACTCCACCACTTCCCTGGGCAGCCTGTTCCAATGCTTGACAACCCTTTTGGTGAAGAAAATTTTCCGAATATTTCAAATCTAAACCTCCCCAGTACAACCTGAGGCCATTCCCTCTTGTCCTATCGCTTGTTACTCGGGAGAAGAGACCAACACCCACCTCGCTACAACTCCCTTTCAGGTAGCTGTAGAGAGCGATAAGGTCTCCCCTCAGCCTCCTTTTCTCCAAACTAAACAACTCCAGTTTCCTCAGCAGCTCTTCATAAGACTTGTGCCACATATGGCAGTTCAACAACCACTGCTGTTTAATTTCAGTAACAGAAGACCTTCTGTCTTGTGTATCCTCATGACTCATTTCACGCCAGAGTTTACGATAAATTAAAATTGTGATAATAAATTAAAATAATTTTATTTTGAAAGTAACTACTAAACTAGCATACTGTTTATATTTCACAGTCTTGATGCCGAAAGAACATCCCCTTCTGCTTAAACAATGGGACATTGAAAGTCAGTTACATACCAGCTAGGCCTAGTCAAGTTTAGAGTCTAAAATAGATAATAGGAGACTTGAGGAGTTGAATCTTTGCAATAGGGTAGATAAGGTAGTGATGCTAGAATAAACCATTTTTGTGGAGACAGAAGTGTTGTAAACAGGCCAAGAATTGAACTAAGCATGCACCAAAGGAAAACTTCAACTAAAGGGCAGTGACGAAAATTTCACGATCACCAGAGGACTCCCCTGAAGAGACTCAAAAGGACATCAGTACACATGCGAAAAGGACATTTGCATATATTAATGGGTTCTTGGAAATATAATGAATACGTTAAGAATTTATTGGGAAAGTAATGAATATGCATGTTTTGATAGTATAAAGCTTTTGTGGAGAGACGAGTCGGCATGCACGATAGGTGGAGCGATCCCCCGTGCATCCGGCACCGTAATAAAGAATGTCTGCTTCTTAAGACTACATTTTGGTGTTAAGAAGTTTATTTCCCAATTTCGTTTACAGTCTGACTTTTATTACTGGCTACTTAATAGCAGAATTGAAGTTATTTATATTTTTATATTTTCAGAAAAGGATCATTTTTGAATTTTTAACTGTTACTCTGGACTTGATATCTGTTTAAATTTTTTCCCCACAGTTATAAATATTTCTAAAGACTTTGCTTAACAATGTTTTCAAGATAGTACTTAGGAAGGTTTTGTTACTTGATGAGAAAGAGCAGTTGTGCTAGGCAGGTTCTTTAGGAGAGCACTGGGACAGATGTAGCCTCTGAGTTCAGAATAAATAGAATTAATTTATCTCTAGGTATCCCTAAACTGTCTTGATTTTCTTTATGTTTTACCATATTTTCTCACCTAGGACTCACATCCCACAACTGTTTCTCCTATAGTGATGAATCTTTGCTTTATTCTCATGAAAATTTTACCAAGGCTGTCTTAGGCACTGTCACTTCGTTCATTGTCAGTGTTTAATGGGGTCAAATACCCTACTCTGAGTATGTCATCCTCGGTCTTCAGTCAACACAGAGGATCTACCAGTAGCAGAAAAGATGTTACTTCAATAGATAAGAGACTGTCTTTTTTTGTGGGCATTATCCAGTGTTCTGTCTACCTGTGTATCAAAGAGTTGTGCCTCTTTGGAGTAATTTAAACTTATTGTTCAGACCAGCAGCATGTTAAGATAGGAGAATCTGCTACTCTGCACAGCTTTTCACTATTCAGATATTTTAGGTTGTGAAGGATTGTACTTTTAACTAGGTTTGTTTTTTTTTAATAAGGATGTTGGAAAGTTTTGGGATCCTATATATGGTGCATGCTGTTGTTGTAGAACAGAAGTTGTATGGACCTATCTACATTTTAAATCTATTGTGAGACTGCCTGCAATTACAGAGGACTGGATTCCATGACATAGCCAGTCCTGCCCTTCAGTGGACAGGTAGCCAGAAACCAGAACTGGATCCATCTCTGTCCCCCTTGAATGTCTCAGTGGACAACTGTGGCATATAACTTTGGCAGTGTAAAGAGGATTTTAGCTAACAATTTGGAATTATGATGCTTCTTAACTATGCAGAAATTGCTTTTATAGTACTTGCTCCAAAACCTCTCTCTGCTTCGCTGAGCCCATTTAATTAAAACAGTATTTCTCTGTGAACAGCTTCTCAGGCTCTCTGCTCAGCAGCTCTGTGTGTCTCAATCTTTCCTTAGGTATAAGTTCAGAATCCACAGGAAATTCTTTGGCATTTAGGAGTCCTGCCAGAGTAGTCTGGACTCCTGTGGAATTTTTGGAAAATAGGAGGCAGGTAGCAGAGAATGAAGACAATCTGCTGAAGGAAGGGTATCTGTAAAGAAGGCATTTTGAGGACAGGATGATGAAGCTAAGTAGCGTGGGAGAGAGGGCAGTCCCTGAGATTTTGACAGTAATTTGGCTAGCACTTCAAAGTTTATGACTTCCTTCAGATTCTCCATGAGCCACCAGGACCCCTTGTCTACCTTAAATTGTTCCTGGGTATTGTAACACTCTGAATTCACCAATGGTCAGTTTCCCAAATTCACCTCACATAATTGTTCTCATCTATTGGCTCTTGCCAAGATCCACTGCAAAAAACTAATTTAATATTTCTAGATATGCCAGCAGAATCTGAAACACTTCATCATAACTCATTTACTGACCATGCTTTTCTCAGTTTCTCAAAGGGCTTGAAAGCAATTTAAATTTCACTAAAAATAGCAACAATGATGTAAGGATGATGTGTAGAAAAATTCTAACTATGCAAAAAGTGAAGTCAGAAGGACCTTTCTTGAGGTTTTTGGGAAACAGAGAATAGTGCATAAGCAATTCTCAACATGAGTTATAACTTCTGGCATCTTTATAATTAGGTTTGTAAAGATTAATTGCTTTTGTATTGCAGCAGCTAGTGAATTCAATTTAGAATTCAGAATTCAGTTCAGAATCAGAGTAACAGCAGAAGTTAGGATAAACAGCTATATTTCCCCTTATGTGAATGTGAGAAAATCTTTGTTCTGCCTGCAAAATATCAGTATATCAGTATGCAAAATAAACAAATGCATATTGCAACTACTCACTTCATAACGAAGTGCATGTTTCTACAGACACAAACTCAAGTGCCTGTTTTAAACTACAGTCCTGAAACTGGGCTAAGACATATGATTCTATCCACTTAACTTCTACCAGCATCAATCCTGATCAGCAAAGAAATTGGAAATTATTAGATAGGCTTTTTTGTGTCAGTCCCTTGACAAAAGAGGCCTGAAATAAATGTTTCTGAAGAAATGTTGTGCTCTTTAAAGCTAAAATTTTGCTTCTCCTGAGTTTAGTCTTTATGAAAATTACTGGATCAACAGCCCTAAAAAATGATGTCATCTGTCTGTTTAGATTACAGAGAGCATTTGTTGTAGATCACTAAGAGATATTGTACAATCAGAGGCTTTAGCAGAAGCAGTGAGGGTATTGAAATGGCTCAGGCGCAGCTTAGGCCCTTGACATGAGTCAGGGTGGATTAACAGAAGTCTCCAGGATACTTACTTGCCTTTGGGAACTTCAGACAAACAACCTTAACTAAGCTGGGAAAAAGAAGGGAGCTGGTAACCGCAAAGCAAGGAGTATCCTGTTGACGTCCTTGGGACGTGAACAGAGCAACACCACCTGTTATAACAAAGAGAAAGTTCCCAGGAAAATTAATGAGCCAATCAGTGTGGGTCTTTGGGAATATGCATGGGCTTGATTAACCGCTGTATATAAGGAGCACGTATGTAATCAATGAAGGAAGCTTGCTGATCACTCATATTGAGCATCCGGGTCTTCCCTCCGTCGCGACAAGCATTAAGCATCATTTCTTGCAAATGATTCAACCCTGACCTGAGTATAGTTTGGTTTCCACCTACATTCACATCCAAGCATCTCTGATAAGACAGTCAGGGATGCTAATCAGTGGGTTAATTTCACAGTGTTGATTACTGTCTGCTAGGAAAGGTATCAAGCCCACCATCTGATTTTCCACAGATCATCAAGCAACTGAGAGATTATAACAATTTAGTCCTTGCAAACTAGACAGATGCAGTTCAACCACTGAGAGTTTTCCAAACTTTATCCAACTCTTCCCTACTTCTTCCCTATTTCCACAACAGAAAAAAACTGTAAAAAAAGCCAAAAGCTTTACCTTTTTATGAGCTACCAAGTGTGAACATGTTGTTTTAATCATATATATACTGTAAAATTGTACCACAAATAATAAATATGAGAAAATTCTGAATATTATATCATAGTAATAAAAAGACTTTTTTTCAGATATTTTACCAGATATATCTATAGTTTCATGAGCGGAATTTGAGTAGCCAGCCCATCCTAGGCTATGCATTTTAATCAGTATTCCAACTTGTGTTCCAGTCTTACTGGCACTCTGCCATTGCTGTAGGTGGTATTGCAGCTGTGGTCAGACATTTATCACTAATCATATAAAGATAATTGGAACATGCAATATCAGTAAAAACACTTGTCCAGCCTACATTTCTGTTCTCACATTGTCAAATTTATGGGAGTCACACGAGCTAGATGACAGTGAAAAAATTGCAAGAGTGCTTTGGTCTTCTGCAGTATAGACAGATAACAATATAAGAAATTAATTTCTTTCAGATTGGACAGTGTTTGTAGATAAAATATCTAAATTGTTTATCTCTGATATTGGGGTTTCTTGCATGGAACAAATTCCTGTTTAACAATTAAAAGCACTTGTGATCAAATACTGTTAATTAATGAGAGAATGACATTTCTGTTATAGCAACAAAAAGTACTTTATTTTTACCCATATTTTTGCAAGTACTCTGATAAAATAATCAAGATTTGATTATATACAAGAGTTGGGTTTGATTTAGAAGTAAGAGAAATGCTCAAATACCAGGTTGTCCTCCTGGAACAGGATGATGTGAGACTTAAGACAATCACTGCGATAAACCCTGCTATTTTCCTCCAGTCCAAGACTGAGGACCAGTGTATTGGGTTTGCGTGGCAAGGTTTTGGTAGCAGCGGGGGGGAAGGGGGGACCTGGGGGTGGCTTCTGTGAGAGAAGCTGCCAGAAGCTTCCCCCATGTCCGACCCGACACAGCCAATGCCAACAGCTACAAGGCGGACCCGCCGCTGGCCAAGGCCGAGCCCATCAGTGACGCCTCTGGGAGAACAGAATTGAGAAAAAAAGGGAAGAGAGGAAAAACAAGCTGCACACTTTGCAGCTGGAGAGAGGAGTGAGAAGATGTGAGAGAAACAACCCTGCAGACACCAAGGTCAGGGAAGAAGGAGGGGGAGGAGGTGCTCCAGGCGCCGGAGCAGAGATTCCCCTGCAGCCTGTGGTGAAGACCAGGGTGAGGCAGGCTGTCCCCCTGCAGCCCATGGAGGTCCATGGTGGAGCAGATGACCACCTGTAGCCCTTGGAGGACCCCACGACAGAGCAGGTGGATGCCCGAAGGAGGCTGTGACCTCGTGGGAAGCCCACGCTGGAGCAGGTTCCTGTCAGGACGTGTGGAGAGAGGAGGCCACGCTGGAGCAGGTTTGCTTGCAGGACTTGTGACCCCGTGGGGTACTCGCGCTGGAGCAGTCCCTTCCTGAAGGACTGCACCCCATGGAAAGGACCCAGGCTGGAGCAGTTCGTGAAGAACTGTCAGTCATGGGAAGGACTCACGTTGGAGAAGTTGGTGGAGGACTGTCTCCCGTGAGAGGGACCCCACGCTGGTGTGGGGGAAGGAGTCCTCCCCCTGAGGAGGAAGGAGCAGCAGAAACACCGTGTGATGAACTGACCCCAACCCCATTCCCTGTCCCCCTGTGCCGCTGGGGGGAGGAGGTGGAAATTGGGAGAGAAGTTAAGCCCGGGAAGCAGGGAGGGGTGGGGGAGGTGTTTTAAGATTTGGTTTTACTTCTCACTCTCCTCTGATTTTGATTGGTAATAAAGTAAATTTGTTTTTCCCCCAAGTCGAGTCTGTTTTGCCCGTGCCAGTAACTGGTGAGTGATCTCTCTCCGTCCTTATCTCCACCCACGAGCCTTTAGTTGTATTTTTCTCCCCCTGCTCAGTTGAGGAGGGGGAGTTGCTCAGTTGAGGAGGGGGAGTGATAGAGTGGGCTAACGTCAAAGACGACCAGGATGCATGCAAAAAGGACATTTAAATGTATTAATGAGTTCTTGGAAATGTGATGAATACATTAATAATTTTAAAAATAAGGATGAAAGTATTGAAATAATTTCCGAAATTTTCAAAGGGGGGAAATGTTGCAAGTACACTGATAAAATAATCAAGATTTGATCATATAGAAGAGTTGGGTTTGATTAAAAGAAGTAGAAAACTGTAAAGCGTAATGTGTAAGTTAGGATTGTTAAGTTTGAATGAGGTAATCACAGAAACCTCACCGAGAAGAGACTGTCAAGTCCCAGGCCTTTTCTAATCATTAACTTAGTAGTGGAGTTAAGAACAATGTCTCTTCATCACAGAATTTCAGAAATGGAAATTTATGACCTTAGTGTCCATAGAAGCACTAAGACTCTTTGTTTTACTGACCACTGGGATGTGACAAGAGAACGTGTTGAGCTAACTCCTTGGGACAAGGTAGACAGAAGTGTTGGAGACAGGCCCAGGAGAGAGCTGAGCATGCGCAAAGGAAAAGTACAACCAAAGGACACAGTGATGACGGCCACCAGAGAGAGTGCACATGCGAAAGGGACATTTACATATATTAATAATTTCCTGAAAATGTAATTAATATGTTAATGACTTCTCGGAAAAGTAATGAATATGCATGTTTTGATAGTATAAAGCTTTTGTGGAGAGACGAGTCGGCATGCACGATAGGTGGAGCGATCCCCCGTGCATCCGGCGCCGTAATAAAGAATGTCTGCTTCTTAAGACTACATTTTGGTGTTAAGAAGTTTATTTCCCAATTTCGGTGACAACAGGAACAGCTACGTGCTTTGCGCTGGCATTCACTGCTTTGCTGTGCTGGGGGAGCTCTCTTGTGGGGAGGATGAAGGAACTCGGGAACGTGCTGGTACAAACAGTGACTCTGTGCCTTGCCCTGGCACCGATGGCCTTACTGTGCTGGGGGAGCTATCTGGTGGAGGAGATGGGGGAAGACATCTCCCTTTCCCTACCTGGAGTTAATGTAGATGGCTTTATTACGCAGGCTCCCGAGGTCCTTGTTCACCCTTATGTGAGCTGCTTATTGCTACTAAGTAATGCTGTTGGAATATTATGGGTTTTGTGGAATCTGGTCTCGTCCTGGTGTAAGAGAAGGCAACATCTGGGTGATGAAATACTGCAAAGTGCCCTGAAGCGGCCGGTCCCTGGGTGGCAGGGGGTGTGGAAGGATCTGGGCAGGTTCCTAGGACCGTTATCACCTCCCATAGCCTGGGATTTTACACCTGAAGAAGCACACAACCCTGGCAAACTAGCGCGTCACTTGATGGAAGGGTGCCTGGCCTACCCCAGTGAGAACCAGCAGCTTCTAGCACTGCACTGGGGCCTGGCCTGTGCCTATGGAGCCCCAGTTCAGGAAAGTGGACTACGGCAGATGAAGGCATCCAGTACCTGAGAGAACTAGTAGTGCTGGAAGTCATCTCTAGTGATCCAGACAATGATGAGGCCTCCAAAGATCCAGAGGATGTCCTCTGCACACGGGCCATGTGGAGGAAGGTGATCCAAAGTGCCCCAGTGTAATATGCCAATAGCTTGGCAGCGATGTATTCCCCGGATATGGAAACACCAACTGTGGAAAGAGCGTCTTCTTAGTTCTAAAACTTCGAAGAAAATCTCTGTACCTCCTCATCCCTACGGGCCAGCACCATGGCCATCAAGAGCGTCCCAAGGAATCAATCCTTTCCTGCCCCAGTCAGAGGGCAAGGCAGCTGCCGATGCATGCCATGTGGTGCACTCTGTTTCTTTTTGTGTGACCAGGAGGAGGACATGAGGAAGTGGGATGGTGAACCCACCTTTAAACTGGAGGCCCGTGTACGTGAACTGAGGGGGAAGACAGCCATTAAGAAAGGGCCACCCAAGAAGCCTGTCAGTGTAGTTGCTGCAGACACCCAAGAAGGCAATCAGTGATCTTCCAGACATCGAAAAACTGTAATCAGCTCCCTTGACTGTAGTGAGGGGACGTCTGGTCTGGCACTACAAAGGTCAGACAGCGAATACTCTGATGAAGAACAGGAGTAGAGGGTCCCTGCCTTCGGCCAGGAGGAGGAAAGGGACGATCGTGTATATTGGACTGTGTGGATCCGATGGCCTGGCACATCAGGTCCACAAAGGTATAAGGCTCTGGTTGACACTGGTGTCCAGTGTACATTGGTGCCATCACGATACAAGGGCACAGAACCCATCTGGATCTCCGGAGTGACAGGGGGATGCCAGGAATTGTCTGTGTTGGAGGCTGAGGTGAGCTTGACGGGAGACAAATGGGAAAAGCACCCCATGGTGACTGGCCCAGAAGCCCCTTGCATCCTTGGCATCGACTATCTCAGGAGAGGGTACTTCAAGGACCCAAAGGGGTACCGATGGGTTTTTGGTGTGGCCACTGTGAACACAGACAAGGTCAAGCAGCTGTCTACCCTGCCTGGCTTCTCAGAAGATCCCTTCGTTGTGGGATTGCTACAAGTTGAAGAACAACAGGTGCCAGTTGCCACCAGGACAGTGCACCGGCGGCAATATCGTACAAACCGAGACTCCTTGGCTCCCATCCGTGAACTGATTCGTCAACTGGAGAGCCAAGGAGTCATCAGCAAGACTCATTCACCTTTTCATAGCCCCATATGGCCAGTGCAAAAGTCTGACGGAGCGTGGAGGTTAACAGTAGACTACCGTGGCCTGAATGAAGTGACACCACCACTGAGCGCTGCCGTGCCGGACATGTGAGAGCTCCAGTATGAACTGGAGTCACAGGCAGCCAAGTGGTACGCCACCATAGACATTGCCAATGCGTTCTTCTGCATTCCTTTGGCACCAGAGTGCAGGCCACAGTTTGCTTTCACCTGGAGGGGTGTCCAGTACACCTGGAATCGACTGCCCCAGGGGTGGAAACACAGCCCCACCATTTGCCATGGACTAATTCAACCTGCGCTGGAAAAAGGTGATGCCCCTGAACATCTACAATGCATTGATGACATCATCATGTGGGGCAATAAGGCAGAAGAAGTGTTTGAGAAGGGAAAAAGAGTAATTCAGATTCTTCTGAGAGCAGGCTTTGCCATTAAGAAAAGCAAGGTCAAGGGACCTGCACAGGAGATTCAGTTCTTGGGAATCAAATGGCAGGATGGACGCCATCATGTGCCTATGGATGTGGTTAACAAGATAGCAGCTGTGTCTCCAGCAGCTAACAAGAAGGAAACACAAGCTTTCCTAGGCCTTGGGGGACTCTGGAGAATGCATGTTCCAGGTTACAGTCAGCTTGTGAGACCTCTCTGTCGAGTGACCCGAAATAACTGTTTTGAGTGGGGCACTGTGCCCTTGTGGCCAGGAAGGCCAATGGCATCCTGGGGTGCATTAGAAGGGCTGTGGTTAGTAGGTCAAGAGAGGTTCTTCTTCCCCTCTACTCTGCCCTGGTGAGGCCACATCTGGAATATTGTGTCCAGTTCTGGGCCCCACAGTTCAAGAAGGACAGGGAGCTGCTGGAGAGAGTCCAGCACAGAGTCACCAAGATGATGAAGGGAGTGGAGCATCTCCCTTATGAGGAAGGGCTGAGGGAGCTGGGCCTCTTTAGCTTGGAGAAGAGGAGGCTGAGGGGGGACCTCATTAATGTTTATAAATATTTGAAGGGTGAGTGTGAGGAGGATGGAGCCAGGCTCTTCTCAGTGATGTCCAGTGATAGGACAAGGGGCAATGGGTGTGAGCTGGAACACAGGAGGTTCCACTTGAATTTGAGAAAGAACTTCTTTCCTGTGAGGGTGCCAGAGCACTGGGACAGGCTGCCCAGGGAGGTTGTGGGGTCTCATTCTCTGGAGACATTCAAGACCCGCCTGGATGCCTTCCTGTGTGAACTCATCCAGGTGTTCCTGCTCCGGCAGGGGGATTGGACTAGATGATCTTTTGAGGTCCCTTCCATTCCCTAACCTTCTGTGATTCTGTGGTTCTATGTAACAACAAGCCTTTGAGCGTATCAAACAGGAAAGAGCTCGTGCAGTGGCTCTTGGGCCTGTCCGAACAGGACCAGCTGTGCAAAATGTACTCTACACCCCAGCTGGGGAGCATGGTCTCACCTGGAGACTCTGGCAGAAAACATCAGCAGAAAACCGAGGTCGACCATTAGGGTTTTGGAGCCGGGGATATAGAGGATCAGAAGCCCACTACACTCCAACTGAAAAGGAGATACTAGCAGCATATGAGGGGGTTCGCGCTGCTTCAGAAGTTGTTGGCACAGAAGCGCATCTGCTCCTGGCACCGCGATTGCCTGTGCTACACTGGCTGTTTAAAGGAAACGTCCCTTCTACTCATCACACAACCAGTGCTACAGGGAGTAAGTGGGTAGCATTGATCACACAACGAGCTCAACTATGGAAACCCAACCATCCAGGAATCCTGGAAGAGATCATGGACTGGCCAGAAGGCAGAGATTTTGGCAAATCGACTCTACTGGACCACTGCCACGAACACGTCAAGGCAAGCGCCACATACTCACCATGGTGGAAGCAACTGTTGGTGCTTTAAGAGCCGAAGGTGTAGGTGGCCTCAGCCTTGAGCAGTTAATTCCTGTCCTTGAGTGAAAAGTAAAACAAAGTGAGAAAAACAAAAAGGAATGTGCATGAGACAAGTTAAGGATGGTTGTGAGCTGTAGTCAGTAACCAGTCAGAAGTGAAAGAATGGCTCGTGAGCAGGTGGATTTATCCAATCATGTCAGTTGTTCAGGCACGTGTGTGATAAGGGGTAACGAATCAAAAGTGAGAGAGTGCCGCGTGCTTGGGGCGTGGGGAGGAAAAAAGGATATATAAGCAGTGCAAAGCTTCAATAAAGTGCTGATGCCTGATGCCTGAAGACATCTCGGTGTTGGTCATTTCATCCACCGCAAATGGTGACCCCAATGTGATCCCGATGTGACCTCGACATGATCCCAACACGGGAATAGAGAACCGCCAACCAGAGAGCGGCCAGCAGCGGAGCCCAGCTTGCAGAGAAGGCAGCGGACCATAGAGCTGCTCTGCTATATCGACGAAGGGAAGCAGCGGACCATAGAGTTGGTTAGACCTGATTGATCTACAAGAAGCTGGTGAGCAGCTGGGAACAAATTACCCCCCCCCACCCCCCCAGTTATGGGTGCACAAGTGTCAGCGGAGGAAAAATCTCTATTGACTATTTTAATGCGCATTTTGAAGACAAGAAGAATTAAATATGACGAGACAGCAGTTCGACAGCTACTGATATGGTGCAGAAATAACAGCGCACCCTCGGATGCTGATTCTGCTTTCCAAGTGGCTGCTTGAGGAGAGGCAGGAAAGCTCCTTACTGATGCCGCAACTCGGGGTGATCCCCTTGCAACGCCCGTTAGCTACATGGTGGTTAATTACTGAGTCTTTACGCCAACTGTGAGCAGATCAAACTACCGCTGCCTCTGCTATTGCTGCAGTCACAGGTGAGGCCTCCACAAGTCCCTCTGCACCTCCCCAGGATTTAACTGCTCAAAAGGAAGAGTCAAAAGATCTAGGAGACTCCGCTCCACTTATTGATCTTACTTCATCATGGGACCCCCCGCACCTTCCTCAAATGAGCTCAACCTGCACTCCAGACCCTCTGAAACTTTGGAAAAAGCTTAAAGAACAGGCAGCTGCTGCAGAGGACTCAGGCAGCAGGAGCGCTGTGTGGGATAGCTGCATCCTATACATCTGCTGTAAAAACCTGGTACCGTGCATTATGGTTTAAGTTACACTGCTTGGCGTGGACCTGTGGCAAATGGTTAACGGTTTATAGTTTGCATTGCACGAGAGCCTGACTATTGTCTAATTGGCATATTTTGTGGTGTGAGTGAGAGGAGTGACTGGCCCATTTGTGTGACTGAGTGTCTGTGTTGTTTGCAGCCGACTGCCAAGCGGGCGCAGAGTTCTGAGCCTCGGTTCTGTTCTCCCATGAGAGAAACAGCTGGAGTCAAATGAAGCGAGAGGTTATAGCTCAGTGTTATAAACGTAATTTGTCTTTGTGGTTGTTTAATGTGCGGGGGGAACTAAACAGGAATTAAACGGGAATTTAGAAAGTGTAAAGAATGAGTGAGACTAGTGAAACTGATATGGTAAGGAGATAAATGCAAACTCATCACTATGGTATGGGAGGAGATGTAAAACAAAGTAACAACTTAGCCCCTCAGTGTGGGGAGTGCACAAGCGCCTGTCCACTTGGGAACTGCTGTTGTGTGTTTGTTCATGCTAGGTGCTTAAAGTGCTGCAAGTACATTATCTCTCCAAACGGAGGCCCTTGGAGACCCCCGCTGGGGATCAGTCAGTACCAGTGGACTTCTGTGTCTTTTTTAATTTCTCTACAAGCGACACCAGAGTCACTGCCCGGAATGCAACTGCCACCGGCTCCGTTTTTAGAAATAAACCAGCTTGGTGTAATTACACCTCACCAATCATTTCTAAAGCTACTCATAACCCAGTACAGCTACCACCAGGAGTTTTCTTTATCTGTGGAGACAGAGCGTGGGCAGGAACACCATCACGTATTCGTGGAGGCCCCTGCAGTTTGGGCTGTTTAACTCTGTTGACACCTAACATCACCATGATTTTGGGAAAGTGCAAAAATCAGATAAGAAGCAAGAGTAGCACTCACTCATTTGAGCACAACTGTGATTCCAATGCAGAGGTTTGGAATCCTGGGGAAATAGCTGCAGCCTCTATTCTGGCCCCTGGAGTAGGAGTAGCAAGTGCACTAACAACCCTACGCAAGTTAGGATGCTGGCTTTCTGAACAATCTAATCTGACTTCTTTGGCGCTCTCAGGCTTGCTGACAGATGTCGACTCAGTTCGACACGCCACTCTGCAGAATCGCGCTGCTACTGATTTCTTGCTTTTAGCTCAAGGCCATGGTTGTGAGGAATTTGATGGTATGTGCTGTATGAATTTATCACAACACTCAGCATCGATTCATATGGCCATTAAGAGATTAAAGGAAAATGTCAAACAGTTGAGGGTAAATAGTGATGATTGGTTAAGCGAGTGGTTTCGAAGTTGGGGAATACAAGGATGGGTCTCTTCATGTAGCGGATGAAGAAATGACCAACACCGAGATGTGTTCAGGCATCAGCACTCTATTGAAGCTTTGCACTGCTTATATATCCTTTTTTCCTCCCCACGCCCCAAGCACGCGGCACTCTCTCACTTTTGATTCGTTACCCCTTATCACACACGTGCCTGAACAACTGACATGATTGGATAAATCCACCTGCTCACGAGCCATTCTTTCACTTCTGACTGGTTACTGACTACAGCTCACAACCCATCCCTTATCTTGTCTCATACACAGTCTTGCTTGTTTTCCCCAAACTTTGTTTTATTTTTCACTCGAGGTCAGGAATTAATTGATCAAGGCTGAGGCTGCCTGCAGATTCGACTCTTAAAGCACCAACATCTTCACTATTAAAGTCAGGATCAAAGGCCTTATTCGTAATTTTGGTGACCCTCCTATCAGTGCCTTGTTTGCTATCGTGTCTGCAAAGGGCCCTGCAGAAGATGGTGAACAACACCTTTGTGGTACAGAAACAAAAAGGGGGAATTGCTGGCGCTTTAAGAGCTGAAGCTGCAGGCAGCCTCAGCCTTGAGCAATTAATTCCTGACCTTGAGTGAAAAGTAAAACAACGTGGGAAAAACAAGCACGAATGTGTATGAGACAAGATAAGGATGGTTGTGAGCTGTAGTCAGTAACCAGTCAGAAGTGAAAGAATGGCTCGTGAGCAGGTGGATTTATCCAATCATGTCAGTTGTTCAGGCACGTGTGTGATAAGGGGTAACGAATCAAAAGTGAGAGAGTGCCGCGTGCTTGGGGCGTGGGGAGGAAAAAAGGATATATAAGCACTGCGAAGCTTCAATAAAGTGCTGATGCCTGATGCCTGAAGACATCTCGGTGTTGGTCATTTCTTCATCTGCCGCAAGGTCTCCCTGAAGCCTTATTTCCTCTAGGCTAAACAACCCCAGCTCTCTCAGCCTGTTCTCATAGGGCAAGTGCTCCAGCCCCTGATCATCTTTGTGGCCCTCCTCTGGACCTGCTCCAACAGATCCATGTCTTTCTTATGCTGGGGGTCCCAGAGCTAAACATAGTACTCCAGGTGGAGTCTTGTGAGAGTGGAGTAGAGGGGGAGAAGCATCTCCCTTGACCTGCTGGCCACGCTTCTTTTGATGCAGCCTAGGATGAGATTGGCTATCTGGGCTGCTAGCGCACATTGACAGCTCATATTCAGTTTTTAATCTACCAGTACCCCCCAGTACATCTCCGCAGGAATGCTCTTAATCCACTCATCATCCTACCTTTATTAATGTTTGTGATTGCCCTGACCCAGGTCCAAGGACCTTGGGTTCTTGGGCAATCCCACTGTCCATGTCACTGACAAAGATGTTAAACAGCGTCGGTTTCAATACCGACCCTTGACAGAAACCATTCATCACTGGTCTCCACTTGGACATTGAGTCATTGACCACAACTCTGAATCAGCTCATTGTGATGTATTCGCTGTGGTGACATTGCCTGTGTAACATGCTGTGATGCATTTCTACTTCATGTGGTATTTGTGTCAGAGAGTGTCTGAGCACTAGATTTTTACTCTGTTCAACTAGGAGTGCTGTGGCTGCTATCGCACAGATGCAGGAAAATGATCCTTGAGCTACCAGATCTAGCTGAGCTGAATAATGCGCAATTGGACGTTGTCATCCTCCTAGGCTTTGAGTTAACACCCCTGAGGCTATTCCATTCCTGTCATGTATGAACAAGGTAGTGGTAAACTCAGAGCCGGTGCAGTCATTAATGCTTGTTTTAGACGTTTGAATGCCTTTACCTTGTCAACTGTCCAGTGGATAGGTTTCTCAGCATCTTAAGCTTGTACCAAAGGTTTAGCCTTGCATCAAAACAGGTCCATTTTTAAACACAACATCCTGCAAATCTTTTACTAAAATTCTAGAAAAAATAGTGGGGCACCCAGTGAAGCCCTGGGGAAGCGGTGTCAATGTCAGCTGTATTTTTCCCAAGTAAATGCGAAAAGCTATTGAGAGTCTGGATAAATAGGTATACTAAAAAATGTGGCACTGTATTGGGTTTGCGTGGCAAGGTTTTGGTAGCAGCGGGGTGGGGGGGGGACATGGGGTGGCTTCTGTGAGAGAAGCTGCCAGAAGCTTCCCCCATGTCCGACCCGATACAGCCAATGCCACCGGCTCCAAGAACGGACCCGCCGCTGGCCAAGGCCGAGCCCATCAGTAACGCCTCTGGGAGAACAGAATTGAGAAAAAAAGGGAAGAGAGGAAAAACAAGCTGCACACTTTGCAGCTGGAGAGAGGAGTGAGAAGATGTGAGAGAAACAACTCCACAGACACCAAGGTCAGGGAAGAAGGAGGGGGAGGAGGTGCTCCAGGCACCGGAGCAGAGATTCCCCTGCAGCCTGTGGTGAAGACCATGGTGAGGCAGGCTGTCCCCTTGCAGTCCCTGGAGGTCCATGGTGGGGCAGATGACCACCTGTAGCCTGTGGAGGACCCCATGCCAGAGCAGGTGGATGCCCGAAGGAGGCTGTGACCCCGTGGGAAGCCCACACTGGAGCAGGTTCCTGTCAGGACCTGTAGCCTGTGGAGAGAGGAGCCCACGCCGGAGCAGGTTTGCTGGCAGGACTTGTGACCCTGGGGGGGACCCGCGCTGGAGCAGTCCCTTCCTGAAGGACTGCACCCTATGGAATGGACCCATGCTAAAGAAGTTCGTGAAGAACTGTCAGTCATGGGAAGGACTCACGCTGGAGAAGTTGGTGGAGGACTGTCTCCCATGAGAGGGACCCCACGCTGGTGCGGGCGAAGGAGTCCTCCCCCTGAGGAGGAAGCAGTGGCAGAAACAACATGTGATGAACTGACCCCAACACCATTCCCTGTCCCCCTGTGCTGCTGGCGAGGGGATGGAGGTGGAAATTGGGAGTAAAGTTAAGCCTGGGAAGCAGGGAGGGGTGGGGGAGGTGTTTTAAGATTTGGTTTTACTTCTCATTCTCCTCTGATTTTGATTGGTAATAAAGTAAATTTGTTTTTTCCCCAAGTCGAGTCTGTTTTGCCCATGCCAGTAACTGGTGAGTGATCTCTCTCCGTCCTTATCTCCACCCACGAGCTTTTCGTTATATTTTTCTCCCCCAGCCCAGTTGAGGAGGGGGAGTGATAGAGTGGGCTTTGGTGGGCATCTGGCATCCAGCCAGGGTCAACCCACCACAGAGACCTATAATTTTATGTCAGAGAGGTGCTTGAAAGTTGGGAGTAGTATCAATAGCTGGTGCAGAAGTCAAAGTGGAGGCAGGAGAAGGGGTAGTAGGATAAGTGGGTAGAGTTGCTAACTGAGGGAAAATTCCAGAATGCAAAGAATTCTTTTTTTTTCCCTGTTCGTTCAGAGATTTTTATTTACCTTCCACTCCAGAAAGGAAAATTTTCTTTGATACCTGTAATTATCCCAGACATACCAGTAATCCATTTGTGATGGGAACCGCCCTTCTAATTGCTGGCGTGAATAGCTCAGCTTAATATTATAAAAAGAATCAGACCATGGCCACATTTGGTCCTGGTCATCAAATGTAGTATCTTCTGGCCAATCTTTCTGACATAGTTCTAAAGTCTGGGCTTTTAACAACCCAGCTGTCCCATCAATAGATTTCCAGTGTTGCAACAATCACACAGCTGCTCGCTCACCCTCCTCCCTGCCCCGGGGAATGGGGAGAGAATTGGAGGGGTAAGAAACTCAAAAGCTGAGATAAAAACAATTTAACAATCAAAATAAAATGAAATCATAATGATAATACAAACTAAAATAATATTTATAGTAATTATAGAATATACAAACGAGTGATGCACAATGCAATTGCTCACCACCCACCAGCCAAGGCCCAGCTCATTCCAAGCCCGGAGCGAGAGAGAGATCCCAAAACCACAATCCTGGAAGAGCAAAAGCCCCGCTTTCCAGACAACCCTCATTTATATACTGGACATGACGTTATATGATATGGAATATTCCATTGGCCAGTTTGGGTCTGTTGCTTTTGCTATGCTCCTATCCAGATTGTGCAAGTGCTTCTAGCTAGTCTCACACTAGCAAAGCATGAGAAGTTGACAAGTTCTTGATTTCTTAGCAACAACCAAAAGCATCAGTATGTTATCAAAATTCTTCTCATACCTCTCCTGTCCCACCTCTGAGGTGGGAGGAGAAAGACGAAAGTTCTGTAAATCCCCTCAAGCTAAATTAAGGTGAAATTATACTAAACGATCAGTCACACATTTTATTTGCAATGAAAATAATCTGAACTTGTAAAATGTAAAATGTTGGCAATGTGGGTTCTTATTAGAAAAAACTATAAAGGAGGGAAAAGAAGAGGAAAGAGAGACAGGAAAGGAAAGGGATAAGGAAAGGTATCACCATCCTTGGATCCCATGATGGTCCCAAGACAGACGGGTGAGTCCTCTGGTGGTGGGAGCCCATGTAGCAAGACTGGTCGATCTCTGGGGGTGGGCACACATGTAGTCCCTCAGTTTGAGTCTATACAGTTCAGCCCAGCCCCTTGAGCGAGGACTAATGTAACTCCTGGCCGACTGCACATATGCCACTGTGAGGGGTGGTCGTGGAAGGTCTTTTTGGGGGATCTTGGTGGTGGTTGAGCCCCTTCCTCCAATGAACTCTGTATGACCTCTGGTGATAGGTGTTGTTTTGCTCAGAATGTGTATTTAGTCTGGCTGGGATGGAGTTGATTTTCCCCGTGGCAGCCCTCAGAGTGCTGTGTTTTGTATTGGTGGCTCGAGGGGTGTTGCTAACACACCAGTGTGTTGGTTCCTGCTGAGCAGTACTCCACAGCACCAAGGCTGGCTCTCCAGCATTTCCCCCAGTAGGCTGGGGGTGGGGAAGGTCTTGGGAGGGGACACAGCCAGGACAGCTGACCCCAAGGGACCAAAGGGATATTCCAGACCATATGACGTCTGCTCAGCAATAAAGCAAGGGGAACGGAGGGGGAAGGGGGGGCATTCGTTACTTCCGTGTGTCCTCCGGGAACCGCAACGCGTATGAAGCCCTGCTTCCCGGGAAGTGGCCAGACATCGCCTGCTGATGGGAAGTGGAGAATAAACATTTTGTTCTTCTGCTTCTGCGCGCGCAGCTTTGCTTTGCTTCTGTTAAACTGCCTTATGTATCTGTCCTGGTTTTTAGCTGAAACAGAGCTGGGTTTCTTTTTCAGTAGTTAGAATAGTGCTGTGGTTTGCTTTTCAGCCTGGGACTTGTTATGAGAGAAACGCTGTGTGGTGGTTTGACCCACAGTGGGACCATGTGGTCCTGCATTCACTCTCCAATCCAGTGAGATGGGAAGGGAGTCACAACAAAGGGGACACAGGATTAGGAATGAAGGACAGGGAGGGCTCACTCACCATTTATGGTCACGGGCAAAACAGACTCAAACTTGGGAAAGAAAAATCAATTTCATTTGTTGCAAACCATTTGAGTAGACATAACAACCACATCTTACAACACCTTTCCCCCACCCCTCCCTTCTTCCAGGGCTCAAATCACTGTTCCTGATGTCTCTACCTTCCCCCCGCAGCAGCACAGGGGACAGGGAATGGGGGTTCAGTCAGGTCACCTCTGCTGCTCTTCCCAGCATGGAAGTCCAGGAACAAGATGTTTCAGCATGAGCTTCCCATGGAGTCACGGACCTCTTTGGGCTCAGCTCCTGACTCCGGCATGGGACATCCACACGCTGCAGACTCATCCTCCACTCTGGGGGTCCACCCCCCACTCTGGCTTGGGGTCACAATTTCAGTCACAATTTCAATCACACTCAACTTCTCTGCTCCAGCATGGAGTCCTCCATGGCCTACATGTGGGTCTCTGCTCCACTGTTGAATCTCCATGGGCTACAAAGAACTTCCTTTGTTTTCGCCTACTCCATGCAGTTGAACTGGGTGTGGTTCTTTGTCTTTCCTTCTTGCAAGGAAGCTCTCTCTCTGTCTGTCTGTCCTTTGTTTAGGCTGATGATCGTCTTTTGTTAGGTCAACCATCTCTCCTCCAGGTACCACACCTTCTTCTTATCAGAACAGTCCTTCCTCTCACAAATAAGGATAGAATGAATCATAGAATCATAGAAGGGTTTGGGTTGGAAGGGACCTTAAAGATCATCCAGCTCCAACCCCCCTGCCAGCAGCAGGGACACCTTCCACTAGACCAAGTTGCTCAAAGCCTCATCCAGCCTGGCCTTCAACACTTCCAGGGAGGAGGTATCCACAACTTCTCCAGGCAACCTGTTCCAGTGTCTGACCACCCTCACAGTGAAGAATTTCTTCCTCATATCTAATCTAAACCTCCCCTCTTCCAGCTTAAAGCCATTTCCCCTTGTCCTGTCATTAACTGCCCTTATGAAAAGTCCCTCCCCAGCTTTCCTGTAGGCCCCTTCAGGTACTGGAAGGCCACTATAAGGTCTCCCCAGAGCCTTCTCTTCTCCAGGCTGAACAGCCCCAACTCTCTCAGCCTGTCCTCACAGGAGAGGTGCTCCAGCCCTCGGATCATCCTCGTGGCCCTCCTCTGGACTTGTTCTAACTGGTCCATGTCTTTCTTGTGTTGGGGGCTCCAGAACTGGACACAGTACTCCAGGTGGGGCCTTAAGAGAACAGAATACAGGGGGAGAATCCCCTCCCTCGACCTGCTGGCCACGCTTCTCTTGATGCAGCCCAGGATACAGTTGACCTTCTGGGCTGCAAGCGCACATTGCCGGCTCATGTTGAGCTTCTCGTGTACCTCCACCGCTCCCAAGTCCTTCTCTTCGGAGCTGGCCTCAAGCCACTCATTGCCCAGCCTGTATGTGCACTTGGGGTTGCCCCGACCCAGGTGCAGGACCTTGCATTTGGCCTTGTTGAACTCCATGAGGTTAGCACAGGCCCACCTCTCAAGCCTGTCAAGGTCCCTCTGGATGGCATCCCGTCCCTCCAGCGAGTCGACCGCTCCACTCAGCTTGGTGTCGTCGGCGAGCTTGCTGAGGGTGCACTCAGTCCCACTGTCCATGTCACTGACAAAGATGTTGAGGATTACCAGACCCAATACCGACCCTTGAGGGACACCACTCGGCACCAGTATCCACTCGGACTTTGAGCTGTTGACCACAACTCTTTGAGTGTGACCATCCAGCCAGTTCCTTATCCACTGAGTGGTCCATCCATCAAACCCACATGCTTCCAATTTGGAGAGAAGGATGTCATGCGGTACAGTGTCAAACGCCTTGCACAAGTCCAGGTAGATGACATCAGTTGCTTTAGCCTTGTCCACCAATGCTGTAACCACATCATAAAAGGCCACCAGATTGGTCAGGCATGATTTGCCCTTGGTGAAGCCATGTTGGTTGTCACCAATCACCTTCTCATTCTCCATGTGCATTTACACATTCTCCATGTATTTGCAGAGGCGTTTCTCCAGTGCTCATTGGCCCAGTCTGGGCTGGGGGGTCTCCACCTTAAAGCCAGGGGAGATTTTCACTCTCACAAGGTAGCCCTTCCCCTACTACCAAAAAAAACAGCTCCCCCCTACACACAAACCCAGTACATGCTGACAACATCCCAGTGTTTGCATTTGTGTCGCTGGCAGTGAAGGACTTTGTGTTCTGTTAGTCCACAAGCACAAGATCTAAGGGGGGAGGAATATTTAAATTAATAAACTTAATTGACAGTTAGATATGCTATAGGAGCCCCTGATGCATGCCACTTGGTGCACTCTGGTTCTTCCTGCGAGACCAGGGGGAGGACATGAGGAAGTGGGATGGTGAACCCACCTTTAAACTGGAGGCCTGTATCAGTGAACTGAGAGGGAAGACAGCTGTTAAGAAAGGGCCACCCAGGAAGGCTGTCAGTGTAGTTGCTGCAGACACCCAGGAAGTCAATCAGTGATCTCCCTCGACCCTGGTGAGGGGACGTCTGGTCTGGCACTACAAAGGTCAGACAGTGAATACTCTGACGAGGAACAGGAGTAGAGGGTCCCTGCCTTCGGCCAGGAGGAGGAAAGGGACGATCGTGTATATTGGACTGTGTGGATCCCATGGCCTGGCACATCAGGTCCACAGAAGTACAAAGCTTTGGTGCACATTGTACGTTGGTATCATCACGGTACAGGGGCACAGTGTCGCGACGGAGGGAAGACCCGGACGCTCAATATGAGTGATCAGCAAGCTTCGTTTATTGATTACATACATGCTCCTTATATACAGTGGTTAATTAAGCTCATGCATATTCTTGAAGACCTATACTGATTGGTTTATTAATTATCCTGGGAACTTCTTCCTTTGTGGTTAGCTCAGTTCTTCTTATCTCATGTCTAATTAACCACAGGCATTCTGTAGTTTGCTTTGTTAAATGTCCACAGTTGCAGCGGGTCTATGTGCCCTCTGTCATGTAGCCAGCTCTCCACAGCACAGAACCCATCTGGATCTCCGGAGTGACAGGGGGATGCCAGGAATTGTCTGTGTTGGAGGCTGAGGTGAGCTTGACGGGAGACAAATGGGAAAAGCACCCCATGGTGACTGGCCCAGAAGCCCCTTGCATCCTTGGCATCGACTATCTCAGGAGAGGGTACTTCAAGGACCCAAAGGGGTACCGATGGGTTTTTGGTGTGGCCACTGTGAACACAGACAAGGTCAAGCAGCTGTCTACCCTGCCTGGCCTCTCAGAAGATCCCTTCGTTGTGGGATTGCTACAAGTTGAAGAACAACAGGTGCCAGTTGCCACCAGGACAGTGCACTGGCGGCAATATCGTACAAACCGAGACTCCTTGGCTCCCATCCGTGAACTGATTCGTCAACTGGAGAGCCAAGGAGTCATCAGCAAGACTCATTCACCTTTTCATAGCCCCATATGGCCAGTGCAAAAGTCTGACGGAGCGTGGAGGTTAACAGTAGACTACCGTGGCCTGAATGAAGTGACACCACCACTGAGCGCTGCCATGCCGGACATGTGAGAGCTCCAGTATGAACTGGAGTCACAGGCAGCCAAGTGGTACGCCACCATAGACATTGCCAATGCGTTCTTCTGCATTCCTTTGGCACCAGAGTGCAGGCCACAGTTTGCTTTCACCTGGAGGGGTGTCCAGTACACCTGGAATCGACTGCCCCAGGGGTGGAAACACAGCCCCACCATTTGCCATGGACTAATTCAACCTGCGCTGGAAAAAGGTGATGCCCCTGAACATCTACAATAAATTGATGACATCATCGTGTGTGGGCAACATTATCGAAAATTGTCTATAAAATAAGGGTTATGAGAAAATCTAGCTAAGTTAGAATATAAGGGAAAACAGGATCTTCTGCATGTCTGTATTCTTCAAGGCTGTAATACCAGCTAGGCCCCTTTCGGCTGTGTGCTAAGGGAGATAAGAAAAGAATGTGTCTGCATGGAGGAATGGTAAACATCAAAGAAGATGGATCCCTGAGAAAAACAGGACATGACACCAAGGAAGTGAACCCGAACCGAGATAAAAGCAAACCACTTGGACTGAGAGGTCATATGTGATTAGTGTTATTAGCCAATGGTAATTAGCTTCGTAGTGTCTGAATACGTGTACGGAAGTAGAAGTGTATATAACACGCAGCTTTCTAATAATAAAAGAGAGACTTGCCGCCATTACCGAATGGGCATTTCTCCCGTCGCCGCCGACAATCGTGTGGGTCAACAAGGCAGAAGTGTTTGAGAAGGGAAAAAGAGTAATTCAGATTCTTCTGAGAGCAGGCTTTGCCATTAAGAAAAGCAAGGTCAAGGGACCTGCACAGGAGATTCAGTTCTTGGGAATCAAATGGCAGGATGGACACCATCATGTGCCTATGGATGTGGTTAACAAGATAGCAGCTGTGTCTCCAGCAGCTAACAAGAAGGAAACACAAGCTTTCCTAGGCCTTGGGGGACTCTGGAGAATGCATGTTCCAGGTTACAGTCAGCTTGTGAGACCTCTCTGTCGAGTGACCCGAAAGAAGAACTGTTTGAGTGGGGCCTTGGGCAACAACAAGCCTTTGAGCGTATCAAACAGGAAAGAGCTCTTGGGCCTGTCCGAACAGGACCAGCTGTGCAAAATGTACTCTACACTGCAGCTGGAGAGCATGGTCTCACCTGGAGCCTCTGGCACAAAACATCAGCAGAAACCCAAGGTTGAACATTAGGGTTTAGCAGCATATGAGGGGGTTCGCGCTGCTTCAGAAGTTGTTGGTACAGAAGCGCATCTGCTCCTGGCACCGCGATTGCCTGTGCTACACTGGCTGTTTAAAGGAAACGTCCCTTCTACTCATCACACAACCAGTGCTACAGGGAGTAAGTGGGTAGCATTGATCACACAACGAGCTCAACTATGGAAACCCAACCATCCAGGAATCCTGGAAGAGATCATGGACTGGCCAGAAGGCAGAGATTTTGGAGTACAGCCTGAGGAGGTGGTTCGTGCCCAAGAGGCACCACCGTATAATGAGTTATCAGAAGATGAAAGGCGTTATGCTTCGTTTACTGATGGATCCTGTCGTGTGGTAGGAAACCATCAGAAGTGGAAAGCTGCTGTGTGGAGTCCCACACAACAAGTCATCGAGGCCACTGAAGGAGAAGGCGAGTCAAGTCAGTTTGCAGAAGTGAAAGCCATCCAACTAGCCCTAAAGATTGCTGAACGAGAAAAGTGGCCAGTCCTCTCTCTCTACACTGACTCCTGGATGGTGGCTAATGCCCTGTGGGGGTGGCTGCAGCAGTGGAAGAAGACCAATTGGCAGCGCAGGGGTAAACCCATCTGGGCTGCTGCATTGTGGCAGGACATCGCTGCTCAGGTAGAAAACATGACTCTAAAGGTACATCATGTAGATGCTCACATGCCCAAAAGCCAAGCCACTGAAGAACATCAAAACAATGAACATGTAGACAGGGCTGCCAAAACTGAAGAAGCTCCCGTGGACTTGGACTGGGAGTGTAAAGGTGACCTATTTGTAGCTAGATGAGCCCATGAAACAACGGGAAATCTAGGGAGAGATGCCATCTCTGTTCTGCTCCCTTGTCCTTGAGGGCTGTTTCCCAGGGGTCCTATTGACTAACTCATTGAGGAGCTGGAAGTTGGCTTTCCTGAAATTCTTGGTCCTGACTATGCTTCTCATATGACTCTCATGCCTTAGGACAGTGAACTGCACCAGTGCATGATCACTACAGCCCAGACTGCCTCCAATCTTGACATCTCTGATGAGCTCACTTGCATTGGTGACCATCAGGTCAAATACTACTTCTCCTCCAGTAGGGCTGTCTATTTCTTGTCGTAGGAAGTTGTCATCAAGGCACTCCAGGAGTCTCTTGGATTGCCTACAGCTTGCTGTGCTACTTTTCCAGCAGATGTCAGGGTGGTTGAAATCCCCCAGTGTGGTGGTTTGTGTGGATTCACCCTTTTGGCTTGCACCTTGCAGCCAGAGCCGCTCTCACACCCTCCCCCCCCCACCCAGGGAGTAGGGGAGAGAATTGGAAAGGGCAAGGAGACTCACGGGTTGAGATAAAAACTATTGACTAATTAAAATGAAATGCGATCCCCGAGAGAATACCCCAATTTCCGGTCAGCCCTGGTTAATGTACTGGCATGACGGGATGTGATCTGGAATATCTCATGGGCACATCCCAATACCAGTTTGGGCTTTGCTATTCACTGCGCTTCTCCCTCCCAGTCCTAATGCAGCTGTGAACGGCCAAACACGGTGGCCTTGAGCTCCAGCAGCAACTCACAACATTAGTACTTTATCAACATTATTCTCATAACAATCCCTACACTGAAACTAAACCACAGCTATTCTAGCTACTAAGAAGAAAATTAACTCTATCCTAGCAAAACCAGGACACCCAGCAGGATGAGACCCTGTGAGCTCGATGCCTCCTGGAGCTGGAGTAAGAAAGCTTCATCGACAGGCTCCCCTTGATCCGGCGATCTGTAGTAGACACCAACCACAAGGTTCCCCTTGTTGTCTTGATCCCTAATTCCTACCCATAAGCTTTCAACCTATTCATGGCTATTCTTTAGGGACAACTCTTCACACTTTCCATTTCTTAACATAGAGGGCAACACCCTCACCTCTCCTTCTTCTCCTGTCCCTTCTGAACAGCTTGTAGCCATTGATAGCCACACTTCTGTCATGGGATTCATCCCACCAAGTTTCTGTAATGACCACTATGTTACAGTTTTCTAGTAGGAAGGTAGCTTCCAACTCCTCCTGTTTGTTGCCCATGCTGCATGCATTGGTGTAGAGGCACTTCAGTTGGACTGGTGGCCCTGTCACCTTCTTGGATGGACACCCCTTTATTCCCCCAAGGTGTTTCATGGAACCTACCCTGTTGGCTCCTATTACCTCAGGAATTTCTGGCTTGTCTTGGTAAGACTTTGCCTGTGCTGCAGTGCCCACTGCATTCCTCAGGGCAACAGGTTGAAGGCCCTTACTATCACCCCATCCCTCCAACCCTGGTGTGTCATCCTGCCACTTGTCACAGACAATCTTGATATTATTATCCCCCCCCTTCACAATTTCTTGGGCAAAGACCCTCTTCCCTCTTCGAGAAAGGTATCTCCCATTTGATGCCAGCATACCTGGTGCCATGTAGGTCATCTCATTATCAAAAAACCCAAAATTGTGCCGGTGACACCAGCCACGGAGCCATATGTTTATAGATTGTATCTTTCCGTTCCTTCCAATGTCACTGCTTGCAACTGGAAGGAGAGAAGGAAAAACAACCTGTGCCCCAGATTCTCTCACTAACCATCCCAAGGCCCTGAAGTCTCTCTTGATCGCTCGCAGACTACAAGTTGCAGCTTCCTCATTGCCCACCTGGAAAATCAGTAGTGGGTAGTAATCTGAGGACCTTACCAAGCTAGGAAGTTTCCTAGTGACGTCCTTAACCTAGGCTCCAGGGAGACAGCAGACCTCCTCCCTGTGAGGAGGGTCTACTCGGCATATTGGACTCTCTGTTCCTGTCAGAACAGAGTCACCTATAACGATAACCCTTCTTTTTTTCTTTGTGGATGTGATTGTGATATGGGTGGTAGGCCTTTCTGACTGTGGAGACCCCTCTGGTGTAGATTGCCCATCATCCACATCCTCATTTCACTGGCCTTCCTCAACCAGAGCCTCATACCTGTTGTTCAGAGGTACCGGGGGGGCAAGGTGGTCAAGGAGGGAGTCCGCCTGCTGCCCCAACCTTTAACTTGCTTCCATTCACTCTTTCCATTTGGGCTTCTGCCTTTTGCCCGACAGGGGCAGGATACAGGGGCCCCTTGGTCCTGGGTACTTTCTGTTTCAAGGAGGGAAGAGCTTGGTTCCACCAGTCTCTCTTGTTCAGCCTCCCTGATGCTCCTTAACATTTCAACTTCCTCTCATAGCTCCGCCACCAAGGAGCAGAGCATGCAGCAGTTCTCACAGCTGCCACCCACTGCTAGTGAAAGGCCCTGGCACTCCCTGCAGCCTGTCACCTGGCCAGCTGTGTGTTTCCGTGGTTGCTCCATATGGGTTCCCACATCCATTCTAGTGGGTGTTGGGATCCTGACCCTGTCCCAGGTGGAGACCATAGACATTCCTAGAGGATGATGACCACCAACAGAACTCACCTGTCAATCTGGCAGTGCTTGTGTTCCTTCCCATGCCCTGCTACACTGCACTCGGGCCGATGTGCATGCGCTGTTCACCTGCCTGTGCTGGGTGGGCAGCGACTCATCATTGAGGCCACTGAAGATTGCTGAACGAGAAAAGTGGCCACAATGCAGCAGCCCAGACGGGTTTACCCCTGCGCTGCCAGTTGGTCTTCTTCCACTGCTGCAGCCACCCCCACAGGGCATTAGCCACCATCCAGGAGTCAGTGTAGAGAGAGAGGACTGGCCACTTTTCTCGTTCAGCAATCTTTAGGGCTAGTTGGATGGCTTTCACTTCTGCAAGCTTACTTGACTCGCCTTCTCCTTCAGTGGCATGCATCCCCCTTCCCTCTGGCTGGGGCAAGAGACGACTGATTTCTTGATACGCTCCTGACTACCATGGTGCTGGCCCGTAGGGATGAGGAGGTACAGAGATTTCCTTCGAAGTTTTTGGAGTCAAGAAGACACTCTTTCCACAGTTGGTGTTTCCATATCTGGGGAATACATTGCAGCCAAGCTGTTAGCATATGACATTGGGGCACTTTGGATCACCTTCCTCCACATGGCCCCTGTGCACAGGACATCCTCTGGATCTCTGGAGACCTCATCATTGTCTGGATCACTGTAGATGACTTCCAGCACTGCTAATTCTCTCAGGTACTGGATGCCTTCACCTGGAGTAGTCCACTTTCCTGGGGAGTTCATAAGATCTTCCTTGAATGGATATCTGGCCTTCACACTTGGGAGGAGCCATCTCCAGAGACTGCAAATTGCCGCCTCTCTTCCAATTCCTCTCTTGATCCCACGGTTTCTAGCCAGGGATCCCAGCTGCTGGGCTTCTTGTATTAGTTCTCTCACTCCTTCCTCCAAGTTCCTCATCAAAGGACCGGCCTCTTGATCCTCTTCTTCCTCTGCCCTCACTGATCGATGATATGGACCAGTGGTTCTCCTTGCCCACTGTTTCTTTTTCACCACTGGGGCAATTGCTGTAGTTGTTGTTGTTTGGATCCCTGTCTCAACCATGGTGTCCTCGGATGTGGTCTGGGTCCCTGCCTCAACCACAGTCCCCTGAGAGTGCTGAACTGGGGCTCCATAGGCACAGGCCAGGCCCCAGTACAGTGCTAGAAGCTGCTGGTTCTCACTGGGGTAGGCCAGGCACCCTTCCATCAAGTGACGCGCTAGTTTGCCAGGGTTGTGTGCTTCTTCAGGTGTAAAATCCCAGGCTATGGGAGGTGATAACGGTCCTAGGAACCTGCCCAGATCCTTCCACACCCCCTGCCACCCAGGGACCGGCCGCTTCAGGGCACTTTGCAGTATTTCATCACCCAAAAGCTGCCTTCTCTTACACCAGGACGAGACCAGATTCCACAAAACCCATAATATTCCAACAGCATTACTTAGTAGCAATAAGCAGCTCACATAAGGGTGAACAAGGACCTCGGGAGCCTGCGTAATAAAGCCATCTACATTAACTCCAGGTAGGGAAAGGGAGATGTCTTCCCTCATCTCCTCCACCAGATAGCTCCCCCAGCACAGTAAGGCCATCGGTGCCAGGGCAAGGCACAGAGTCACTGTTTGTACCAGCACGTTCCCGAGTTCCTTCATCCTCCCCACAAGAGAGCTCCCCCAGCACAGCAAAGCTACGAATGTCAGCATGAAGATGTTCCCGTTATCAACATGTTCCCAAACTGAGCAGAAACAGAGATAAGCAGTGCTGCCAGCAGAAAAGCCAACTCCGTGACCCGCACAGGAGCTCGCTGCTTAATAACTACTGCAGCTAGAGCACGCTGAGTGCAAAACTGCTGCTGTCTGAAGCCCCACGTTGGGTGACAAAAAAAGACTGTGGTGGGTTGACCCTGGCTAGATGCTGGATGCCCAGCAAAGCCCACTCTATCACCCCTCTCCTCAGCAGGATGGGGAGGGGAGAAAATAAGATGGAACACAAAAAACCCCAAACTCGTGGGTG
This sequence comes from Caprimulgus europaeus, assembly GCA_907165065.1. The sequence continues at coordinate 944,643 of OU015537.1, forward strand.
AGACAGAGGCAGTTTAACAGAAGCAAAGCAAAGCTGCGCGCGCAGAAGCAGAAGAACAAAATGTTTATTCTCCACTTCCCATCAGCAGGCGATGTCTGGCCACTTCCCGGGAAGCAGGGCTTCATACGCGTTGCGGTTCCCGGAGGACACACGGAAGTAACGAATGCCCCCCCTTCCCCCTCCGTTCCCCTTGCTTTATTGCTGAGCAGACGTCATATGGTCTGGAATATCCCTTTGGTCCCTTGGGGTCAGCTGTCCTGGCTGTGTCCCCTCCCAAGACCTTCCCCACCCCCAGCCTACTGGGGGAAATGCTGGAGAGCCAGCCTTGGTGCTGTGGAGCACTGCTCAGCAGGAACCAACACACTGGTGTGTTAGCAACACCCCTCGAGCCACCAATACAAAACACAGCACTCTGAGGGCTGCCACGGGGAAAATCAACCCCATCCCAGCCAGACCCAGTACAGAGGTTAAAAAAATAAATGGCTGTTTGCAATGCACACACCCACTTTGACTGAGTGAACAGTACTTTCGAGCATCACTGACAAGGAGATCTGACTGAAATCATCCTTGAAGTGCAAACCTTGAGAATTGTGCGAGGCCATATCTTCTCGTGAACTCAGAAATCTAGGCCATGTCTTATCAGGAGCTAACAATACCAGCTTGAGCTGGGACTAGACAAAACTAAAACTGCTAAAGCTGCATGCCTGCACATACACCAAAAGGGTGTTTGACTACAAGTCAATCACTTTATGCTATAAATATCTGTAGCCCCTGCAAGTCCATTCAGCTCTCCTGTACAGCAGCAGGCTGTGTGGTGGTGATCTCCCCCTTGAGCAGGGACACCTCTTAAGGTTACTCCTTGAGGATGAGAGACCTCTTACCCCGTACTGATATCTATAACAAGGTAAGCAACATTTTACATTATGCCTAAAAGTATATTATATGCTAGCAACATTTATATATCCAGCTATAGCTTAATTATTAGAAAAGTAGCAAGTAGCTGAGTGTTGTCTAACCACTGTCTAAATTATCTTTTAAATAATTATTTAAATCATTGGCAAATCACTGTTTAATTACCATTTAATTATTGCTTGATTACCATTTAACTATGTGGTGGTTTGACCCACAGTGAGACCATGAGGTCCTGCATTCACACCCCAACCCAGTGAGATGGGATGGGAGACACAACAAAGGGGACACGGGATTAGGAATAAAGGACGGGGAGGGCTCACTCACCAGTTATCATAGAATCATAGAAGGGTTTGGGTTGGAAGGGACCTTAAAGATCATCCAGTTCCAACCCCCCTGCCAGCAGCAGGGACACCTTCCACTAGACCAGGTTGCTCAAAGCCTCATCCAGCCTGGCCTTAAACACTTCCAGGGAGGAGCAGCCACAACTTCTCTGTGGGCAACCTGTTCCAGGGTCTGACCACCCCTCACAGTGAAGAATTTCTTCCTCATATCTAATCTAAACCTCCCCTCTTCCAGCTTAAAGCCATTTCCCCTTGTCCTGTCATTAACTGCCCTTATGAAAAGTCCCTCCCCAGCTTTCCTGTAGGTCCCCTTCAGGTACTGGAAGGCCGCTATAAGATCTCCCCAGAGCCTTCTCTTCTCCAGGCTGAACAACCCCAACTCTCTCAGCCTGTCCTCATAGGAGAGGTGCTCCAGCTCTTGGATCATCCTTGTAGCCTCCTCTGGACTTGTTCTAACTGGTCCATGTCTTTCTTGTGTTGGGGACTCCAAAACTAGACGCAGTACTCCAGGTGGGGCCTTATGAGAGCGGAGGAGAGGGGGAGAATCCCCTCCCTCGACCTGCTGGCCACGCTTCCCTTGATGCAGCCCAGGATACAGTTGGCCTTCTGGGCTGCAAGCGCACATTGCCAGCTCATGTTGAGCTTCTCATCCACCACCACTCCCAAGTCCTTCTCTTCAGAGCTGGCCTCAAGCCACTCATAGCCCAGCCTGTATTTGCACTTGAGGTTGCCCCGACCCAGGTGCTGGACCTTGCATTTGGCCTTGTTGAACTTCATGAGGTTGGCACAGGCCCACCTCTCCAGCCTGTCAAGGTCCCTCTGGATGGCATCCCGTCCCTCCAGTGTGTCAACCACACCACTCAGCTTGGTGTTGTCGGCAAGCTTGCTGAGGGTGCACTCAGTCCCACTGTCCATGTCACTGACAAAGATGTTGAAGAGCACTGGTCCCCAATACCGACCCTTGAGGGACACCACTTGGCACCAGTATCCACTCGGACATTGAGCTTTTGACCACAACTCTTTGAGTGCGACCATCCAGCCAGTTCCTTATCCACCGAGTGGTCCATCCATCAAACCCACATGTTTCCAATTTGGAGACAAATTTATGGTCACAGGCAAAACAGACTCAAACTTGGGGAAGAAAAATCAGTTTAATTCATTGCAAATCATCCAAGTAGACAAAACAATCACATTTTATAACACCTTCTCTCACTCATCACTTCTTTCCGGGCTTAAATCACTTTGCTCCTGATGTCTCTACCTTCCCCCCACAACAGCACAGGGGACAGGGAATGGGGGTTCAGTCAGTTCACCTCTGACACTCTTCCCAGCATGGAAGTCCAGGAACAAGATGTTCCAGCATGAGCTTCCCATGGAGTCAAGGACCTCTTTGGGCTCAGCTCCTGACTCCGGCATGGGACATCCACAGGCTGCAGACTCATCCTCCACTCTGGGGGTCCACCCCCCACTCTGGCTTGGAGTCACAATTTCCGTCACAATTTCAATCACACTCAACTTCTCTGCTCCAGCATGGAGTCCTCCATGGCCTACACGTGGGTTTCTGCTCCACTGTTGAATCTCCATGGGCTGCAGGGGACTTCCTTTGTTTTCTCCTACTCCATGTGGTTGAACTGGGTGTGGGTCTTTGTCCTTCCTTTTGGCAACGAAGCTCTCTCTCTGTCTGTCAGTCCTTTGTTTTGGCTGATGATCATCTTTTATTTGTCAGTGGCCTCTCCTCCAGGTACCACACCTTCTTCTTTTCAGGACAGTCCTTCCCCTCACAAATATGGACTTGCAGAGGCGTTTCTCTAGTGCTCACTTGCCCAGCCTGGGCTGGGGGGTCTCCTCCTTGGAGTCAGGCGAGCTTTTTGCTCTCATAAGGTTGCCCTTCCCCCACTACCAAAAAACTGGCTCCTCCCCCCGCACACACACACACACAAACTATCATGTGATCATTGTTTAATCATTAATAAAACCCTTTTAGTTAACTCCACAACCATGACTTCTCTTAATAATTCACCTGTGAGCCTGCTGCACGTGCAAGTTTAAATGGAATTGTTAATTAGGGGCGGAGGTGTCTGTTATTAGAACAAGTGGATGAGGGGAAGGCTTTGTCTTTATCTCTTTGCGCTTAACCCCGTTGCATTTTCGTGAGCGGGGTAAAGCCCCGAGAGATAGTTGTCACTGCTCTGGACGAGGCTCCCTCTGCTTCCCCCCCCCCACCCGGAGGGCAGACGACATTTTCTGACTTACGTGCGGAGTCTCTTTCCATTCCATGTATAGTCTCCAGTCTCGGAGAAGTTGGTGACTCCGCAGGCGATGGTGGCGGTACCGTGAACCACCTCGCGTGTGTCTCGTCCACTCTTCCCCCTCCCTAGCCACTTCCGCGTCAGTGCACGAGCGTGCAGGCCTCAGCAGCAGCCAGGAGGAGGCGGAGCTGACGCGAGCGGGCCGGCGGGTTTGGGTCCCTCCTTCCTTCCACCCTTCTTCCTCAATTCTTTCTTGCGCCTTCATTTCGTCCTTCACCTGCGCGTCGCACGTCTTGTTCCGCGCTGCTGCAGGGGGGAAGCGGTAGTAACGCCGCCAGCTTCGTGCCTCACACCCTTTTGCCCTTCGCTCTTCTAGAAACAGTCCGGAGACGCAGCGCTTCCGACATCGGCTGTAGGGTTTCTCGCTCCGCCCCCCCCGCTCACAGGAGCAGGTACGCGGCCGCTGAGGGGTGGCTGGGGGGAGGATTGCGGGCTCGGTTTCTGAGAGCTGTTAACGTGGTGGCGGTGTGCGCCCAGGAGCGGCGTGTGGGTCACTTGGGTGTTCCTGCGGCGTTTCTCCTGCCTTCCGCGAGGCGAGAGGTGGTAGGGCGTCTCTCGTCTCCGGCGGTCTCCTTCCTCTCATTCTCTGACGCGGTGGGTACTGCGGAGGGAAGCCGCGGGCCGGGTTGGCGCACACCCCGCTTCCCCCTTAAAGGGGCAGACAAAGGCAGCAAGACAATGAGGCTTCCTTAGCCCTCGCTGGGAGAGGGGAGATGGGGGGGGGGGGCGGGTGGTGAGAGGAGCCGCGCAGTAAACGGCGCCGAACATGATTCAGGGGTTTGTGAGAGGCCGTGGCGCGGCGGGGAGTGCCCCGGGCTCCACGTTTCCGGCTCGGCACCCTCTTTTTTTTTTTTTCTTTTCTCTCCTCTCCTTAGCCCGGCACCCACCAGGTCTTTTGTGTTCTGGCCTCTTGGTGGGAGAGTCGAGGGGGAAGGCGACTGAAACGTACCATGCTTTGAGCACTTGGCGGTGCCTTCCCTTTTGTCTGACTCATTGAGCTGGATTGAATTGTCATTGGGAAATGCCCGATTTTGATCCATGTTCTTCGCATTTACTTCGGTTTTTTGCTTCATCTAGAACATTGTTAAGCGTATATCTGAAACATCCTTGCTGTTTGTTTGGGTTTCTTGTCTGGTTGTTTTTTTTTTTTTGTTTTTGTGGTCCGTTTTCTAGCTGAGGATATTCAGATAAATATTTATTTAACCAGCCAGTTTAGTCCCATTGCTGACTCAATTCCATGGTTTTATTATTGTTTTAAAATTACTTTGTATTTGCATTCACTTTGTTATATAAAAATAAGCGTTAAGATAACTTTAAGTGCATTTATTATGCACTTCATGAAGTGCATAAGTATTAGGATTCAGTTGTAGTTTATTGGAAGTGCACTCGGTGTGCAATAAAGAGCTTAGTAATATTGATCCTTCAAATAATCTCAATATCTGCTATTATTAAAGTTGACTATACCTCAGCTTAGTTGTAATTTGGAACTAAAAATATGTTTTATTTATGGGACTTTGTTAACTTTAATAATAATAATAATAAAGTATTTATGTTCCCCTTTTAGTTTAGCTGGGTAAGTTTGCCAGTACCTGTGAAGGTCAGTGATGTAAACTACTGTTGAGTTAACACGCTGAATAAAATAGCTTCTTTTTATATTGGGAGGTCAGGGTTAAATAGGGGCACCTCTAAGGGTTAAGACTTTCTCCTTTTGGAGGTAGAAGAGATCTTTATATTCTTTGCAAAGGTTTGGTTGTAACCACCCAACCAAAAGGTTGGGGGATGTATTTGTAAGGCTGTGAGAGAGTAATTGTCTCTTAGGTCTCTGATCATAGCCAGTTGTTTTCTGTTCTTGCTATGAAATAGAGATTAAAATGTCTGTTTGAGATGACTACCTCATGATGGTGCATTTTCTTGATTGAATTTAAGTATCTGCACTCCCTTTTCTTCTAGAAAAGAAGCTGTAGTCATGTTAATTGGATTTCATATTTTCCTCTTACAGTGGGTATATGCTTGGCCGCTTCAGTTCTGTGGGTTGTTGGAGTTGGCAGCCTTCAGAGATATAAATAGAAGCTGATTTCAGAGGCCCCTGTTGACAAGGTTTTGTGTCTGAGCCTTTAGCTTAGCCTGTCACACTGCAGCCTTGTGACAGGCGGAAGCTAATGTGCTCACCCATGTGACCTAAGTTTCTGAGAAAAGTTCAGGAAAGCAGATACGTAATAGTATTAGCTGGTTTTCCAGGGAAATAGAACTGAATTTGTAAGGCCTTAGCTAGTTACTGATCTTAGTAGAAAAGCTTGTAGGGAAGAATTTGAGAAGTCTGTAATATGTCTCTTCTGAAAACTTCACTTTCACTGTTGGTTCAAAAGACTAAATGGTATATTTTAGTGTCCTGGTTAGTAGATTAAATTCTGGAAAGTGTATTATAACATAGTCAGGTGATACCTGGACCTTAGAGAGTGAAAAAGTGCATAATTTCTTAAGTATTGGATAACAACTTGATCTTTCAATTAGGGGCATGTATTTCAAGTAGTGAAAGACTATGCTGATGAAGGAGCCATGAAGACTCTAGTTTGTAATATAATACCAGCCTTAATACCTAAAGATAAATTTAGTAAGTGGTAAGCAAGTCAATTGAGATTGATGGTGGTAGTGTATGTGATAGCACTTTGAGCTTACCTGCATGATAAGGGCAGAAATACAGTCTTTTTTTTGTATTATAATAACATAGAGCTACAGTAAAAATATTCTTATATTTTTTTAGGCCTTAAATTTTTCTGTTGCATCCATTGTCTGGTGTATGGCTGTAAAACTGCAATTTGTTGAGAGGTATATCAGAATAAGTGGGAGTTTGCTTTGTAGTACTGAAACAAAGGTATAAATTGTTGTCATGCAAGTCCTGTGACTGCTAGCAGTCAAGCAGATTAATTTTACTCTTTTCTCCTGCTACTGATTGTGGTGGTTTCACTGGGCTAGCAGCCAGCACAGCCGTTCACCCTCTTCCCCCTCACCCACAGGGAATAGGGGAAAGGATTGGGGGGCAAGGATAAGGAGACTCGTAGATTGAGATAAGAACAATTTAATAAATGAAACTGTAGATTCACTGTCCTGGTCTTCAGCTGAAAAAGAGCTGGGTTTCTTTTTCAGTAGCTAGGACAGTGCTGTGTTTTGCTTTTCATCCTGGGACTTGTTATGAGAGCGACACTGAGAACATCCCAGTGTTTGCATTTGTGTCGCTGGCAGTGAAGGACTTTGTGTTCTGTCAGTCCACAAGCACAAGATCTAAGGGGGGAGGAATATTTAAATTAATAAACTTAATTGACAGTTAGATGTGCCAATGGGCTATTCCATATCATATCACGTCATGCCCAGTGCATTAGTGAGGGGCTCTCCCTCTCTGGCTCTCTCTGGCTCTCGCTCGGGCTCTCGCTCTCCCGGGATTGCGGTTTCAGTTCGGGATTGTCGCTCCTCCGGGATCGGTATCTGGGAACCGGCCGGGCTCGGTCAGGAGGGGGGTGGTGAGCTATAACATTGGGTGTCACTCATTTGCATGTTTTGTTACTCTTATCATTATCACTGCTATTTTAATATCAGTATTATTTTAAGTTTTCTCTCTATTATTAAACTGTTCTTATCTCACCCTACAAGCCTCCTCATCCTTGCCCCCAATCCTCTCCCCTATCCCCTGGGGGTGGGGGGGAAGTGGGTGAAGGGCTGTGTTGGCTGCTGGCCAAGGGCTAGCCCAGTGGAACTCACACTAACAAAACACAAAGTCTTTCACTTCCAGCGGTAGAAATGAAAACACTGATAACATATCAGTGTTTCTCTCATAACAAGTCCCAGGCTGAAAGTAAAACACAGCACTATTCTAGCTACCAAAAAGAAACCCAGCTCTGTTCCAGCTAAAAAAACAAGACATGATTTACTTTAATCCCGGAAGTTTAGATTAACTGGACAAACGCTGCTGTCAATTACAGTTGTCATACTGTTGAGATATATGGTTACAGCTTGTAGTGTGGCTTTTTTAAAGTTATAAGAAGTATTTATTTATATGCTAGAGTTAATTAGCATTTGGTATGTTTGAGTTCTCATGAGCATCAGCAGTCAAGTGTCCCTTATTATGGTTGCTCTTAAAGAGGAAGACAGTAATCTAGATTTTTCACTAAAATGTCTCCAAGTGCCATAGGCAGTACTTCTGCTAAATCTTTTCGAGGACAAGCGCAATACTCTTATATGTCCTCAATTTGTAGTAGATCGTCTGATTACTATATTCCAGTTTTTTGCCTTTGGCAGCTAAGGGTTTGGTTACTATATCAGTTTTTCTACTAGCCTTATTTTGCAGAGGTTAACTACCAGTGAGGGTGAAGTATTTTTATTCCTAACTTTTGCAATTGATGACAGAGATGAGGGTTAGCATTGTCTACCGTTGGGAGGTGCAGAAGTCTTCCTATATCTTTAAGACAAAAGATTTAACTGGCATTTTGGAAATGTGTAGGCTGTGTAAATGAATGTATTCAACAGTCTAAAATTGTTTTATTTTTCTTGGAAGAATAAAATCTGTTCTAAGCTTATTTCATAAATGTTTTTTGATCATCTGTTTTGAGGGCCTGTTGTATGCATGTTGTTGATAGCTAATATTCAGTATTGGGCTTCATATGCAATTTAAGCAGAGTTAAAGGTCTTGTTATGGAAACTTCTAAAGATATAAAATACAGTTTTAAAATGACTGTTGCCTATGTTTCAGTGACTTTTGTTTTCTTGAACAAATGTGTTGTGAAAGTATGAATTACTAAAAATGGAATTAGCATTAGAATGATGCAAGATCAGCATTACTGAAAAAGTGGAGTTCTTTTGGAGTCCGCAAAGATAAGCTATGCTAATTAGCATAATTGTTTAGTAGATCCAAACTTGGTCTTGCTTATTCTACTCATCTAGCTGTGTTGTTTTTTCTACCCTATAAGTGCTCAGAGGTTGATAATAAAGTTTTTGTTGGCCGTTGAATTCAATTTGTTTGTAACCTGCACACACAGTTCAGTGTCTTACAAGTATATTACTTCTTGGTATTACTATGTGTATTGGATTTGTGTGGCAAGGTTTTGGTAGCAGAGGGGCCACAGAGATGGCTTCTGTGAGAACCTGCTAGAAGCTTCCCTTTTGTCTGATAGAGCCAATGCTAGCTGGCTCCAAGACGGACTCGCTGCTGACCAAAGCTGATAACATGTGATAACATGTGCAACAGCAGCTGGAGGAGAGGAGTGAAAATATGTGAGAGAAACAACTCTGCAAACACCAAAGTCAGTGAATAAGGAGGGGGAGGAGGTGCTCAAGGTGACAGAGCAGACCATGGTGAAGACAATGGTTAGGCAGGCTGTCCCCCTGCAGCCCGTGGAGGTTAACGGTGGAGCAGATATCCACCTGCAGCCTTTGGAGGACCCCATGCCAGAGCAGATGGATGTGCCCAAAGGAGGCTGTGACCCCGTAGGAAGCCTGTGCTGGAGCAGGCTCCTGGCAGGACCTGTGGCCCCTGTGGAGAGCGAGGAGCACATGCTGGAGTAGGTTTGCTGGCAGGACTTGTGACCCTGTGGGGGACCCATGCTGGAGTTGGTTCCTGAAGGACTGTATCCCGTGGAAAGGACAAATGGGAAGGACTCCTGCTGGAGCAGTTCATGAAGAACTGCAGTCTGTGGGAGGGACCCCATGCTGGAGTAGAAGTGCGAGGAGGGAAGGAGCATCAGAGACAACATGTGGTGACCTGACCACAATCCCCGTTCCCCATCCCCCTGTGCTGCTTGAGGAGGGAGAAGGTAGAGAACTTGAGAGTCAGGTTGAGCCTGGGAAGAAGGGAGGGGTGGGGGGAAGGTGTTTTAGGGTTTGTTTTTATTTCTCATCATCCTACTCTGATTTGATTGATAATAAATTAATTTCCCCGAGCAGAGTCTGTTTTGCTTGTGATGATAATTGGTGAGTGATCTCTCCCTGTCCTTAACTCGACCCACAAGCCTTTCATCGTATTTTTTTCCACTTGTCCAGTTGAGGGGGGGGGAGTGATAGAGTGGCTTGGTAGGCACTTGGCGTCCAGCCAAGGTGAACCCACTACACTATGATAATGCTTTTTACCTCTTAGAGGTTCATATCAATGTTACTTACCAATACAATCAAAGTATTGAATTATATATTAACATCCCTGTAGCCATCTTTTAAAATGCTGATATTGCTTTTTGTGGTCAAGGTAAGCAGACCTACTTTAATTCTATAACCATGTAATTTATTTTGGTGAAATGCCAGTTCCTAATGTAGTTCTTGGTTTTATTTACAGCATTGAAATGGCTCAGGAGACAAACCAGACCCCAGGGCCCATGCTATGTAGTACAGGATGCGGATTTTATGGAAATCCTAGGACAAATGGGATGTGTTCTGTTTGCTACAAAGAGCATCTTCAGCGACAGCAGAACAGTGGTAGAATCAGCCCAATGGGTAAAGGTTTGAGTCTTTTTTTTTTTTTTTCCTCCTTGAAAATACAATGTATATGTGATGAGATGAATCACAGAATTTATTTCGGGAGATCTTCCGATAGCAGCATACTAAAACTATGAATGTCAAAGGGAGTAATACTTTAAATCACAGTAAAAATAAAAATGCATTTTTGTGTAATATATTCTGGCCCACTTAGTGTTGAACCTTAATTTGCATTTCTACTTACCCCATCCTATAAGTGTGTTCTTATACGATCCCTGTATTTTGGTCATTAACAATATAGTCTGTCTTTAATTAAGAAGATGCAGTAGAATAAGGAATGATTTGAAATGGCTTATAACTGTATGCAAAACTGTTTGACTAACTTGTATTCTGTACTCTGCTTATAATAAACTTCTCAAATTTCTGTTATATAGGGACAGCTAGTGGTTCAAACAGTTCTACCTCAGACTCTGTATCTGTACAGAGAGTGGATGCTAGCTTAAACAACTGTGATGGTACTGCTAGTAGCACATCTAAAAAATCAAGGTAAGATCATAGAATCATTTAGGTTGGAAAAGACCCTTACAATCATTGAGTCCAATCGTAAACCTAACACTAAGTCCACCACTAAACCATGTCCCTAAGTGCCGTGTCTACACAGTCTTTTAATTATCTCCAGGGATGATGACTCAACCACTTTCCTGGGCAGCCTGTTCCAATGCATGACAACCCTTTTTCCAGATATCCAATCTAAACCTCCCCTGGCACAACTTGAGGCCATTTCCTCTCATCCTATCATTTCTTCCTTGGGAGAAGAGACTGACACCCATCTCACTACAACCTCCTTTCAGGTAGTTGTGGAAAGTGATAAACCTCCTTTTCTCCAGACTAAACAACCCCAGTTCCCTCAGCTGCTCCTCATAGGATGTGTTCTCTAGACCCTTCATCTGGTGAAGGTATTATTTTGAGGTTTGAATGAACCGTGAGTGTATAGCAAGTTAAAGTAACATTGCAGTAACCTTGCCCTATTACAGCGAGTGAAAAATGGACAGTGCACCTGACAGTGCTTTATGAATCTTTATAAATGAGAACTAATTAGTGTTTAGTGTTGGACTACTGCATTTACAAGAACACTTCTGGTTTATCTGGGGAAATATTTGCTACAGATTGCCTAGTTTCTTCTAGGGAAGAGAGATAGTAGAAGTACAGTTCAGGAATGTGTATCAATAAAAACTGATCAGGTAGTCTATTGATGGATTTTGACAGTTTAAGCTCTTATTATGAACTCAAAACTAATGTAATTACATATTTCACTGTATGTAAACAGAAATGTGCCTGTTGCCGCTTTGCCTGTAATGCAGCAAATGACAGAAATGAGCATTTCAAGAGAGGAAAAAGTATCACTGAAAACAGAGACTGAGCCAGGTATGTTTGCAGAGTAACACTGGGTACAACTGACTCAACAGAAGTTGACAATTTAATTACTTTCTCTTAAGCAGGCATATCCCTTTGTGTGTCTTAAGGAACTGTTAATTATAGATGTTTCTTGAGTATTAGTACCTTCAGAATAAAAAAAAATGACTGCTGCCAGAATATATTTTTCAGACGTATGTTCAATTTTGACAGATAATTTGACACTTTAGGAGCATTTTGTCTATCAAGCCTTCATTTTTAAAAGTAAGACACTTAAATTGTATCTTGGTGCAAGATGTTAAATTTTGAAGTCAGTGTTGATTTCTGTATAAAATCTAGCAGTACAGTTCCTGCTGACTTGTGGCAATGAAAATGGTTTGTTTCATTTGAAGAACAGAGTTCATAAATTCCATTCTATAGAAGGATGAGAGTGGGGGAGAAGGGAATATTTAATTTAAAATACTAATAAAGACTGCTAAAGGTTCTTGGACTAATTGAATAATTAGTAGACATAACCAAAGCATTGTTCTGTGGATATAGAATACTTATGGCATTAATTACTTAGTGAGAATGTTCAATTTAAAAGTTGAAGTGTAAAGTATTCCAAGGTGAGGAGAGACTGCTTCCCTATCTACTAGTGAGTAACTGAATTAATGTTTTATTATATAGTAGTTTATTCAAATAAGTATCTTAATGTACTTGTTGGATATCTATAACTATTGACATTGGTTAATTTTAACAGTTTTGAAACAGTCTTAAAACATTAAAAGCTGATATTTAATAGAAAAATCTCTTCACTATAACTGAAGATAAAATGTTTTGGTTTTTTTTGTATTGAAAATCTGAGTTGAAAATTCCAGGAGGTACCACTCAGCACTACATAGATGCATCTTTGTCAATAAGACTGCTGTTACAGCTGATAATTAAAATAGTAAAAAACTGTGTACAAACACTGAGCATTTAACTAAGTCATGTTAAGTTAAAATTGTGACATGAACTACATTACAATTCATAGAATCATAGAAGGGTTTGTGTTGGAAGGGACCTTAAAGATCATCCAGTTCCAACCCCCCTGCCAGCAGCAGGGACACCTTCCACTAGATCAGGTTGCTCAAAGCCTCATCCAGCCTGGCCTTAAACACTTCCAGGGAGGAGCAGCCACAACTTCTCTGGGCAACCTGTTCCAGGGTCTGACCACCCTCACAGTGAAGAATTTCTTCCTCATATCTAATCTAAACCTCCCCTCTTCCAGCTTAAAGCCATTTCCCCTTGTCCTGTCATTAACTGCCCTTATGAAAAGTCCCTCCCCAGCTTTCTTGTAGGCCCCTTCAGGTACTGGAAGGCCACTATAAGATCTCCCCGGAGCCTTCCCTTCTCCAGGCTGTACAACCCCAACTCTCTCAGCCTGTCCTCATAGGAGAGGTGCTCCAGCTCTTGGATCATCCTTGTAGCCTCCTCTGGACTTGTTCTAACTGGTCCATGTCTCTCTTGTGTTGGAGGCTCTAAAACTGGACACAGTACTCCAGGTGGGGCCTTACCAGAGCGGAGGAGAGGGGGAGAATCCCCTCCCTCGACCTGCTGGCCACGCTTCCCTTGATGCAGCCCAGGATACAGTTGGCCTTCTGGGCTGCAAGCGCACATTGCCGGCTCATGTTGAGCTTCTCGTCCACCACCACTCCCAAGTCCTTTGCTTCAGAGCTGGCCTCAAGCCACTCATTGCCCAGCCTGTATTTGTACTTGGGGTTGCCCCGACCCAGGTGCAGGACCTTGCATTTGGCCTTGTTGAACTTCATGAGGTTGGCACAGGCCCACCTCTCAAGCCTGTCAAGGTCCCTCTGGATGGCATCCCGTCCCTCCAGCGTGTCAACCGCACCACTCAGCTTGGTGTCATCAGCGAGCTTGCTGAGGGTGCACTCAGTCCCGCTGTCCATGTCACTGACAAAGATGTTGAAGAGCACCGGTCCCAATACCGACCCTTGAGGGACACCACTCGTCACCGGTTTCCACTTGAACTTTGAGCTGTTGACCACAACTCTTTGAGTGCAACCATCCAGCCAGTTCCTTATCCACCGAGTGGTCCATCCATCAAACCCACATGTTTCCAATTTAGAGACAAGGATGTCATGTGGGACGGTGTCATATGCCTTGCACAAGTCCAGGTAGATGACATCAGTTGCTTTGGCCTTGTCCACCAACATTGTAAACCCATTGTGAAAGGCCACCAGATTGGTCAGGCACTTGCTTTTACTATATGCTTTTTTTGTTATGTACAGATTGAGGAGATTTTAATATTTCATCTTCTTGTAACTTATGTTATCTAAAGAGACTTATTGTACATGACTTAGAAATTTATACTTTGTTACAATATTTATAAACCCATATTGTCTTGTTATGAATTGCTACCTGAAGAAGTGACAGGCAAGAAAGAAATACATAAAATGGTTGCAGTTAATTTTTGTCTTATTAAAACTGCCAATAGGGATTTGTCATTTTGCCAACTGTAAAGGGCAAGTTTCTGTTTCTGTTGACTCAATATCCATTATCTCATAACAAGGCAATTAAGTGATAGTGTCACACAGCATTCTTTATTGATTGGAATGGGAAGGGGGGGGAAATCCCTAAAAGCAGCTCAAAATGATAATCTTGCAGGTTGAAGCCAGTCAAAGCTCTGTTAAAGGTTGTGTAGAGCTCATTGGGAAAATTTAAATGTTAGGAAAAAAATAACAACTTCTATAACAAAATTGTCTTCCTTTGTGATAGTTTAACTTAGCTGGCAGCCAAACAAGACGCAGGCACTTGCAGCACCACCCCCGCCACCTTCCCCTCCACCCAGGGAATCGGGGAGACAATTGGAGGGGTAAAAGGGAGGAGACTTGTAGGTTGAGATAAGAACAGTTTAATAATTACAGTAAAAGTAAAATTAAATTAATAATGACAAGATGTATATATATGTGTGTGTATATATATATATATATATATATATATATATATATATATGAGGGATGCACAGTACAATTGCTTGCAATCTTGCAAAAGCAAGCCCAAGCAATTCCTAAGATAATTCTCCTTTCCAGTCCATTCCGGTGAATATACTGACCATGACGTGACATGCTATGGAATATCTCATTGGCACATCCACCTGTCAGTTCTGGGTTTTACTAACTACTGCACTTTTCTTCTCCACTCCCCCCTTGCAGTCCTCTGCTCTTGCAAACTGCCCAAGGACAGTGTCCTTGGAGTTATCAACATTGTTCTCACACCAATCCTCACTGGAACCAAAACACAGCGCTTTCTAGCTGCTAAGAAGAAAATTAACTCTGTTCTAGGAAAAATCAGGACACTATCCACCCCTTATTCCAAAGCATTTACATCATGTTTGTGTTCCACATTTTTCTTTAAAAAAAAAAAAAAATATATATACACACACACACATATATTATTCCCTTGGTTTAAGGACCATTTCTTCAAAATGTGTATAACCTTGGGTTCTATCTGTCATGAGAGTCTTTCAAAGCAGGAGAGATGATGATGTGGTGGTTTGGGTGGATTCACCCCTTTGGCTTGCAGCTTGCAGCCAAACACAGCCTGCTCTATCACCCTCCCCCCACCTCACCCAGGGAGTAGGGGAGAGAATTGGAAAGAAAAGGGCAAGGAGACTCACGGGTTGAGATAAAAACAATTTGCTAATTAAAATGAAATGATGATGATAACAGTGATAACAGACTACACAAATGAGTGATGCACAGTGCAATTGCTCACCGCCCGCTGACCGATGCCCAGCCTGTGCCAGCCAGTGATCCCGGAGCCGAGACAGTCCTGAAACTGAAACCCTGGAAGAGTGAGCCCGAGCGATCCCCGAGAGAATACCCCTGTCTTCCAGTCAGCCCTGGTTAATGTACTGACATGACGGGATGTGATCTGGAATATCTCATGGGCACATCCCAATGCCAGTTTGGGCTTTGCTATTCACTGCGCTTCTCCCTCCCAGTCCTAATGCAGCTGTGAACGGCCAAACACGGTGGCCTTGAGCTCCAGCAGCAACTCATAACATTAAAGCTTTTATCAATGTTCTTCTCATAGCAAGTCTTACACTGTGCGGGAACTCAGTGCTGGACTCCGCACACGGTCGATATGATCAAGCAAGAAGCCATTTGTTTGCTCTAATGCAGTTATATTTATACCCCAAACTAATGAAACCACCCACACCCGTTCACGTGTTATTGGCTCTTCACTCGCAGCACGAGCTGTTCACACGCCCCTAATTGGCTGATGGACTTTGCGTGCATCCCTTCCTGTTTGCTTGCCAGGGGACATCTTTGGATATATTCCAAGGCTCCTTCCTCATCACCAGACATCTCCAGACATGTATCCTTTCAGTTCCCACAGTTCTCTCAGGGTATGCCAAGACACGTTCCCACACTCCCCACAATTCCCCTCTTTTCTTTTTGGAAGCAGAAAAACCTAAAGCTTAACTTACATGTATAACTTATCAGAATTTAACAAAAATACAAGCCATAAACCTAAAGCTGAACTTATAGATAGAACTGATAACAAAGTTTTAAAGCTTATCCTTACACACACTTGGTTATAATACTTGATCAACTTCAGAATGTCCATTTGCTCTTAGAAACCCCACAATTCCCCCTTCTTGTGTTTGTACGACAAAAGCATCGTTCACCATCTTCTGCAGGGCCCTTTGCAGACACGATAGCAAACAAGGCACTAAGAGGAGGATCACCAGAATTACAAGTAACACCTGCAATCCTGACTTGAGCAGTGAAAAAACCCAGCCTTGTATTCCCCAACCTTGAAACCAATTGCTTAACCAATCATCATTATCTACCTTGGACTGTGTGACATTCTCCTTTAACTTGTTAATTGCCACATGAATTGATTCTGAGTGTTGTGATAAATTCATACAGCACATACCGTCAAATTCCTCACAACCATGGCCTTGAGCTAAAAGCAAGAAATCAGTAGCAGCGCGATTCTGCAGAGTGGCGTGTCGAACTGAGTCGACATCTGTCAGCAAGCCTGAGAGCGCCAAAGAAGTCAGATTAGATTGTTCAGAAAGCCAGCATCCTAACTTGCGTAGGGTTGTTAGTGCACTTGCTACTCCTACTCCAGGGGCCAGAATAGAGGCTGCAGCTATTTCCCCAGGATTCCAAACCTCTGCATTGGAATCACAGTTGTGCTCAAATGAGTGAGTGCTACTCTTGCTTCTTATCTGATTTTTGCACTTTCCCAAAATCATGGTGATGTTAGGTGTCAACAGAGTTAAACAGCCCAAACTGCAGGGGCCTCCACGAATACGTGATGGTGTTCCTGCCCACGCTCTGTCTCCACAGATAAAGAAAACTCCTGGTGGTAGCTGTACTGGGTTATGAGTAGCTTTAGAAATGATTGGTGAGGTGTAATTACACCAAGCTGGTTTATTTCTAAAAACGGAGCCGGTGGCAGTTGCATTCCGGGCAGTGACTCTGGTGTCGCTTGTAGAGAAATCAAAAAAGACACAGAAGTCCATTGGTACTGATCCCAACAGATTCAGCTCCTGTGGCTCTGCAGGCATCATCGGTAGGTATGGGACCCCTCCATCCCAGTTATCACCCACCGCTCGCATTGTGCGAGTGGCTTTCCTTGCCTGCATAGGGACAAGAGACACAGGGTCATCTACTGGTAAACCCACCAGACATGTAGAAAAGGGGTTGTCGGGGGTAGCAAGAGACAAACAAAGCGTGTTCTGCTGCATTCGGTTAGCCAGAGTAATCCAAATATTTGTTTTGGGTAAGATGTTATAATAGGCTTGAATCACTATCCAAAGACTGAGAATCCCTATCAAAGTACCCATAGGTTGATCCTGCATTCCCATGGTTCTTTCTGTCAGTCAAGGTGTTTTACAGGTTTAAAAATTGGACACAGCTGAGTACTTGCGTGCGTGTCTATCCTGGATCTAGGTGGGGTGAGACATCTGGATTTCTGCTGTTCTGCCCATGTAAAGGTTGTCCTTTCCATGGTTTTGTCCATCGGGCAGGAACCCACCTAGGTCCAGTATCTGTAAGGACACACATATAACCTCTTCCTGTTAAACGAACTTCAGCAGGTCCTTTCCATTGTCCATCTGTGAGATCTTTATAGAATACCTGAATTTGACTGCTATTGTTATCTGGACTTTCTGCTAAGGCCCGTCCATCGACTGCCATGGATGGATCCTCTGCATTGCCGACCAGGCGTAAAACATTAAGTACATACAATGCTTTTGAAATACGTTCCTGTGGGGTTAAGCCTCTCTCCCCTGTTTTCTGGTTTTGTAAGATGGATTTAAGCACTTGGTGAGCTCGTTCAATGCTAGCTTGGCCTGTTGGAGAGTGAGGAATACCAGTGACATGCCTCACACCCCATTGCTGACAGAATTGTGCAGAAGAGCGTGAAACAGAAGCTGGACCGTTATCAGTTTTTAGCTGTGACTGTACATCCATAACCTCAAAGCAACCTCGTAAGTGTCGTTTAACATGTTTAGCTGTTTCACCTGACAGAGGTGCTGCCCATAGTACAGAGGAAAAGGGATCTATAGTGACGTGAACATACTTTAAACTTTTCAAGAAAAGTGTTAGAAGACAAAAGGGAAAACAAACGATGAGGTGGACAAACATTAGAATAACCTGCTAGAGCTAATTGTAAATCGTCTGAGTGCCGCAGAGACCAATCAAAATATGCCTGTGTTAGTGGAAGGATGATATATGCAGGATCCAAACCAGCCATCTCTATCAATCTCGATCTGCCTCTCATCATCAATTGAGCCAGTGCTTCCAGTTGTGTAGTTATACTTTTACGCAAACAGTAGGGCAAAAAGATCCACTCCAGTGCACACAAAGGATCTTTGTTTGCATCGTTCCATTGCATCAGCAATGCAAAGGGGTGACAATTTGCAGGACCTCCAGTAACAGTAGTCAAAATGACTTTTAAATCAGGATTGTATCTACTGGCATATGATTTTGTTACCTTGTCTACAATGTGCTGCAAAGCAAAAGTTTGTGTTTCAGATAACTCTCTTTCAGCGGCGGCATCAGGCGTGCCCTGAAGTAAAGGCATTAAAGGACTGAGGTCTTCATTGGTAATGCCACACAACGGCCGAATCCACTGAATATCCCCTACTAATTTTTGTACATCTGTCAAAGTCTGAATATGAGTTTGAAGTGTAACTTTTTGTGGTCTAACTTGTTCAGCTGACAGTGTCCAGCCAAGGTAATGCCATGGTGGTTTTTTCTGAATTTTTTCTGGAGCTATTTTTAAACCTGTAGACTCAAGTTGGGATCTCAATTCAGTAATTAAAAGGTCTGTGTGCAGATGTTGACCAGCTATTAAAATATCATCCATGTAATGATAAATCAGTAATTGAGGTTTGGCTTGCCGAATAGGTTGAAGTGCCCAAGCTACAGATAATTGGCACGAGGTACGAGAATTTTTCATACCTTGTGGGAAAACAACCCAATGATACCTTTGTGCAGGTTCAGCCTTATTGAGAGATGGTACAGAAAATGCAAATTTTTCACAGTCATCTGGGTGTAATGGAATTGTGAAAAAACAATCTTTTAAATCAATAACCAATAGGTCCCAATTCTCTGGAAGCATTACAGGGCTTGGAAGTCCTGGCTGAAGGGCTCCCATGTCCTGCATCGCAGCGTTTATTGCTCGTAAATCATGCAATAGTCACCATTTCCCACTCTTTTCAGGGATGGTAAAGACTGGAGTGTTCCAAGGACTAGTAGATGGCACAATGTGTCCTGCTTGTAACTGCTCCTGCACTAAATTTTGAACTCTGGACAGGCTCTCTGCCTTTAGTGGCCATTGGTCTACCCAGACTGGGGTATCAGTGATCCAGGTGAGCTTTTGAATTGGCTGCCCCCCAATGGCCCCCTCTGACAAGGCTGTGTTGTGAGCACTGCCCTCATCTGACTGAGAAGGTCTCTTCCAATTAAGGCGACTGTCGTGGCTAACACATATGGTCTCGTACTGACTTTTGTCCATCTTTGAAGCAAAAGGTCACTGAGGTTTTGCTGATTCGAGAAATTTGGGTACCACCGATTCCGAAAAGACCGTTGATGGTTTCAGTCAGTGGCCAATGATTTGGCCGTTTGTGTAGTGGAACTACAGTGATGTCGGCCCCAGGATCAATAATCATTTTTAAAGCAAACAATTCTCCATCACTATTTTGAATTTGAACCCATTCTTCTGGTTTTGTTTTTTGAATGTTTAATGCCAACAACACTTGTGGTGTTCCTGTTGATCCAAAACCTCCATCGCCTCGGACTAAATGTCCTCGACAGGGTACTTCTGCTTCAGAAGGTACCAACTGAGCAATGCGTGCACCTCTTGCGACGTTTACTGGTGGAATAAGGGTTTGTACCATGATGTTGATAACTCCACTATAATCTGCATCTATTACCCCTGGTAGTACAAAGATTCCCTGCTTAGTGGCTGGTGACCTCCCAACGACTAAAGCATTTAAACCATGACCCAAAGATCCAGTTAAGGTGGTTGGAATGCATTTACGGTCACATAACTCTAGTATTTCACCTATGGTAGCTCCTCTGGACAAGGTGCATAACATTTTTTTCGTTTGACTGTTGCTGTTTTCATAAGCCAATTGATCTAGTAATTTCAGTTTCATGTCAGCATCAAAGTCTGGATGGTCTTTTAAGGCAGCATGGAATCTGTCTACAAAACTTGTAAATGGTTCGGTGGGTCCTTGCCGCACTGTGGCAAACGCTGGAGTCGGCTTTCCCGATTCCAGTATACTTCTCCAAGCTTTCCAGGCTCAATCCTGGGAAAGATGGAGAATTGGAGTCCGCAAATGGGATTGCATGTCAGCAGTGGCAAAGGCTCCTACACCCAGCAGCATTTCTGCAGTAACTAAGTGAAGAATGTCACCTGCCGGACGCTGCAAGTTTTCCGCCTCTGCATTAACACAGAGGTCCTTTCAATAGTAAAAATCCTGCATTTGTTGCGAGGGGCTTAAAAGAGCATTAGCTAGCATTCTGATATCATGAAGCATTAATAAGGTACCGTTAAAAATGTGTGTTAGAACTGCTTCAGTAAAAGATTATTTGAACCCATACTGACTTACAGCATTTTTTGCTTCCTTTATAATTTTCCGATCTAAAGCCCCTTCATCATTTGGCCCCACCGAAACTGGAAAAGCAGAGGGAGTATTAGGTAACATTTCCCCTTCTACTAAAGCATCCCTTATAATTCCCCTCCACCGACGATGTGGATTTTCTCCTTCCCCCCCCACCCCTTCTATTAAAGCAACGTTTTTGGATTGTTCTGCCGTAGACACCTGGGGAATAGAAAAAGAGTTAGTATGAATAAAGGATATGGGTGAATCCTTGTCCTGGTTAGCTGCTAAGTCCTTAAGTTTTTCTATTAGCTGTTGAGATGGGTCATCTAAGTTCACTTTTCTCTCCTCTGGTTCTCTCGGGGTGTTCAGGGTAGAAGGTGGGAGAGGTGGATAGAGGAAAGGTGCATTCTCACGGGCTGTAGCAGAGTGCTGTGGTGAATCTTGTACAGGCACAGAAGGGTCAGTTACCGGCTGCACGGAGGGAGAGGTATTTCTCGGGGGAGGTGGTGAAAGCGGTGGAGCAGTCGTACTTGTTGCCGCGGGCGCTGGCGATACAGGCAGAGGTGGATTATACATATTTGCATTAATTGCCGCAGGTGCTGGCGGTGAAATATTGTCCATAAATACCAGTGTGGAAGTAGATATCTTTTTACTGCAAGGCTTACTGGTAGAAGTGGTAGGACTTAATGCTACAAAGGCTGACGCAGCAGCATCGCGTTCTGCTTTTAACTCTTGAAGGGTAGTTTTTAGCTGCTTCCATAAGGCAGCAAAGTTTTGTGCTTCTTTAGATCCATTGCTAATTTCTTCCCATAGAGCATTGCCTATTCGTTCCCAAGTGTCAAGTTCAAAGGCAGCATCCACCCCGGATAATAATTCTCTGTCCTTACACCATAGCAATAGATGTTTCAAGCACATCACATCATATTTTATGCCTCTCTTAGAGAGAAAATGTTGGAGGAACTTAAGTACGGCTTCCTCTTCCTTACTAAGAGAAGCCCTCATTTCTCTATTTCTTTATTTCTCTCTTTATCTATTTCTCTCCCCCCGTCCAGCCGCTCACCTCACTGGCGGGTGAATCTCTGCTGCAGCAACGCCTCGAAGGGCCACCTCAATGGGTCTTCCCCTCTCTTCAGGGGCTCTGGACTCGTTCCAGACGGTCCTTTCCTCCGGCCAGTTCTTCCCCCGCTTCAAAGCCGTCGCATAGTGATGAATAGGGTCCCTGTTCGGGCACCAATTGCGGGAACTCAGTGCTGGACTCCGCACACGGTCGATATGATCAAGCAAGAAGCCATTTGTTTGCTCTAATGCAGTTATATTTATACCCCAAACTAATGAAACCACCCACACCCGTTCATGTGTTATTGGCTCTTCACTCGCAGCACGAGCTGTTCACACGCCCCTAATTGGCTGATGGACTTTGCGTGCATCCCTTCCTGTTTGCTTGCCAGGGGACATCTTTGGATACATTCCAAGGCTCCTTCCTCATCACCAGACATCTCCAGACATGTATCCCTTCAGTTCCCACAGTTCTCTCAGGGTATGCCAAGACACGTTCCCATACTCCCTACAACATTGAAACTAAAACACAGCTATTCTACCTACTAAGAAGAAAATTAACTCTATCCTAGGAAAACCAGGACAGATGTGAATTTTGCATAGTCAATGGAGTAGGTGACATTGGACACAGCAGGAGAATGTTATGTAGTCACTGTTTCATGCTGCATCTGGAACTCGTAGCTGGCATATCTAGCACAGTCCATGCTCAGGGTCTGCAGGTTGAAGATGTTGATCTTGAAGAAGTTGTTGGGCAGCAGTTCTGGTTCCATCAGAGTTCCTTCTTCATTAACCTGGGGAAATTCTTAATATGAAGTCGTATAACACACAACAACCATAGCAATGATGAGATCAAATCCCCTTGAGGTACACATTGGACTTCCTCATCTTTCTGCATCACCCACCAAGTGCACCCAGGTCCTTGAGCAAAAGCTATCCCACGAATGGGTTTGCCTTTACCTGAGGCAGGAATAACCCAGACTGTTTTCCCAGCATATTTTTAATGTGAACCACAGGGACTTTATCCCCTTCCACAGTACGGAAAAGTCTTGATTGGGCAGGGCCAGCTCGGTTGGCAGATCCTCTGGTGTTGACTGACCAGGTGGCTTTTGCTAAGTGTGTGTCCCAGTGTTTGAAAGTTCCACCACCCATTGCTCTCAGTGTGGTTTTCAGCAGCCCATTGCATCGTTCGACTTTCCCGGAGGCTGGTGCATGGTAGGGGATGTGGTACCCCCACCCAATGCCATGTTCTTTGGCCCAGGTGTCTATGAGATTGTTTCGGAAATGGGTCCCATTGTCTGACTCAATTCTGTCTGGGGTGCCATGTCGCCACAAGACCTGCTTTTCAAGGCCTAGAGTGGGGTTTCGGGCAGTGGCATGGGGCACAGCATAGGTCTCCAACCACCCGGTGGTTGCTTCCACCATGGTGAGAACGTAACGCTTGCCACTCTGGGTTTGTGGGAGTGTGATATAGTCAACCTGCCAGGCCTCCATCATCCTCCATACCAAATAGGTTTTAACCTCTTGGCTTGCTTGATCGCAGCACATGTTTCACATTCATGAATAACCTGTGCAATAGTGTCCATGGTTAAGTCCACCTCGATCAGATGCACATCTATATGTCACATCTCTTCCTTGATGGCCTGAGGCATCATGGGCACAGCAGGCTAAAAATTTTTCACATTTATGTTGCCAGTCGAGGTCTACTTGAGACACTTTGATCTTGGCAGCCTGGTCGACCTGTTGGTTGTTTTGATGTTCTTCAGTGGCTCGACTTTTGGGCACATGGGCATCTACATGATGTGTCTTCACAACCAGTCTCTCTAGCCGAGCAGCAATGTCTTGCCATAGTTCAGCAGCCCAGATGGGTTTGCCTCTGCGCTGCCAGTTGCTCTGTTTCCATTGCTGTAACCACCCCCACAGGGCATTTGCCACCATCCATGAGTCCGTACAGAGGTAGAGCACTGGCCATTTCTCTCGTTCAGCAATGTCTAAGGCCAGCTGGATGGCTTCTACCTCTGCAAACTGGCTCGATTCACCTTCTCCTTCAGCAGCCTCAGCAACTCATCGGGTGGGACTCCACACAGCAGCTTTCCACTTCCGATGTTTCCCTACAATACAACAGGAGCCATCAGTGAACAGGGCATATCGCTTCTCATTATCTGGTAGTTCATTGTACGGTGGAGCCTCTTCAGCTCGTGTTACCTCTTCCTCAGGTGACATTCCAAAATTTTTGCCCTCTGGCCAGTTTGTGATCACTTCCAGAATTCCTGGGTAACTGGGGCTTCAAATTCAAGCCCGTTGTGTGATCAGTGTGACCCACTTACTCCATGTGGCATCAGTTGCGTGGTGTGTAGAGGGAACGCTCCCTTTGAACATCCAGCCCAGCACGGGCAATCGGGGCGCCAGGAGGAGCTGTGCCTCAGTACCCATCACTTCTGGAGCAGCTCCAACTCCCTCATACACTGCCAATATCTCCTTTTCAGTTGGAGTATATTTGGCCTCTGACCCTCTGTATCCACAACTCCAAAACCCAAGGGGTCGACCTCAAGTCTCCCCTGGTGCTTTCTGCCAGAGGCTCCAGGTTGGTCCATTGTCTCCACCTGCTGTGTAGAGCACATTTTTAACGTCTTGTCCTGTCCAGACTGGCCCAAGGGCTACTGCATGGACTATCTCCTGTTTGATTAGTTCAAAGGCTCGTCGTTGCTCAGCACCCCATGTGACATCATTCTTCTTTCGGGTCACCTGGTAGAGAGGGCTCACGATCTCACTGTAATGTGGAATGTGCATTCTCCAGAGACCCACAACGCCTAAGGCGGCTTAAGTTAATGCCTAACTTCTAAGAAGAAAATTAACCCTATTCTAGCAAGTACATATGCATAAATTCTTGAAACAGTCTTCAGCTATTCTAAAAGTACAAGTTCATCAAGTTGGGGGCAGATTTTAGACATCACAGAATAGTGTCCTTATACCATTCTTAGATCACAAAGGGTTTATTGGACATTTAAGATATACTAAGTGTTTTCTGTGTTCACTAGTATGTTGATCCTGTGTCTCGCAATTAAGAAAAGCTGGCTTTAACTTTTTATAAATCCCTATTGTGTTTGGGCTAGTTTGGGTTTTTAAAAAATTTTTCTTTTCCAGCAGCATCCAATATGCATTGGTCTCTCTTGAGGAGGAGCTGAAACAACAGTAGAGTAGATAATTCATGGCTCCTCATAACAACAAAGCTAATACTTTCTATGAGATGTAATTTTCTAAGATAATGCCTGTCATTGTGGACAGCATTATTGGGGCTTGGCTATAGGACGGGGGTCATGAGAGGATTTAGCTAGTTGGAATATGGGTAGGAACAGCATGTCTGTGTTCCTAGAGTGGAGTTAGGATGTAGTGGAAAAGGTTTACAAGAAAGGAATGTGCCTACGTGTGAAAGTAATAAACAACATTGACAAGATGGATGCCAGCTGGAAATTACGACGAGGAAGTGAACCTGAACCGAGATAAGAGCGAACCAGTGAGACTGAGAGATCAACATGTGATTAGTGCTATTAACCCATAGTAATTGGCTTCGTAGTGTGTGGACACGTATGAGGAACTTAACGGGGTATATAACACACAGCTTTCTGATAATAAAGTGAGACTTGCTGAACATCATCGGATGGGCTTTTCTTCCGTCAACTCTGACATGTCATGATGTTGCTAATGAAAAGACTGTTTAGTTTTATGTGTAGTTTCACCCTGGCAATTGAATTTCATAACCATCTATTAGATGATAGGTCAGGAACAATCAACATAGCCTCGAGGAGGAAATGTCTTCAGTACTGTGAAGGCTCATTCTCTTCTGTAAGCCAGAAAGTTGTAAATAGTAAGGTCTGGACAATTGTCTTCAAGCCTGTGGACTAAAAGTATACTTTTTTTATTGTTGGATTTAAACATCTGATTCTAGAAAGTTCTGAAGTTGGCAAAAATGAAGCTTAACAGAATTGGGTTTCTTTCGTTTTTCCCAGGTTGAGGTTGTAACCTGGATTCTCATTCAGAACAAATCAGGTCTGAAGGCAATTAATCATATCTTAGCATTTGAAGGAAGAAAGGCATGACAGATGCAAATGGCCTAGTTGGTTGTAATTTAGATGTCTAACATGCTATATTTTGTTCAACTTTCTTACTTGTTGTAGTTATGTAATTGAATTGTGGTGTGTGTTCAGTCCAGTTGCTTATCTGATGAACTGTTCACAAATCAGTGGAATATAAAGACCTTTATATCAAAACAGCAATTCATAATTGGGTATTAGTTATATTATGCATTTTATAGGCTTTTCATATTTTTCTACATTTTTTAATTAAGGATTGAATTCTAGTCCAGTCTTGACCAAAGTCAGAATATACCCGAAATATTCTAGAGATATTGTTTATATTTGTGGGGTTTTTTCCATGCTAATTTACAGGAATTAAATACAAAAAAACCCCTTATCTAAATCCTTTACTTAACTTGTGTTGATTATTACATCAGAGCAATACCATTACCAAGTTGATGAGGCATAGAAGAGGCTTTTAAGAAACTTGTTTTATTTTAGCAGGTTTTTAAGTGGCAAGAAAACATCCATACAAGAGAGCTGACTTACATATTGAGCACTAAAACCAAACTGTTCTGAAAACAAGTATGTTTAAATAAACATATTGTATCAAGTCCTAGCATATTTTTAGCATGTTTTTGTGGGTCACTACCTTTCTGAATGAGTCTCCCATCAGGTCTGTCAGTGTTTCCAGACTTAATTAGTATCAGCATGCATATCAAAAACTTATTTTTCTTAACCCAGTAATACCGTTGTTTTAGGGAGCAGTGTGGTGAGTTATCACTCTGTATTGGATTTGTGTGGCAAGGTTTTGGTAGCAGGGGGAGGGAACGACATGGGGTGGCTTCTGTGAGAGAAGCTGCCAGAAGCTTCCCCCATGTCCGACCCGACACAGCCAATGCCAGCCGGCTCCAAGAACGGACCCGCCGCTGGCCAAGGCCGAGCCCATCAGTAACGCCTCTGGGAGAACAGAATTGAGAAAAAAAGGGGGAAGAGGAAAAAAAACAAGCTGCACACTTTGCAGCTGGAGAGAGGAGTGAGAAGATGTGAGAGAAACAACTCCACAGACACCAAGGCCAGGGAAGAAGGAGGGGGAGGAGGTGCTCCAGGCGCCAGAGCAGAGATTCCCCTGCAGCCTGTGGTGAGGACCAGGGTGAGGCAGGCTGTCCCCCTGCAGTCCCTGGAGGTCCATGGTGGAGCAGATGACCACCTGTAGCCTGTGGAGGACCCCACGCCGGAGCAGGTGGATGCCTGAAGGAGGCTGTGACCCCGTGGGAAGCCTGTGCTGGAGCAGGTTCCTGTCAGGACCTGTGGTCCCTGTGGAAAGAGAGAAACCCACATCGGAGCAGGTTTGCTGGCAGGACTTGTGACCCCGTGGGTGACCCGTGCTGGAGCAGTCCCTTCCTGAAGGACTGCACCCCATGGAATGGACCGAGGCTGGAGCAGTTTGTGAAGAACTGTCGGTCATGGGAAGGACTCACGTTGGAGAAGTTGCTGGAGGACTGTCTCCTGTGAGAGGGACCCCACGCTGGTGTGGGGGAAGGAGTCCTCCCCCTGAGGAGGAAGGAGCGGCAGAAACACCGTGTGATGAACTGACCCCAACCCCATTCCCTGTCCCCCTGTGCTGCTGGCGAGGGGATGGAGGTGGAAATCGGGAGTAAAGTTAAGCCCGGGAAGCAGGGAGGGATGGGGGAAGTGTTTTAAGATTTGGTTTTACTTCTCATTCTCCTCTGTGATCTGATTGGTAGTAAATGAAAATTAATTTTTTCCCCCAAGTCGAGTCTGTTGTGCCCGTGCCAGTAACTGGTGAGTGATCTCTCTCCGTCCTTATCTCCACCCATGAGCCTTTTGTTATATTTTTCTCCTCTTTGTCCAGCTGAGGAGGGGGGTGATAGAGTGGGCTTTGGTGGGCATCTGGCATCCAGCCAGGGTCAACCCACCACACACTCTGAAGCCACAGCTGTGGAATTATGCTGCCTGTAAAGAAAGTGAACTGGAACTTGAAATGCATATGGTCTTGTGTAAAGTAAGTGTTAAAAAATCTTCCCCAAATATTAACTCACTGTCTTATTCCATCGACATTGTAGGTTACCCTTTCCATTCCTGGAAGTTGATATTTAAATCTGTAGACAGTTCCTTTGTGGCTGTTGATTAAAATCATCAGATATATCAACTTTGTCTTGTGTTCAAGATTATCTTCCCGTTTCCCATTTCTACAGTAGCTTGAATAAATGTCCCTGTTTATAACAGGGGTATCTGTTATATTGATATAAGAATAAAAATATGCAGTGTGCCTGTTAGTTGGGCATGTGAGAGATTAGTTACACACTGCAGAATAGTTTTATCCCAGTTATTTGGCATCAAATTAAAAATGCAGTTTATTCTTTAGCCTTTTATCATGGGCACCTAGATCAGCATAGCAATTGCAGTTTCTGAAGAAGAAAATATTCATTCTCAAGCTTGATAAGATGGACAGTATTTATTGTGTTTCATTTTCAATGACTCAAACTTTATATACGAGTCAGTTGTGTTAATGTGCAGCGTAAGGATTATGTAATCTGTAGTATAGTTTTCAGTTCTGGTACTGCAGAAGTGCAGTATGTCTTTCTGATGTCTTTTGGATGTTCTTTGTCTATTACCTTTATTCCTTCTGTTTTAATTTTCCCAGTTCTTCTGTGGTGGGAGTTGGGGATTACCTGGAAGTGTTCAAGGCCAGGTTGGGTGAGGCTTTGAGCAACCTGGTCTAGTGGAAGGTGTCCCTGCTCAAATAAACTGCAACCATTTTATGTATTTCTTTCTTGCCTGTCACTTCTTCAGGTAGCAATTCATAACAAGACAATATGGGTTTATAAATATTGTAACAAAGTATAAATTTCTAAGTCATGTACAATAAGTCTCTTTAGATAACATAAGTTACAAGAAGATGAAATATTAAAATCTCCTCAATCTGTACATAACAAAAAAAGCATATAGTAAAAGCAAGTGCCTGACCAATCTGGTGGCCTTTCACAATGGGTTTACAATGTTGGTGGACAAGGCCAAAGCAACTGATGTCATCTACCTGGACTTGTGCAAGGCATATGACACCGTCCCACATGACATCCTTGTCTCTAAATTGGAAACATGTGGGTTTGATGGATGGACCACTCGGTGGATAAGGAACTGGCTGGATGGTTGCACTCAAAGAGTTGTGGTCAACAGCTCAAAGTTCAAGTGGAAACCGGTGACGAGTGGTGTCCCTCAAGGGTCGGTATTGGGACCGGTGCTCTTCAACATCTTTGTCAGTGACATGGACAGCGGGACTGAGTGCACCCTCAGCAAGCTTGCCGACAACACCAAGCTGAGTGGTGCGGTTGACACGCTGGAGGGACGGGATGCCATCCAGAGGGACCTTGACAGGCTTGAGAGGTGGGCCTGTGCCAACCTCATGAAGTTCAACAAGGCCAAATGCAAGGTCCTGCACCTGGGTCAGGGCAACCCCAAGTGACAATACAGGCTGGGCTATGAGTGGCTTGAGGCCAGCTCTGAAGCAAAGGACTTGGGAGTGGTGGTGGACGAGAAGCTGAACATGAGCCGGCAATGTGCGCTTGCAGCCCAGAAGGCCAACTGTATCCTGGGCTGCATCAAGGGAAGCGTGGCCAGCAGGTCGAGGGAGGGGATTCTCCCCCTCTCCTCCGCTCTGGTAAGGCCCCACCTGGAGTACTGTGTCCAGTTTTAGAGCCTCCAACACAAGAGAGACATGGACCAGTTAGAACAAGTCCAGAGGAGGCTACAAGGATGATCCAAGAGCTGGAGCACCTCTCCTATGAGGACAGGCTGAGAGTTGGGGTTGTTCAGCCTGGAGAAGAGAAGGCTCCGGGGAGATCTTATAGCGGCCTCCCAGTACCTGAAGGGGCCTACAGGAAAGCTGGGGAGGGACTTTTCATAAGGGCAGTTAATGACAGGACAAGGGGAAATGGCTTTAAGCTGGAAGAGGGGAGGTTTAGATTAGATATGAGGAAGAAATTCTTCACTGTGAGGGTGGTCAGACCCTGGAACAGGTTGCCCACAGAGAAGTTGTGGCTGCTCCTCCCTGGAAGTGTTTAAGGCCAGGCTGGATGAGGCTTTGAGCAACCTGGTCTAGTGGAAGGTGTCCCTGCTGCTGGCAGGGGGGTTGGAACTGGATGATCTTTAAGGTCCCTTCCAACCTATACCATTCTATGCTTCTATGAAAAGTAGTTAGAATGCTTAAAACCATTTTTTCTATGCTCTCAAGCATTTCACTCTTTACTGGCATGCTTACTGCTTACTAGTACTGTGGAAGTCAATGCAGTTATTAAACTGCTAGGGTTCTATTTTTGATAATTTGGTTGTAGAGGAAGCTTCTAAAAACCTTCTTGGTATTACTTGGGCAGCCCTTTCTGATGGCTTTAAATATGAGGAGGTGTGGTGGGTTGACCTTTGCTGACTACCAGTTGCCCAGCCATCTGTTCTCTCACTCCTCAGCAGGGCAGGGGAAGAAAATAAGATGGAAAAGCTCGTGGGTCAAGATAAGGACAGAGAGTCTGCTTTCCATTTATAGTCACGGGCAAAACAGACTCAACTGGGGGAAAATTAATTTAATTTATTGCTAATTAAGAAAATAGAGCAGGATGATAAGAAACAAAGACAAAACTAAAAATGCCTCACCATGGTCTTCACCACAAGTTGCAGAGGAATCTGCTCTGGTGCCTGGAACAACTCCTCCCCTTCCTTCTTCACTGACCTTGGTGTCTTCAAGGATTGTTTCTCTCACATCTTCTCACTCTTCTCTCTCCAGCTGCAAAGTGTGTAGGTTTTATTCTCTTCCCCTTTTTCTTAATTATGTTCTCACAGAGGCGTTACCAACCTTAGTGCTTGGCTTGGCCTTGTCCAGCAGTGGGTCTGTCTTGGAGCTGGCTGGCATTGGCTGTGTTGGATGTGGGGGGAAACTTCTGTCAGCTTCTCACAGAAGCCACCCCTATCCCCCCCCCCAGCTACCAAGACCTTGCTACATAAACCAAATACAGCCCTATTTAAGTATTGAAAGGCTGCAATAAGGTCTCCCTGGAGCATCTTCTTCTCTGGACTGAGCAACTCCAATTCTCTCAGCCTTTTTTCATAGGAGAGGTGTTCCATCCCTCCGATCATTTTTTGGACCTGGGAATCCCAGAGCTGGATTCAGTACTCCAGTTCTCAGCAGAGCAAAGGGGCAGAATTGCCTTGACCTGCTTCCCTGGCCACACTTCTCTTGATGCAGCCCAGGATGCAATTGGCTCTGGGCTGTGAATGCACATTGTTGCCTCATGTCTAGCTTTCATCTATCAGTACCCTCAAGTTCTCCTTAGGGCTCCTATCAATCCCTTTATCCCCCAGCTGTTGTCAAGAAAAAATTGTTGTCAGGAAAAGTGGGAGACAAACGTGCATTTCTCATAGAGATAAAACGAATGCTCTGTCTTTATTTGGTACAGGTCCCTTTTATACACTTTGCCACACAACATGTGATGCATGCCAGCAACTAACTGGTTAAGACTCCACCCACGTGACACAGTCAGTGAGGTTCACACACAGCACAAAAGTCTAGCTCCTTAGTAATTAAAAGTCACCCAGCTCCTTAGTGACTAAAAGTCACCCATGCCTCAGTTTCTCACAGCATGTTTCTCTACACTTCCCCCTTTTTCTTTTATACAAGGACAGTGGCCTGTGTTCCAGAAACTGTCTTTATAATCAAATTTTACAAACAGCTGATCAAGCACTAATCACACGTTGATCTCTCAGTCCCACTGGCACGCTCCCATCTTGGTTCAGGTTCACTTCCTCGTTGCAATTTTCAGCTGGCGTCCATCTTTTCCTGTAGCAATGACACCCTGTACTCTTTTAATTACACATCTATAAGCAATTCTTACTATAATTAAAACTAAAAATTTTAATGCCTAAAAAAGCATACACTCTCTTTAAGTAAAGTTGAAAGCTAAAGCGACAGGCTGCCAAAAGAAATGTATTTCTGCTGTTAAGAGACACCAACATGGAAATGGCTACCATTTCCCATCCAGTCTCCTAAACAATCTGAGATGGCCAGATCTCCGACCCATCATGAAAACAAATCAGCCCAAAGTCCACATCAAACCAGCTTGACTCCACTCCATACGCAAATCAATACCAATCCGACCTAGAGAAGCACTCAATATTCTGATTTTTCAAAGCTGATCCTAACATATCAGCATCCACACCAGATGTGTACGGTGCTCTACGTGGTGCTCTGCCAATAGTTTCCCACACATTTCCCCGGTTTTACTATTTTGAACTAAAAAGACACCTATGCGCTACAATGCAAAGCAAGATTATAATACCGAGCCATCTAAGGCCTTCTTTTTACTTCTGACCAATTTTCTTATCTTGTTTCTCTATTCTGGTGTTTCAAAAGTCAGGAATTAACCACTAAGGCCAAAACTGCCTGCATCTTGGGCTCTTAAGGAGCCAACAATTTCTATTTTTTGTCTTTATACCACAAAGGCGTTGTCCACCATCTTCTGCAGGGCCCTTGCAGACACGATAGCAAACAAGGCACTGATAAAAGGATTGCCAAATTACAAATAGCATCTTAAATCCTGACTTTAATAGTGAAAAGACTCATTCGTGTAAAAACTACTCGCTTAACCAATTATCACTATTTACCCTCAACTGTTTGACATTTTCCCTTAACCTTCTAATGGCCATATGAATTGATTCTGAGTGGTCTGATAGAATCATACAGCACATGCCTTCAGATTCCTCACAAACATGTCGCTTGTGCTAACAAATAAGAATCAACTGCTGCTCTATTCTGTAGCACTGCATGTCTAATGCTATCAATGTCTACTAGCATCTATGTGAGCCAAGTTATACAAAGCACTCTACAAGATAGGTCCTAAAAGGATTCTCGGGCATAGGCAGTGAAAATCATAATGATTCTTACTTCCTTACATTAGCCAAAGTTATCCACATGTTTTATCCAGGTACTACAACTTAAGGTCTTAAAACAATGCTAATTAACAAAATTCTTAATGCAGTAATAACTATAAACTTAAGACTCTTTTCTCCTTTTTTTTTTTTTTTTAGCACTAATTTACCAGATGTATGAATGCTATGTAGTACTAATCATGTTGAAATCTTCTCTTCTCCTTCTGCATTAGCGAGTGCTAACACTGAATACTTGATCTATAAGGTTTACTGACACTGCAACTTGTTTTTCCAAGCAGTAGCTCTGTCCAGGTGTTAAATATCACAGCACTGTATATCCCCATCTGGATGTAGTGTACTTATACCTAAAAGCTACTACAACTATTACAATTATCATAATGATCTCTATTTCAATGTATACATCAATATAAAATACTACCCAAAACACTTTCACATTTCAAACAATTTAACTACTTCAACTAAAAAATGCATCTGCAGAATTAAAGAAAAATCCAAATTAATGATGATTGCAAGTTAGAACAGTTCAAGGATTCCCAGTTTGTCAGTATCCATCTTAACCAGTGCTATTCAAATACAGTATAAGC
The DNA here is from genome assembly GCA_907165065.1 of Caprimulgus europaeus. Next base: position 977,856 of record OU015537.1, read on the forward strand.
CATTTAGTGTTTCTACAACGAAAAGAAAACATTCAAATATCAAAGCTGTGACAAGCCCACAAAAACAAGGAAAGAAAATTTGCTCTGAACTCATCAACCGAAATAGAATCAACTCAATGTCTCTTTAGGAATTCATAATGAAATTGTAAAAATGCTACTATAAATCCCTATCTTAGATGCAATCTTCTGCTTTAGGAGCTACTGTGTCACTGTACAATATAAGTGGCTTATTAATCACTGAATTGTTGGTGTAGCAGAATGTATTTATCATTGTGAATGTGTTTTGAAAAATTGGTATTTTAAAACCTTCCTTTATTCCATGACAAGCCACAAATTCGTGTATTTTGAGCACTAATATCCTTACCCAAAGTACTAAATGAACATTGTGAGTAACCTACCATGGGTGTCCTCGGGCCCCGACTTTGGTATCAACTGCCCAATTGCATCGGCCCGAGTAGCAATTGTGGCCCTGAAAGTAGAGCTATGGAATACCCACTCTATTAATCGCATAGGGGCGCTGTCAGGTAACTGAACAATCAATGAAACATCTTCTTTCTCTCGGTTATAGATAACTAAAGAAAAAGACAATTTTCCAATCTATGATCTATGTCTGAGTGTCTAAAAAAATTTTTTTTTTTTTTTTTGTAATGTCATCCAGTGCTTTCGTAGCCTCCACAGTAAATGATCTAGGGTCAGAAGGGGAACTACTATTCCGTAGATGGTCAATCAAAGGAGAAAAATCTGTTAGCAATTCCACAGAAAGTTCAAAGGCACTGCAGATCACCTACCAATTTTTGAACATCATTAACAGTCTTAATTTCTGGGTGCAAAATAATTTTCTGAGGTATGAGTCTAATTTCTGTAACTTGCATGCCCAAGTAATTCCAAGGAGAATGTTTTGAACCTTTTCAGGTGCAATGACCTGACCAAAATTCTGCAAGCACGTTACAAGTTCCTTCTGTTTGTGTTCAGGAAGGAGTGTAGGGCTGGCTACCAATAAGTCATCCATATAATGGTATGCAATCAAGTCAGGCTTTTCCCTTCGCCACGGTCTTAAGGCTAAATCCACAAGCCACTGACAAATGGTAGGAAAGTTCTTTGTACCCTGTGGCAGTACAACCCATTGATAACGCTGTGACGGGGCGGCCCTATTGATGGAGGGCACAGAAAACACAAACTTGTCACCATCATCCTTTGTAAAGGAATTGTGAAAAAACAATCCTTAAGATCTAGTATCAACAAATCCCATTTTTCTGGCAACATGACCGGAGATGGTAACTCAGGTTGCAAGGCTCCCATGTCCTCCATACAATTGTTTACAGCTCTCAAATCATGTAATAGTCTCCATTTCCCAGATTTTTTCCTTAATGGTAAAAATAGGAGTGTCCCATGGGCTAACAGAGGCTTTAATATGACCCAATTATAATTGTTCCTATACAAGTTCCTCAACACGTTGAAGCTTCTCTTTTGATAGAGGCCATTGATCAACCCAAACAGGGTTTTCTGCTTTCCATTTAAGTGTCGGGCGAGCGCTGCCGTCAATGGCCCCAATCACAAATCAGTAGATAACTTCAGTACTAAATGTACATTTATAGTGGCCAATTTAAAATCTCTGCATCTACTGCTTCAGTTTTCAAAATAAGATTTAGTTCAGAGTTTTCATTCTTTACATTACCCTAAAACAGAACTATTTCTGAAGCATAAAAAATATAATAATAACAATAGTAATAATGATACTAATATGGAGTTGATCCTGCTTTGCTGATTGAATCCTGATTTGAAATATAATCCATATCACAAAACAAACAAACAAACTAAAAATCTCTCCTCAGGATAAGTCCCTGCTAGTTGAGATTGTTTGGTTTTTTTTGTTTGGTTTTTTTTTTAAGCCAAATTTCATACTTACAGTATCTTTGTAGTCACTTTATACACTCTTGAAAATAAAAGCTCACATTGGAAATGATGACAGGGCCTTAGTTATAAAGGTGATAACTGGTGACACTATTTTTCATCAGAAAAGAAAATTAAAAGTTAAAATTCTCATAAAAGTTCTTAGCTTATACTGAAAATTTGATTCATGCTCATTTTGTTAATTTAAAAATACTCTTTGGAAACTGTGTAAAGTCCTGCAGAAAAACTTAGTGATACATCTTTATCTGTTAAAATAAGGATAATTCATATTCACATCTACCCTATGCTATGTTCTATTACTAATATACACTTCATTACTTGCTTATGTTACTATCTAATACATATCTTTACATCTTTATATTCTTCTACATACAGTGTTCAGGGCTTTCTCCTCTTTTTTTTTTTCTTTTTTTTTTTTCTTCTTCCTTTTGCCTTTTTTTTTTTTTTTTTTTTTTTTTTTTTTTTTGTTTTCTTTTTTCTTTTTTCTTTTTTCTTTTTTCTTTTTTCTTTTTTCTTTTTTTTTTCTTTTTTCTTTTTTTTTACCAAACAGAAGTTAACAACAAGTACACTCGGAATGCCGCCTGAAGAAAATCCCACAGTGTTCCAGAATCTATAACGATAAAAACATAGCTTCTATCCAAAGTTAGTAGGTCTGTGTGACTCTCTCACACAATAGTGATAATTTCATATTCATCAGTTCCTATTTCAAGTTAGTTTACACAGTAAACAATCACAAAGGAAAATTACCTTTACACCATTCATTCATTTCACACAGACGGAAGGTACCTTCACTTTACCCACACACTCATTCCATAAAACAATACAAATCATAAAGCATTGTATAACTTAAACCATAATTTTAGAAGGTTTGAAATGCAAGTTAATATCACTTTAAAAAACCGCAGCCCGCCGCCTGGCCCCAAGAAGCTGCAGAGAAAGCGGCAGGGAGGGGGGGTGAAAAACCCCCTCGCAAGGAATGCAGCCGTCACGGGTCTGGTATGCTCTTATCTGGTGTTGGAATGTTCTTATCAAAGTCGTCATGGAAACCACCGTTCGCCGTCTCCGGCTTGCTGCTAAAAATAGTCCAAACAGGTTAATCATCAAGAAATCAATTCCTCATTGCTTTTTCTATCTTCTTTTACGCTCCCTCGAGGGGGGGGACTGGGGAGCTTCCCCGGGGGGGGAAAGGGGGGTGGGTGGTGCGAGGCGCAGAAGGTGCCTCCTCGGGGGGGAAGTAGGTGGTGCCAGGCGGGGAAAGTGCCTCCCCCCCGGGTCCGTCAGCTCACAACTCAGCACCGCCTCCCAGCATCGTCATCCAAGGGGGGGGGAGGGGGGGGCCATCTTGCCCAGATGTTGCGCACTTCTTTTTCAGGGGCGCCATCTTGGTCAGAGGGAGGGGGATCTTGCTCGCACTACGCAGTTCATTTTCCAAAACTTCTCCGCGTATTCTCATCAAAATACTTCTCAGGAGTCTGAAAAAATGCTATATCCCGCTTTTCTAAAAAGCATGTAAGTAAATGAGAGAGAGGGGCTATCTCTTATCTCTGAGTCTCATGCATTCTTCGCATGCCTTAGCGCGGTGAATTTACAGTTCAGTCTCTTTCGCGAACTGGAGAAGATATTTACGACCGCTAGTCCTTTCTGCTTTCTTTCCAAGGTGCCCCGAGCCTGCGGTCAGTCTTTTTTACTAGCTTAAGAAGATTTTTTTTTTTACGACCGCTATTCTGGGACTCCGCTCCACTCTCCAAGGTGCCGCGAGCTCCCTGACTGTCTCATTTTTATCTGTCGCCATTTCTCCCATTCAAACAAGAGGGGGGGGAAGAATCCTTGCTTCTCGCCCAGGATCCCAGCTTATGAAAAAGCTTCCCAGAGATGCCTCGCTTCTCTTAGAGAAGATTAATGAGGGCTCCACGCAGTAAATCTTGCCATTATACATGCATGCCTCCATTATACATGCCTGCTGCCATTATACATGCCGGGCAGCAAAATATCTGCACTCGGCCAACGGGTCAGTCTCACCTAAATGGTCCCTCTGGCCAACACTTCGTACGTCTCTCCCGGTGGGGGTCCTGCCAGCCAACGCTTGATACATCTCTCCCAGCAGATAGGGGTCCCGGCAGTCAACGCTTGATACGTCTCTTCCGCCAGGTAGGGGTCCCGGGTCCCGCCAGTCAACGCTTGATACGTCTCTTCTGGCTATTCGCAGTGTTCGGGCGCCAATTGTTGTCAAGAAAAAATTGTTGTCAGGAAAAGTGGGAGACAAACGTGCATTTCTCATAGAGATAAAACGAATGCTCCGTGTTTATTTGGTACAGGTCCCTTTTATACACTTTGCCACACAACATGTGATGCATGCCAGCAACTAACTGGTTAAGACTCCACCCACGTGACACAGTCAGTGAGGTTCACACACAGCACAAAAGTCTAGCTCCTTAGTAATTAAAAGTCACCCAGCTCCTTAGTGACTAAAAGTCACCCATGCCTCAGTTTCTCACAGCATGTTTCTCTACACCCCAGCCTGTATTGACATTGGGGATTGTCCCTGACCCAGGTGCAGGACCTTGTACTTGGCATTGTTGAACTTCATGAGGTTCACATGGGCCTACTTCTCAAGCTTGTCCAGATCCTTCTGAATGGCATTCCCTGTGCCTGTTTTGTTGTTCCTGATGGTACTGCATTTTACAATGCCTATGGTTAACTTATCATTGTCTTACTTTATTAATGAATAAATTCATGCCCAGTTCTGAAAACTTTTGTTGGGTTTTTTTGCTCCTGAGTTCTTCAGCCCTATAGCAGGAGCATCCTTGTCTTGTAAAATTAAAGTGAAACAAACCTCATTTGGTAACCTGAGACTATGGTTGGCAAGAGAAATAGCCATGGTGATGAAGAGGGCTTCATGCCAACAGGATCTCTGTTAAGGTGATAAAATGTTCTGGTGGTAAAAGGCTTTGCTTCATATGAATAGGGTTATTGGTACTGAGGAAGCAGGTCTGCAGGTAACAGTAACAACCATTTTCCTACCATTGTTTTGGCTTTTGTCTAGTGATTTATTCTGTGGCAATCATATGGCAATTACTTATAGTACTTTGCCTGATGATTAACACAGTATGATTTCTGGCATAAAGTGAATTTAATATATTGAGGAATGGCATTGTAGTTGCCCAGTTAGATTTGGCTTGTATGCTAGAGGGAGCCTTTTGTGACAAGCAATTGTCAAAATAGTATCTGATGAATTTGGGTCCTAATGTCATGCCAGAACAACTAAAACTTAAAATGTTTCGTTTGAGCCACAGCTTGAAAAAGGGTTTTTTGTTCTGATGTGTAAGCTTTAGTTAAAGGGTGTTGTCCCTGTTTTAGCTGTTAATCAGAAGCTACTTTGAGTACTTCATTGTTAAAATTCATTATTAGATTGAACTCTGCTGGCATAAAAGTGGGAGGATACCTCCTTTCTGCAGGTGTTATCTGTATAGAGTAATAAATTGAACACTTCAATTCTGATTTAGGGTTCCCTGCCCCATCTCCTTGTGTTGGAACCTTTTAGTTGCCCATTTCTGTATGTTATCTGCTTTTCCTTTTTGGAATGTATTTTAGTTGTGGGTGAAGGATCCTGCTTAGCAGCTCTTTTGGGAAATGGGCCTTTGCACTTAGAATTATTATCATTGCTTTCTAGTTCCTATGTTGCTGGTTGTGGCAGTGAACACTAGTTGGTTTATTTATATGGAGGAGGAAGTACATTTGTAGTAGTTGGTAAGATTTTCCCTTAGATAGATTTGTTTTTAATATCTTTCTGTGACACAGAATGATCTACTAGGCTCTCTCTCTACTTTGATGGTTCAGTGAGCTCAGATTGGGTCACTGCTGCACTTGCACTGCTTCTTGGAAGGTTCGTCTTCCTTTGGTTCGGGTGGTTTCTGCTATAGTGCTACCTCTAACATGCAACTCAAATCCCAGGTTACAGCAGTTTAAAGGTATATCCATTATAGTCTCAACTCCTGGCCCCTGTGGACCAGACCATCAAGTTTAACACTGCAATGAACTCCTTCCCTTGCCCCTGCTCTGACTTGGATTTATCCATAGACTGCAGTCCCTTAGGAGTGTACCTGCTCCATGTGGAGCCTTATCTATGAGCCACAATCCCTTCAAAGATGTACCTGCTCCAGTGTGGCCTTACCCACAGCCCCTTCAGGAGTGTACCTGCTGTGTCGTGGACTTATCCACAGCCACTGATGCTTTGAGGTGTACTTTCTCCAGTGTGGACTTATCCTTGGGTGACAATCCCTTCAGATGTATACCTGCTGTAACAGACATATCCATGGCCACAGACACTTTGGGGTGTCTTGCTCCCATGTGGACTCATCCACAGGTCACAATCCCTTTGACTTGAGTTCACACCAGAGTTCCAGCCTGTCCAGTACAGCAGTGATGCCCTGGCCATCTGCCAGCCCATTTGCATGGCCACTGCTGTTGTCAAAATGTTTCCAGGCACAGCAGAATAAGATGATAAGCAGTACAGCAAGCAGCAAAAGCAAAAAGCAGCCACTAGCAAGCACTAGACTCCAATATACAGTAAGGCAAGGAAGCCTCATGGCAAGCACAAGAGCCTGACAATTAATAGACAAACAACTGTAACAGCTATAAATTTGATTTAGCATATTACAGTCAAATCTGTTGTTATCTCAAACCCTTTGAGCCCCAATTTGGGTGCCAAAAAGGCATGTTGTAGTTTAACCTTGGTAGGCAGCTAAGCACTACACAGCTGCTTGTTCATTCCCCCAGAGTGAGATGGGAGAGAGAATTGGAAGATTCCCTTTTTCCATCGGCCATGGCTTACAACTAGCATTTAATTTTAAACAGACTGGCAGTATAACAAATCTAAAAGGATATTGACCATGCTTCTTGGTTTGGGAGATGTTTACTCAATTTCTTAATGCCACAGCTAATGCCTGTCAGCTAAGGTGTGTGGTATCAAACAGGCTTACACTGTGGTCTCAGTGGTTTTTAACCTGATTTTTTTTGGTCACAGGCTCTCAAATAGATTATCTGATACTGAACACTACTTTCCTTGGGGTTTAAAGACAAGTTTAAAGGATTATATCTATTCATCTAGAAAATATTGTCAAGACAAAGGAATTTTTCTCTTTAATTAAAAAAAAAGGCAGCTGTGGAAACTACTCTGAAAAGTATTAATAGCCATAATGATTGTAGTGCTGTACCTTTGCTTTTTACCAATAGCATGCTTAAATATGGAAAAAGTATATATCTATGACCAGAAGGTATTGTTATCCTCAGACTTGGCAAAATAGTGTTGACACTGAACTCTTTACACTTTCTGGAAAAATCTATAGAATATGTTAAAAATAAAGTTAGTAAAGAGTTTGAGTTGTTCCTTAGGACTGTTACAGTTATCGTATAAAAAAATACTGGTTTACTGTATAAAACTTTTTGAGTATGAGCACTGAAAGTTCCTTGTTACCTCTGAAAGTTTGTTACTTCTGAATCTTGTTTACAATCTGGAATACAATGCAAACTACTGACTGGAAGCTCTCAACTTCTGCAGTGAATTGTGAAATGGGGCTTGGATCTGTGAGACTTGAGTAGTAATAGGCATATGAACATAATGCAAATAAATTTAAAAGAGCAAGTATTAGTAATAAAGATAAAAAGTTAACTATAAGGAGTTCATGATGACTGGAAAAATCCACTTTTTACAGAATGCAATGCTTACTGATTCAGAAAGATCTCAACTAAGAAATCCTATTTGTGTGCATAAAGCTGGTTAAAAATGAGTCCTTTAAGCCTATGTTCTCAATCATTAATTCTGGAGTGTATTTTATAGTTTGCTTATTATCTTTTAAAACAAGAGATGTAATCATACAACTGAGTGTTCAGGAAAACTGAACAAGAACAGACTCCTAGGGTTGTATGTGTTAAAGTTTGTATACAAACACATCTCCCTTGACTTTCCTCTGCACTAATTTGCATATAAAAAGAATTTTAAAAACAACTGATGAAAAATTAATTTTTCAAAGAAAACTAACAGATCCACAGAAGTTCACAGAAGGACCTGTTTTTATCCTGCAGAGAACTTGAGTAAAATGTGACTAAAATTTGGCCAAAAGTGTTCATGACAAAGGCAATTGAAAAATAAGTCATTTTGACTCTACCTGCTTTATCATTAAGGATGCAGATATCCAATGTAAATATATACTTTTTTTTCTTTAAATTACTGAAAAAAAATTATGAAACAAGGGCTCTTTTGAGCTGTGTGGTTTGTAGTAGTATACTTGATGTATCACAAAATCAGTGGTTTGAAGCTCAAGAATGTTAACTGTTGTTCTGGGTGACTCTGAGGTTTTAGATCATCTGACTTGGCAAGTATAGTGGCAGAGTAACTCGGTACTATGACAAAAATGCATTACTGTAAATGTCATTTGTTTTTAAAATATGTTCCTATTTACTATTTTCCACAAGTATTCCCTCTGTTCAGCAACTTTAACTGTGACAATATTGTTATTGTTTTGGATTAATTTAAACTAGATCATATGACTTTTAATGTTGTGTGTACATGGAACTTCTGGAGTTCTTTCCAAGCCTTTACACCTATATGGGTGCATACAGGTGATAATGCTACGTGTCCTGTATTTTCTAGATGATGGAATAGTGGGTAAAACTTCATAATTTTCTGTAGCGATAAAAGGGAAGTTAATAGAATACCTATTCTACTTTAGACAATAAACTTCAGGGTCTTAGTAGAGGGGAATTAACTGTTAATAAATACAAGCATGCTACTGAGTAGCTAGTAAAGTCAAGAAAAGGAAAATATTAACCTTTGTTTCTTTTGCTTGTTTTAACAGTTGTTACTCAACCAAGCCCATCAGTTTCTCAACCTAGTACTTCACAGAGTGAAGAGAAAGCTTTTGAACTGCCTAAACCAAAGAAGAACAGATGTTTCATGTGCAGAAAGAAAGTTGGCCTTACGGGTATGAGAGCACTTTGTTAATATTGAATAGATCTAAATGATTACTTGCCTCTTACTAGATTAAATTTGTTGAAATATCTGTAGCCATTGAACTTACTTGCTGTTTCAAAATCCATAATGTTAGATTCCCTTAACAGAGCTCATATTTGGAAATGTTAATTTCATTTATTCTGTTTGTTAAAATAGATGCACATACCTCCTTTGTACTGACTAGCTTGCTTAAGTTTGAAGCTTCCTAGTAATGTTGCTTTTCCTTTTCTTTGTACAGGATTTGATTGCCGATGTGGAAACTTATTTTGTGGACTTCACCGTTATTCTGACAAGCATAACTGCCCATATGATTACAAAGCAGAAGCTGCAGCAAAAATCAGGAAAGAGAATCCAGTTGTGATGGCTGAAAAAATCCAGAGAATATAAACTAGCCTACTTGTGAAAAGACTGACTTTTATTTGTTTTATTTTAATATACCCTAGGAAAGCATTAAAGAGCAGATGCATGGCCATTTTCCTTTGTTCTCCAAAGTCTTAATTTTAGCCTTGTCTGTCTTAATGGTATTTCAGAATGTTTAGGTATTTGTTACAGGTGGTATTTGATACAGCTCTTGAAAATGTATATGCTCTCCTCAGAATACAATTAGATGATCAGAACCTACACAGGAATACACATGCACAGCAGACAGGCTCTAGTTCACATGTGCCAAACAGATGTATACTGTCTGCATGTTTGCAGCAAATCTGCCTTTTGAGATGTTCAAGGTATATAATACTAGCCAAAGACTATGTGCCTGTTTGGGAGAAAGATATGTCAGAAAGGTTGGTGGTCTACTTCTGTCATTTAAAATCTTGTTCTACTTTTAGTTTCCATGCTTCATTGTTTTCCAGCAGAATGTAAGCCACATAGAGGGCTCTACCTTCCAGTAAGATGAGTGATCTTTCGAGGTCCCTTCCAATCCCTAACATTCTGTGATTCTGTGATATTTAATAAAAAGTAATTTAACAAATGCAATGGAAAAAATCAGATATGTATGAGAAGAAAACTATTTTGGAACAGATTAACTTTAGAATCATGAAAATAGTTTCCCAAAGGAAATGTCCTCTCTTAGAAACTTAAGAACTGGCCTGCAGCAGTTGTCTGCTTTTCCTTGCATAGCTAAAAATGTTGTGTAGCGCAATATTGTGCTAAGATTGGCTTACAAAACAAAACCTACATGTATGGGTTTTGCTTAGATGTACCACAGCAACTCTATCAAGCGACACATGCATCTGTGTAAGTTGCAGAAGTATTTGAGCAGTTTATTATTCATATACTTCTTAAATTCAGTGTGTTCTGGATTCAAAAGAATATTAGGAGGTTTTAAAAAAAATTAAAAGTTTTAAATATAAATTGCACATGCAACAATTGTTGAGTATGGAAAACCATACCCAACGTGACTGCTGTAGACTTAAGTGGGAGCTGGAACCACTCTTGGAGGCCTGCTTTATCATTTTAATTGTACTTGGGTGTAGCACTGTAGTGTTCTTGGGTGTATTGCATGGGTTCCATTATCTACAGCTTTGTATAATAACTACAAAGGACAGTATAGTTCACTGATGCTTGTCTGGCAATATCACCTCTGTGTTATAATGGAAGGGTTTTTTGTGATGTATGGAACTTGTAGGGTTTTTTATATAATCAATTATAGCATAGACTAGTCTTGTAGTAATGCCTCTTCTCATCTGTAAATAGTTGTGTATGTATACAAAATGCTACTTCTGACTTATTGCAGTGTTCAGTCTTAGGTTTTTTAGTTCACTATTAAAAGCATCAGAATTTTGCTTTAACTTTGTTCTTTCAATTTAGTTATCAATCAGATATGCAAACATGTACAGGTAGTTCATACTTAGGTATTGCACCTAATCACACTATCCAGCATCTACGCTCTATTGTATTATGTAAATAATAAAAATCATGTACAGAAGGAAATACTGTGTTAGTTCATTGGTTTTAGTTACTGCTCTAACTTGAAAGGTGGCACTTTGGAGGTTGGGATACAAAGCTAGTACTAGGCTTGTATAGATGTCTTTTTGCTTAAACCTAACCTCCTTATTTCTTATTTTGGTGTATCGACTTGTTTAAGATGGATTGTTGAGGTCAGAGAAGCATGAACAGCTGGATACAGGTAACTAGTTGATGACCAAAGATGTCAGCAAACAACATGTTTGAAGGGAATGAAGGAAATATTAGTGAATTAGTGAACTTTAAATGTTTGTGGTTTGTTGTGGGTTTATGTTTAATTTTTTTTTTTCATTTTGCCTACAGAAGTTATTTCCAGTGGATCTGATTTAATACAGCTAGTATACTGACTACATTTTGTTCAAATCTTTACTAGCAGGCCTGGTCAGAGTTGTCAGGGTCTTGATCCAAATATGGATGTCATGTATTCCAGACTTACCATTCCCAAGGAGAAACAAAAGTACAAAAATGTACAGAGCACACAGCACATATTGACTTGGAAGAAGCTATCTTCACTGCTGAATAATACATGAAAATTGTTTATACTGGAAATTGTACTGAGTCTGGCTGGGATGGAGTTGATTTTCCCCGTGGCAGCCCTCAGAGTGCTGTGTTTTGTATTGGTGGCTCGAGGGGTGTTGCTAACACACCAGTGTGTTGGTTCCTGCTGAGCAGTGCTCCACAGCACCAAGGCTGGCTCTCCAGCATTTCCCCCAGTAGGCTGGGGGTGGGGAAGGTCTTGGGAGAGGACACAGCCAGGACAGCTGACCCCAAGGGACCAAAGGGATATTCCAGACCATATGACGTCTGCTCAGCAATAAAGCAAGGGGAACGGAGGGGGAAGGGGGGGCATTCGTTACTTCCGTGTGTCCTCCGGGAACCGCAACGCGTATGAAGCCCTGCTTCCCGGGAAGTGGCCAGACATCGCCTGCTGATGGGAAGTGGAGAATAAACATTTTGTTCTTCTGCTTCTGCGCGCGCAGCTTTGCTTTGCTTCTGTTAAACTGCCTCTGTCTCACCCACGAGTTTGGGGTTTTTTGTGTTCCATCTTATTTTCTCCCCTCCCCATCCTGCTGAGGAGGGGGGTGATAGAGTGGGCTTTGCTGGGCATCCAGCATCTAGCCAGGGTCAACCCACCACAATCATTTAGAATAAAAGAAAATTATAGCTTAAACATAATGCTTGTGAAGTTGCAATATTTAGGTTTAGAATATATGATTATCAAAACCACATTTTCAGAGGGTCAAATACCAGCAAGGTCTCAGGATGTACTCAGGGCTAGACATGTAAGAGAGAAAAGTAATTCTTAGTCACCTAGCTACTTTTGTTTACTCATTTGTTTATATGTTCTTTCTTATGCCCTAACTAAAACGTCCCCATCATTTGGTACACTTGTCAGGAGCACAGGAAGATTCTTCGTATAACAGCATATTTATATACAAGCTAAACACATATCAGTTTAACAGTTAAATATTAAATAAGGACTAGTATCACGTTAAGTGATCACATTGCTTTCTTGGAAGATGGGTATATTGTTTATAAGCATTTGTTACTTCAAATTTAAAGACCAAATGACCAAAATACAAAGTGTTCTGCACATACATTCATATTCTTTTTGCCAAGGGATATGTACCACAGTTTGCACCAAAATTTAAATATCCATTTGTCACACTTTGTCAGTACCCACTCTTACTAAACAGCCTCTTCAAATGTTTAATGAGTCTCAACAAAATTAGTGCTCCTGTATGTTTACAGATCCTATATGAATTATCAGCAGATTAAAGCTTAGTTTTGAATACAGGCTCATATCCCACCTGTGGACAACTTACACATGATACAGTGCATGATTTGAATTGTCATGTACAGAACAATGAGAGATTTCTCATTCCATATTTTCCTCCTCAGATCTACCGAGATAAATTATTTCAACAAGCCTATGCCCAGATTAAAAAAGCAAATGAATGTGAGACAGACCATCAGAATCACTAAGTACTAGTATCAGCATGGTTATCCTTCCTAAAATACTCTTGTCTTGACAGTATCACAAATCTGGACACATTCTCCTCAAATATCCAGTTCCAAGGTGCATTCACAAAACAAAAAAAAAACAAAACAAAAAACCCAAGCCAAACAAGCTTTTAATGATGCAGTTGAGTTGATTTATCAATTTTCCACCTTTTTGTGTTAAAGTAAATTTTGATGCTTTAGAACAGTTCCAAACTAGAATTCATTCTGGCACATAAAAGCGCAGAACATGCCCTTGTTCTCTTGTCAGAAGTATATATAGCAGCAGCAGTAATAACTTATCTCTTGAGTGTTAGTACTAGCTGACTGATGGGATGCACATTATACATTTCTGTGGTGGGTTGACCCTGGCTGGATGCCAGATGCAAACCAAAGCCCATTTTATCACCCCCCAGAAATAATTGCCCCTATATAGAAGAAAAAGTATAAAACAATTTACTCTGCAGCAGATGAAGACAAACCAGGTGTATCACGAGAACAGGAGGAAGAGATAGAACCTGAGGTAATCACCTGATCTTTGTCCCTGAGTGAGCTGCGAGATACATGATGTGGTGGGTTGACCTTGCCTAGTGCCAGATGCCCAGCAAAGCCCACTCTATCACCCCTCTCCTCAGCAGGATGGGGAGGGGAGAAAATAAGATGGAACACAAAAAACCCCAAACTCGTGGGTGAGACAGAGGCAGTTTAACAGAAGCAAAGCAAAGCTGCGCGCGCAGAAGCAGAAGAACAAAATGTTTATTCTCCACTTCCCATCAGCAGGCGATGTCTGGCCACTTCCCGGGAAGCAGGGCTTCATACGCGTTGCGGTTCCCGGAGGACACACGGAAGTAACGAATGCCCCCCCTTCCCCCTCCGTTCCCCTTGCTTTATTGCTGAGCAGACGTCATATGGTCTGGAATATCCCTTTGGTCCCTTGGGGTCAGCTGTCCTGGCTGTGTCCCCTCCCAAGACCTTCCCCACCCCCAGCCTACTGGGGGAAATGCTGGAGAGCCAGCCTTGGTGCTGTGGAGTACTGCTCAGCAGGAACCAACACACTGGTGTGTTAGCAACACCCCTCGAGCCACCAATACAAAACACAGCACTCTGAGGGCTGCCACGGGGAAAATCAGCTCCATCCCAGCCAGACCCAATGCAATGATTCAGAAGCAGGTTTGGCACTTCAGACTGATATATGAAGCATATTTTGCTCTGCATCTATAGGATAATACATGAGCTTTCTTCCACTATTTCAGGTAACTCCCACCAAATGAGAATGGAAGATATAATTTTAAACCATATAACTGATTTAAAACTTGATTTTTTGTTTATGCAAGAAGACCTTGTAAGGATATTTGGACAGTGGAAGTCTGTTCCATGAATGAATAACAATTACTTAGAGTACTGGCCATTTTTTTATCCTATCTCTGTATGGACTCATGGATGGTGGCAAATGCCCTGTGGGGATGGTTACAGCAATGGAAACACAGCAACTGGCAGCGCAAAGGCAAACCTGTTGGGGCCTTAAGCTGTGCTGTGTGAGTGTGCAGAGTTAGATCCTTAGCTTGACTGTGTGAAGTTATGTGAGCTATGTAAAGAATGTCTTTTCAGTTAAAGTAAGCTGGAAAACAGGATATTACGGCGAGGAAGTGAACCTGAACCAAGATAAGAACGAACCAGTGGGACTGAGAGGTCAGAGTGTGAACAGTAGCTAGTAACCAATGATAATTAGTTTTGTAGCATGCTTGGTGCATGGACACGTATACGGAACTCAAAGGGGTATAGAACAAGCAGCTTTCTGATAATAAAGTGGATTTGAACTTGCATCTCATAGATGTGTATGAGTGGTTCATTTCTCGCTCGCCTGAATAGCTCACGACACAAACCCATCTGGGCTGCTGAACTATGGCAAGACATTGCTGCTCGGCTGGAGAGACTGGTTGTGAAGACACGTCATGTAGATGCTCATGTGCCCAAAAGTCGAGCCACTGAAGAACATCAAAACAACCAACAGGTGGATCAGGCTGCCAAGATCAAAGTGCCTCAAGTAGACCTGGACTGGCAACAGAAGGGTGAAAAATTTTTAGTTCTCTGGTCTGATGATGCCTCAGGCCGTCAAGGAAGAGATGCAACATCTAGATGGGCCCATGATCAAGGGGTGGACTTAACCATGGACGCTATTGCACAGGTTACTCATGACTGTGAAACATGTGCTGAGATCAAGCACGCCAAGAGGTTAAAACCTCTCTGGCATGGAGGACGATGGTTAAACTGTAAATATGGAGAGGCCTGGCAGGTTGGCTGTATCACACTCCCACAAACCCGTAGTCGCAAGCGCTATGTGCTCACCATGGTGGAAGCAACCACCGGGTGGTTGGAGACCTATGCTGTGCCCCATGCCACTGCCTGAAACCCCACTCTAGGCCTTGAAAAGCAGGTCTTGTGGCGACATGGCACCCCAGACAGAATTGAGTCAGACAATGGGACCCATTTCCGAAACAATCTCATAGACACCTGGGCCAAAGAACATGGCATTGGGTGGGGGTACCACATCCCCTACCATGCACCAGCCTCCGGGAAAGTCGAACGATGCAATGGGCTGCTGAAAACCACACTGAGAGCAATGGGTGGTGGAACTTTCAAACACTGGGACACGCACTTAGCAAAAGCCACCTGGTCAGTCAACACCAGAGGATCTGCCAACAGAGCTGGCCCTGCCCAATCAAGACTTTTCCGTACTGTAGAAAGGGATAAAGTCCCTGTGATTTGCATTAAAAATATGGTGGGGAAGACAGTGTGGGTTATTCCTGCTTCGAGTAAAAGTAAACCCATTCATGGGATAGCTTTTGCTCAAGGACCTGGGTGCACTTGGTGAGTGATGCAGAAGAATGGGGAAGTCCAATGTGTACCTCAGGGGTTTGATTTTGGGTGAAAACAGCCAATGAATTGCACATCATCATTGTTGTGGTTGATGTATGTTATACTAGCAGCATTATATTAAGAATTCCCCCAGGTTAATGAAGTATGAACTCTGATGGAACCAGAATTGGTGTCCAACAACTTCTACATCAGCATCTTCAACCTGCAGACCCTGAGAATGGACTGCACTGGATATGGCAGCTATTAGCTCTGGCTGTAGCATGAAACAGAGACTACATGCCATCTCCCTGCTGTGTCCGATGTGACCTACTCCATTGACTGAGAGAACTCCACATCATCTCTCCTGCCTTGAAAGACTGTCATGACTGGTGAAACCCAAGGTAGTGGAATAAATGAACTCAACAGACATTTTGAAAGAATGGCCTGTGAACTAAGGGAACGTTATTTGTGTGTGTATATATATTTTGAAATGTATTAAAAAGTATGAAACCTGAGCATGAGGTAAATGGTATGGAATAAGGGGTGGATACCTGTTATGCTTTTGCAAGGATAGAGTTAGCTTTCTTCTTAGTAGTTAGAATAGTGCTGTGTTTTGGTTTCAGCCTGGGACTTGTTATGAGAATAATGTTGATAACATACCAGTGGTTTTAGCTTTGACAGAAAGACAACGGATATTTCCAACTTCCCTGTGTTTTGCTAGTCTGCAGGTGCAAAGGACTTGAGGGGAGTGTAATAATTGGCAAATCCAAACTGACATTTAGATACACTAATGGGATATTCCATATCATATAACGTCATGTACAGTATATTAATAAGAGTTGACCAGAAAGCTCTAGGATTCTCTTGGATCGTTCAGGCTTGCTCTTCTGGGATTGCGGTTTTGGGATTTTCTCTAGGTTCGCTAGCTGGGAACGAGCTGGGACTGGGCATCAGTTGGCGGGTGGTAAGCAATTGTACTGTTGTGTGAGCCAACACAGACAGGATGCAGAAACAACCACAAAAACCATGGATAAAATGCAAAAAGCAAATTTATTCTTGTTACCTCACAAACTGGGAGATCTCCGCAGCAGCACCCGGGGCAGAGGCACGTAAGCGGGAACGCAGGCACCGCGGAGCTCGGTCCTTGCTAGAGAGAGAGACTGAGATTCCGAACCTGCTGCTTCCGCCTGTATATAGCAGGGATTTTTCGCAGGCAGTAGTTTCCACTGTGCTTTGATCTTCCTCACAGCAGGGCAGGAATCCCAGGCATGTTCAGGGTGCCCTGAGTCTATCCCAGGCCTGTGTTGTCTAAAGGCAGATGTTCTACTTGTCAGGCACATAAGACTAAACAGTGATTAGCAGTGTGATGTAGGTGTTTTTGGACACCCCAGCTGCAAGTCGCTTGGGCATATTTACAGTCCTCCTCGCCAGTCTTCTGTTATATTCCTACAGCGAGTGACTGTTTGGTGTTTGGCTGCTGGCCAGGCTAAAACACGCACAGTATTTCAGCAAGGTGTCTCTTCCTCTTCATAGATGTCATAATAAAAGGGTTACTTTTGATGCAGTTGCAGATATGAAGTGCCTTTTTTCCAGTGTGTGGTGGGTTGACCCTGGCTGGATGCCAGATGCCCACCAAAGCCCACTCTATCACCCCCCTCCCCAACTGGACAGGGGGAGAAAAATATAACAAAAGGCTCATGGGTGGAGATAAGGACGGAGAGAGATCACTCACCAGTTACTGGCACGGGCAAAGCAGACTCGACTTGGGGAAAAACAAATTTAATTTACTACCAACCAGACAAGAGGAGAGTGAGAAGTAAAACCAAATCTCAAAGCACCTCCCCCATCCCTCCCTGCTTCCTGGGCTTCACTTCTCTCCCGATTTTCCACCTCCTCCCCCCAGCGGCACAGGGGGACAGGGAATGGGGTTGGGGTCAGTTCATCACACGGTGTTTCTGCCGCTGCTTCCTCCTCAGGGGGAGGACTCCTTCCCCCACACCAGCGTGGGGTCCCTCTCACGGGAGACAGTCCTCCACCAACTGCTCCAAAGTGAGTCCTTCCCATGACTGACAGCTCTTCAAGAACTGCTTTGGCATGGGTCCATTCCATGGGGTGCAGTCCTTCAGGAAGGGACTGTTCCAGCACGGGTCCCCCACGGGGTCACAAGTCCTGCCAGCAAACCTGCTCCGGCGTGGGCTCATCTCTCCACAGGGACCACAGGTCCTGACAGGAACCTGCTCCAGCACAGGCTTCCTCTGAGACCACAGCCTCCTTCAGGCATCCACCTACTCTGGCATGGAGTCCTCCATGGGCTACAGGTGGTCATCTGCTCCACCATGGACCTCCATGGACTGCAGGGGGACAGCCTGCCTCACCATGGTCTTCACCACAAATTGTGGGGAAATCTCTGCTCCAGCCCCTGAAGCACCTCCTCCCCCTCCTTCTTTACTGACCTTGGTGTCTGCAAGGGTTGTTTCTCTCCCATCTTCTTGCTCCTCTCTCTCCACCTGCGAAGTCTGTAGGTGGTTTTTTTTTTTTCTCTTCCCTTTTTTCTCAATTCTGTTCTCCCAGAGGCGTTACTGATGGGCTCGGCCTTGGCCAGTGGCGGGTCTGTTCTTGTATCCAGCTGGCATTGGCTGTGTCAGACATGGGGGGAAGCTTCTGGCAGCTTCTCACAGAAGCCACCCCTGTGCCCCCGCCCCTCCCCCCGCCCTCCACCTTGCCACACAAACTCAAAAGAAAATGCGTTTCACATATGGAACAAGATCTCCCCTAACAGCATAAACATTGCCAGAGAAGGTACCAATTTACAGTAGTACCTCTACATGAAACACAAAGAGTAGAACTGTGTAGGGTAGAGCTTTCTCTCTTAAAGCACCATGTAGTTGGTCTAGTGGGTTTTTTTGGGTTTTGTTTTTTTTTTTAGTCCTTGTATTTGTTTGGCATCTGGTCTCTAGCTAAAGTCAACCCACTACAGTCCTCCAAAATAAAAGATTGGGGTGGATTAACCTTGGCTGGTTGGCAGATGCCCACTAAGCTGTGCTCTCACTACTCCTCCTCAGCAAGAAAAGGGCAGAAAAAAATATTAAAAAGCTTGTGGGTTGAGATAAGGCCAGAGAGATCACTCACCAAGAACCACGATGAGCAAGACAGACTGGGGAAGATTAATTACATTTATTGTTTATGAAAAATAGAGAAGGATAGTGAGAAACAAAACCTTCCCTCCTGTACTCTTCTTCCCAAGTTCAACTTCACTCCCAACTCTTCTGTCTCCTCCTGCACTCCGAGCAGCACAGGGGAGATGAAGAATGGGGGTTTGTGGTCAGTTTATAATGTGTTGTCTCTGATACTCCTTCATCACGCTTTTCCTATGTTCCAGTATGGGTTTCTTCCCATAAGATAGAGTCCTTCACAAAATTCTCTGATGTGGGTCCTTTCCACGGGCTGCAGTTCCTGATAGGAGCCTGCTCCTGTGTTGGGTCCTCTACGGTCTGCAGGGTGCATATCTGCTCCACTGTGGACCTCCATGGGC
Organism: Caprimulgus europaeus; assembly: GCA_907165065.1. The sequence goes on from OU015537.1 coordinate 997,130, forward strand.
TGTGGGCGGGGGGAGGGGGGGGACACGACGGCCTTTCACCATTGTGTTCACCATGAGCTTCAGGGGAATCTCTGCTCTGACACTTGGAGCACCTCTTTCCCTTTCTTCTTCATTGACCTTAGTGTATGTATACTTGTTTCTTTCACATTTTTCTCACTCTTCTCCCTCACAGCTGCTGCAGCACATTTTTTTATCCTTTCTTAAATAAGTTATCACAGAAGTGCTACCGACATTGCTGATTGGCTCAGCTTTGGCCTGTGGTGGTTCCATTTTGGAGCTGACTGGAACTGACTGTCTGACATGGGGACAGATTCTGGCATCTTGTCCTGGTTTTTAGCTGGAACAGAGCTGTTTTTCTTTTTCAGCAGCTAGATTTGTGCTGTGTTTTGCTTCCAGCCTGGGACTTGTTATGAGAGCGACACTGAGAACATCCCAGTGTTTGCATTTGTGTCGCTGGCAGTGAAGGACTTTGTGTTCTGTCAGTCCACAAGCACAAGATCTAAGGGGGGAGGAATATTTAAATTAATAAACTTAATTGACAGTTAGATGTGCCAATGGGCTATTCCATATCATATCACGTCATGCCCAGTGCATTAGTGAGGGGCTCTCCCTCTCTGGCTCTCTCTGGCTCTCGCTCGGGCTCTCGCTCTCCCGGGATTGCGGTTTCAGTTCGGGATTGTCGCTCCTCCGGGATCGGTATCTGGGAACCGGCCGGGCTCGGTCAGGAGGGGGGTGGTGAGCTATAACATTGGGTGTCACTCATTTGCATGTTTTGTTACTCTTATCATTATCACTGCTATTTTAATATCAGTATTATTTTAAGTTTTCTCTCTATTATTAAACTGTTCTTATCTCACCCTACAAGCCTCCTCATCCTTGCCCCCAATCCTCTCCCCTATCCCCTGGGGGTGGGGGGGAAGTGGGTGAACGGCTGTGTTGGCTGCTGGCCAAGGCCTAGCCCAGTGAAACTATCACAGTCATTTTGGCACCCAACGTGGGGCACGAAGGGTTGAGATAAAGACAATGTCGGACAGTGCTTTAACAAAATGATTACCATGTTGCTATATTTCTTCAGGGGGTTGTCATCAGAGATGTGGGATATGAGTCCTTACTTGCTTTTCACTGCATTGCTCATTGGCTATAAAAATGTGATTAAGGGTTTTTTCCATCTGTTCTGTCTGACAATGACTGTGAGAGTAGCCCATTTTTGTACGTGCTGTTTCCACCATCCTCCCATTTTGGGCGCTATCTGTTAGAGACCCTTGATCAGTTCATGGTTTGCTTTGTCTTCCCGTGGAGACAGCCTTCGGGGTCCATCTGCTGGGGACTGTTGAAAATTACACCGTCAATTTTTTCTCCGGAAGCCAACATATTAGTTAGACCTTTCTGTACACTGACTGCCACCAGACAGAGTTTAGTAATAATTGCACTTATTATGGTCTCTCTTTAGGGAACTCATTTACAAAGGGGACGGCTTCTGACAATTTCTTTTTTTTGCCAGGCCAAGCATAAATGAGTGTGAGAGTATTAATTATTCTTGGGATAGTCTGACCATTTTCTTTCTATTGCTGGGCCTCCTGAGTGGTTTTTGGGTGTTGTTTAAGATCAGGAAACTATTTAGGTATGTCACCCCGGGAATAACCTCTGCAATAGACACTGTGGTTACCAAAACCCCTGCAACCAGTGATGCAGCTACTGAAACCTTTGCAGCAGATCCTGTGGCCACTTCAAGGCCCATGACAAGAACTGTAGCTATTCAGACCCCAAAACCAGGTATTCCAGCTATACAGACCCCAGCAGCAAGAACTGTAGCTATTCAAACCCAGCCAACCAACCCTCCAACTCGTGCTGCAGCTACTCAAAATCCCGTAGCACATCCTGCAGCTACTCAGCCCCAGGCAACAGCCCCCCCAGCTCGCACTGTGGATACTCGGTTCCCAATGACAAATATTGCAGCTACTCAGATCCTGGTGGAGAGTCCTGTTGCTCCAATCTTCACAACTGCAGCTACTCAGACCTCGATGACAAGCACATCACCTACCCAAACCTTGGTGGAAAGTGATGAATCTGAGCTAGAGGATGAACCAGCGCCAGTAATAATTGCCCCTATACAGAAAAGGAAGTATAAAAAGAAAATTTACTCTGCAGCAGATGAAGACAAACCAGGTGTATCACGAGAACAGGAGGAAGAGATAGAACCTGAGGTAATCACCCGATCTTTGTCCCTGAGTGAGCTGCGAGATACACAAAAAGATTACAGCCGTCATGTAGGTGAGAGGACTATTACTTGGTTGCTCCGATGCTGGGATAATGGAGCCAGTAGCCTGGAACTGGAGGGCAGGGAAGCCAGGCAACTGGGATCCCTTGCCAGAGAAAGGGGAATTGATAAAGTTATTGGAAAGAAACCACAAAGCCTCAGCCTCTGGAGACGTCTTCTGCCAGCCGTGAGGGAAAGGTGTCCCATCAAGGATGATATTGTGTTGCAACCAGGGGTAGGCAAATGGACTCCCATGGATAAAGGTATCCAGCTTTTGAGGGAACTGGCTGTGTGAGAACTGAGTTATGATGATCCAGACAATGCACAGTTGCCTGCAGATCCAGATGAAGTCCAATGCACGATACCCATGTGGCAGAAGCTCATACGGAGCTTCATATGCCAACTGTTTGGCAGCACTGGAAAGGAAAGACGAAGAAGGACCAACAGTGGATGAACTGGCCGTCTGAATCCGGCAATAGGAGGAAAGCCTCACTCCCTCCCTTCTTTCGGCTGTGGAGAAACTGACCGAAAAAGTGTCCCAATTACGCTCTCTACCAGTACAGACCGATGTCTCAGCCACTGGAACTGAGTGTCCTCCTGTGCAAAGGAGACGGTATACACCAAGGGGGACATTGTAGTTTTACTTGCGTGACCATGGAGAAGACATGAGGAAATGGGATGGGAAACCTACCCCAATTCTAGAAAAATGAGTACATGCATTGCAAGGGAAACCAAATACAAGTAGAGAATCTTCCAGGAGAATTGCTCTGCTTTCCAATAACCCATTCCTCAAACAGAACAAAAGAGTTGAATTTACACCCAATCCTACTGTACTGGGTCTGGCTGGGATGGGGTTGATTTTCCCCGTGGCAGCCCTCAGAGTGCTGTGTTTTGTATTGGTGGCTCGAGGGGTGTTGCTAACACACCAGTGTGTTGGTTCCTGCTGAGCAGTGCTCCACAGCACCAAGGCTGGCTCTCCAGCATTTCCCCCAGTAGGCTGGGGGTGGGGAAGGTCTTGGGAGGGGACACAGCCAGGACAGCTGACCCCAAGGGACCAAAGGGATATTCCAGACCATATGACGTCTGCTCAGCAATAAAGCAAGGGGAACGGAGGGGGAAGGGGGGGCATTCGTTACTTCCGTGTGTCCTCCGGGAACCGCAACGCGTATGAAGCCCTGCTTCCCGGGAAGTGGCCAGACATCGCCTGCTGATGGGAAGTGGAGAATAAACATTTTGTTCTTCTGCTTCTGCGCGCGCAGCTTTGCTTTGCTTCTGTTAAACTGCCTCTGTCTCACCCACGAGTTTGGGGTTTTTTGTGTTCCATCTTATTTTCTCCCCTCCCCATCCTGCTGAGGAGGGGGGTGACAGAGTGGGCTTTGCTGGGCATCTGGCATCCAGCCAGGGTCAACCCACCACAGTGAGCTGTCCCTGTCCTCATCCTAATCCATGCCCCCTTTGATGTGATTCCCTTCCCATCTCACAGGGTGGGGGGAGTGAGTGCAGGACTACGTGGTCCTACTGTGGATCAAACCACCACATTGGGTTTTGCCACTTTACTACGCTTCCCCCCTCCCAGTCCTTTGAACTTGCAGAGTAGCAAAACAGGAATTCCTTGGACTTCCTGCAACAACTAAAAACATTAGTATGTTCACTGTGCTTGGGCAGTTTGCAAGAGCAGAGGACTGCAAGGGGGGAGTGGAGAAGAAAAGTGCAGTAGTTAGTAAAACCCAGAACTGACAGGTGGATGTGCCAATGAGATATTCCAGATCAGGTCACGTCATGGTCAGTATATTCACCGGGGCTGACCGGAAAGGGGGGATTCTCTCGAGAATCACTCGGGCTCGCTTTTCTGGGATTGTGATTTCAGTTTCGGGGTTCCTTTTCACTCCTCTGGGATTGTTATCAGCAGGTGGTGAGCAATTGTACTGTGCATCACTCATAGATGTATATATATATATAGTTGTTGTCATTATTACTCTTATTATTTTAATTTTATTTTTACTCTAATTATTAAATTGTTCTTATCTCAGCCTACAAGTCTCCTTACTTTTACCCCTCCAGTTTTCTCCCCAGTTCCCTGGGTGGGGGAGAAGGGGGCAGGGGGCATGGTGGTGCTGCAAGTGACTATGCCTTGTTTGGCTGCCAGCTGAGTTAAACTATCACAGCATTCACCCCTTATTCCATACTATTTACATCATGTTTAGGTTCCACATTTTTCTTCAAAAAAAATGTCAATATATTTACAGATATATATATATACACACACATATATTATTTTCTTAGTTTTTGGCCCATTCCTTCAAAATGTCTATTGAGTTCATTTAGTCCATTGCCTTGGGTTCTGTCTGTGCCGTGCTGGACATGTTAGAGCTCCAATATGAACTGGAGTCACAGGCAGCCAAGTGGTACGCCACCATAGACATTGCCAATGCGTTCTTCTCCATTCCTTTGGCACCAGAGTGCAGGCCACAGTTTGCTTTCACCTGGAGGGGTGTCCAGTACACCTGGAATCGACTGCCCCAGGGGTGGAAACACAGACCCACCATTTGCCATGGACTGATCCAGACTGCCTTGGAGCAGGGTGGAGCTCCAGAACACCTGCAATACATTGATGGCATCATCGTGTGGGGCAACACAGCAGAAGAAGTTTTGTAGAAAGGGAAGGAGATAATCCAAATCCTCCTGAGAGTTGGCTTTGCCAGAAAACAAAGCAAGGTCAAGGGACCTGCATGGGAGATCCAGTTTTTAGGAACAAAGTGGCAAGATGGACGTCATCAGATCCCAAAGGATGTGACCAATAAAATAACAGCTATGTCCCCACCAACTAACAAAAAGGCAGCACAAGCCTTCTTAGGCGTTGTGGGTTTCTGGAGAATGCACATTCCACATTACAGTGAGATCGTGGGCCCTCACAGAATCACAGAATGGTGGGGGTTGGAAGGGACCTCAGGAGATCATCCAGTCCAACACCCCTGCCAAAGCAGGTTCCCTACACCAGGTTGCACAGGAAAGTGTCCAGGTGGGTTTGAACATCTCCAGAGATGGAGACTCCACACCCTCTCTGGACAGCCTATTCCAGGGCTCCATCACCCTCACAGTAAAGAAGTTTTTCCTTCAGTTTGTGTGGAACTTCTGGTGTTCCAATTTGTGCCCATTGCCCCTTGTCCTGTCACTGGGCACCACCAAAAAGAGCCCGGCCCCATCCATTTGGCCCCCACACTTCAGGTATTTATAGACATTGATAAGGTCCCCTCTCAATCTTCTCTTCTCCAGGCTGAAGAGTCCCAGCTCTCTCAGCCTCTCCTCGTAAGGCAGCTGCTCCAGGCCCCTGATCATCTTCTTGGCCCTCTGCTGGACTCTCTCCAGAAGATCCCTGTGTTATAAGTGAATTTGACTCAAAGTCCAATAATAAATTTAAAAGTAATTTATTGAGTAGGAATAGGTGAGCAAAAGCAGCGCTGGGCGGCCGGGGAGTCTGCGCTCCACCAACGGCTCGCACCTCAAAGCAGTCAGTTCTCCATATTTAAGGTACATTCCAATACATATTCATTAGCCAATGCAAAACGCCTATGCATATGCATGACCTTTCCCCGCTCCGTATTAAAATTAGGTCTCCTCCCCTCCACGCCTGCGGCAGAGCTTTGTGGTGGTGGTCGTTGAGGGTCTTAGAAGGAAATCTTCATCGCAAGCTATAGTTACCCCCCCCTTCTTCATCGTCACCTTTAATCAACCTCTTGATCTCGCACATGCGCACTCTCTTCTTGAATCTGAGCCTGAGTCCCTCTTTTGTTATTCTTGCTTATCAGCTCTAAGTGGGTTGGAGTTTTCTACAGGCCCTCATCCCTTTGGTATGTGGGGAGTTGTTCTGTTATATCACCTGCAAGGCCATTTGGCATGGAAGGGAGTTTCCTGTTATATCATCTACAAGGCTCATCCCTGGCCATCTTGGCGTCTAGGTCCTGTAATGAATTATTCATTAGGCCTCACTCCTGACATGTTAAGAGCCCGCAATAAACTGGCTACAAGGCCTGTCTTTGTTAGGTTAAGGTAAGAAAACTATGAAGCTAGAAATGTTAGCGCTTACAGCTTAAAGAGACAAACTAAAAATACCAAATGCCCGACACATGTCTTAGAAGTGAACTTCAGGCTCAGTTTGTGGTTAAACAACAAGATGCTTAAGCATAGCATTGTTAAACATAGCATTGTGGTTCGACATTACACAAGTTGTTTCTCAAGACAAATCGATTGTTTGATTAGCAAATTCTCTTAATATACCTATTACAATTCCCCCTTTTCTTTTTTTATTATGAATTTGCTGATCAAACTAAACTATCTGTTTCTCCTAGGTTTGAATGTTTTATTACTAAGAGCTGTACCTTTTCGATTCTGTTTTATACAAATGTTACAAATTTATTAATAACACAAGGTCCAAAGGTCAATATCAATAACAACATAATTAAAGGTCCTGCTATGGTAGAGAGCAGGGTAATTAACCAAGGTGATTGATTAAACCAGGCCTCATACCAAGGTTGTTGGGATTCACGCTCCCTTTTTCTCTGGGCTAATCCCTCTCGAACTTTGGCTAACGAGTCTCTAACTACTCCAGTATGATCTGCATAGAAACAACGTTCTTCTCCTAAGGCTGCACATAATCCCCCTTGCTGCAAAAATAACAGGTCCAGACCCCGTCTGTTTTGTAAAACTACCTCCGAGAGGGAGGTTAACGATTTCTCAAGGTGTGAGATGGATTTTTCGATTTGTGCCAAATCCTCATCTACAGCTGCCCTTAGTGCCTTTAAGCCCTGTTGTTGTTGGATTATTGAAGTTATTCCCGTAGCTGCTCCCGTGGCCCCTAATCCCAGTAGGGTAGCTATGGTAATAGCAGTTATAGGTTCTCTTTTCTTTATTTTGTGACCAGAACCATCCCAATGGACATACATGTCTTCTTCAGTATGAAACAGGATTCTTGGTACCACAGAAATTTGTACACAAAAATCCTTTTCATCTCTTAGAACCACAGTGGACAAACACGGAGTAAGTCCTGTTTTTGAACATATCCACCAACCCCCTGGCGTCGGCAAGACCCATTTTATAGTCTCATCAAATGTTTTTGCTTCGTTACTGCACAGGATTTGCTGTAAGTTTGGCTCTTCTCCCTCCCCTACACACCATCCTTGTCCCTTCACTCGTTCTAGAGTGATCCCCACTTTTTTCTCTTTCCAGTTACATTGTGAGGGGTTGTCCTCAGGTGTTATAGGGAGAAGCTAAGGCTATTCCCTCATAGAATGGAGGCTCGATGTCATAACATAGCCAACATGAGATCGTTAAATCAGGATTTGTTTGATTAAGTGTTTGATATGCGGCTTGCATGACTTTCCACAAGGGTTTGACTTTAGCTACGACGGTCTTGCCAGGTTCAGGGATCCGATAGGAGGCTGTCCCCTTTGGGTTAAAAGAGGCAGTGCCGTCCACAGGCGATTGAGTATTCTCATTCTCTGCAAGTATCTCGTTTGGCCCTACAGCTGCAGGATTAGAGGTAATCGCTTGTTTTCGAATTTGAATCATTCCTCCCCTATTTGTGCCAGGCTCTCGAACCATGATTCCCCAAGCTTTCCCAATTAACCACTCGGGGTTCGCAGGTTCTTTTATCTTTATGAGGAGGGATTGGCAAGTTCCTGCCTCTTTCACTTCTCCTGCAAAATCATAGGTTGGGCTTTGGCATCCTGAGGGTTCCCACTGAACCTCTAGATACTCGTCCTTTATGTCTGGTTCCCAATCAGTAGCTATGGTTTCACAACCCCAATCTGCACAATAATACTACTCCGGGCTATTACAAGAGGGCTGCCCCAAATTAGGGCTTGGACATAAATAAACCGCCTTTAAATTTGTTGTTTTCCAGTTTTCGACATTACATTCTGATCCCATTGTGTGCCTTAATAGGTCACATGTAGTAACAGTGAAAAATGGAGCACTGTGGGTAGATACTTCACTTACTGTTATCGAGTCTTCCATTCTAGCAAGAGTCCATTTGAAGGGCTGGTGTTCATTGCTCATGGCCAAAGAGATCGTTATTAAAACTATGAGGCTCAAAGTCCTCATCGCGATCCTCACTAGAATACCCTTCTGCCTCCTTCGTCTACTCCTTTGCAGGGGGCAACGAGGTATTAGTTCTTCTCGGCAGCAGCAGGTAGTCTTCGGAGGAGTCTAGTGCTCTTTTTCTTTTTAGAGCTTTGCTCGCCCTTTTTGGTGGATCCCTGCAAGTGAAGATCTTGAAATTGCCCACCAAGTTGGTGTACTACTATTTCTTCTAAATTTGGCTTATATAAGTCTTCAGGCGGAATGAGGGATATTAATTTAGAACAATATCGCCCCAAAACTTTGGTTTGTCTAATTCCTCTCACTTGTCTTGTTAGTTTAGATAATTCCCACCAAATAAATAACAAAATATGATGTTCTTTGTTTTCTAAGACACATTTATCCACCACCCAAGGGTTTCCCACAGGACGTCCTTCCGAGTTGGTCCACTGTTTTTTTGTGATTTTATCCCAATGTTGATCTAGTGTTTCATATAAATTCCGATGCCCACAATTAAAACAAACCTTGGTTCTTATTATGTCTGCCCTGTTTCCCAGGCATAGACGGTTACATTGACCACAAACTACTTTTACCCAGTATTCACAGGAAAGGCGCTGGCAATCACAAATTCGCAATAATTCTTTGGGAACTTTTTCTCTGTTCAGATAGTATTCCTTACTCCTAACAATGTCTTTTGCTAACTCAAATACTCCAAAGATACTTTTGTGTGGTCCCTCCTCAAGAATTTCTCTTATTAAAGGAATTAAAACCCCAGTCCACCGATGCTGTATTCGAAGGTAGACGTCCTTAGGGCAGGTGTGAAGCCACCTCTCAAATTCTTCCATTCATTTATCTGAAAGTAGAACGAAGTATACTTATCTCTTTGAAAACTTTAGCTTTGCTGAATTTGGTACTGGAGTGACAGTCCACTTCCCCGGAGGTAGGGGTCCCTTGATTCTGCTGGCATGAGTCCATCTTTTTTCCGCTGTCCTCACAGCAGTATCTGTAGTAAGCAAAACGACAAAAGGACCCTCCCATCGAGGTGTTAAAGAAGATTCTTTCCATGTTTTTACTAATACTTGGTCCCTTGGTTGGATTTTATGCATTGAGAGATCTAAAGGGGGCCTTTGCACAATGAAACCCTTTTTCCTGAGTTCCTGTCTCCTTTTTGATAATTCTAAGATATATTCTGTTATTATTTTGTCCTCAACTTTTGGATGTTCTACTAAGGTTCCAAAATTATATGGCATCCCATACATCATCTCAAAAGGAGACACCCCAGTATCAGTTCTGGGTTGTATTCGTATATACAATAAAGCTAACGGTAAACATCTCGCCCAATTCATTTTGGTCTCCATCATTAATTTTGTTAAATGTTTCTTAATTTCCCCATTCATTCGTTCCACCTTTCCCGAGCTCTGTGGGTGCCGGGGAGTATGATACTCCTACTTAATATTAAATAAGTCTGTGATCTCTTTAATTATTTTGGAAGTAAAGTGTGGTCCTCTATCTGAATCAATGGCTATGATTACCCCATATCTTGGTATTATTTCCTCTAACAAAATTTTAACTACTGTTTTGGCTGTTGCCCTTGCCACAGGGAAAGCCTCTATGAAGTGTGTGAGGTGGTCTACTAGAACTAATAGATACTGATATCTCCCCACCTTGGGTAGTTCGACAAATCTACTTGAATTCTTTCAAAAGGTCTTTTGGCTAGTTCTCTTCCCCCAAGGACCTTTTCTCTAAGTTGCCATTTATTTACTTTTTGACAGGTTACACATCCCTCTAAAACTTTCTTGGCTAACCCATACAACTCCACACAAGCGTAATTAATTTCAAATTGATCTATCAAGGCCTGGACCCCCCCAATGAGTCTGATCGTGTAATTTTAACAAGACTTTCCGTGATAATCCTTTTGGCAAGATTTCTCTGTCATCTGGTAACAGCCATTTATCATTTTCCAACTTGGCACCTATTTGTTTAAGTTTTTCCATTTCCTGGATTGTAAAACTTTTATCGGTTACAGATAATTCCTGCTCATTAGGGGCATTTATTAATAAGAATGCAGCTCTTTTCGCCTCTGCGTCTGCTAGATTATTTCCTCTAACCGTTGCTGCTAGTCCCCGTTGATGCCCTTTCACATGCACTATTGCTATTTTCTTTAGACCCCTCAATGCCTGTAAAATTTCAGTTATTAATTTTTCATGTATTAAGCTTTTTCCGTGTGTATTAATCAGTCCTCGTTCCTCCCAAATTTTCCCAAATGTGTGCACTACTCCAAATGCATATTTGGAGTCCGTAAAGATTGTTCCCACCTTGTTACTGAGAAGCTTTAAAGCCCTCCACAGGGCGTACAATTCACATGCCTGCGCTGACCAAGTCTTATCTAAAGCTCCCGATTCCCTAACCTGGTATGTTGATCCATCTACAATGGCATATCCTGATTTTAGGCGGCCTTCAACTGTCGGAGTCGACCGAAGACAAGTCCATTCTATAATGCAACAAGTCTCATTTTATTAGTCTTTCAAGCACATATTTATAACACAGTTAATGAAGTTCATACCTATTGCAAAGCTTAGCTCATTGGTTAGTGATTAAAAGTTACTCACACCCTAATTTCCCATAGCGTACTTATCTTATGGTTGCAGCTGCAAGGACTTATTTTGCTTCTACAGATAAAGGCATTCCATTCTTGTTAACCATTTCTACTACATCCTGACTCTATTCTAGGAACACAGATATCCTGTTCTTACTCATATTTTAACTAGCTAAATTTTCTTGTGACCCTTGTCTTGTAGCCAAGTCTCAATAATGCTCTCCACATTCAACTACCCATGAAGATCCATCAACATACAATTTTTCTCCTTCTTCTAGTTCATCTTCCTCTAAATCTTCCCTTACTTTAGTCTGTAAGTTGATCACCTGCAGGCAATCATGGACTAGCTCACCAGTGGGTTCCCCATACAAGAATTGTGCAGGGTTCTGTGCTGAGGTTGTTTCTATGTTTAGTTTAGGAGAATGAATTAAGATACCCTCATATTTTAAGAGTCTGCTGTCTGTGAGCCATTTATCAGCGCGTTGTTGCAATACCCCTCGTTTATTATGAGGAGTGAATACTTTCAATTCCCCTCCAAAGGTTACTTTTCTTCTTCCACTAACAAGGCTGTGGCCACGATTGCCTGTAAGCAAGTTGGCCATCCCCTACTGACTGGGTCTAGGATTTTAGAATAATAACCTACTGGCTTCCTTTGCCCTGCCCAGCCTTGTGTTAGAACTCTGTATGCTGTTCCATTGTCAATATTTACAAATAAATAGAATGGCTTAGTATATCTGGTAGGCTTAAAACTGGTGCTTGTATTAAATGTCTCTTCAAAATTTCTAACTGTTCCTCATCCTTATGTTCCCACTTTACCAATCTGTCCTTAGTTAATTTTTCATATAAAAACTTTACTTTACTACTATAATTGTCAATCCATTGTCGGCAATACCCCAATAATCCTAGAAGTTGTCTTACTTGTCTTTTGCTGGTGGGAGCAGATAAAGATAAAATTCCTTGTACTCGTTCAGGATCTAGTTTCTTATGGCCTTTAGTTAACCAATGTCCTAAATATTTAACTTCCTCTTCTGTAAACTGTAGCTTTGATTTTGCTACTTTTAACCCTCTCAGACTCAGAAAGTTTAATAACTTAATACTTTCTGTTCTGAATTCTTCTTGTTCTCTCCCAGCAATTAACAAGTCATCTACATATTGGATCAGGGCTAGCCCCGGGCTTAATTCAAAAGACTCCAGCAATTGTTCCAGGGCTTTCCCCAATAGATTAGGAGATTCTGTAAACCCCTGAGGTAGAACAGTCCACCTCAGTTGCTGTTTTTGGTGGGTTTTTATATCTTCCTACTCAAAGGCAAAATAATTTCTACAACTTTCATCTAAAGGAAAAGCCCAAAATGCATCTTTTAAATCAATTACACTATACCATTTAAGCTCAGGAGTTAGTTGGCTTAATATGGTATAGGGATTGGCTACCACGGGGAATCGAGTGATAGTCCGTTCATTTACGGCTCTCAAGTCCTGTACCAGTCGATATGACCCATCTGACTTTTTAACAGGCAATATCGGAGTATTATGGGGTGACATGCAAGGTTCTAACAATCCCTGGGCTAAGAGTCTTTTTATCACAGGTTGTAAACCCTCCCGACCTTCTTGTGAAATAGGGTATTGTTTAACCCTGATGGGATTATCTGGATCTTTTATTGAAACAGTGATTGGTTTGATATTTAATTTTCCCACAGAATCTGGAGTATACCAGACTTCTGGGTTAATTTTATTCTCATCTTCTGTAGTTAAAACACATATTTTCACATCTAATTTATCTTTATTTACTTCCAGATTGATTCCTAACTTAATCATTAGGTCCCTTCCCAATAGGTTATATTCAGCTTCAGGTACCAACAAAAATGTTCCAATTCCAAATTTATTCGGGGCCTCGATTTCTACATTCTTAATGAGGGGCACCTTGAAAGGTTCCCCTTTTGTTCCTATTACTTGGAGCTTTTCTTTTGATTCTGTACATCCTAATGGTAATCTCTGGACCGTAGATCTTTCGTCCCCCGAGTCCACAAGGAACTCAATTTCTTCTTGCTGGGGATCTAGTTTTAATTTTATCAAGGGCTCATTGGATCTTTGGGTCCCCAGCAAATAGAGCCCCTGACCCCCCTAATCTTCTTTAAACACTCGCTCATCTTGTATTCTTTTTTTACAGTTTCTCTTCATGTGTCCTTTTTCCCACAGTAATAGCATTCCATTGCCTGTGGTTTGTCCTGCTTTAATGCTCCTGCCTGGCTCCCTTTAGGGCTCCCTCGTCTCCTGGCATTACTCGGTCCTTCTTTAACAGCTGCCGCAAAAATTTTGGCTTGCTTTCTCTGACTTTCCTCTTCCCTTCGTACATACACTTTTTGAGCTTCCCTCAATAATTCCTCTGTCGTGTCAGTCCTCAATCTTTTCTAATTTCTTTCTTATATCTTCCCAGGATTTTGCCACAAACTGGGTTTTCAGGAACACTTGTCCAATTGGGCCATCAGGATCTAATCCTGAGTATAATTGCAAGCTTTTCCTTAGCCTGTCTAACCACTCAGTGGGGGTCTCCTCCTTTCTCTGGCTTTCATTAAACGCTTTGATTCTGTCCTCGAGGAACAGAGTCTCTGATGCCCTGTACAATAATGTCTCCTAAGTCCACCATATCATTCCGGTGGGCTGGGTTTTGGTTATCCCAATTAGGTCTCTGCAGGGGCCACTTTAGGTCAGCTGCAGGTCCCTGCTGATGTCTCTGGTCCCAGTGCCTCATTGCCGCTGTCCTAATCTGTTGCGACGGGGGGAAAAAATCCGGACGCTCAATATGAGAATCATCAGACTTCCCCATTTATTGATCACACACATGCCTCTTATATACAATCTGTTAACCAAGCCCACATACGTTCTTATAAATCCACACTGATTGGCTTATTCATTCTCCTGAGAACTCTCTCCTCGTTACAACAGGTGGTGTTTGTTCAGTTGAACTTCAAAGGGCAAAAACAGGATACTCCCTTTTTTTCCCAGCTTGATTAGAATTGTTTTGTCTAAAGTTCTCAAGGAGAAGAGGCCTACTGAAGATCTCTGCTAATTCTCTCTGATTTATGCCAAGGGGCCTAAGCCATTTCAATGATTTACAACAATTCCCCCTTTTTTATTATTTTGAACTAAAAAGATATTCTGGGTAAGTTGTTCCACTTGCTTGGTTATACAGGAAAACAACATATGTGCTACAATGTAAAGCAAAATTATAATACTAAAATTAGGGCTAATTATTATAATACTTGAGTCTTTTTTTTTTTTTTTTTTTTTTTTTTTTCTACCCAAATTTTCTAAAACAGGCCTATTTTGTCCTGCTCCAATCAGCCTTTGATATTGACCATAGCACAGGCAAAAAGCCGTTGTCATGGCCGTATCAGGTAACTCCGGATTCAGGCTTCTTCAGAGCTGGTTTTACCCACCGACTGGGTATCCACTGCGAACCTGTGGGTGTAAGCACACAGACATAGCCTCGACCAAAATACAATACTTCAGCAGGGCCATGCCAGGCTCCTGTAGCTAAGTCCTTGAACATAACATAACTCCCTGTTCCTTTGGTAGTAGAAGGGGCTCCCTCCCTATGTTTAATTATAGGGGGTTCCTTTTCTTCCCCAAACACACATAAATGATTCAATACAAAAAGAGCCTTCATAACTCTCTCTTTGGGGTCCACAATGTCCTTAAATTTATCTAGATACTTTTTTATGGTCCCATTTGCTCGTTCCACAATGGCCTGGCCTGTTGGAGAATGTGGGATTCCGGTGACGTGGGCAACATTCCAGGTTTGGAGGAATGTTCGTAAAGCTTTGCTGCTGTAAGCAGGTCCGTTGTCCGTCTTAATCGTGCCGGGAACTCCCATGACTGCAAAGCAACTGGTAAGATGCCGACGCACATCTCGAGTCTTCTCACTAGGTTGAGGCGTTGCCCATATAAGGTGAAAAGGGTTTGCAACATAATTTGTATTTCTCCGGTGAAATCTGCATCAATTAGTCCAGTGAGCACTTGTAGTCCTTTCATAGAGGCCGAGGAACGGCCTATAAGCAATGCTCCAACAGCTCTACCGTTTATCACAATAGGTCCTTTAAGTCCAGTGGGAACTCGCTGTGGTCGGTTATCAATGAGGGCAATGTCTATTGCGGTTGCCAAGTCCATCCCGAGGCTCCCTCGGGTTGCTGGTAGGAGAGGAAAGGGTTGTTCGTTGGTACTGTCGCTGTGCCGCTGGTGGGTTCCTGATTCGCTGAAAACGCTGCCGCTCTTGGGGTTGTCACGGGGCGGCTTTTCCGCTCGGCTTCCCGTGTCCCGATCGTGAGCTTTTACACGCTGCGCTGGCATGGGTGTCGGACCGGCAGTGTTGGCACCACACTGCTCCGGAGTTGCATGCTCTTCGTATATGACCAGAGACACCACATCGAAAGCATTGTAGACAAATACTGTGGTGTGTGGTGCTGCCTTTTTGGTATTGCAAAGGTGCAAGAGCAGCAAGGACTTGATTTTGAGATGCTTCTGCTTGTCTTATAAGTCCCCTACCTAGGTCTTTTATAGCATTCACTAACATAGCTTGAGGTCCTACAGGGATTTGTGATGTTCTTTCTAAAGCTTCCTCAATTGTCCATGTCCCGGGCAGTGTAACTAATATGCCTCGTGTGATGGGGTTACAGTTTTGGATGGCGCACTGTTTTAGCAAAGCACCATGCAAATATTCTGGAACCCCAGCTGCAATAATGGCACCAGCTACTCGATCAATAAAAGTGCCAAACGGTTCTTCCATTCCCTGCTTAACTCCCATATATGATGGGGCACCTCCTGGCTCCCTTATCTGATCGAGAGCACGACGTGCCAATCTCATAGATTCTCGTACTTTATCTGGTCCCAACAACGCTTGTGCCTCTATCCTTATGTATGGTCCTATCCCCATGAGTTCTTCTAATGTTACTCCATGCAGTGGGTCTCCTGCTACCCGCTGCATTGCCACAGATTGCTGACAGAGTGCTTGCCAATGTGCCCCAAATAGTATTTGCTGGTGCTGTGTTAATATAAGTTTTGTAATGCTCCGAATATCACTCGGAAGTAATAAGGTAGATCCCCACAAAAAATCTAACATTCGACGAGTGGGTTCTCCTTTTATGCCTGATTCATTAACAGTAGCACGCAGTTGGGTCAATAGTTTCCAATCGAGAGTCTTAAGTGTAACATTTATTTGGCCCTGTGGATCGGGACCAGAATATTCTACTGGAAATGCATGGGCAAGTTCTCTGGCAGTTTCTGCATCCCCCTCAGCAATAACGTGCTTTGCAATCTCCTTCCAAAATTCTTTCCGTTCCTGAGCTATCCTTTGTTCTTCCCCAAAAAAAGGATTAGTATTTGCTTGGGGTGTTGATGGAATATACTCCGGCGTAGGAGCCGGTGGCCACCATTCAGGGGAAGGAGCTGTCGGCAGGACCGGCGCCTGCGCATTTGGAATTTCGGAAGGAGGGGGGGAAGCAGCAAGGGGAGGGGTAAGGGGGGGTGCAAGGGGAGCGGCAAGGGGAGGGGCAGGGGGAGAGGCAGGGGGTGCGGCAGGGGGAGGGGCAGGGGGAGGGGCAGGGGGCACGGCCGGGGCCGCCGCGGGGCGGGGAGCCGCCGCGGCGGGGGGAGCCGGCGCGGGAGGGGGAGCCGCCGCCGAAGCGCCAAGGGGAGGGCCCGGGGGCACGGCCGGGGCCGCCGCCGCCACCGCGAGGGGCTCGGCCGCCGCCGCGAGGGGCGCGGCCGCCGCCGGGAACGCAGCGCGGCCCGGCTCGACCCCTTTTTCCGGGGGAAGAGAAGCGGGGGGAAAAACGGCAGGGCGTCTCGGCTCAGTCCCTTTCCCCGGGGAGGGGCAGGGGGAAACGCAGCGGGGGGGGAAGCGGCGGGGCGGCTCGACTCGGTCCCCTTCCCCTCCCTTCCTCCCCTCGCACCGCGGCTCCCTCCTCGGCCGAGAAAACGCGGGGGGGGGAGAGGAGCGAGGGGAGGGGGGGGTGGATGCCGGCCAGGTAGCTCCGCCAGTTAGTGCGCTCGTTAAGTCCCGTAGCCTCCTGGCTGGGGCCTTACGGCCGCCATCGCCGCGGAGGGAGGAAAGGGGGAAAAGCGGAAAACGCTGCGATGGGCGCTCGGCAGCCTTTTGATACGCTTCATAATGAGCTAAAGCATTAATCACCGCCCGCCATGGCTTCATTAATTTTCCAGCTACCTTATCAAAAATCTTATTCCCTAGTGCTCGCCATTCTTTCCTCTCAAAAACTTCATTAGGGTCACTAAAACAACCTTTCGAGACCCCATATGCCAAAAGTTCAGGGAGTTTCTTTTTATAGTTAATCCCTGGAATGCTCCGCTTTTCTAAAAAGCATCTGAGGAAATAATACACCGCTTGTCTATTTTCCATACCTATTTATCAGCTCTGCTGCAACCTTTGCAAGACCTCGGCGGTGCGTTCGGCAGGACCCCTCTATAGGTGGCTTCCTGGACTTTCGGAGGTATCAGCCTCTTAGTCTCCCTCGTTGCAGAAAGGGACCGATACGGATTTCCGTCGCGTCGTGGCCGCAAGATGCCTTCTATAAGGTCCGATCTTCGCCCTCTTTAGGGTCCCTGTTCGGGCGCCATTTTGTTGCGACGGGGGGAAAAATCCGGACGCTCAATATGAGAATCATCAGACTTCTCCATTTATTGATCACACACATGTCTCTTATATACAATCTGTTAACCAAGCCCACATACGTTCTTATAAATCCACACTGATTGGCTTATTCATTCTCCTGAGAACTCTCTCCTCGTTACAACAGGTGGTGTTTGTTCAGTTGAACTTCAAAGGGCAAAAACAGGATACTCCCTTTTTTCCCAGCTTGATTAGAATTGTTTTGTCTAAAGTTCTCAAGGAGAAGAGGCCTACTGAAGATCTCTGCTAATTCTCTCTGATTTATGCCAAAGGGCCTAAGCCATTTCAATGATTTACAACACTAATCATATTGTGTTCTTCAGCAGTAAATAAGATCTTTAAAATGGCCTGCATTTCATCCCAGGTATACATATTTGGTCCAATCCTGGACTGACACCTGGCACCCCTTAGACAAATACCTCCCTTTTGTGGACCTTGAATTATAGCTACATAGAAAACATACCTCC
The DNA here is from genome assembly GCA_907165065.1 of Caprimulgus europaeus. Next base: position 1,015,204 of record OU015537.1, read on the forward strand.
AGCTGACTGACCACCCCCCCTTCTCCCTTATTTAGCATACGCTCCAAGTTTTGGTAACTTCTGTCTTAAAAGAGAAAGAGAATTGTTTTTATGAATCACGGTAAAGGTATGACTAGAGTCACTCAAGCTCCACCTTGAAGGTAAAAAAATAATATAAAAATAGCCCAAAGAAAGGGGGAAATTAGGGAAGATATAATCACAGCAAGTCAGTGACGACTCCATTGCAGACCTCTGACCTCTGTGACCAGCCGATGGGCTGAGCCTCTCTTCCTCCCCATAGGGAAACCTTTGGGTAAGATTTATTAAAGTGCCTTATTCACTTATTGACTTGCTGCACAATTTCTCACTGGGCTACTACCTGATAGGCTGTGAGAGTCCAGAGATCGTGACTGGACAGCGGGTGCAGGGCACCTGGACTTGTAGTGCCACATCGAACTGTGTCTGTCTGTAACCAGCCACACCAACTTCCCCCCCCCACAGGACGCCTCTAAATGCTGCAGGTTTAGCCATGAGAGTCCATAAATCATGGGCACAGGAGTGCAGTACACTACTGAGTGAATCTGCTGTTGTTGGACCCGTAGTGCTAAATTGAGCATCACTCAGGATCTAAGCCCAGCCGCCCCCAGCTCCTCCAGTTATCTGAGGGTGAGTTGGAACGCAAGGGGGTTTATTTCCTGCTAAACTGCTTTACTGCCCTCTTCATGCAACAGAAAATTTGCGTGACAGATAGGATTGCCATGGATACACTGCTGCAGAAATATGACTGTGCCCCTTCCCCTGCTGGGAAGGAGTGGGCCCAAAAAATTTTGGAAGGATGAAGAGAAAGTGATAGAGTGCATTGAAGAGTGTTGAGTTGCTTTAAAACTTAAAGCAGGAAAAATGACCAAAGAATGTAACTATGAAGTATAATGCTATTTTACAGTTAGGGTTGTTTTGTAGGAGTTGAAATCGTTGTGGATCGATTACTAAGGATACTAATGTTCTGAGGATGGAAATGGATAATGGGAAAGCTATTGATTGAAACGATGATGGTTTGGTACGTAGTATTGAAAGATATGGAGGGTGTGGAGGAGAAAGAGCTTTCAGGAATGAAACTTATAGTCCGATTGCGGGATGGACTAGACCAGGAGGAGCTGTATTCCAAGCCCCTCTGAGGCATGTGGTAGGACCGGAGGGAGAGCCGGTGTGAGTAACAGTGCCCTTATCTGGAGCTAATTTAAAGGCCTGAAAAGAAATGGCTGGAACACATAGGGAAAATCCTCATCAATCAGCACAGACCTTGGAAATCAAAGGCTAATTTCATCTGGGGTTGTCCTGATGATAGTGAGCCAGAAGATGATATTTTTGTCCCCTACAAATTTTCCTGAATATGAAGCCCAATACATTATTAAAACAGAAACAACTGTGGGACCTCGGGGTGGTAATTCATGACATACTACATATACCATCCCCTGGGATCCTTTGCAACTGACAAATTTGCAAGAAAGATATAGCAGAAAACTGGGTGAAACGAAAACTGAATAATTGTGGCAAGTATGTCTGAGTGGTGGCGACCGAATAATGTTGAGTCAGGATGAAGCGAACGGCTATTGGGGTCTGGGAGTTTTCTTAAATTTAGGACCCGACCGATACATCTCACTCTCTCACCAGCAGAGTAGCTTATTGGGCTGGAGTAACAGACACTATGGAGCAGGGTAAACCCTCGATAATTCCCGTTAAGTCTCTGAGTGAGCTCTCTCCAGCCATCACAAAAGCCGCTTGCATACAAGCTATGCATGACCGAGGACTCCACAATGTCCCACTATTTGCTACAGTAGATTTTGCAGTGTTAAAACCACTGATTAGAGGATCCCCAGCAATTGTTAAACCCTATTTAGTTGCAAAACGGGATGAGATTAAAAGAGGTACTGAATATAACAGAAGCCAGGCAATAATGCTCCTAAACAGCACCCCAAATGGGGGCATTAACTACAGCTGTGAAATGGGCTGGGACATGGACCAGGTGAGAAACAAAACCTGAAGCCCCAGGGAGGAGAGCACAAAGTAAGACCCATGAAACAGAACAGAAACTAGATTAAAGGGAAACAAATTTAAAACCCCCGCAAACAGAACCCTGAGAACTGAGGAATGAATTGTGGAAAATTGCCTTAGCCCTGGGCATTCCCAGAGCTGCCATTCAAGGTCAGCTTACTGACACTATTTTTAAGTTTGGTTGAAGCTTTCAGAAAGGAGATAACAGTGAAAAAAAGGAGTGTATTTCAACTCCTTCTGCACCAGCCTCCAGCAAGGAAAATAACCCTTTCCTCCCCCTTAGGGAGGAATTACAGGACATGAAGCCAAAAAACAAGTAATGTCCAGAAGGTGATTAGGCCTGCCTGTCCAGAAAGTGGAGGCTTATCAGTGGATAGGTGATGACGGCCTGTAATAAACGACCAAGCCTTGTAATCAAGGTAGGTTTAGTTTTATTTGTGAGGACAAAGTCAATAAAGCAAAAGCACAGCGCTGGGTGCTTGACCCAAGTCAGAGGCACCCCGGGAAAGTCACGTTATCCCTTTATATACATTTAGGGTTGCATCAGTCACATACATATTCATTTTAAGGTTGGGTTATTATAATTAGTTTTAAAAAGGGGCAGGGTTATCCTAATTACTTTGGGGGGACTTATTAAGGTAAAATCCTGTCTTTTCGTGCATGTGCACTACTGTCCAGTGGTCGTGGGAAAGGTCCTTGGCAGGAAGGGCCACAGTCTTCTTCAGAGCGGCCTCTTCACCCCTGGTGAAGGGGTTATCTGACCTCCAGACCACCAGTTTGGTTCTCTCCAGATGGTGGGTGCAGTGGTGTTTATACCTCCACAGTTCCTCAACTTCCCCCCTTTGTTCCCCCAGGATTGGTCATTTCAGGCCTCTCCATCAAATTCCCCATATGTCAGCAAAAAAAAGAATTATTATGGCGAAAGCCAACAACACTCTCCCCCATCTAAAACCAAATCTTAAAACACCTCCCCCACCCCTCCCTTCTTCCCGGGCTTAATGTCTTTCCCGCTTTTCCACTTCCTCCCCCCAGCAGCACAGGGGGACAGGGAATGGGGTTGGGGTCAGTTCATCACACGGTGTTTCTGCTGCTCCTTCCTCCTCGGGGGGAGGTCTCCTTCCCCCGCACCAGCGTGGGGTCCCTCTCACGGGAGACAGTCCTCCAGCAACTTCTCCAACGTGAGTCCTTCCCATGACTGACAGTTCTTCACGAACTGCTTTGGCATGGGTCCATTCCATGGGGTGCAGTCCTTCAGGAAGGGGCTGCTCCAGCGCGGGTCCCCCCCAGGGTCACAAGTCCTGCCAGCAAACCTGCTCCGGCGCGGGCTCCTCTCTCCACAGGCTACAGGTCCTGACAGGAACCTGCTCCAGCACGGGCTTCCCAAGGGGTCACAGCCTCCTTCAGGCATCCACCTGCTCCGGCGTGGGGTCCTCCACGAGCTACAGGTGGTCATCTGCTCCACCATGGACCTCCATGGGCTGCAGGGGGACAGCCTGCCTCACCATGGTCTTCACCACAGGCTGCAGTTGAATCTCTGCTCCGGCGCCTGGAGCACCTCCTCCCCCTCCTTCTTCACTGACCTTGGTGTCTGTGGAGTTGTTTCTCTCACATCTTCTCACTCCTCTCTCCAGCTGCAAAGTGTGCAGCTTGTTTTCCCTCTCTTCCCCTTTTTTTTCTCAATTCTGTTCTCCCAGAGGCGTTACTGATGGGCTCGGCCTTGGCCAGCGGCGGGTCCGTTCTTGGAGCCGGTGGCATTGGCTGTGTCGGGTCGGACATGGGGGAAGCTTCTGGCAGCTTCTCTCACAGAAGCCACCCCATGTCCCCCCCCTGCTGCTAACAAAACCTTGCCACACAAACCCAATACAAAATGGAAGAACCTGGCATCTGATGAATGGCAGTGTGTGGTCCTTTGGCTCCATCGATCCCAACCCTAGTAGGAACAGGGAGGCTGCAGTGCATGTCTTTCACACAGCCCCTGCACTCCTTGAGTCAAAAATTGACAATGTACCGCAATATCCGATCTCTGCTGCAGGACGAAGTGGAATCTCTGAAGTCATAGCTGATTTGGAGAAATGGAAAATTATCTTCAGAGCCCACTCTCCATATAACTCACCTGTCTGGCCAGTTTGGAAACCTGATGGGAGGTGGCGTTCAACAGTTGATTATCGGTGCCTGAATGTGTTGCAAGTACTCTGATGAAATAATCAAAATTATGTAAAGGAGTTGGGTTTGATTATGAAGTAAAAATCATAAAGCATAACGTATAAGTTAGGATTGTTAGCTTGGAATTAAAGAACCATAAAGACCTTGATAAGAAGAGACTGTAAAGTCCTAGGCCTGCTCTAATTATTAACTCAGTAGCAGAGTCAAAAGCAATTTATCTTTGTTGTAGTATTATTACTCTAATGCCCATAGAAGCTTGAAAACTCTTTGTTTTACTGACCACTGGGATGTGGAGAAGAGCCTGTTGAGCCAAGTCCTCGGGACAAGGTCATTGGAGGGTCTTTTCTTTTGAGTCAGTGGTCCGTGGTGGTCGCAAAAGAAGCCCTTCAACTCATTTCAAGACTGAATGGGCATGCGCGGCAAGGTGGGGTTTTATGGTGATGATTTCTGGTAATTGCATTGAATATGCATGATAATTCTGATTAATGTAATGATTATGTATGAGTTTGTATAATATAAACTTTACTTCATGTGCTGTCAGGCATGCACGATAGGTGGAGCGATCCCCCGTGCATCCGGCGCCGTAATAAAGAATGTCTGCTTCTTAAGACTACGTTGGTGTTAAGAAGTTTATTCCCTATTTCGGTGACATTGGGAGTGATCATCTCCAAATGAAAAGGGCAAGTACCTTCAAAGAGCCAGTCCAAAGAATGAAACTGTGACTTTACTCAAAGTCTCAAGCTGTCTTTCTCCAGAATGGCAGCAAATAACTCAGTAAGTGCCTTCTCTTCTTGGTGGAAAAAAAATCTGAAAAAACCTATTTTAGCCAAGTATGAAAGTCTCCTTATGATCACAGCCAGCTGTGAGAAGGAAGTCAGGGACAAGACAGTCACAAGACAACCATGGCCTAAAAGGCTTGTAAAAACTGTATCAGACTCAAAAGTTGTTTCTGATGATAGTTACAGCATCACAGTCATTAAATGTTAATGCATATGCTGTGATGTACAAACATATTAAAAATAATAATTTAAAAAATTCTCCAGACAAGATTGAAGATAACAAACATCACAGCTTGCTAGCAGTCGAGTTATACAGGTTACCAAGACAGTGTACCTGTTCCCCTAAAGGGAGTTTACTTGTTTGTAAACAAAACTTGTTTCTAAAGAATGTAGACCTTGATAGTAGATCTCTCAAGATCAAAATGTTCACATAAGTTTGAGGAGAAGGAAATGCAGAAATATGGCATAAGAATGGTTATAAAAAGATGTTTGAAGGACCTTTACAGTCTTTCATCACATATCTTAGTCCTTAATACACACTTTACTGTTTGGGGTGGTGCAGCACTTGCTTGTTCCTTACTGAGGGGTTGCAGGAGTAAGACAGCTTGTCTACTTTCTTCAAGTAATGTACCTCCAAGTGCTAAAAGAAGAAAAAAATGCAAATGAGCAGTTAATTTCATTTTAACAGTGGTGAAGGAAATCCTTTCTTTAACTACTTCCTGATCCATATCATTACAAATCACTAAAACAATGGCAGAGACCTCTCAACCAATCAATGATAAACTTCTGCTTTGCCTGAGATATGATAGAAGCAGGTATCTGGGCAGAGCTGAAGCTACAGATTCACAGTAGTATGAAAAAGCACTTCTACACATGGGAATAGGATCATCAAGATCTTTCTTAAAGCCCCTGCAGCCAAAGTCAGTATTAAAGTTTATAGATATATAGATATATATATATAGGCCTTTTCTCACAAGTGTAACAACTTTGCATAATAACATTGCTCACTTCATGCATACATGGGAAACAAAATCTTAAAGCACACATTGTTCAAATTCCAGGATGTAATGACTATTAGTGAGGGAGACAGTTTTCCCTTGAGCAGGTGTTATTAATAACAATAAACAAAGAAGAACCAAATAACTAATTACTTCAAGGCTTTTGCAGATGTCATTCTATCTACATGAATAGTAGATAGGGAAGAGTTATGGACACCAACAGGAACATCCTTATCTGTTGGCGCTTTAAGAGCCGAAGCTGCAGGCGGCTTCGGCCTTGAGCAATTAGGTCCTGACTTAGAGTGAGAAAATACAAGAGAATAAGATTCATGAGAAAGAATGCAAGAAACAAGCTAAGAAATTACCCGTGTAACTGGTCAGAAGTAAAAGAATGCCTCACAAACAGGTGGAATTATCCAATCAAGTATTGTAACCAGGCGTGTGAACAGTAGCTTCTAGCCAATGAAGAGTTGTTTATGTGTGTGTGTGTGTGATAGCAGCTTAAGAGCATGTAAGTGATCGTGTAACCAATAATAAAGGTCTCCAGCAGAATTCACATTGAATCGTGTGTGGAGTCCATGGGTGAAGCCCTCTCGGCACTTATCCTCCTCAAGGACTCGGCAAAGAAGATTTATGATTACTAACAAGACCATCTTTATCTTCCTCAAGGACCTGGGAAACTTCTAAGTCAAAAATATTACTTATGACTTAATGCATTAAAGGACAATGTGGGAAAGAATGTTCACTGCCAAAAGATCACTAGAGACCCCTCATGACCACTCTAGCTACACAAAACACATGCGTAATCAGTATGCAAACATGATAATAATCTTGAATATGCATGATGATTCTGGGAAATGCAATGCATATGTATGTAGCCTGATAATATAACCAAGAGCTGCCTTGCAATTGGTGCGCATGCTTTGAGGTGAGAACCTCTGTGTGCCTGACATTATAAATAAAGAATGCTTGCTTTCTAAAATTCCAAAATGATTTTTAGAGAGTTTTTGTATTTGCCAACTTATGATAACACCCCTGCTCCCACAGACAAGAGAAGTTTTCCTGCACTTATTTTCTCATCTTCTATGATGCCTTTTTTTTTTTTTTTAGGGCAAGAGATTAAACTTTTTAGTAGGTCTTTTTCTGAGAGGAACAGATAATCTTTTTTCTACACTTCCATTCTAAATGAAATTTTAAAATATACATTGAGAAATATCTCCAGGAGGTGTCTGTTCTCATAGAGGCTATAAGGTTCAAACAAGTAAAAAAACCTTTAAACTATTTCCTAAAATCATTGCATCCTTTTAGAAACATATTTTTAAATATTTTTTCTTTGATGTCTCTACAAAGACTTTTAGTTGAAATGTAATTGTAAATGTACTTACAAATCTCATATTACAGTTTAGTTGCCTTATTGTTTTCTTAACTTTTTGGGATCAAAGCTTTTTAAGTCTCCTTTGCAGAGTTGAAATAGAAGTGAATGCTCACACTGAAATGTGAAGGCTTAAGATTGTCAACAACCACCAAACTCAAGAAACAGAAACTTCAGAAAACAACAAAGGAAGTTGGTAAATACCATTTTCCTTCTTTATCCAGCTCACTTTTGTTCTGCTAATTTTGTTTTGAAGTCTGATTCACATTTGCCACCCCCCTCTCCTTTTTTTTTTCATAGCCTCTTACCTGTTTACATGTGTTCACCCCTTCACTTGCAGTCTGATATTCTTTTGACAGACTTCCTCTAGCCTCAGTTTTCCTCTATAATTCTCCCCTCTGCTTCTGTCCTCCAATGAATTCTATGATTGTATATCCTGACTGACAAAATACCTCTTCCTTCTTCTGTCAGTCAAGAAAAACAACAATTTTCCTTCTTCATTGGATTCTCACGCAAGTGTGACTTTCACCTGGTAGTTTTCCAATAATCTGATGATTCTTTGGGGCCAGTGAATCTCTAGACCCACAATGATACCAGCAAGACTAAGTTCTGAGGGCAGGAAATAAGAAAGAAATAAGAAAGAGCAAAAGTAGGAGATCAAAAAACAGAAAAATGTAATATCTCAGAAGAAAAAAGAGTAAATGACAAGCAATTCCAATAAACCATATATTGTATTTATTCAGGTAATGATCATATTCTTCCTCACTTCCCTCCAGACTTTTACCAGAAACTTGGTAACAGCACTATATGCACCTGTTTTGTAAATTTTTTAAGTTACCTGTTTCATGATTTTGTTTACAGGTATGTTTCTGTTGCACATCAACTATAGAAATGCTCTTTAACACAGGAAGAACAGGTAGAGAATAAAAATATAAAGTAAGCTTCCTTGTAACAACTATTTCCTCATTTGCTGGGAAGCAAAAAGTAAATATTTCTCACCTTCCTTACCTTGATCAGCAATGTCATTACTTTGATCAGCAATAATTTGGCCTACATTTGGAAATGCTTGCACAGAAATATTGCATTTAATAACCCATGTCTAATGAGTTTTACATAAACATCAATGAATCCAGTTAGGAGTGGGAGAACAGTTAGGAGCACAGCCTGACACGTATGCTCTCTCTCATGTAATTTCTAAGCACTGCAAAACCAAAGCGGATGGAAGAAAGAAACCCAAATTAATCCATTATGCTAACATTTACCTTTCATAATCATGTAGATAGCGTTGCAATCTCTTAAAAAATATCACATCCCTCTCATCCAAGAAAAATCCCCAATATATCCCAAGGGACCCCTGTGTTAAAATTTGCTGGCAAGTAATCAGGAAAGCAATACTTTAGAAATTTTATCATCATTTCATTGTATGTTCACAGAATCACAGAATGGTTTGGGTTGGAAGGAACCTTAACGATCATCCAGTTCCAACCCCCCTGCCAGCAGCAGGGACACCTTCCACTAGACCAGGTTGCTCAAAGCCTCATCCAGCCTGGCCTTAAACACTTCCAGGGAGGAGCAGCCACAACTTCTCTGTGGGCAACCTGTTCCAGTGTCTGACCACCCTCACAGTGAAGAATTTCTTCCTTATATCTAATCTAAATCTATTCTCGTCCATTTCCCCTTGTTCTATCACTACCTGCCCTGATAAAATGGTCCATTCCCAGCTTTCCTATAGATCCCCTTCAGGTACTGGAAGGCCGCTATAAGATCTCCCCGGAGCCTTCTCTTCTTCAGGCTGAACAGCCCCAACTGTCTCAAGCTGGCCTCATAGGAGAGGTGCTCCAGTCCTCTGATCATCCTGGTGGCCCTCCTCTGGACTCATTCCAGTAGGTCTATATCCTTCTTATGTTGGAGGTCACAGAACTGGACATAGTACTCCAGGTGGGGCCTTACAAGAGGAGAGGAGAGAGGGAGAATCACCTTCCTCGATCTGTTGGCCACGCTGCTCTTGATGCAGACCAGGATACGGTTGGCCTTCTGGGCTGCACGTGTGCATTGCCGGCTCATGTTGAGCTTCTTGTCCACCAGTACCCCCAAGTCCTTTTCCTCAGGTATACTCTCAATCCATTCTCCTCACAGCCTGCATTTGTGCTTGGGGTTGCCCCGACCCAGGTGCAGGACCTTGCATTTGGCCTTGTTGAACTCCATGAGGTTAGCACAGGCCCACCTCTCCAGCCTGTCAAGGTCCCTCTGGATGGCATCTCATCCCTCCAGCGTGTCAACCGCACCACTCAGCTTGGTGTCGTCGGCAAGCTTGCTGAGGGTGCACTCGATCCCACTGTCCATGTCTCTGACAAAGATGTTGAACAGTTGCCGGTCCCAACAGTGCTGTCCTGAGGGACACCACTCGTCACTGGTCTCCACTTGGACATTGAGCTGTTGACCGCAATGCTTTGAGTGCAACTATCCAGCCAATTCCTTATCCACCGAATGGTCCATCCATCTAATCCATGCCTCTCTAACTTAGAGACAAGGATGTTGTGCAGGACAGTATCAAAAGCCTTGCAAAACTCCAGGTGACATCAGTTGCTCTTCCCTTATCCACCAATGTTGTAACCCCATCATAGAAGGCCACCAGATTGGTCAGGCATGATTTGTCCTTGGTGAAGCCATGCTGACTGTCACCAGTCACCTCCTCACTTCCCATGTGCCTTAGCATAGTTTTCTGCTCCATGATCTTGCCTGGCACTGAGGTGAGACTGACCGGCCTGTAGTTCCCTGGGTCTTCCTTGTTCCCCTTTTTAAAAATGGGGGTGATGTTCCCCTTTTTCCAGTCTGTGGGAACTTCACCAGACTGCCAGGACTTCTCAAATATGATGGATAGTGGTTTGGCAACTTCATCTGCCAGTTCTCTTGGGACCCGTGGATGCACCTCATCAGATCTCATGGATTTGTGCACCTTCAGGTTCCTCAGATGGTCTCGCACCTGATCTTCTCCTACAGTGGGCAGCTCTTCATTCTCCCAGTCCCTGCCTCTGCCTTCTGCGACTTGGGGGATGTGACTCGAGCACTTGTCGGTGAAGACTGAAGCAATGAAGTAGTTGAAAACCTCAGCCTTCTCCATATCCTGGGTGACCAGGTCTCCCGTTTCCTTCCGGAGGGGACCTAGATTTTTCCTAGTCTTCCTTTTGTCCTCAACATACCTATAAAGGTTTTTCTTGTTGAACCAAATAAAAGTGATATTTGTTTCTTTGTTTGTTTTCAAAAGGGAGGAAAGCAGAGGTGTTCTTTCCAAGTAATGAAGGGTTCTGTTATATCAAGAAAATACACAATCCATCTTTCCTTAGTAAAAAGTTTTGCTAATGCAACAGCTGATGATCATAACAATTTCAGAACCACTTTGTTAGAATAAAAGGCTGCAAATGGAATGTCTTCCAGATACCTTGAAAGCAGTTTCAAACAAAGCCACCCTTGAACAAAGATTTCTCTACACATAGTGCTGTAATATGCCACAAGGTCTTTGACCAGACTTCTACTAACCAGGTAGACTTTGAGGTGAGGTGAGTAGAAGTCTGGTAGGGGTTGATAGCCCATATCTGAGCAAACTGTAGATGAAAGACTATGATGAATTTTTTTAGCCTCCCACAGTTGTATTATTAATGGTAAATTGCCAGGATACTAGAAACAAAGACCAGTTGAGGAAAAAAACTGCCCAGTATTTTACTTTCTTCAGGAAGGACATCAAAAAGACCTTATGTGACCAGGATTTGATGAAAAAAGATGCGCAAATTTCTCTCTTGTGCTATGAGGCACATATCTCTTACAAAAGAACTTAAGAGCTTAGCCTTTGTTTTGTTTTGGTTTCATAATTGTGACTTGTCATTTCTATTTTATTGAATGCAAAACAATCCAATGTTGTGATGCTATGAACAGAAGCTCTTTTCTGCAAAATGCAGCTGAGACAATCTCCCCCAGCCATGAGTTTCTACAGGTCACTGAGGAATTTTGACAGAAGAAAAATATGTCCCAGTGATAATTGGACAGAGAGGGATGTAAATCACCATTTACATTTATTCTCTAACTAGACTAGAGCAGGTTTCTGTAAAGTCAGAATCTTTAAAGGTGTGCATCAGCAGCAATCAAATGTGTGCAGGAGCTTGTGTGATGGAGATGGACAATTTTTACTTAGAAAAGTAAGATGCAACCACCTCAGCAATGCTCTGCTAACAAAAAAAGTTTAGAATAGCATTAAAATCCTTAACTGAGGATAGGTGGCTACACTGGTCTTCCTGATGAGTGAGATAATTTTGTCTATCATGAGAATAGATTTCAAGTCAACATGGACACGGCAGTGTGATGCAAGGTCAAGGCATCTTTTTGATGCCAAAAGGAGCTGTTTTAACAGATACAATCAGGTTGGATTCTTTATCAGTTGGAGTACTTTGATATTCTGTTGATAATTCTCTTCTGAGAACTTAAAAGTTGGGACGCAACGGTAGGTGATGCTTTCACATGGGGCAGGTCAAGAAAAATGCTCTTCAAAAAAAGATTTTAATGACTCAGTAGTGTTGGTGCTTTAAGAGCCAAAGCTACAGGCGGCCTCAGCCTTGAGCAATTAATTCCTGACCTTGAGTGAAGATAAAATGACAATAGAATAAAGCAAGACTGTGTATGAGACAAGATAAGGATGGTTGTGAGCTGCAATCAGTAACCAGTCAGAAGTGAAAGAATGGCTCGTGAGCAGGTGGATTTATCCAATCATGTCAGTTGTTCAGGCACGTGTGTGATAAGGGGTAACGAATCAAAAGTGAGAGAGTGCCGCGTGCTTGGGGCGTGGGGAGGAAAAAAGGATATATAAGCAGTGCAAAGCTTCAATAGAGTGCTGATGCCTGAACACATCTCGGTGTTGGTCATTTCTTCATCCACCACACAGTAGCAAACAAGGCTCCTCTGTATTAAAAATCCTTATCTGTAAAAAAATTCTCTTGTGAACCAGTTGAAGTTTTTTTTGTTGTTGTTTTTTTCCTGAGAAATACTGATGTAATTGTATTTCCCTTTGCTATCTCATGAGCAAAGGGAAACCCAGACTTAGTAGGAACATAGTGGAATGCTGAGATGAATGCAAACATCTCTTTTTCTAATACATAACAGTGAAACTAGAAAGTAAGTTTTGGAAGATCTCTAAAAGGCTTGGCAGAGGTTGTGTACTATCTCTGGCTACAAGATGAAAGCAAAATAGGAACACTTTTGGCAAAGCCACCAACAGCATAATCCTCAGTGAGAGCAAATATCCCATTGGTCCTACTAGAAAAATTATCAGAGACATTATCTATGAAAAGATGACCAGAGAGCCACATGGCAGCTTGCAGTTGGCTGAACCTTGGACTGGAAGGGCTAACTCCAAATTCAATTTTACTGTACTCTTTGAAAGTGGCATCCATGGTAAGAGATCACCTCTTTCTTTTTCCAAGTGTCTGCTGGAGAGAGATGCAGAGGAAGGAAGGAAGGAAGGAAGGAAGGAAGGAAGGAAGGAAGGAAGGAAGGAAGGAAGGAAGGAAGGAAGGAAGGAAGGAAGGAAGGAAGGAAGGAAGGAAGGAAGGAAGGAAGGAAGGAAGGAAGTGTCGGCGGCGACGGGAGAAATGCCCATTCGGTAATGTCGGCAAGTCTCTCTTTATTATCAGAAAGCTGCGTGTTATATACACTTCTACTTCCGTACACGTATTCAGACACTACGAAGCTAATTACCATTGGCTAATAACACTAATCACATATGACCTCTCAGTCCAAGTGGTTCACTTTTATCTCGGTTCGGGTTCACTTCCTCGGTGTAACTTCCTGATCCTTCCCAGTCCTTCCCAGCTGGGATCCATCTTCCTTACTTGATGTTTATTACTTTCACAAGTCCTTGACATTTCTTTGTTATCTTCACTAGCACACAGCCGAAAGAGGCCTAGCTGGTATTACAGCCTTGAAGAATACAGACATGCAGAAGATCCTGTTTTCCCTTATATTCTAACTTAGCTAGATTTTCTCATAACCCTTATTTTATAGACAATTTTTCAACAAAGTTGCCAACAAGGAAGGAAGGAAGGAAGGAAGGAAGGAAGGAAGGAAGGAAGGAAGGGCAAAAATTAATACTAGCACACAGTTCTGTTTTCATGAGAGAACTTCTGATTTATCTGTCTGCCTGTTAACCAAAAGACTCTGCACATAAGCCAAATAGAGTATGTTATGAAACAGATCAGTTGTGGAAAGATGGAAGCATTAGTTAAGAAAATACATATGGAAATACAGAGGAGGAAAAAGTAGGAAATAGAATCTATATAATCTCATGTATACTTAATTAGATTAACCTAATAGAAAAATGAGAAATGGAGAAAAAGTATTTCAAAAAGAAGAGTTGAATTTTTAGAACAGCTCAAGTGGCTCAAGCTACAGTAATTTTTATTTTCCTAAAGCACAGTAACACTTTTTTGGAGTCCCACCTGAAGAAACCTAAATTTCCTTTAGCAGTCTAGTAATGAGACATTTCCATCTGACTCCAAGATATTGAAAATTCACAGCTTTAAGCATAATATTATTTTATTGGGTTAAATCATATGCATAGACTTCGAAACTTGAATTTAGATATCCTTTTTATAAGAATGACTGAAACAATTTTTTCTATATTTTGTATTTAATTCAACACATTTGACATATATGTTTTTGTCTTTGGTTCCTTTGGTATCTTCAGTCAGAAAGCTTAAAAAAAAACCCAAGATGAACTTCTTTCAGAAAAAAACCTTTTTCCCAGGAAGTTAAAAAACCACAAACAAACAAACAAAAAAACTTAACAACAAAGAGACACCAAAAAAACCCACTCATCACCAATCAAAAAACCCCAAGAAAACAAAAGAATTAAAATAGAAAGAGGAAAAAGAAAAAGCTACAAAAGTAAAAAAATATTACTTTGACAACCTTTATTCTTTAATATGAAATCTTGATTATTAAGGGACTCAGAAGTAATAAAAAAAAAATGGCACTTACCATTGACTGCCTTTAGATATAAATCTTCAGCAGAAGCCTGTCTCTTTGTCAGAGCTCTGGCTGAGATATTTAAACTAAGGGACTACTGAAGACATGTCAAATTATGCGAAAAGACAGCTTAAGATACACAGGGCTGGCACCTCTGTTTTATTTCCAAAAGTACTGCCTCAGTAAAGAAAAATAGGCATCATTCACAGGGGACATACAAGAAAAGGTAGGTGCATTTTGGGCTTCCTAGCACCCCAAAGTCATGCTCATAACTTCTGAAGATGGAAGAGAGTGTGTTTAGCTGTGGAACAAGCTACTTTAAAGATCCTACACAGGTTTCAAGAAACTGTACTTGGCATTGGAACATGTGCTGGTCTGCACTACAATTTCTAAAAATTTTATAAGAAAAAGGAAGAAGTATTCATTAATAGCTACTACTCACAGAATAAATACAACCCTGAAACTTGCTTTTGAAATCACATTGCACAGCTTTATGTAAGGCAGAAGAGGTAAGGCATTAACAGACTACTCTGATCCTCAATTAGAATATTTTTAAATAAGCTAAAATAACAGAAGGGTTTTTTATTTTTATGACTTATAAAGACACAACAAATAAAAAGAAGGTAAGTTCAGAAAATGCAAAGTTGAAAAGGACCTTCTGAGAAAAATACATGCCTTACATGACCAACTGTGCACCTGCCTAAAAGTATTTAATATGACATTTAAGGAAGTGGCCTGTTTGAGTGGGTTTCTCAGCCATCATTTAAAATTGAAGTTAGGAAAAAATTTCACTAACCATGGAGCATCCAGTTCTAATCAGATTTGCCCAAAGAGTAGGCATGTAGAAGACTGTACATGGTTGGTCTGGAAAGTTTGGTCTGGGTGACTTGAAGGCTGAACGTAGACTTTGTGACAAATTCTGCCCCTAATTATTTCACATGGATTTCAATATGAAGGGAAGGAAAGGAATCCCCCCTCTCTCTCTCTCTTTCTCAAGTAGAGCAATACCTTAAAAAGAAATTTGCTTTCTAGTTTAGAACATAATCCTCCCCCTTCCTTGTGGTGTTTTGGTTTTAAAATACCACCGATACTTTGAGAACATAGCAGACAGACCTTTTGAAGGAATAAATTATTTGAGGAATAAATTATTTAAGGAATAAATTTCTGCCTTTCCAGAAATCTCTGAAAACTGGGCAAAAGTTCGATCAAATAATACACATACTGATTTTGAAAAACTGAGTTCTAAAATAATTTTTTAATTAAAATTCAGAGTTTTCTGACCTGCTACTGAGCTGGTCAGAACTGAGCATTTTATAAAATGTGTAACAGCTGTTGGATTTTTAGAAAATCACTCTATGGTGCATTATTATTTTTTCCAACCAGTACTTTTGGACAGCAAATAAGAATTGATGGGGAATGATCCAAATCACAAAGAACTTCATATTACATGAATCTGACCTGCAGATTTGTATGTGGATATGAAGTGGTACTGTTCAGAACTGCAGGGATGCATCAGACAGATGTTCAAGGCTGACCTTGAATTTGAAAATCCATCTCCACACAGAACTCTTCAGAATCAAAAAAATTCTCATTAATTTGAAACAAATGGATTTTCTCAAGGAATTATCACACTTCGTTTGCCTGTGCTCACAGAGCACATTTAGTCTAAGCAGGAAGTACAAATCCATTGAATTTTTCCTCTAAAACTAAGAACTAAACAAGTAAAAGAGAGAAAGAAGGTTATTGTCCAAAGAAAGAGTAAGTCTTCAGTCTGTGCTTGTGAAGTCAAAATGAGAAAGAAACAGATGAATCCCTGAATGGCTTCTCAAAACTAAAATAACTGTAGTGACAGACTTGGGTTGTTTCCAACAAATTTTGTAGTCCTCTATAACTGGGAAGAGTATTGCAAATAAGGGATAGGTAAAACAAATTCAGAAGCTATTTTGGGGAAAGGGTAAGGAAGAAGTGCTTTGAATATGAGCTGATAGACAAAAAAAAAAGAGAGGGGTTACGTCCGTCCAAACCTAGAAGTCGAAGTGTCCTATGTGACTTGGTTTAGTGCTCATAACTACAGTTTGCAAAAGACAGAGGCTACATTACAAACACAGAAGTAGTATCCTGTTTAACAGTCAATCCCCTGGGGAGATGGGGGTGGAAATCAGCTAAATCACCAGTCTAGCTTTTAGGAACCAGGATACATGTTTTCAAAACAAAAATATGAGCCTTTCAACACAGCTTCACTAAGTACAGTTATGGAGAAAAGTTCTTTTGAAGTCAAAACAAAAAAAAAATCTTTAAATAGTCACTGAAATACTAATACTTGCCACTATGTGTCACAAACTAACTGGGACAGTCAGTTATTTGGCAACGTACTTTCACAACTCCAGCATTGTAGACTCCCTTGCCTGGACAGATGATTGCTAAAATGCATGCCACAAACTTGTACAACCACTACACTGGTGTTTGGTTGCCTAAGCTATTGCTGTTCTGCACAGGATAAACTCCCCCCCCCACCTCCTCACTTCCCCCCAAATCAATCTTCAGGTTAAGGATTTCTTTGAAGAAGATGTTTGGAAGAGACATTTAACAGAGTAGCTGCAAGCAGTGTATGCAGTTGCATGTATGCCAATGAGAATTATTCCTTCCTAATACAAAGAAGTCCAAAATTAGGTGGGAAATCGCATTTGAATCATGTAGAAACTAGAAACTACATAGTTATGTCTGATGGGTTGAACACAGACTGGCAAAAATTCTCTCAGAATAATAAAAAAATGGATTCTCTAAT
Organism: Caprimulgus europaeus; assembly: GCA_907165065.1. The sequence goes on from OU015537.1 coordinate 1,032,343, forward strand.
GGATTCTCTGGATACCTTATAGGTGCCCCAGGAATAATTTGGGCATTGTGAGCACAATGAGAAAGGGATCAATGAAGTGTTCGTGCATTCTAGGATAAAAACTTGCAAGTTTCATTTTGGAAGGCTCCAAACTGAACTCTTACAACATTTATTTTAAATAAATGAAATATGAAAATACTATTAAATTATTTGTATATAACAATAGCACTTTAATATTTAGTCAAGGAACCATGAATCCTAAAAATTCACTACTTACATTAAGAACTCACCTACTACAACTCAGTACTTTAGTGATAAGATGACAAATTCTCTGAGGGATATGGAAATGCTTGTATGATTATGGTGTGGCTCTTTGGTGAGTGGAAGCAAACTTGTGCCTTGGGCTCTTGCTACTTCTAGTGCATGAGACTTAGGAGTGTTGGGCACATAACAAAAGCATTAGGTGTTTGAGTTCAACTCCATTAACATCTGTCTGGGGCTCAGAGTTAAAATGTGTTAGCTTTACAGTAAGGATCAGTTGAACTGATCTATTCATTCATTTATTACCCTGGAACATTATTAACACCTGCATTTAAGCAGAACATCCTGCTGTTTAACTAGCACCAGATGAGTCAGATGACTACAATTTTTTTTTTGTCACAAGACACAAATACATTTAAGAACTATTTCAGTGCTACAAGGTATTTAATGTTAGAGCTAATGTTTAGCACAATCTGATTATTTCACAGTAACAATATTCTCACTAGTGACACCACAACAGCAAAACAAAGGCTAAAGTTTGACTTAAATTTTAAAGTTTTTTAATGGCCACACCTCACTAAAATACTTATGCTGAGTATTGCCCATATCTAACTTTATACGTTAGAGTCATTAATATTAGCAATAGGGAACTTCATAAAAATACAAAAGGGCATTACTGAATCATTTAAAAAAATACTTATTTGTAATTAAAGTTTTGTCAAAAACTATTGTGGTCTTTTGTAGCTGTAGATAATGAAAAAACTCAAGAATTATTCTGCAATTTTACAGTACTGACGTGGAAGATTAAAATAATAATTTAATTCTTATTTATTTAAATTGTGGAAGTATCTCTGTTTTTTTAAAGAGTACAATATGGTTAGTGTCAGTTCTAAAAGCTTGACAATAAGTTTCCATATACAGACCTTGTACTCAAAGGGAGAAAGCAGCAAGAATAAAAAAAATCAATTATATTTATATATGTAAAAATCTATAGCCATACAGTGAAAAAAATACTTCAAAACTATGTCAATGCAAAGGAGTAAAATTCTGTTACTGTATCAACTACTGCACTGCAGCATTTTTTTTTAAACTTTTTTTTAATGTAAACCCCCCCCCCTTATCTTGGTACGTGCTGTTGCCAATAATATGGTTCATGTTGGTAAACCCATGACTGCTACTCAGACTGAACACTGCATAGATTGCAGCTGCAGCCTCAGGCTTTCTATTTCATATCTCTGAAAATCATCAGCCCATCTTATACACAGCTAGCAGGAATTTGTTTCGCCAAAATGAACTCTGCTGCTGTTTTCTTTCAGCAAGTAATCTGAATGTTTGTGATAGGAAAAATAAAACTAGATATTACTCTGGGGAGTACAGAATGGGAAAATTCAACTCTTTACTAGTTAGAATTTTATTCAATTTATTAAATAATCTATAATCAATTTTATAAGTCTATATTATATATTAAAGCAAACAGATCCCATCAAGGAGCATGTATGCCCTTTGACATATTAAACAATATAGTAATGGTCAAAATCCTCTCAACTAAGATAACTTTAAACTCCAGGTTTCAATTGTTTAATTATAATTTCTTCCTGATAATTTTATTCTAATAAATATTAAAAAAATTGAAATAAAAAAAAACCTCTTGAGAAAGCCACATGACCAGGAAACATTTTTTTATGAACAAGGAAGGGTTTGTATTACCTATTAAAAATGAGGTTCTTTAATATAATTAGCATCAGAAATGACTAACAGGCTAGTGACAACATCATTTTAGACTGCATCTGTATTAAATTATTATTTTTATCATTCAGGAGTTTCCTTGTTAAGTATTTTCAACTCTTTCTACTAGTAACATGTGTGATGTCACACAACCCCTCTATCCTCAAAGTATGAAATTCCCACTATAAAAGCTGGTCCTTGCCCTGAGAAATACAGTATTTCATAATTTGCTACAAAAATGTCCTGCTTCCAGAGCTGCAGGGGTGACTTCTACTTTTTCTAATTCTCCCTACTTTAACAATATCTATCTTAGCACGAGATGTGGCTTTTTTGTACAGTGAAGAAAACACCATGAACAGTGAAAACAAAGAGGTGAGAAAATATTTCTGTTCAGAAAAATTCCAGTGGTGAAAAAGCAAAAAGGCATTTCCCATTGGAACAATTGCTAACTAGATTCTGAGGAGTTATTAATCAAGTTAGTTTAATGTCTTTTCTGTACATGAGAATATTTTGGAATACTGTTACTATTCCTCACAAATCGAATAACGCATTAGAATTCTGCAAGCTAGTTTCGCAAAAAAAGCCTACTGCCTTAAATTAAATTCATAAAATAAAATAAAATAAACATAAGAGAAAGTTTTACTTATTGAGGAACATGTTTTAGATAAACACATTTGAAAACACAGCAGGGTTTAATGCTCCCCTAAAAAGATTAGTTGTTTCAGATTTTTTCTGTTTCCAAACCTGCTGCTTTTATTACTCTCTAGAAAGGCAAACTGCTTATGAAAGGCCTGTGGTAATGTAGTAAAAACAAATGCTTCTGAAAGCTTTCAGTAGCATTTTTTTCAATTTACAAAATGTGAAAACATCCTTCAATTAGTAAAAAAAGTAAGCTAATATACAAACATTTACCAAAAAAAATAATTTGTGAAGGAATGTAGTGTAATTGCCCAGATTTATACCCATTCATTCCCCAGATACTGGTAGCTATCTCCTTTTCACACAAACCTCTCCTATATTAACCCAGAGAAATGCATACATGGCCAGTTAGCCCAAGCAGAATGGTCATTCAGCTTGCCCCAAATTTAAACTGTCATAAATTACCATTTAGACAGGATTAGAAAGAAATTGAAGCATACAAGGAATAAACTATAGTTTCTTTTTATATCAAAATGTACTCTTGAAAATGTGTTTGGCACAGTGCTAAATCATATAGTTAATACTTAATATTGCAGAATACAATAAAACCCTGGAGTTAACTTGTGTTTATACTCTTTAAGGGATAAAAATAAAAAGATAGCAACTATTCAGAAATCAGCCTATACAAACTGTGTAAACATTTTATGTCTTGTTTTGAAAACCACTAATATAGTAAATTTTACATAAAAGACTGCAAAATATAAATGGATTTAAACAGATCTTTACAATAACAAATTCAAATGGAAACAGACAAGTAACAAAGAGAAGTAAAAAAATTTATTGCAGTATTTGTTCCACCAGATTTGCTGGGGATCCCTTTTCTTGTATTATTTCAGGGTGACCTAATACATCAAAATCTACATTTACAAAAACTCCTCCTGCAGATAGGTCATAGATACTGCATGCTTTTTTTCCTTTTTTTTTTCAACAGAATAAATTATATATCCAGGAGATTCTGCCATTTTACAGCCTGGAAAAACAATGCTTCCCTGGAAACTGGGCTAAGCTAAAGAAAGCCATCCGCTGCTAGGTTAAACTCCAAGAACACTTTATTAAGAACATTAACAGACTAATTTCCAACATTCACTTGTTTATTTTTTTAAACAGAAAGTTTTTTTCCAAGATATAAACAATTCTTTGTTAAACTATAATACAGTGGGAGTAAAAATGAGCTGAGAGGTTTCTGCTGCACAACAGCGAAGGAAGCTCCCACATAAATGTTTACCAAACATTTCCTTCTTTTTTCCTGTGTCCCAGGTTCCATTCTTACTCTTCATTTAACTGATTTTTTTTTTTTTTTTACCAGAAAGTTGAGATTTCAAGTTTTTCTGTTATTTCAATTCCTGTAAATTTGGCTGTATGTACAAATTCATTAGCTGGAAGTCCCATCCTTGGCAGCATACAGCGATCGTAAAGTCTGAACAACTTTATTAGTCAACTTATTAGCACTTGTTAGAGCAATTTTTTTGTAAATAATGTCTGACTCTTTAATAGTGTCTACCCAAGGCACCAGTTTGCGGCCATCACGGCGCTTAGCCTCAGTCCAGGAGCCACTGTAGGAGCCTGCCATCCACTGAACACTGAAGCCATTGCTGGTTTTCTGTACTACTCTTGCAATTTGTGGTCGGTCTTTGTACTTTGGACAGCAAATAGCGATGACATCCATGACATCAACACTTTCATTCATCTGTGCTGCCAACTCCGTAGAGTCTGAATTTCGTTTTGACTTTCTCAATGACTAAAACATTGGGGGAAAAAAGACCAAGTGTTACACAAAAGAACTTTAGTGAAATTATTGCTTTTATTGCTTTTAATCCCTTGACGCCGGGAGTTGGGATTTCCCGGCACACATTCCATTGCCGGCAATGAGACGCACCGCGACCGCCAGCGCCAAGGGGTTAACATATCCTTGTAAAACCACATACTCTTAATTTGTACCCGTGTCTTTATCTCTTATTGATATATAAAATTATATATACACACGAATCATAAAGCTACATAAAAACTTGGCAACAATAAAAAGGATAACACACAGTACATTCCAAAGGAAAATCAATAAATTTTTATATGGAATAAATCTCATTTTCTAGTTTGTTTTTTTTATTGTCTTTTCTGTTAAACTTTCTACAAAAGTTGTATAAATGGTTAAGTAGAGAATCTCTATCTACAAAATGCTTTCTTTCATGTGGATTACATTACTTGTTGTACATTTAATATAATAGAATAACATTTATAAGCACATAAAAATAATTTTACGTAATACGCTGTGAAATACGTTGACTCCTCCTCCGCCTCACCCCTGAAGTGCCTCCTCCTCTATCCTCCCCATCACTTTCCTCGTCCTCTGTCTCAGCTGCATTGTTTTTAGGGCTGCCTCCTCCAAGCAGCGAGGTAATTGCTTTGTTCCGAGCATTTGTGCTAGCTGACACCTCTCCATCTTCTTCCTCTTCATCAGGATCCAAATGTTCCATAAGGAGCTTGAACTATTAAAAAAACCAAATCAGTCCACATTCTAACTTTAAAAATAGACTTTCATATCATACTACATTAAATAAAAAACAAATAAAAAGCTAAAGAAACAGGGTAAAACAAATGGCAGACAACTTCAAACTTCAACAGCTTGTGTTTGGTTCTACAAATGTTTTACTTTTATTTTCTAGTAGATATGTAAAAGCTTTCTTCCTGTGTTTCCAAAACTGCAAGTTTTCTCTAGTTAATATTTAAAAGAATGGAGAGGGGGGGGAGGTAGGAGGGGGAGGAAAAAAAAAAGGTAAATACACTAGATCCAGTCTCTGTTCCTATGATGGAAACAGTCAGTCAGAGATAAAGTAAAGAAGTTATATGGTAGAGATATACAAGATGGATACCAGAAATTAGAAAACACTCTGTAAAGATTAATATCCTTTAGTTGAAATATCTTTTTATTGTGTTTAAATGTATTAGAAGGCTTTGAAAGACAATCCTGCTAAACATCCTGAAAGGAAATGGTGAGTTATCAGTATATCACATAAGATTACTAGGAACTTAACATTTTTACACGTTCATCCAATACATCAGCATCTACTTTCAAGTTTATACTGTGTTACCGAGTTTGAAATAATTTCAGATTTTCTGCAAAGCAACTTTACTTACATCTAAGTACTGTTTTACTATACTCCTCTTTACTTCTTCAGTGATCTTCGAATTAGCCATATCACTCCGCAGAAAATCCAGAGTTTGTTTTGGATGGAAATGAACTCCTGTCTTCCTGTTTATCGCTTTATCATAAATTTTTGCAGATTCAGATGGAGAATATTTCTGAATTTTACTGTTTAAAGAAAACAAAAGAGAAGAGCTTTTAAGGAAAGTCCAAAGCAATTTCAAAGAAAAGCTTTTGAAATCTTCAATATACATTCTGTATACAATAGATATCCTGGTAAGAAATGAAATCACTGCTTTTTCTAAGCCAAAGTGTCATTACATTCAATCTATTACATTTATGTTTTTTCTCTTATACAAATCTATTGCTTAAACAATTATTAACAATCAGCTTTAAAAAAAACAACTTCCAAACTTAATCCTTACAAAGAACTCACTAGGTAACAAGATGGCTTATTATCTAAATATCCTTACCTATCAGAGAATCCACAGAGGTTCTTTAAATGTTGTTTCAACATCAAAAGTAATAATATGCCTTGGGAGACACTTGCAAATTCAATTAGAGGAGCTGAATTTTCTGGTAAGCATTTCATCACAGCATTTATATAATTTTCTTCATCAGAATCTGAATCAGAGTCTACCCGTTTCCGTAACCTCCGAGGCTTAGAAGCTTCCTCCTCACTTTCACTCTCACTACCAATGTTACTGTCACTCTCAGTCTCCTCATCTGATGAAGGCTTTCTTTCCTTTTTTTTGTCTTTCACCATAGACTGCAAGACAGAGAAGTTAATACACATTCCAAAATTAGGGTAAGTAGCATCATGTAAAAAATCTTTCCAAAATCATTATTGGCTTAAATTAGGAGGAATTCTCTAAACAATGTTATTATTTCATAACTTGATATTCAAAGATTAAAATTATTTATGACAAAAAGATGCTGAATTATAACCCAAGGCCCCTAAAAAATTGATCCAAAGTCCACATTTTTTTGCAAGGTGGTTACAGAAGGAACTGCAGCAATAAGTACTCCACTGGCATGTTATTCTTAAAAAGACTGCTAAGGTTTGTTAGTGGAGACAGTAAAATGCAGCAGAAGGCCAAATATAATAAATCAGGAAGAAAATTCTAGTTTTGTTTCACCTGAATATAATTTTTGTGTTACATATATTTCCATATGTACTTTGGTACTGACTAGTCCAGGCTGGTTTTGATCCTTGTCTCTGTTAAAATTCTATGACACTAATTACACTGCTGACCAGAGAAACCCCCAAGTCATCATATACAGTATTACTAATAATTTCTACTACTTGCAGAGCTACAGAATTTCACACTTGCATTATTACTGCACATAGTATGATTTTTTATAACACACAACTGGGTTTGTTTCCTGATAGCTTGGACTTTCTTCTGTTAAAGTTGTCCAGGAAAATGAAGACACTGAAGTCTTTAAGAAACAGAGGCCTTTTTCTCACAGAGTTGTTTATTGCCATAACAGATACTATACCATTATTTGGGTTCTTATATGCTACCTTAAGAGAAGACATATTGTGTATTCTTTTCTTGCAATAAACAATGCATTTAAAGTCTCTCAGGTGACATATATGCAACTGCCATCAGCTACTTGACAACAAAAGAAACAGCAAACGGGATTTTATTATTAAAATTATACAACCAACCACAATAAATCAATATTTCATTACGATTCTGGGTTTATGTACTTCCCAGATGCATGCAATTAATATTAACTCAAATTAATTCAGCAATATGAGGGAATTACATCAATTTAATATTAAGATCTCAAAATGTGTCATTCTTTTTTAATAACATAAGCAGCAATGTAAGGAAAGATTTTAACTAGTGTCTACCAGATGCAGGCCAGAACAGAAAGGGTTGTTTGTTTTTTAACTACCAGTTACAAAGTAATGCTACTGGTCCATATTGGTACTGGATTCACTGAAAAATTTACCAGATTATAGGGAAGCTTATGTTGCTACCATAATAAATATACTAAAATATAAATGCACGTACCTCTTTAAATGACTGTAGTAGGTTGCTACCAGAAACTGATAGTGTAATGTCTATATGATGCATTATAAACAGTGGCTCTTCCTGTGTTTGATAAGGAAAGCAGGCTAGATTGTCTGCTATGTACAAGAGCATATTCACCTCTGTTTTCTGGAAGTTAAAAAAAAAAGTACATATAAAAATATGCATGCAAATATCTTAAATTTATACACTTATCCTGTGTTCCTAACAGTCTAGAGCAAAAACATGATCACAAATTTTATTCTACATACCCCTCAAACCCACTCTAAACAACATGTATATATGCAAAATTGTCATACCTGAAGATACATTATTTCTGATCAATTCAAACTGAGTATAGAAAGGTACAGAATGATACAAAAGTAATAAATGCATTCTATTATATAGGCAAATACCTTATATTACAAAGCACAACATTTTTTTTCTTAAGTTAAGGAAATGTGATTCTTACTGCAGTATCATCAAAGAGGTTGAGTAAAGAAATTAGAAATGCTCGTCTGTGTTGACGATTCCCTCGGATCATGGAGTATAGGTGTGAACACAATGCATTGGAAGATTCATCATGTCTAAAACCTCTTACAGGATCCTTTGGGCAGGTACTGATTGCCTGTTGTACCTGGTAAGACATCTTCATACCAGCCACTGCTTTCATCTGAAATGGAAAAGTATTTATTTTTATTCAAACCATTGCTTTCAAACAGTAAAACTGAAAGTGGAAAATTAAACAAATGCCTGTCAACAGAAACTGCTAGCTTATATTTTAGCTTATTTCCTTTTAAGTATATGCTCATCTGAAGTTTAACTTTCAAACATGCACTGAAGTGCACTACTACCTTTTGAGTTGGCAAACAGATTAAACCAGAATTTGTGTCAAAGATCAAAATGCCTTGTGAACTGCTTTCACTGTAAATTCTATGTTAGAAACATACAGCTAATCTGTTTACCCACTGCATCCAGGTGTTCCAATTTAAACAATTTTCAAGAATACTGAAATGCTTTTGTATATGAACAGAATATTTTACCAAATGCGCACACTTTGATGTCACTTGTAGTGAAGCCAATAACTGAGTCCATATTAGTATAATAGGACTGACAAACAGAAAATGATTTTTTTTGCATATATTCTGTATTTTCCAGCTGATTTTACTTACTTCAAGGCTCCTGCTCTAGTTTCAGAACAAACAATCACTAGCTAGGCTGTATATCCAACTCTCCTAATACCATCTCTGCTTCTGTTCAGCGTAGTTGTCTCTTCATCTATACATTGCCTTAAATCCCAACTGCCTACATGTCAAATTTCATCTTCTTCACCCACTGGATTAGGTATCTGTTTGGATGCCATGAACAGTGTGATTCTCCAATTTCAGTGGAATAGAATCAGATTTGGGAAGTCTCACAAAGTAGTACACACACTGAACCAAGACTGGGGCCTTCTGAAATAAGGAGAAGGTGCTGCAGCTCAATTTCAAATCTTAAGCAGCACTAACGGCACTATGCCGCAACTCCACAAGTCCTCACTTAGCCCTCAGTTTTGTCTTTCAGCAAGATTCCTCAGTTCTTAACACCTTCCTATGCTCCTTCTGCTTAGATTACCATTTATAAAGCCTTGATTCCTTAATGTTCTAATACATATACACTAAGGACCTTTACTTTTACAAGGTGTTCTCTTCCCTAGTCTCTTCCCAGGAAAATCATTACTAAACATTATGAAACAGTTGTCCTTACCTCTTATCAAATAAATGCTCTTATGTAATATTCAGTGAGGAAAACACTACTGCAAATTATAAATTAAAGGAAATTTTAGACTGGAAGAGATGCTTCAAATTATTATATCCTTTCTATTTCTATGAACAGAAATGTCCAAACAGAGGAAAGAGTCAGGATCTTATTTACAACTGCTTATAATTATTGTTTATTTGTTACTTTATATTCTTTTTCTGCCTATTCAAGTGTTAAGCCTCCAGAGAATGTAACAGTATTTTGTAAAATGATAAATTAGAATTACTTACATGAATGAACCCAGCATATTTTTTGTCTATTTCCACCAACTGCTGGTCAGCTTTGTTTCGCATAGAAGGCTCTGGATCTGTGCCCATAGCAATTAAGTATGGCACACACTTGAAAAACAAATGAAATTATTATTCAGAGTCATTGCACCTCCTCTTTCTCACTCTTTGTTCTGTTACACTATTGTTCTTTTTATATTCTGACTACTGCAGAAACTACGATAGGAAGCTCTATGCAACTTACTACCTGACTACTTTTTGCAAGCAAATAGTACAAAATACACAAGAGACCAGCATTATAAATGATAGAAGTTGTGTGAGGTTTCATGTAGTATTTCCACTCTCAAACTCTAAAGTCAATTTACACTACAAAAAAAATGCCATTTAGAAAAAGAGAAAACACCACTTATGACTAAACATGCACAATGGCTGTGGTATAAAAAACTAATTACAAAAATATTATGTAAGCAAAGAATAATGGAGATGATAACTGAAGTTCTGACATTGACTCTGGAATTCCATAGTGTTTGGAGGATGTGGGGATTGAGGTGGAGGCAAGCTGACACAGTTTTCAGGATAAAGAATCAAATAAAGAAAACAGCTTGGCATACACCTGAAATTTATAACAGAAATATGCTCCAATATACATTTGTAAGTAAGTGCTTTTTAGGCACTGGCTGGGCTTTTACATCTTGATCCAAAGACAAGAAAATACAGCATTTGGAGTCTTACTGGCTAAACAACATAAAACATTTCAAAATATGCTTTCTGTAAATGCCCATTGCTACAATAAGAAATTACTGTAACTTAGCTGGAAGAGAAAAAATGGAAATGTATCTAGGAAGTGTAAAAACCTCTGAAAACCTGAATAACAAAAACTCCCATCATAAAAGCCTACCATACCTGAACAGGATGGATGAGACCCTGGTTTAATGTCAGTGCAATGACATTTAGAGCAAAGTGGCGTACACTGGACTGGGTATGAAAGAAAGCCTCAAGGACCTGTTTGAGATATAGCTGCATGATGGAACTACTCATCCCTGAGGAAATATCACCCATTTCTTTCAGGTCTTCCTGCTTTGCTACTTTTTTCCCTGTAAAAAGGACAAAAGCAATAGCACACTCATCACAATATAATAATTTACTTTGCCGTTACTTGATACATACTGACCTTTAAGCTTTACAATACATACACATTTCAGCTGTCTTAGAATGAGTTTATGATCTCATGAAACACAGAAAAGTGTGATGGCAAATATACATCAAAAAACTAGAGAAATATGACTTTAAAGTCTTGTTCTTCAATAAAGGTTTTAATTTTTAAAATTTTTTATTTTGTATTTCTTATTTTCTATCTGCAAATTAACATTAGAGAAGATTTTGATTAAAAGTATTATTACCATCATTATAGCAATTATGTATAAATCCTGAAAGCAATCAGGAATGCATCTTTGAAGTAAATAATAAGCTACACTTCTCAATATACCTATGAAAATAATAATTTTTAAAAAAATTATTCTAAGATACTTTGTGTACAATATTATTGATTATATAACAATCTTAAGTGACTCAGTTCACGTATATAGCAATTGTATGCAAGAAAGTTCGGCTTTGCATGCCTCATTAGCACAGAACTCAACACTTACAGTCTCTGTCTGCCTGCTGCATACGTGTATCCTCTTCCTGCAAGTAGGTCTGGAGGTTTTTTAACACCTGGATTTTTAAGTTTACTGAACAGTTCTTATCTGAAAGAATGCTGTTGTACAGAGTTTTCACTTCCTGTTCGAACATTAAACTTGGGTGTTGTATAAATGCAAATCCTATGGGTGGAAGAAAAGATGAAATATTCCACATTATTATCTAGAAATTTTATTTCTACTTTTTAAGTCTTTCTTCAAAATAGAGGTATGAAATTTATCTCCTCCCAACAGCATAGCTTTTTCTAGTACAAATAGTATTGCTTTTTCATATGGACACAATTTAAAGCTTATAAGGAGTTCTATTAGCCATGACAGTTCTAATAGCCATGATTGTCTGACAGATAAAGATGGGGTGCCAACCCAAGGCAGTTGCACTAAGAAGAGTTATATAGGTCTGGAAGCATGTCCAGTATACTGGTCTGCATCTGAATGACTAGGAGCTCTCCCAAGAGCAAGGGAGGAACATTGCTAAAAATTACCCATTGTTTTTCTAATACATTTGGAGAAAAACATTCTGCTGAAACTGTGAAGAGTTATTCATATGGAGGCAGAGCAGATGTGGAAAAAATGATAAATATCATGAGTATGTAAAAAATAAAATCTTAAAAGAAAAAACATAGTGAACACAAATAAAATTTATACCTCTCACTGTCACTATTCATATACCTATTAAGATCTTCTCTTGAAAAATATCTGAAGCATTCCCAAGACTACATCTGCTGGAGGATACTATAAAACTGCTTTTAGCTGCAGTCTTACCCTTGACAAAGAACTGGTTATTCTTAGTCAGAGAAGTCTTTATTTCATAAAAAAAAGATCTAAATTACTGCCAGTATATATAATTTTAGATCATATATGTAGATTTAGAAGTGCTGTCAACAAACTCTTACAGACTACCATAAAAAAAAAAGTAATGGGAACATAACTTCCCAATTTAAACAATGTTTAAATAGTTGATTCATTTTTTTTAAGTCTGTGAGAAAAGCAGACATTAAGTGTATTTTTCATGACCATAAGAAACTAAGATTCTGAATGAACACATATAAACATAAAAGAAGAATGGAGGGGGAAATTAAAGCAAATAAAATTATGCAAAAATAATGCATAAAAGTGGCTGTAACAAAGGAAAGAACCAGTCAGGTTTTTAAAACTAGCTCTGTGCACACAGAAAAGGCAGTGTAGGTAAAGGCTAAGTCTAGGGCAAGACTTGAGTGTGTTTAAGATCTCATTTCAGTCTCAAAACAGGAAGAGGAGAGAAGGCAGGGGAGATGGAGGGGAAAGAGGGTAAAAAAAAAAGGAATGATGCTCCTCTTTGGAGTATGTAGTATAATTGTGCACTCTATACAGGTGTATATTGATGTTTATAACTTGACCACCTCTGAGAGAGTCAAGCTCATTTCTTGAGCTTAATTTTAAAAATGAAAAGCAGTTACATGTATGTTTAACAATCCATAACTTTCTGTCCTTCAATCACTTACTTAAAAAAGTCAAAAAACACCAGTATTCTCAGGGAAATTCTTATTTTTCCATCCCCTGGAAGGGGGGAAGAAATCTCACTTGGCATAAGAATTTGTTAGGGAGTGTTTTGATTGTGTAGAGCTTGAAGTTTGTGATGATGAGGTTGAGTGCTTATGGGTAAGAATGAAGGGGAAGGCCAACAAGGCAGATATCCTCTTGGGAGTCTGTTATAGACCACCCAACCAGAATGAAGAGGCAGATGAAGCCTTCTAAAAGCAGCTGGCAGAAGTCTCACCATCGCTAGCCCTTGTTCTCGTGGGGGACTTCAACTTACCGGACATCTGCTGGAAATACAGTACAGAAGAGGGAAAATAGTCTAGGAGGTTCCTGGAGTGTGTGGAAGATAACTTCCTGACATAGCTGGTGTCAGGGGAGGTGCCTCGCTAGACCTGCTGTTTACCAACAGAGAAGGACTGGTGGGAGATGTGGTGGTTGGAGGCTGTCTAGGGCTGAGTGACCATGAAATGGTAAAGTTCTCAATTGTTGGTGAAATAAGGAGAGTGATAGTGGGCATTTGGTATTTTTCAGTTTGTCTCTTTAAATTTTAACCATTAGCATTTCCAGCTTCTTCGTTTACTTATCTTGACCTGACAAGGACTGACCTTCTGGACAATTTATCACGAAGCTCAACTTGCCAGGGGTAGGCCTGGACAGTTTATCACAGAACTCCAACTCCCTGCTTGCCAAGGATGGACCCTGTGGGTGATTTATCATGGAACAAAAACCAATGTAAAACTGATGAGCAAAGATAACGAGGAAGAGGCCCAGGCCCAGGTCCAGAAAGAAAGTGCGCATGTGTGAGATCAAGAGGTTAACTACAGGTGACGATGAGGAGGGGGGGGGTAACTATAGCTTGCGATGAAGATTTCCCTCTAAGACCCTCAACGACCACCACCACAGAGCTCTGCCGCAGACGTGGAGGGGAGGAGACCTAATTTTAATACGGAGCGGGGAAAGGTCATGCATATGCATAGGCGTTTTGCATTGGCTAATGAATATGTATTGGAATGTACCTTAAATATGGAGAACTGACTGCTTTGAGGTGCACACGTTTGTGGTGGAGCGATCCCCCGTGCGCCCAGCACTGAATAAACACAGCTACTGCACAACCTGACAGGTTGTGGAGTCTCTTTCCACACATCAGAGGGGGCTTAGCAAGACCACTACCATGTACTTCCGGAGGGCAAACTTTGGCTTGTTCAGGACACTGGTTGAAAGAGTCCCTTGGGAGACATTTCTGAAGGGCAAAGTGGTCCAGGAGCCTGGACATTCTTCAAGATGGAACTCTTAAAGGCTCAGGAGCAGATTGTCCCCATGTGCTGCAAGACGAACTGGCGGGGAAGATGATCGGCCTGGCTGAACAAGGAGCTTTTGCTGGGACTCAGGAAAATAAGGAGAGTTTACCATCTCTGGAAGAAGGGGCAGGAAACTCAAGAAGAGTACAGGGATCTCATTAGGTTACGCAGAGAAAATTAGAAAGGCAAAGGCCCAGCTAGAACTCAATCTGGCCACTGGTGTTAGAGATAACAAAAAGTGGTTTTACAAACACATTAGCAACAAGAGAGGCAAGGAGAATCTCCATCCTTTATTGGATTCAGAGGGCAACATTGCCACCAAGGATGAGGAAAAGGCTGAGGTACTTAATGCTTCTTTGCCTCAGTCTTTAATAGCCAGACCAGTTATCCTCAGGGTATTCAGCCCCCTGAGCTGGAAGATGGGGATGGAGAACAGAATAAACCCTCCATAATTCAGGAGGAAGCTGTTGATGACCTACTACACCACCTGAACGCTCACAAGTCTATGGGGCCAGATAGGATCCATCCAAGAGTACTGAGGGAGCTGGTGGAGGAGCTTGCCAAGCTACTCTCCATCATTCATTAACAGTCCTGGCTAACAGGGGAGGTCCCAGAAGACTGGAGGCTTGCCAGTGTGATGCCCATCTACAAGGGCTGGATGAGGATCCAGGGAACTACAGGCCTGTCAGCCTGACCTTGGTACTGGGGAAGATCATGGAGTGGTTCATCTTGAGTGCGCTCATGCGGCATATGCAGGACAACCAGAGATTCAGACCCAGCCAGCATGGGTTCATGAAGGGCAGGTCCTGCTTGACCAACCTGATCTCCTTCTATGATCAGGTGACCTGCCTAGTGGATGAGGGAAAGGCTGTGGATGTTGTCTACCTGGACTTTAGCAAGACCTTTGACACTGTCTCCCACAGTGTTCTCCTAGAGAAGCTGGCAGCTCAAGGCTTAGACAGGTGTACTCTTCACTGGGTAAAATACTGGATGCATGGCTGAGCCCAGAGAGTTGTGGTGAACAGAGCTAAATCCACTTGGTGGCCGGTCACCAGTGGTGTTCCCCAGGGCTCAGTGTTGGGGCCAGTCCTGTTTAACATCTTTATCAATGATCTGGGTGAAGGGATCGAGTGCACCCTCAGTAAGTTTGCAGATGACACCAAGTTGGGCGGGAGTGTTGATCTGCTTGAGGGTAGAGAGGCTCTGCAAAGGGATCTGGACAGGCTGGATCCATGGGCTGAGGTCAAGTGTATGAGCTTCAACAAGGCCAAGTGCCAGCTCTTGCACTTTGGTCACAACAACCCCATGCAAGGCTACAGACTTGGGGAGGAGTGGCAGGAAAGCTGCGTGGCAGAAAATGACCTGGGGGTATTGGTTGACAGCTGGCTGAACATGAGCCAGCAGTGTGCTCAGGTGGCCAAGAAGGCCAACAGCATCCTGGCCTGTTTCAGAAATTGTGTGGCCAGCAGGAGTAGGGAAGTGATTGTGCCCCTGTACTCGGCACTGGTGAGGCTGCACCTCAAATACTGTGTTCAGTTTTGGGCTCCTCACTACAAGAAGGACATGGAGTTACTGAACTGTGTGCAAAGAAGGGCAACAAAGCTGGTGAAGGGCCTGGAGAACAAGTCTTATGAGGAGCGGCTGAGGGAACTGGGCTTGTTTAGTCTGCAGAAGAGGAGGCTGAGGGAGGGGAGACCTTATTGCTCTCTACAACTACCTGAAAGGAGGTTGTAGTGAGGTGGGTGTTGGTCTCTTCTCCCAAATAACAAGCGATAGGACAAGAGGGAATGGTCTCAAGTTGCGACAAGGGAGGTTTAGGTTGGATATTAAGAAAAAATTCTTCACTGAAAGGGTTGTCAAGCATTGGAACAGGCTGCCCAGGGAAGTGGTGGAGTCACCACCCCTGGAGGCATTTAAAGGATGTGTAGATGTGGTACTTGGGGACATGCTTTAGTGGTGAACTTGGCAATGCTAGGTTTACAGTTGGACCAGATGATCATAATGGTCTTTTCCAACCAAACTATTCTATGATTCTATGATTGTCGTAGGAGATGAAAAAAGGCATCTGCTGTGTTCTTTTAAGGACTGACTTCACATCTTGGGGCTGCCCTCACACCACTTCTCTTCATACCTTTGTTTTCACTGTTAAGAGTAAGCACTAAACTTGGCTGAGTAAGACATTACCTGTTAGATACTTACAGGTTTAGCTAAATTTATTAGTAAAATTTTGTATCCTCAATCTGCCTTGCAAGTACACATCTGGAAGAGAAGCATAACCATAACCATTACGCTTATGGCTACCCTCGTCCTGGTTTTGGCTGGGATAGAGTTAATTTTCTTCTTAGTAGCTAGAACAGCCCTGTGTTTTGGTTTCAGTATGGGATTTGGTATGAGAAGAACGTTGATAATATACTGATGTTTTTGGTTGTTGCTAAGAAAACCAAGAACTTTCCAACTTCCCATGTTTTGCTAGTGTGCGAGTGCAGAAGAAACTCAGGGGGCATCATAAAATTAGCAGATCCAAATTGGCATTTTTATATGCCAATGGGATATTCCATATCACATAATGTCATGTTCAGTATATAAATAAGGGTTGGCCTGAAAGCTCTGGGTCTCTCTCTCTACCAGGACTGAAGTTTTGGTTTTGGGATTTTTTCTCTGCTCTGGGATCACTAGCCAGAAAACGGGCTGGGCATCAGTCAGTGGGTGGTGAGCAATTGCATTGCGTATCACTCATTTGTATATTCCATTATTACTGTTATAATTATTATTGTAATTATTATTTTATTTCAAATATTAAACTGCCTTTATCTCAACCCATGAGTTTTCTCACTTTTACCCTTCTGATTCTCTCCCCTGTTTCCCGAGTGGAGGAGGGTGAGTGAGCAGCTGTGTGTTGTTTGGCTGCCAGTCAAGTTAAAACCACCACAAGCTTAATCCCTCAACAGCAGTGACACATCCCAAAGCAAAGGCTGAAATTGTTGAGCGTCCTTACTGAAAGGACATGCTAATAATTACTGATAAGAAAGCACACACTCTTCATGTGATGCCTTCACTGTACATAAATGTTGAATTGGCTTGCTAGTTATTTTTACCTTATTGCTGCACACAAATATTGAATGTATTTGACAACTTGGCTCCATTACCAGCCTACAAGGTCGAACTTTGCACTGCCTACCACATGTCCGTATATTCAGCAACTACCCTCAAAATGGAACCAGTACTTAGATGAAATTAATATATCACTGAAAAGAGTTGTCTGAGGTTGAATTAAAATAAAGACTGACATGCTTACAGGAAGAGAAAAAAAAATAATCTGAAGAATGTCTACTGATAGCCACCTCTGCTTTCTCCTGTGTTGGAGAAGGGGAAAAAAAACTGGTTTGGCAAGAGATCAGGAACATCAACAACAACAAAGACAACAACAACAGAACTGGACACAGTACTCCAGGTGGGGCCTTACGAGAGCGGAGGAGAGGGGGAGAATCCCCTCCCTCGACCTGCTGGCCACGCTTCCCTTGATGCAGCCCAGGATACGGTTGGCCTTCTGGGCTGCAAGCGCACATTGCCGGCTCATGTTGAGCTTCTCGTCCACCACCACTCCCAAGTCCTTCTCTTCGGAGCTGGCCTCAAGCCACTCATTGCCCAGCCTGTACTTGTGCTTGGGGTTGCCCCGACCCAGAGGCAGGACCTTGCATTTGGCCTTGTTGAACTCCATGAGGTTGGCACAGGCCCACCTCTCCAGCCTGTCAAGGTCCCTCTGGATGGCATCCCGTCCCTCCAGTGAGTCGACCGCACCACTCAGCTTGGTGTCGTCGGCGAGCTTGCTGAGGGTGCACTCAGTCCCACTGTCCATGTCACTGACAAAGATGTTGAAGAGCACCAGCCCCAATACCGACCCTTGAGGGACACCACTCGTCACCGGTTTCCACTTGGACATTGAGCTGTTGACCACAACTCTTTGAGTGCAACCATCCAGCCAGTTCCTTATCCACCAAGTGGTCCATCCATCAAACCCACATGTTTCCAATTTAGAGACAAAGATGCCATGTGGGACGGTGTCAAATGCCTTGCACAAGTCCAGGTAGATGACATCAGTTGCTTTAGCCTTATCCACCAACGTTGTAACCCCATCATAAAAGGCCACCAGATTGGTCAGGCATGATTTGCCCTTGGTGAAGCCATGCTGGTTGTCACCAATCACCTTCTCATTCTCCATGTGCCTTAGCATAGTTTCCAGGAGGATCTGCTCCATGATCTTGCCTGGCACTGAGGTGAGACTGACCGGCCTGTAGTTCCCCGGGTCTTCCTTGTTTCCCTTTTTAAAAATGGGGGTGATGTTCCCCTTTTTCCAGTCTGTGGGAACTTCACCAGACTGCCAGAACTTCTCAAATATGATGGATAGTGGTTTGGCAACTTCATCTGCCAGTTCCCTCAGGACCCACGGATGCATCCCATCAGGTCCCATGGACTTGTGCACCTTCAGGTTCCTTAGGTGCTCCCAAACCTGACCTTCTCCTACAGTGGGTGGCTTTTCATTCTCCTGGACCCTTCCTTGGATTTCTAGGACTTGGGCAGTGTGGCACGAGCCCTTGCCGGTGAAGACTGAGGCAAAGGAGTCATTGAGCACCTCAGCCTTCTCAATGTCCCGGGTGACCAGGTCTCTTGTTGCCTTCCGGAGAGGGCCCACATTTTCCCTACTTTTCCTTTTCTCCCCGACATACCTGTAGAAGCTTTTTTTGTTGCCTTTGACATCTCTGGCCCAATTCAATTCTGCCAGGGCCTTGGCTTTCCTCACCTGATCCCTGGCCACTTGGGCAATTTCTCTGTATTCCTCCCAGGTAACCCGTCCTTCCTTCCACCCTCTGTAGGCTTCCTTCTTGATCCTAAGCTTGTTCAGGATCTTCCTGTCCATCCATGCAGGCCTCCTGCTGTTTTTGCCTGCCTTCCTCTTTGTTGGGATGCATCGTTCCTGGGCTTGGAAGAAGAGGTCTTTGAGTATGTTCCAGCTGTCCTGCACCCCTCTTCCTTCCAGGAATTCATCCCAAAAATGGCCAGCAGGTCAAGGGAGGTGATTCGCCCCCTCTCCTCCGCTCTCTTAAGGCCCCACCTGGAGTACTGTGTCCAGTTCTGGAGCCCCCAACACAAGAAAGACATGGACCAGTAAGAACAAGTCCAGAGGAGGCCACGAGGATGATGCGAGGGCTGGAGCACCTCTCCTATGAGGACAGGCTGAGAGAGTTGGGGCTGTTCAGCCTGGAGAAGAGACGGCTCCGGGGAGATCTTACGGTGGCCTTCCAGTACCTGAAGGGGCCTACAGGAAAGCTGGGGAGGGACTTTTCACAAGGGCAGTTAATGACAGGACAAGGGGAAATGGCTTTAAGCTGGAAGAGGGGAGGTTTAGATTAGATATGAGGAAGAAATTCTTCACTGTGAGGGTGGTCAGACCCTGGAACAGGTTGCCCAGAGAAGCTGTGGCTGCTCCTCCCTGGAAGTGTTCTCGGCCAGGCTGGATGAGGCTTTGAGCAACCTGGTCTAGTGGAAGGTGTCCATGCTGATGGATCTTTAAGGTCCCTTCCAACCCAAACCATTCTATGATTCTGTGAAATCAGGAGCAAAGTAATTTGAGCCCAGGAATAAGGGAGGGGTGGGGGGAGGTGTTTTAAAATGTGTTTTTTTGTCTCATTATCCTACTCTGATTGATTGGTAACTAATTACATTGAATTTTTCTTCCACAAGTTGAGTCTGTTTGCCAGTGACCGTAATTGGTGAGTGAGACCTCCCTGTCCTCCCAGACACGTGGAGCACGGCGGCAGCAGCAGCAACGGTCAACGGTAAGTCCGTGTGGCTGTTTACAATCGAGAGGAGGAGGAGGGGTAGTCCTAGCACCAGGGGACACTGCGGAAGTGTCGCCGGATCCCGTCGAGAGCAGCCAATCGCGGGAGCGGGGCTGACGCAGAGGGGGCGGTGCCAGGACCAGCCGCGGGAGATTTAAACGGCTCCCAGGGAGCGCGAGCGACCAGGACGGGCAAACAGGGCGTGGCGCGGCAGAAGGGCGTGGCGCGGCAGTTCGCGCGGCAGTTCGCGCAATGCAGGGCGAGCAGGGAGGCGAGCAGGGCAGCTCACTGTAGCTCTGCGGCTAGCAGTACTCCATCACAACAGCTCGCCCACTTGGAGGTGTGTCCCTTGCTGCCTCCGAAGATGGTGTCCACCAGGCGGAGAGGTTATAGTAAGAAGACTGTGGTGACTCAGACAGAGGGCCTGCCCCAAACGGTGGCTGCTCAGGTCTCTGGCTGCAGGGAGTGCCAGAGCCTGCTGCTGCCGGGGGAGGGAGGGAGGCATCCACCTGTGTGAGGTGTGAGCAGGTAGACGATCTCCTCAGCATGGTAGTGAAACTTAAGGAGGAGGTCGAGAGACTGAGGTCCATCAGGGAGTGTGAGAAGGAGATTGACTGGTGGAGTAACTCCCTGGTGTCAGAAATACCCCAAGAGGATACCCCCCAAAAGGTGAGGGAACCCCCACCCTATCAGGCAGGGAGGGGGGACCTGAGGAGGCAGCTGCCCTGTAGCTGTCAGGCAGAGGCAAGGGGCCGGGGAGATGAGGAGAGTTGGAAGAAAGTCCCAGTTCGACATCATGGGCGGCCTTCTTCCCTACCTGCTTTGCCCCCTCAGGTGCCCCTCTCTAACAGGTTTGAGGCCCTGCCTCTTGAAGGAGACGTTGGTGAAGATGTTGGTGAGGACGAGGTGCAAGGCCCACCTACTAGGCCACAGAGGAAGAGGCGGGTGACCCAACCCCTAAAGACGGCCTCTGACAGGAAAGAAAGAAGGGTCATTGTAGTAGGCAATTCCCTTCTGAGGGGGACAGAGGGCCCAATATGCAGGGTTGACCCTCGTCATAGGGAAGTTTGCAGTCTTCCAGGAGCCAGGATCAGGAATATCACCAGGGCACTCCCCAACCTGGTGCACCCAACAGACTACTGCCTGCTGCTGATCTTCCAGACAGGAGGAGAGGAAGCCGCATTCCGTAGTCTGAGGGCAATGAAGAAGGATTTCAAGGCCTTGGGACAACTGCTGAAAGGGTCTGGGGCTCAAGTGATTTTCTCTTCTGTCCTTCCGCTTTCGGGTGCTGATGTGGGATGGAATGGCAGAGTTCAGGCCATAAACAACTGGCTACAGGGCTGGTGCTACAGGCAGGGCTTTGGGTTCTGTGATCATGGCTGGTTTCATAGGACACCAGTCCAGACAGTGATGTGTGGGGAAGGTTTATCTCGCAGGGGCAAAAAGAGGCTGGGGCAGGAATTAGCAGCGCTCATTTGGAGAGCTTTAAACTAGATTGGAAGAGGGAAGGGGTCACAGCTGGGCTTGCACCAGTGGGGCAGCACTCTGGAACTGATGAAGGCCAGGAGGTCTCCCACCCCCCTGGGATGACACTGGTGCACTCGGCTCGCTCCCTGCAATGCCTGCACACCAATGCACGCAGCGTGGGGAACAAGCAGGAGGAGTTAGAAACCCGTGTTGGGTCAGGGGATCATGGTCTGGTGGCAATGACAGAGACATGGTGGGACAGCTCACATGACTGGAATGTGGCCATGGGTGGCTCTGTCCTTCTCAGGAAAGACAGGCCAGCAAGGCGAGGTGCTGGAGTTGCTCTTTATGTGAGAGAGCAACTGCAGTGCATTCAGATCTATCCAGGGGCGGATGAGGAGCGAGCTGAGAGCCTGTGGGTGAGAATCAAGGGGCAGGCTGGTAGGGTTGATACTGTCGTGGGTGTCTATTACAGGCCACCAGATCAGGGTGAAGAAATTGATGAGGCCTTCTACAGGCAGCTGAGAGCAGCCTCGCAATCCCAGGCCCTGGTTGTTGTGGGGGATTTTAACTACCCAGATATTTGCTGGAGAGACCACTCGGCCAGCCACCCCCAATCCAGGAGGTTCCTCCAGTGCATCGATGACAACTTCCTGATGCAAATGGTGGATGAACCAACTAGGAGAGGAGCGCTGCTGGATCTCATCCTCACTAACAAGGAGGGTCTGGTTGAGGCTGTGAAGGTTGAGGACTGCCTGGGCTGCAGTGATCATGAGATGGTGAAGTTCCGAATCTCATGTGGCATAAGCAGAATTACAAGTAAGATTGCTACCCTGGACTTCAGGAGGGGCCAACTTTGGCCTCTTCAAGCAATTGTTAGGGGAAATCCCATGGGAAAGGGGACTTGAAGGCAAAGGGGCCCAAGACAGCTGGTTAACATTCAGGGACAGCTTCTTCTGGGCTCAAGATCAAAGCATTCCAATATGTAGGAAGTCAGGGAAGGGAGCCAGGAGACCTGCTTGGTTAAGCAGGGAACTGCTGGGCAAACTTAAGTGGAAGAGGAGAGTTTACAGATCATGGAAGGAGGGGCTGGCTACTTGGGAGGAATATAAGGATATTGTCAGAGGATGTAGGGAGGCAACTAGGAAAGCCAAGGCCTCCTTAGGATTAGATCTTGCCAGAGGGGTCAAGGACAACAGGAAGAGCTTCTTCAAATACATGGCAGATAAAGCTAACACTGGAGGCAATGTAGGCCCACTGATGAATGAGGTGGGTGCCCTGGTGACAGAGGATACAGAGAAGGCAGAGCTATTGAATGCCTTCTTTGCCTCTGTCTACTCTGCCGGAAGCTGTCTTGAGGAGCTCTGTACCCTGGAGACCCCAGAGGGAGTCAGGACAATGGAGGAGTTTGCCTCAGTTGATGAGGACTGGGTCAGGGACCAATTAAGCAACCTGGACATCCATAAATCTATGGGTCCAGATGGGATGCACCCACGAGTGTTGAGGGAGCTGGCTGAGGTCATTGCTAGACCGCTCTCCATCATCTTTGCTAAGTCGTGGGGAACGGGAGAGGTGCCTGAGGACTGGAGGAAGGCAAATGTCACTGCAGGCTTCAAAAAGGGCAAGAAGGAGGACCCGGGTAACTACAGACTGGTCAGCCTCACCTCCATCCCTGGGAAGGTGATGGAACGACTCATCCTTGGTGCCATCTCCAGGCATATCAAGGATCAGAGGGTCATTAGGGGCAGTCAGCACGGCTTCACCAAGGGGAAGTCGTGCTTGACCAACCTTCTAGACTTTTATGAAAACACGACCAGGTGGCTGGATGATGGTAGAGCAGTGGATGTGGTCTATCTTGATTTCAGCAAAGCATTTGACACAGTCTCCCACAGCATCCTCGCTGATAAATTGAGGAAGTGTGGATTAGATGAGCAGATAGTGAGATGGATTATTAACTGGCTGGTGGGAAGAAGCCAGAGAGTAGTGGTCAATGGGGCGGAGTCTAGTTGGAGACCTGTGTCTAGTGGTGTCCCTCAGGGGTCAGTACTAGGACCAGTATTATTCAATATATTCATCAATGACCTGGATGAGGGAATAGAGAGCAGTGGCAGAAAGTTTGCTGATGATACCAAGCTGGGAGGAGTGGCTGACACTCCAGAAGGCTGTGCTGCCATCAGAGAGACCTGGACAGGCTGGAGAGCTGGGCAGGGAAAAACTTGATGCAATAGAATAAGGGCAAGTGTAGGGTGTTGCACCTGGGCAGGAACAACCCCAGGTTCCAGTACAGGTTGGGAGATGATCTACTAGAGACCAGTGTAGGGGAAAGGGATCTGGGAGTCCTGGTGGGCAGCAGGGTGACCATGAGTCAGCACTGTGCCCTTGTGGCCAGGAAGGCCAATGGCATCCTGGGGTGCATTAGAAGGGCTGTGGTTAGTAGGTCAAGAGAGGTTCTCCTCCCCCTCTGCTCTGCCCTGGTGAGGCCACATCTGGAATATTGTGTCCAGTTCTGGGCCCCACAGTTCAAGAAGGACAGGGAGCTGCTTGAGAGAGTCCAGCACAGAGCCACCAAGATGATGAAGGGAGTGGAGCATCTCCCTTATGAGGAAAGGCTGAGGGAGCTGGGCCTCTTTAGCTTGGAGAAGAGGAGGCTGAGGGGCGACCATATTAATGTTTATAAATATCTGAAGGGTGAGTGTCACGAGGATGGAGCCAGACTCTTCTCGGTGACAACCAATAGTGGGACAAGGGGCAATGGGTGTGAGCTGGAACACAGGAGGTTCCGCTTAAACTTCAGAAGAAACTTCTTTACTGTGGGGGTAGCAGAGCACTGGAACAGGCTGCCCAGGGAGGTTGTGGAGTCTCCTTCTCTGGAGACATTCAAGACCTGCCTGGACACCTTCCTGTGTGATCTCATCTAGGTGTTCCTTCTCCGGCAGGGGGATTGGACTGGATGATCTTTCGAGGTCCCTTCCAATCCCTAATATTCTGTGATTCTGTCCTCATTTTGACCCATGAGCCATTTTGTTGTTTTCTCTATCCCATCCCACCAGAAGGGGGGAGTGACTGAGCAACCACATTGTCTTAGCTGCCAGCTGCAGCTAAACCACCACATCTCCTCTTTCCTCAAACTGATCACAGTTCAGACTGTAATTTAGAAACATTTTTGACGAATGCAACATTCTCAGCATCCATAAGTAAAGCAATCATATCTACGGTTAGGAA
Source organism: Caprimulgus europaeus (assembly GCA_907165065.1). Next base: position 1,057,236 of record OU015537.1, read on the forward strand.
AACAGCCCCTATCCCATGTGCAATGTTATGTAGAGGACAATTAAATTAGAATGGACTACAGTAAGTGTACAATGCCTAGAAAAACCTCCAGCTTGTTCAGAACACTGTAGCATTGCTCCTGCAACAGAGGCAACTCTAAAGTCATTAATCCTACTCAGTTGTCTGAAATCGTTTCCTCACAGAATATCAATTCAAGATTCAGTTTCAGTCCTTATCCTCAGAGTCCTCCCTAGCCTCAACTGAAGCAGGGTATCTAAAAAGCCACCTAAACAGCAGCAGAAGGCGGCAAATTCTTGTTCATAGTTAAACCATACAATGCAAGCTCACTTGCATGAGAGACAACTTTCTTTAAACCATAGCCATGAACTGAACTCTTCCAGAAACCAAAACCTATCTGCCCAATCAAGATTCTCTCACATGTACAGTTTTTGTCCTTGGATGAACATGATACTAACCACTCATTGGCAGTTCATGTACTACTGCAAATCACTGATACCATACTAATGTCTTCAGATAAATAATCTATTTAAAATTGAAATACTGTCAAAATCCCAAAACAAACAGCAATATTTAGGCTATGACATCATCTCAATGCCTTGTGAAATCTCACAGAGCATCTCCCAGTTGGTACAAACTGACAGTGTTCCCTTGACTCCCATAGAATATCTGCCTCTACACTTAAAATTCTCAAAGTTTTTCCAGCATTTTTTTCTAGTTATTCTTTAACCATACCTTGTAGACTGAAAAACAAGATTTTAAGTTCCAACACACTTGCATGTGGGGAAAAAAATAACATCTCCATTACTTTGGAAATCTGATGCTTTTTAAGACTTGGTCACACGTCAAAAAAGCATTCACTGTCAAAAGCATTCATTCTGCTGCAGAAGTATGCAACTTCAAATTATCCCTTTGACTACATTTCTATAGCCAGTTCTCAAATAAAACATGCAGTGAATTTTGATTTTAAACAAACTCCCCCGCCACTACACAAATAAATGAATTCCTGCTGAAATGCATGGATTTTTACTATAGCAGAATAATAAAAACTATTAATATTTCTTACCAAGGCCAATAATGGCTTTTGTCTGTACTTCTTCATCTGAATGCTTTGTAAAATACATCAGCAGTTCAAGTACTTTATCCTTAATGTTAACCTGAGGAAATTAAAATAAAAATAATAGGTATTTGAAGATGATACAGCTTTTATTAATATCTTATAAAAAGCATAAATATCAAAAACGAGAAACACAATCTTACTGCATGGCCTTTGCAAAACTATGTATTTACAAACCAAAAAGCTATATTGTATGAATTATGAAAAAATATATAACTTTGAGGCACTAGGAATACTGTGCTTCCAAATTGAAGTGGAACATTCAATATACATAAGGTGTGGAGAGTAAATACGAGATATTTTACCTTACTGTTGCCCTTAAAATCTTCCTGATCAAAATCAAAATGCCGACACAACGCTCCTACAGTGAAAAGTGATCTAAGGAGTGCTGGTTTATTGGCAGTAAGTATTGTACTGTTGGGATCTTCTTGGTGTTGACTTTTTAATTTCGAAAGTGCACCTACAGTAAGATAAAAGTTTTGATCATAGTATTTAATCATGGTGTATCTCTAAGACAAGCCTTGTAACCAAAATTGAAAAGTGACAATTACATGTTGTGATTTTACCTACCATAGTATCTATTAAAACAGGCCCACACAAATTTATAGTTCTGGGTGACCTTGTTCACAACAGCCCCAAGACAGCTCACACAATGCTGAACAACCTAGGATAAAGAAAGTAACATATGTAGAAGTTAAAATTGAGATTTTTGTGAAGTTATGTAGGAAAAGTTCTGTAGAACTAAAACTAATGATCTAACAGATGTAATGTCTATCTCCTAGACTGCTCTGAAAACTTGCCCAAACTTATAATTGCTAAAATATAGCAACAACATGTACAAACACCGGTAAACCAAGACCATTGATTTTTTATGGCTCAAAAGTTATCTTCATAATTAAGACAGACTTTCTTTAAATCAAAACCATGTATTTCACAATGTGAAGTGGAATCAACTGAATAGCAGAAATTAAAAGCTTACTGTCATGCCATATTTGATGATGAGTTTCATGAGGTCTTCCTCAATAGTGGCAAGAAAGGTTTCACTTGGGTGCTCCATTAGTGGCACTACAAGTTCTAAGATTTTTGCAACATTGCAGATCACCATGAAATCATTCTGTGTCTGAAACAACAGTATTTATAGCATTTAACATTTCTGACTGTTACCTATAATCTAAGTATTATTAATATGTATTATTTAATACATATGTATTCATGTTAAGTATTACATAATATAATACAATTACATACAAATACATATTAATATAATACAATTATATAATAGAATCAAAGAATCATGGAATGATTTGGGCTGGAAGGGACCTTAAAGCTCATCCGGTTCCAACCCCCCTGCCATCAGCAGGGACACCTTCCACTAGACCAGGTTGCTCAAAGCCTCATCCAACCTGGCCAAGAACACTTCCAGGGAGGGGGCATCCACAACCTCCTTGGGCAACCTGTTCCAGGGTCTGACCACCCTCACAGTGAAGAATTTCTTCCTCATATCTAATCTAAACCTCCCCTCTTCCAGCTTAAAGCCATTTCCCCTTGTCCTGTCATTAACTGCCCTTATGAAAAGTCCCTCCCCAGCTTTCCTGTAGGCCCCTTCAGGTACTGGAAGGCCGCTATAAGATCTCCCCGGAGCCTTCTCTTCTCCAGGCTGAACAACCCCAACTCTCTCAGCCTGTCCTCATAGCAGAGGTGCTCCAGCTCTTGGATCATCCTTGTGGCCTCCTCTGGACTCGTTCTAACTGGTCCATGTCTCTCTTGTGTTGGGGGCTCCAGAACTGGACACAGTACTCCAGGTGGGGCCTTACCAGAGCGGAGGAGAGGGGGAGAATCCCCTCCCTTGACCTGCTGGCCACGCTGCTCTTGATGCAGCCCAGGATACGGTTGGCCTTCTGGGCTGCAAGCGCACATTGCTGGCTCATGTTGAGCTTCTCGTCCACCACCACTCCCAAGTCCTTTGCTTCAGAGCTGGCCTCAAGCCACTCATTGCCCAGCCTGTACTTGTGCTTGGGGTTGCCCCGACCCAGATGCAGGACCTTGCATTTGGCCTTGTTGAACTCCATGAGGTTAGCACAGGCCCACCTCTCCAGCCTGTCAAGGTCCCTCTGGATGGCATCCCGTCCCTCCAGCGTGTCAACCTCACCACTACAGCTTGGTGTCATCAGCAAACTTGCTGAGGGTGCACTCAGTCCCACTGTCCATATCTCCAACAAAGATGTTGAAGAGCACTGCTCCCAATAACAACCCTTGAGGGACACCACTCGTCACTGGTTTCCACTTGAACATTGAGCTGTTGACCACAACTCTTTGAGTGCAACCATCCAGCCAGTTCCTTATCCACTGAGTGGCCCATCCATCAAACCCACATGCTTCCAATTTGGAGACAAGGATGCCATGTGGGACGGTGTCATATGCCTTGCACAAGTCCAGGTAGATGACATCAGTTGCTTTGGCCTTGTCCACCAATGTTGGAACCCCATCATAAAAGGCCACCAGATCAAAATGGCAGAAAGTGATGCAATGTTTCAGAGGAGGGAGGTCATTTTACCAGAGTGTGGGGGGTTCAGCATTATAGCTCTCTACCATTTTTGTGAGCTAAATTGTCTTATAGGGAAATACAAAATCACCAGAGCTAGGGAAGGGAGAGGTGAAGTGCTGAAGAAGATAAAGCAGGACATTTTCCTTCTGATATATTTGCTATATGTTAGATCACTCTATCTTATGGAACCATACCTTTAGTCTTAAGATTAAGATGTTAAATCTTAACTACTTTTAAGACTGTGAATATAAACCAAAACAATTTTAAGAAATTATTTCATAACAGGTGAAAAACTGGGTTTTAGTCCTCAAGAGAAAGAGGCAGCACAGTTTTCAGTTTCATTTGGCTGTAAAATGTGGAGGTAGACGGAGAGGAGCAGCATTATAGAAGCTACCAGAGCTCATCAAAAGGACCTAATATCTTCAGAAGACATGATGTTCATGAAATAGAAACACAATTTTTATTTCTCTTTTCCTATCTTCAGTTTCAGCAAACATACAAGACAGCCATTAATTTCCATGCTTAATTATCTGGGGAAAAAAAAAGACTGATTTTCTAATTTTCTCTACTTACACTACATTTAGTGGTCAGGTATGGCTGCATGGTCATGGCATGTTTGACCATTAGCTGGGGCCTGATTTTGCTGAATAAGAATAAAGTGGTTATGCAAGCAACCAAGCGACCAGAATTCACACCTTTGTTGTCAGAATCTGAAAAAAAAATTGAAAATACACAAAGTAATGTTTGAGCAATTAAAAACATATGGCCAAAACATCATAAGAATCTCTCCTTTATAACATATCTTTCAATAATATTCTTATTAGATTAGAGATGAGAACATAATGTGTTAACATTTGGATGTGATCACAAAATATGTGAAATAACAAGCAAAGATGCTTCAAAGACATCACTGGTTTTTAAACTACTTACTGTACACAGAACACTGGCTCAGCCAATGATTCCTATTTCAACTGCTAAAAATATTAATGGAAATAAAGCTTGCCACATTTGATTTTAGTGATCTAAAAGTTTGAACAAGTTATTATGAAAGTAGTTCTGTTATTGTGATTAGCTAGCAAAAATTAGGGAAACTTTATTATTATACAGTGCTCAAAAGTTCATAATGAACTTAAATGCAATAATTCATTATCATCAATTTCATAATAGGAATTCTGTAACAGTAACTTTTCATGTTAGTAATTTGAATAACCACTGTTACAGTATCATATAAAATTCAAAGGAGCTACTGGGTTGTAAACAATATTACCTGATAAGGATTCCTCATATTTAAGAATGTGCTCAACCAAATTGTCAACAAGTTGAGTACAGGCTTTCTTCACAGGTTTATATGAGGCATCCTCTTCTGACTTCAACAGCTACAGCAGATGAAACAAAACTATTTAGTATTAAGGATGCATTTATTTACATTGGATACATGCTGTTATTATAACAATTACTATAAATACACAAGGATTTTGTAATACAAAAGCATTTAACTTCATAAAAGTTACACAGTGAAGAAAAAATTAAGGGAAGTAAAAAAAATCAAATCAAAATGCAAGAGAAGTAAAGAAAAAAATTAACTGTGACAAAAAGAAGAGAACAGTTTGGTTGATTTTTGAATTGGGATGAAAGTTAACTTTGTGCTTAATGAAATAATGGAAATAATGCAGAAAACAATAATATAGTCATACTTGCCACCAGTAACTACTAGGAGTTAGAAAGCTTTTTAAAGTGCTTAAAAAAAAAGAAGAGCAAATTCAAAAGGAATGTTGTTTTTGACACTAAGCAAAAATATCAAACTAAGATGAAACATAGTTCTATGAAAATTTAAATCAGTTAATTTAATCGAGCCTGTGCTATAGCTTTTTCTTCAGTGCAGGCATTATGAGGCACTTTGGTTTACTTGGCTACCTATTTTCATGGCACTCCAGGCTAAAGTAAAATCTTTGGAGACCTCTAATTCCCCCATGCATGCTTTTCTTAATTTTGCTTGAAAATTAATGAGTACATACAAGTTGTAGAGGAGAAGGGTAATAAAGGCTAAGAGATATAAACAAAGCAAATTCATTCATATCAGAGTAAAATATAATGTAGAAGTAAGCTATAATCTGAAGATTCACTGCTTCTATAAACTGTGTAACAAATATATTGGATGTGAAAATACATTTATCTACCATTTAAAAAAAACCCTACATTACACTAGAGGCCTCATTTCAGAATTAAATATCTTAGTTGTGGACTTCATGTTATGTCACTCATTATTGAAGAGACCATGAAATTAAAACCAAACAAAAACCCTCCCCAAAATAAAAAGTGAAGTATTTTTAAAACAGATCATAGAGAAAGAAAGAAACTAATGTTGGAGACAAAGAAAATGACACCAATGAAGATTTAAAAAAAGGTCAGATGTTTAAAGGGAATTAATTGAATTTGTCTACTGTAAAGGATCCCTCTTGTAGTCTCCCTTCAATGTATTTTAGTACCAAAAGAAATGTTAAAATTCTTACAATAATTGTGCCATACATTCAAATTTCATTACTTACATTTTGAAGAAGTTGTTCAAACCAATCATACCCTGTATCTCTACAAGCTGCAACCTAAAAGTAGTTTTGAGAATACACTGGTCAAAAAAGGCATCTGAAGAAAAATTACTTCAATGTACATGTCATCTTAAAAGACCAGTAAACATGCATAGATATATTTTCATATACATTCAGTATAATATCTTTGGAGATCAGAAACTGTCTTCTGCATTTGAAAAACAATTCTTACCATTTAAGTGACCCCAGAATTTGTATCCCAACCAACACAAGGCCTAAACATTTTACTGGAGATTGATGGCTCTAATGTAAACCAAATATTGGTTTTGTAGAACAATATTTTGTACAGATAAAAGCACAAATACAATCCTGACATATTAAAAATGAACATGTGTGCCTATATACATATATATTTTTATACAAACAAACAAAGCTTTTACTAGTATCATATGTCAGGAACAGCTCACAGGTGCTCCAAAATAGAATTGGCAGAACTGAGAATTAGGCTGAAGTCAAATTGACTGACTATTCAGTCTGGAAAAATGTACAGTACACTACCACTTAGTAAAAATATTGAAAAGCAGGATGGAGTTTAAACCCATAATTTTGAGTAGTGAAGCGATCATTTTTATTTTATATTTACATCTTTGTACAATTGATATTAAATTATAATATTTCAAAGATACTAAAAACATAATCAAATTTTGCACACAACATAAGTAAAATTTGTTTAACATACCACATCAGTGATGTTTAGTATTTTCCTGGTCATTGCTTCATTGTCATGGTGAGGAGTTGGAGTAAACCAGAGCTTCTGGAATGTCTCATTTACTAATTTCTGAAAAAAAAAAAAAAAAAAAAGTATAAATAAATAAGTTTATCTTGGCACATAGATATTATTTCTAATGCATTAATACAATAGATTTATTGACAATATGTGCCATTTTGTAAGGAATTATTCAACCTAAGTGAGACTGTTGTAGAGAATGTTATCTGAGACAGATGCAGATCTACTATTACAGCAGTTATACTGGCCTCTAAGCAAGCTTCACTAAAATGATCACTGAGAATTGATGCTACAGGAAATGTAGTTACCACTTTTTTGCACTAATTTGCATTCATCAGGAAAACATAGTACCCTGAGAAGCTGACAACTGTCCTGTTTCTTGCTAGGATAAGGTTAATTTTCTTCTTAGCAGCTAGAAAGCGCTGTGTTTTGGTTCCAGTGAGGATTGGTGTGAGAACAATGTTGATAACTCCAAGGACACTGTGCTTGGGCAGTTTGCAAGAGCAGAGGACTGCAAGGGGGGAGTGGAGAAGAAAAGTGCAGTAGTTAGTAAAACCCAGAACTGACAGGTGGATGTGCCAATGAGATATTCCAGATCAGGTCACGTCATGGTCAGTATATTCACCGGGGCTGACCGGAAAGGGGGGATTCTCTCGGGAATCGCTCGGGCTCGCTTTTCTGGGATTGTGATTTTGGTTTTGGGGTTCCTTTTCACTCCTCTGGGATCATTATCAGCAGGTGGTGAGCAACTGTACTGTGCATCACTCAGATATATATAGTTGTTATCATTGTTATTATTATTATTACTATTTTAATTTTATTTTACTCTAATTATTAAATTGTTCATATCTCAACCTACAAGTGTCCTCACCTTTACCCCTCCAATTGTCTCCCCGATTCCCTGGGTGGGGGGGAAGAAGGGGTGGTGCTGCGAGTGGCTGTGTCTTGTTTGGCTGCCAGCTAAGTTAAACTATCACACAACTGAACACAAGATTACAATTTCTACAGCAGAATTAGCAGAAATTGTAGATTACATTGGTCTTTTCAGAACAGCTGTGAGAACTCTTCAGAAAGGATAGACAAGGAACAGGAGGAGGAGGGGTAGCCCTTTATGTGAAGGAGTGTTTTGATTGCCTGGAGGTTAATGATGGTGATGACAGGGTTGAGTGTCTGTGGGTAAGAATCAAGGGGAAGGCCAGCAAGGCAGATATCATGGTGAGGGTCTGCTATAGACCACCCAACCAAGATGAGGAGGTAGATTAAATATTCTATAAGCAGCTAGGGGATGTCTTGTGATTATGGGCCCTTGTTCTTGTGGGGAACTTCAATTTGCCATATGTCTGCTGGAAATACAACACAGCAGGGAGGAGACAGTCTTGGAGATTCCTGGAGTGTGTGGAAGACAACTTCCTGACACAGCTGGTGAGGGAACCAACCAGGGAAGGTGCCCCACCTGACCTGTTATTCACTAACAGGGAAGGACTGGTGGGAGATATGGTGGTTGGAGGCTGTCTTGGGCACAGTGATCATGAGATGAAAGTTTTCTGTTCTTGAGGAAGTCAGGAGAGGGGTCAGCAGGGCTGCCACCTTGGACTTTCAGAGGGCAGACTTTGTGCTGCTCAGGAGTCTGGTTGGCAGAGTCCCTTGGGAGGCAGTCCTGAAGGGCAAAGGGGTCCAGGAAGGCTGAACACTCTTTAAGAAGGAAATTTTAAAGGCACGGGAGCAGGCTGTCCTCATATGCCAGAAGATGAGCTGGTGGGGGAGATGACTGGCCTGGCTGAACGGAGAGCTTAGGCTGGAGCTCAGGAAAAAAAAGAGAGTTTATGATCTGTGGAAGAAGGGACAAGATGGGATTGGTAGTGATAGGTTAATGGTTGGACTCAATGATCTTAAAGGTCTTTTCCAACCACTATGATTCTATGATGAGGAAGAGAGAGAAGCCAAGTGTCCCTACCCAAACATGGGAAGTCGGTTCCCTTCCAATGTTTTTAGATAGAGGAAAAGATGGAACAGAATTAAAGTGAACTAATTATTCCTGAGTTATTTATAAAGCATATGGTTGTAAGAAGCATTCCTCATCCATGTAGACATAAAAAAATACATTGCAGATACTGCCTTATCTTTCTGAGGTTGTTGGAAAGGCAAAGGAAAGCAGGAGAGAGAACAAGGTCATCCTATTTTCCTAGTAGCACCTTGGATCCAGCTGTTCATCTACTTCTTGATTAATAGTCTTCTCTGAAAGCCACTTGGCATTAATGTATCTCAAATAGTAAAAATATATGCACCTTTAAAGTTGCAGATTTCAAATCCCACTGAAATTGTGATACAAAATTATTACAGATGTATTCTTAGTTACTCAGCAATTTAAAAATTATTTTTGCTTGATCAAACAAAAAACATCAGTATGTTTGTAGAAAGGTGTTTTATATGCCAATTTTACTTAAAGAGAAGTACCAGAGAAAACATTTGCAAGAAGAAAAAAAAACAACTCTAGACAATAACTTAAAAAAAACCTTTTGATTGTTAGCAAGAACTTGAAGAAAATAGAAGAAAGAAAGAAAAGAAAGAAAATCAAGTCAGAGAGCAATGTAGAAAGACAAGATATTTGCTCTCAAAAATTAAAAGTGAATAAAAATCATCAAAATTACAAAGGAGTAATGAAATATTTTTTGCTATTTTTTTTGGTCAAAATATAGAAACACATTATGATAATTAAAATCCTGAAGGCTATGTTTCATTCTACCTTAATGCCTTCTTCGTCATTGACTCTCCGAATCATTTTCACACACATCTCTGTAATTTTGGGAAATGTTGGTTGTTCAATGCAGATATCCCTAAGTATCTTTATGACTCTCTTTCTGACACTGATACCAGTATCCTGTGAGGAGAAAAACATTACATTCGAAAACAAATCAGACATATTAATTAATTTATGTATTATATGAATTAATATTTGAATATCACCCAATTTGACCTGAAAAATGTATTTAGCAAAGGCAGCTAAAATATTCTGGAGTGCATTTATGCAAAAGTTCAGCATAACTTGTACCACTTAATTTGCAACAATTCTAAAGGTTCTGGCTGAGTTCCCAGAACACTGAAATTCTTTCTCCATTTATACCCACCCATTTAAGAGCTCATGATGTTGCAAATGTATAATCCCACTTTATAATTCAAGAGTTTACAAGATAGATGTGATGATACTTTAGCTACTTTGTTGGAACACGCAAGATCTTTTGTAGATCTGGACTGCAATACTTAAAAAGCTTTTGGATAAAGCTTATAGATCAGATGTGTAGCGAATCTTCAGTTTTCCTAGGCTTTATCTAAGGAGTTGGATGAAGAGCTTCATTTTATATTACCCTATTCAAAATCTGTTTAATCTGAATGACAGGATGAACAGCTTTATGTATGCTCATATGCACATCTCCAAAACCCTTCACAAACATGTTTTATCATGTAACTACAGCAAATTAGTAGTATTTGACTAAAATTCTGACATGGATGCTAAAAGCTAGTGTTAACTTACAGTTAAATTAACATTGTATTTTATCTGAACATCCAGACAAAAAGCACTTTTAATACAAAAATTCTAATAAGCAGCCTTTTAAAACACTAAGACATATCACAGAAAAAAAAATAGTTTTATCATTTTTTTTTCTTTTGAACTACAAATGACAACTTTAGATTACTGTGTTGTAGATTTTTCTTCATCATCCACACTACTGAACTGCACTCAATGACTCATCTCAGACTTCAAGATGGCAAAATTCCTCATTTCACCTAATTTGTGCCTTAATAAAGGAATAAAAAGGAATTTAATCCTGGTTCTGATGCACTACAACCTTCTATGTATGTTTACCTTTTGATGTAACAAAGCCTCACTGGAAATAAAAGATGCATTTTACAAGGTTGATCTTAAAAGCACGATGCTCCCCATTAAAATAAGATATACTCTTGGGATCATCATTCCATATTATTAAATATATAAACTCAGTTGAAAACAAATTTTCCAATGCCACTTATTTTATCATAAATATCATAAGTCACTGTACCAATATTCTTTCGATCAGCATGTCATAATACTGCTCAGCAAGCTGAGGACGACAGAGCACAAATCGGCCAAGCAGCTCCACAGCTGCTTCTCGTACACTAGTGGAGTTATCCATTAACCGTCCATGAACACCTCGTTGCATATCCAGCTAAAAAGAACAAATAAAACACAGAACTCAAATAAGAAATAAAGATTTCTTTCAAGTGTGACAGAAGAACACATGTGCATGATGGATATTTCATTTTTTTTTACCCTGGCTAGAATACTGGGGTCTACAGCAACAACCTCAGACAAACACTTCATGGCTTTTGTTCGAACAGCAATTGCATTTTCACCAAGTACACGCAGAATCTAATAAAAGAACATAAACAAAGATTCATTTGCTTTGGGAAGGTAGTAAACAATGTTTAACAAGTAAAAATGCATCAGAATAACATGCAATGATTTAACTAAAATAAGAATATCTATCTACTAAAAACCTTATATCTTTTCAGACAGTAAAAAGGTGCATGCAAGTGATGTTCTGTGGCACTGAGAACTGAGCATGGATATTTACTAGGATTTGCTACATCTCTAAGGCTGATCCAAACAGGATTTACAGAGGGTCCATATGTTCACTTTAAGTCCTTTCATTTTAAACTCTACTTTTGCCATTCGATTGTGGCTTTCACCATGATTCTTTCAACAGGAGAGTTGGATTTAGGCACTATAATTTTAAGAATGGCTCTGTATGCAGACCAATATAAGTAACACAACCTAAACTAAACTAAACAACTAAATCAATACCAGAGTTCAAACATGTCACCATGAATGACAACATGTTAGTGCTCTTCTCACAGAAAAAGGAAAGAAAGCACACTGGTCAAACAACATGCACTGCAAGCAACTGACCAAGTTGGCTCATATTTTCAAATCAAATTAAGATCAAATTATCAAATGAGCATGCATCTTAAATAAACTGTTAAAAAGATTTCAACATTTTGCAATTATCCTTTTACTGTGTACATCTAAGATAATGATTTTGCTATATACATACATGGACAAATAAAATAATGTATGTACAATATGACATATGAAATGCATGCAAGAAAAAGAAAGGACTTATGTCATCAATACGGAATATGAAAGCACATGATGCTATCATGGCCTGTTAAATACCTGTGCTCAACAATGAACAGATATTGTACACTACTGCAAAAGTGTTTGGAATCAGAAACCAACTGTGTTTCACTGTACTAAGACTTCCAGCATAGTTTACCTGTGTCAAATAAATATCGAAACTCTGGGCAAATGGTCTCATAGAGGCCAAGTAGCGAACAATCAAACATGCATCTTCATAGTCCACAGTATCAGAATTAATCCTGCAACAAATCCAATATTTTAATTAGGAAATGTTTAACAAAAATTATTAAAAACAGTTAATAAAGTTAATAAAGAAATCAGTGGTGCTGAAACATACTTTAGTGTACTGAACTGAGATGGAGTAGTTTTAATGATGCTACGAAGAAATGTTTTTCGACTTTCCGCTCTATGCATGATTTGTCCTGTGGTCTCAACATCTTTTGCATGATGAGTTCTTTCAGATGAATCCTCATCCTTCTGAGATTTAATTGCTTTCTCTGTCTCCATAGTTGTATCACGGAACCACTGTGCTATATAAAACTTCCGAGAAAACTGGAGAAATACAACAGGATACACAGAAAACAAAAACAACAGATATAGACTAGTGAAATTAACAGATTTATAATGAGATTAAGTGAGTCTAATGCATCAACCATATTTTGGAAAATACAATCAACAGCATATGTTAGGGTGACAATTTAATTGAAGCACTAATATGCATGACTGAAAATCATTTTATTCAGTACATGTTGCTGAAATTATTTTTATATACACTTGACATCAGAAAGCTGAAATTTACCACTAATGATGCATCAGTTTCTGTGTTCTCATCCAAATAATCTAGCAAAGCCTTTTGCAGCTGTTGAATTTCATCTTGTCCTGAAACCTATCAGAAATAGATAGTTATAAAATAGAATATTGCACAGTGGTAATTATCATCTGAAAATCTGCATGTCCACATATAAAATGCACTGAAGTTAATGTTCTGCAATTATCAATACAACTAATAATTTTTCAATCAATTACTTCTAAACTTTATAAAGACTAAACCAAATTAGACTGTGGCTACAAAGTCTAGAAAAGATTAACAGCAGAATAAGAATGGTTTTAAAACAGACTGACTGATTTGATTAATTTTCACATTCTGTGATCTTGTGTGAAGACCCTCTGTCCCTAAGGAAAAAAGAAGGGCTGAAAGCACACATAGTAGACTGACACAAGGGTTAACCTATACAAGTCATCACTAGCTCTCTCAACAATATTAAATACTGAAATAGTGACTTCTCAGGAGAACAAGGGATAAAAGGCAAATAAGTAAAATGAAAATAAATATGAAAGACAACAGTAACAATATATAGGAAACATCAAAGAAATAAAAATAACTTATCTCTTTGCAAAAATTTTTGGTATAACTGTTTTCAGGGATAAAGCACCCATATAGAGAAAGTGCAGCAAGTATGCTCAGTCCATCTAGGAAAGAACTTACAGAGATTGTTCCCAAACAACTCTAAGGTCTAGCACTAAAGAATCACACTCTCTGAGACTCAATTAGGTTTCTACCAGTCAAAAAGCTTGAAAACAAGCATACATTTTATAAAAATGCCATCTAGTGCATAAAGTCTATCTATAGAATAGGGTAATATTAATTTTCCTGTGAAGCATTTTTAAGATGCACAAAAAGGTAAACAGTGGAGAGTTGGGCAGAAAGGAACCTGATGAGGTTCAACAGGAGCAAGTGTAGAGTCCTTCACCTGGGGAGGAATAACTGCATGCACCAGTACAGCTTGGGGCTGACCTGCTGGAGAGGAGCTCTGTGGAAAAGGACCTGGGTGTGCTGGTGGACAGCAGGCTGGCCATGAGCCAGCACTGTGCCCTTGTGGCCAGGAAGGGCAACAGTATCCTGGGGTGCATTAAAAAGAGTGTGGCCAGCAGGTCGAGGGAGGTTCTCCTCCCCCTCTACTCTGCCCTACTGATGCCACATCTGGAATACTGTGGCCAGTTCTGGGCTCCTCACTTCAAGAGGGACAGGGACCTTCTGGAGAGAGTCCAGCAGAGGGCTACAAAGATGCTGAGGGGCCTGGAGCAGCTGCCTTACGAGGAGAGGCTGAGAGAGCTGGGACTGTTCAGCCTGGAGCAGAGCAGCCTGAGAGGGGATCTGATCAATGTCTGTAAATACCTGAAATGTGGGGGCCAAATGGATGGGGCCGGGCTCTTCTCAGTAGTACCCAGTGACAGGACAAGGGGCAATGGGCACAAACTGGAACACCACAAGTTCCACACAAACTTAAGGAAAAACTTCTTTCCTGTGAGGGTGCCAGAGCCCTGGGCCAGGCTGCCCAGAGAGGGTGTGGAGTCTCCTTCTCTGGAGATGTTCAAACCCACCTGGACACTTTCCTGTGCAACCTGGTGTAGGGAACCTGCTTTGGCAGGGGGGTTGGACTGGATGATCTCCTGAGGTCACAGAATCACAGAATCACAGAATCACAGAATATTAGGGATTGGAAGGGACCTCAAAAGATCATCCAGTCCAATCCCCCTGCCGGAGCAGGAACACCCAGATGAGTTCGCACAGGAAGGCGTCCAGGCGGGTCTTGAATGTCTCCAGAGAAGGAGACTCCACAACCTCCCTGGGCAGCCTGTTCCAGGGCTCTGTTACCCTCACAGTAAAGAAGTTCTTTCTCAAATTTAAGCGGAACGTCCTGTGTTCCAGCTCACACCCATTGCCCCTTGTCCTACCATTGGATACCACTGAGAAGAGCCTGGCCCCATCCTCCTCACACTCACCATTCAAATATTTATAAACATTAATGAGGTCCCCCCTCAGCCTCCTCTTCTCCAAGCTAAAGAGGCCCAGCTCCCTCAGCCTTTCCTCATCAGGGAGATGTTCCACTCCCTTCATCATTTTGGTGGCTCTTCGCTGGACTCTCTCAAGCAGAATGGTGGGGGTCCCTTCCAACCCCCACCATTCTGGGATTCTGTATTTTTTCCAAGAGGCTATTTTATAGGAAATATGCTAATTCTGATCTCTTAAATAGTTCTAGCCTATGTAAATTAAACAATGATTTTGTCTATGAACATCAGACAATGTACTTCTCCCTATATAGGGGTTATAGTAAATAAATCAGTATCAATTAACTTGTTAATGAATCAGAAACTAACTTTCTCAACATCTACAAAACCATAAACCATCATTTTTTCCTTAGTATTATAATGAAATACTAATATATATATTATACTAACAGTCTGATACTGAAATATGCAGGTCCTTGCAATTACTGATGCTACAGCAGAAAAAAGGATTTTTTTTTCCAAAATAAAGAATTCAAAACATGTCTACAGTGCACATAATAATATGTTCAAATTGTGATTTGAAAGTCTGGCCTTCAACCAATATTAAATTCTGTGGATAATAGGCTGGAAAAAAAAAGTTGCTTGATGAACCTAACTATTTTTAAACAAGTAAAAAACCCAGAACAAATAAAAATAAACTGTGAAGCTTGCAATAAATCATATTCTATATTGATAATAAAAGTAGAGGAATAATTTCTGACTTCAACTTCTTCAGCTAGAAAACATTTTTCTTCTTTGGCAATAAAACTTCTAATTTATAACCATCTTAACTTCTGTATGAACAGCATAGATTGAGAATCTTGTCACCTCTGCAGCACATATAGCTTGCAAATATCAGCAAGTGGAAAAAGGTACAGTTACAAGTCCAGAAGATCAGCATATAAAGAGATAAACTAATGAAAAGCATGTACAAGTGTTCAAATCAACTTGACAATCTATGACAGATTTCTATGAAAGAAATCTACTGTTTATAAATGTCAAAACAGAATATTTTCTCCTAAATATAATTCTACAGTTCATGAGTCCAAACCACAGTAGACAGAGTTATAAGCATTCATCATTCATTGGGGAATATCCTGGTAATGATACCAGAGGGTAGAAGGAAATATCCAACAGAGTCTAAGTATTCATTTCAGCAGGAAAGAAAAATCTGTAGAGATATAAGTTCATTTTTGAATGTAGACAATAATTTAAGATCTTTCTGATGATGTTACAAATAATTTAAAAAGAAATCACTGTCTACCCTGACTGATGATCCTGTATACACCTTCCACAATGTACAGATGGTACTATCTACCATCACTGATGTTAAGCTTCCCAAGTAAATGAAAAAAATGCTTTTAGCACTCAATTGCCCACAGCAATTTTATTTTCCGCCTAGTTACTGCCTGATCCTGTAAAAAAAAAACAACAAAAAAAACCCACCCCAAAAAAATAGAAAAATTTGTCACTGCTCAGGTATGTATCTTTTTAGAATATCTTTCAATATTATTATATAACTTCTGGAGATAAGGAAAGAGAAAAGGATTCTTCTAAAATATTTCCCTACAAAGTCTAATGTAGAATTTTCAAAATCACTGCCAATGAAGGAGAATTATAACCCCTTCACACATAGAAGTATTAAATTATATTAAGCTATGGACATAAAGATTTGACACTATATGTAGTACAATATTCTAACTGACAAAAGTTATGAGAAGTATCAGCCTCATAAAGGAGTAGATGAATTTTGATTCTTTATTTGAATGCCTGTAAATCGCAGAAGTTTTTCCTTCAACACAAATCTGTAACAGTCATTATAAAAACCATATATAATAGATCTGAAGTCTTTTCAGGTAACTGAAAGGGAAATTAACTTGATATGACTACTCAGCTTTAGATCTAATCATGTTGAAAACAATTAGTAGTTCAGAAAGACATGTATAGCATCCATAAGAAATGTGCAAGTCCACATATTTAAAAGGACACATAAGATCTGAGATTTTCTCATCATACTATGTACTATAGAGAGCTCAAATGCATACATTGCTTTGTTAACTGCTGCCACCCTTGCAGATTTGGATACATTTTGATAGGCAGCATTAGCAGAAATGCAAATGAAAACTGTTTTTACCATTGTAATTAACCACTTAATATGATCACTAGGGAGATGGTGTGAGAAAGACATCAATTAACAAATGTAATATATTTGATTCAGAAATCTGAACAACAATGAAAACTCATTCTCCACAATGCCATTTTTTAACACATCTTTAAAATGTTCAAATTTTTAAATGGATACATCTCAATCCAGCTGGCACAAGATCTCTCACACACCTGTTTGAGGATTCTGGCTATAGACCCTTGATCCATTTTGCTAGTGACTGCATCTTTCCTGAGTCTTGCAGCTACAGTTCCAAGATAGTCAAGTGATGCAACTCTTAATGCCATTTCTGTAGATTTGTTACTGAACTGGTGAACCTAAGAAAAGCAGAATAAACTGTTATAAAAAAATATTTATTTATGCAACTGATATTCTTCTCACGAGACATTGCTGGACCTTATTAAAAATTCCACCTAGCTTCCATGCTGCATTAAATTATGCAATTTACTATTACATCACAGATGCACTCCTTACTTTACATTAATGTTTTTTCCTTTATTTGGTCTCTCTCTCTACAAATATGCTTGTTAGAGATTTTTTATAAAATAAACTGGACATCTAGTAGAGCAGATATCCTTTGCAATAGTATAGATCTTAAGTACCATAATGAAACTTCCTCATTATTCACACAAGTATAAAGAAAGCTACATTTTACCAGGAACAGGACCATAAAAATATTTTTTCCAAGAAACTGCTCAAATTACTGCGTTACTTACATTTAATATTGAAAAACAACTCTCAAAAAACATGTAAACAAAAACATTGACAATCTGTAAAATGTCACATTCCATAAGTAAATGTACTATTATTGGTAAAAGACCAAACTACGTAACGGTTTTCGGATTCTGTGCTAAAAGGAATAGTCCAGAGAAGTATTTAACATGAATAATTACAGCTATTAGTCTGACTTTATTCCAAATGAATATCTGCACTTATTAGATGCTACCCAATGGCATTTTTTAGTGTGCATGAATGTTAAAAACAGAATGTTTGTTGATGATACAAAGTTGAGAGGAGTGGCTGACACACTAGTGCTGCCATTCAGTGAGACCTGGACACACTGTGTCGTGAAATAGTAGAAGTGGACTACCATGAGAAACTGTATACATGTCCTTTACTATGTTCCGTATCAATTATCTTCTGACCTAAATTTTATTTTTTATGCATTACATAATAGTAATACGTGTAAGAAAATCCTTAAATGATGCATGTGTCAACATTCAGAAAGCATTCCTGTATTATTTTGAGCTGAAATAAACAAGTTTTCATTGTTATAAGAAATAAATTAATACTATAGTTAAAAACAATAATCTCTTACCAATAGCCTTCCTAATAAGCTAAGTAGCAACTCTGCAGCTGGCCATTCTGGTTTATTGACTGTGGAAAGAAGATCCTGAATGAAGTTCTCAAACAGTGGTCTGTAATCTTCTTCTCCTTGTTTACTGCCACACCTGTTTAAAAGAAAATGCATTTTGTAAGTAAGTGAATTTAAGAGCCATTTAAGCTTTTCTTCTGATGTAAACAGAAGTAATCCTATGTTTAACCAGAAAACCCGTTTTATGCAATTCTAAAAAAATAACCGAAATATTAGCAGAAAAATGTCTTTTATCCATTTACGGGCAAATATGTTAAACAGTTATCACTCCAAGTTGCACTGAAATTAAAGCAGCTAATTCAGGATAGTAGAATTTTATTTCTAAGTAGGTTTTTTTTTATTGTTTTGAGTTAGTTTGCATTAACTTGGATGGGCAAAGTAGGTCAAATTCTAAAGCTCAAGCTAGAGTGGGGTATTTAGGAAGTGTTGCGTCCTTAAACCTGGTCTGACTTATCTCACAGTGATAAGACATCTCAGTATTATACTCCACAAAGTTTAAAATCAGAATTTAAAAAAATCAAAAGATAACATACCTGACAGTGTTTCAGGTGGCACCCCTAACTTTAATCATACCAGAAGTATGCAGAGAGATGGCTAGATGGCTCGTAAATAACCTTTTGGCTTAACAGTAAAAATTCACACAATAAAAACCTCAGGAATTTTTTTTTTATAAATCCTTTGGTTATTCTGTTTTTTTTTTTTTTTTCCCTGTTGAGCTACTGACATTCCTAGTCTTACCTTAATGAAAGTAATTTTAGATTTTTTTATATCTTTGTCATTCTGATGACTGAAAGAATATGGTTTCACAACTCAAATATTTACTCAGCCTTCTCTTCCATGCTTCAGATGAGCAAAAGGCCCCTGATGAAAGGATTCTACATAAA
Organism: Caprimulgus europaeus; assembly: GCA_907165065.1. The sequence continues at coordinate 1,076,653 of OU015537.1, forward strand.
CTATCAGGCAGATTCTTAAATGTGTAAAGAACTCCCTGCAGAATTTCTGTTCCATAAAAAATTTTGTCCAGACAGGTAGTCCTCTGAGAGATCTATAAAGTATGTTGCTATAAGTAGCTTTATTAGTAGGTATATAGCATTGTGAAATGGTTTGGTATGTTTTACGGTGTGGCAGATTTTATTCAGAGTTGGTTTCATCAATACACTAAAGAATGCAGCAATACTTACTTCTTAAGGAAAATAGAAAGGAAGTTTTGTGCTGTTCTCATGGCTGTTTCATATGAGTTAGTAATAAGCACATCTTGATCCACCTAAAAATAACAAGATTTATTTGTCTAATATTTTAGCATACACAGAAATATGATTTCCAGATCAGTGTTTCTCATTCATAAAATAATTACAGCAGACAAAATTACAACGCTCAATTACTAGAGTACCATCATAAAATATACCTACAATCATTCCTGCAAAAAAAACTCTCTTTAAAAAAATCTTACTTTTTTGTTTGATTCCTCCTCTGAATTTGAATCTTTTTCTGTTGATGGCAAATGCACCACACACTGAATAAGCTGCAGAACTAGTGCTGTTACCATCTGAATATACATAGGCTCTCCATCAGTGTCACTGCTGTTTAACCTGTTAAGAAGAAAACACAGCATTTACACTAAGCCTAAACAAAAAAGACAAAACAAAACAAAACTTTTTGGTCCTAAATAACATCTTTCTAAAATTATTATCACAGCTAAAATCTGTTTTAGACGTTTATCTAGTCATTTGCTTCTCTCTTATGCAATGAAAGATTTGGTCTAACAAAAACAGTAGGTATTATTCTCAGGCCGAAGAGATGAACTGAAACAGCTCACAGATGAGCTATCAGAGTATCTGTGAAGTTCAGCAGCTGAAAATTCTACAGAAATATTTACTAAATCAAACACCTACATGCTAAGGCACTTACTAATAGGATTATGATGTATAATGCCATATCCTTTCCCAATACAACATAAAAAAATACATCAAACTTATCCTAATAATTTATTGCTTATATATTTAATGTATGTGAAATGTGCAGGACTTTTAAACAAGAGAAAAAAGTGACCGTGACTTGGATTGACTTCTACAAGAGTTATACCTATGGTAATCTCAGGTAGCATAACAGACTATAAACTTCAGCATGCAAGAGTGTGTTTAAGTTGGTATGACCAGTATGAATACACTCCACCTCACATTTCTCCCCTTCCAAGTGATTTAACCTGACAAACAGTATTGTGTTCACTACCCATATGTACATCAATGCCACTTAATGCTACCCTTAACAAAATGAAAATATTATAATCTCTGACATAATTGTCCCCAAATTATCAATAACAAAACAAATTGCAATTATAATCTTTATGAAGTTATCTTTGATTACTTGTACAGAGAAAATCTTTTAATATCTGTCCTAGTTTTGCTAGGATAGAGCTGATTTTCTTCTTAGTAGTTAGAATAGTTGTGTTTTAGTGTCAATGTAGGATTTGTTATGAGAGGAATGTTGATAAAGTACTAATGTTGTGAGTTGCTGCTGGAGCTCAAGGCCACCGTGTTTGGCCGTTCACAGCTGCATTAGGACTGGGAGGGAGAAGCGCAGTGAATAGCAAAGCCCAAACTGGCATTGGGATGTGCCCATGAGATATTCCAGATCACATCCCGTCATGTCAGTACATTAACCAGGGCTGACTGGAAGACAGGGGTATTCTCTCGGGGATCGCTCGGGCTCACTCTTCCAGGGTTTCAGTTTCAGGACTGTCTCGGCTCCGGGATCGCTGGCTGGCACAGGCCGGGCATCGGTCAGCGGGCGGTGAGCAATTGCACTGTGCATCACTCATTTGGATATTCTGCTATTACTGTTGTTATCATTATTATTTTATTTTAATTATTAAATTGTTTTTATCTCAACCCGTGAGTTTTCTTATTTTTACCCTTCCAGTTCTCTCCCCTACTCCTGGCGGGGAAGGGGGAGTGAGAGAGCAGGCTGTGTTTGGATGTAAGTCAAAAGAGTAAAACCACCACAATATCAAATTTTAGGTAAGCTGTACCCATCATGACTGTAGCCACAGACAGGGAATGTCCTTCAGCAGATCAGAGATAGGACTCTTAGAGATAAACAGTGCAGTCATTGTGGTAGTGAGATGATAGTGACTTCCTTCTAGGTAAAGGTTGTAATTCAAATAAGTTATCTACCATTTATGCTCCTATGCCTACCACCTTCCTATTTGCTAGATTTCTCTGATGTCTGTAACCAAAACAATAGGAAATACGAGGAACAAGCACTCATGTTAACATTAAGGTTTCTGAATTTAACTTCAGAGTTTCAGTTAATTTCTTTTCCTGGATACTTCCTGTTCATCCACCTTGGATCAGATAACCTACTTCATTGACAATTTATCTTTCTCAGGGGAAAAGATGCATGCAAGCAAGGAATAAAATCAACAAAAAATGGTTTAGAATCATTTAAAGCGTCCAACCTCAAGTTTAACTGAAATTTAGTTCAGGTCAGATTCTTTCTCATATTGAACCTGAACCTATACTATTATTCAGAAGATGCACAGAAATCCAGCTGAAGCACTTAAAAGACAGTTAAAGTTAACTGAGTAGTCACTAAATTAAACTAATTCAAAGGAGTATTAGATTGATTTCCTAGAATGAGTGCTCTGAGTGTGTCCTCAAAGAAATTCAGTCAGAATTTTCCTATTAAGCTTTAGCAATGAAGAAATTAAATAAAATCCATACAAACAGAACTAAAGAAGGGCAACAAAGCTGGGGAAGGGTCTGGAGCACAAGCCTTATGAGGAGTGGCTGAGGGAGCTGGGGTTGTTTAGTCCGGAGAAAAGGGGAGACCTTATTTCTCTCTACAGCTACCTGAAAGGAGGGTGTAGCGAGGTGGGTGTTGGTCTCTTCTCCCAAGTAACAAGCAACAGGACAAGAAGGAATGGCCTCAAGTTGCACCAGGGGAGGTTTAGATTGGACATTAGGAAAAATTTCTTCATCGAAAGGATTGTCAAGTATTGGAACAGGCTGCCCAGGGAAGTGGTTGAGTCACCTTTATTGGAGGTATTTGAAAGACATGTAGAGATGGTGCTTAGGGACATGGTTTAGAGGTGGAATTGACAATGTTAGGTTTATGGTTGGACTCAATGATCTTAAAGGTCTTTTCCAACCTAAATGATTCTATGATTCTGTGATTCTGAGAATTTTCCAACAAAAAACCTTTGAATGCACACTGCACATTACACACTTTTGCATCCTTAGTGAGACAAATAAAAAGATATTTCAATTATTTTTGTAAGCAGCCATAAATATGATGGCATAAGAAACAGTGATTATTACAAAATACATTTCTCAGACAATTCTGCTCTCACTGTAGAGGTTTTGAAATATCAATGTCTAACAAAGTGCAGCTTGTGGAGTTACAGATTTTGTTGTTAAGAAGCTGTTACTGAAGTCTAAAATCGTACATCTATAAAACTGTAAATGCTACTGTCTACAAATTATCAATCTATTTCAGAAATTACCTGAAGTTTCTCAAACTCCTCTTGCTAGTTGGTAGTCTTGCAAGGGAAGTGAAAATTTCTTCTAGTATTAACTGTCTATGCTTTTCATACCTGGAGAACACCTATTTAACAGTTATAGGATTGTTAAAAAATTATTTATTGTTACATACAATATCACTTGTTAAATAGATTGCTTAAAATTATATATAGAAACATACACTTTACATTACATTTAAATAAATTATATTTAATGCATATCTTGTTTTTAATGCATTGCTTTATTTTTTCAAAGCAAGCATTTGAAACTGCAGTTTACCTGAAATATTTTTTTATCTGCTCCATTAATTTTTCACATAGCCACTTCTTCTGAGGAAAAGGACTTATTCCATTATATAGAAGTATCCTACTAGTTCTATAGCTTATTCCATTGCATAAATTCAAATCTTAACAAAGGAAATAAGGCAAGATTTCTTAAGACAAGAGAGGACAGGTAAGACAAAGAGGTTTGTGTTTACACTTTAAACGACCTAACCAAAATTAAGTAAATTCCTTAGCTTAAGTAGGCTATTTCTTCCTATAGAGTACTCTGCAAATAGGAGCAGCTCAGGTAGATTTAGTATTGTTCCTAGATTATGATATCAAACTGTAAAAACATACAAGAATAAAATTCTAAAAAATACAGCCTATGTAAATATCCTAATAACTCTCAGAAGTACAGGAACATGAAACTGCAAATTAAAAATTACTTACTGCAGTCACTAATTTGATGGCACATAACTGTAGTTCACTGACATTTTCTACAAAGAAAGGTGTTATTCCCATAGATGATACCTATCAACAGAAATAAGTTATTGTAATTATATTTGACTAACAAACTGATATTTATGCAGTTTCACAAGTAGTTTATTTATTCAGCAGGTAAGTTATTCAACATGTATTACTTCATAGTATTTGCAAATAAAGTTACTAAAGGATATTTGAATACAATCAGGTTAAACTTTTCTTAAGTGTACAATAAAAGCCATTAAGGTTTGAACATTAAATGCTCTTCTGCAGATTACATACTACACAATAAACTAGTCACTGATGATAATAATTCAAAAGTTTGTATTGTTTTCATACTTCATGTCATTGAGACAATCACACATTGCAGTCTCTCTGGGAGAAGAAAAAAAACATTCTCAGACAGAAATTCATCTGATAAAACTTACCTGAAGAATAGTTGTATCAGTAAGAAGTTGTATCTCTAGTAACTCTGACAAACTGCTGACAATGTCACAAACTTTGTTATACAACATCACTATAACTCTTTGCTTGTGGGTGGAACACTTGGCACGTTTTGCTTTTGAACTTAAAATGCCACCTAGAAAATAAAAAAATGTCTTTATTAATTCTTTAAATGTTTTACATCAAATATTAGAAAGATTATAATCTTCCTCAAAAACTGTCCCCAAAACAACTCCATGACTACAGGTTTGTAAATGCAATTGCTTACAGAAGAAAAACTATTTAGTAGAATCATCGGGAAAGCAAAAAATTAATATTTTCATAATTACTCTGAATTCTGGATCCAAGATTTTTAAAACAGATTTTGGACATCCACATCTGAAGGTATGTATATGACAACAAAGTGCTAAATGCAAAACATTTAGCATACTAACCACCATGAGGATCCACTCTATACACGGGATCATATTGAGGATAGAGAGTGTTCTGCAAATGAAATTTTGTGTATTGAATAACTCTTTCTATTACATCCTCAATATATACAGCTTTAGGCATATTTGGTGATGTCATAATATTGATAGCAGTAAGACAAGCATCAGCAGATTTTGTCACTCTCTCCATAATAAGATCTCTCCATAATCTCTCCTCATCTTCAGTGTCATTGTTCTGTAATAGGCAAGAGAAAACAAGATAGTGTGAACAAGAAGTCAAATTTTTATCCTTACCAAGTAAAAGATAACATTATTTTAATATACTTACATGCACACACATATAAAATGTTGTGTTTCCTTTATGATACAAAAATAGTTTGCTTTAGAAATCAACTAATGCTTGTTTTACTAGCAACAGGTTTGTAACTCTAAGTTACAGGTCTTCAATATCTCACTGTATTCTTCTGGTAAAACACAAAGAAGCTTTCTGTGTATCATCAGGAAGCACTATGAAGGAAGATTGCCACATTCTCCTCTTAAGAATATGTGCCTTAATCATAATCTAAACCCACTCATCTAGTGTTTTATTCAGTGGCCTATGCACACTGGTTGCTTCTTTGATCAGTCTAATTTTTGCCACTAGAGGGAATTCTTACACAAAAAGACTGTTAAATCACACATAACTCATGAGAATACAACTTTCTCCACAGACAGACTCATCTATTATCAATGTGGTTTAAAAAATGTCTTATCAAATATGACCATTTATATTTAGCACAGGAGATAGAATCTCTGTACTTACTTGTTGTTATAAACAAACATACATGAGGTTAATTATGACCACCCAGCACTACTGAAATATTGTAATAATGTTATTAATAGCAAAAAGCAGGTGGAATTTTTAATAACTTCTCTGGTACAGATACAGCCTACAGAGAAAAAGAATCTTTCCTGTCTGTATAACAGCACAGTTCAACACTATTGGCTTTCCTTGTAAAAATAAGTGGTCGGTGAAACCATATCAACTTTTCCCTTTGGGGTAAGAGAATCTAAAAATATCACAATGCGTTATATATATGAGATATATATATATATATATATATTTGAAAAATCAACAGAAATCTGCAAAGCAGGAGATCCCTGTAAATTTCTTGCATAGAATGGCTTTAAATTGTCCTTACACAAAGGAGGCTTAAAAAAACAACAAAAAAATCCACAAAAAATGACAAAACAAAAACCCAAGTAGTTTTAAATCCTTTTTTTTTTTAACCCATTAATCTTAGAAATAAAAAGAATCTGCAAGTGCAATCTGATTAAAATGCTTAGGTACAAATCATGTGTCTCTGGTTCTCATTTTCAAGTTTAAATTCTTCCTTTCCAATATACATAATTACTCTCTATTTCTATAGATCAAGGCTTTTTTCCATAACATTCAAGAACTCTATTATTGCTAGAATAGTTTTGACTAGAAAGTGTAGAAAGAAATAAATACATACATAAAATATGTAATATCACATTTCAGCCTCATAAAAAACTCCAAATCCCCATGTAGTTTTAGATATATCAGAAAAAAAAACCCTAAAATCTTAAACTTCTTGTTAATTTTGTTCACATTGATAACTTCAACTTTGCAGCATAAGAGCAGACCTAAATAATGCACTTCCTTAGTTCTTAATGCTCAGGAGAATATGCTCTACATAAAAGCTGTAATACTTCTGTTGTGTAAGGGATGTTTTATGGACATGTAGAAAAGTAGCAAAGAAATGTCCAATGGTGCAAGTTGCACCAGTTACCATGAATATTTCAGGATGAAACTATAATATTTAAAATTAAGTCAAAAGATGACTCAATTGCTCCCAATACATTTGTTAGTTATCAGTACAATAGTAAAACATGTTTAGTACTGAAAGAATATAATCAATTTAATTTTTCTTCAAATCTTAAAATTTGGCAATCTCTTAATCACATACATATTAAATCAGAAATTCCTTTCACACACACACAGAGTATTTGAAACTATCACTCTATGGGACTCAAGTGAAGAAAACCCTATTCTACACAATGGTGTGAAACAATGTAATTTGAAACTCACATGGTTAAGTAATGTAGAAAGCTTTGATCCATCTTGAATATTCTTTTCCAAAATATTGAGGACTTTTACTGTTTTATCTGTTGAGAGCTAAAACAAGAAACAAAACACATCAAATAACTGTAGGAACATAAAGGCTTCCAAATTGCTGACAAAAATGTCCATGGATGAAGAATAGAACATGCTACGTAATCTGACAAACTTAAATTGTAAGTAACCTGAGGTAAGGATTGGATCTTGACTTGTCTGGTTTCTGACACAGTATGATTGAGGATGCTAATAATACATTTAAACTAGTGAAATAAGTTCTAAGGATGCAATCAAACTGCATTTTCAACCAGCAAAATCCATAGAAATGTATTTAAAACTGCATATCTGTAATTAATGTTGCATAGTTATACACCTTTGCTTCTAGAAACAGAAATTTACCAAATCCAAGTATCAATAACAAATTCTAACTGACCATATAGAGCTTTATTAAGAGAAAATCCAAATTCTATGGACAAGAAGAAATAAAATTCCCTGATACTTGAGTGCTAATAAAAAGGAAACGTATTCTTAATAACTGTGTTAACTTTGAAAAACTAGCATGTTGAAAAAAAGTAACTCAAACTCACTTACTGATATTCTATAGAATTATGATTAAATAATCTGTAGAATATGCTAAACTCCAGGGAATCAGTTTAATTCATCCAGATACTATTAATGCTCACCTTTAGAAGCAACAAAATTCTGGATTTATGTATACATGTATGAATGTATGTGAAAAAAACAGAGGTTAAGGGTGAGAACTATGAGGAAAAAGAAACACTCAGGCTGATAACACACTACAAAAGAAGGTAGGGAGATGGAAGAAAAGGCCAGGAAGAATATCTAAATCTTGGATTAAAGAAAACCCTTCAGAGTGACTTGTATAATAAGTGGCTTCACAGACACTTCATAAACATAATAAGTCGTCATGAGCAGGCAGAGTAAGAATTTAATTCAAGACTGCCCAAAGCCAAGAGTTCTAAGATAAAGAAAGCAAGAGAGGTTTGATAACAACAGTTTGTGCCAACAGAAAGTTCCCTTGAACTGAAGTCAGGAACAGTATGGCAAAGAAACCACAATATGCAGTCTACAGAAAATTAAGCTTATTATCACCTTGGGCAATTCTTCTAAGTTTGAAAGGGCTCTTTGGAGAGAGGAAGGAAGTAGGCAATTCAGTGTGATGCTGGCTGGACATCATACATTTACATTGCACCAATGGCATGTATCAGAAAGGGTGTACTTTTTTACTTTGTCAGCAGGTTCTGTTTTACTGTAGTTGCTCAACACCAGCTGCAAGGAGCAAAGCCTATAGGATGATGTGCTTTTGTGAAAGTAGATTAATTATTTTAGATTTTACTGCTCAGGCATGTGTTACCTATTGGCATATAGTGCTCTGAGTCAGCGCTACCACAGAGAAGGACCATTCAACAAAAATGTCTCAGTTTCAGAGAAAGTAACAGTTAAGATGTGGTAACTTTTAAAGCACTTCAGCTAAGTTAGCAGAAGCACAACTGTTCACAGTATCTGTCACATGCACATCTGAAGAGGGTGAAATGTTACAGGGCATACAAGTTTTTGTATGTTTAACAAAATTAAATGTTCAAAAAGATTTAATTACTATGAAGTAGTACCTTGTCCATAATGCCCATTGCCTTGATTTTTGCAGATTCACTACCCAACTCACTAAGCTGATGCTTTCCCAGTAGCAATTCCTGTGGAATCTCATCATCATCACCTTTAAAAAAAAAAAATTAACAATCATATTTCTAATAAGACTTCAAGGAAAACAGTATTTTACAGACAATATGAAAAAGCCAACTGAAGAAAAAGAAATTATTTTCCAAATAGCTGGCATCTAATAGTTCCATCTAATGAAGACTGATGATTACAACTTTCAGTTGTGTTAAAATGACTACTTGTTAACTATGACTGAAAGTCATAAATTAAACATATTTTTAATACAACAAAATCCATTTATTGCAGCTTTTGTGCCATCACCCTCATTTCAGTAAAACAAGTCTTAAATGACTGTAGTCCTAATTCTAAAGTTCAAATCTGGGGAAGGGCGGGCAATAGATGAAAAATACACAGGAAATTAAGTACTTTGGGATACACTGCATCTTAATCACATTTACCCTTACAAAAAAAATCAAGATGTAAAAAGACATATAGAAAGAACCAATTACTTCACTTTTTAATCCAAGGTTTATACCATTGCTGCAGTGATTTGTTTACTATGCTCCTCCTCTTGTTCTAATCTTGTGACAAAGATGGTAAGAAAAAAATTAACGAATACTCCATTATCCATTTCAATAGAAAGTCATCTTGGTCAACCTGAACTACTTCATCAGACACTTATGCTAAACTGGCTTATTTTCCACTGAAATGGATAAAGAGCATATAGTGATTCAGTGCCTCACCCATAACCACATAAGCACTCTGCTGCTGAATTGAATAATCAAATTCTGTTGGGCCAAAGGCCACAACAGATGCAAAATTATGTGCCTCAGACATTACTGGCAAGAGAACCATCTTACGCTAGTATTGTTTACAAAGATATGTTTGACAGAAGATAACACTGTAATGACATCCCAAAGAGGTTTCCTTTCCACTTCAGGGGACTATAATTTGTCTCATTGTGATTTGTGTCCCTTTTGGATTCTGCAGGGAGGAAGAAGGAAGATTTTCTTCCTGCAGCAGCAAGTGAAACTGGAAAGGTAAAGGCCTCCACTCAAGGAAGAAGCCATATAAATGCAGTATACCATAGCATGTATCACAGGCAATTAAATCACAAAGAAAGAAGTTTGAAAATAATGAGAAGCAAATTTTTTTGTTTCTTGTGTTTCTAATTAGGGGAAGCATTTTGAAAATTTCTGGCATATTACCAAAAGCTGTAAAATCCATGTCTTCTAAATTTTCCAAAATATTCTCTATTGAAGCAGTAAATCTTTTGAAAGTCGAAGAATCCATCATTTCTGGTGAAAAAAGAAATGTATCTATAATTATTTTAAATACAAAACAGAAAATACAAACTGTAGAAAATAAATCTTCTGAAATTACCTTCAGGTGTTAGTTTAGGTTCATAAGCTTTCCTCTTCTTTTGTTTTTCTTTTTTCTTTATTTTTCTAGCCACTAATTAAGAGAATAAAGAATTGTTTACATTTCTTATGCTTATATTCAATACTGTATGTAAAGATGTTTATTTTAAAATGTTTAGATATCCTTTAAAAATGCACTAATATTATGGAAGAAAATAAAATTTTAAAAATCAGTTACCCTCAGTGAGGCTAGAAGGAGGAGAATATTCATCCATATCAGAGTCATTGGGACTGCGATTACGGTAACGGCCACTACCAGAAGTCCTCCTTCCTTCATTATAATAACCACTTCTCCTGTGGTCACCAGAACTTCTTCTGTCATGTTCTTCATACTCCCAAGCTTCATCTCTATCCTTTTTATGTCTTTTACGAGAAGCTAGAAATGAAATGCATTTTCCTTATAAGTACAAAAATTCTACTTTTAATAGCTCAAAATTATACATGTGCAAGTTAAACACTATCATACAGACGTTCTGTAAAACAAGTGAACACTCTAAAACCATCATATAAAATTCTATTATGGCATTATTCTAACAATTTCTTTGGAACTACATGAAAACTTCCTGAAACTGTCAGACATGAGCAAACATTTTTGAATACAAATTTGCAGGGCATTTGTCCTTTTAAACAAAGTAAAGAAAGTAGATCAAATCAAAATAAGTTTCATCCTTTTATAAGAAAACATTGAGATAATTTCTTCAGTTATCTAAATTGTGACTACTACTAGATGTCCACATTCCAATTCACTGATTGCTTTGCCCATCTAACACAGTAAGTTCCAATGAGGCTTGGCAACGTAGTTGCTTAAAGATACTCTGTTTTGCCAAGACAACTAAAATTTTATGTTGATATATATTGCAGGAAATTCAGTGTGAAAGAGAAAGATGGAGTCACAATTCCTGGCCAAGTAGTGAGTATATACCATAGAAGGTTATTATAAGCAGTTTTCAGTCAGGACCAAAAAGCCCCTCAGAACTGAATGCTGAAAAACTGGGATAGCTATTCTAGACCGAAATAGAGACTTGGTGGAAATAAAGCTTGTGTGTGGGGGGGGTGGGGGTGGAATGGAGAGTTCTCTGTTGTTTTCAAAGACAGTCTTGAAGGGGATAGAGTGCTAAGATGCAATAGAAAAAGGATATGGAGGAGGAGGTAATTTCATTCATGCAATCAGCCAACTCTCCATTATCTAAGGTAATAGGATAACTGGGCTAGCAAAGATGTGTAACACAGACTGTGCTGTGAAGATCAAAACAGCTCCAAAGCATTACATTCTAGACTAGCAGAGCTTATTATTCTTGTGAACTTGCATATAACAGCCCTGACATCTGTGTGTCTCTACCAAAGTCTCCTAAAGTTTAGAGAGGTATGACTGTATATAGGGTTGTTTCTGAGCAAAATGGCTCCACGCATTCATACAGAACTGGAACAGAACAGAAAAGTTCTTTCCATAACCCCAGTTTATTGAGCAGCATAGGAAACATACCAGGATATAGTCACACCTGGTATAGTACCAGGATATAGTCAATAGTCAGCCCAGGCTCAGAACTAATAAAAACAACATTGGACCTGTGGTGATATTAATGCTCTGCACTGCACCCTAGAGGGCTCCCACTTCTGAAAACATAGAACAAAACTTCTGCACAGAGGTGGTCCAAGCATTTAAGGTATCAACTTAGTTCCTGATTTGATCTGTTCTACTTATGGATCAGACTTGCTTCTGAAGGCAGTACAGTCATGTTCATAGAATCACAGAATCATAGAATGGTTTAGATTGGAAGGGACCTTTGATGTCCCTGCAGTGAGCAGGGACATCTTCAACTAGATCAGGTTGCTCAGAGCCCCATCCAGCCTGACCCTGAATGTTTCCAGAGATGGGACATCTCTCAAATCTCTGGGCAAACTGGGCCAGTGTTTTACCACCATCATCATAAAAATTTTCTTCCTTATATCTAGTCTAAATCTCCTCTCTTTTAGTTTAAAACCATTATCCCTTGTCTTACTGCTAAAGTCTGTGCTAAAAAGTCTGTTCCTATCTTTCTTATAGGCCCACTTCAAGTATTGAAAGGTGCAATAAAGTCTCCCCGGAGCCTTCTCTTCTCCAGGCTGAACAGCCCAAATTCTCTCAGTCCTTCTTCATAGGAGAGGTGCTCCAGCCCTCGGATCACTTTTGTGGCCCTTCTCCAGAACCACTCCAACAGGTTTGTGTCTTTCTTGTGCTGAGGGCTCCAGAACTGGACGCAGTACTCCAGGTGGGGTCTCATCAGAGCAGAGGGGCAGAATCACCTCCCTCGACCTGCTGGCCACACTTCTCTTGATGCAGCCCAGGATACGGTTAGCCTTCTGGGCTGCAAGCACACATTGCTGGCTCATGTCCAGATCTTCATCCACCAATACCCTCAAGTCATTCTCTTTGGGCTGCTCTCAATGCCTTCATCCCCCAGCCTGTACTGATACCAGGGATTGCCCTGACCCAGGTGCAGGACCTTGCACTTGGCCTTCTTGAACCTCATGAGGTTCACATGGGCCCACTTCTCGAGCTTGTCCAGGTCCCTCTGGATGGCATTCTGTCCCTCAGATGTGTCAACCGCACCACTCAGCTTGGTGTCATCTGCAAACTTGCTGAGGGTGCACTCAATCCTGCTGTCTGTGTCATTGATGAAGATATTAAAGAGTACTGGTCCCAATACAGAACCCTGAGGGACACTACTTGTCACCAATCAGACATGCTGTTGACCACTACCCCTTAGATGCAACCATTCGGCCAGTTCCTCATCCACCAAATAGTCCATCCATCAAATCCATATCTCTCCAACTTAGAGAGAAGGATGTTGTGGGGGACTGTGTCAAAGGCCTTACAGAAGTCCAGATAGATGACATTGCCCACTGATGTAGTCACCCCATCATAGAAGGCTACTAGGTTGGTCAGGCAGGACTTGCCCTTAGTAAAGCTATGCTGGCTGTCTTGAATCACCTCCATGTCTTCCATGTACCTTAGCAGAGCTTCTGGGAGGATTTGCTCCATGATCTTCCCAGGCACAGAGGTGAGGCTGACAGGTCAGTAGTTCCCAGGGTGCTCCTTTCTACCCTTGTTAAAAATGAGTGCAATGTTTCCCTTTTTCCAGTCACCAGGGACTTCACCTGACTGCCATGACTTTTCAAATGTCATGGAGAATGGCTTGGCAACTACATCAACCAATTCCCTCAGGACTCTGGGATGCATCTTGTCAGGTCCCATAGACTTATGTATATTCAAGTTCCTCAGGTGGTCACGAACCTGATCTTCTCTTACAGCAGGGGGGATTTTGCTCTCCTAGTCCCTGCCCTGCAGTCCATTCAGTGAAGTCTAAGGCAAAAAAGTTGAGTACCTCAACCTTCTCCTCATCCGTTGTTACCAATTTGCCAGTCTTGCTCATCAGGTGGGGCATGCTTTCCTTGACCTTCCTTTTCTGGTTGACACACCTGTAGAAGCCCTTCTTGTTATTCTTTGCATTCCTTGCCAAGTTCAGCTCCAGCTACGCATTGGCCTTCCTGACCCCATCTCTACACAACCAGGCAACATCTCTATACACTTCCCAGGATACCTGTCCCTGCTTCCCCTGCCTGTGCATTTCCTTCTTGCCCTTTAGTTTGACCAGCAGGTCTTGACTCAGCCATGCCAGTCTCTTGCTTTTCTTGCCTGATGTCTTGCACTGTGGGTGGGAATGAGAGCTCCTGTGCTGTATGGAAAGCATCCTTAAAGATCAGCCAGCTCTGTTGTGTTGCCTTGTCTCTGAGGGCAGTTTCCTAGGGGGTCCTACACAGTTTACAAATAATCAGTATTAAATTAAGCTCTGTAGGATGAATTCTGACTCCAGCTACATCTCCATGAAAAAGTAACTTGCAATATTGCTTTCCGGTAGAAATTTAAATTGAGCAGTTCATTGATGCTGCATGACAAAATAGAATATGTTACAGTTGTGCTGGTTCTGCAAGGCAAATAAGATGAACATGGGAACAGCTATTCACAATCAGTCATTTCTCTACAAAGTTTATTTTGAAGTAGATAAAATTGACTAAAAATGTAAGTATTAATAATATTTCAAGAGTTATTGTTAATTTTATACACAAAGACTACCCAGAATATGAACACCCAATTTCCTTCTGAATTCTGCCAAACATTTATGCAGTAATACATTTAGCACTTATTGTATGAGAATGATTTAATAAATTAATTTCTCATCATTTAATTGAACAGAATGCCCCTTCTTCATGAGATACTCAAATTTATCTTCTTATATAACGATCACTATTTCATATTTTTAAAGTTCAATTTTAGACAACCAAAAGAATTCTGAAATACATGTTTGTAACAGTACAAATCTATTCAGTGTACTTGTTGCAAATCTTTCATTCTCTTGATCATTTTGTCTCTTATTTTAACTTAGTTCAGTTCTACAGTATACTTTGAGAAACAGTATAATTTATTTTTAAACCAAATGTCCTCAATTAATTGTTTAGAATGATGGTCAGATCTCTTGAGTGGATACAGTGAGCCTAGAATCCCTTAAAGCATATAATTACTTTGAAAGTTTTCCTTAATTTGCTTTACTTTGCATTTAAGAATTCCAACAGCCACTGTGGCTAATAGGTAGATTAAGATCTCTCTGAAATTCCTGACAATCCTCTTCCATTCCCAATCAACTTAAATCATTTTGCTTTACTTACTCTTTTTTTAATTCACTGTTCCAGATTATTAACATCATAAACAGGTGAAATGATACAGTAAACAGAGAATATAGAATCCTGAATGAAGCAAATAATCTGTTTACAAATTACTTCAAGATCTCATACTCATGGTCAAAATAGCATTATTCAGTTCTATTTTAAATAAAAAAAAATAAAAGGACATTCTTTGCTTCTTTGATAAAGATCAGAGGTATCGCTATTATAATTTTTATGTATATGTGTGCATACACATTGCATATCTGTTGGATGAGAACTTGAAACATAATAAAAAAGCAGGACAAAAATCCTTCTTTTTTAGACCCTAAGAAAGACTAAGAAGCAAAATGTTATGTTTTACAAAAGTTCAGTAAGATGTTTAGATAAGTAGAGGTGGAAAGAGCCTAAACTTGGAAAATAATCATTATAAGCAAGATGCCTTCTCAGGTTAACAGCAATAGGAACTTCTCCTGTAGCCCTGCATAGGTAACACAGCTAAGATGTTACTCAAACTGAACTGATTTACTCCATTTTAATGGAATTTCTTTTCAGCGTTGGTTAACTGAACTACCACAGACACTAACTACACTCTTGTTTGCAAGTAGGATAGCCCTTCCTTACATAGAGCCATATAACAATTTTTTGGCACTTATGAACTTTACCTGATTGCACAGCAAAATTTAACTACAAGTTTCCTCTCTTCCTTTGAAATCACTTAATTCAAAAATAGTATCATCAGCAAATGCTATTTTGAGAAACCATCGGCAATATTTTTTTTAATCTGATTGGCTAAAAATGTTTCATTGCACAACTAAAAAGAAAATCTAGGCAGTGGCTTCCTATAAGGTAATTAGGGAAAGAAATTTAAGAACTAGCTGTTTTTAATCTCTAGTGATAAATTAAAAACAAGTGATTTTTCTAATAAAAGAAAAAAGAGTTCTTGGACAAGTAGTTGGACAGCAAATTTGTTTTCATATGTTTTAGGGTAGTCAACAAAAAAAAAGTATATTTTTGTATAAGCAAAATATTAGCCTTCTTTAGGAGTAGGAACAGAATGATGTACTACTTACATTCAAAAGCTTCTTCACTGTCATTGTCTTCATCGGAACTGATTTCAGCATATTTTGGTTTCTCATTAACTGTGCTGCGTTTGCGCTTGTTCATTTTCACACGTTCACAAAGTGGCATGGTGGATTCAATTTCTGCCAGGAGCTCAGGAGGCAACTCCTTTAACACTGACTGATCTATGCTACCTATTAATGGAGAGCAAGAAGAGTAAATGTGAACCTGAAGGTAATAATAAAGGCCCAACACTACACTCCTTTCTCAGGAACTGCTTACAATATATCCACTAATAAATAATATCACAGTTAGATATACTTGGATGTATTTGACAGTCCTTTCTAAAGTTGCATTTTATGTTCCTGCTGCAATTAGAAATTAACATAATAAATTGCATACACATCCTCTTCCAATAAAATATTTTGTCAGGCATTAACAAATTCAAATTGCTGAATTTCCTTTGTAAAGAGACATCCTTGCTCTACTTCCACAAAATTTAGTCTTATTTTGGTTCATCTTCTGAATTCAACGGGTTTTCTAACAATGTATGTAAATTAAGGATTCATTATGCCTCATAAACAGTTATGTTTATTCTCATTCATGTTATTTAGTGTACACAAGACAGTAATTTCCCTTTCCCAATAGGTAGAGACAATCTGTGGCAGAATCTCTGGGGTCTTATCCCTAAATACAGACCAAATCATTGACATCTCAACCTCTGACTCAGATTTTTTTATACCTCCTTCTAGTAGTTTTATAATGCAACACAAATTTTTGCTTGACTTTGTTACAAAGCATAGTTGAAAGATTTTTATTTAATATAGACAAACAGCAAACTGGATCACATCAGGTTTCTTTTTCACAGAGGTAAATAGTTAGACATCATCACACAATCCTCATCACATTTTGAAACTATGATTAGGCCCATATGCAGTCAGTATGAAGGAGATTTACAGGCAAAATATTTTACAAGTGACACAAGGAAACCAAATTAATTCAAAAGTATTTATTGGGGTTTTGAATATTTGATGTCTTCATTTATCAAAGAACCTATTGCACAGATTTTAAGATTATTGGACTAAATTGTTAATCTTTTTCCAACAACAGAACAAATGCCTTTGTCATAAGTGCCTCTCTCTCCTTCCCAAGGTATACTATATTATTTAGATAAAAAGGAAATTACCTGCCAATTGCTATACACATACAAAACCACACAAAAATCCTCCAAGAAATCATCTTCTGGATGATAACTCACTTTTTAATTGCATTCACTATATCACTAACATAATTTTCTAAAATTTATTTTCATTTTTACACTAATATTTCATCTTCTAATCCAAGTTTAGTCTTCTACCGTCCCCCTTTAAACAATTTTAACTGGAATTAGAAGAGCCTTAATATGAGAAAATAGTTTCCAGCAACATTTTTTTTAAAAAGAGTCTCATATATTAGTGGTTTCACATATCTCTATATTCATAAAAATTTTCTATAACCAATGAAACTAATGATCAGAAAATTATTTTTTATAGTTCTCAGGTATGTTTGGCAAGTCATCTCATTTAAGTGTATTTTTAAAAAAGATTTAACTTAAAATATTGGGTTTTTCAAACTGAGATAGGGAAATAGCTATAAAGTAAAACTGATAGCAAAAGTTGTTCCTGCTTTCCCCATGCTATGGTCACTTTTATTTATTTGCTTTAAGTTGCCATCCTTTGATAATCACCATCTGCCAAAGTTACCTAAATTCTCAATATTGCTTTCAAAAATGCTAGAAAACATTTCACAGTGTGGTTTACTATGGTGCTGTGAAATGATTATTCTTTGTGGGCTGGGCACTTGATTGAAGATAGAAAGAAGTATGACAGCACAGACAGATCAGTTCCTCTGTGTGTACCACCAGCTGACTGGATGACAGCCAGGTCTAATCTGGATGCTGCATAGCCAAGTCTGAGCAGTGGTGTCCCCATGCTAATACTCCATGTCTAAATGTAAGAGTTAGCTTACATTCAGCCCCAGACTAGAGGAAAATTTGCACACACATGTTTTAAGACAATTTCCACAGGTGAAATCGCTAAAGAGCCTCAGATCAGGTTTTTTTTTAACACACATTCTCAGTTTCATGCACTATTGGTAATTTCATTGAAATCAGCAGGACAACATACAGAACATAAAGCCTACAGCAAATTTGGCCAAGGACATTGCAAAAACAGCTGCAAGTAAAGGAACAAAAGTTTCATTAAGATTCATACAAATGCTCAAAAGCTAGATAGGCTGGATGCACTTATACTAACAGGAGTATTTTCTACAAATATATCTTTAAGCCTCTCCTAGTCTACAGTGAAAAGTAAATTTAAAAATAGAATAACTAGTAAGACATTGCTTGGAGAGGAAATCAGAAAAGGAAACAAATCAGTAATGGATTGTATACCTAGCTTGGCAAGAGTTCCATGACCAAATTCTAATTCAATTCCATTTCAAACTCAATTTCAAAACTATGCCTGAATGTTTCATGATGTAGTTTTAAGACTGTGAACCCTCTATTGAGCCCCTTGCCCTCTTTTGACTACATCCATGAAGGGATAACTCCTGAACTCTGCTCACACACATGCCTGGAAGAAGGTGGGAGATTAAGATCCCCTCACCACTGCCCAACAGACTGTGCCCACAAGATTCTCTGTTGCAATGGATTTGGTGGGAGGGAGAGAAGCAGTGTCAGAAAAAAGTATGTCCTATATAATTGCATAGAACCTGCTTGAATGAACACATCTTTCAAAATATTTTTTCCTCATCTACTCCAATAATGGCACAAAGGGAAGGTTCTCAGCCTTGGGCTAAACAAAAGGAGAGGTTCAGGCTCCCTTTTTATATTCCAGTCCTTAGCTCTGGCCTTGAGAAATGAGACCCAGGCAGGTTGCTGGGTCACAGAAGAATCTGGACACAGCAACTGAATAATTCCATGATGTAGAGGTCATCATTGCCCATGGATAATCCTTCAAAAAGGATTTTACAATAGCACAAATTACTCTTAGAAGCAAGAAACATTTTTTGACAGAGGGAGGAGATTTTGAGGACATTTCCAAAGAGCACCCTGAAGGATCCAGACAGAAAGCAAGGAATATACTCAACGCACACTCTCCAAAGATGCCAAGAAGCACGAGAACTCATATTACATCGGTAACAATGATTTCCTCAAGCTGTCTGACTGCTGCAGCAACTATAGCCACAAGTTATTTTATTCCTTATTGCTATTTACTGTCTTCTTGTCTTTATAAAAATCAATAAAACAAGGATAGAGCAGTCTAGTTTGGCAAGATACTTCACAGAAAATATAGCATTAGTAATAATAAAATGGAATAAGATCAGCAATTGAAATAAATGCAGTGCTGCACAAAGAATCACAGAATCACAGAATCACAGAATATTAGGGATTGGAAGGGACCTCGAAAGCTCATCCAGTCCAATCCCCCTGCCGGAGCAGGAACACCTAGATGAGTTCGCACAGGAAGGTGTCCAGGCGGGTCTTGAAAGTCTCCAGAGAAGGAGACTCCACACCCTCCCTGGACAGCCTGTTCCAGGGCTCCGGCACCCTCACAGTAAAGAAGTTCCTTCTCAAATTTAAGCGGAACCTCCTGTGTTCCAGCTCACACCCATTGCCCCTTGTCCTATCACTGGACACCACTGAGAAGAGCCTGGCCCCATCCTCCTCACACTCACCCTTCATATATTTATAAACATTAATGAGGTCCCCCCTCAGCCTCCTCTTCTCCAAGCTAAAGAGGCCCAGCTCCCTCAGCCTTTCCTCATAAGGGAGATGCTCCACTCCCTTCATCATCTTGGTGGCTCTTCGTTGGACTCTCTCCAGCAGCTCCCTGTCCTTCTTGAACTGTGGGTCCCAGAACTGGACACAATATTCCAGATGTGGACTCACCAGGGCAGAGTAGAGGGGAAGAAGAACCTCTCTTGACCTACTAACCACAGCCCTTCTAATGCACCCCAGGATGCCATTGGCCTTCCTGGCCACAAGGGCACAGTGCTGGCTCATGGTCATCCTGCTGTCCCCCAGGACTCCCGGATCCCTTTCCCCTTCACTGCTCTCTAGGAGATCATCTCCCAACCTATACTGGAACCTGGGGTTGTTCCTGCCCAGGTGCAACACCCTACACTTGCCCTTATTCTATTGCATCAAGTTTTTCCCTGCCCAGCTCTCCAGCCTGTCCAGGTCTCTCTGATGGCAGCACGGCCCTCTGCTGTGTCAGCCACTCCTCCCAGCTTTGTATCACCAGCAAACTTGCTGCCACTGCTCTCTGTGCCCTCATCCAGGTCATTGATGAATATATTGAATAGTACTGGTCCCAGTACCGACCCCTGAGGGACACCACTAGACACAGGTCTCCAACTGGACTCTGCCCCATTGACCACCACTCTCTGGCTTCTTCCCACCAGCCAGTTCACAGTCCATCTCACTTCCTGATCATCTAATCCACACTTCCTCAATTTGGCAGCGAGGATGCTGTGGGAGACCGTGTCAAATGCTTTGCTGAAATCAAGATAGACCACATCCACTGTTCTGCCATCATCCAGCCACCTGGTTGTGTTCTCATAAAAGTCTAGAAGGTTGGTCAAGCACGACTTCCCCTTGGTGAAGCCGTGCTGACTGCCCCTAATGACCCTCTTATCCTTGATATGCCTAGAGATGGCACCAAGGATGAGTCGTTCCATCACCTTCCCAGGGATGGAGGTGAGGCTGACCGGGCTGTAGTTACCCGGGTCCTCCTTCTTGCCCTTTTTGAAGACTGGAGTGACATTTGCCTTCCTCCAGTCCTCAGGCACCTCACCTGTTCCCCACGACTTAGCAAAGATGATGGAGAGTGGTCTAGCAATGACCTCAGCCAGCTCCCTCAGCACCCGTGGGTGCATCCCATCTGGACCCATAGATTTATGGATGTCCAGATTGCTTAATTGGTCGCTGACCCAGTCCTCATCAACTGAGGCAAACTCCTCCATTGTCCTGACTCCCTCTGGGGTCTCCAGGGTACAGAGCTCCTCAAGACAGCTTCCGGCAGAGTAGACAGAGGCAAAGAAGGCATTCAATAGCTCTGCCTTCTCTGTATCCTCTGTCACCAGGGCACCCACCTCATTCATCAGTGGGCCTACATTGCCTCCAGTGTTAGCTTTATCTGCCATGTATTTGAAGAAGCTCTTCCTGTTGTCCTTGACCCCTCTGGCAAGGTCTACTTCTAAGGAGGCCTTAGCTTTCCTAGTTGCCTCTCTACATCCTCTGACAACAGCCTTATATTCCTCCCAAGTGGCCAGCCCCTCCTTCCATGATCTGTAAACTCTCCTCTTCCACTTGAGTTTGCCCAGCAGTTCCCTGTTTAACCAAGCAGGTCTCCTGGCTCCCTTCCTTGACTTCCTACATGTCTGGATGCTTCGATCTTGAGCTTAAGAACCTCACTTTTATGAATCAGAGTGTCAGGGGATTGCTTTTGGATTTCGCTGTCATTGCTTTTGAACATATGCATTGAAATTTAAGTCAATTCAATTTATTGTATTAAAAAGTTAAGGTGTTTTGTACAGTTGCAAAACACAACATGTAATTTTCCATTATTATTAATGTTTGGAATCTGAAATTTATGATTGATACATTTTCTCAACCATGTATTCTAATTAATTTAAAAACTGAGCCATGGGGTCTCACCTAAGAAAAAAGATCTTAAATATAATCAAATTGAACCTCAATTTTTCTTCTCATAAAAAAACCCCTCCTATATAATCAATATAATACAACCAATATCTTTGCAGAGAATAAGAAAAACAAATACCACGATTTATATCTGGTTTGTGACTATAGGCACATCAAGAAGATCTGCTTTTACCTTGCTCTATCATGGAAAGATTCTCAGTCTTTATCACTGAAAATATCACATGAAGCTACTCTTGTTTTGCTTCTTCAAAGTAACTTAACTGCATTAACAACAAGAACAGAAAATTGCTGATATTTTAGCTTTTAATACAAAATACTACAGGAAAGTTGCTCAGAAGATAATTAAACAGCAAGTATATTTAAGGAACCTTTATTTGATGCAAACAACAGTTTGGTAATTTGAAGAACAAAAAAGGTCTCATACTTTTCTTTTATGTTCATTGGTAGCATTCCCGTGGAGCAAAAATAAATTGCAAATTTCAAGTAAATAGTTTTTATTTTCTTACACAAAAACAGTAATCTAAAACAGTTGAAAATGTCAAGCAACAGAAAAGTTCATTTACCAGAAGCAAATGTGAGGCTTTCCCCTATTTGTATTTTGCCAAATTTACCCTTTGTCTACAAGAAAATTCAAATCAAAAATTTTTATCACATAACCCTGCACATAAGCCAAGAAATAACATCCATATTTATATGCTTAAACACATGAACAGGTCTGCATTGTATATTGTAATGTCAGACAAATTGCTGGCCCACATTTTTACATATTGCAATGCATTGTTGCAAAAATCATTTATGCAAAATAGCTTTAGCTTTTCCCAGATATAAGAGGAATCTGATCAAGCATTCAAGCCCATGAACCAAAGGCAGTTTCAGACTTTCCACAAGTTGCTCTGACAAATCCGGTAATAAATTTCTATCACTTACATGTGCCAAAGTAATTTTTCAAAAGTGACCTAATTAAACAACACACTCCTAAATCTGCAAACAGACAAAGCATTCACATTTCAGATGAAACGAAGTACAATGAAACTAGTAGATTTGGTCAAGATTATTGTTGCTGCTAAGAACTAGATATGCAACATGCAAAGTTCACTCTTATTATCCAGATAAGACTTAAGAAGAACTGTGAGAGCAAGAATCAAAATATTTACCTTAGTGGCAAAGACCAAAATAGGAAACAACTCAAGCAGCCTCCAGGCAAAGCAGTGTGCTGAAAATGTCTCCTATTGCACTGGTAACAGATCAACACAAGAAAGGACTCCAGCATGCAACTTGAATCCCTGCTGTCTACTGATATCAGTTTATCCAATATCTACTTCTGAAAAACTAACACCAAAAACAAAGGCCCCAGAGAGTATGTACAATGCTCACACACATCCTGACATACTTTTTGGGACAGGACAGATGTACCATGCCTAAAAAAATCCCCACAAGTAGGAACAATCCATGCTAGAGAACTGAGTTCTTCCTAGACTATTGGATTTAACTGATTATATATAGTTTGGTTTTGGCTTTTGACTAAACAATGCCTGGAATATTTTTCAAACTATGAACCTGTTCAGTCCAGAAAGGCAAAAAAAAAAAAATAGGGCTAAATGGCCAAAGTGTATATTAAAATGGCTCCTCTGCAAACCCAACATATCTTTAAATACCTCTAATGTCATGAGGGACAGCTAGCTCCTCTTCTAGACTAGTTAAGCTGAAAAGAGGTAGTCACTAATATCTCAGAAAAGAGGAAAATCAGGAAGATTATAGAATTCTTATGAAAGTGATGGTTTTTTCTACAAATTCAGTTAAATTTAGAGTTTAAGGGAAGCTTTAAAGACTTCAACTGAGAAGAATCATTATAAACTACTTGCTGTAAACCATTAAATATATCCTTTACTTCTCTGAAATGTGGCATAATTTACTAGAGAACTTCAGAGAAAGTTATGACATGTTTGATACATCTGGCAGTGCATGCACATGCAAGATGCTTAGTGGGTTATTACTCTGGCCTTTCCACATGCAAAGGCAGTTGCTACCAGGAACTCCAAGACTGTGATTCCAAATTTCAGATTTGTGGAATTATGGACTTTCACAATGGTTATCTTTGAAAAAAAATAAAATCTGTAGTAAGCAAACTGAGTTGCAGCCTTTTCCTTTCCAAAGGGAATATGTTTTTACTCCAGTTATTTCCCTGCAGCACAGCTGCTTGTCTCACTGATTTCAGTGAGTACAACAGTATGTTTGCTTCAGCATCAAGAGATTGCTATTTTGGAAATAAATTTGAGTTGAACTCTAAAGTTTTCTTGATGATTTAATATTCATAAGTTATTTTTCTCAAAGGTTTGCCAATTTTGTCTTTGTAGAAGTCCTACACATGAAGGATTTAAACAATTTTTAAAATTGACACTCCCTTTTTGTCTACATTTTTCAGCTGTACCAAAAAGTATTGGTGAGTAGCTCTGTTGTGCTGCCCAGAAGACCGTGAGAAGTGTCAGAAGTTGACTCACTGAGCCAACACAATCTGGATACAACTTTTCATCCTGGAATACTCCCTTTCTTGTCATTCCTACCTAGAAGATGAGCACCTAATTGATTACTCTGCTTCACAAGTGAGACTGTTTCTAGCAGTGCTGGAACTCAAAGATAGACCATCATGTTACACAAATGCCATGGAATTTTACTCTGCTACAACCTACTACTGACTACATATTATAGTTATTATAGGCTCTGAAAAAGTAATCTGGAATTTAAAAAAAAAAACACAACAAAACACACAAGCATAGAACACAGAAAATCTAGAAGCATTGTTTTAACTCTACAACATAAAGATGATTAGGCAGCAGTAAATTTTTTAGTTGAACCTGCAAAAACATGAAGAGGACCTTTGAAGAAATGGCAAATCTTCACTGAAATTTCACATCATAGCAGCAGAGAACACAATATATTTATGAAGACTTGTAGTGAGCTATGAAAACCTGTGTTTAAAGTTCTGTGTTGTACAGATAATGAAATCCTATAATAATCTACACAGTGGAGGAGTACCATTTGGCATTAGATTCTGCAGTGAAATTATAACTTTTTTTTTTTTTAAACAACAAAGTATTTTTAGGTGATACTTGAAGACCCAAAAGGTGTTTCTGCACAAGTCTTAAAAAATGTGCACTCATTTGTCCTAGAACTAAAACTTGCATTACATATGTGTTGCTTATTTTGGAAAGTCAATCCTTCAAATACATTATAAACCAACTCAGACATCTCCTTAACACAAACAGTTACAGTTTCTCTCATTACTCATATCTGTTTCATTCTTTAACAAAGTAAAATTTGTCTTGTTCAGAATGCAGTAACTGTGAAACCATGAACAGCTCCCATCTCAATGTAGCTGATCAGTATAGCTATAAGAAGCAGCAGATAAGGTATTTGCTGAAGCTCTGAAAAGAAAGGATAGCAAACATGACCTCCTGATTGTAGACACAAACTCTAAGGGTAAAGTTTCATGGATACCCCAACAACATACATTTGCATTAAAATCAGGATAAAAGGCATGTGTAGATGTTAAAACCAGAAGAAAAAAAGTGTTACAACCTAGACAAAACAGGCCACAAAATTTCACCATAAGACCCCTTAACAAAAATAATATGGAAAAATACTTCCATAACTTTCCTCTGAGCTAGAGTGCATCTTTCAGAAAAATGCTCAAAGATCAGGAGAGCGAGAAAAATGTTGCTTCTTCCTTGTAAATGCCAAAAGGGACTGTTGAGTGGTTCAATCTTAACAATTGCATACTATGTCTATCCCATTCATATAATAACAAAATTTCAAACCTGTCTATAAAATTCAATTAAAATGTTACTTTGGTTTTTTTTACAGTACAATGCAAGGCTTATCCACATGCAGAATAAAGGTATGATTTTCAAATTTAAAGTTTACTGAAACAATGTAAAAATTTGTATAGACTTTCAGTATGCATAGAATTAATTTCAGCTTAAAACAAGTCAATTTTACTGAGTTTTATAATGAATGAGCATTAGTCCCTTAATACAGAATGGCTATTTATTAAATGGTGTTTTGAACTAGCTGAACTAATCCTATTTTAAACTGGATTTCAGATAAATCACAGCAATAATGTACGTAACAAAGCCAGGAGAAGACATTTTATTGGGGGAGGGATGGATGAGAAAAAAAAACAAAGGACAAGAAAAACAAGGAGGTAAAAGAAGGAAAGATAAAGCAAAACATACTAAGCTAGATGGAATAAGAAGGATGCGAGAAGTGGAATAATGATGCTAAAAGGCAACACTATAAAATATTTACTACAATCTATTAAGGAATATAGAATTAACTAAATAAAGAATGTTTATGAAAATTACATCTCCTAGTGTATTAAAATATGTATAACTAAGAATGGCACAGAGTAAAGCAGTGAATGCTATTTCTCCCAATTGGAGTGAGGACATTATGGAAATGACATTAATATTTTCTATATCAGTCAGCTGTTGACAAATAGACTTTGGCTTATGAAGAGATATCTTTATGAATTATGAACCTTTTAAAACACTGGAGTTCACCTAATTGTGTAGCATAATATATCCTAGGAAGTAGGTTACCAGGAAAGTGGGAAAAAAAGACACTTTTTCTGAAATCTGCCTAACTGAACACTCAATTTGTAAGGGAAACATAGTTATAACATTATTCTTTCCATGAAAATTATTCATAGTATCATTGTAAGAATCTTATTCTAGATACAATAGCAAAGAGACCAGATTAAATTTTTTTTTTCCCCTGGAAAATATGTCCCAAGTTATTTCAGAATATGTACAAAATATATGACTTCAGAAAACACATACAATACAGAATATAAAAAAGTCTACTTCAGAAACATTTTAGAAAGCATACATGCACTTGTATATACTTATGCAATTATGTCTAACTAGATAAATTACCAGATTAAACTAATGTAGTTGAATTACAGTTTAAGACTATTTAAGTGATCCCACATTAGGAACTTGCATTGGAATAAACAAATCATTTCAGTTACACTGTAGCAAGATTTCCAGTAATGACAATCCTGTAGACAAGTTTCATTTTATTACCCAAAATCACCATATAAGCAAGCATATAAACTATCAAATGTTTGTGTTTAATTTCTAACCACAGGAGTAGCACATATAAAAGAACAGGAGTGTACAAGATATCATGCAATTAACATTAAAAAAATCTTACCTTTATTAGATTTGGATGACTTGTTCTTGTTAGGTTTAAAACAAGAGCCTCTTGATTTGTCTTCTCTATCCTTAATAAATTTCTGCACATCATCCAATGAAAGCTTTTGAAGGACAACTACAGGCTTAGCTCCTTTATTTAGATCTTCAACTAGTCCAATCTTCTCTACTTTGTCCTTCTGTTCACCTTTAAATTCAGTTTTCCTTGGCTCCTGAGTGACATTGCCATCTTTATCACGCTTGATTTTTGGAATGACAAAATGTTTCAATGCTCCAGATCTTGCCCCTAACAAATAACTGGGAAACTCTGCTTTATTGTCAGCGTGTGCTTTATTACTGTCTACTTTACTCTTATTACCATCTGTCCTTCGTTCATCCTTGCTGTTGGGTGATTTAAAACCAGGTTTATCAGGCCTTGATTTACTAGAATCTCCTTTACCTTCCTGTTTAATGCGAGGACTGTCAGGTCTTGATTTCTGATCCCCAGAAGAAAACCTTTCCCTTGATTCACCAGACTCATGTCTATGTTTCCTTTCAAATTTCTCAATTTTTGAACCATCAGATTTAATACCATGCTTAGAATCATGTTCATTTTTGTTTGAGGATCTCAAATATTCAGGCCTTCTAATCTTGGATGTATCTCCTCTGTATCTGTCTGACTCCTCCCTGTCCTCAGATCTTTGTTTAAGGCTATCATGGTCACGCCTTGGTATATCAGAAACTGTACGCCCATCAGGCCTTTGTTTTGTTGGATCAGATCTACTTTCAGATTTTATCCTTGAAGGATCAGCTTTCACATCTAGTTTATGCCTAGATATTTCAATTTTCTTATCTGACAATGGTTTACTCAAGTCTCTCCTGTTATCATGTCTATGTTTCAGCATTTCGGGCCTGCCTTCACTCTTTTGTTTCAGCGTTTCAGGCCTCTGCCTTATTTCCTGCTTGCCATTATTTTGTTTTCCCTCATTTTGTTTCATCTGCATTTGCCTGCTCTCCTTTTGTTTTAATTCTGTCTGTCTGTTCTCATTGTGTTTCACTTCCATTTCTCTGCTTTCATGCTTGCTTTCATGTTCAGCTTCTACCTGTTTGTTCTCATTGTGTTTACTTTCCAATGGCCTGCTCGCATTTTGCTGAAATTCCATTTGTCTGTTTTCATTTTGCTGGATATCTCTCTTTTGATCCTCAAAGTCTGACTTTTTCCTAAAAATCTCCGGATGGTTTTCAGGTTTAAATTTAAGAACTCCATCAGTGTCTTCTTGGGGAACACACACAAACCCATCATTATACTGCTTAATTTCTTCAGGTTTTTTCATGATGTCCAGATCCTGAGTTACTGTTGCCTGAGAGTCCGCTCTTCCTGCTTGCTGCAGATCAATACTAACCATCAATGCTGGCCTTGCCCCATTTCCTGCAGAACCTGTCTCCTGAGAAGCTGCTCTATTTCCTCCAGTAGCACCTCCAGCCTCCTGTGGTTTGTTTTCTTGTTTTCGCTTCTTCAGTGGCTTATCTGCAAATTAAAAGAGAAAAATCACAAATGCTATATATAGAAATAGGTAAATGTCCAAGCAAAAATGTCCATTCTCCTCCACCCGCACTAATTAATCCTCCTCAGTATGTATGTGCACACATTCAACAAAATCCATTGGATTTAAACGCAAGAATAGAACTTCTCTAACTAATACTTTTTAATATATTCAGACTATCATTTGTTGTCCACACGTGCCAATTAATCGTTAAAAAAACACCCTCAAAACATGAAATCAAAGTCCCTGTAAAATTCCCAAGAGAACCACCTAATAAAGCAGCTGCAATATATAATGACCAAACAAAAGAAAAAAAAATATTAATTTACACTTGAAGAAAGTTTTGAGGAATACTACTATAAAAGATTGTCCTCTGCAGATTCAGCCTGCATCATTATATATAAACTAAGCAAGGGTCTGCAATGATTAAGACAGTGGTTCTCCCTACATGGTTCAGTGCATCTGTTGGACTTCACACATACTGTAGCCAGGGAACACACAAACAATGAACAAAAATTATAAAATAACTCCAACAATCCATGCTTCTCTTTGAAACAAGGAATATATCAAGAGCTGGAGTCTATACCATAACACATATGTATTAGGTGGGGGGACATTACACACTTAAAAGCTTGAGTATTTTCTCATTGCAAACATAATGCTTTTCATGGATGAAATAAAAAGTTCAGTGATAATTTTATGCAGTGTCAAGAGCTTGACCCTGCAATAATACTTTCTGCTTACACTAAAAAAAAATCATTAAGAGTAGAATACAGAAAAATAAAAGGCGAGCCAACCACATACCCTGTAATTTGGTAGAATTCATAGAAATGAGAAGCACATGGAGATATCAAAAAGAGTATGTTCTATTAATTTAAAATACAATCTATTTATATTACCAACATGGTACTCTAAACTAAAATTAATTTATACCATGAAACTCAAAAGCCCTACCTGCACTAAGGCTTATATTCTCATTTTTGAACTATAATTTTGTAATTTGCCAAAAAACCCCAATTATTTTATTTGTAATCAGGGAATATGATTTTAAGTCTAAGTAATGACCAAACATAGACTGGAAATTCTGTTGTAGTTCTATTGTCAAAACATCTAGACCACAAATGCAATATAAGAACAATAACATTTTGTGCCTAGATTTATGGTGCCTTATCATCAGATGCAATGAGCCAGCTCTCTTTTTGGGAGCAGGGGAAGGGTAAGGAGTATGCAGTCAAGGAAGAGGGAACTAAACTCTAAGGGAAAAAAACCCAAACCTCTCAAGTTGTAAACTAGAATTATAACATATGACTTCTAATTTCTTCTATAATTGTAGAAGAGTCTTATTCAGAAGAATTAAAACTTTGAAGGGTCACCCCCAAAATTAACATTAGAACACAGTAACAAGTAGTAACATGGTCAATTCCAGTGATGTGAACAAGTTTGTGGTTTTTTTCCATCATTTTCATTCTCAAATCTATTTGTACATCTCTAACTTCCTAACTCCAAAATTTTGTACAACATTCAATGGTTGGAAGGGAAGACAGCAAAGACAGATACAATAAACTCCATGCAGAAATTGGTCAACTGCAAATAAGGAACTTTTCAAAGTTCAACAAAAACCTGTAGGAATGCCTGCCAACTTTATGGTAGACAAGTGAAGCAAAATAAATTTGCCAAATCAAAGGTGCAGCTTTTTAGCATGGTGATTTTTGCTTTTCCTGTACAACAACTGTTGGATTCATCTGAGAGCTTATATAGATTAACTTCCCTATGCTACTTATTAAAACATATGTATTTCTTTTTAAACCTTCATTCAGTGACAAAAATTATTTTTCTTCCTGTAACTAAGAGGGCTTTGACCTCACTCAGCTTCATGGCAGGTCTTAGGAATGACTATGAAGTAGAAGCTTCCAGACTGATAGATTTCAAATTTGATTTTTTTTTAACATATATACGTACATACACACACATATCACTACCTTATTTCTCAATTAAAACTCTTTAAGTTTTCGAACACAAATTGAGAAACTTGTGTTCTTAGCAAAATTCAGTCAGCTTTTAACCCAGAAATGTCAGCCACACTGAAAAAGTCCTGCAAAGCTCTGATGGTAGATCTAACAGTAGCTTTTAAGACATTACTGTTACCAGTTATCTGCCCCATTCCTTTAACTGAGGTTATCACCTGTAGCAGAAGGGAATACACATTCACATTTCCACAAGTGCATTTTATTGTCCAGTGTATCAGCTTAAGGCACCAGTGAAGATGGTTTGCATTAACCTACCAGACTGAACAAGTCAGCAAATATTTCCTTCTGCTATCCCTACTATAGGAGCAAGGCAAATGGCCAGGAGCTGTGATGCCTTAAACTACTGTAGTTGGATCAACCAAAACTCACCTTTCAGAGCCCTCATGTTGAGGGCTCCAAGATTAAACAACCAAAACAATTCATGTAGGATCAATTTTCTCTCTTGAACTTCCATAACTGACCAGGCTCAAAATGCTGCTCTTCATTATCATCCAAAATGTCAAATTGTAAGTTGAGACCATATAAATAGATGATCATATCACAGCTTGGAATATACAGGGAGCTCTTCTGATGCACTTTCTCCATTTCTCTTGACAACTGAATACCGATGTTTTAGTAAGTTATAACCACAACCTGTTGACATCTTATCTGAGAAGAAAGGGATGCCTTCAAGTTTTCTTTTCCTAAATGGCAAGGTGATTGCAGATGGAGTTACAGATTACTCACAGATTTCTTCATATTTCCAATGCATCTTGATGGCAATCCTCAGAACTAGACTTGATCATTACTGTTTTACCTCTATGAGATTTCTGGATCTAGGACAAAAAAGCTGGCCCAAGTATACAAAAATATCAGGTTGAACTAGAGCATCAAAGGTAGGATGAGTACATAGTACCACTATCTTCATTGAGCATAATGGAAAAACTCCACTGAATGAGCACAAAAACTTTTTAGGTTACCATCATAGCTGCAGAAATATGAAAGATGATAAACATCATTGGGCTTTGAGGACTTTATCAAATCTTGAACTCAATTTGAACTATATGAGAATAATCAATATAGTATCAGAGAAGTGAGGAGAGAGCAATTAACCTCTGAAAACAGATGTCTTCAGGTCTTCTCTTTTACAATCAAATACATGCAAGTTTGCATAAATCTGCCTTGTTAAGGCATGAGTCCCAAGACCCCTTAGGGTCTTAACGAACAGATGAATTTAGGAACTTTTACAATATCCATTCAAATATACTTCATATCTTTCAAGGCATCATCATCCAAGCTTCATCCACTTCATTCCATAGATAGTAGAATTTCTTTTTATTATCAGGATCTAGGACTTTGCCAAAATATCAGACTAATATTTTTCTTTCAAATCCTGCAGACTTATTTTCAAAGCTTGCCACAGTTCTGAACAGGTAGGCTCACAAGCTCTTGAGACCAATAAAGTGTGATCAGGATATTTTTGCTTCACTCTTTGTAGCAGTTTTCATAATAAAAGGATATGTAGTAAGCCACAGAAGAGCTTTCTGACTATATTAGAGATTAGGTATCTGAGTTTGTTGTTTTCAGATTATTTTATTTTAAGAAACATTATTCACTCCCCCTCCCCAAGAATGTATATACATCCAAAACTTATCTACATTTTGTTCAATTCCTTGAACAAATTTTTGGCAGTTCAGAGTACACAGTCTGATGCCAGTTATTCTCCTATGTATGCATTCTTTTGGCTTGGCAAATCTGCATGGATGTTTTCTTTACATTGAAACATGCTCACCAAAAGGCAGTAACTTGGTACTCAAAACAAGACCACAAGCTACCTTATTCTAAAAAACCAGCAGAGATGTTCTGTCAAATTAAATGGGTCACTGTGGTGCAAGAAACAAAATATTATGGGAACCACAAATTTGAAATGGAAAAAAAGGTTAGCTGGATTTCCAAGCAGTTATGTCTCACCTGTCCTGTTATGAACAGTATTCCTGGAGACAGGTTGTGGCCTTCATCTTTGGAAATATCTGTGTGTCAAAACAATGAGTACTTTCAGATTTTAGAAATTAATTAATTACTGCAGAACCTTTGTGCAAAAACACGTTGCACTGGAATAACCACAGATACCTTCAAATACATTTCTGCTGAAACTGCAAGTCAATCGTGATTTGAAGAATATCCATCCTGAAAACGGATATACTTGGAAGTTGAGCAAGTGTTAGGGACACCAGCTGGATGAGGGGAGCTGTATTAAAGTATGTCCATTCTTCCATTTAATCTGAAATCTTTCCAAAGCAGTAGTCAGAACACCACTAGTGCTGAAGTCTCCGATGTTACTGCTTTCTTGCAAACCCGATGTTTGTCTTAAGTCACAGATTAAACTCTTTCAATAAATGAGTATAATAGGATGATAGCCTAAAAACATCTAGAAGTGCTTGTCCTAGCAAACTGAAATGGGCCTTTTGTAAATACTTGTGAAAAGGTAATAAATCTAAATAAGAACCACATGCATGGTTGCTGAGTTTTGTTTTAGCAGAATGTTAACACTCCACTCTATTAATACTGTTTGGTAGACTTTAAAATCCAGAGGTTTCTGAATTATCTTGAAGACACAACAGGTAAATTATCACTTCCCATTTTACACCTTGTAAGGGATATAGTTGGAGACTTCATCTCTTCAGAACCACAAAGAAGATTGATCCTCTAACACTGAATTCTGGATGAATCATTTTGATGACTCCAGTAGAAACTTTATTTTTAAAAAACATAACAATTAAGAGTTTGATATGTTAAAGCTCTAACACTCTTCAGAGATTATTGAGATATGCCTCCACTCATTTGAAATGCCACTTATTTGCATAAATGAATAAATTTATACCAAATATACCAGTCCTAAGCAGTTATTACTTATTGTCAAACCTTCCATTTTTGAACAACATCAAAGACAAGTCAGACAGAGGACAATTACAAGCTTATCTTATTTAAGCTAACAGTCAAGACTAGGAATTTTCTACAAAGAACATATAACCATACATCTAAATAACAAATCTATGTTTGCTGACAAATGTTTTGTTTTCCTAGTTATTTTTCACAAATCTCTTCAAAGCTGTACAAACACCCTGTGTCCCCTCAACCAACAGTGTTGTATAGACCACAAGAGTCTGAACCAATCAGTATAATCTGGATATAAGAAAGATTTAAAATTACTTTAATGCTACTGATGGATGACCTATCAATGGAGTGAGGGCTTCTTCATTCTTATTTTTCTACTCTTTCATGAATGTTCAGCATTACTGGCCATGAGAGTTTGCCCCTCCTATCAGTAGAAGAGATTCCCACAGCACTAGCTCCTCCCCTTGAAGGAGAGACTCAGCAAACATAGGTCAAAAATTTTAGTATCTCTGCTTGCTTCCTTACGGAAGAAACTAAGAAAGTACAGTCATGATCCTGGTATAGTAAGCTTTCTATAACAGAACATAATTCCAAAGGCTGCAAAGTAGAAACCAGAGGGCTTCTAGCTGCTGCAGTTCAGAGGAAGGGATTTCTGAGAATCTGAACAGAAACAGTTGCTAAATTTTAGCAATCCGTCAAGAGACTTTATCAAACTTCTGGTCACTATGGAAAAAAGAAAGCCCATCAGGAGGGATGCCCAAACTCATTCAGGGAAAAAACAAAACAAAAAATCACAAAAAACTACAGGAGACTCTGACATGTCTTAGGGTGTAGTAGAATTCAGAATCTTCATTTTGGTAAAGTTCTGCTTGTTTTCTTAAATATGACAATAACATAATCAGCATAACAGGAGAATGAAATATGATCTTAGGAATTTTTGTACTTAAGGATGTTTGGTAACTTATTATTCCCTGACAACTATAGTAATACAAAAGAAATATTACACTAGAAAATAACAAGAATTGAACTATACCAAATTCTAATCAAGTATCTCCACTTGTTTAGAAACTGGAAGCTGCAATTTAACCTTCCTGAATTTAATATTGTTTTTATAATCTATATGATTTCAATTTATTTATGAGACAGATTTTTCTGACACAAATTCTGGGTTTTATCCATGTGATCGCTTTGTGATGAATTATAGTTTTGCAAACTCAATTGTTAAAAAATCTGAGCAAAACCTGAAGTGCAATTACTTTTAAATGCACAATGCATTCACAAGAAAAATGAAACACACTAACAGTAGACTTAATGAAAACTACTTGTTTAATGTATCACAGATTAACATATTCGATTAGATTCAAATTAATTTGTAGGAACAACAAACTTTAGAAATAAGCAAATTACTTTGAAATTTATTGGTGAACACTTTTAATCTCCTTTTCAGATGTTGATTTAATTCTGACATCATACCTTGCATTCAAAAATATCTTCAATTAACTATATCCAGTAATATTTCATATAATCGCCTGGTTGGAAAAGACCTCTGAGATCATCGAATCCAACCATACCTGTCCCCTACTAAACCATATCTCAAAGCACTCCATCTAGCCACCTTTTAAACACCTCCAGGGATGGTGGCTCAACCACCTCCCTAGGCAGCCCGTTCCACTGCCTGAGAACCCTTTAGGTGAAGAAGTATTTCCTGATATCAAATCTGTACCTACCTTGGTGCAACTTGAGGCCATTTCCTCTTGTTCTATCACTAGTTACCTGGGAGAAAAGACACACACCCACCTCGCTACAACCTCCTTTCAGGTAGCTGTAGACAGCAATTAGGTCACCCCTCAGCCTCCTCTTCTCTAGACTAAACAAGCCCAGTTCCCTCAGCTGCTCATCATAAGGCTTGTTCTCCAGGCCCTTCACCAGCTTCATTGCCCTTCTCTGGATACACTCCAGTGCCTCAGTGTCCTTATTGTAGTGAGGGGCCCAAAACTGGACACAGAATTCAAGATGCGGCCTCACCAATGCTGAGTACAGGGGAAGGATGACTTCCTTGGTCTTGTTGGCCACACTGTTTTTGATACAGGCCAGGATGCCACTGGCCTTCTTGGCCACCTGAGCACACTGCTGGTTCATGTTCAGCCGTCTGTCAACCAACACCCCCAGGTCCTTTTCTGCCACGCAGCTTTCCAGCCACTCTGCCCCAAGCCTGTAGCCTTGCATGGGGTTGTTGTGACCCAAGTGCAGGACTCCGCACTTGGTCTTGTTGAAGCTCATACAGTTGGTTGTTGCCCATTGATCAAACCTGTCCAGATCCCTCTGTAGAGCCTTCCTACCCTCCAGCAAATCAACACTACCACCTAGCTTGGTGTCATCCACGAATTTACTGAGGGTGCACTCGATCCCTTCATCCAGATCATTGATAAAGATGTTAAACAGGACTGGCCCCAACACTGAGCCCTGGGGAACACCACAGGTGACCGGCCTCCAGCTGGATTTAACTCCATTTACCACTACTCTTTGGGCCCGGCCATCCAGCCAGTTTTTAACCCAGCAGAGAGGATGCCTGTCCAGGCCATTGGCAGACAGTTTCTAAAGCAGAATGCTGTGGGAAACAGTGTCAAAGGCTTTACTGAAGTCCAGGTACACCACATCCACAGCCTTTCCCTCATCCACTAAGCGGGTCACCTTGTCATAGAAGGAGATCAGGTTAGTCAAGCAGGACCTGCCTTTCATAAACTCATGTTGACTGGGTCCGATCACCTGATTGGCCTGTATGTGCTGTGTGATAGCACATGATCTGCTCCATAACCTTCACCAGCACCAAGGTCAGACTGACAGGCCTGTAGTTCCCTGGATCCTCCCTCCAGCCCTTCTTGTAGATGGGCGTCACATTTGCCACCCTCCAGTCAAGTGGAACCTCCCCAGTCAGCCAGGACTGTTGGTAGATGATGGAAATGGGCTTGGCTAGCACCTCTGCCAGCTCCCTCACTATCCTCAGGTGGACTCCATCCAGCCCCTTAGGCTTGTGGATGTCTAATTGGCTGAGCAGGTCTCTAACTGTTACCTCCTGGATTGTGAGAACTTCGTCCTGCTCCCCATCCCTGGCTTCTGGCTCAGGGGGCTGGGTACCCAGAGAGCATCTGCCCTTACTATTAAAGAGTGAGGCAAAGAAGGCATTAAAGTACCTTGGCCTTGTCCTCATCCCTCATCACTATTGTTCCCTCTGCATCCAGTAAAGGATGGAGATTCTCCTTGGCTCTCCTTTTGTTAATGTATTTATAGAAGCATTTTTTGTACTCCTTCACAGAGTTGGCCAATTTAAATTCTAGTTGGGCTTTAGCCCTTCTGAATTTCTCTCTGCAAGACCTCACTTAGTCCTTGTAGTCCTTCTGAGAGACCTGCCCTTCTTCCAAAGCTCATAGACTTTCCTCTTTTTTCTGAGATCCACCTAAAGCTCTCTGCTCAGCCAGGCTGGTTTTCTTCCCCACTGACTTGTTTTTCAGCACATGGGGATGGCCTGCTCTGGTGCCTCCAGGTTTTCCTTCTTGAAGAGCATCCAGCCTTCTTGGGCTCCTTTACCCTTCAGGACTGCCTCCCAAGGGACTTTGATGACCAGTCTTCTAAACAGTCCAAAGTCTGCCCTTTGGAAGTCCAAGGTGGCAGTTCTGCTGACCCCCCTCCTTGCTTCACCAAGGATCGAGAATTCAATCATTTTGTGATAGCTGCGTCCCAGGTGTCCTCCAACCATCACATCCCCCACAAGGCCTTCTCTGTTCACAAGCAACAGGTCCAGCAAGGCACCTTCCCTAGTTGGTTCACTCATGAGCTGTGTCAGGAAGTTGTCTTCCACACACTCCAGGAACCTCCTAGACTGCTTCCTTTCTGCTGTATTATACTTCCTGCAGACATCTGGTAAGTTGAAGTCCCCAATTTATACAGGATTATACAGAATTATAATGAAAAAAGGTCTGTGTCATCTTACGTTGATGTCAGAGTGAACTTAGTGACTATGAACTATAGGAATGCTGGGCTTAAACTGTTAATAAGCTTTATTAATTATACATGCCATTTCTTTATAAAGATTAAAAACCATTATAGAGAAGTAACTGTTCCAGAACAAAATAAAGTCATTACTGGGTAACTAGTATTATAAATCCTCCCATCCATTTAACAGGTACAATCAAGGGCATATGCTACATGCAAATTATATTTAATTTTCTAGTCTTTGTTTGTACTACAGATAAAAAGAAAATACATTTCTTACCAAATTTGGGGGTTTTGTTTATTTTTTACACCTGCTTACAAGAGTAGGATTCTGCACTGCCCTACATAAAGCACAACCTGGGATAAACATGGAAATTTGCTTTCATGTTACACAGGAGCACCAAAAGAAAGTAACCACCATTAAAAAATATTACTCTACTTTTTTTTTTTTAAATGTGTTTTTCACACAATCAGTATTTCATTCTTTAAAAAAAAGGTAAAAGAAAGTAATTTTACCTAGATAGATGGAAACATTGCAACACTTCATTGCAATTTCTCCATAAAGAAGAGGAATTTCTTCCCCTTACTTTTCTCAAAACATGTTTGAATGCAAACCAAAAAAAGTCTCTCATCTATAGGAACTGGATGTTTCAAACATGCTTTTTCTTGGGAAAGCTACATGAGGTACCAGTTTTATCTATTACATAACACTACAAAACGTAGACATAATCAAAGTTTGTATACACAAAATACATGATACCCAGATCTCACACTGTCTATACTACATAGAGACACAATCATTTATATTTTACACTGTCTCATTTCATCTTCTGGTATTAGTGACTGCAATCTTCTGTAAGATTACTATACAAACGATTACACTTGTAACTCCATTTTTAAGTAAATAAAACCCCTATAACATATTTTTGGAAATGAATGGTAATATACTGGTTGTAATTACATGTTCTGTCATTTCAGTCATTGGCTACATAAAATTAGTTGTAAGCAAATTATTAATTTTTAATAGTGTTCTTCTATTTGTCTCCTCTTTGGGGAGAAAGAAAGAGGAGCTGGATAAGAACTTAAAAGGTAAGAGAAAAAGTTTACTTACCTATAACTGTAGTTTTGAGTTTTACTCCGGCAGATTCACACTCTTGGGATGTGTGTGTCTGCTGCTATGGGCTTGGAATGAACTATAAAAAGAAGGGCCCACAGCAGGCATCCAAATAACCCCTAACTGATCCAATTATTTGGAATAAAGTTATTACAGCTTCCCTTCTTCCTAATTCAAAGAATCTACAGTAAGATTCCAAAGTGGGTAAAATAGATCCTCAGAGATAAAATATAGGGGGAAAAAACACAGAAACAAGTAGGTTTGTCTCATTTTAAAAATGCTTCTAATGCTTTTAAGTTAAAAAAAAAATTAGTCTCCCAGTGGAACAGTTATTGATTAATGATTTCATGACTCTTCTCACAAACTCCAGAGAACAGTACCTTTTACAAGTAAAAGTAGAACTCCTTAATCTGTATAAGACAGCTGCTTTATATAAAAGTGTCTTTGAAGTAGCCTAAAATCTAACAGTGAACACACAATACTATGTATGGAAGAGCTCAAATTAAAATTTAGCAAATCTGAATAAAATAAAAACTAAAGCATTTTGAAAGTGTCTGAAAAAAGATGGGTTGCTTTCTGTTTTTTCAAGTAGTTTTCAAGGTTATCTTCCCTTTTATTCTTTCTAGAAGACTCAGACCTTCTTATAACATTAATGTTTTAAATATTTTTGATTGATTCACAGTATTCAGGGTCTTTAGAAAAGCATGAAAGATCTTGAGGTAGAAACCTTGAACCTGAAAATTAATTCAGTAGCAGGTCTAAATATTGAAGAACAAGAAGAACCTAATGTAATGTTCTGGGAAAGGTTTAGACTGAAAGTGACTGACTAGCTTTGAACTACTTGACTATAAACAAAAATAACGATAAACAAAAAACACTTGTATTCAAACAGTGGCAAAGCTTGTGTTAATGCAAAGAACTGAGGTTACCAAAATGAAATTTCTCCCTCAATACACGTCTCTAAGGAAAAAAAGATTCCTGAGAAGAACAGTAATTTTCTAAAACTCCATGGGATTTCCTGTACTTTCTTGGAGTAGTCAACTTCAGAATGTGAACTAAGCACAGCTTCAGCTAAGTGAACAAAATGGGTTGAGAATATGGACCTCTGCTTGTTTCGAGAGGATTCAAGAGCACCAAGTAGTACAGTAAATGTGACTATCAACAGTGATTAGAAGAAAGTGTGCGTGAAGCTTCATTATTTCTAATCTCTTCAGAAAGGTATCCTGATGTACCTAAGCAGAGGATGGTTCACTTGTTGCGGACTGCTGTGGAAAAAGATAATCCCTTTCTGTATTAACTCTTTTAATCACTTTTTTTCAACTTAAATAAAAAAAATCTTGATAAACAATAGCTGGATCTATCTGTGATATTACATATCCTTTCAAAAGAGAAGATATGATCTAATATTGATTGACAACTTGTATCTGATGAGGGTATAGAAGCCATTGTGAGGGAGGCAATGGGAACTGAAAACCTGAGGCTTGTCATGTTCCATGGACTTATTTGTTCTGAGGCTATTAAACATAATAGATGTATTTGTCTGTAACTTTCGGTGCTGAGTGCCTTGATCTCCAAAATCAATTATTCCTTTCATTAACAGATGCAGACAAAATCCTTGCAAAATTAATCAATACAGAAAGACTTCCTTGATGGAAAAAGTAGGAAGAGGAGATGGACTCTTGTCCTTCTACACAGAAGACAAGGATGAAACCAGCTTTTTCAAATTTTACACCTCTCTATCATGATGAAAAGACCAGATAATCCACTTAATCCAAGATCCAAATAGACCAAAAGGACAGAATTATAAAAACAGAGCTCCAAAAGGCACTGAGATAATGGGGACATAATATCTATATTATAAAATCTCTACTTATGCATAGCTGATAAACATTAGGTCAAATCTGTCAGATTTTACATTAGTGATTTTTGCACTAAGAATTCCTTTTTTTGGAAAGCAAAAGCATGACAATTGGGTTCCAGAAAGACACATTGCTTTTCAAAGAAGGCGGCACTTCTGCAAACCCCTGTGTTAGTTCCACCTCTGGAATGGAGACTGCCTCCTACTTTACGAGACTTTGTTTGGTGGAAGTTAAATATTCTAACAGTTTTGTTAGAATTTATTACAGAAAGTACTATAATTTCTAAAGGCCTCCAATCTCTATTTCCCATCTGTACCAAACACTAAAAGGATCTCAGCATTAAAAAAAAATAAAAATCTTAGCATTGCCTTAGGCAAGTGTAGTAGCTGTATAATTTTTAGCAAGAATTCCCCAAAAAAACAACTCCACCTCTCCTCTGGAATAAACAGTTCTACTGCACTACTGGTTCCCAACCTCAAAAAGAACATGTCATATGCATCCTTACTGTTAAAAAAGAAGTATCTGAAAACCTTTGATGAAGCATAGTACTGTAGAGATTTCTTGTCTAAAAAAAGGACAGAAGAGACCACTAATCTATCAAAACTTGCAAGTACAATTCTACTCAAAGTAATTTATGGAAGACAACAACACATGCCTACACAGAAAGTGTAGTATGACTGTAATATGTATTCCCATGCCTCAATTACAAAAGCAGCAAAGATAATTTCATGCAGATTTTAGCATATGCTAGCATCTAGAGCAAGATCTCTAGAGGGATGCTTGCTATGCACAGCATCAGGAAGCACTATACATTTCCGTTCTAATTAGACTGAGTGCATGCTACAATCACACTATTTTCTTGATATAATGTGATCTGAAGTTATGAAGTATATGTACTAAAATGCACAAATGCATCTTTTGCATAAACACAGTAAGCAACTTCACAAAAATGAATGACATTTAGGAGTTACTGGATATATTTATAACAGACATATTCCCATAGGAATAATAGAGGAAGCTTCCTCCTGCAGTCACACCAAACCAAATGGTTATAACCAGAACAATCCCAGTGTGTATCAACTTGTAGAGATAGTACAAACTTACAAGCAATGGCAAAAGTGTTACCAAAAAATAAGAATCATATTTCTCCAAGGTAACAGCTTTTCAGGAAATCATGGTTGAAACTTCAGCAGCTAATGTGAAAAGAGCTGCTGTCTAGCATAGGGGCAATTTACCACTAATGAATAAATGGTGATGATTTGTCCCAATATAAGGCAGCAACTCTTGTGCCTGATCCATAGCAATTGCAAGAACTCAGGAGGAACTGAGACCTGGCAGAGGATGCAGGTAGAAGGGAAGCATAAGTTTGTAATCCTTATTTAGTAAGATGGTTACTGAGCAGAGGTTAAAGGGGGAGATCACATTCTATAAAAATGGTTCCTTTCCCAAAAAGAAACAAATCAGAATCTGATCATGGCTATGTAATTATGGTAAACAAACTTCACAACTAATGTTCAACATCTCCTGAAAGCCAGAACAAAAGAGGGTATTTTAGTTTTGCTCTAAGTGTTTGAAGGCTGCTGTGCACCATCAAAAATACACTGCATTTTTTGAGATGCTTCTCGGCTAAAATATGCTGGAGAATCTACTTGAAGTGTGGGGATACAGAAGTAACTTTTTAAGTAGTAGGAGAATAAACACAAGCTCTCCATAAATAAATTTAAAATTAGTAGAAGAGATGTAAGCAAAGTAACAAATTCTGCCATTTCATTTAATCAAAGTTAAAGGCAGTAGATCTCTTTTGAGGTGAGCACCCATTTACTCCATATATTCACAAACAATGTTTTCTAACAAGATTTGATTTAGTTACCAAATAAGAAATACCTAAAAAGTTAATCCTTTTAGTAATTGCAACAAGAACATTTACCCACACACAAACACAACAAACACTCTCTCTCTCTC
This sequence comes from Caprimulgus europaeus, assembly GCA_907165065.1. Next base: position 1,119,087 of record OU015537.1, read on the forward strand.
TCTCTCTCTCTCTCGGCATTTTTAAAAACAGAAAAAAAAATAATCTTTGAATAGGGAGAAAACCTGTGCTCTGTCTGCTGGTTAAAGACCCAAACCGTATGTAAATTCAGTTGCCTCCACATAAGTATGTCCAAAATCAACCATTTTCACCTATGAACTTACAAAAGCAGAATCTGCGCCATTTTCCACTCTGCAAGATTTTTCTTGGGAGTGTCTAATCAATTAGCATTATACTATAAAAGAATTTTTCTCAGAAGTTAAACAGTGCAGAGGAAGTTTCTAAAAAAAATACTTAACCTATCACTATCTGCTTTATAAACCACATCTTATCTTCAAGATTTACATGTGGGTTTTGCATCCACTTTTGATAGTCTAAGACCTTCAAACCAGTTAACAATAGGAAAAAAATAAAAAAAAAATAAAATCAAAGAGTATAGATTCAATGAAATCAGTAAAGACAACCAGTACAGCTACTGAAGTGAAGAGCAAATATTTCAGAGGCTCATCTGGTTCTGTGCTAGAGACCATATATATATATATATATATATATATATATATGGTAGTCCTCTAAAACTTGTGATGCCTACATAATAATGAATATCCAGATCAACAAACATTGGAGACAATATAGTAGTATATATCACCCAATCGTTACAGTGCCTTTAAAAGAATAGATGTGATTTTAATCTAACACCTCCTTCACATTAGGTACAAACTGGGATATTAATAGAAATGGCATAAGAGTTTCCCTGTATTTTCTTAAATTAGGCAACATAGTTAATTAATAATTAAACTATTAAAACTTATTACAAATTTTTACTTAGGGTACTGTTGGGGTTTTAGAAACTATAAACAATGTCAATTGTACTTCATTCAGTCTCATAGTTCAAAATGAGTAGCTTAAAAATAATTTTGAAACATAAGAACTTCACTTTCCATCCATTAAGATCCCAAATAAAGAATACCAGATATTAAAAATATGCATATATGTGATTACAGTTCATTGTTGGGGGGGAATGGAGATGAATGTCATACAACCACCTACACTGAGTAAACAGAATTGATCTATATGACAATGACAAGAAGGTTTTTATATATATATATGGGTTTTATATGCATATATATATTTATATAATATATATAGTGCATACACACAATAATCCTTTTACCTTTATCTTGCACTTCTTTTGAAAATCGCTCCCTTTCAATAGCTGATTCACGTTCTATCCGCTCAATTTCAGCCAATGCATCCAATTCTACTTCATCATATGACGTTATAGTTCCTTGTTGCGAAACCTGTTGCTGTGTCTGTACCACAGGAGTTTGAGGTTGTTTTGCAGCAACTGAAGTGTTCTCTTGTAAAACAGGCACTTGTTGTGCCTGAAGGAAAGCTGTCTGTTCGTGCTGTGGCAAACACTGAGCAGTATTTAGTGGGCGGTTAACATCCTGTGGAGTAACGGGTGTTTTAGAAGTCTGTCCTGGGTACTGCACATTAAAAGGAATATCACCCTCTGACATACTGCTGTTTTCCAAACCAGAAAGCATATCATCCTGCTGGTCCATATCCGAAGATCTTACACGAGAGAGTCTTAATGTAAGCTTAGTGGAGTCCTTGGAAGGAGAACTAATGATATCATACATTGCGGCTTTTTCAGTCTGGTCTTTTTCATCCTTGCCTAACTTCATTTTCTTTTGTTTCTTTTGCTTTCTTTCTGGAGAATCTAACAATATGTCTGGGGGAACATCTCTAGGTGATGAATAAGGTGGAGGCTGAGATTGTTGGATTAAAGGTTGTCTTGATCCTAGAATAATAATTCAGAAAAACTGAACAGTTATGTTGTTCCATGTTTATATAAAAAACACTGAATACAACCTACATAATTTTAATATGTGTTTGTACATATATCTATGTTCACAAAGGTCTAAATAAGACTAGTAGGAAGCACATCATTCCTAGATCAAGATACAATACAGATAGTTGCCATGTATTTCCAAGGAATTTTAGCCGTCCACTGCAGGTAGAGAAGGGATAATTTCAGAGAAGATGGAACAAAAAACCCACCATCAAAAAAGAATAAATAAAAATAATGCCTACAGGTTCAGAATATTAACTCTTAGAAAAGAGTCAATGAAAGCAAGTTGACTATAGAAAAAGGAAATATCAAAAAGATTCTTAATAAGATCCTGTGATGAAGACTTAATGATCAATGTATAGGCATTAGCCATTTCAGCCACACATTTTTAAGTAATTAATATATATATATTATATATATAAAAATCAAAACATACACAACCTCCTTAACTTTGATTCTGACACTTCATTTTCAACCGTTTTTTTTTTTTTAAACAAAAACACTAATTGTCTTGGAGCATTTTTCTATCATACCCTGCCTTATCTCCTCTCTTTTTTTGCTTTTTTTTATATGTATGAGTTTTTACTTCTACATGCATCCATTTCAGGCTTTGAGTATATCCAGAGAAATTTTTTAAAGAGAACATTTTTTATTAAAAGCATTGTCCAATTAATCACATTTTTTTTTGTTCCTCAAATTAAACCATCTCTCCATAACTGTTAGCTCAGAAAAAGCTTTGAAAAACAGATAAATTTTTCAACCTTTCCCAATTACAATTTTGAGTTATAATTTTTAGCTTAAAAAGAAATACTAGCATGGAAAAAAAAAGAAAAAGAAAAGACTATTGGCTGGACCAGTAGGGCCAGTCTCCTCTTGTTAAACAAAGCAAACATTTATCTGATCCCATTCATCCACTGGGGAATGCTGATCTTCAGAAAGCAGTGACTGAGATTATTATTTGTCATTCTGTTTTAGATCATCATAGGTCGATGCTTTTAACAACACTCAAAAACTAATTGGAATACAAGTCCCCATGTGCTTCATTCAAGATACGCTACTAAACAAAAACAACAGCTTTATTCTGAAGCTTAAATTTCTATCAAATATTTTAAGAAATATTAAGATCCATTAAACAATGTACTGACCTAGAGATGAAAAAAATAATGGATATCTCTAGCAAAGCTTCAATTCAAATGAAAGGTGTGCCTTTACTGATGATATCTTTGCAAAGACTACTATACTTATTTTCTATCCCTATAGGAGAAGTCCTATGACCTCTGTATGTAGAGCAGGATATAAAATGGGTTTCTCTTACCCTTTCTTGACTGTCGGCAAAAACTCCATATTCTGCCAATAAAATCCACAATGTTGGGAAGCCCTGTTTTGATTCACCCTGATTCTCAAGTTCTTTTCACTACTCCATTTCCCCGCCTCAAATTAGACACCACACTAAATCACTAGCACTGAAGACCTGGCTACACCCTATGAAGATCTCTCACTTGCCTTCCACCAGAGATTCCTGTTCTTGTGATGTCCCCTCCACACACACACACTTCTAATTACTGTCTCTTCAGACAATAATTTACAAGTTTGTCTCAGTGTAATGTATATCAGAAACCATTAGCTACTAATTTCTTTTAAGGCAATGATTACCACTCACTGGAAATACAGGCTGCATTTTTATTTCTACAAATATTAGAGGCAGCTCAAAACTTTTCAGAAATCTTACTAAAATCTTACTCTTGAATTATCTTTTAAATGAATACTGAAGTTGCAACAATGGATCATTTACCATTTTTCAGTTACACTTCAAATAGAGGACACAGATTTGATTGTCCCTTGTCCTAAACTTTTAAGTAAATTTGACAAGATTGTTCTGATTTGTATTCATTCAGTGTTTCTCATTCCGAAAAATAACACTGCAGCAACAGATAAGGTGGTTCTTTTTATCTTTGGGTAGATTTGAGGAAGTCAGAAGGATTTCAGCGCATTCCATTGAATGTACTTAGAATCCAGTAAATTAAAAAAAAAAAAAAGTTTTCCCTCTTCTAGGCAGCACTACAAATAGTTATTTGAAAGTATCTTCCTCTTGAAGGAAATTCCTGAAAAGTGTTGATAGTAAGGACTACAAGCTGCATTTTAAGAGTACATGTTCTGGCAATAACTTCACATATTTCTGAGATGTTTAATGATGGCTAAGCCTCTGGCAACAAAGGGGCTTAGAAGCTACAATATCTATGTACTAAGGTGAAAAGAAATTGAAAAAGATGAAGCATTCTGTAAAAGTTTTATTCTACCACAGAGAGTAACAGTTTTGAACAGGTATCACTCATTGAACATATACCCCATTCTGTTGGATGCTTAGACTTCAGACAAAACATCACACATTATACAGAGAGAGTTGTGCCTATTACTGTTGAAGTCAGTCTGGAATTTTTCCTACGGGAAAAGGCTTGAGCTGTCATATGTCTGAGAACAAAGCTCTTAAAAGACTTGCTGATAACAGAATAAATGTTTTTACGGAAAGAATGCATAGACAGGTGTGATCTTGTTTGCTGAACCAGTCAAGATTCCAAGGCTGAGAAGGTCTGTTCTGCAAAATGCTGTCAATGTAGTAAATCATACAATGATCTTTGGAAATTATCTTTGGGAATGAGCCAAATTTCAGAATATTCTTTTAGAATAGAGAAATATGTAGGCAGATTTTGAGTTTAAATCTAGGGCTATGTGGTAATTCAGGAAAAAATAACTAACTTTCTATAGTTGATCTTCCATAGTATCAGTAAAAGAACTTTGTCCAAACTGTTTTTGTATGGCAGGAATATGCAAAACTTGTGAGATAAAAAGAGGAATCTCACTGATTTGAGAAAGTCATTGTATCATTACTGAACAGCAAATACTGATGGTATACAGATAATGTCAAATGTAGCTGCAAAGCAGGTAACATCATAGAAAACAAGGCCTCTACAGAGAACAAATACACCCATCAACAATACCTCCATATTCTTTCAGTAACAGTCATCCTGGCTACCCACGATAATCCTGGGACCGGTTCTCTGTACTCATTATTTTTCCTACTGATTACTAGTGGTAGCTGGCACCGAGTATGGAAGAAGTTTTATCAACTGCTGTAGCAATTTCTAAACATTTTTTTTCTGTGACTCTTGACTGATTTCTTATCATTTCCTTTATAATGCAAGTAACTATAACATGCATTGCATTGACAGTAACTTAGTTTTCTTAAAAACAGTTTCAAAAACACTTCTTGTTTGTTTACCATGGAAAAGCTTCACTTGCTCATTGTACATCAGTAACTTAGGCAGCAAACACACAAGCTTCTGTCCAGGAGACTGCACACATCACTGACATCTAAATCTTAGTTTCTGTCTGCACACTTTCTAATTATGTCTCAGTACTCTGCACAGAGCTGTAAGAGAAACTCCTCCTTACCCTCACAGATACATTTTACAGAATAGCTACAAGGCCCTGGGTACAGCTGACAAAGCTCATAATGCAACAGAAGAGGAGGAATCTATGCAAGTACTCTCACTAAGGTCAGATCAACAAACCCCTCACAATAAGACCTGCATTAAGACTAGTGCTGAGAAGAAACAACAGCGAGTTATGGTCATTGGTAACTCTCTCCTGAGGGAAATGGAAGCACCCATTTGCATGCCAGACCCTCTTTTTAGGGAAGTTTGCTGCCTCCCTGAGGCCTTAATCAGGGATGTCACCAGACAACTGAAGAGCTTAGTAGAGTCTTCAGACTATTACCCACTCCTGCTCTTTCATGTGTGTACTAATGATATTGAAACAAAAAGTCTAAGGTCAATCAAAAGAGATTTCAGTGCCCTGGGAAGAATGCTAAAAAAATTCAGGAGCACAAGTAGCATTTTCCTCAATCCTCCCAGTAATGGGAAGAGACTTTGGAAGAAACAGATGAGCCTAAGACATTAATACCTGTCCCCAAGACTGTTGCCTGTGCCAAAACTTTGGGGTTTATAACCATGGAAGAGTCTTTGAAACACAAGGTATGCTGGGGCCTGACAGGATCCACCTGTCCTGACAGGGAAAATGTGTCTTTGCTGATGGAAAATGTGTCTTAAGCTGGTAGGATTGACTGAGAGGGCTTTAAACTAGAATCAATGGGGGAAGGAGATGCCATCAGGAAAGCTGAAGGTAAACAAGGGTTGGCAGGGCATCCCCTGACAATGGTAACTTTAGTGGGAATGTTTACACTGCTGCATGGAGCACATCTGAAACACTTGTACACCAACACAAACAGGATGAACTGGAAGTGTTGGTCATTTCCCAGAGCTATGATATCATGGGCATTAGTGAGACTTGGTGGAATGAGTCCCACAGCTGGAGTGCTGGGATGGAGATCTACAGACTGTTCAGGAGAGATAGGCAGGGCAGGCAAGGTGGAGGAGTGACACTGTATGTAAGGGAGAGATTTGATTGTACAGCCCTTACAGTTAGTGATGATGTGGTTGAGAGCCTCTGGGTGAGGATTAGGGGGATGAAAAACAAGGGAGATGTTGGAGTGGGTGTCTACTATTGATCTCCCAGCCAGGATGATAGCACCAATGAGTTATTCTATAGGTAATTAGGAGAAATATCTGGATCAGTAGCCCTTGTCCCTATAGGATTTCAAATTCCCAGACATCAAGTAGGAATATCATACTGCTGTGACAAGAAAGTCTGGGAAATTCTTGAAGTTTGTGGAAGACAACTTCTTGTCACAAGTACTCAGGGAGCCAACTAGGAAAGATGCCCTCCTAGACTTGTTATTTGTGAATAGAGAAGGACTCGTGGGAGATGTGATGGTAGGTGGCTGTCTTGGTCACAGTGATCGTGAAACACTGGAGTTTAAAATTTCCAGTGTAATGAGAAGAAAGGTCAGCAGAGTTGCTACCCTGGACTTCAGGAGAGCAAACTTTAAGCTATTCAGTGAGCTACTTAGCAGTGTCCCCTTGGAATCTGCTTTTGAGGGCTTAGGGGTCCATGAGTAACAGTCAGCTTTTAAGAATCACCTTTTAGAAGCACAGGAGCAGGCAACCCCGTTGTGTTGAAAGTCAAGCAAGGGAGGCAGAAGACCAGTTTGACTTAACAGGGAACTCGTCTTGGAACTCAGGAGGAAAAGGAAATTGTACAATCTCTGGAAGAAAGGTCAGGCTTTGCAGGAAGATCACAGAGCCGTGGTTTGCATATGCAGGGAGAAGACACATAAGGCCAAAGCTCAACTAGGGTTGAAACCGGCCAGTGTTGTGTCAGATAACAAGAAAGGCTTTTTCAAGTACATTAATAGCAAGAGGAGGTCTAAGAAAAACATTGGACCAATACTTGTTGAAGATGGTCATCTGACTAATAGGGATGAAGAAAAAGCAGAGGCATTCAATACATTTTTTGCCTCACAGATAGACCTTGGGCTGTCCAGTCCTCTGAGTTGGAGGACCATGACTGCGGGAGCAGTCACTTTCCATTTGTGGACAATGAAATTGCAAGGTACCAGCTGTATCAGCTGAATGTTCATAAGTCCATGGGGCCTGATGGAATTTGTACCAGAGTACTGAAGGAGTTAAAGGATGTCACAGCAGGACTCCTCTAAATCATCTACCAAAAGTCTTGGGAGTCTGGGGAGGTCCCTGCTGACTGGAAGCTAGCCAATGTTATTTCAATCTACAAGAAAGGTGTGAGAGAAGACCCAGGAAAGTACAGACCTGTTAGCCTAACCTCAGTTCCTGGAAAAATTATGGAGATCATACTGAGTGCTGAAGACATTTAAAGAACAATGCAATCATCAGGCACAGTCAACATGAGTTCACAAAGGGAAAGTTCTGGTTAACTAATTTTATATCCTTCTATGACAAGGTCACCTGTCTAGTGGATGAAGGGAAGGTGGTGGATGTAGTTTTTCTGGATTTTAGTAAAGCTTTTGCTACTGTCCCTCACAGCATCCTTCTGGACAAGTTGTGCAACTGTGAGATGAGCAGGTACATGGTGCACTGGGTGAAAAACTGGCTAGACAGCAGGGCTCAAAGGATTGTAGTGAATGGGGCTACATCTGGTTGGTGACCAGTCACCAGCATTGTTCTTCAGGGCTCAATTCCAGGGCCAATTCTGTTCAATATTTTTATCAGTGATCTGGAGGCAGGAGTCGAACAAATCCTTAGCAAGTTTGCTGATGATGATACTAAAACTGGGAGGTGTTGTTGACTTGCCCAAAGGACTAGAGGCCTTGCAGAGAGATCTAGATAGACTGAAGCATTGGGCAATCAATTAACAGCATGAAATTTAACAAGACCAAATGCTAGATTCTACACCTGGGATGGAGTAACACCAGGCACAAGTATAAATTGAGAGAGGAGTGGCTGGAGAGTAGCCATGCAGAAAGGGATCTGGGGGTGCTGGCTGAGTCAGCAGTGTGCCCTGGCAGCCAAGACAGCACCAGAATGCATGGGAACAGCTTAAAGCTATGCCAGGGGAAATTCGGACTGGACTTTAGGAAGCATTTCTTTACTGAGAGGGTGGTCAAATACTTAAACAGGCTGGTCGATGTGGTCGATGCGGTCGATGCCTCAATCCTGTTAGTGTTTAAGAGACATTTGGACAATGCCCTTAACAATTTAGTTTAACTTTTGATCAGCCCTGAAGTGATGAGGCAGTTGGACTAGATGGTTGTAGGTCATGTCCAACTGAAATATTCTATTCTGTTCTGTTCTACTCACATCTTATTTAAACATTCATGGTACTTTCTGTGATCATCTCTGAGCCTCTTCAGAGCAAAGACCACTCGTCTTTTAAAGATGATGCACCAAAGTCCCACCACTGGTTATGTTCTTTGTTGTGATCCATGTGGTTAAAAATCAACTATTAAGGTCACCAGAAACTTAGGATTCACATATTTTAAAGAATTTTAAAGAATTATTAGCTTTCTTCAAACAACAACTTGAAATAGTATCTCCATATTCCTTTAAATCCCTTGCAGGTAAAGGTTACCAGGTGTTGAAAGAAAATATTTCACTCATCCTACATGCCCTTTTGCCAGAAGTATTGATCCCCATGGATGAAAGCCGGAAAAAAACTATTGAACAAATGAAGACTGATGGCTAATACTTGGTTCATAGCACACTGGAGAGAAACATCAGGAACATTCATGTGCTACGTCTTTTTAAATCCATAGCAAAATAATCCTCGAGCCTCCAAGAACATTATTTAAGTGGGTATCAAATTGTTATTCGTCAAACCTGGGCACAGCATTCCAGACTTTTTATTGAAAAAGTCTTTTGAAAGAGAGGCTTTAATGAATGCATACATATACATGTGGATTATTAGACTTCACATCTGAGTAATTATTCTGTAGATAAATTCTTGAAGGCAGAAGCTGTAGGAGAAGACTAGAGTATCCATATTGCACTCATACTGATGTTTGTCTGTTGGAAAAAGATGAGAACCTGGTGATGACAGATCCTGAGAAACATTCACACACTGCTGAAAATATTTTAAGGGACTGCAGTTACAATGTGTAAATAGAAAAGTCTCTTTTTTTTTAATTTAATAAGATCCTATTTACCACCTTCACATAAAATGAGTGTTTTCATGAAAATAGGATCAGACAAATTCACCCTGGAACCTTGTCTAAACCAATCTCATAATTGCTAATAATAATCTTGAGAATTTGTGTCTCCCGTAGATTCAAAAAGGGAAAAACAGTCCCTTCAAAAGGATGGTAAAGGACTGCCCAGAGTATTATATATAGTCTGTATGATTTAAGTACATACTAGAAGAACAGTTTCTCTACAAGGATTGAGATTATAACAACGAGGTAGTATTTCAAAGTGAATTTGTTAAGAATAAGTATCAACAAATCAAAATAATTTTATTCTGTAAAGCAATAGGTCTTGTGGATTAAGAACTGAGTGTCATGCCTAGACTTTAGCATGTCTTTCTATATAGCTTCTCATAACAATTTCACTAACAAGCTGAAGAAGTATAGTCTAAACAAAAATACTGCAAGACTGCAGTATACCCTATTGCAAAACTGTGTTCAGAGTATCAGTTGTTCTTGGTAAAAATGGATGAATGGAGTATAGGTGAACAACTGCATCTTTCCAGAGCACTGTCTTAAGAATAGTAGTATAAAATATTTGGCATTAATAACTTTTTGTGTAACAGAATTTGAGAGTATTTTATTAATCTAAAGATCATAACGAGCTTTTGGTGTCAAGTGTTTGAAAGAGAGGCCCACAACTGTTTTTAAAAACAGAATAAAAATTTACAGTTTTCTTGACTAATTGGAATAAACTTTTGAAACAAAAGAAATTCAGTAAGAAGCACAAACTTTTTATTAATCTGAGAAAGAGCAATTGTAACAACATGAGAGGAAGGTAGATAAGCTAGCTAGATAAGCTCTACAGAAAGACAATATGTTTATAACACCTTGCAACACGAATCTAAATTATTACCAAAGAGCAGTTATATTACCATATAACAGTAGTATCATACAAGATTGTCTACAGTACTTTTCTGACTGCTCATCCTTCTAAGTCTTCAGTCTTATCTACGACTTATGGCAGTACAACATCAAGACAAATGCAGACTAATTAGAATTCAGATAAAAAAAAAGACAATTAAAGGCTCAGAAATTATTACTTATGTAAAGATGATAGAAAGAAATCACGCTGTTCAGTCTGTAGAAGATTAGATTAGTGCAAGACACGATAACATTCTATAATTACTATACAAAAAAAAGACATTAATTGTTTTTCCTTGATTCAGGCAAAGCATTATGAGAAAAGTTTTCTAGCACTAAGAATCTGAACAGGTTGCATGGCATAAGTAAGAAAACTCCATTACTGACATTTTAACAAAAAAATAGATGGAAGTTATTGGAACTGATACTAGTACAGCTCATCCAACATGAGGGTAACAAGTTGGGAAGCCCCCAAGCCCTTTCCTGCTATATTTTCTAAAAATCACAGAATCTTCCCAAAGTTTTGTATTAGATGTAAATTATTACTAATTTTGATTAACAGACTATATTGGCATTTGTTTTCAAAGAGCATAACTTAATTTAAAATTCAAACTTAACGGAATAGCATATGAGACAGACAAAGAACAACATACATTTGGGAGATTTTTTGGGACAGACTGTATTCATTTTCCACATATGTTTTCAATAATTTTCAGGGAAGAGTCCTGCCACTTTCTCCAGAACTTCAAATGCCTTATGAAAAACCTAGCTTAGAACTGCTGTATTCAGGAGCATCCTTGCATAAAAAGTTAAGACTTGAAGAAAGAAACAAGAATGAATGTTTGTTTAGGCCCTGTCAAAAAATATCTTTGAATAAATTTCTTCCATCTTTCTTTTGAAGGAGAGAGGGTGAGATGACAATTTTTCTTAACAAGTACTTTTGAGAGCACTTCAAGATTTGAGAAGATTCCTAATTCTTTTTGCAACCTACTATACATTCAAAAAACAAGTGTAGAAGAATCTCTCTGAAGAAGTCCTATAAATCCCCAAGAAAATAAAAGTAATCTTTCCAAATTATTCAGAAAATAATAAAGAACCCATTAAAAATTTCTGGAGGGAATACAACTTATTTCTGGAAAAGAGTACAAAATTATATAGTTTCATAATGGTTGTTGCTATTCCTTATATATGTTTTCCCAGTTTAGGAAACTGTATGGAAACAGGACTGTAAATATATGAACTCTTCTCTTTGGAAAGCAATGGGCTAAAAACATTATGGAAGGCTTTCCTTTATACAGATCTTTAGAAGTTGTCTTTAAAAAAAATAAAATATTTTCTGAGATTCCAGAGTAGTGGGAAAGTAGGAAAAATGGATAAAAGATTTTGATGAGTAATCAGTCTTGGGTAATAGATACCACAGAATATTTTATGAGCTCAACAGAAGGAAAATACTTAATGTTAATTCTTCACAGATAGAAATTAATTTTCTATTAAAGCAGATGTGGTAACAGATGATAGCATGAAAGCAGAGACATTCTGTTTGCATAGCTAAAAATATAAAATTTACATAAAAAAGAAAGGATAAAGACTTATGGATAAAACTTCATCTGCTCTGGTACCTTTACCGGAGCAGAAGTGAGGCAAAAATTTCTGTAACAGAGAAATTTTACTCCATTGAATAAATGAACAACCAATGAAAACATCCCACAACATCCTTGTAGCAAAGCTTAGAAGGTATGGGATAGATGAGTGGATGGTGAGGTGGACTGAGAACTGGCTGACTGGCAGAGCTCAGAGGGTTGTGATCAGTGGCGCAGAATCTAGTTGGAGGCCTGTAACTAGCGGTGTTCCCCAGGGGTCAGTACTGGGTCTGGTCTTGTTTAACATCTTCATCAATGACCTGGATGTAGGGATAGAGTCCGCCCTCAGCACATTTGCTGATGATACCAAGTTGGGAGGAGTGGCTGACACACCAGAAGGCTGTGCTGCCATCCAGCGAGACCTGGGCACGCTGGAGAGTTGGGCAGAAAGGAACCTGATGAGGTTCAACAAGAGCAAGTGTAGAGTCCTTCACCTGGGGAGGAATAACCACATGGACCAGGACAGGTTGGGGCTGACCTGCTGGAGAGGAGCTCTGTGGAAAAGGACCTGGGTGTGCTGGTGGACAGCAGGCTGGCCATGAGCCAGCACTGTGCCCTTGTGGCCAGGAAGGGCAACAGTATCCTGGGGTGCATTAAAAAGAGTGTGGCCAGCAGGTCGAGGGAGGTTCTCCTCCCCCTCTACTCTGCCCTGCTGAGACCACATCTGGAGTCCTGTGTCCAGTTCTGGGCTCCTCACTTCAAGTGGGACAGGGATCTTCTGGAGAGAGTCCAGCAGAGGCCACAAAGATGCTGAGGGGCCTGGAGCAGCTGCCTTACGAGGAGAGGCTGAGAGAGCTGGGACTGTTCAGCCTGGAGCAGAGCAGCCTGAGAGGGGATCTGATCAATGTCTGTAAATACCTGAAATGTGGGGGCCAAATGGATGGGGCCGGGCTCTTCTCAGTAGTACCCAGTGACAGGACAAGGGGCAATGGGCACAAACTGGAACACCACAAGTTCCACACAAACCTAAGGAAAAACTTCTTTCCTGTAAAGGTGTCGGAGCACTGGAATCAGCTGCCCAGAGAGGGTGTGGAGTCTCCTTCTCTGGAGATGTTCAAAACCCGCATGGACGCTTTCCTGTGCAACCTTCTGTAGGGTCATTTGAGTCACATTTCTTCTATCACTGTTTAACACAGTATATGCCTACAGAAGATGAACCACAGAGATAATTTAGCAGTCACAGGATAATTCAGTTAAGGGAACTCAGGAGGTCTTTAGTCAATCCTTGTGCTCAAAGCAGGATGTGTAAGGCCACATTATGCAGGGCTTTATCCAATCTGGTCTTGAAAACCTCCAAGGATGTAAAATGCACAGATTCTCTGGGCTTTTCCAATGCTCAACTGTACTGATAGTGAAAAAGTTTTTCCTTATACCTAGTCAGAGCCTCTCATTTCAATTTAAGTCCATTGTCTCTAATGCTTCCTCTACAACACTGTGAAAAGCCTGACTCAAGTCTTCCTGATAATCTCCTAATAGGTATGAGAAGACTGCTCTAAGGTTATGTCAGTCCACTGTGTGCTGTCCTGTCCATCTCCTCTCCCATTCCCCCCCCAAAGACTTCTCTTATCCAAGCTGCACAAACCAAATGCCCTCACCTTCTCTGGAATCTCCCCCATCTCCTGTTTTCCCTCTCCACCTAACCTTGACCATCCAAAAAGACTTAATTTTGTTTCAGGGCTAAAGAGAAGAAAGCACTGTTGCACCTTTTTACTATTGCCATGTAAATACATAAGCACTGAAAACCTAAATTACCATGAACATGCCCAAATTCCTACCTCGCTGTCTCATGTATCGCAGTCATTGTTGCTTAGGGTTAATATTAAAAACAGCAGTATGCATTCCAGATTTCAGCATAAAGAAACATTTTCTCAGTTGACTGACAGTTTACCCAATTCCTTCTCCACAGCTAAGGTTTTCAGGCTTCATTTATGCTATATGTATTGTGTTCATTGAACTACTTTTAATTTCACATACTTAGAACTTGATGATTGCAATCAAGACAAGCATTGCATGTTAAAACACTTCTGAACTGGTTAAGAGTTCAATACTTGCAATGCTGCCTTTAAACCATTTCTTATGTAGAGCAACTGAAACTGTTCTTATAAAGAATTTAATCCTCATATTGGAAAGGATTTAAAATTCTTCAGTTCTCCATGAATTTGAGCTTTGTTTTGAAGTATGATTAGTCAATTTTTGGACCTTCAGAAATTTCTTCTGGATCAGGGCTCAAAATAATTTTATATCCAAAACTTAATGACATACTCTTTAGTACAATTTGAATACAGAAGTTGGGAGAACTAACTAAATACCTCTTTAGACTCTTTGTTCTTTAATACGGGGAAAAAAATACATTGATATATATGACTGCTAGACTACCTTTAAGGGTTCCATCACTTCCAGCTGGAGAGCAGACCGACTGTGGTGACCTCAAGGAAAAAGATGCAGCATTCCTTACTGAAGGATCACCATCCTAAAGTGACAATGATAAAAAATTAACATTATGAACATGAACACTTAATAAAACAAAAACTGAAATTAGCACATATAGTGATAAAATGGATTGGATGAAAAAGCATACAACAAATACTTATTTATTTAATACGTTGAAATTATGGAGCTGATTTTTTTCAAACTTGACTTACCTTTGAATTGTAATAAATCTCAAAAATTCCCAAATATGGAGGGTGGGGAAACTTAGTAACTTTTTAGCATATATGCTTTATTAGGACAGGAGAGGTCCTCTACCCATGATTGCCAAGGACACAGGCAAAGGTGCCTTTTATTAAATTAACTAAACAGACTAACTAGGCAGATGACCTTTCAGATATATATGCCATTCCTACCGTAGCTGACAAATTTTCAGAAGTGCTCATTTACTTTTTCTGAGTTGAGAACTTCATCAAATGGTGAAACATAAGCACGAACTTGTATTCTAGGAATATTCTCTATTTTATCAAAAAATGGTCCTTAAATTGAGTATATATGCAGTGAGGCTTCAAGGGTATACTTGCTGATTTTGTAAAATCATATATTGCAAATACACAATATCCTGTAACTATTCATAAGTTTTAAAGCAACAAAATCCTAAAACTAAGAAAAAGGCTAAACAATAACTAAAAGTTTTTAAGTTTTCTGATTTAATAATCCTCATTCATATCTATCTGTGCCAAAGGTCATTCTGCTTCTGGAAAGGTCATAACATTATGATTAAGCTTATTATTCATACATAGATGCAAAAAATTAATTAAACCAAATTCTTCAAACTGTTTTTTGCATGATAGCTACTAAAATCAGCTTTTAAAGGTATAATTACTTTTTACCTTTAGTATTTCTCCAATTAAACTGAACAATGAGGGTATTTTTTATGTTTTCATAGTCTGTCAGTTTTGAATGAGTTTCATTTCTAAGTTCTCATGAACTAGAATGAGGTTGCGTTGTTTGGATCACAAAATTAGAAGTGAATATTTTTAAATACTTCCTCTTTAAACATTGTGAAATAAATTATCCTAATATTAAAGTTTTCCAAAAATCTTGTCTTAACAAAAACAATATTCTCTTGAAAGTGTACCTTTAACATAGTTGGGGGATATATGTACACTTAATGCCAAGAACAGCTTCTTATTTTGAAGAAATCACAATTGCTGAAGTAGAGACTAAGAAAAACATCTTATGATTGTGTATCATGTAAGATTCCTTCATTCCAAAACTCCCTTGTTTAAGATACTACTTCTTAGCTAATATTTTTAATCATCATAATTCTTGCATTAAAAAATGATGACTAATAAAACTAATAACTCTCTTGGAGTTCTAGTGTATTAATCCTGGTAAGGGATTTAGGGAGCCTGGTGTTAATAGTACACTTGTTGAATACAACACTTTTTTTTTTGCTTCCACAAGCTAATTGAGAAGACGAGTTGTCCAGAGTTTTTATAAGCTAAATAAAACACATTAAAAAAAAAGAAATAAAGGAATAAAAAAAAGAAAAAAACAAAAAAAAGAAAAAAAAAGAAAAAAGAAAAAAAGGCCTACTTGCCACCAGGTTTTGATGAAATTTTGTAAATACTGTTATGCCTACTGTTGTAGGCCACGCTGTTCAAAGAGCTAAAGTAAAAAAATAAAAATGAAACTTAAGTGCTCTCCCCTTAAGAGCTGTTAAGAGACTGTGTGCCAAACCTGTAAAGAAGAATCCCAACATGCTTCATCCACAGGATGAGATGCTCATTAAGGAGAAAATTAAGAAGTTCAAAACACTGTAGAATAAAGTTGCTGGCTTTTTTTCCCCTTTAGATTCAAGATTTCAGAAAGAATTTCTCACACATGAATTAGTCACTAAGGGAAAACTTATAAAGAAACCAGGTCATAAAAGTGCATAATAGACCAGTAAGAAAAAGTGTCCAAATAAATTTTTGCCTTGGACTACACTACTATATTACTCAATAGGTTATTCAGTTATGTCAAGTCTAATTGACAGTTATGGGTATTTTCAGAAAGACAACTATGCACCTATTTAGAATCTAGCATTGTTTGCGTCAACATATTGCTACAATAATTGCAGAGACACTCTACCATTTCTTTAAAATAAACTCACATATGAGTAAGATTTTTTAATTTTCATCTTTTCATCAGAATCAATGTTACAAACTGTTCCAAAGGAAAGAGAAATCTAGAAAAAAATAAATCTTGCACATTAAAGTTGTACGGTTGAGTGTACATATCTGAAATTGAAATATATTTTCAGTGGTTTTATACATCAACAGCAACATAGTAAAATATCTGACTTCTACCACAGCTAAACACATACTTGCTTTATCATAGTAAATATTTGCTTTGTAATAATAAACTGATCTAGGTAACATACATCACTACTTAGCCTGTGCACCATCTGTAGGTAGTCTTCATTTGAGCCACGTCTAGAATTATCAACATGATGATTAGCTGAATTTCCAGACAATTGACTTGAAACTTTATTTTCATGGAGATTCCTCATCCCAGCTGTGACAATGGGACTGGATACCGAAGCTGAAATACAAAAAAAACCCAACAAAACTATACTTATATATTCAAACAGCTGTTAACTCTAAAAAATTTCACAGAAAACACCACAATAGTGGATATTAATGAGTTGGATGCAAGAGGTCTGGAATCTGAACAAAAATCCAACTTTCTTGATTGAATCCTTTTGCCACAAATACATTGAATAAAATTAGATATCTAAGATTTGAATTTTCAAGAGGATTTAAAATCTAAATTCCATGTATAGATTAGCCAAGCTTCTCTCCACATCTATCCTAATTACAGTCAGTATAATATTCTTATAGGTTATAGAAAACATTTCCCCCTTCCTCTATATAATGTATTCACTAACTGTAGTAACTTCCAAGGTATTCATGAGACATTAAACACTAAATACAGAACAGTTATATAAATTCTAAGCTAAACTTTAAAAACAGATGATTTAAAAGAATCCAAAGAGAATTCTACTTATTAAAAAAAAATTAGAATGCCTAAATACTAAACAGTGTTCATGTTGTTCAAGATAGGTTTTAGGAAAGGGAACAACAAAGAAATCCATTAATTCAGAAGGTTATCTTTGCCAGTTACTGCATATTTAGTCTAGTCTACACTACAAAGGTTTGGTAAGGCTAAATAAGCTGGCAGCAAAACTTATGTTACACTAGCAAAAATTAGGTTTTTGCTAATACAGATAAACTATTGTCATAGCTAACAAATAAAAGTTTTTGGGTTCTTTTTATTTTTCTATTGTCATGTATATGTGACAACTAAGCAAAATGGATGTACATAGGGGAGGAGCAGTGCAACATGAACATGTGTTTTATTTTTTCTTCTTCCTTTTTTTTAAATAAAGTATATACTAGCACTCTGTACAGTCAAGAAAGCAAAGCTTAAACATACCCAAAAAATTCCCTATCAACTCAAAGATTTGCATTAAGCATGTGACTCCTTCAGAGAAATTAGAGAGCCATGAAACATGCACATGAAGGTAAAGCTGACACTAGATAGGAAAATAAAACAAACATCACAGACTTACCTTGCTGCATCTGAGGATGTGGTGTATAACTTGGAGGATGTGAATATGGCATGTATCCTGCAGGACTTTGAGGAGCATATGGACTAGGCACTGGACTGTTCTGTTGAGCCAAAAATCTGTTACCAGAGCTTGTCTGTGGTGGCACAAATCGGCTAAAAATAAAATTTAAAAAGTTTTAAAAAGATGGAAAAGTAAATTTAGACAAATCTATTATTTCTTTTGGAATATTATACCTTTGGAACATTATAACTTCTGTAAGAGACAAAATTTCAATGCAATCAAAAAAACCCTTCAAAAGCAGTATTTTAAGTAAGATAGATACCTTCCCAACTTCAATTATTACTTAAGAGTCACAGCTTGGGTACTGCATTAGTAAAAGTAAAGAATAGAATAAAAAGCATTCATAAGACCTCCACCTAGGGAAAGGAAACAATGACACAAATATTTATTAAAATAAAATCTGTAGATTTACTAAAACAAAATATGCAATTTCCAAAAGTTAGTCCTAGAAATTTGAATGAAAGTGACATATAAGGTTTAATTATCATATAACAACTAGCTTGCTAGGATTAACAAGGAGTCATCTACTCTAAACAGAATTTTTCCAATAAGATTTCAAAGAACTTCATCTAACAGAACTATACTGCCAAGATATAGGAATATGATAGGCAATTAGGTAGGATCTGACCCAAAGTCCACTGAATACAACTTATTCTTTCACTGGATTTATCTTACACATCCTAAAGCTAAGAAACCATAAAAACAAAATAGGCTTGTGACAATAATACATGTACATTATAACTTACATTCTTATACGAGCTTTTCAAAATAAAAATAAACCAAATAAATACTTCAGAAAGTACAATACATGATTTCATAACCCTCGGTTCTAGATAGTAACTCTGTGAAGGCAAGCTTCCATAGAAACAGCAAAGTATATAACACAAGGATTTTGCAAGTATTTCAAGAAGACTTAGCACATTTTAATATCCACAATTCAAAAAACCTTCTTCAATACCACTTTTAGATATAAAAGTAAAAAAGTGTACAGGTTTTTGTGCAGATACAGAGCATTTCATTTGCCAGAACAATTACACTAACTTGAAGTTGAATAAATTTATTTTAATAATGATATCTAATAATTGGAGATTAAATTTGTTAAAGCCCAGCAACTGGGTTGAAACTACATGTAGAATTATTTCCTCTAGTACAGAATACTTTATTATATTAACAAAGGCCTGGATTATAGGTACGTGCTATTTGTCGACACTCAAAATTTGAAAAAGAGCCAGAAAGTTGATGAGGAAGCTGCTGGAAGACTGGCCAAACTACTGGGCCTATCCTCCTCTGAGCAGCATTTGGTATAACTGTTACAGCAGTATTCCATACTTTTACAAGTCTTCTTTCCCACCCTCCTGTCACATTGGTACTGTTATACATACTGGAACACATAGCCTCTTCTATCCTCCTGCCACCAGTCTCAGACTCTGACACAGGTAGAGAACAGCTGGAGGGGTGACAGGAGGCAGGGGGATTCCTTAAGCAGGAAAGAAAGTTTGCCAAAAATATGGGAGGGAGAGAGAGCAGTGAATCACGACTAGTCCTTAGAATACAAAGAGTAATACACTAACAAAAAGATGTTTCTTTGTCAGCTGAAGAAATTCACCCTGCTGTCAGACAAATGCAAAATTTGTCATGACACTGATCATCTTCCATTCACATACTTGCAACAAGAATTGACTGTCACTGTAGAAAGAATTTGCAGTTCACTGCCCATCTCACCCCACTTAAAATAAAGTGTTACCTGGAAGGGCTGTGTGAGATAGTGGTTTGTTGATAATTGGAAGATGCAGGACTACCTCGCATGGAATTCTGAGAAATATTAAACTGCGACATCATCATTCCTATTAAGAAGAAGACAGCAGCATTACTTTACATGCATTTCTTTTTTAATCAGTTAAGTCATTTCAGAAATTATTATATACAAAGATGATATAAACTTTACAGACGTTAACATCTTCTATCTAGAACTGTTAGAAAACATTAAAGAAGATTGATTCCATGCAAGATGTCCATTTTACACCATGGCATAAAAAGAGTGTTCCCTAAAGAAGTATTAATTTATTTATAAATATCAATGGTAGTTCCTTCCTCTGTTCCTTAGCCAAAAACCTGCTAGTAAATAGAAACATTTTATAACAGGACATATACTCCACACCCTAGACTGGCGTGTACAGGACTCATTATGCCAATAAGTAAAAATTTGGAAACTTCACAACAAGTCAGAAGAACACAGAAAACTTATCTCCCATTTTTATAACAAGTACAGCAAACAGTCATCTTGAGCTGAGCAGTGCAAGATATTCTCCCTGCTTCCATAATGCCTTAGTGGTTCACAGAATGGTGGGGGTTGGAAGGGAGCTCAGGAGATCATTCAGTCCAACCCCCCTGCCAAAGCAGGTTCCCTACACCAGGTTGCACAGGAAAGTGTCCAGGTGGGTTTGAACATCTCCAGAGAAGGAGACTCCACACCCTCTCTGGGCAGCCTGGCCCAGGGCTCCGGCACCCTCACAGTAAAGAAGTTTTTCCTTAAGTTTGTGTGGAACTTGTGGTGTTCCAGTTTGTGCCCATTGCCCCTTGTCCTGCCACTGGGCACCACCCAGAAGAGCCCGGCCCCATCCATTTGGCCCCCACATTTCAGATATTTATAGAAATTGATACAAAAGCTTTCTATTCCACTTCCACCATGCTTACAGGGAATGTTATCAAAGAAGATGCTGAAATATTTTCAATTGCAAAGAACCACCAATATCCCACCTATAGACTCCCACAGTCTGTAGATTCCCACAGTCATGCTTTGGAAATTCAGTTGTATGAGATTGCAAGCCACAAGTACCAATGTGCTTGAATCAAACTCGCATCTTTATTAGGGAGAATTTAAAGGAAACTTTTTTTACTTTCTTTGATACAGGTATAAAGAATTTCTTAACCACTGCAAGACACTGAAAATTGAAGTGGTGCAGGTACATAAAAACTTATGACTTTTAACCAGGTGATTTTAATGACAGAATTGAATGTCTTGTAGCTAAAACAGCATCAGAATTCATGTGCACGCTGCAGCTTGGGAAGCCACAGCAAGTGATCCACAGCCGTGGGTAAAAGCACATCATTAATGCAAATATTTTAAATCAAAGGTTAGATAGAAGGCTGACAGTAGTCCCCATTTCAGAGTGTTTGGAAACCATCAATCCTTGAATTACTATCACTGATTCCAATTACTGCAATATTCACACAAGCAAAGCTACTTTCAGAAATTCTCCCTGTCGCCTCTTTTCTCTTCCCCTCTCAGCAAAGAAGTGATAATCCCCCAGGAATGCAGCCCTAGTAGGTATGAAATGCTGCATTCTAAGTACATTAGCACACACAAACTAGCCCAGAGCAGGAGTGAAACTCCCACGTTGTGCTGAAAAGAAAATTCTCCATACTTCAGTACAGAGGACATTTCATTGTCCCAAGTAACAGAAGGGGACTCCCCAACTCCTACAAAATTTGTTTAAATGGACACTCGTTGCCTCACACAGAGGCAAATGAGGAAGAAGCTTGAGGAGTTTTGTGTTGGAGGCAGCACCCAGCATGCCCACTGCCCACTTGACACTGACAGGCACTCTCACCACAGCTAGGTAGTGGTTAAACTACTAACCCTTAACATTCATGTACAGAAAGCTGACAGAATGTGCCTGTATGAACATGAACTATACAGACAAAGTTTCATTTTATGCTTAAAGCAAAAACTGCACTTTTAAAATACTTTAAAAGCATATGTACTTTTTTTCTCCCTAAATTTAAAACACGTTTTGAACCACAGATGCAGTAGTTTTTGGTTTAAAAGAATGACAGAAAATATATAAATTAATCAATTTTTAATGTCATTTAAAAAACCCCTAAAACTTATTGTGTGACAAACAGTACTCACAGAATCACAGAATCACAGAATATTAGGGATTGGAAGGGACCTCGAAAGCTCATCCAGTCCAATCCCCCTGCCGGAGCAGGAACACCCAGATGAGTTCGCACAGGAAGGCATCCAGGCGGGTCTTGAATGTCTCCAGAGAAGGAGACTCCACACCCTCCCTGGGCAGCCTGTTCCAGGGCTCTGTCACCCTTACTGTAAAGAAGATTCTTCTCAAATTTAAGCGGAACCTCCTGTGTTCCAGTTCACACCCATTGCCCCTTGTCCTATCACTGGACATCACTGTGAAGAGCCTGGCCCCATCCTCCTCACACTCACCCTTCAGATATTTATAAACATTAATGAGGTCACCCCTCAGCCTCCTCTTCTCCAAGCTAAAGAGGCCCAGCTCCCTCAGCCTTTCCTCATCAGGGAGATGCTCCACTCCCTTCATCATCTTGGTGGCTCTGTGCTGGACTCTCTCCAGCAGTTCCCTGTCCTTCCTGAACTGTGGGGCCCAGAACTGGACACAATATTCCAGATGTGGCCTCACCAGGGCAGAGTAGAGGGGAAGAAGAACCTCTCTTGACCTACTGACCACAGCCCTTCTAATGCACCCCAGGATGCCAGTGGCCTTCCTGGCCACAAGGGCACAGTGCTGGCTCATGGTCATCCTGCTGTCCCCCAGGACTCCCAGATCCCTTTCCCCTACACTGCTCTCTAGGAGATCATCTCCCAGCCTATACTGGAACCTGGGGTTGTTCCTGCCCAGGTGCAACACCCTACACTTGCCCTTATTCTATTGCATCAAGTTTTTCCCTGCCCAGCTCTCCAGCCTGTCCAGGTCTCTCTGATGGCAGCACAGCCTGCTGGCGTGTCAGCCACTCCTCCCAGCTTGGTACTCACCACTCTGTCTCTTTTTTTTGGGGGAGGGAGGGTGACATGGGGGACTTAAAAAAAACCAAAACAAACATCCCACAATCCCTCCTCCTCCCTCACACAAAAAACCCCCCAATCAACCAACAACAAAAAAAACAAACTAAAAACCTCCACCACAACAGTGTCTCCAAAGTTTCCAGAGAGATAATAAGTCTGCCTAGCAATGATGTAATGGGGAAGGAGTAAAAATAAGCCCCAAATATTTAGTCTAAAAGGAGTTGAAATTAGTCTGTGGTCATTAACACTAAAATATCTTCTTGTACATTTTTTACATTGTTGTCATATCACTAAGTAGCAGATTTATGGCTCCACTGTGCATCTCCATACCTTAAAATACTTAAGAATTTATTTTAAATGCAAATTTAATTTTGATTGTTGGTAATGTTCAATTTTGAGAAAACATCATCATAGTAATAACATTCCTAAAGTGATTTTCCTTAACATATACTCCTAGTCTTGACTACAATTTTTTGCTTGGAAAAAAGTGATACACATAAATCCATTTTAGCATTCCTATTAAATGCCAAAGAATGCACTACATAAAATCATAGCTCAAAATCACAGAAAAAGTCTTGTATAATTAAACTGTATTACAGCATCATGCATGCTTAAGCTAGGGCTGCTCACCAAGTGGTGATTTTTCAGTTAAATATATACTCTCATTGAGAGCTTATGTCTAAAAAATTTTTTCCTTTTACAGGTACAAGTACACTTGAATTCTTGTATAATTGAAAAAAAAATTACCTGAGTAATTGACGTTTATGGAAAGATGCATAGAATTTTAATCCTCAAAAATGCATAAGTTGTGGTAAATAAAGTAAATTTTAAGTCCTTTCTGCATCCTAAGCTATGCTATGAATACTAAGCTATTGCAATACATTATTTTAGAGCTGATCTTCCAACACATATCTGCTGAAAGACAAAGCCAAAGTGTTGAGAGGGAAAAGATGAATTATTCTGAAAACTGAAACTAAATAATATTGTAATTTTAAATAAATAATTATAAAGAAATTCACTCATACACTATAAGATGCAAGACATATGTAGTTGAAAGATGGCACCCAGAACTTTCTCTGTCATCTTATGAAAAAGGTCTAAAATAAAATTAATATGCTTCCTTTGTACAAAGTTAGGTGATGCAACTCTGTCTGTTCAGACAACCTAGTAACAGAAAAAAGTCTGAAAAATCTAACTAAATATCTAATCTGTATGAAGACTGTTTCAACAATGGGAATATTATCAAAGATAGGGGATAAGAGTTTGAACACTGCTGCTACATTACCTGAAATGAAATATGACAGCAATTTTTTGAGGGTAGAGGTGGTGGGGAGGGAGGCTATACACCCAGGACACAAAGTAAAAAAAGTGTCCACATAATACATCTTTCTTACACTATTTGTTCATCATAACTAAAAACAATTCTCACTCTAAACTTAGTGTTGAGCTACAAATCAATATGACCCTGGAAAAAACCATCAGCACAGAATTCTGCTTGTGCTTTACCTTATATTCACAAGTACTCAAAACATAATATTTATCTTTCTGAAGATGCCTTTATTTCCTGACAAATTGTACTGAACCAATAGTTCTATTCCATGTTTAATATAATTCTTTAGCCAGGTGGCCTTTCTGTTCTTGTGTTGGAAAAGAAGGCTGGGAGAAATGAATTTGAGTTCAATTTGTCCATGCTAACAATAGAATTGACACTCAAAGGATCATGGTGCAGAAGCCCACCCCAGGGCCTTTGTTCCTTCTCAATTCTGGGCATTACAGATACTGGGTCACAGTACCCAGCGCTGACTTCACTGCATGCTGGACTCAACAGAAGGCAGAAGGACAGTATTCAGTAGGAAAACAGTAAAGAGGGCAGAAGAGATGAATTTGAAATACTAGAAAAGAGCCTAAATTTCATTCTTCTAGTTTGCAAAATGCATTACATAAGATCTCTACCAAACCCCTAATTGTTCTACAAATCATGACTCTACAGAGATTACAAAATCTGTTCAGAAAGCAGAAGAAAACTCAACCTTTGCTGCCAGAACACATCAGTATATCCTCTTTTGGCCTTGGAGATCTGAATGGGATGTATTAACAGGCTACAACAATTTGCCAGAATCTAGTTTAAAGATCTCCCTATTTCCAGGTAGGAGTGTGGCCTTTTTCCATAGAAAATAAAGTCACACTGCCTAGCTTTTCCAAATATTCATTTCAGGGCCGCCACTTTCTCAAAATACTTGGTTTACAGCTATGCTTTTCCCCTCTTTCTCCTTTCAATTTTTCTGATTTCACACTTATATTGCAATGCTTGCACTGGTACAAGTATTCAGAATTATGTAAAAAAAAATTATTCAAGGAAGTTTTAAAGTCTGATCTCTTCTGATTCTCTGAAACAAGCATAGGCCAAGCTTTTATTTTATTAAGGATTATTCTTAACCTTTTGAATCACGTTGCAAAAGTGTTTCCCCTTCTGAGATACAGAATTAACAAAAATTAGAAAGAAATTAACTTGCTTTATCTTCTTTCTTTCAAAAGCCTTTGCTGGAACAAATAATTTCAAAAACAATGTCTCCCTTTTGCACTGGAAAATAATTATTTTACTCTACAAAACTGGTGGAAAACTCCGATTCAAGTGTATGTTGTTTGTGGAATCACTCTGCTAACTGGCAGGACAGTCAACTCTTTCCACAGCTGGAAAAATCATACTCTGTCACAGCTACCACCAAACTGAGAATCTGGAGACTATTTTCAGAGCTTAAATTTCAGGATATATGTATCAATGAGCTACTAAATATTTAGCACTGCCTTTCACATTTTCATTCCAGGAAATTTCAGCATTTTTTCAAGGAACATTACGTGTTCTGTCTTTAACAAGTTATTTTCAAATATTGTAAGGCTTTTTACTTGCTAGCCTAGGTGAACGAACTTAATAATCTCATTTAATTACCTTTCCCCTCCAGAAACATCCTACACTTTCTATCCCCTGTGGACTCCAGTACCACTTCTATCTATATCTCTACAATGCTAGTAAAGCTTTATTCTCACACTGCAAAAACTCTGGAAATTCTCCTATTCATTTCATAGTTTCATATCTAAAGAAAAGATTTCAGGTTCAAATAAAGAAGTCTCCAGATCTACAAGTAGAATCTGTTTGATTCATCCTTTGCTTGGTCTCTCCCCTTCTCCATCTTTGCTATCCAGCAGTATATCTCACTAAACTTCAGAAAAGAATTAGCTGTCAAAACAGTAAAATCTGTAGGACATCACATGCCGAGAAGAAGAATGGCAAGGAGGAGCTGTTAAGTATGGTTCATTCAACCTTATTCCTTACTCCAGAACTATTAAAAACTACCACTACAATGATACACTATAATTGTACAGATTTTCAGTAAGATTAAGGCACATTTTCACAACTTCAGTTATTTGCTAAGACAAATATATGAATCTAGTCATAAAGAAATTAAAATAAAGTTGCTTTAAAATAAAAACCAATCACATCCTAGAAATTAAACTTTGTAGTGATATTAAACATTATTTTTTACAAAAATACCCAGTAGAGTTTATTTCCATGCTTCTTCTAATACAATCACTCTTAGAAGATGTCAAGATACATAGCTTTATATCACTATCAAGTACAAGGTAATGCATAAATATCACAGTTGTGCTCCATATATATTTGTGGTTAGTATCAGTCCCCTAAACTTACAAAACAACTTAAAACACAAGCAATAAATAATCAAAAATCCTTACCGCTTTGTACTCCATATCTGTTTTGCATGCTTTTCTCCCTGAAAACATTAGGATTCCTTGCCAGGATAGCCTGCAGCAAGACTGGTATATCTCCCTCTGGATCATCACTGCCAAGGTTATCTTTCAATTCTCTGGAATTGTGGAAGTAAGTAAATTAAAAGGCAAATGCATTTTCAAATTATAAGAAACCATGAGTCAAGTAAAAAAAACAAATGAACCCATCCAAAACAAAACAAAAGATGACAATTTACTGTTAAAATATAGAAAAAAACAAGTCTGCAAAGCATTGTTCACTGCCACTATTTTTTTTCCTCTCTTGTTTAAGGAATGGAAGAAGAGGCATTTCTATTAGCCTTCAAAATTATTTTCTTTTAATAAGTACTTATATATACATGGCTGTCAGTTTCAAACTATTATAAAAAGTTTCTTATGCCCACTTGAAAATAAGATATGCGTGAATGTATAACATTCAGGTTGCAGTTCAACACCTTGAGAATCTTTTATTTTAGAAAGGAAAATTGGCATATATTTGACATCACAGGATTCCCTTCAAACCATCAAAAATGTAATGGATTTACTATAAATGCATCTGAGCTTTCACTTATTGTTTGCTTCGAGGACTTTTAAAAGCTACTTCCGTTTGATCAAAACAATTGATTGGAACATATAGGAAAAAGACAGGGCTGTCAACATAAGACAATTCAAAGGACAGCAGGGAAAAATTAAAAAAAACAATATATATATAAACAAAAAGATAATACATTAGCACACTTGCTGGTTCAGATCTTAAAATATTTAAGTTCAATATCTAATCAGAACTGACATGAGTCTTACATGGGTGTCTCAAAAAAGTATATTTTTGTGTAATACTGAGTATATAATTTGTCTATCTGCATTATTAACCAAAGTGTAACACAAATGACTATTGCACAATCAATACCACAAAGTTTGCGCTCCTAACTAGCAAGAATGGAACATGCAGTAGTTGTATTAAAAAAAAATTAATTATGCATAAGGGCTGTCAGACAATTACTAACATTCTGACTGACTGAAACAATTGACTTCTACACAGCAGTAATCTGCTAAGCAAGCCTAATAAAAAACCTTGCACGTTCTAATTTTCAAATTCTCACAAACATCCTTCTCAATTCAGTCAATTTTAATTTCAAGGAATAAGGATGGTGATCTGATACAGTTGAAGTTTAAAATACATACATGTGATCTGTTGACACCTGATTGAGACTGTGGACAAGCTGTGAAACCAGATTTTCATCCCTGCAAGCCAGAAGGCAGTTCACCTCTTCAGCTATCCGTCCACTGAAAAGCAGGCTTTTTGTTGTTGTAGCAGGTAAAGGTGATGGAAGAGGCAGCTGGTTCAAAACTGTTATCAGAAAACAGAATCATTTAATGAAACATGAGCATACAAAGATGGACACCTTCTTACTTCCTCATGTGATTAAGAAAGAAAACCTGACAACTATATTTGAAATATAGGGAAGATTTCTGGATATTTTTTTTTAATCATAAACACACACACACAAAGGATGGACTCCGCTTTAAACAAAATAATGCAGTCAAGTCCATAAGTTATATTATATATATTACTATATTATTGTAAATATTTAACTGTGCTAAGGCAAGTATTATGAATAAAAACATACTTTTAAACATTACAGAATATTAAGTTATTTAATTGCATGGCAGTTTTCTCTTGGAGCTGAAAGCATGGATAAAGAGAAGGAAGGAAATGTAAAATCCTTGTAGTTGCATAGTTGTAGTCCTGTAAGTGCATCAATCATATACTTTGTTTTCTACTCTAACCTTCATATTTAATTAGTGTTTCCACTTTGTATGGTGAAGGTAGATTAAAAAAAAACAACAAAAAACCCCCAAAGCAAAAAATCACCACCATAAAACCTAAACAACCCAACAAACAATTTAAGCCACTAATTAAATTCTCAGTTTATTCTTCTCCTGCTGTACTCATTTCTATGTGAGCAATCTTGTTAAGGAAAGGCTGGTATCGTTGGTTGGAATGATCACTAAAATGTCAATTCAGTCAATATACCTATTCACAAATCTTGGTAAAATTTGTTTAATTAAAACACCTATCACAATATTTCAATCAGATCTTAAACGAGCATACTATACTTTCAGAAGGCATTCTTAGGTCTACAGACATAACAAGGAAGTGTACCAAATAAGAAGCCTTGACCAGATGATTTGGCAGGGCTACAGAGACCAGAGTAAGTCAGAAGAGGCCAAAAAGTCTGCTACATAGGAAAGTCACTTTCATGGGTCCACAAAAACAAGTTGACTCTGATTTCAAGTTCCCAGGCTAATTACATTAGAAATAGCTTCAGAAAAAAACAACTGTGAAATATACTCTTTTGGCTCTTTTATATTTTGAAATCCTTTAAAAAAAGGGGAGGAGGGCAGAATTCCAATATTTTTCTCCCTATACAATGTATGTCATTACTGTATTTAGAAATAAATTGCAATTCAAATAAAAGCATATAATATATTAAAATATCTAGCTTTCGTTACTTGCATTAGATTACCTTGAATGTGCCTTGAAACTTGGTAAAATTAACATATTTATTAAAACTGTATAAATTCAGATAGTTAACTGAGCCTACTTTACTGCCTCTAGTCATCATGTCCTCCATGTTTTTAGGGCAACAGAACTTGTCCATTCCAGTTCCTTCTTTTTACATAGAGAGAAATAAGGTGAAGCAGTGATAAGCCTTTCTCTTTCACCTACTCCTGAGTTTCTAAACATCAGATGAATATGACAGATAAAGAAGCAAATGCACCTAATACAAGGTCTAATCCCACCAAAGGTAGTTCAGTGTTTCAAGAAAATCTTGCACCAGGAGTCTGACCAATGACTTCTACCAGTTAAGTATTTTGACTTCTTTCTAACCTTACCTGCAAATACTTAGTGCTGTAAAACTGTCCATAGCCCAGAAACTTATGATTTGCATCCTGATGGCCCATTATTAGACACACATAATGATACATATATACACATATAAATACATAAGCAGCATCTTCCAATTTGTTATTTCAGAATATCAGAAAGACATGAATAAGGAGGGGTTTTTTTTTTCCATTTACATCTATTTTTTTCACTGTAGCCAGTTAAATTAAATTGCTGGGTATATACTTTCAGTGTCTCTTGGAAACAAGAGCTCAGAAGAAGCACTCAGGTCACTGAGTCCAATTATCCTCAGACAGACAATCGAGCTATAAACTCTTGCTTCCACTTTATAAACAAGATGCATCTTTGTCCCAACTACTATTTTTGGTCAGATTATAACCATTTGGGTTTGCACCAGTATCAGCTTTTAATGTAAACAGTTATTTTCCTTTCCTTGCATTTTGTCTTCCTGACATATTTAAAGACAGCACAAACATCTCATCTGCTCCTTTTGTAGGCTGAACAGCCAATAAAGAAGCCTCATAGGTTCAGCTGCTTATTTCCATTCTAGCAGCCATTCTTTACATCTGTTAGAGTAATTTTTTTGTACTTTGTCCAAAACTAAGGAACTAGGTTTCAAGTATATTCAGCATATTCCATATCTCTCTCTAGCTGAACATCAGTCTAATCTCTCTCTCTCTTCTGTGAAGATGATGATATGAATGTTTTAGAAAAGTATTTTATCATTTATATGGTTTTCTTTATTTGTGGGGTACCCAGATATATTACTGAATGATATTCCAAACAAACAACAAATTCCTATATTTTATGTTTCAGCTTTACTTGTTTTTTTTAACCTATATTTCATTTCATGTTTAAATTAGTGTATTTTGTTTGAATAGATTTTTAAAATTCAAGTAATGACAAAATTAACTTTTTTAATAACAAATCTGATTTTGAACAGATTTACTGTTAAGAACTTTAAAAATAAAATTATTTTTAATGCTTGGAAACTGCAAGTATTTAATGAAGAGGTAGAAGGGAATATAGCAAAGACAAAAAAAGAGTACTTACGGTCTGTAAGACTAGCAATCCCTGCAAGAGTAGTGATGGGAACATGAGGCATATCCCCATTCATCCTGAAGTTCTGGGATGGTAGCGCCTACACAGATATTTTAGTTCAGGTGCCAGCTATCATTACTTCCCATCTCACAAGCACTAAAAAAAAAACAAACAAAAAGAACAACAAAAAACACACACAAAAAAAAACACAAAACCAAATTAAAATTCTCAGTTTAATTAAAAGAATTTTAAATTCAATAACATAAATGGAACACAGACCATAACCTCAGCTGCATACTAAGTAAATTTTGTCAAAAGTGTCAATGTAGAATTTAAATACCAAATGGCATTAAGCAATCAAAAGGCAAGCTTTTGGTCTCAGAAGCAGAGCCCTTTGCCAAAAAAAGATGAAAGATAAGGCAATCAAAAGAAAATTTGCTCAAGTTTTACAGTACCAACTCAAAAATTGGTAACAAAACAACTGTTGGTTCGTACTGCAGTGGACAGCACTTAATCCATAACCAGTTTAAGTAATTAGTTGTTATATTCCCTTCCCAGTTTTGAAGAAGGAGATATTTTTCATATAAGAAGCCAGCAAAACGAAAAGGAATAATTTATAGATGCAAAAGTCAAGTTGTAAACAAAGCGTCAAATACAAAATCTTAGTAACCACTGAACTAGCTCATTTATTTCCTGTAAAACAGCACAGTTTATATTCATCTACTAAAAAGGAATTTGTTCATCCAGTTTTCACTAACTATAAAGATCCCAATTGTAAGGAAATCTACACTATTAAAAAAAACCAAAAAAACAACAAACTAACCAAAACCCAACTCCCTCCTAAAAAGATCATCACAATAATTTCAACTGCAGTTCCAAAACAACAAAAATTTACAAAGGTCACACATTACAATCCATTATTGTTATACTAATGAAATTACAAAAATTGAGCATGATATTTTCTGAAGACAAACAAAATAAATTAAAGGAAAGGAATTTGATATATATACATTTACCTACTATAGACAGGCTCCTGCGTTAATAGTTTGTGAAATAGTAAAAAGACAACTTCTATCAGCATATTATCTACTGAAGATTCTGAAATCGTGATTTGCTTATACTTACTTTACCAATTTTGCAAATTACATATAAAATACATATAAACCAAAAGATCACTGTCATTTCCTTAATAATTTTTATCTCATTCTTTCTTATTCCACACCAGTGACAATATATAGGTATGTACAGATTCCAAGCAAGACAAGGGAACTGAATGTGATAAGTCTTTTTTCTGCTCAAAGTTTTCATGAATCACTGAAGTTAACTTTTCAAAATTTCCCTATCTACACACCTGTCTGATGATCTCTCCTCTCCTGACTGAAATGGCATCAAAGCTGACTAAGGCCATGTCACTAGTCAATATTATTGGAAATACTGTATGTAACA
Source organism: Caprimulgus europaeus (assembly GCA_907165065.1). Next base: position 1,151,171 of record OU015537.1, read on the forward strand.
CAGAAACAAGGATGGAGAGGAATCTGTTCACTTTCCCTTCCTGATTGCCTGGGAAAGATGCAAACATCAGAGGCAGTCACTACCAATGCAAGTTCTTTCCTGGTATTTCTGCCACAATAATTAAATTATACAGATATGCAATGGGAAAAATTCATCCAAAACTAGACACTTAAATTAGAAAGCTTCACAGATTGTGGTGATTTCACTTGGCTAGCAGCCAAACAGTTGCTCACTCACTCTCCCCCTCCATTCAAGGAATAGGAAAGAGAATTGGAAGAGTAAGGGTAAGGAGACTCGTAGGTTGAGATAAAAACAATTTAATAATTGAAATAAAATAATAATTAAAATAATAATGATAACAGTTATAGTGAAATATTGAAATGAGCAATGCACAGTGCAATTGCTCACCACCCGGCAACCGATGCCCAGCCTGTCCCTAGCTAGCGATCCTGGACCAAAGACAGTCACAAAACTGAAACCACAATCCTGGAAGAGCAAGTTTGAGTGACTCCCAAGAGAATCCCCAGCTTTTTGGCCAACCCTCATTAATATATTAAACATGACGTTACATGATATGGAGTATCTCATTGGTTAATGAGATTTTTTTGCTAATTACTATGCTTTTCCCCCAAGTCCTTTGCACTTGCAGACTAGCAAAACACAAAGTCCCCGGACTTCCAGCAACAACTAAAAACATTCAGCCTGGAGAAGAGACGGCTCCAGGGAGATCTTACAGCAGCCTTCCAGTACCTGAAGGGGCCTACAGGAAAGCTGGGGAGGGACTTTTCATAAGGGCAGTTAATGACAGGACAAGGGGAAATGGCTTTAAGCTGGAAGAGGGGAGGTTTAGATTAGATAGGAGGAAGAAATTCTTCACTGTGAGGGTGGTCAGACACTGGAACAGGTTGCCCAAGGAGGTTGTGGATGCCCCCTCCCTGGAAGTGTTCAAGGCCAGGTTGGATGAGGCTCTGAGCAACCTGGTCTAGTGGAAGGTGTCCCTGCTGATGGCAGGGGGGTTGGAACTGGATGATCTTTAAGGTCTCTTCTAGCCCAAACCATTCTATGATTCTATGATTCTATGATTCTATGTTATCAACATTTCTGTCATAACAAGTCTTACACTGAAACTAAACCACAGCTCTTCTAACTACTGAGAAGAAAATTAACTCTGTCCTAGCAAAACCAGGACACAGATACATGATAAGAAACCTGAACTGGCAAGATTCAGATCTGAGAGTGGAACAAGTACAGAGAGGTAGGATGGTCAGGGGAAGAGAACACTTTGACAGTAAAAGGGGTTGGTTTGTTTAGCTAACAAAACAAAGGTCAAGGGGGGATGTGGTTGCTCTCTCTGAGGCAAAGGTTACAAAGGAAGAATGCTACAGGGCAATGATAACACAACAATAAATGGGGGCCATGAATGCAAGCAAGAAAATCAGAACAGAGCTTCTCACCATCAGAGTTGCCACTTTCTGAAAGCCTTCCATTAGCAATAGTAGTATGGATAAGCAACACCATTACTTAAAAGATGGATCATATAGATGTTACAGAAAGGACAGGATGTGGTTGCCTGCACCAGCTGGGAACTAAGCATGTTGATTCAAGTCTGTCTCTCACACTACGAAGTGGGTAAACAGATGAGAGTAAACAAAACACAAAGAGAGACTGATGGGATTAATTGATGAGATTAGTTTATACAACAAACATATTATTAAGAAACCACATGGGAATATAAGGGTCCAAATATTACATCTGTTTTGTTGAGAACAAAACTGTATCTGTTATACAACTGGCAAACAAGGTGGGATTTGATTCCAGAACTAGAGACTGAGGTCCAGTGAAACTAGGACTCAAATTTGATGTCACTGAGAACATTAGTAAACTCAATCATTTAGGGGATTCAAAATATCAAGGAGTTAGAGAAAAAAATTGACAGCTCAAGACAAGATATGTTCTTTCATACAAAACATCAGAAGAGTATAAAACAATTAATAGCTTGAATGACAGACAAGTTTTCTTGTGTTCTGTTTTTGGTTTTGCTTTTTCATTCCCCAACTTTACCGAGAATTAAAAGTAATACATTGTCACAGCTCACAATTAGTAAAAAAGAATCAACATTTATCAATATTTAGAAAAATTTACGTTATCAGCTTTGTACAGTAACTATTACCAGTAATACAGCATTTATAACTCTAGATTGAAAAAAATGAAACTGTTTGTTAGTTAATATTAGCTGAATTAAGGAAATGTATTGGGTTTGCTTGGCAAGGTTTTGGTAGCAGTGGGGGGGGGGACATGGGGTGGCTTCTGTGAGAGAAGCTGCCAGAAGCTTCTCCCATGTCCGACTCAACACAGCCAATGCCACCGGCTCCAAGAACGGACCCGCCGCTGGCCAAGGCCGAGCCCATCAGTGACGCCTCTGGGAGAACAGAATTGAGAAAAAAAGGGGGAAGAGAAAAAAAAACAAGCTGCACACTTTGCAGCTGGAGAGAGGAGTGAGAAGATGTGAGAGAAACAACTCCACAGACACCAAGGTCAGGGAAGAAGGAGGGGGAGGAGGTGCTCCAGGCGCCAGAGCAGAGATTCCCCTGCAGCCTGTGGTGCAGACCAGGGTGAGGCAGGCTGTCCCCCTGCAGCCCCTGGAGGTCCATGGTGGTGCAGATGACCACCTGTAGCCCGTGGAGGACCCCACGCCGGAGCAGGTGGATGCCCAAAGGAGGCTGTGACCCCGCAGGAAGCCCGCGCTGGAGCAGGTTCCTGTCAGGACCTGTAGCCCGTGGAGAGAGGAGCCCACGCCGGAGCAGGTTTGCTGGCAGGACTTGTGACCCTGTGGGGGACCCACGCTGGAGCAGTCCCTTCCTGAAGGACTGCACCCCATGGAATGGACCCAGACTGGAGCAGCTCGTGAAGAACTGTCAGTCATGGGAAGGACTCACATTGGAGCAGTTGGTGGAGGACTGTCTCCCGTGAGAGGGACCCCACGCTGGTGCGGGGGAAGGAGTCCTCCCCCTGAGGAGGCAGCAGCGGCAGAAACACCGTGTGATGAACTGACCCCAACCCCATTCCCTGTCCCCCTGTGCCGCTGGGGGGAGGAGGTGGAACATCGGGAAAGAGATGAAGCCTGGGAAGCAGGGAGGGGTGGGGGAGGTGTTTTAAGATTTGGTTTTACTTCTCATTCTCCTCTGATTTTGATTGGTAATAAAGTAAATTTGTTTTTCCCCCAAGTCGAGTCTGTTGTGCCCGTGCCAGTAACTGGTGAGTGATCTCTCTCCGTCCTTATCTCCACCCACCAGCTTTTCACTATAATTTTCTCCCCCTGCCCATTTGAGGAGGGGGAGTGATAGAGTGGGCTTTGGTGGGCATCCGGCCTCTAGCCAGGGTCAACCCACCACAGGAAATCAAAGAATTGCTGCATTGCAAAGCTTTTAAACAATGCATCATAGTTGTCCTGATTTTGCCAGGACAGGGTTAATTTTCTTCTTAGCAGCTAGAAAGCGCTGTGTTTTGGTTCCAGTGAGGATTGGTGTGAGAACAATGTTGATAACTCCAAGGACACTGTGCTTGGGCAGTTTGCAAGAGCAGAGGACTGCAAGGGGGGAGTGGAGAAGAAAAGTGCAGTAGTTAGTAAAACCCAGAACTGACAGGTGGATGTGCCAATGAGATATTCCAGATCAGGTCACGTCATGGTCAGTATATTCACCGGGGCTGACCGGAAAGGGGGGATTCTCTCGGGAATCGCTCGGGCTCGCTTTTCTGGGATTGTGATTTTGGTTTTGGGGTTCCTTTTCACTCCTCTGGGATCATTATCAGCAGGTGGTGAGCAACTGTACTGTGCATCACTCAGATATATATAGTTGTTATCATTGTTATTATTATTATTACTATTTTAATTTTATTTTACTCTAATTATTAAATTGTTCATATCTCAACCTACAAGTGTCCTCACCTTTACCCCTCCAATTGTCTCCCCGATTCCCTGGGTGGGGGGGAAGAAGGGGTGGTGCTGCGAGTGGCTGTGTCTTGTTTGGCTGCCAGCTAAGTTAAATTATCACAGGAAGTGATACAAAGAACCCCTCAGTGAAAGGAAAACAGAGAAAGGGCATCATATACTGAGAAAAATATATGAAAAGTTAAAATTATAATACATAATAACAAAAGTGAAGCCAAGCCAAGATAGCAAGGAAAGTAATATTTAAATATTTTATGCTATGGATAGCTACAAATTTAAAGTGCTACTTCTGTATGTTATCTTCTTCCCTTTTGTTTTGTCAATTATGTATATTCTCCTTTACTGCAAATTAACATTCAAAAGATAATTCCTTTCAAAAATATTAAATTTAAAATGTTGTGGGTTGTTTTGTGTTTCATTTTGGTTTTTTAAAGTAGAAAGTAAATATGTAATTGGTAAAAGTCCAGTACATGCGCATGGAAAATATTGACTATCTTCAATGGCACAAGGTTTGGGCCATGTCATGTGGATCCTCTCAACAACTTATCTCTCTATATATACTGCATTTCTCACCGTAGTACTGGGTTAATGTCAGAGTGGTAAACTAATAGGAAAAAAAAAACAAAAACAAAACTTCTTCAGAGAGAATGGACACGCATGGGCAAAATTAAGGGAGGAACAGAGGATGAAAGTAGATTGCTGTGTTTCCCCCACTCCTCCCTTCTTCCCGGGCTTAACTTCTCCTGATTTCACTACCTCCTCCCCCCGGGAATCACAGGCGGACAGGGAATGGGGGTTGGGGTCAGTTCATCACACGTTGTTTCTGCCTCTCCTTCCTCCTCAGGGGGAGGACTCAAACTCTTCCCCTGCTCCAGTGTAGGGTCCTTCTCATGGGAGACAGTCCTCCATGAACTTCTCCAACGTGAGTCCTTCCCATGGGCTACAGTTCTTCACGAACTGCTTTGGCATGGGTCCTTTCCATGGGGTGCAGTCCTTCAGGAATGTATTGATCCAGTGTGGGTCCCCCACGGGGTCACAAGTCCTGCCAGCAAACCTGCTCCAGCCTGGACTCCTCTCTCCATGGGCTACAGGTCCTGACAGGAACCTGCTCCAGCGTGGGCTTCCCGCGGGGTCACAGTTTCCTTTGGGCACATTCACCTCCTCCAGCATGGGGTCCTAGATGGGCTACAGATGGATATTTGCTCCACCATGGACCTCCATGGACTGCAGGGGGACAGCCTGCCTCACCATGGTCTTCACCACAGGCAGCAGGGGAATCTCTGCTCCGGCACCTGGAGCACCTCCTCCCCCTCCTTCTTCACTGACCTTGGTGTCTGTGGAGTTGTTTCTCTCACATCTTCTCACTCCTCTATTTGGCTGCAAAAATGTGCAGCTTTTTGGTTTTGTTTTCTTTCTCTTTCCTAAATATGTTATCACAGAGGTGCTACGACTGTTACTGAATGGCTTGGCCTTGGCCAGCAGCAAGTCTGTCTTGGAGCCATCTGGCATTGGCTCTGTTTGACATAGAGTAAGTTTCTGGCAGCTTCTCAGAAGCAACCCCTGTACTCCCCTGCTAACAAAACCTGGCCATGCAACCCCAATATATTCTACCTCTAAAGAGTGTGGCCAGCAGGTCGAGGGAGGTTCTCCTCCCCCTCTACTCCGCCCTACTGATGCCACATCTGGAGTCCTGTGTCCAGTTCTGGGCTCCTCACTTCAAGAGGGACAGGGACCTTCTGGAGAGAGTCCAGCAGAGGGCTACAAAGATGATGAGGGGCCTGGAGCAGCTGCCTTACGAGGAGAGGCTGAGAGAGCTGGGACTGTTCAGCCTGGAGAAGAGCAGCCTGAGAGGGGACCTGATCAATGTCTGTAAATACCTGAAATGTGGGGGCCAAATGGATGGGGCCGGGCTCTTCTCAGTAGTACCCAGTGACAGGACAAGGGGCAATGGGCACAAACTGGAACACCACAAGTTCCACACAAACTTAAGGAGAAACTTCTTTCCTGTGAGGGTGCCAGAGCCCTGGGCCAGGCTGCCCAGAGAGGGTGTGGAGTCTCCTTCTCTGGAGATGTTCAAACCCACCTGGACACTTTCCTGTGCAACCTGGTGTAGGGAACCTGCTTTGGCAGGGGGGTTGGACTGGATGATCTCCTGAGGTCCCTTCCAACTCCACCATTCTGGTATTCTGTGATTCCGTGAAAACAAACTTGACTTAGAGAAAGTAATTTAATGTATTGCCAATCAAATCAGAGTAGGAAAATGAGAAATAAACCCAAATCTTAAAACACCTCCCCCCACTCCTCCCCTCTTCCCAGGCGTAACTTTACTCCCAATTTTCCACCTCCTCCCCCTGAGCAGCACAGGGGGACGGGGAATGAGGATTGCGGTCAGTTCATCACACGTTGTTTCTGCTGCTCCATCCTCCTCAGGGGGAGGATTCCTCTCACTCTTTTCCTGCTCCAGCATGGGGTCCCTCTCATGGGAGACAGTCCTCCATGAACTTCTCCAACGTGAGTCCTTCCCATGACTGACAGTTCTTCACGAACTGCTCCAGCCTGGGTCCATTCCATGGGGTGCAGTCCTTCAGGAAGGGACTGCTGCAGCTTGAGTGCCCCACAGGGTCACAAGTCCTGCCAGCAAACCTGCTCCAGTGTGGTCCTCTCTCTCTCAATGGGTCCACAGTTCCTGCCAGGAGCCTGCTCTAGCACAGGCTTCCCACAGGGTCACAGCCTCCTTCAGTCATCTACCTGCTCCGGCGTGGGGTCCTCCACGGGCTACAGGTGGTCATCTGCTCCACCATGGACCTCCACGGGCTGCAGGGGGACAGCCTGCCTCACCATGGTCTTCACCACAGGCTGCAGGGGAATCTCTGCTCCGGCGCCTGGAGCACCTCCTCCCCCTCCTTCTTCCCTGACCTTGGTGTCTGTGGAGTTGTTTCTCTCACATCTTCTCACTCCTCTCCCCATCTGTAAAATGTGTAGGTTTTTGTTTTCTTTCTTCTTCCCCTTCTTAATTATGTTATCACAGAGGCGTTACCACCATTACTGATGGGCTCGGCCTTGGCCAGCTTTGCATCTGTCTTGTAGCCGGCTGGCATTGGCTCTGTTGGACATGGGGGAAGTTTCTGGAAGCTTCTCAGAAGCCACTCCTGTAGCCCCCCCAGCTACCAAAACCTGGACCCATAAACCCAATGCAGTTGTGAACAATTTAGATAAAGAATCAGCAATCACTCAGTGAAAAGACAGACAGATTACAATCAGAGAAGAAAAAGAAGCAAAAAAAACCCCAAAACCCCACATCAAACAAACAAAAAACCAACCCACCAGCAAACAAAGAAACAAAAAAAAACAAACAAAAAACATCCACAAAAAATCCAGGAGGAAACAAACTGGTCTGTTTGGGGTTTTTTTTAAGATATTGCAGCATCTGAGTATTAATGAAACAACCAGAGGACTCTGACCACTAGTTACCAGTTCAAGCTCTGTGTTTATGAAACATTTCTCTTGGTTGAAATACATTCTTGTCTCCTTAACAAAAATACCAGTTCTTCCACAGCTTAGCTATGTGCATACATGAGAATGGTGGAAAACAAAATAAAGGAAAAAATCTGTTTATGTGCAGTAATACATAGGCTCAGTAGTAATGCAAAGATAACTAACATACCTCTGGAAATTTAGCATGTACATTTAAATGTTTCATTCCACATACTCCAGGGTATTCTTTAACTTATTATATCTTTAGATTTAAAAAGTTATATATGACTAACTTAATATATTTCTGAAAAGAAGATTAGAGATAAAATTAGGCAGATTAAAATTAAATTTTAAGGAAGGGCTAGAGTATTAGGTCTCTATAGTTTTCTTTTTTAAAAGCATTTTATTAAATAATTGCTTTAAATAGTTATGTTTTATTTCGTTTATATTATGAAGTCTTTAGTTAAAATGAAAATACTTTTAAAAGTGGTTTGAATTTCTTGTATGTTGAGTAGCATTGTATTGATGTAACTGCAGCACCATGATCACAAAGTTGATTTCTGTAGCTGTACAAAGCAAATCAGTAAAATCAGTAAAACTCATTTATTAGATACTTTATAATTTAGGTGAGCAGTGGAGTTCTCTTTTAAAACAGCAAACATGCTATCATAAATTTAAGAAGCCTTGCCTCATAGCCAGTTTTAAGCTCTTCTAGTTATCAGTCCATAAACTGTTATAAAAAAAAATATATAAAAGTCACTTAATGAATGAGGGAGAGAAGCAGAAAGAGAATGAATTGATATCCTCTAGTTCTCATTCAAATAAGATACCATGACTGAGTACATCATACAGATTTACCCACAAAAGGGCAGATTTCTGGTTTCCGTACCAGAGCTACAGTTTGATACAATGACAGTACTTCTGTTACAAGTTTCCAGAACTAAATGCTTTTAAAAATACTTAAAAAAATACTAAGGAAGGAGATATGGTTGCCAAAACATAGTCTAACACTTAAGTTACATGGAAAAAAGAAGCACACACATTCATAATATAAGGCATTTAACACTAATTGAATCTCAGAAAAAGTCAGTATTGGAAGTGAACAATAATTAACCACTGATGCATCTGTCTAAGGTTAAAATAGGAATGCAAGAAATCTGATATGAACCTAACTTGAAAAACCAAAGTTGGGGGGGGGGGGGGAAAGAGCAGCATTTGGGGGACAGGGTCAGAAATCCAGAAGACTCATTATTAATGATAAAAGTCTATGAAAACACATCACCTTTTATAAAACCAGGAAGTTCACAGCCAATACTATTCCAATAGTATCTGCTCAAATCACTACAAACTACAACTACTGCAAGAAAAAAAAACCTTAGTAAAAAGTACTGTACTGGGCCAAGTATAAGTTGCATCTGAACATAAAGCAACCTTTAGAAAAAAAAATTAGAGCAACCAGCTTCCTCCTCTGTGGCTACTGCCACATTACTTTGGTCTCTGCTGTTCTATTCATTAACAATGACACTGATGCCTCTGCTGCCCATGTGCTAGTAGTGGCAGTGCTACCACAGTAAATGGCAAGAGAAACCCCAGTACAGGTGGTGGAAGCATACACAGCATGACAGGTCTGTGGATTCAAGGAAAGATGCCCCCTAATGCGGGAGCACACATACAGTTTCTACCAGGGTAAATAACATAAAGCATACTTGTGCATTGCATGTGTAATAACTCTTCCTAGGGAGAAGAGGAATTGACACAACCAGAGGACCACAAAATCAAACCAAATCAAACCAAACCAAACCAAACCAAACCAAACCAAACCAAACCAATCTATCATCTCCCTCCCAAAAAAACACCACACCACCACATCAACAAAAACCAGACTAAGCCATGTACAAACAGCAGATACCTAGGGTATGTCATGAATGTCTAGCAGGAAATGTTTACCTTTCTTGCTACCTTGCAATCACAAAGGGTAAAAATTAATTAGAACAGATTCCTGAAAAGAAGGAATAGGTCCCCAACAGCATTAGTACCTTTTTCTGTTAAAGTCATTTACTTCTCGTAAGCACAGGAAGCTTTTCCTTTTTATTCATTTTATTTTATATAAAAATTAAAAAGCACTTATAAACAATGTTCTCCACTTAAAAATAGCATATAAAATATTTAATTCAGGTGCCTCAGCACTAAGAACTCTTTAAACTTAAAAAGTACTGCACCTTTAAACCAACATAAAAAAAAAGGAACTAACCAATTATTATATGGTAGGCATTAACAGTAGGCATTACTAACAGTTTGGAACTGTATAACTATGTACCCTAATTGCATTCAGGTGTGCTAGCTTTGTGGAAAACCACCTAGCACCCATCTCATGTGCAGACATGAAATAAAGCAAATAACTCTGTGTGTCAACTGGCTTTGCACACCAGGTGAAGAACCAAGATTTGGGACAACAATTTTACAAGAGGTAGTTTATATTGGTAATACAACATACAGATAAGACATATTCTCTCTAAAGGAAAGTATCCTAACATTATTAAAAAAAAAAAATCCCAAAATATTCAAAGGAATTTAACATTTTAATAAAGATTACGTACACCCTGAAAAAACATATTGCTTAGAAAAGTTAAAAAAGAGAGCAAAAGTAACTTTGAAAAAAAAAATGCAGTGTCAGTGTCTAATAAATAAAATAATTGTGTAAGATAATTAAAACATGAAAGATTTAATCTCTTGATAACTGATTTTAGTCACCATTTATATTCTAAAATTCAGTATTACATAAACTTCTGGCACACACTATCCTATTTAGCAATCCTAAAAATGTAGAGCTATGTGATTTTCTGACTACAGAAGTATGATTAAACAGAATCACAGAATGTCAGGGATTGGAAGGAACCTCCTAAGATCATCTAGTCCAATCCCCCTGCCGGAGCAGGAACACCTGGATGAGATGATTAGTGTCAGGAGTCTGTGACTTTCTATGGCATTATAATTTTTGTATGTCCTGGTTTTTAGCTGAAACAGCTGTTTTTCTTTTTCAGTAGCTAGAATTGTGCTGTGTTTTGCTTCCAGCCTGGGACTTGTTATGAGAGCGACACTGAGAACATCCCAGTGTTTGCATTTGTGTCGCTGGCAGTGAAGGACTTTGTGTTCTGTCAGTCCACAAGCACAAGATCTAAGGGGGGAGGAATATTTAAATTAATAAACTTAATTGACAGTTAGATGTGCCAATGGGCTATTCCATATCATATCACGTCATGCCCAGTGCATTAGTGAGGGGCTCTCCCTCTCTGGCTCTCTCTGGCTCTCGCTCGGGCTCTCGCTCTCCCGGGATTGCGGTTTCAGTTCGGGATTGTCGCTCCTCCGGGATCGGTATCTGGGAACCGGCCGGGCTCGGTCATCAAGTGGTGAGTAATTGAACTGTGTATCACTCATTTGCATATTTTATTGCTATTATAATTACTATTTTAAAATATTTAATATCTTTTCTTAAGACTACATTGATGTTAAGAAGTTCATTCCAGATTTCAGTGACAGTTTTGACGACTCAGATGGGACTCTGCTTCTGAAATTCAATGGATCCGCAGTATCACAGGGCCTCCAGCATGACACTGTCCTGTGTAACATCCTTGTCTCTAAACTGGAAGCATGTGGGTTTGATGGATGGACCACTCAAAGAGTTAGAAGCCAGAGAGTGGTGGTCAATGGGGCAGAGCCCATCAGAGATGGATGCTGCCATCAGAGAGACCTGGACAGGCTGGAGAGCTGGGCAGGGAAAAACTTGATGCAATAGAATAAGGGCAAGTGTCGGGTGTTGCACCTGGGCAGGAACAACCCCAGGTTCCAGTATAGGCTGGGAGATGATCTACTAGAGACCAGTGTAGGGGAAAGGGATCTGGGAGTCCTGGTGGACAGCAGGATGACCATGAGCCAGCACTGTGCCCTTGTGGCCAGGAAGGCCACTGGCATCCTGGGGTGCATTAGAAGGGCTGTGGTCAGTAGGTCAAGAGAGGTTCTCCTCCCCCTCTGCTCTGCCCTGGTGAGGCCACATCTGGAATATTGTGTCCAGTTCTGGGCCCCACAGTTCAAGAAGGACAGGGAGCTGCTGGAGAGAGTCCAACGAAGAGCCACCAAGATGATGAAGGGAGTGGAGCATCTCCATTATGAGGAAAGGCTGAGGGAGCTGGGCCTCTTTAGCTTGGAGAAGAGGAGGCTGAGGGGGGACCTCATTAATGTTGATCAATATCTGAAGGGTGAGTGTGACGAGGATGGGGCCAGGCTCTTCACAGTGGTGTCCAATGGTAGGACAAGGGGCAATGGGTGTGAGCTGGAACACAGGAGGTTCTGCTTAAACTTGAGAAGGAACTTCTTTACTGTGAGGGTAACAGAGCCCTGGAACAGGTTGCCCAGGGAGGGTGTGGAGTCTCCATCTCTGGAGACATTCAAGACCCGCCTGGACGCCTTCCTGTGTGATCTCATCTAGGTGTTCCTGCTCCAGCAGGGGAATTGGACTGGATGAGCTTTCGAGGTCCCTTCCAATCCCTGACATTCAGTGATTCTGTGAGTTGTGGTCAACAGCTCAAAGTGTGAGTGGAAACCAGCGATGAGTGGTGTCCCTCAAGGGTCGGTATTGGGACCGGTACTGTTCAACATCTTTGTCAGTGACATGGACAGTGGGACTGAGTGCACCCTCAGCAAGCTTGCCGACGACACCAAGCTGAGTGGTGCGGTTGACACGCTGGAGGGACGGGATGCCATCCAGAGGGACCTTGACAGGCTGGAGAGGTGGGCCTGTGCCAACCTCATGAAGTTCAACAAGGCCAAATGCAAGGTCCTGCCTCTGGGTCGGGGCAACCCCAAGCACAAATACAGGCTGGGCTATGAGTGGCTTGAGGCCAGCTCTGAAGAGAAGGACTTGGGAGTGGTGGTGGACGAGAAGCTCAACATGAGCCAGCAATGTGCGCTTGCAGCCCAGAAGGCCAACCGTATCCTGGGCTGCATCAAGAGCAGCGTGGCCAGCAGGTCGAGGGAGGGGATTCTCCCCCTCTACTCCGCTCTCGTAAGGCCCCACCTGGAGTACTGTGTCCAGTTCTGGAGCCCCCAACACAAGAGAGACATGGACCAGTTAGAACGAGTCCAGAGGAGGCCACGAGGATGACTCGAGGGCTGGAGCACCTCTCCTGTGAGGACAGGCTGAGAGAGTTGGGGTTGTTCAGCCTGGAGAAGAGAAGGCTCCGGGGAGATCTTATAGCGGCCTTCCAGTACCTGAAGGGGCCTACAGGAAAGCTGGGGAGGGACTTTTCATAAGGGCAGTTAATGACAGGACAAGGGGAAATGGCTTTAAGCTGGAAGAGGGGAGGTTTAGATTAGATATGAGGAAGAAATTCTTCACTGTGAGGGTGGTCAGACCCTGGAACAGGTTGGCCAGAGAAGCTGTGGCTGCCCCTCCCTGGAAGTGTTCTCGGCCAGGTTGGATGAGGCTTTGAGCAACCTGGTCTAGTGGAAGGTGTCCCTGCTGATGGCAGTGGGGTTGGAACTGGATGATCTTTAAGGTCCCTTCCAACCCAAACCATTCTATGAGTCTATGATTCTATGAATATGGCTCAAAAGCATGTAGAGGTAGCCCATGTTAGTGGGGACCTCCAAGGTACAGTCGATCAGAATTTTCCAATCATAGATCCAGGATGGGATCCCAATCAATCTGGACCCAGGGGACTTGACTAAATATCAGAAATGGGTATCATTTGGGGTGGGGCATGCTGTGCCTAAAGACATAAATTGGTCTAAACTATATGAGGTTAATCAAGAACCAGATGAGTCTCCAGCTGCCTTTATGGAAAGATTCAAGGTGGTGGACAGAAAATATACTAATTTGGGTCCTGAGAAACCAGAAGAAGTGATACAATTGGCATCTGTTTTTATGGGGCATTCGGCCCCGGATATAAGAAAAAAACTCCAAAAGTTGGAGGTAGCTAATTCAAGAGTCCTGGGAAAAATGCTGGAAGTTGCATGGGTTGTTTTTAACAATAGGGAAAAGAGTAAGGAAGCCAGACAAGCAAGAAGGAATAAAGGGATGCGAGACTAATTGCTGCTGTAAGAGGAATATCTGGGGTTCAGAATAGAGGCAGGGAGCCCAGTAGAGGAATGAGAAGTTTCCTGGTCTGGGTGAGACTGGGAGAAGACCAGTGTGCCATATGAAAGGAACATGAGCACTGGAAAAGGGAATGCCCCCAGGCAGGAGGACAAGGAGTTGACCAAATAGCTTTAAAAGAAGCCTGAAGGAGGGGACCGGGGGCAGGACTGACAGGACACAACACAGAGACTTCCCCAGCAGAACACCTGGTTACTTTAATGCTGGGGAATCAAGATGTAGACACAGGAGTGACTTATTCGGTATTAAATACTTGCCCAGTGAAACTTGGTAAAGAAACAGTAAAAGTTGTTGGTGCCACAGGAATGTCTGAAAACCATTGAAATTCAAGGTAGGAAAACAATGGGTAGTGCATCAGTTCTTGTACATGCCCAAGTGCTCTATTCCCCTATTGGGAAGAGATCTGTTGAGTAATTGAGATGCCAAATTAATTTTTAAGGATGGAGACATACAGTTGCTAGTACCTAAATCAAGGGCCATAGAGGTGAAAATTTTTATGTTACAGCACATTCCGAAAGGGAATGAGATTCCGCAAGAAGCAGAGGATGCCGTCATACCCTTGGTCTGGGCTGGTGAGGTACCAGGTTGGTCCAAAGCAGCAGAACCAGTGCAGGTAACGCTCAAAGAAAGAGCAATTCTGGTAAGGCAAAAACATTACCCTATAACACTGGAAGCAAGAAAAGGATTAGAGAAAATAATTGAAATATTTATGCAACATGGATTATTAGTAGAATGTGAATCTGAGTATAATACTCCAATCCTACCTGTAAAGAAACCAGGAAGTGGAGAGTACAGGTTGGTATAGGATTCAAGGGCTATAAATTCAATAGTGCAAGATACACACCCAGTGGTGGCCAATCCGTGCACTTTGCTAACAGCTTTAAAAGAAAAGCACAAATGGTTTACAGTATTAGATCTTAAGGATGCCTTCTTTTGCACACCTCCAGAGAAAAGCAGTCAGGCATTATTTGCCTCTGAGTGGGAAAATCCTACAACGGGATGGAAGATACAGCTCACATGGGAATTAGCTAAAGAGCTGGAAATTTGGAGAAGTAGCAATCCTGAGGGACTAATACTCTATTATGTGGATGACACACTACTGTCAGCAGAAACACAATCAGAATGCCTAAAAATGACTATTAGCCTATTGAACTTTTTGGGCCAAGGAGGCTACCGGGTGTCCAAAAGGAAGGCCCAAACTGGAAAAGAAATGGTAATTTATTTGGGCTTTGAAATCTTTACAGGGGTGTCTCAGATTGGGAACTGAACGGAAGGAGACAATCTGCCAGACACCAGAACCCAGGAATGCCAGAGAACTGAGAACTTTCCTTGGAATGGCCGTTTGGTGTCAACTGTTGTGGTGGTTTGGGTGGATTCACCCTCCCCCTCCTCGCCCAACGTGGGATTCCCAACTATGGACTTATGGTAAGACCTCTCCATGACACCCTGACAGAATCCAAAGGGGGCCCATTCCAGTGGACCCCACAATGTCGAACACCCTTTCAAAACATCACAAAGGCATTAATGTCAGCACTGGCACTGGGCCTGCCAGACCTATCAGAACCATTTGAACTATTTGTGCACAAAAGACAGCATCTGGCACTGGGGTGCTGACCCAAAGATTGGGGGAATGGAAAAGACAAAAAGACCTATAGGATGTGAATAAAGGATGGCCAGGATGCCTACGAGCTGTGGCTGCAACAGTTCTCTTGATATAAGAGGCCCAAAAACTGACAATGAGATAACAACTGACTGTTTATATCGGTATTGGAGCAAAAGGAGGGACGTTGGTTATCCCCTAGCAGAATGGTCAAGTATCAGGTTGTCCTCCTGGAACAGGATGATGTGAGGCTTAAGACAACCACTGTGATAAACCCTGCTATTTTCCTCCAGTCCAAAACTAAGGACCAGGAATCCTTAGAGCCTGACTGTTTGTGAACCATAGAACAGGTGTACACCAGTGGCACAGATCTCAAGGATGAAGCACTCACTGGCCCAGATCTGGAGCTGTACACTGATGGAAATAGTTTTCTTTTTGAGGGAAAGAGGATGCCTGGATATGCTGTTACCACCACCAATGAGGTAATTGAAGCTGAAGCATTGCCTGTAAGTACATCAGCACAAAATCAGAATTAATTGCCCTTCAGAGAGCTCTTGAAATATCTCAAGGAACGAAGGTAAATATATGGACTGATTCTAAATATGTCTTTGGGGTGGTACATGCTCATGGAGCAATTTGGACAAGCAGTACAGAAACCTGAGAAAGTGGCGATAATGCATTGCAAGGCTCCCCAGTTTGGAAATGCTGCAGCACGTGTAGGTAACAGATTGGCAGCCAAAACAGCAAAAGAGGTGGCAGAGAAGGGCATCCTGGTCTAATACCTGTAAGGGAGTTAAAACTGACATCTGGAGCACCAAATTATAGTAAAGCAGATAAAAAAATTGTCCCTAGTGTTAAAGGCAACTGAAAATGAGGGTGGGTGGTTGATAACCCCTGAGGGTCCAATTATCATTCTGCTACAACTGATGATTACAATAGTTGAAGAAAACCAGAGAAACACATTGGGAGAAAATTGCCAAGATGATAACAGAAAAATATGCAGTGTGTTTGAAAAACAACCCAGTAAACAGAAAAAGGCCTCCACCAGGTAAAACCAGGAGGGGAAGCACTCCTGGTGATTACTGGCAAATAGATTTTTCTGAATTGCCGAGACAAAATGGCTCGATACCTTTTGTACTGGTTGATACTTTAGCGGGATGGCCAGAAGCCTTTCCCTGCTGCACCAACAAAACTAAAGAAGTTGTTAAGTGTTTACTAAAGGAGATAATACCCAGGTTTGGGGTACCAATGGGAATGTCATTAGATAGAAGGCCTCACTTCATAGCAGAGATTTTACAACAAATCGGTACAGTTCTGGGAATAAAATGGGACCTACATACCCCTTGGAGTTTTAGTTCCCAGCATCACAATTATTGACAAGCCACCTTCACAAGGTGGAGGGGTAAGAAGTTTCCTTAAACCAACAAAGAGGGTCCATAATGAATGCTATAGCTGACAGGCTCTCTGAGTTACATAGGTTTGCAAGGTGGTTTTTCCCATGGCTTGGGGTAAGTGAATTAGAAAAAACTATAGTGAATATTTCAACAGTGATAGAGAACATTGAGAATAGAACCATTGATGCCATACAGGCTCTGCAAATTGAAGTATCTAGCCTGTCAAAGGTAGTGATCCAAAACAGGATGGCCCTTGATTTATTATTGGCTTCACAAGGCAGTGTTTGCCCAATCATAAACATGAGTTGTTGTGTGTATATGGATTAAAGTAGCAGAATCTCTATGGATTTGGGAGAGATCGGGAAACAAAAATTAATATTATATGGAGTTGCTAAAAGCAACACTTCCTGGGATTTTGAGGGAATTTGGCATAAACTAACTTCTTGGATGCCAAATTGGACTTGATTAAAAGAATTGTTTCTATTGATTCTTTTTATCATAGCAGTATATATAATCACTTGTATAATGATCCAATGTTGTAATTGTTGCTCTAACCTTTGATGGAAATATAAATTGACATGAGAATTGAAACTTAATAGCTATGAACCCTCAAAAGAAAAGGAGGGGATTGATTGTTCTGAAAGAACATACCCTTCCACTTAAAAAATGTGACATTGAAAGATAGGTACATATCAGCTAGGCATAGTCAAGTTTTTAGTAGATTTGTGGTGCCGAGTTCTAGCAATAAGGCAGATAAGGTAGTGATGTTAGAATAAACTAGTTTTGTGGAGATAGGAGTGTTGTAAACAGACCAAAAGATGAACTAAGCATGCACCAAAGAAGCATTCAACTAAAAGGCACAGTGACAAAAGTCCTACGACCACCAGAAAACCCCCAAAGTGGATAAAATGGTATTAGTATGCATGGGAAAAGGACATTTAAATGTATTAATGAGTTATTGGAAAATAAATGAACATGCATGTTTTGATAGTATAAAGCTTTTGTGGAGAGACGAGTCGGCATGCACGATAGGTGGAGCGATCCCCCGTGCATCCGGCGCCGTAATAAAGAATGTCTGCTTCTTAAGACTACGTTGGCGTTAAGAAGTTTATTCTCAATTTCAGTGAAAAAATGATTACAATGTTGCTATGTTTCATCACAGAGCTGATATCAGAACTGGGATATGAGTCCTTACTTGCTTTTCACTGCATTGCTCATTGGCTATAAAAATGTGATTAAGGGTTTTTTCCATCTGTTCTGTCTGACAATGACTGTGAGAGTAGCCCATTTTTGTACGTGCTGTTTCCACCATCCTCCCATTTTGGGCGCTATCTGTTAGAGACCCTTGATCAGTTCATGGTTTGCTTTGTCTTCCCGTGGAGACAGCCTTCGGGGTCCATCTGCTGGGGACTGTTGAAAATTACACCGTCAATTTTTTCTCCGGAAGCCAACATATTAGTTAGACCTTTCTGTACACTGACTGCCACCAGACAGAGTTTAGTAATAATTGCACTTATTATGGTCTCTCTTTAGGGAACTCATTTACAAAGGGGACGGCTTCTGACAATTTCTTTTTTTTGCCAGGCCAAGCATAAATGAGTGTGAGAGTATTAATTATTCTTGGGATAGTCTGACCATTTTCTTTCTATTGCTGGGCCTCCTGAGTGGTTTTTGGGTGTTGTTTAAGATCAGGAAACTATTTAGGTATGTCACCCCGGGAATAACCTCTGCAATAGACACTGTGGTTACCAAAACCCCTGCAACCAGTGATGCAGCTACTGAAACCTTTGCAGCAGATCCTGTGGCCACTTCAAGGCCCATGACAAGAACTGTAGCTATCCAGACCCCAAAACCAGGTATTCCAGCTATACAGACCCCAGCAGCAAGAACTGTAGCTATTCAAACCCAGCCAACCAACCCTCCAACTCGTGCTGCAGCTACTCAAAATCCCGTAGCACATCCTGCAGCTACTCAGCCCCAGGCAACAGCCCCCCCAGCTCGCACTGTGGATACTCGGTTCCCAATGACAAATATTGCAGCTACTCAGATCCTGGTGGAGAGTCCTGTTGCTCCAATCTTCACAACTGCAGCTACTCAGACCTCGATGACAAGCACATCACCTACCCAAACCTTGGTGGAAAGTGATGAATCTGAGCTAGAGGATGAACCAGCGCCAGTAATAATTGCCCCTATACAGAAAAGGAAGTATAAAAAGAAAATTTACTCTGCAGCAGATGAAGACAAACCAGGTGTATCACGAGAACAGGAGGAAGAGATAGAACCTGAGGTAATCACCCGATCTTTGTCCCTGAGTGAGCTGCGAGATACACAAAAAGATTACAGCCGTCATGTAGGTGAGAGGACTATTACTTGGTTGCTCCGATGCTGGGATAATGGAGCCAGTAGCCTGGAACTGGAGGGCAGGGAAGCCAGGCAACTGGGATCCCTTGCCAGAGAAAGGGGAATTGATAAAGTTATTGGAAAGAAACCACAAAGCCTCAGCCTCTGGAGACGTCTTCTGCCAGCCGTGAGGGAAAGGTGTCCCATCAAGGATGATATTGTGTTGCAACCAGGGGTAGGCAAATGGACTCCCATGGATAAAGGTATCCAGCTTTTGAGGGAACTGGCTGTGTGAGAACTGAGTTATGATGATCCAGACAATGCACAGTTGCCTGCAGATCCAGATGAAGTCCAATGCACGATACCCATGTGGCAGAAGCTCATACGGAGCTTCATATGCCAACTGTTTGGCAGCACTGGAAAGGAAAGACGAAGAAGGACCAACAGTGGATGAACTGGCCGTCTGAATCCGGCAATAGGAGGAAAGCCTCACTCCCTCCCTTCTTTCGGCTGTGGAGAAACTGACCGAAAAAGTGTCCCAATTACGCTCTCTACCAGTACAGACCGATGTCTCAGCCACTGGAACTGAGTGTCCTCCTGTGCAAAGGAGACGGTATACACCAAGGGGGACATTGTAGTTTTACTTGCGTGACCATGGAGAAGACATGAGGAAATGGGATGGGAAACCTACCCCAATTCTAGAAAAATGAGTACATGCATTGCAAGGGAAACCAAATACAAGTAGAGAATCTTCCAGGAGAATTGCTCTGCTTTCCAATAACCCATTCCTCAAACAGAACAAAAGAGTTGAATTTACACCCAATCCTACTGTACTGGGTCTGGCTGGGATGGGGTTGATTTTCCCCGTGGCAGCCCTCAGAGTGCTGTGTTTTGTATTGGTGGCTCGAGGGGTGTTGCTAACACACCAGTGTGTTGGTTCCTGCTGAGCAGTGCTCCACAGCACCAAGGCTGGCTCTCCAGCATTTCCCCCAGTAGGCTGGGGGTGGGGAAGGTCTTGGGAGGGGACACAGCCAGGACAGCTGACCCCAAGGGACCAAAGGGATATTCCAGACCATATGACGTCTGCTCAGCAATAAAGCAAGGGGAACGGAGGGGGAAGGGGGGGCATTCGTTACTTCCGTGTGTCCTCCGGGAACCGCAACGCGTATGAAGCCCTGCTTCCCGGGAAGTGGCCAGACATCGCCTGCTGATGGGAAGTGGAGAATAAACATTTTGTTCTTCTGCTTCTGCGCGCGCAGCTTTGCTTTGCTTCTGTTAAACTGCCTCTGTCTCACCCACGAGTTTGGGGTTTTTTGTGTTCCATCTTATTTTCTCCCCTCCCCATCCTGCTGAGGAGGGGGGTGACAGAGTGGGCTTTGCTGGGCATCTGGCATCCAGCCAGGGTCAACCCACCACACCAAGTTCAAGTGATGACCAGTTCACCATGAGTAACTGGGGTTAGACTGTAACACTCAGGTATCTCTCAATAGCTAGGAAAATTATATTTGGGTATGGCCTTTGTAGGTCTGGGGAAGGATTCATACAGTTACCTAGGAAAACATCCTATGTCATCCTGAACTTCTGCTGTTGTTGCTGTTTTTTCTACATCTGCAGCACAAATGTGATAGAAGTTTCTTAAGTTTGCAAACCATGCAGTTCCAAGAAAAGCATGTCTCTAAAGCAGTGTCTCTTTCACCTTACTGATCATCTTCCATATCCTACTCTTGATAGGCTGCAGACATCACAAATCTAAACCTGCTACCTGCAGCAATTGGTTTGCAAAGCTGCTCATGGGCTATGATCACTTCAGTCAAGCTTAAACTTCTCAACTTTCAAATTTTCCTAAGTTACCAATGTCACATCATAAAGAAATGTCCCATCAATAACAATTAGGTGAAATCTCAAAATTATGATGGCCACGCACAAAAATGCTTGGGGATTTTTAATGTTTGACCCGTCTGTATTAAACACTCTCAGCTCACCTCCACTGGGTACTGCAGGAATAATTCTACAAAGCATCAAGCCCAGCAGCAATACAAAGGAATACAGAATAGCTGTTAACAATGAAGGCATTCTTGTAGAAGTAATGATATAGAGTAAAACAACAGCTAAATATTTGCATGGAAAGGACTACCACAAACCAGTTAGTATAAAACAAGGACAATGAAGAACACTACTTTGAAAAAAATATCCTTATGCATAGAAATTCCTAAAAACACTAATCTGACTTTTTTTTTTCTTTAATAGATTTAGCCACCTCAAACCAGGTGGAAATTTTCTTCAAATTAAATAGAGTTCATTCTATGCAACTTAATTTTACAGTAAAATGAAAACAACTGAATTCAAGCTAGTAATTCTGAATAAGAACTCAAATGTTTAATGTAGCTCAGCTAAATCACTTTAAATTAATTTTTCCTGTTAATTTACATTAAAAGCCTTAAGTACCTTTACGTAGACAAGGTTTGAGTAATCTCTTTATTTCTAATTACTTGGACAAAGTCAGTCACACATCTCGAAATAGTTCAGCTGAACACAAATAATATATCTGTGATATAACTTCAATTTTTGGTTTTCCAAGAAATAGGGAAAATCCTAAGTATCACATTGAAAATTTTTATCATAACTTCTGGTATAAAATTATCAATTAGAATAAAAGTGGGTAGAACAAATAAAAGAAAACAGAAGATATATTATGACATTTCAAGATTGATCAATTGTCAATCTAGAGGGAAAACAATGTCAAAACCAAGGCATATCACTGGAGACCAGGTAAAAACACTGCAGGTCATATAAAGAGATTAGACTGTGAGCGATCAATACTGGATTTTGTTTTCACTGAAAAGAGCAAAGCAGGACCATAATCCATGACACATAAAGCTGAGAAACTTTCCCACTGAGGAACTATGATAAACATTTTCACCTCATTTGCAGACTATTTTGAAAAACAGGAACGGAATGTAGCACTTCTATAATGGCTACCTCCTCCTTCCACAGCAATTCCAGAACCACAGAATCCCAGAATTGCCTGGATTGGAAAAGACCTTTAAGATCATCGAGTCCAATCATTAACCCAACACTGCCAAGTCCCAACTAACCCATGTCCCTCAGCACTGTGTCTACACGACTCTTCAATCCCTCCAGGGATGGGGACTCCACCACTGCCCTGGGCAACCCCTTCCAATGCCTCAGAACCCTTTCAGCAAAGAAATTCTTCCTCACATCCCATCTCAATTGCCCTCAAGTCACTTGTTACTTGGTTGAACAGACGGAACCCCACCTCTCTACACCCTCCTTTCAGGTAGTTGTAGAGAGCAATAAGGTCTCCCCTCTGCCTCTTTTTCTCCAGAAGGCACAAGGCTAGAGGAGACAAAGGCGGTCAAAGAGTTTACAGAACAGTCTGAAACTTACTGTGATTACCAACCAAACAAGTTATTCTTCACTGCCCTTTTTCCCCATCCAAGATTTTTTTTGTTTTAATTTAATGTCTTTTTATTGTAGTTTGGTTTTGTTCTGCTCTTTTAGGTCTTATGTGTCACCAGCTCTTTTTCACAATTCCCAAGGATGAGGCTAAGTCACAGAGTTAGAAAGCTGCAGCTCAGTTCCTCACAGGTGTGTGTGTGCATACATGCATGCACACATATAGAGACTGAGGAAGAAGATGGAAGAATTACTTTAGATACATGCAATCAGTAACTACAACTGGGATTCCTGTCCTCTTATGGAATAGGGCTTCTGCTGACTCAGTGGAAAGCACAAAGACAAATGAGTCAGAAGGAAGACAGTTACACTTCTCAAAACTTTTATGAACACAGTTTCTGGGTGACTGATGGCACAATACACAATCTTACTTTATCCTGACATGCCTTTCTCCTGCCCCAACTTACTTATAAGTTTTCCCATGTCCATGATTTATGTGTTAATCTCATTCCTCCATAAACATGGTCTGCTCATGCAGATATTTCTGTAGAGTTGCTTTTCAATATACAACACAAGGAACAGCAGAAAGCAAGTCACTTTAAATTTGACAGGACTAAAAATTGCCATCAAGTTAACACTGCAACTACTCTTCACCGCACTGAACAATGCCTTTCAGTTCCAATGAGGAACAAATATCAAAGACATTGCATACACTCTTCTTCCCTTCTCTCTTCCCCCTCCCCCCTTTGCGGGGGATGGAAGGAATAGAGGACTGCTAATGTGCGCATGCATCCATGATTTTGCATATCTCACTGCTTTTCTCACAAAATCAAAGAATGGTTGAGGTGGGAAGTGACCTCTGGATATCATCTTGTCTAACCTCCTACTCAAGCAGGGACACCAAGATCAGGTTGCCCAGAAACTGAGAAAAAAATAAAAATAAAAAAATAAATTAAAAAAAAAAATCCATGTACTCAAATTGACTACATATTTTATTTTCTTTAGCAGTAATCTTTATTATACATGGCATATAACTACCTGACTTGTTCTACAACAAAATTAATACAAAGACAATTCAGCCATTTAGACAACATTATTTTATTAAACTGAGGAAGACATTATTTCCCAAAATCTGAGGCTCCCTATTCCAAAGGTAAAAGTTTAAACAAGTAATTGAGCAATGTTATATTAAGAAAATCAGTATTTTCAACAATTGCAGAATAATTTTTTTTTTTAACTCCTCCTCTAAAAATAGGCATTTTCTCCATTTTAATTTTAAAGAAAAATAGTGAGACTTTTAGATTACAAAGACCTCAAGGAAAATTACATCTAACACTTCTAATCTTGACATTGACAGTAACAAAGCAAAAACTTTCCCTGAAGTTCACCACACTAGCCTCTTTGGACCGGGTAAATTACAATTAACTCATAATCACACAAGTATGTACAGCTATAAAAGTCATCACAAGGTAAAAGAGCATCAGTAATACAGAAGTTACTCTAAATTCTGCAAATAATTAAGTCTACACTTAAGTTTACTCATTTCCAAAAGCTATTCCATGTTGCAGTTTTAATTTTGGCTTTTATTCCTATTTGCGTATTACTTTGATGGAAGGCAGAAACTAAGTTATTTGCTTGAAGAGAGTTGACATGTACACAGAAGACTCGTATATAAAAAAAATCCCTTTTAAGTGTAAGAAAGAACAATAACAAAAACAAACAAAACCAACACAAACCACCAGAGGTTTTTTAAATGCATCTTGCAAAAAGAAATGGGTAACTCAACATCTCCAACTGGAATGGTCTTTTTAAAGAAAATTAGAAGTATCCATAATGACAGAGGAATTTCTTCCTATGTGATTAGTGGATGCAACAGTCTCATCACTATTCTATTCACAGATTACACAGAATCACAAAATCACTGAATGTCAGGGGTTGGAAGGGACCTCGAAAGCTCATCCAGTCCAATCCCCCTGCCGGAGCAGGAACACCCAGATGAGTTCGCACAGGAAGGCGTCCAGGTGGGTCTTGAATGTCTCCAGAGAAGGAGACCCCACACCCTCCCTGGGCAACCTGTTCCAGGGCTCTGTCACCCTCACAGGAAAGAAGTTCCTTCTCAAATTTAAGCGGAACCTCCTGTGTTCCAGCTTACACCCATTGCCCCTTGTCCTACCATTGGACACCACTGAGAAGAGCCTGGCCCCATCCTCCTGACACTCACCCTTCAGATATTGATCAACATTAATGAGGTCCCCCCTCAGCCTCCTCTTCTCCAAGCTCAAGAGCCCCAGCTCCCTCAGCCTTTCCTCATAAGGGAGATGCTCCACTCCCTTCATCATCTTGGTGGCTCTGTGCTGGACTCTCTCAAGCAGCTCCCTGTCCTTCTTGAACTGTGGGGCCCAGAACTGGACACAATATTCCAGATGTGGCCTCACCAGGGCAGAGTAGAGGGGGAGGAGAACCTCTCTTGACCTACTGACCACAGCCCTTCTAATGCACCCCAGGATGCCAGTGGCCTTCCTGGCCACAAGGGCACAGTGCTGGCTCATGGTCATCCTGCTGTCCACCAGGACTCCCAGATCCCTTTCCCCTACACTGGTCTCCAGGAGATCATCTCCCAGCCTATACTGGAACCTGGGGTTGTTCCTGCCCAGGTGCAACACCCGACACTTGCCCTTATTCTATTGCATCAAGTTTTTCCCTGCCCAGCTCTCCAGCCTGTCCAGGTCTCTCTGATGACAGCACGGCCCTCTGCTGTGTCAGCCACTCCTCCCAGCTTGGTGTCACCAGCAAACTTGCTGCCAGTGCCCTCTGTGCCCTCATCCAGGTCATTGATGAATATATTGAACAGTACTGGTCCCAGTACCGACCCTTGAGGGACTCCACTAGACACAGGTCTCCAACTGGACTCTGCTGGACCACCACTCTCTGGCTTCTTCCCACCAGCCAGTTCACAGTCCATCTCACTACCTGATCATCCAATACACACTTGCTCAATTTGGCAGTGAGGATGCCTTAGTGAAATCAAGATAGACCACATCCACTGCTCTACCATCATCAAGCCACCTGGTTGTGTTCTCATAAAAGTCTAGAAGGTTGGTCAAGCATGACTTCCCCTTGGTGAAGCCGTGCTGACTGCCCCTAATGACCCTCTGATCCTTGATATGCCTGGAGATGGCACCAAGGATGAGTCGTTCCATCACCTTCCCAGGGATGGAGGTGAGGCTTGATAGTGGGCATTTGGTATTTTTCAGTTTGTCTCTTTAAATTTTAACCATTAGCATTTCCAGCTTCTTCGTTTACTTATCTTGACCTGACAAGGACTGACCTTCTGGACAATTTATCACGAAGCTCAACTTGCCAGGGGTAGGCCTGGACAGTTTATCACAGAACTCCAACTCCCTGCTTGCCAAGGATGGACCCTGTGGGTGATTTATCATGGAACAAAAACCAATGTAAAACTGATGAGCAAAGATAACGAGGAAGAGGCCCGGGCCCAGGTCCAGAAAGAAAGTGCGCATGTGTGAGATCAAGAGGTTAACTGCAGGTGACGATGAGGAGGGGGGGGTAACTATAACTTGCGATGAAGATTTCCCTCTAAGACCCTCAACGACCACCACCACAGAGCTCTGCCGCAGACGTGGAGGGGAGGAGACCTAATTTTAATACGGAGCGGGGAAAGGTCATGCATATGCATAGGCGTTTTGCATTGGCTAATGAATATGTATTGGAATGTACCTTAAATATGGAGAACTGACTGCTTTGAGGTGCGCACGTTTGTGGTGGAGCGATCCCCCGTGCGCCCAGCGCTGAATAAACACAGCTACTGCACAACCTGACAGGTTGTGGAGTCTCTTTCCGCACATCGAGGCTGACCGGCCTGTAGTTACCCAGGTCCTCCTTCTTGCCCTTTTTGAAGCCTGCAGTGACATTTGCCTTCCTCCAGTCCTCAGGCACCTCACCTGTTCCCCACGACTTAGCAAAGATGATGGAGAGTGGCCTAGCAATGACTTCAGCCAGCTCCCTCAGCACCCGTGGGTGCATCCCATCTGGACCCATAGATTTATGGATGTCCAGGTTGCTTAATTGGTCCCTGACCCAGTCCTCATCAACTGAGGCAAACTCCTCCATTGTCCTGACTCCCTCTGGGGTCTCCAGGGTACAGAGCTCCTCAAGACAGCTTCCGGCAGAGTAGACAGAGGCAAAGAAGGCATTCAATAGCTCTGCCTTCTCTGTATCCTCTGTCACCAGGGCACCCACCTCATTCATCAGTGGGCCTACATTGCCTCCAGTGTTAGTTTTATCTGCCATGTATTTGAAGAAGCTCTTCCTGTTGTCCTTGACCCCTCTGGCAAGGTCTACTTCTAAGGAGGCCTTAGCTTTCCTAGTTGCCTCTCTACATCCTCTGACAACAGCCTTATATTCCTCCCAAGTGGCCAGCCCCTCCTTCCATGATCTGTAAACTCTCCTCTTCCACTTGAGTTTGCCCAGCAGTTCCCTGTTTAACCAAGCAGGTCTCCTGGCTCCCTTCCTTGACTTCCTACGTGTCAGGATGCTCTGATCTTGAGCTTGGAAGAAGCAGTCCCTGAATGTTAACCAGCTATCTTGGGCCCCTTTACATTCAAGTCCCCTTTCCCATGAGACTTCCCCCAGCAATTGCTTGAAAAGGCCAAAGTTGGCCCTCCTGAAGTCCAGGGTTGTGATTCTGCTTGGAATTCTGTTCCTGCCACATGAGAACCTGAACTCCACCATCTCATGGTTGCTGTAGCCCAGGCAGTCCTCAACCTTTACAGCCTCAACCAGACCCTCCTTGTTAGTGAGGATGAGATCCAGCTGCGCTCCTCTCCTAGTTGGTTCATCCACCATTTGCATCAGGAAGTTCTCATCAATGCACTGGAGGAACCTCCTGGACTGTGGGTGGCTGGATGAGTGGTCCCTCCAGCAAACATCAGGGGAGTTAAAATCCCCCATGACAACCAGGGCCTGTGATTGCGAGGCTGCTCTCAGCTGCCTGTAGAAGGTCTCATCAACTTCCTCACCCTGATCTGGTGGCCTGTAATAGACGCCCACAACAGTATCAACCCTACCAGCCTGCCCCTTGATTCTCACCCACAGACTCTCAGCTCGCTCCTCATCCGCCCCTGGACAGATCTCAACACACTGCAGTTGCTCTGTCACATAAAGATCAACTCCAGCACCTCGCCTTGCTGGCCTGTCTTTCCTGAGAAGGACAGAGCCACCCATGGCCACATTCCAGTCATGTGAGCTGTCCCACCATGTCTCTGTCATTGCCACCAGATCATCATCCCCTGACCGAACACGGGTTTCTAACTCCTCCTGCTTGTTCCCCACGCTGTGTGCATTGGTGTGCAGGCATTGCAGGGAGCGAGCCGAGTGCACCAACGTCATCCCAGGGGGGTGGGAGACCTCCTGGCCTTCATCAATTCTAGAGTGCTGCCCCACTGGCACAAGCCCGGCTGTGACCCCTTCCCCCTTCCAATCTAGTTTAAAGCTCTCCAAATGAGCCCTGCCAATTCCTGCCCCAGCCTCCTTTTGCCCCTGTGAGATAAACCTTCCCCACACATCACTGTCTGGACTGGTGTCCTATGAAACCAGCCATGATCACAGAACCCAAAGCCCTGCCTGTAGCACCAGTCCTGGAGCCAGTCATTTATGGCTGAATTCTGCCATTCCATCCCACACCAGAACCCGAAAGTGGAAGGAGGGAAGAGAAAATCACTTGAGCCCCAGACCCTTTCACCGACCGCCCCAAGGCCTTGAAATCTTTCTTCACTGCCCTCAGACTACAGGATGCAGCTTCCTCCCCTCCTGTCTGGAAGATCAGCAGCGGGCAGTAGTCTGTTGGGTGCACCAGGTTGGGGAGTGCCCTGGTGATATCCCTGATCTGGGCTCCAGGAAGACTGCAAACTTCCCTATGATGAGGGTCAACCCTGCATATTGGGCCCTCTGTCCCCCTCAGAAGGGAATCGCCTACTACAATGACCCTTCTTTCTTTCCTGTCAGAGGCAGTCTTGAGGGGAGGAGTCAACCACCGCTTCCTCTGTGGCCTTGTAGGTGGACCTTGCACCACATCCTCACCTACCTCTCCTTCAAGATGCAGGGTCCCAAACCTATTACAGAGGGACACCTGAGGGGGCAAAGCAGGTAGGGAAAGAGGTTGCCCATGATATCGAACTGGGACTTTCTTCCAGCCCTCCTCATCTCCCTGGTCCCTTGCCTCTGCCTGACAGCAACAGGGCAGGGGCTGCCTCAGGTCCCCCCCTCTGCCTGACAGGGTGGGGGTTCCATCACCTTTTGGGGGTATCCTCCTGGGGCATTTCTGACTGGCACACCAGGGAATTACTCCACAAGTCAATCTCCTTCTCACACTCCCTGATGGTCCTCAGTCTCTTGACTTCCTCCTTAAGTTTCACCACCATGCTGAGCAGATCAGCCACCTGCTCACACCTCACACAGGTGGAGTGCCTCCCTTCCTCCCTCCCCCGGCAGCAGCAGGCTCTGGCACTCCCTGCAGCCAGATTCATGGAACTGGAAAAGATTCAGCTTCCAGCTTTAAGTGCCAGTACTCAATACAAGCTGCAGGCTTCCTATATTTGCTTTGACAAATATGCAGACCTTTGGTTAAATAAGTTCTCTGAAACCAGATGAAGAGGATGAACTGGAAACACTGGATCCAAGGATCCAACTTTTCTACTTCCCCAATTAGACTGCAGCTATAGCTTAGAACAATCACTACAGTTACTCAACTAGGATGAAAAACAGGTATGTTAATTCACAAAGAATACATCTCTAACCAGCAAAGTCATGTCCTTTCTAATTGGGGAAAAAAAAGTAGTAAAATAGTTGTATACTATACTAAGTTGTCAGTCTGCATTACAATAGTTAAATAAAAAGCTTCTATTTTGTTAAACTTTCATTTAATATACCTGAAGAATTTTACTGATGATAAACTACCCTGAATAGTACGTGATGCACTACAAAGCTGAGCTTTAAATTTAAACATAACATGACATTACCATTACAAGATGTTATCAATCACTATCTACTCAAAGCTAACTACTTCATCTGCTATTTCTGTTGCACTTTCCTCCTATTTCTCTTCTTTTGGAGAATATGCAATACAGTTTGCAAACATTAAATTATAATAAAAAGGGTAAAATTTTAACTACAATGTCCACAACTTTATTTTGAATAGTAAGAGAAATTAAGAGCTCTAGTAAGACTGAACTATTTCCAGTAAGGTGCACTGTTAGATAAAGATGAAAATCTACCTATTCCTAAGATTTCTCGTTTTCTGGTAACCCTTCTCTAAGATCACAAAATACAAGGCCTTTGAACTGCAGAAGTAACCATTATTAACACTCAGCATACAGATTCCCAAGCAAAAGGTTTGCTTCCTAAGCCTTGAAGTAAAAAAAATGTTTTGGCCAATTGCTCAGTTCTTCCAAAGTACCTTTTACTGCACGTGACAAACCTGAAACTTCTTTGCTGGCTTCAAAGTAATGGTTGCAGCTTTTGCAACTGTTTTAGAAATGTATATGGCTGCTTATAATGATCATCTGACTTCCCTTTACTGACTTTCCTCAATTCAATTCAGTCTTCCAGCAGGATTTCGCAAGCAAGTACTGGCTCCCGAGGGAAATTATTGTTATCTGTCACACGAAATTTGACAGTACATAATCAAAAGCTTGAATAATGATAAAAAAGTATCCTAGGACTTTTTTTTACAGAAAAATGAAAACAAAACCAACAAAACAACAACAAACCACATACACAAAAAAAACTTCTTAAGATATTGGTTCTTCAAAATACCTTTACTAGACCTCAGCTCCTCTGGGAAAAATCATAGACTCATAGAATGGTTTGGGTTGGAAGGGACCTTAAAGCTCATCCAGTTCCAGCCCCCCTGCCATCAGCAGGGACACCTTCCACTAGACCAGGTTGCTCAAAGCCTCATCCAACCTGGCCAAGAACACTTCCAGGGAGGGGGCATCCACAACTTCCTTGGGCAACTTGGTGACCAAGTCAAAGCCTGTTTTTGAAAATCTGGAACAATGGAAGAAGCCCATGGAATGGAACAGTAATACCTGTTCAAGGACAAGGGATAACAAGAATGAGAATGTATAAATCTGTATGTTGGGTATAAATTATTTGGGATCTGAGCATGATGCAAATGGTATGGAATAAGGGGTGGAGATTGCATTGGGTCTGGCTGGGATGGAGTTGATTTTCCCCGTGGCAGCCCTCAGAGTGCTGTGTTTTGTATTGGTGGCTCGAGGGGTGTTGCTAACACACCAGTGTGTTGGTTCCTGCTGAGCAGTGCTCCACAGCACCAAGGCTGGCTCTCCAGCATTTCCCCCAGTAGGCTGGGGGTGGGGAAGGTCTTGGGAGGGGACACAGCCAGGACAGCTGACCCCAAGGGACCAAAGGGATATTACACAGAATCACAGAATCACAGAATATTAGGGATTGGAAGGGACCTCGAAAGATCATCCAGTCCAATCCCCCTGCCGGAGCAGGAACACCTAGATGAGTTCGCACAGGAAGGCGTCCAGGCGGGTCTTGAATGTCTCCAGAGAAGGAGACTCCACAACCTCCCTGGGCAGCCTGTTCCAGTGCTCTGTCACCCTTACTGTAAAGAAGTTCTTCCTCAAATTTAAGCGGAACCTCCTGTGTTCCAGCTCACACCCATTGCCCCTTGTCCTATCATTGGTCATCACTGCAAAGAGCCTGGCCCCATCCTCCTGACACTCACCATTCAAATATTTATAAACATTAATCAGGTCCCCCCTCAGCCTCCTCTTCTCCAAGCTAAAGAGCCCCAGCTCCCTCAGCCTTTCCTCATAAGGGAGATGTTCCACTCCCTTAATCATTTTGGTGGCTCTTCGCTGGACTCTCTCAAGCAGTTCCCTGTCCTTCTTGAACTGTGGGGCCCAGAACTGGACACAATATTCCAGATGTGGCCTCACCAGGGCAGAGTAAAGGGGAAGAAGAACCTCTCTTGACCATATTCCAGACCATATGACGTCTGCTCAGCAATAAAGCAAGGGGAACGGAGGGGGAAGGGGGGGCATTCGTTACTTCCGTGTGTCCTCCGGGAACCGCAACGCGTATGAAGCCCTGCTTCCCGGGAAGTGGCCAGACATCGCCTGCTGATGGGAAGTGGAGAATAAACATTTTGTTCTTCTGCTTCTGCGCGCGCAGCTTTGCTTTGCTTCTGTTAAACTGCCTCTGTCTCACCCACGAGTTTGGGGTTTTTTGTGTTCCATCTTATTTTCTCCCCTCCCCATCCTGCTGAGGAGAGGGGTGATAGAGTGGGCTTTGCTGGGCATCTGGCATCCAGCCAGGGTCAACCCACCACATGGCCTTCAACACTTCCAGGGAGGAGCAGCCACAACTTCTCTG
Source organism: Caprimulgus europaeus (assembly GCA_907165065.1). The sequence continues at coordinate 1,182,922 of OU015537.1, forward strand.
GGCAACCTGTTCCAGTGTCTGACCACCCTCACAGTGAAGAATTTCTTCCTCATATCTAATCTAAACCTCCCCTCTTCCAGCTTAAAGCCATTTCCCCTTGTCCTGTCATTAACTGCCCTTATGAAAAGTTTCTCCCCAGCTTTCCTGTAGGCCCCTTCAGGTACTGGAAGGCCGCTATAAGATCTCCCCGGAGCCTTCTCTTCTCCAGGCTGAACAACCCCAACTCTCTCAGCCTGTCCTCATAGGAGAGGTGCTCCAGCCCTCAGGTCATCCTCGTGGCCTCCTCTGGACTCCTTCTAACAGGTCCATGTCTCTCTTGTGTTGGGGGCTCCAGAACTGGATGCAGTACTCCAGGTGGGGCCTTAAGAGAACAGAATACAGGGGGAGAATCCCCTCCCTCGACCTGCTGGCCACGCTGCTCTTGATGCAGCCCAGGATACAGTTGGCCTTCTGGGCTGCAAGCGCACATTGCTGGCTCATGTTGAGCTTCTCGTCCACCACCACTCCCAAGTCCTTCTCTTCAGAGCTGGCCTCAAGCCACTCATAGCCCAGCCTGTATTTGTGCTTGGGGTTGCCCCGACCCAGAGGCAGGACCTTGCATTTGGCCTCGTTGAACTTTATGAGGTTTGCACAAGCCTTTCAAGGTCAAAGAAGAAGAAGCCCTTCCTGTTGTTCTTGACATCCCTCGCCAGATTCAATTCTTAGTGATCCTTAGCTTTCCTCATTGCATCCCTGCATACTGAATACTTAATGGCTTTCCAAGGAAAAATAAGAGGAGTGAAAAAGATAGTTTTAATTAGTAAAATTAGTACATGTGAAAGGATATATTTTTTAAAAACATCACATCCCATAAAGCTTCCCAGATATGGTAATGCAAAAGCCTTAAAAGTAAAGAGGTGATAAATTATCTAGAGAATAAATTGCCATTTCTGAAATATATGAGGGACAAGAAGCATATTCTGCATTTCCTGGCAGTAAAATATATGTGAAAGATAAGTTACTGAAATCATGAAGCATTGTTATAAAATAATTCTGCAATAGATAGCTGTCACTTACTAGCTGTGATGATATGCAAAACATGACTATGTTTTTCTGTCTTAAGGGAGTTTTGTATGAAAAAAAAAAAATAATAAAATGGTTAAGGTTGGAAGGGACTTCTGGAGGCCATCTAGTCCAATACCCCTGCTCAGAGCAGGGTCAACTACAGCAGGTTGCTCAAAGCTGTGTCCTGTCAGATTTTTAATAATTCCAAGGACAGATACTCCACAACCCCCCTTAGAGCCAATGGAATTTCTTGTATTTCAGTTTGCACCCATTGTCTTTTGTCTTGCCACTGGACAGCACTGAGAAGAGCCTGGCTCTATCTTATTTACTGCCTTCCCATCAGGTATCTTATCTGATAAAATCCCCCTGAACCCTCTCTGCCCCAGGCTGAACAGTCCCAGCTTTCTCAGCCTCTCCTCAAATACCAGATGCTCCAATCCCTTAACAATCTCCATGGCCTTTTGCTGGACTCACTTCAGTATGTCCATGTTTGTCTTGTGCTGGGGAGCCCAGAACTGAACCCAGCACTCCAGATGTGTCTCACTACTCATGAGTAGAGCAGAAGAATCACCTCCCTTGACCTCCTGGCAACACTCTTAATGAAGCACAGGATGCTGTTTGCTCTTCTTTGCCACAGGAAATATTGCTGGCTCATGTTCAAACTTGTATCCACCAGGACTCCCAGGTCTTTTTCTGCCAACCTGCTTCTCAGTTGGCTGTCCCCCAGCCTGTACTGTTGCATGGGGTTATCCACTCCCCAGGTGCAGAACTTAACATCTCCCTTTGTTGAACTGACTGATGTTTCTGTCTGTCCAGTTATCCAGCATGTTGAAGTCCCTCTGAATAGCAGCACACTGATCTAGTGTATCAACCACTCCTCCCTATTTTGTCTGCAAACTTGCTGAGAGTGCACTCTGTTCCATCATCCAGGTCATTAATGAAGATGCTAAACAGTACTGGCCCCAGTATAAACCCCTGGGGTACACCACTGATGACTGGCTTTCAGCTGCACTTCATGCCATTGTTCACAATGCTTCAAGCCCAGCAGTTCAGCCAGTTTTTGATACACCTCATTATCTGCTTATCTAGTCTGTACTTCATTGATTTGTCTACAAGAATGTTATGGAACACAGTGTTGAAAGCCTTATTAAAGTAAAAAATGAACATGCTCTCATTCGCTCTGTTAGTCATCTCATCATAGAAGGTTATAAGGCTTATTAAGCATGATATTCCCTCCATAAATCTATGCAGACTACTCCTGATCACCTTCCTGTGTTTCATGTGTGTGGAAGTAGTTTGCAGGATTTGTTGCTGCATCAGCTTCCCAGGGATCAAGGTGAGGATGGCTGGCCTTTAATTTTCCAGATCCTCCCTCTTGCCCTTCTTGAAGATATAGGTGAGATTTGCTTTCTTTTAGTTTTCCGGTGCCTCTCTCAATCACCTTGATCTTTCAAAGATTATGGAGAGTAGTCTCACAATTACATTGGCCAGCTCCCTCAGCACTCATGGATGCATCTCATCAGATCCTGTGAACTTGTGCATGTCCAGTTTGTTTAACTGTTCCCTAGCATGATCCTCCTCCACCAAGGGCAAGTCTTCATTGCTTTGAACTTTCCCACTGGCCTCAGTGCCTGGAATTCCTGCAAGCCAGTCTTACCAGTTAAGACCAAGATGAAGAAAACATTGAGTACTTAATCTTTTTTCATGCCCTTTGTCACCAGGTCCCTATTCCCATTCAGCAGTGGGTACTCATTTGCCCTAGTCTTCCTTTTGCTGCTGATATACCTGTACAAACCCTTCTTGTTGCCCTTCACATTTTCACAACACAGCTCCAGATAGGATGTGGCTTCTCTAACCCCATCCCTGCATGCTCAGACATCACTGCATGCTCTTGGGTTACTTGATCCTTGTATTGGGTTTCCCTGGCAAGGTTTTGGTAGCAGAAGGGCTACAGAAGTGGCATCTGTGAGAAGCTGCCAGAAGCTTCCCCCATGTCCGACCCGACACAGCCAATGCCAGCCGGCTCCAAGAACGGACCCGCCGCTGGCCAAGGCCGAGCCCATCAGTAACGCCTCTGGGAGAACAGAATTGAGAAAAAAAGGGAAGAGAGGAAAAACAAGCTGCACACTTTGCAGCTGGAGAGAGGAGTGAGAAGATGTGAGAGAAACAACTCCACAGACACCAAGGTCAGTGAAGAAGGAGGGGGAGGAGGTGCTCCAGGCGCCAGAGCAGAGATTCCCCTGCAGCCTGTGGTGAAGACCATGGTGAGGCAGGCTGTCCCCCTGCAGCCCATGGAGGTCCATGGTGGAGCAGATATCCACCTGCAGCCTGTGGAGCTGGTGGATGTGCCCGAAGAAGGCTGTGACCCTGTGGGAAGCCCACGCTAGAGCAGGCTCCTGGCGGGACCTGTGGACCCATGCAGAGAGAAGACCACGCTGGAGCAGGTTTGCTGGCAGGATCTGTGACCCCATGGGGGACCCATGCTGGAGCAGTCCCTTCCTGAAGGACTGCACACCATGGAAAGGACACATGATGGAGGGGGAGGACTGTCTCCCATGAGAGGGACCCCACACTGGAGCAGGGGAAGAGTGTGAGGAGTCCTCCCTCTGAGGAAGAAGCAGCGGCAGAAACAACGTGTGATGAACTGACCCCAACCCCCATTCCCTGTCCCCCTTTTGCCGCTCAGGGGGAGGAAGTAGAAAGCAGGAGAAAATTTAAGTCCGGGAAGCAGGGAGGGGTGGGGGGAAGGTGTTTTAAGATTTGGTTTTATTTCTCATTATCCGACTCTGATTTGATTGGCAATAAATTAAATTCATTTTCCCCAAGTCAAGTTTGTTTTGCCCGTGATGGTAACTGATGAATGCTTTCTCTCTGCCCTTATCTTGACCCACAAGCGTTGCATTATATTTTCTCTCCCCTGTCCAGTTGAGGAGGGGGAGTGATAAAAGTGGCTTTGGTGGGCACCTGGCATCCAGCCAGGGTCAACACATCACAATCCTGCTTACACTTCTACATTTTCTTTTTACATTTGAGTATTGTCAGGTATCCATGCAGACCTCCTGCTACCTTTGATTGACTTCCTGCATGTCAGGATGGACCTTTTTTGAGCTGGGAGTGATCCTTGAAAAATCAACCACCTTTCCTGGATATCTCTTCTCTCCAGGGCTGTATCCCAAGAGATACTTCCAAGCAGATCCCTGAACAGGCCAAAGTCTGCTCTCCTGAAGTCCATGGTTATGATCCTGCTATTTGCCTTGCTCCCTCCTCTCAGGATCCTAAACTCCACCATCTCATACTGCTGCAGTCAAGGCTGCCCTAACCTATATCCCCAAGCAGTTCTTCCTTGTTTGTAAGGACAAGGTCCAGCACAGCATATCACTCATCAGCCAGTCAGTCACCTGTGTCAGGAAGTTGTCAATAAACTCTAGAAATCTTCTGAATTACTTGTGCCCTACTGTGGTGTCCCTCCAGCAGATACCAGTGTGGTTAAAGTCCTCCATGAGGACCAGGGCCTGAGAATGCAAGGATTCTTCTAGTTGTCTAAAGAAGGCCTCAGCTGGTACTTCTTCCTGACTTTTTAAATCCAAGTATTAAAGAAACATGAAAAGTATTACTACAGATGGTGCTTTTGAGTATATAACTTATATACAATTTGAAATCTGTTGCATCTAGAATGACCCATAAAAGACTTTATAATAGAAACTGGTGATCAAGAAGAGGGAGGAAATTAAACTGAATCCTCAATTCTATGAATAATATAAAACATCTAAGTACATTTATAGCCTTTAGATAACAGCAGCACTGATGAGTTCTGTACAGAAATATCAGGAAATCAAAATCATCTCCAGGTACAGAAGAATTTAGATTACTATCTGAATTTCACACTATCATTAGAGTGTTGACAAGAACTGTAAGACAGTTTCCCACTTCTTACCATATTTTATTGTCAAATACAGGAGTTCATCCAAAATACAGGAGCTGCTTCAAGCAGTGTGATTAATGACAAGGATTTGGTGGCATTCATCTGACAGTTGTGAAAGGACTGAAGATCAAAAAACAAACTGAAAAACGCAAATGATAAAGAACAGGTCTCTCAAGGGATGTATAGTAGTTAAAACTGCATAGCTCTTTCAAAAAGGCACTAAATGACCCTCTGATTTTTATACTACCAAGTCCTACTTTCAGTATCTGAAAAAGTAGTTTAAATGCCCATTAAAACATAAAACTAACAAACTATGATACTAAGAAACCAAACTCCACAACTCATGAAGATTCCAAGTCATGGTATTTTAACTGCAAGAATTATGTAAGCATGAGAAGTAAGACTATAGATGGTGCTTGTGAATACATAATTTATATACAACTGATTTCAAATGGTTTCTAGAACAACCTGTAAGAGACTTTGTAATAGAAACTGGTGACCAAGTAGAGGGAGACAAATAAATTAAAAGCTGATTAAGGCACAAAAACTGAAGAAAGAGTAAATGATCAGAGCTTAGTATAGACACTTACCAGGAACTCAGTAATATTTTTAAAGGCATTATCAAAATCTGCCACACACTGCTTCCTTATCTTGCTTTAACTACATCATTAAATATTAAATGTTTTTCAAAACTAGAAAACTAGCAGAATGAGAGATGGAGATCAATACAAAAGAATAATAATAATAAAAAACAGAAGGACTCTAAGTTATTTCTATAAACTAATGATTAGGGGGTTAAAGTGAGGAGAAAATAGCCTATCCTTCAGTGCAGGACTTCACAGTCTGTCTTTAACTAGTACAAATAAATACAAACTAGAGAAGAGAAATATATCATTACAAAATTTTCAAAAAAAAAGAGCAGTCAGTCAGAAAGTAATCAGTTTTCCTCTGATTACTGTTTCAGCCAGCATTTCAGCTTTTAGCTATAAAAACCCCCACAATTCCCTAGTTCGACATCTTCTGTTAAGAGCACATTTTTTTTATATATTTTATAATCAATTCACTGACAGAAATTACCCGTCAGCAAAATCTGCACCTTTACTAGGACCACCAAGAAAAAATCACACATATATAAATTCATAACAAATGTGTCTGCAAAAGTTTCTGGTACATACTCCATCTTAGTAAACGATATGACAAATTAATATTGTCTCCTTATCTGAAATACGAAATACTGCTTTCCATTTTACAAAGCAAAGAAAGAAAAAGGCCAAAATAAACAAAGTTATAACCATTAAGAGAAATTTAGTATATACAGAGAGTGTGTCTCTAGATAAGTCTTTGCAGAGGTAACCACTTAGGTAAAAAGTGAAATGCAGCTGGGAATTGCAATATGCTTATTCCATAACAAGAACGATGATTAAAAGACTTAAATCTAAAAGTGTTGCTTTAATTCATTATTAAGCTAGAAAAACAAATGCTACGCATTACTGAAGTAAAGGAGTTAAGAATGAAAAGGTCATAGTTGCATTTAAATCTGTAATTTTTTTAGTATTATTTCACATAATTTAATTTCAAGAATTACCAGATCATAAATTCATTATTATAGAATCATAGACTCATAGAATGGTTTGGGTTGGAAGGGACCTTAAAGATCATCCAGCTCCAACCCCCCTGCCATCAGCAGGGACACCTTCCACTAGACCAGGTTGCTCAAAGCCTCATCCAGCCTGGCCGAGAACACTTCCAGGGAGGAGCAGCCACAGCTTCTCTGGCCAACCTGGGCCAGGGTCTGACCACCCTCACAGTGAAGAATTTCTTCCTCATATCTAATCTAAACCTCCCCTCTTCCAGCTTAAAGCCATTTCCCCTTGTCCTGTCATTAACTGCCCTTGTGAAAAGTCCCTCCCCAGCTTTCCTGTAGGCCCCTTCAGGTACTGGGAGGCCGCTATAAGATCTCCCCGGAGCCTTCTCTTCTCCAGGCTGAACAGCCCCAACTCTCTCAGCCTGTCCTCATAGGAGAGGTGCTCCAGCCCTCAGGTCATCCTCGTGGCCTCCTCTGGACTCGTTCTAACAGGTCCGTGTCTCTCTTGTGTTGGGGGCTCCAGAACTGGACACAGTACTCCAGGTGGGGCCTTACCAGAGCGGAGGAGAGGGGGAGAATCCCCTCCCTCGACCTGCTGGCCACGCTGCTCTTGATGCAGCCCAGGATACGGTTGGCCTTCTGGGCTGCAAGCGCACATTGCCGGCTCATGTTGAGCTTCTCGTCCACCAACACTCCCAAGTCCTTCTCTTCGGAGCTGGCCTCAAGCCACATAAAATGACTGTGTTTTGTTTTAACCCAGCAGGCAGCTAAAACAACCACACAGCCATTAAAACTCATGGGTTGAGATAAAGACAGTTTAATAGGACAGAAAAGAAAGAGGATAATAATAATAAATATACAAGACAAGTGATGCACAGCACAATTGTTCACCATTCATTGACCGATGTCCAGCTAGTTCCCATGCCACGGCACCCCACGGCCAACTCCCCCGAGTTTATATACTGAGCATGATGTCATATGGTAGGGAATATCCCTTTAGCCAGTTTGGGTCAGCTGTGCCCCCTCTCAGCTTCTCACTCAAAGGGCATGAGAAACTGAAAAATCCTTGACTAGTATAAGCACTAATTATCAACAAATAAAACATCAGTGTGTTATCAACATTGTTCTCATACTAAATCCAAAACTCAGCACTATAACAGCTGATAGGAAGAAAATGAACTCTATCCCAGCTAAAACCAGGACAGACTGTTAGGGTATAGCAATGTACTACAACAGATTTTTAAAACTTGAAGGATAAATGTATACTGAAATATTCTGCTCCCAAAATAGAAACTTCCACACCAAATGTTTCTTGAACAATCAGCTGCAATAGGAACAGATTTACTGGTCCACAGAACAGTTTTGGTATAGCTACTGGAACTACTAACCACTAGTCAGGACCTTTCATAGCTCACAATTCAGCAGCAAAGAAGTAGCAAGGGCAATGCTCTTACAGAGAAGAGTAGGAAAATAAGTTTTAAAACTTATTTAAAAAAAACTTATTTAAAACTTACTTTTAAAACCCTACAAGAATACACTGCCATCCATTACCTCTCCATCCACTGTTTTATACTTGCATCCTCAATTGTTTAATATCTTGCTCTACTAATAATTCTCTGTTTCTACAGGTAATACTGTCTGTATGGTAATGCTGTCAGAATGAAATTATGAGACAAATTAAAAGAAAACATGGAGTGAATTTTATGTGAATTATAGCTATTGAAGGAGCTAAACTTGGTGACCTGGGTAGCCCCCACCAATCCTAAGTCACCCTAATTTCTTGGAGAAATTACAGGGAGCAAAAGATCTTTTTCCTTTGCTATCAAACCAAAACACACTGTCATTATACAAATGAACATTTTAAAGGTAACTTTAAGAATGTCTCTCTGTCCTCCGCCTCTGCTTCAAGCATTACATTTGTGTGCTGTATAATAAGGATTTTCCAAACATCCATGAGGGATATGGAAAGAATTGTGAATGATGACAGCAGCCTGGCAGAACTATGTAATACAAAAGGTTATAGGGAACGCTGCTGTACCAGGGATTGGGGTATGTTCAGAAAAGCATAGGATGCTGTGGGGTTCTGTTGGGTGTGTGCTACAGGACAGTAGTAAAAAATTCAGCATTTTCATGTTGCATGCATGAAAATCATATTCACACTTCCCCCCCAAAAATAAAAGGTTTTCAATCTTGCATTTAAATAGACTGAATTACAAAACTAAACAAATATAGCTGGAATAAATTAAAGCACTAAGATCTATTTGCAGGTGTAGATGTCAAGAGCTTTAGACCTTCTATCCCTTCTAGCATAGGATGATTTTTGATGGAGAGGTGAAAGGCTTTACCCATACATGAACAGTCTAGAGCATCATTTAAACTGGAATGCATGGCCCATTGTATCTGTGACTGAGAATACATGCTAAAACCACCAGCTTGAGGTTTTATTTACACATATTTTCCACAATTCAAAGGGTTTTGCAGGACAAGAAATTAAAAAAAAAAAAAGAAAAGGTTCAGTTTCTTTCTAGTGACCTGCAAGTGCTATGATTCTTCACACTAAGCAATTCACTCAGTATCACCTGAATAGAGGTTTATATGTCTAACCTCCAAAGGGCTAGGTATCTCATTTAAATTGGTAAAGAAGTTTTGTTTCTTCTGTGGATTAAAAAAAATATCTAAACTAAAACTAAAAATCTAAATGCTTAAAATAGGCAATATTTTAAACAGTCAAAACAAATCCACAGCAGAAAAAGAATATGAACAGCATCTGGAATAAAGAACCTCTCTGCTCTGTTTCAGCTAAAAACCAGGACAGACTGTTACTTGGGAAATGCCTGAAAGACGGTTTCAAATATTGTTATGAGGTGAGCTCACACCTTCTAAACCAGCATCTAATGAAGAGCCTCAAACTGCCTTGTCTTTACTGCCAAAGAAGATGGGTTTGGGGGCTTCTGGCATTTATTTCAGAAATGGAAATGAGTATATGACAGCGATAATGGTTTTAAACTAAAAGAGAGTAGATTTAGACTAGATATAAGGAGGATTTTTTTTACAGTGAGGATGGTGAAACACTGGAACAGGTTGCCCAGAGAGGTGGTAGATGCCCCATCCCTGGAAACATTCAAGGTCAGGCTGGACGGGGCTCTGAGCAACCTGATCTGGTTGAAGATGTCCCTGCTCACTGCAGGGGGGTTGGACTAGATGACCTTTAAAGGTCCCTTCCAACCCAAACCATTTTGTGATTCTATTATTATATGGAGATAGTGATGAAATATGTGCACCCACTATCAGTTTTTCATTTTAATTATTTTTATTTAGCTTCAGAAGTTAATTGAAATAATGCTAATTCCTTCCTATGTTCTTCTCGCAAAGGTGTTGCAACTCTGTGTTAGGTAAAACTGAGAATAAACTGTAAGAGTAGGCCACAACAAAACACGCATTACCTAAACTATATTCAACTGAAGTTTTTTCCGGCCAAGTACAGAGAAAAAAAAAAAGGAGCTCCTTTCCAGAAGACACTACCATGTCACCACAAACACACTTGCACAGGGCCATGTAAGCCTATTAAAAACATCTCTACACATGTACAGTATAACATCTTCCAGCAGCTATCTTTCCTTCCTTGCGCCTGTACTGCACATCACAGCTCTTCACAACATCAGCATGAGACTGGGTGAAAATATTCACATACACCTTCTACAGTGGTGATTCAGAAAACTTTCTGACTGCAAATGATCTTTTTAAAGTAAGACTTTATACAAAGAGACAAGCAAAAAAATTGCAGTAGGTATCATGCAGGAAATAAATTGGTCTCCTAAATACAATCTAAGGTGTCTTAAAATGCACATGGCAAGTCTTCTAAAAGAAGAAAATCTATCATAAGGTAAAGTCTTCTACTTCTCCTGTCAGTTCACAAAGTTCTACTTGACTTCAAAGTTCTCACAATTTCCTTTTTTGTTAAAGGATGATATCACAATTACTGGCCATAATCCAGAGGCATCCAGGCTCAGTATATATGCTTCCTTTGCTCTACACAGGGAAGCAACAATGTAAACTTCATCAAGACAGCTAAGTCACATATAAAAAGAGTATACAGCAAGCAGAAAAACTATCTACAAAGGCTTGCCATAAGGAGGATAGGGGGAGAATGTGTAAAGCAAATAAGGAATCAAAGTCACTACTTTAAATTTTAACATCCCTACTTACTTCATGTAAAATAGGGATTTTGGCTTAAATAGAGTTGATATTTAGTTGGTGAACTACTTCAGTTTCTTAACTGTTTAACAAAATTTAACAGGTAATCTGAAAAGAAAGAGGTAACTAATATTTTAAAGATCATTTGAAAAAAACAACTCAGAAATGAACTAAAAGATTTTCCCACAATAAAATGTAATTTGATTAAAACACTGATCACCAATGGTTTAGAAAATAAAATTGCTCCCTTTAACAGAGCATTGGTTATATTGGCAAAAAACAAAGATCAAAAACACTGTAGAAAAAGGCAAAGACTTCTGCAACATGCATGAGATCTCAGGCTTTAATACACCAAAGATCAAATAAAACCAGAAAGCACTGTAAAAGAAATGCAAAATTCTAATACACAGAAACACTAGTAAAGATAAAGAAACTAATTTAAGTGTCTGACTAATGATATTGACTCATAATAATGTGCCTTTCAAAAAAGAAGCATCTCTCAACTTTACAAAGTACAATACAAAATACAATTTTGTACTGTGCTTCATGTCAGCTGTTATGCAATAGATACACAATTTCTAATTGCAGATAAATGCAACTTCTCCAGTAATGCTTGTTGGACATACAAGGCATTTAAAAGTTTCAAGTTAATATTACTATCCTTCTGAACACTGAAATAGAATTAGTAACAATCATGGACAGTCAGGATCTCAGTGTAAGATTTATTCTGAGATGCTGAACCTCTTATCATAGCTTTTCTGTGCAACTGAAGTCTCATCTGTAAAAACCTCTATGAAATCTATGATAGATCCTTCAATTTTTTATTATCTATTTAAGTTCAGTTTCCCACCAAAGTACCAACTGATTCCATATCTCAGCTGATGATGAATGTCTTATAAGAGGGAAATTGTCTCCTCAGGTTTGACGCTGATCAACTTATAGTAAGCTTCATTCTACATCTTTCAGGTATCAACTATCTATTAAAAAAATATTAAATCCTTCCATCTTCTGAAGAGATAATCCCCAGGAATCCTTGTTTTAATAAATGCCTATCCTAAAAATCTGGTATACAAAGGCTTAAATTATAAGCCTTAACTTAAAGTTGACTTTTGAGTGAACTTCCCAACCTGTAATACAGTAGCATGAAATGTGACTGTGAGATTCTTTTCCCAACCTGATTCACATGAGCATGAAATAAGATTGTGAGATTTTTCCTGCTACAATTCAAAGCCAGGTGCAGAATACCAAAATAGTAGCTTCTCAGACACGTCTCAGATCCTGGCCAAATTTGGGATGTGCCCGTGTGAAGGGAAACTTACCCACCAGATGTTCCCGTGCCTTTCTGTCTGTGTAATTTGTTTGTTAGCTGGTATAAAAGCAGGACCCTCTCACAGCAAAGATGGAGACCAGACCTCACCTACGGGTGGACATACTCCATAGGACTTCCCAGTTGCTGGGGAAGGGCTCTCCAAGTCCTTCGCTGTGATGGGGTTCCCCAGCTGATGTACAGGATGTGGATGATGATAAATATTTGGGGAACTGGTGATGTTTCTTTCTTAATCACTGTGCTTTCTCCTATGCAGTAATGATTAGGTGCATTACCCTGTTTAACTCTGTACCTTGCTGCTGCTGCTTTTTTCTCCCGTTTTAAACTAGAGTGAAATAAGTTTGTTTCTAGTATTAAGTTTGTGTCTGTGTCCTTTTTGCCAGCCCCGTCACTTGGCAAAACAAAATCACAGCACTGTCTCCTTCTCAGGGTATGGGTAAAGCCATCGGATATAGTTTAAATGGGTTTAAAAAAAATGTCTGTATGTATTAAGTAGTCAAGATAAAAAACTATGATTCTCACACACTTACTTTACACACTTCCTACTGGTTTCAGTTTAAATTCTGCCTCAGAAAGCTAAACAAATACTGGCCCATGCAAAACTGAAGCATATGATAGTTCGGTGGTTGTACAGTTTTGTTTTGGTTTTGTTCAGGTTTTTTTTCAAGCTAACTACTCAGTAATCCAAGATCCAATTTTAATTATAGCTACAGAGCTTCTGGATGCAAATAATTACACTGCCAACTGCTGGACTGCTGCTTTGTACTACCTGTACAGATACTGAGATATATTAACATTTTCTTTTACATATGGACACAACTGAATGTTTTACAAATTATTCTGTGTTTTTGACATTGTTCAGCAATACTCTGCATAATTTGTAAAAAACTACAGAACTGACCAATAACCAGTACAGACTGTTAATTTTTGGTTTTCCTCTTTACCAGATTAATGAGGACTAAAAAAAGCAGTTGAACTTTTAGACCCTATAACACTGGTTCTCATTTGTCCCTCTTAGCTCCTGCAATTGTAGCAGCAACTTCTAAAGGTCTGTTCCTTCATCTCAACCTGTGTGGGCTGAATTTTGTTTCCATGTAGAATCTCACTCAATAAATGACTGTCATTACCTTGAGAATGTTTGGTTTAGCTTTGCACACACTTCTTTAATTCTAAAATATTTTAGTAACTTTAAATAAATTTTAAGCAAACCAGTAACATAACATTTAAAAACAATAATTAATATAGCATTAAAAAAATAATTCAAGTAAACTAGATTTAATCTTCTCACCATCTAAACTTATACAACACTACATGCAAAAGGTATACCATCATGGATTATGACAGTCTAGATTTTTCATGCTGATAATTTTAAAAATAAAACATTCATTTTGCTTGTTTACTATTTTAAGACCATAATGCATAGGCTAAATATTTTATATATCATGAAGTTTACGCTAATGATAACTCACGCAGTTCTAGCTGCCTGATCACAAGTCAAAGTTGAGGAAACTAATGCAACTCAAGATTTTAGAAGCTGAGAGGTATTTATGGTGCAAAAAAAATAAAGACTAAACTTGCATACTTTGACTACAGAATTGAAATTCATTGGCATTAGAAATTTTCAGTGGGCATCCCAGACAGAATAAAAACTAATGGAAGTTATGCATATGGTAAAAGCAGTTTAGAGTATCAGCAAAACATATAACTTACACAAATTCATGCTATCCAGATATCTTTTTAATATAAGATGGCAACATTATTGCAATTTAAATATCCTAAGACAACTAAAGATAGATTTCAAGAATATAGTGCAGCATTATTATGTTAGAAATAGAAACACAATGCAGCATTTCCAATTCTATCTTACATGACAGCTAAAATAGATTTAAACCATGGATGGCACAGATGATAATGACAGTAGTGAGTATCTACCAATGATTCTCGAAGATTTTTAATGTGAGGGGAGCTACTGTTGGTGAATCCACAGTTTTTTAAGTCATTTATTCCTCCTCAAAGTCAGCTATTGTATTCCTCCATTGCACAGTCAACTCATCTCCCACCTTGCTAGTGCCACAGAATTCATTCTTGCTCAAGCTGAATGCTGGGAAGATTTCAACATCATGAAAACCTGAAACACTTGCTTTTTGCAACAGATGCTACACACAGAGTAGGAGAGAAAGACAGGCAAGTGAAGGCAGTTTACTTTATAAATTACCCTTTGCTACCAATGAAAACTTATAGTAGTCACTTCCATAGATGTAGAAGAGAATAGATTTTTTATAATTTTAACACCTACTCGAGTTTAATGCAAAAAATCTCATCAAGTTGAGCAGAGTATGTAATAAAAGTAACCAGAATAAGAGATTAATGTCTTCAGAATTTGAGTTAGAAATGTTTCTCCATTATAGATTCAATTTTATTACAAACTAGAAGGGATTTTTTTAGATTATAGAAAGAAAGGATGTGAGAATTTAAAAAAACTGTATTTCAGCTCTGCAAAACTGCTTCGGGTTGGGGGAGGGGAATTGTTTTGCTATTTAAGTGTACCTCCTGGTAACAAAGAAGTCTAAAATTTCAAGGTTTGCCCTCTCAAAGTGGTGTTCCAATATTGCCAGAACAGTTAAAAACCAACTAAAGTTTAAACCTGTAATCTGAGAATTCTGGCACACCTCATAGAGTACAAATATTTTGCCAGGTATGGAAAGAAGCAAGGCATTATCATCAGAAGCTCTAGATATGACCCAAGACACTTTCTCTGCTTCTCTCCCTGGTACAGATTGATAAAAAGAACTTTAAAAGCTGCAGCAGAACCAAGGAGAACTTGTTTCATGCAGTTTTGTATCCTAATTTCACACTAACATGAACATTATCCTTTAGCCCTTATCTATCTACATATACTATATATAGACACACAACTTGCACTCCTCTTCCAGATACAGCTGATACTGGCAGGGAAGGTTCAGAATTTGGTACAACTGTGTTTCTTCCTGTAAAAAATCAAGCTAAGGAATTGCATAGCACTCACCATCTTAAGAAACACGACAAACAGCAAATTGAATATACCAATAATTTAACTCAGAGTTAGAGGTGACTTACCAAATCCTTGATTCAAAACAGGGCTCATGATGAAATGCTTTTGCAATTTAGCAAGTCAGGAAAATGAAGGTGGTATAACAAATAGTAATCTAGAATGTTAAATATAATCAAAGTCTCACTCAACCCCTATTCATTTGTAGCTTTCTTCACTGATACAACAGAATCTGCTTGCAAGAACTTATAAATTTTGCAAACCTAGAAATTTTATTGTTTCACATTGTATTTGGTTTGCGTGGCAAAGTTTTGGCAGCAGGGGGGCTACAGGGGTGGCTTCTGTGAGAAGCTGCCAGAAGCTTCCCCCATGTCCGACACAGCCAATGCCAGCCGGCTCCAAGATGGACCCACTGCTGCTCAAGGCCGAGCCCATCAGTAGTGGTGGTAGCACTTCTGTGATAACATAATTAAGAAGGGGAAAAAAATCTGAGCAACAGCAACTGCAGTCAGAGAGAGGAGTGAGAATATGAGAGAGAAACAACTCTGCAGACACCAAGGTCAGTGAAGAAGGAGGGGGAGGAGGTGCTCCAGGCACCAGAGCAGAGATTTCCCCGCAACTTCTGTGCAGCAGATGAAGAAATGACCAACACCGAGATGTGTTCAGGCATCAGCACTCTATTGAAGCTTCGCAGTGCTTATATATCCTTTTTTCCTCCCCACGCCCCAAGCACGCGGCACTCTCTCACTTTTGATTCGTTACCCCTTATCACACACGTGCCTGAACAACTGACATGATTGGATAAATCCACCTGCTCACGAGCCATTCTTTCACTTCTGACTGGTTACTGACTACAGCTCACAACCATCCTTATCTTCTCTCATACACAGTCTTGCTTGTTTTTTCCACTTTGTTTTACTTTTCACTCAAGGTCAGGAATTAATAGCTCAAGGCTGAAGCTGACTGCAGCTTCGGCTCTTAAAGCATCAACAATTGTGGTGAAGACCATGGTGAGGCAGGCTTTCCCCCTGCAGCCCATGGAGGACCCCATGCTGGAGCAGGTGGATGCCTGAAGAAGGCTGTGACCCTGTGGGTCAAATACACATAATGTATTTAGAGCATTTAGTAATTTCATCAACTTTTCTTGCTTAACTAGTTAAACATTTTTCCTTCATCATTCTTATTGAAATGCAATTCTGGTATCTCATTTTTCTGCATTTTAGAGTTTCATATCAATCTCCAAAATAGAATTATTCAGAATCAGCTTATATTCCTTTCTTCTTCCATCATCTTTACCTTTAGCTCCTCTCCTTTCCAGATGTGAACCCTTCTAGAATATTTAGGGAGCTCATTTGTACTGCCCCTCAGCAAGCCACTAAAGATGGAACTGTAGAACACAAGCAGTTCACAGATTTGACAAACTTCCTCAAAAAAAACAACCAAAAAAAAAACCCCAAAAAACCCCAAAAAACCCAACACTGTCACAAGCTCAAGAAATTGAACAAGAGAGAAGAAAAGCTTGGGAATTGTTGCATGAATAGGTGAAATATTAGAGCATCACTCAGTAAACACTGAGATAGTTAGACAAAAGCCAGTTGTAGCCCAAAAGCCATGTACACAAATTAGTTCAGACTGCTGCATTGTAAATTATGCTGAGAATCTCCTCTTACAAAATAAGTTCTCACATAAAACAAATTTTCCCAGTCTTCTTACTAACCTCTACATCTGATACCATCTGATTATTTTTTTCCAGAAAGAATTGAATCGGACAATGGGACTCATTTTGGAAATAACCTCATAAACTCCTGGGCAAAGAAACGTGGCGTTGAGTGGGTGCACCACATCCCCTGTCACCCACAGGCCTCTGGGAAGATTGACAGATACAATGGACTGTTAAAGACGATGTTGAGGGCATTGGGCAATGGGGGATGGAAGCACTGGGATGTAAATTTAATGGAAGCCACTTGGCTGGTTAACACCAGAGGATCTGCTGTCCTGGGCCTGCACAAACCAAACCCCTCCGTACTGTGGGAGGAGATAAGGTCCCTGTAGTGCACACAGGGAAGTGGCTGGGGAAGGCCGTATGGATTGCTCCTCCCATGGGAAAAGGCAAACCCATTTGTGGGACTGTTTTTGCCCAAGGACCTGGGTGTGCTTGGTGGGTAAGGCGTAAGGATGGGGAGACCCAGTGTGTGCCTCAAGGAGATTTAACCTTGGGGGGAAACTAATCTGTGATGTGAGTTGTGTGTTACGGGAAGGAATGTAGCAGGAATGACCTGAACTGACAAAGAGTTTTGCAAGGAAAGGAACCAGACGAGTGCAAGGATGACCTGAATCAAGCTGGTGTTGGCACCCAGCAATCAGACATGCTGCTTCTCCTCTCCTGAACATCCATCTTGACAGATGGGGCCCAGGTCAAAGCCTGTTTGTGAACATCTGGAGGAATGGAGGAAGCCCATGGAATATCTGTCTGATAAAGGACCGGGGTGGGGGGGGATGTAGAGCTAATGAGAATGCATAAATCTGAATGTTGGGTATAAATTATGTGGGACCTGAGCATGAAGCAAATGGTATGGAATAAGGGGTGGAGATTAGAATCATAGAATCATAGAATGGTTTGGGTTGGAAGGGACCTTAAAGATCATCTAGTTCCAACCCCACTGCCATCAACAGGGACACCTTCCACTAGACCAGGTTGCTCAAAGCCTCATCCAGCCTGGCCTTCAACACTTCCAGGGAGGAGCAGCCACAACTTCTCTGTGGGCAACCTGTTCCAGGGTCTGACCACCCTCACAGTGAAGAATTTCTTCCTCATATCTAATCTAAACCTCCCCTCTTCCAGCTTAAAGCCATTTCCCCTTGTCCTGTCATTAACTGCCCTTATGAAAAGTCCCTCCCCAGCTTTCCTGTAGGCCCCTTCAGGTACTGGAAGGCCGCTATAAGATCTCCCTGGAGCCTTCTCTTCTCCAGGCTGAACAGCCCCAACTCTCTCAGCCTGTCCTCACAGGAGAGGTGCTCCAGCCCTCTGATCATCCTTGTGGCCTCCTCTGGACTTGTTCTAACTGGTCCATGTCTTTCTTGTGTTTCAGTTTCATTTACTTTTGCATTAGCATGGTAATTTTATCAAAACATCATAGTGTCCTGGTTTTGCTAGGATAGAGTAAGACAGTGTTTTGGTTTCAGTATGGGATTTGTTATGAGAAGGTTGATAACATACTAATGTTTTCAGTTTTTGCTGGAAGTCGAAGGACTTCCCAACTTCCCCCTGTTGTGCTAGTCTGCAGGTGTAAGGTCAAGGGGGAGGGGAAAATATTAAAATTAGTAATTCAAATTTACATTTGGATATGCTAATGGAATATTCCATATCATATAATGTCATGTTCAGTATATTAACCAGGGTTAACTGGAAAGTTGGGGATTCTCCCAGAGCTTGCTTGGGCTTGCTCTTCTGGGATTGTTTCGGGATTGCCTCTGCTCCAGGATTAGTAGCTGGCACAGGCTGGGCATCATTCGGTGGGTGGTGAGCAATTGCACTGTGCATCACTCATGAATATTCCATTATTACTTTTATTATCATTATTATTTTAATTTTTATTTTATTTCAATTATTGTGTTTATCTCAACCCACAAGCTTTCTCACTTTTACCCTTCTTATTCTCTCCCCATCCCATTGGGGAAGGGTGAGCAAGCCGCTGTTCAGTGTTTGGCTGCCAACCAGGCTAAACCTGCCACACATCATAGAATATCTCAAGTTGGAAGGGACCCATAAGGATCATCGAGTTCGACTCCCTGCTCCTCGCAGGACTACCTAAAACTAAACCATATGACTAAGAATGTCGTCCAGATGCTCCTTCAGTTCTGACAGGCTTGATGCCATGACCACTTCCCTGGGGAGCGTGTTCCAGTGATCAACCACCCTGTCAGTGAAGAACCTTTTCCTAATGTCCAATCTGAACTTCCTCTGATGCAGCTTCATTCTGTTTCCTTGTGTCCTATTGCTGGCCACCAGAGAGAGGTCATCAGCACCTGCCCCTCCACTGCCCCCCTTGAGGAAGTTGTAGACTGGGATGAGGTCACTCCTCAGCCTTCTCTTCTCCAAGCTGAACCAAGTGACCTCAGCTGCTCCTTGTAACTCTTGCCCTCAATACCTTTCACCATCTTGGGCACCCTCCTCTGGACACACTCTAATAGTTTGACGTCCTTCTTCTATTGAGGTGCCCAAAACTGCACACAGTATTTGAGGTGGGGCCACACCAGTGAAGTGTAGAGTGGGACAATCATCTCCCTCGACCAGCTATGCTGTGCTTGATGCACCCCAGGACATGGTTGGCCCTTTTGGCTTCCAGGGCATGCTGTTGACTCATATACAACTTGCCATCAACCCAAACCCCCAGATCTCTTTCCACAGGGCTGCTCTCCAGCATCTTGTCCCCCAGTTTGTATGTATAACCAGGATTACCCCATCCCAGGTGAAGAACCTGGCACTTGCTCTTGTTAAATTTCATACGGTTGGTGATTGCCCAGCCCTCTGGTCTATCCAGATCTCTCTGTAAGGCCTCTCTACCCTCAAGGGAGTCCACAGCTCCTCCTAATTTAGTATCATTGGCAAACTTACTTAATGTACATTCAATTCCTGCGTCCAGATCATTTATAAAAACATTAAATAGCGCTGGTCCTAAAATATGTATTTTCATATTGTAAGTTTGGATTAAAGATGAGACACAGGAGTCTGAATCACCCCACTTTTATTTTTAATTTAGACCATTCACAATATAAATTAATTGAAATTGCCTAACATATTGTGTACATAAACAGAAAAAACGGAGCAGAAAGCAGCATGATCAGTTGACAAAAGTTAGTCTCAAGACTTTCTCTAAATTAATGCATTGAGAAAAAGGAAGAGTAAACAGAAATTAATATAAAAAACAATAAATGCAGGGCAACCTGAGAATCAGAGATGCTGAGTGAAAGCAGTAGCACTAAAGGTGCTGATATAAAGCACTGGATAAAGTTCCCTGTAACAGTTGAACTGTTTCACTGGCTTACTGCCACCGAAAGCTATTGCTCTCATAGCACTGTCTCCGATTCATTATTCATTTCAACAAGAAAGGACGATATAGTAAACAAATAGGAGGGCAAGAATGAGATGAACTAATCATATTCTGAAAGGGGGGGTACTCAAGAAAAAAAATCTGTATTTTAAACTTCTAATGCAATTAAGAGTTGGATTGAGAAACAGGAGAAAACCACTAATTGTTTCTTTATCTCCTTTTGCCTCCTTCTGTGCATTTTCAGCCGCTAAAGCAAAACCAAATATGTCTCCTTTCCTACTACTGTTGCTACTAGCAACGCTTCAAAAATACTGTTTTGCAAAAATCTTTCCTCAAATTCAAGTATTGTTTTACTGCTTTCTTTTTCTCTCAGTTCTATTAATTAGGTTTTCTTCCACACTGTTCCCACTGTTTCATGCAAAGATCAAGAAAAACTATTACTACTGAAACACCAAGAAAAACTAGGATCAATCCTGTTCCTTTTGCTCCCTCAGAATGGGAGAGCAACACTGTATTGTACTCAATATAAGTATTAGTAGAAACAGTGGTGAGAAAGTGATGTAATCTTTGAGAGAACAGATGAATTCTTCTGTTCAGTCTGCCAATATTTCCAAATTCTTAAATATTATATGGCAATAATGTAAACTTGAGATGTGTACCTGACCCAAGATATATATGGGCAAAAAAGACACAAAGAAAAAGAAAAAAAAAATAAGGACAGAGAAAGGTCATAGGAACTTAACTTGATCACCAATGATGAAAAGTACTGTAATGAAATGTCTCTCATCTCCAAGTACTACACAGACTATCTGGTGATCTAAAGTAGATTTTTTTTTTTCACCTTCTGCTACTATCTTATCAAGAGTTGGTCTACATGGGGAATTGGTCATTTCAAACACATCCAAATGTTCAGTCCACTGTTAAACACCCTACTGGTCCCACACAGCAGACAAAAGCATTCAGCTATTCTAGTCCAATCCTAGGGTTACCTGTACCTCTAGAAGGGTAATTATATAGTGACAAACATCAGTATGTCAAAAATCACATGAAAGAATAATGTAAAACAAACTGGATTTAAAATAACACCATATACAATATCTACACCAAAATAAAGACACAAAATCACTATAACATCCACTATTCAAACTGACTTAGGTCACTAAAGAATTTCTAACATGCTGTTCTGCAGAATCCACAAAACCTTACCTTATACCTTTTGCAATACAGCAGCATAACACTGGTAAGCTCTGGCCGTTTTCACTAGTACTACTGTAGAGAAAAAACATCTAAGACTTAAGCAAGTTACTACTACTATTTTATTTCCATACAGTACAAGAATTGCCCGTGATGGTCTCTGGAGAACCAAACTAACAAACTCAAACACCAGCTGATGTGTTTCACTTGCCAACAAACCCACAGCAGTTCACTGAAAATAAGGTGAGGTGGACTGAGAACTGGCTGACTGGCAGAGCTCAGAGGGTTGTGATCAGTGGCGCAGAATCTAGTTGGAGGCCTGTAACTAGCGGTGTTCCCCAGGGGTCAGTACTGGGTCTGGTCTTGTTTAACATCTTCATCAATGACCTGGATGTAGGGATAGAGTCCGCCCTCAGCACATTTGCTGATGATACCAAGTTGGGAGGAGTGGCTGACACACCAGAAGGCTGTGCTGCCATCCAGCGAGACCTGGGCACGCTGGAGAGTTGGGCAGAAAGGAACCTGATGAGGTTCAACAAGAGCAAGTGTAGAGTCCTTCACCTGGGGAGGAATAACTGCATGCACCAG
Source organism: Caprimulgus europaeus (assembly GCA_907165065.1). The sequence goes on from OU015537.1 coordinate 1,204,855, forward strand.
TACAGCTTGGGGCTGACCTGCTGGAGAGGAGCTCTGTGGAAAAGGACCTGGGTGTGCTGGTGGACAGCAGGCTGGCCATGAGCCAGCACTGTGCCCTTGTGGCCAGGAAGGGCAACAGTATCCTGTGGTGCATTAAAAAGAGTGTGGCCAGCAGGTCGAGGGAGGTTCTCCTCCCCCTCTACTCTGCCCTGCTGAGACCACATCTGGAGTCCTGTGTCCAGTTCTGGGCTCCTCACTTCAAGTGGGACAGGGATCTTCTGGAGAGAGTCCAGCAGAGGCCACAAAGATGATGAGGAGCCTGGAGCAGCTGCCTTACGAGGAGAGGCTGAGAAAGCTGGGACTGTTCAGCCTGGAGAAGAGCAGCCTGAGAGGGGATCTGATCAATGTCTGTAAATACCTGAAATGTGGGGGTCAAATGGATGGGGCCGGGCTCTTCTCAGTAGTACCCAGTGACAGGACAAGGGGCAATGGGCACAAACTGGAACACCACAAGTTCCACACAAACCTAAGGAAAAACTTCTTTCCTGTGAGGGTGCCAGAGCCCTGGGCCAGGCTGCCCAGAGAGGGTGTGGAGTCTCCATCTCTGGAGATGTTCAAACCCACCTGGACACTTTCCTGTGCAACCTGGTGTAGGGAACCTGCTCTGGCAGGGGGGTTGGACTGGATGATCTCCTGAGGTCCCTTCCAACCCCTGTGATTCTGTGTGAAAGTTTTAGTCTACTGAATAGACTGACTGAAAAGAACTCAAGGCTGACTTCTGAAACATCTGTATATATGTACATAGTTAATGCATTATGTAACACTGTGTAGACAGCACTCATGAATATATAACATACTTCGAATTTGAACCTCACTGTCCACTGAAAAGGGCTCATTTTGTTCAGGCTCCTATTTCAGATATTAAGGGCAAGCTCTTCTCTGACTTGAATTCTATTCAGTGCATAGCCTGACCTTCAACTCCAAATTATGCATACGTGTCTTCAAAGCAGTAACAGCTTCTGGGTGAAACTTCAGGAGTACTTTGCCAAAGCCTCCAGCACTGTCAAATAATCCTCTTCAAAAAGCTTAATGACCCAAGATCATTTATGATTCACAGAATAACAGCACGACTAAATACAAGAAAATAAGTAGTACTCTTATAAATAGGCCTGGGCTTGAGTAGCAGTATTTCTCAGAAATATTTATGGGCCTTGCAGACTTGTTCACTGGCCTGTCAAGGAGCAGAAATTGTCTGAATTTTAGAAGGTAGTAGGCAAAGATGCTTGACCAATATAAGATGTGGTGGACAGGGAGAGGCACTTCTCCATTAAACTGCAGGTAGTTCTTTCCAGCTTTTAGCAAAAAATTCTTTTGCTTGAATTCTGCAAACAATGAATAAGATTCATACAATAACAGCATACTTAAATCTCTCTGTCTTTTCCATCTTTTTTGAAATTATCATCACAAAATTAAACATATGATCAAATTTACTAAGAACAAGCATTTTAAAATTCCATAACTTCTGATATGGTTTAGTTTTATTGCTTTTCTTCTCCTCGATTACAAAAGGATAATTTTGAACACAACATATGCAATCTGAAAGTTGGAATATTAAAATATGAAAAAACCCTTCTGATTCTTACCGTTCAGGAAAGAAAAAATAGCACAAAAAATATTGCACATGAAAATGTCATGGTTTTAAAAATTTTAACTGTATTCAGTAACAAAAAAATACTAGAAGCAATTCTTAAAGCAAGGTTAACCTGTGATTCTGTGAATAAGGGGAGCCTTTGAAGAAATTACATCATCATCTCAATCAAGATACTAAAATAGCATGGAAAAAACAAAACAAAAATTTAAAGCTAACAATGAAAAAAATATGTCAAAGAACTAATATAATGATTTAAAAAGGAAAATTTAATGTATCAAGGTATGGGGTTGGTTGCCTGTTTACATTTGTATTTTATTTTCTTAACAAAATTTTCTTTATATTCTTTATCTAAAACTATCAAAGCTGTAAGCAATACCAATGTCAGAAGTAAAAATAAGCTATTTCAAGTAAATAATTTATTTCTAGGTTTGCCACTCCACCTAAATAGCTATGTGATCCCACTTTTAAAAAATGACAGAACAATCCAAATTGAGTGATCAAATCCTAACTTAAAAGATAGAAGCCTGTCTACACCATTAAACTAAAAACTACCATATAACTAAAAACCACTAGCAGTTCTCACTCAAAATAGGCTCATGTTCTAAATAGCAAAAGCACTTCACCACAAGACTGACAGGAGCACTGTACTGGGTCTGGCTGGGATGGGGTTGATTTTCCCCGTGGCAGCCCTCAGAGTGCTGTGTTTTGTATTGGTGGCTCGAGGGGTGTTGCTAACACACCAGTGTGTTGGTTCCTGCTGAGCAGTGCTCCACAGCACCAAGGCTGGCTCTCCAGCATTTCCCCCAGTAGGCTGGGGGTGGGGAAGGTCTTGGGAGGGGACACAGCCAGGACAGCTGACCCCAAGGGACCAAAGGGATATTCCAGACCATATGACGTCTGCTCAGCAATAAAGCAAGGGGAACGGAGGGGGAAGGGGGGGCATTCGTTACTTCCGTGTGTCCTCCGGGAACCGCAACGCGTATGAAGCCCTGCTTCCCGGGAAGTGGCCAGACATCGCCTGTGATGGGAAGTGGAGAATAAACATTTTGTTCTTCTGCTTCTGCGCGCGCAGCTTTGCTTTGCTTCTGTTAAACTGCCTCTGTCTCACCCACGAGTTTGGGGTTTTTTGTGTTCCATCTTATTTTCTCCCCTCCCCATCCTGCTGAGGAGAGGGGTGATAGAGTGGGCTTTGCTGGGCATCCAGCATCTAGCCAGGGTCAACCCACCACAGTCTTTTTTTGTCACCCAACGTGGGGCTTCAGACAGCAGCAGTTTTGCACTCAGCGTGCTCTAGCTGCAGTAGTTATTAAGCAGCGAGCTCCTGTGCGGGTCACGGAGTTGTTTTTTCTGCTGGCAGCACTGCTTATCTCTGTTTCTGCTCAGTTTGGGAACATGTTGATAACAGGAACAGCTTCATGCTGACATTCGTAGCTTTGCTGTGCTGGGGGAGCTCTCTTGTGGGGAGGATGAAGGAACTCGGGAACGTGCTGGTACAAACAGTGACTCTGTGCCTTGCCCTGGCACTGATGGCCTTACTGTGCTGGGGGAGCTATCTGGTGGAGGAGATGAGGGAAGACATCTCCCTTTCCCTACCTGGAGTTAATGTAGATGGCTTTATTACGCAGGCTCCCGAGGTCCTTGTTCACCCTTATGTGAGCTGCTTATTGCTACTAAGTAATGCTGTTGGAATATTATGGGTTTTGTGGAATCTGGTCTCGTCCTGGTGTAAGAGAAGGCAACATCTGGGTGATGAAATACTGCAAAGTGCCCTGAAGCGGCCGGTCCCTGGGTGGCAGGGGGTGTGGAAGGATCTGGGCAGGTTCCTAGGACCGTTATCACCTCCCATAGCCTGGGATTTTACACCTGAAGAAGCACACAACCCTGGCAAACTAGCGCGTCACTTGATGGAAGGGTGCCTGGCCTACCCCAGTGAGAACCAGCAGCTTCTAGCACTGTACTGGGGCCTGGCCTGTGCCTATGGAGCCCCAGTTCAGCACTCTCAGAGGACTGTGGTTGAGGCAGGGACCCAGACCACATCCGAGGACACCATGGTTGAGACAGGGATCCAAACAACAACAACTACAGCAATTGCCCCAGTGGTGAAAAAGAAACAGTGGGCAAGGAGAACCACTGGTCCATATCATCGATCAGTGAGGGCAGAGGAAGAAGAGGATCAAGAGGCCGGTCCTTTGATGAGGAACTTGGAGGAAGGAGTGAGAGAACTAAAACAAGAAGCAGAAACTACCCGGTCCCTGACCTCATCAGAGCTTCGAGACATGTGGAAAGATCACAGCCGCCAGCCAGGTGAGCGGATTGCTGCCTGGCTGCTCCGATGCTGGGATAATGGGGCCGACAGCCAGCAACTGGAAGGAAGGGAAGCCCAGCAGCTGGGATCCCTGGCTAGAAACCGTGGGATCGAGAGAGGAATTGGAAGAGAGGCAGCAATTTGCAGTGAGACAGCTCCTCTCAAGCGTGAAAGCCAGATATCCATTCAAGGAAGATTTTATGAACTCCTCAGTGTCCTGATTTTGCTAAGATACATTTAATTTTCCTCTTAGTAGTTACAAGAGCTGTGTTTCAGTTTCAGTGTAAGACTTGTTATGAGAAGAACTTTGATAAAAGCTTTAATGTTATGAGTTGCTGCTGGAGCTCAAGGCCACCGTGTTTGGCCGTTCACAGCTGCATTAGGACTGGGAGGGAGAAGCGCAGTGAATAGCAAAGCCCAAACTGGCATTGGGATGTGCCCATGAGATATTCCAGATCACATCCCGTCATGTCAGTACATTAACCAGGGCTGACTGGAAGACAGGGGTATTCTCTCGGGGATCGCTCGGGCTCACTCTTAAGGGGTTTTGGTTTCGGGACTGTCTCAGATCTGGGATCGCTAGCTGGCACAGGCTGGGCATCGGTCAGCGGGCGGTGAGCAATTGCACTGTGCAACACCCATTTGTATATTCTGTTATCAGTGTTATCATTATCATTTTATTTTAATTAGCAAATTGTTTTTATCTCAACCCGTGAGTCTCCTTGCCCTTTTCTTTCCAATTCTCTCCCCTACTCTCTAGAGAGGGGGAAAGAGTGAGAGAGCAGGCTATGTTTGGCTGCAAACCAAAGGGGTGGAACCACCACAGACTTTTTTGGCACCGAACGTGGGGCTCGAAGGGTTGAGATAAAGACAGATTTGACCAGACTGTGTTAAAACAAACCTCTGATAAGCACTAATTATGTGGCCTGGGGCTTGGTCGGCGCTGATTTCTGGGCTCTCTAAGGTGGTTTTAGAGCTGTGGTCTGTCTCACCTCACTTGCCGTACGTGCTGTGTGCCACTATTTATATGTGGTTCACCACCTCCAGGCGTTGGATTGGATTGAGGGATGCTGTTTTGCTGACTAAGGTTCAGTGATCTCCCAGACACAGAAGAACTGAAATGACCTCCCTTGACCTTGGTGAGGGCACTTCTGGTCTGGCACTACAAAGGTCAGACAGTGAATACTCTGACGAGGAACAGGAGTAGAGGGTCCCTGCCTTCGGCCAGGAGGAGGAAAGGGACAACCGGGTATATTGGACTGTGTGGATCCAATGGCCTGGCACATCAGGTCCACAGAAGTACAAAGCTTTGGTGCCCAGTGTACATTGGTGCCATCAGGGTACAGGGGCACTGAATCCATCTGGATCTCCGGAGTGACAGGGGGATGCCAGGAATTGTCTGTGTTGGAGGCTGAGGTGAGCTTGACGGGAGACAAATGGGAAAAGCACCCCATGGTGACTGGCCCAGAAGCCCCTTGCATCCTTGGCATCGACTATCTCAGGAGAGGGTACTTCAAGGACGCAAAAGGGTACTGATGGGCTTTTGGTGTGGCCACTGTGAACACAGAAAAGATCTTGGAAGATCCCTTCATTGTGGGATTCCTGCTTGTTGAAGAACAACAGGTGCCAATTCCTACCAGGAAAGTGTACCAATGGCAACACTGCACCAACTGAGACTCCTTGGCTCCCATCCGTGAACTGATTCGTCAACTGGAGAGCCAAGGAGTCATCAGCAAGACTCATTCACCTTTTCATAGCCCCATATGGCCAGTGCAAAAGTCTGACGGAGCGTGGAGGTTAACAGTAGACTACCGTGGCCTGAATGAAGTGACACCACCACTGAGCGCTGCCATGCCGGACATGTGAGAGCTCCAGTATGAACTGGAGTCACAGGCAGCCAAGTGGTACGCCACCACAGACATTGCCAATGCGTTCTTCTGCATTCCTTTGGCACCAGAGTGCAGGCCACAGTTTGCTTTCACCTGGAGGGGTGTCCAGTACACCTGGAATCGACTGCCCCAGGGGTGGAAACACAGCCCCACCATTTGCCATGGACTAATTCAACCTGCGCTGGAAAAAGGTGATGCCCCTGAACATCTACAATGCATTGATGACATCATCATGTGGGGCAATAAGGCAGAAGAAGTGTTTGAGAAGGGAAAAAGAGTAATTCAGATTCTTCTGAGAGCAGGCTTTGCCATTAAGAAAAGCAAGGTCAAGGGACCTGCACAGGAGATTCAGTTCTTGGGAATCAAATGGCAGGATGGACACCATCATGTGCCTATGGATGTGGTCAACAAGATAGCAGCTGTGTCTCCAGCAGCTAACAAGAAGGAAACACAAGCTTTCCTAGGCCTTGGGGGACTCTGGAGAATGCATGTTCCAGGTTACAGTCAGCTTGTGAGACCTCTCTGTCGAGTGACCCGAAAGAAGAACTGTTTGAGTGGGGCCTTGGGCAACAACAAGCCTTTGAGCGTATCAAACAGGAAAGAGCTCTTGGGCCTGTCCGAACAGGACCAGCTGTGCAAAATGTACTCTACACTGCAGCTGGAGAGCATGGTCTCACCTGGAGCCTCTGGCACAAAACATCAGCAGAAACCCAAGGTTGAACATTAGGGTTTAGCAGCATATGAGGGGGTTCGCGCTGCTTCAGAAGTTGTTGGTACAGAAGCGCATCTGCTCCTGGCACCGCGATTGCCTGTGCTACACTGGCTGTTTAAAGGAAACGTCCCTTCTACTCATCACACAACCAGTGCTACAGGGAGTAAGTGGGTAGCATTGATCACACAACGAGCTCAACTATGGAAACCCAACCATCCAGGAATCCTGGAAGAGATCATGGACTGGCCAGAAGGCAGAGATTTTGGAGTACAGCCTGAGGAGGTGGTTCGTGCCCAAGAGGCACCACCGTATAATGAGTTATCAGAAGATGAAAGGCGTTATGCTTCGTTTACTGATGGATCCTGTCGTGTGGCAGGAAACCATCGGAAGTGGAAAGCTGCTGTGTGGAGTCCCACACAACAAGTCATCGAGGCCACTGAAGGAGAAGGCGAGTCAAGTCAGTTTGCAGAAGTGAAAGCCATCCAACTAGCCCTAGAGATTGCTGAACGAGAAAAGTGGCCAGTCCTCTCTCTCTACACTGACTCCTGGATGGTGGCTAATGCCCTGTGGGGGTGGCTGCAGCAGTGGAAGAAGACCAATTGGCAGCGCAGGGGTAAACCCATCTGGGCTGCTGCATTGTGGCAGGACATCGCTGCTCGAGTAGAAAACATGACTGTAAAGGTACGTCACGTAGACTCTCACGTGCCCAAAAGCCGTGCCACAGAAGAACATCAAAACAATGAACATGTAGACAAGGCTGCCAAAACTGAAGTAGCTCCCGTGTGCTTGGACTGGGAGCGTAAGGGTGAGCTATTTGTAGCTCGATGGGCCCATGAAACATCGGGACATCTAGGGAGAGATGCAACATATCGATGGGCTTGTGATCAAGGGGTGGACCTGACCATGGAAGCCATCACACAGGTCACTCATGAATGTGAAACATGTGCTGCAATCAAGCGAGCCACACGAGTAAAATCTCCCTGGAACAGAGGGCGGTGGCTGGGTTTTCGATATGGCGAGGCCTGGCAAATCGACTCTATTGGACCACTGCCACGAACACGCCAAGGCAATCGCCACATACTCACCATGGTGGAAGCAACATGGTTGGCTAGAAACATACCCTGTAAACCATGCCACTGCCCCAAACACCATCTTGGGCCTTGAAACACAAATTCTGTGGGGACATGGTAGCCCGGAAAGAATTGAATCGGACAATGGGACTCATTTTGGAAATAACCTCATAAACTCCTGGGCAAAGAAACGTGGCGTTGAGTGGGTGCACCACATCCCCTGTCACCCACAGGCCTCTGGGAAGATTGACAGATACAATGGACTGTTAAAGACGATGTTGAGGGCATTGGGCAATGGGGGATGGAAGCACTGGGATGTAAATTTAATGGAAGCCACTTGGCTGGTTAACACCAGAGGATCTGCTGTCCTGGGCCTGCACAAACCAAACCCCTCCGTACTGTGGGAGGAGATAAGGTCCCTGTAGTGCACACAGGGAAGTGGCTGGGGAAGGCCATATGGATTGCTCCTCCCATGGGAAAAGGCATCCAGGTGGGATTTGAATGTCTCTATAGGAGACACCACAACCTCTCTGGGCAGCCTGTCCCAGTGCTCTGTCACCCTCAAAGTAAAGAACTTTTTCTTCATTTTCAGATAGAACCTCCTATGTTGCACTTTGTGCCTGTTGACCCTCATCCTGTCACTGAGCACCACTAAAAAGAGTGGCCCCATCCTCTTGACACCCACCCTTTAGATATTTATAAGCACTGATAAGATCCCCTCTCAGTCTTCCCCAGGCTAAACAGACCCAGGTCTCTCAGCCTTTCCTAATAAGAGAGATTCTCCAGCCCCTAATCATCTTTGTAGCCTCCGCTGGACTCTCTCCATCGCTTCCTGGTCTTTCTTGAACTGGGGGGCCCAGAACTGCACACAGGACTCCAGATGTGGCCTCACTAGGGCACAGTAGAGAGGGAGGATCATCTCCCTTGACCTGCTGGCCACACTCTTCTTAATGCACTCCAGGATACCATTGGCTTTCTTGGCCACAAGGGCACATTTCTGGCTCATGGGTAACTTGCTGTCCACCAGGACTACAAGGTCCTTCTCCTCAGAGCTCCTTTCCAGCAGGTCAACTCCTAGAGATGACTGAAAATGAGCTGTTCCATCACCTTTCCCGGGATGGAAGTAAGGCTGACTGGCCTGTAGTTGCCTGGGTCCTCCCTTCTTGCCCTTTTTGAAGACTGGAGTGATGTTGGCTTAACTCCAGTCCTCAGCTATCGATCCTGATCTCCAGGATCTTTCAAAGATGATGGAGAGTGGCTCTGCAATAACATCCACCAGCTCCCTCAGCACTCAAGATTGCATCCCATCGGGGCCCATGGATTTGTGGGTGTCGAGTTTGGCTAAATGGCCCCTAACCCGATCCTCCTTGACCAATGGAAAGTCTTCCTCTCTCCAGACTTTCTCCGCTACCTCCAGGGCCTGGGATTCCTGAGGGCCAGCAGTAAAGACTGAAGCAAAGAAGACATTCAGTAACTCTGCCTTCTCTGTATCCTTTGCCACCAGGGCACCCACCGCATTCAGCAGCAGCCCCACATTTTCCCTAGTCTTCCTTTTGCTGCTGAGGTACTTGAAGAAGCCCTTCCTGTTGTCCTTGACATCACTTGATAGATTTAATTCCAAGCAGGCCTTGGCCTTCCTTGTTGTATCCCTGCATTCTCTGACAACGTCCCTATATTCCTCCCAAGTGGCCTGTCCCTTTTTCCACATTTTTTAGACTTCCTTCGTCTGACTGAGCTTTTCCAGAAGTTCCTTGCTCATCCATGCAGGCCTCCTGCCTCCTTTGCTCATTTTTTTTTCTCTTAGGGATGCAGTGATCTTGAGCTTGGAAGAAGTTGTGCTTGAATATTAACCAGCTCTCTTGGGACCCCCTACCTTGTAACTAACCTATGGGATTCCTCCAAGTAGGTCTTTGAAGAAGCTTAATTTAGCTCTCCTGAAGTCCAGGGTTCCAATCCTACTTATTGCCCTGTTTCTTCCACACAGGATCCTGAACTCCACCATCTCGTGGTCACTGCAGCCAAGGTTGACCCCAACTTTCACATCCCAAACCCGTTCTCCTTTGTTTGTTAGCACAAGGTCCAGCAGCACCCCTCTTCTTGTTGGCTCCTCCACCAGCTGTGTTAAAAAGTTATCATCAATGCTCTGCAGAAATCTCCTGGACTGTGTGTGTCTAGCTGTGTTGTCTTTCCAATAAATATATCAGGGTGGTTGTAGTCTCCCATGAGAACCAGTACCGGTTATTGTTAGACTATTTCCAGCTCTCTGTAGAAGGCCTCATCAACTTCCTCTTCCTGATCAGGTGGCCTGTAGTAAATATCCACAAGTGTCACCCATATTAGCCTGCCCCTTGATTCTCACCCAGAAGCTCTTGATTAGTTCTTCATCTACCCCAAGGCAGAGCTCGATACATTGCAGTTGCTCTCTCACATAAAGAGCAACTCCACCACCTCACCTTGCTCACCTCTCTTTTCTAAAAAGTGCATAGCCATCCATGACAGCATTCCAGTCATGTGAGCCATCCTACCACTTCTCTGTAATTGCAATTCCCAGGAAGTGGCCGGACATCACCTGCTGATGGGAAGTAGAGAATAAATATTTTGTCTTTCCATTGCTTCTGCACACAGCCCTTGCTTTGTGCTTCTATTAAACTGCCTTTATCTTGATCCACAAGTTCTTTTTTTTTTTTTCCTCCAACTTATTTTCACTCCTCCTTGTCCTGCTGAGGAGGAGAGTGATAGAGCAACTTGGCAGGCACCTGTCCTCCAGCCAAGGCCAACCCACCACAGCATGACATTTAAAACAATACTAATCTTTCAGTTGGCATGAGCAGTAAGAAGAAACCAAGGCTTTTGCTTGACTAGGACCAACAAAGATACCTCAAACCTATCCAGGAAATTATGCTTTTCTTATCCAAAAGCTTTTCATTATTTTTTTTTTTTTAGTTAATTCTTATATTTAGAATATTTGTGGTTTTAATCCCTCTGAAAAGCAATTTCATTGCCTAGGTCATCTAAGAAAGATTTCACTCACTTTTACCAGTTTCAGCCTGCATGCTCCAGCGCCTGGTGCTTCAGAAAAATTATGAGCAAATGTTTTAAGTCAGTCTTTGGTTGCAGAAACTGCCTAGATTAAGTACCACCAACAGTTTTGGAGATCAAGGTATAATTTGTCTAAGGTATAAGCTTACACAGGCATTCAGTGAGACCTACTAAGCAAATGGCAAATTCAGTTAAATCCAAAATATACAGTTAAGGCAAAGCTTAACCAACAGACTTTAAGAAAACATTCTTTAAAAATATCAGTTTGTATGCTGTTTCCCAAAAACTGTGTACTGCAATTCACTGGGGTGGGTTTTTTTGTTGGTGTGTGGTTTGATTGCTTTTTGTTAGGGTTTTTTGTTTTGTTTTGGGTGTGGTTTTGTTTTAACTCTTGGTTAACTTAAAAAAAAAATGCTATACAATTGTCAGGATTTCTGCCACAATGTGACCAAGATCACTCAACCAGTAGGTGGAAAAAAGCATTTCTTTACAATTTAATATCAGTCATCCAATTTCAAGAGTCATAAGGCACAAGTTGTGTATGATACCTGACTAGACAAAGAGTGCAGAAATGTTCTCTGCTGATAAGGTACTGTAAACTTTAAAAGTTGCAAAGCTTTGGGTTTTTTCTTTTATAATACCACCATCTTCTACATCATCTTACCATGTTTTAGCCACTTGCTCTTCAAGCTAAGAACTTGAAAAGCTAATAAATTATACTGCACAGATAACTTGAAGTACAGAGAAAAGTTAGGTGATTACTGTTAATATTAAGGTCTGGTATTGTACTATCTCAGTCAGATAGACAAATCCTTATGAGGAAAAAAAAAAAAAAGTCGTTTCCAATACACAGAGACATGTCCTCCATAGTTTTAGAAAACAGACTGAAAGGTAACTGACATCATACTAAAATAATCAAATATTCTGAAAGACTATTTTTTAGGAATCAGAAGGGACTTTTTTTTAGAGTCACAGCTCGACTGCCTGCCAGTTGGAGTTTTGTTTTTTTTCTGCCTGGTACTCAAATTGTTTTTCAAATTACACATTTGTCAATTCTTTTTATATTATATATAGACACATACTCAGATAACACAAGCAGGATTAATGCTATCAAGTCCATCAAGAAAATTTCTGGCCAGTAACACCTCCCCAGTAACAGTACCTAAATTAACAACTATTTTAGTTTAGGCAAATTAGTTACAGGCGTGGCTGAATGAGCAATATCAAAATGAAGTTTAAGAGAAAAAACATTGTAAAACCAGAAAATCATTAGAGGATCTCAGATTCCATGAGTGTTTTTCTCAGTTAAACTCTTGCATATGACAACCTATTTGGTAACATGATTTAAAACAAACAAACATAAAATCCTACATTTTCCACCTCAAACACAAAAAAAGGGAAGGGAGAAGTATATAATCCAGAATGGACTCTTCAGTCAATATGTAATGACTGCATGCAGCAGCACTATCACAGACTTTTCTGTCTACTTTTTAAAGACTGTCCTATTCACAGATATAAATTAAACTGCAGTGTTAAGGAGAGTTCTTACCACCAGAAGTAAATAAAACTTGACAGAGAGGTTTTATTAATCAATTTTAAATAAAAGTATTTTTCCTTACTTTTCCAATTCTAGAGAGTCAGAACATCATGGCCTTGTATATCAAGTATTTCTCACTACAACTCAACAGTTTTGAATAAACTAGATTTATATAATTTTAATAACTTTCAAAACTCCTGCTCTACCTATTGTGAAGAAAGCATTACTGTTCAGGTAAACAAATTGACTAAACAAAGTAACTATTCAATAGTTTAGGATAAGTGTGCACTAACTAAGCATGGTCACTCCTAATAAGCCCCTATACTCTGAAAACAGATACTAACTTAATTTCTCATTGTACTGGTTTTCACTGAGATAGAGTTAATTTTCTTCATAGTAGCTAGCATGGGGCTGTGTTTTGGATTTGTGCTGAAAACAGTGTTGATAACTAAAACATCAGTGTGCTACTGCTGAGCAGTGCTTACGCAGTCAAGGCCTTTTCTGCTCCTCACACTGCCCCCACCAGTGAGTAGGTTGGAGATGCAAAAGAAGTTGGGAGGGGACACAGCCAGGACAGCTGACCCCAAGGGACCAAAGGGATATTCCAGACCATATGACGTCTGCTCAGCAATAAAGCAAGGGGGGGAATTTGGCAGGGGTGCAGCTGCTCGGGGACTGGCTAGGCATTGGTCAGTTGGTGGTAAGCAATTGTTTTCATTTGCATCACTTGTCTTTCTTTCTTTCTTGGGTTTTATTTTACTCTCTCTGTTTTGGATTTGTTTGGGGTTTTTTGGTTTTTGTTTGCTTTGTGGGGTTTTTTTTACCCCTTTTCCTTACCTTTTTTGTAATTATTATTTATTTTCAATTATTAAACTGTTTTTATCTGAACCCACAAGTTTCTTTCTCACTTTTACCCTTCCAGTTCTCTCCCTCATCCCACGGAGGGGAGCAAGTGAGTGGCTATGTGGTGCTTAGTTGCTAGCTGGGGTTAAACCACAATACACATTATCCACAACAGCTTATATTAATGGGTTTTATGCTCTCCAAGTACTACACTGTCAAACTTGTATAACTAAACTGCCAATTTTATAGTACAAGAAATTAGAAAATTCAGCTATAAAGCTATACTTTGTTGACTATCATAATTTCCCTAGCTGTCCTTGATATAGTCACTACATGTATAGTATTTTTTTAAGCTTAAGGAAATTTAGATGTAGCAGTCTTTAAGGTAGGAAGCTGTACAACCATGTGACCACTGTCCTGTCATATGAACTTGAAAAAAAAAGCACAGTAGGTAGGGTTATGGATGAGAGGTGACAAACTGAACTATAGGCATCTTAACTGTCTTGCATTTTCTAAATCCATATCTGGTAAACAGATAATTTTTGTTTGCTAAAGGAATATCCAAAAAATCCACATAAGTGTCAAGACAACTGAACCTCCTCCAAAAGTCCTAGCCACCTCCTTTATCTTTTTAGTATACCTGCTAATTTAGCAAAATTTAAAATTATATCAAAGCTGTCTAAGGGTCTCTAAAGTAGATTGTAATAGGACCTAGAAAATAACAGAAAAAGCAAGAAGCACATGCAAGATCTGCAAGAGATCCAACAGCTATCTTATACATGTACAAAAGAGAAATAATTTGATAGTCAGAAGTTTAAGAACATTATTCAGATTACATTACAGCATATAAGGCCCCTATAAATAAAGGGGAGAGACACTGGTGAAAATCCCAATTCCCTCACCATTAACGGATAAAGAGAAAGGATTTATGTGGATCCTCGCCTCCAGATAGCTGTCCATTAAACTGAATGAGAAATTTTAAAATTATAGTTTCACTGAAACTGTCATTTGTCAAAGTGGACAAAACTTAGAAAATGCTTCCATTTAAACAGTCTTTATTTTAAAATAACAGAACTAATGTGTTTCATCTTTATACCATTAAAATATTTCTAAAACAGAACACTTCAGTTACGTTCTAATTTAAGGTCTAATACACTTTGATTTTATTTTCTTCCACAAATATCACTATGTTGTTTTCAAATGTCAATCTAAATATTTTTACTGACATAGCTTTTCTAGAAATTTGATCAGAGATGCCATACATTGTTTTTATTTTGCTTTGGAGTATAATACCATTGAAAACTGTACAACATACTATACAGAGAGAAAGTTCACACTACCTCACATTATTGCTAAAACTAAACACAAGTTAAGCAAACAAGACAACATATTCATATATGCTAAGCCATACTTCCCCAAAAGCCAAGGAAATAAGAGATGCATTGAAACAAAAAGATCCATGCAGAGCTCTCCATTATATGATACTAAAATTTGTAAGTTGCTAACATCTTCCAATCAGACAAAACATTTCCCAGGACCTATTTTAGTAACACACTTTGAAAGTCAGTATTCCTAAATAACTTATAAATATTTTTAATCAAACACTGCAATACTGTAAAAGAAACAATGAAATTATTTGAAATCAACAAACATGCCTCCTCAGAAAAACCTCAGAAATCAAGTTTTCTCCCACAAACTTACTGAACTCACCCAAGCTGAAATATGCCTGTTCATATTTTGCAAGGTGAGAAAGGGACTAAAGCCTTTCCATCTTGTTCACCTCACACACTTGCGAAGCTCTCATTTGTTAACCTGTTACAACACACAAACCAAAAAAAGCCTCATTCACACTCCACCCAACCTATCTCTTCTGTCAATGCTCTAGAGTAAAACAGGACAATATTTTTTTTTTTTTTCCCCAGAGGATCTTTCATGATGTGGCTTCTTTACTGCCTTATGAGAGTCTGTGATTAAACAGTCAATTTCAAAATTGGGGGGAGAGATGAAAAAGGATAAAAAGTGGTTGGGTTTTTTTTTAAAGTAGAATACTAAAAATAACATCAAAGAAATGCAGAAAACTAAGTCTCAGTGTAAGAGCAACTTATTTTGGTTTAGTTAAACCTGTTTCCAACTTCAGTTACTGAAGTATTCATATGGCCTTTCCAGAAAGCATATTCAAATTATATCACACATACAAGCTCTCACTTACAAAAACAAGGAGATAATGAGGTTGACAAATAAAAATTTTGGCAAAAAAACTACATAGTAAAATAAAAGTGTTCTTAAAATTACTTCTTCAAAAAAGTGACTGGTAAAGTCTCAGAGAGGATAAATGCACTGCTACTACTTCACTATTCATTAATATATGACAAATACTTTTTCATTATTGATATGAGTCACACCTTCCAATATGAGAAAGTTGGTCATCAATGACTGAAACAGCAAAAATTGCATTTTCCCATTTATTTTCTTTATTTGTATGAGTTGCGGATATCATTTTATTGATTAAATAAAAATCCACATGCATCCTGCAAATACATCTCTCAATTCTAAACTGATATACTAAAATAAAAGAGAAGCAAGTCTTAGGCCTGGGACACAGTTCCAAGTTACTGACTGAATAGTCAAGCTGACTATGATATGGGCATATGGAGAAGGCCCAAGAACTGGTCCATAAAGTTAGATCAGTCCTCACAAGATCACACCCAAGACAATCCACATCAAATCCTTCCATCTCTGCCTGTATCCAACCTACAGATGCTCTGCTTATCTTCTAAGTACTTTATTCCCTAGGCACTTCACTCCAAACGGCTACCATCTTCTTTTCTTTAGGATCTAAAACTCACTGCTGTGGAAGAGAGGGCTAATTATAGCCCTCAATTTCTCCAAGGCTTTAATACAAAGCTTTCTACTACAACATTCAGACAGCACTATTGTCCCAGCTGTTGCTAAGGCAAAGGTGAACTGTGGCCCATATGTTACAGATACATAAACAGCCAAAAATAAATGACCATGCAGATAAATGAATAAATAAACTGAAAACTAAATTACTCAGTCATGCTTATTTTTTTAATTTCAATAGAATTTACAAAATTGCATGTTTAGCACATTTTTTTGTAATTTGTTCAACCGCAACAATTTACAATAAAGTATACCTTTTTTCTATCAAGGGGATGGATTTTAAAATGCAGATAAGTTATATTTGAAGTGTCACAGAGAGTTTTACACATGTTGAAAAAACAAAACAAAACAAAACCCCACTGAAATGGGATTATCATCACTATATCTTTTAATTATTTAAAAATTAAACATTTAAAAATATCCTAAGATCAGTGCTATGTATTTCAGGTCATCCTGTTATGAGAAAAATAGTTATAGTTGTTTGCCTACCATCGTACACTGACGAATGAAAATGAGTATGTACAAAGTAAGATGATGTAATAGTTTCACTGGGCTAGCCCTTGGCCAGCAGCCAACACAGCCGTTCACCCACTTCCCCCCCACCCCCAGGGGATAGGGGAGAGGATTGGGGGCAAGGATGAGGAGGCTTGTAGGGTGAGATAAGAACAGTTTAATAATAGAGAGAAAACTTAAAATAATACTGATATTAAAATAGCAGTGATAATGATAAGAGTAACAAAACATGCAAATGAGTGACACCCAATGTTATAGCTCACCACCCCCCTCCTGACCGAGCCCGGCCGGTTCCCAGATACCGATCCCGGAGGAGCGACAATCCCGAACTGAAACCGCAATCCCGGGAGAGCGAGAGCCCGAGCGAGAGCCAGAGAGAGCCAGAGAGGGAGAGCCCCTCACTAATGCACTGGGCATGACGTGATATGATATGGAATAGCCCATTGGCACATCTAACTGTCAATTAAGTTTATTAATTTAAATATTCCTCCCCCCTTAGATCTTGTGCTTGTGGACTAACAGAACACAAAGTCCTTCACTGCCAGCGACACAAATGCAAACACTGGGATGTTCTCAGTGTCGCTCTCATAACAAGTCCCAGGCTGGAAGCAAAACACAGCACAATTCTAGCTACTGAAAAAGAAAAACAGCTCTGTTCCAGCTAAAAACCAGGACAATCCACCCCTTATTCCATACCATTTACGTCATGCTCAGGTTTTCATATTTCCTAATGGATTTAGATTAATTACTACTACTTTTTTTTTTAAGAATATATGTATCTATATCAATCTATAAAGGAAGACAGATGTGAAGTACAGCACTGCTATATATACATAGAACAGTATCTGCAAGGGAAAACTAAAGCTGATCTTTGCAGTCTTCCCTGGGATGTAGGTGATATACATCCACCTTTTAGAGAGGTAGCTCAATCTTTCTAGTGTGAAACATTATTTCATAAGTCACAGGTTCATTTTGGAGAAGACTCTCAGTTCTCTGCAGCTTTGCTATTGTAGAAGGAATAGAATCAATTTGCTTTTTTTCCAAATTGTATCCAGAGACTACATATATTTATGGGAATATTCTCGCAACACAGAAGCATTAAAAAGTAAGCATTATACCCTTCTAGTTTCATTCACATGCCATTTAAACAGAGACCAGAAGCAGTTGAAATGGATCAGGCCTCAACTACCTTAAACTTGCATCAAGACTGACATATACACTCAAGTAGCAATAAGGAGTAGCTAGTTCTCAGATCCCTGTCTTTCCTTTTTTTCATTTGATGCTGAGGCACCTATATGGGTAGGGACACTATTTTTTGCTAGCTATTCACCCAGGCTTTCAAACTACTGAATTCCTGTCCTGTTTTACAGTAGTGTAACATCTAACTTACCACCAACCTCTATGATAAAACATACAACTGGGAGGAGAGCAGCTAAGAAGTAGCAACAAGGAAAAGATCTGTTCCTGTGACAACAGGCTGTTTATCTCAATAAAAAATAAAATAAAATAAACTCTTCACATTAAGCTCACAGGACATGATCCAGGGACACATTTCAATTCATAATCCTTTTTTCCTCTCTTTAATGGAGAAAGAACATAAATTAGAGCTTGCAGAATCGCAAGTGGCCTTCCCAGTCTGTACATTTGACATGACTGTCTGCAAGCTTTGGCACACATGATAATATTTATATCTAAGACACAAATCTATAGTGACAGTAGTATTCTGTAGAGTATTAAACTATTTCACATTATCCAATATTTATTTACATTTTTGTTTTCCAGGTTTGTATTACAAAGAACTTGAGCTCCCCTCACTGCTAATGTTTACTCACAGCAAACATCCTTTTCTAGATCTTCTAAGACATTGGTTGTCAAGTAGATGTTTCTTATTTCTAAAATATTTTAAGGCAAGTTTTCAAACATGACTCTGTCCTTTCCAGTGGAAAAGTATCTGGGTTATTATCCAATCATATATATAAGCCTTTTACACAGGTGATTATAAAAATTCTCTCAAGTTATCTGAAGCTAATTAACATCTACATTAACATACTGCTGATTAGTATGTTAGTAAGTCACATGAGCACTGAATTTATTAAACTATGTTCAGAATTCAGAAAGTTATTGCAAAGAAATCACAAAAAGTGGGAGACTACCACATCTTAGCAATTAGCAGTCCAGGCCACAACTCATCCCACCCCTCAAAAATACAAACATCTTTAACTCACAAAGATTCATAAAATGCTTAACAATAATTTGGGTTTTGTCATAATCAACCACAAGAATAATGCTAAGTAACTCTGATAGAATAATTAAAGCTATTGTTGGTCTTAATAGGTAAATCTAATCTACAAAATTATTATATATTATTTAAAGAAAATAAAAAATGCTTCTTAAATAGTCTTGCGTGCACCAATTTATAATCATTGAGATCACTGAATAAATATTTTACTATATTTGAATACCATAAGATTTAAGGACTAACCTATTTAAAGTTCAACTGAAATTCTAACTTATATCTATGTAAATCCATTGAAGGCAATGCAGTCGCAGAAGTATAATTTTAAAGCATTATTTGACACACAACTCCACTAATGAACCTGTATGCAACTTGATTAACAGAATATTTGTCATAAGCATGCACATGAAACTAAAATGAATCCCTTCTATCAAGGTGAATGTTATTTTACTAATAAAATCTTTAAGCTCTGTACAGCAAATTTAACATCTTTGATAACTGATGCTATTTCTATAGGGTCATTTTTTAAATTAAACTATATTTTCTAATTTTTCTTTGTTTTTTATTACAAAGTAGCATAAGCATGTAAGCTTCATGATCATAAAACAGAGGAGGTTTCTTTGTTCTTGTTTAAAACAGTTATCTGTATATATCTATAACAAGTTTTATTATAACTTCTAACAAAATGTTAAAATTAGTGTATTTTACAATGAGATATTTCATCCGTTTTATTGCCCTTCCCAAAACACTTGTTCAAATTTACACCTGTATCAGTAATTAGGTGCATGTAGGAGACCTTCGACAGGTTTTTTTTCATTCAGACAAATATTGTTCTCTGCCAAAATTCACATAGGGTTACACAGAGTCTCAGCCACATTTGGGCAAGTTGATTAGCACAGACTCTCAAGTTACTGAGCATCAGCCGACTTTCAATAACTGTGCAGGTTTAGCCGTGTAGGTCCATAAATGGTGGGTACGGGAGTGCAGCACACTATCAAGTGAGTCCACTGTTGTCAGACCCGTAGTGCTAAATTGAGCATCACTCAGGATCTAAGCCCAGCCGCCCCCAGCTCCTCCAGTTATCTGAGGGTGAGTTGGAACGCAAGGGGGTTTATTTCCTGCTCAATTGCTTTGCCACCCTTTGCACGCAACATACCGCACTATCAACATCTCTTCCTTAACTCCTGGGATCTGTCTCTTTCATTTTTTCATCTCCACTAATTTCCAGTTTACTAGGCTGAAGTGTAGAATCTGTTTTCTAATCCTCATTCCTGATCATTAAAAAAATATAGCGAGTTTGTATGAAAGAGAATATACATGTTGTTGTTTATAACAGTTACTTGTTATAAACAGAATGCCAGCAATCTTTACTGAGTGAGGCAGGCTTTAAACTGAAGGACTCGGAAGGTGGGGTCCAAAATGGCAATGCTTGTGTCATCATATCCAACTGGGGAAGAAGCCAGACCAACCAGAGCAGCGACATATGTTCCTTAGACGATGGGAACCAGAAGGCCAACCATCTCAAGGGTGTGTGTGGCTATGGTGGATGCTCCTGCACCCCTCCAGGGAAACCTACATGCTTGAATAAACTGAAGTTGCCAGGGGAGGGGAACCTCAATCCACCCCACTCCTGCCAGTTTGGTGCCAGTGGCAGCAACAGCTGCCCAGAGCCTGGAGAAGGATCACAGGTCAGCAGGAGAGCAACAGAGGAGCGGCACAATGGAATTCCAGCCGCTTCAGTCAGTAGGCCAGCTTCATCAGGTGCCCAACTTAAATGCCTCCACACAAAGGCATGCAGCATGGGGAATAAACAAGAGAAGTTGGAGATGTGTGCACGCCTGCAGGGCTACGACCTGATTGGCATCACAGAGACATGGTGGGATGGCTCCCATGACTGGAGTGTTGGAATGGAAGGATACAGGCTCTTCAGGAAGGACAGGCAGGGGAGATGAGGAGGGGATGTTGCCCTCTATGTCAATGACTAGCTGAAGTACATTTTGCTCCACCTGAGGATGGATGAGGAGCTGAGTGAGAGTTTATGGGTCAGGATTAGAGGGAGGAGAGGGACAGGCAACCCAACCAGGAAGACCAAGTGGATGAGGCCTTCTATAGACAGATAGGAGCAGGCTCATGCTCACAATCCCTGGTCCTCATGGGGGACTTCAACCACCTTGATATCTGCTGGAAGGACAACACAGCAGGGCTTAAGCAATCCAGGTGGTTCCTGGAATTCATTGATGACAACTTCCTCCTCTAAGTGGTTGAGGAGTCAACAAGGAGGGGTGCCATGCTGGACCTTGTTCTCACCAACAAGGAGGGGCTAGTGGGGAATGTGAAGCTCTCAGGCAGCCTTGGCTGCAGCGACCATGAAATGGTGGAGTTCAGGATCCTTAGAGCAGTGAGGAAGGCACACAGCAAGCTCACCACCCTGGACTTCAGGAGAGCAGATTTTGACCTCTTCAGGGACCTGCTTGGTCAGGTACAGTGGGATGAATTCCTGGAGGGAAGAGGGGTGCAGGACAGCTGGCTTATACTCAAGGATCTCCTCCTCCAAGCCCAGGAACGATACATCCCAACAAAGAGGAAGGCAGGCAAAAACAGCAGGAGGCCTGCATGGATGGACAGGAAGATCCTGAACAAGCTTAGGATCAAGAAGGAAGCCTACAGAGGGTGGAAGGAAGGACGGGTTACCTGGGAGGAATACAGAGAAATTGCCCAAGTGGCCAGGGATCAGGTGAGGAAAGCCAAGGCCCTGGCAGAATTGAATTGGGCCAGAGATGTCAAAGGCAACAAAAAAAGCTTCTACAGGTATGTCGGGGAGAAAAGGAAAAGTAGGGAAAATGTGGGCCCTCTCCGGAAGGCAACAAGAGACCTGGTCACCCAGGATATGGAAAGGTTGAAGTATTTAGTGACTTCTTTGCCTCAGTCTTCACCAACAACTGCTCAAGCCACACCCCACCAAATCACAGAAGGCAGAGGCAGGGACTGGGAGAATGAAGAGCTGCCCACTGTAGGAGAAGATCAGGTGCGAGACCATCTGAGGAACCTGAAGGTGCACAAATCCATGAGATCTGATGAGGTGCATCCACGGGTCCCAAGAGAACTGGCAGATGAAGTTGCCAAACCACTATCCATCATATTTGAGAAGTCCTGGCAGTCTGGTGAAGTTCCCACAGACTGGAAAAAGGGGAACATCACCCCCATTTTTAAAAAGGGGAACAAGGAAGACCCGGGGAACTACAGGCCGGTCAGTCTCACCTCAGTGCCAGGCAAGATCATGGAGCAGAAAACTATGCTAAGGCACATGGGAAGTGAGGAGGTGACTGGTGACAGTCAGCATGGCTTCACCAAGGACAAATCATGCCTGACCAATCTGGTGGCCTTCTATGATGGGGTTACAACATTGGTGGATAAGGGAAGAGCAACTGATGTCATCTACCTGGACTTCTGCAAGGCATTTGACATTGTCCTGCATGACATCCTTGTCTCTAAGTTAGAGAGGCATGGATTAGATGGATGGACCACTCGGTGGATAAGGAATTGTCTGGATGGTCTGTACTGGGTTTGTGTGGCAAGGTTTTGGTAGCAGGGGGAGGGGAGCAGGTTCCTGTCAGGACCTGTAGCCCGTGGAGAGAGGAGCCCACGCCGGAGCAGGTTTGCTGGCAGGACTTGTGACCCCGTGGGGGACCCGCGCTGGAGCAGTCCCTTCCTGAAGGACTGCACCCCATGGAATGGACCCATGCCAAAGCAGCTCGTGAAGAGCTGTCAGTCATGGGAAGGACTCACGCTGGAGCAGTTGGTGGAGGACTGTCTCCTGTGAGAGGGACCCCACGCTGGTGCGGGGGAAGGAGACCTCCCCCTGAGGAGGAAGGAGCAGCAGAAACACCGTGTGATGAACTGACCCCAACCCCATTCCCTGTCCCCCTGTGCCGCTGGGGGGAGGAGGTGGAACATCAGGAAAGAGATTAAGCCCGGGAAGCAGGGAGGGGTGGAGGAGGTGTTTTAAGATTTGGTTTTACTTCTCACTCTCCTCTGATTTTGATTGGTAATAAAGTAAATTTGTTTTTCCCCCAAGTCGAGTCTGTTTTGCCCGTGCCAGTAACTGGTGAGTGATCTCTCTCCGTCCTTATCTCCACCCACCAGCTTTTCGTTATAATTTTCTCCCCCTGCCCAGCTGAGGAGGGGGGTGATAGAGTGGGCTTTGGTGGGCATCTGGCATCCAGCCAAGCCCAACTCACTACACACTCCAATTACATTTTATGAAGCAGAAATCAAGATTACAGATTTTACTTATTGCACTGTGACAGCTGGTTTACAAGGCAATGCTTAAAAAGATATATTAAATGCATTTCCATATGTTAAAATTCATATCATTAAAAACAATGTTGAAGATCTGACTTTTTAAAAGCCCTCTAAAACAGAACATTTGGCACAGAAAAGTTGATATCAACAAATGCTCAAACAATAATTTTTCTGTGTATCAAATCAAAGCTTTCTAGACTTCTACCAGGAAATTTCACGCCCCCCCAGCTGAAAGACAGCATTTGCTAAGTCAGTCAAAAGTTAATAAACACTTCTTACACCCAAGAATTGTGAACAGTTTTTTTATTATATAATTGTGCAACATTCCCCTCTCACTCCCAGGCCCAATCTTCACTGAGCTTACAGGAACAACCTGCTCTGGAAATGAATCAGAGGCTATTCCTAAGGCTGCAAGTTCTGTTGTATACGTGACTCTCAAACCTCAAGTAAAAATGAAAGAGAAGTATGAGGTGTAAGAGGCTGCAGATCAGATAGCAGGAAACAGAAAAATGCTGCTCTTAGGAATTTGATTCTATTTCTATTACTAATGGTAAATATTTATGTATTCCTTTCTTCCTGCATGCTCTGAAGCTCAATATGAAGAAGCACTGATTAGTCATATTTATAACTAAAATTACCAAAATCTGTTAATATTATCACACACATTATGATACAGAAAAAGTCAAATTAATTTAAAATTCAGGTCCTACAGTTGCTCCAGATGGACTTCCAAAATTATAAAGACCAACCTTTGCTTCTTAGTTCCCAACCTGCATGATTACATACTCTTCTCAAAAATATTAAACAAATAAGTATTTATGAAGTATTCCAATACTGCAACACACATCACAGAAAAGTCTGTGAGGAAATTAAGAATTCTGTCTCTGGAGCGGGGTTTAATGATGTGAAGTGATTAAGGCACACATTGAACACCAAAGAGAAATAAAAATATTTAATCATAAAAGACAGGACTGGAAGCAATCTCAAGAGTCTATCCCTTTCCCCAAGGCAAGATCAACAATATCTAAAGCCAGTCCTAGAAGACATTATAATAACCTGGGTTTTTTTATATGAGGGCAGGGGATGGAGGTGAGTTTGTTTTAGTTTTTTGATTGTTTGGGTTTTTTATGCTCTATTAAGGAGACTACATTCATTCCACAGTTAGTGAAATAGGCATCCTGTTGTAGGAAAATAGTGATGACAGACTTAAAGACTACCACTATGCATTCACAAAGATGTCAAATGCAGACTACACAGGTAATCCGAACTACAAAATTCCCTACCATTTGCTCTTACAAGAAGTATTCCACATTCCTGAGCCTTTTCTTAATTTTTTTTTTTTTTTAATTACTATGCAATTTCCTGAGAGGGAAGACTGAGACAATTCAAACAATGAATTCCTGTGTGTGAAATAATGCTTCTTTGCCCAGTCAATCCTCATTTTGTACTTCTGGCTTCTCAGGCAATTTACTGTAGTAAAAAGCAACCATATCTCCTTAGTTTAACTAGAAATTTAACAAACAAATCATCAGGCAGATTTTTAATTTTCTTCCCTTCAGAAAACAAAAATCAAACTTAAACTGTCCCAAATCAAACTTAAACTGTCTCCACAAAGCACTGTCCATGAGTTCTCATCACAGTCTTATTAAAGTCTTATCAAAAATTTTCCAGCTTTTAGACTGCAAAAAGCATGTTCCAGCTTATTTTTTTTTACAAGTGCTATGGTAGTTGCAGTACGTAGCATCCAATGAGGGCTCTCTAAGTTTTACCCCATCATAAATATCCAGAAAGTATATCTGAAGAAAAAGAGGAAGCAATATATCTGAATAGAAAATAGCATACAAGACAGTGGGACAGTCTCTATTAAAACCTAAGACATGAAAACAAAATTTCAGAGACAAAGTATTTGTAATCTTATCCTTTCTGAGGACCTGGTCAACACAGAAGAGAGAATGTTAGTTCAAACGTGAGAGATAAGGGTTGCAATATCACAGATATGCATCTACATTCAAGGAGCTTGATAAATTACATTATAAAAAAGAGAAAAAAGGTTAGAACTGTAAAACCAAGCATTAAAGTATTAAGAAATGTCAAAATTAAGGTTGCTTACATCTACAATTCAGTCCCTTGTGCATTATAATAGTAATTCAGTAAATTATCATACATTGTTTTTGTTATTCACAGGATCCCTGCCTCATATATAGCACATGACATATGTCATGAAACATATCAGAGATACACAGTAAAAGAAAATGCCTTCTGTGGGATGTTATACTTTTTTAATAAGGAATTTGAATAAAATGTAGTTAATAAATCTAATCAATTAAAAAAAGTTTCCCATCCAAGAGATCTTTTGCTGGAAATTGTCAGTTTGTAAAAAAAAAAAAACAACTCAAAAAAGCAACCAAACAAACAAAAAAAACAGAACATCTTATTTTCACAGAAAACTTCCATTACAAAGAAAGAAAGAAAAAATCTGTTCCATAATATACCCCAAACCTCTGGGTCACGGCTAGAGCATATGATTAAAACATAAAAAGCCATATGAGGCAGGAAAAGAACAACTTTCCCTGATACAGACCAGGCATTTGAATTTGGATTTCCTACATCTCAAAAGCAACGTTCTGGCTAGGAACACGCTTACTACACTTCTGAATAAGTCTTACTTTCCTAACAGCCATACAGCAGCTGGACAACAGACTGACATCGCAATTAAATGATCTGACCACTAGTCTGCAGAGGTTTCCATTCAACCAGTTTACATCAACTGCAACAGCTAACAGTTTTAAGAGGCAGAGTTTTAACTCTAACAGCCAATAACCAATGCTTAGGATACTCTCCAGGGTTGCTAGTTCCTGCTGGAAGTTAACATAGTATTATTTTTAATCTCTGGCTCCAATATTGCAGATAAGACATTTAATTACTTGCAGGATTTGGGTTATTATCTAGTTGTTGTCTCTGTTCTTCCTGATAAACTTTAAGAGATTTTTATTTCTTCACAATATGGAGGAGGATTTTTAATTTTTCAGGACAGGAAATCTATTCTTGTCCAGCTCTTGACATGATCAAGACAGCTGAAACTGAATAGATGTTTAAGGCCATCAGTAAAAACCCATTCTATACTTCTTCAGAATCAACCATGAGAAACAATGAGCCTGATATGTTGAAATGCAGGGCACACACAGCCACAAATAAAGTAAAAGAAAATGTTATGAGCTTTCTAAGTGCTGTAAAGTAACTCTAGAAATCTCAATAATAAAATATGTCAAAATACACAAGATTTATAATCAATTTTCAAACTCACTATTTGACTCAGTTTCAGTCTTCCATCTGTAAAACAGAAATAATATTTTACAGATGTGTAAAAAAAAAAACCCTCTGATGTTTGTGAAGTGCAGATATGTATTTTGAGATAATACCTACAAATTAACAGATAAAAAAACTTCAGCATTCATGAAAGATTTGGATGGTATACAACAGGTAATAAGGCAGTAGGCTATAAGATGAATGACAAAGAAAAACAAATATATAAGCTAGATTATAACAGTATACCAGTCAGCAACAATTTCCTACGCACTGTATGAGGTGCTGAATTGGGGCCATGACAGTAAGGGGGAAATACAGTAATGTAGTTGTGGTGGGCTGACCCTGGCTGGATGCCAGATGTCCACCAAAGCCCACTCTATCACCCCTCTCCTCAGCAGGATGGGGAGGGGAGAAAATAAGATGGAACACAAAAAACCCCAAACTCGTGGGTGAGACAGAGGCAGTTTAACAGAAGCAAAGCAAAGCTGCGCGCGCAGAAGCAGAAGAACAAAATGTTTATTCTCCACTTCCCATCAGCAGGCGATGTCTGGCCACTTCCCGGGAAGCAGGGCTTCATACGCGTTGCGGTTCCCGGAGGACACACGGAAGTAACGAATGCCCCCCCTTCCCCCTCCGTTCCCCTTGCTTTATTGCTGAGCAGACGTCATATGGTCTGGAATATCCCTTTGGTCCCTTGGGGTCAGCTGTCCTGGCTGTGTCCCCTCCCAAGACCTTCCCCACCCCCAGCCTACTGGGGGAAATGCTGGAGAGCCAGCCTTGGTGCTGTGGAGCACTGCTCAGCAGGAACCAACACACTGGTGTGTTAGCAACACCCCTCGAGCCACCAATACAAAACACAGCACTCTGAGGGCTGCCACGGGGAAAATCAACCCCATCCCAGCCAGACCCAGTACAGAGGTTAAAGGCCCAGCATATGGAGAAGAGGGCTGGATTATGCTTTTTTCTGCAATCTTAGTCTTCTCTTTCCTTATCCAAGTCCCTGACTTTGCAGCCTAGCGTTTCTTAACACTGTTGCTGTAAAATGCATTGCATGTCTACACATACACACACCTGCAAGAAACAAAGTGTTTCAAATCTAGCCATAGCAATAATCTGAAAAATTAAAATATCTACCCATATAAAGAATTTTGAAATCTCTGTTTGGAAAACCACTTAGAACCAACTGATACACATACTAAAAGCAATAAAAATAAACTTTTCTAAAACTTTTTCCTGACTTAGAGCTTAACATGAAAAATGTTTTTCCATGTTTATTTTTAGTTATTCATGTGAATCAAGTAGTCACCTTCAAGTACAGTATCAACAACTGTGTTCAATTTTACTGGAATTCATTTTAATTTCTACATACTGCTGCACCAAAATCATTTCTCCCCTCCTTTTTGCTAGTGAGATTTTCTATAGTGAACAGTAAGGACAGGAAGTAAAACACACAGGTCCTGCACAGTCTCCTCACTCCTGGGGTGAAGCAGATGTCAATATAAAGCACTTATATCCCACATACTTTGGTGGTCAGGATCAGCTACGAAGAAGTATGCACATAACAATTAAAAACACAAATGTATATTAATTATGTTAAAAGTTTTTAGAATACAAGCCTTTAACAATTGTCATTTCAAAAGAACTTAGTTTTTCAACTGTTAAAAAGGATCATTATTATAAACAGTTATTAGCAATAATACACATGTATCACCAATTTCAAGCATTTCCTTGTAAGCAAGCAAGATTGAAAATAAACATTATCATATTGAAATTGACAGTTTTTTCAAGTGTTAAATATTTCTAGTGATGTATTTTGCAACACTAAATAGCTGTTCCAATATTGAATGATCCACCACACACCTACCAGACACCAAACTCATCACAACTCATATTTTTCCAATTAAGTATGCCCAAAATTGCTGTCAAAATGTCCACACATTGATGAATATTATATATTCCTCTAAAATTATTCCTAGAACGTATAAATTTCTGAATTTAAAGACTTAATTTCTTTCCTACGTCTAGATATTCAGAAGTATATTTTTTCCTTTTAGTTACTAGAAATTGTCCATTAACTTTGCATTTCTTGTGCAATAGTTTTGAAGTAAATGTTAATATAAATTTAATATCATTACTTTAACACTTTGTAATATAATACATACATAGAAGTATCACATTTGCCACTGAACACACAGAAAATTGCAATAGAAAACTTCTTATACCAATTCCTGGCTTAAATCACAGAATCACACAGAATCACAGAATGTTAGGGATTGGTCAATTCACACTTTGACTATTTTTCATCTAGTATCTGTCAAAATATAGTTAACATATTATAGAGAAATATATACAAGAAACATTCAGGATTAAGGCTGTATTACCTTAATAATGTCATTAGGGTATGCAAGGAGAAAATTAGAGGGGGCCAA
This sequence comes from Caprimulgus europaeus, assembly GCA_907165065.1. The sequence continues at coordinate 1,233,567 of OU015537.1, forward strand.
AGATCAACTGGAACTTAGTCTAGCTACTGCTGTAAAAGACAAGAAAAAGTGTTTCTGTAAATATATTGGCAACAGAAGGAGGGCTAAGGAGAATCTCCATCCTTTACTGGATGTGGGGGGAAACATAGTGACAAAGGATGAGGAAAAGGCTGAGGTCATTAATGCCTTCTTTGCCTCAGCCTTTAATAGTAAGACCAATTGTTATGCAGGTACCCAGCTCCCTGAGCTGGAAGACAGGGACAGGGAGCAGAATGAAGCCCCCATAATCCAAAGGGAAATGGATAGCGATCTGCTACACCACTTCGACACACACAAGTCTATGGGGATGGACGGGATCCACCCAAGGGTACTGAGGGAGCTGGTAGAAGTGCTTACCAAGCCACTTTCCATTTATCAGCAGTCCTGGCTAACTGGGGAGGGCCCAGGGGACTGGAGGGTGGCAAATGTGACACCCATCTACAAGAAGGGCCAGAAGGAGGATCCGGGGAACTACAGGCCTGTCAGTCTGACCTTGGTGCTGGTGAAGGTTATGGAGCAGATCATCTCGAGTGCTATCACACAGCATGTGCAAGACAACCAAATGATCAGGCCCAGTCAACATGAGTTTATGAAAGGCAGGTCCTGCCTGACTAACCTGATCTCCTTCTATGACAAGGTGACCTGCTTAGTGGATGAGGAAAAGGCTGTGGATGTGGTGTACCTGGACTTCAGTAAAGCTTTTGATACCATTTCCCACAGTATTTTCCTGGAGAAACTGGCTGCTTATGGCTCAGACAGGTGTACTCTTCAAGAGGTGAAAAACCAGCTGGATGGCTGGGCTTGAAGAGTGGAGGTGAATGGAGTAAAAACCAGTTGGTGACCAGTCACCAGTGGTGTTCCCCAGGGATGGGTGTTGGGGCCAGTCCTGTTTAACATCTTTATCAATGATCTGGGTGAAGGGATCGAGTGCACCCTCAGTAAGTTTGCAGATGACACCAAGTTGGGCGGGAGTGTTGATCTGCTTGAGGGTAGGAAGGCTCTGCAAAGGGATCTGGACAGGCTGGATCCATGGGCTGAGGTCAAGTGTATGAGCTTCAACAAGGCCAAGTGCCAGCTCTTGCACTTTGGTCACAACAACCCCATGCAAGGCTACAGACTTGGGGAGGAGTGGCTGGAGAGCTGCCTGGCAGAGAAGGACCTGGGGGTATTGGTTGACAGCTGGCTGAACATGAGCCAGCAGTGTGCTCAGGTGGCCAAGAAGGCCAACAGCATCCTGGCCTGTTTCAGAAATTGTGTGGCCAGCAGGAGTAGGGAAGTGATTGTGCCCCTGTACTCGGCACTGGTGAGGCCGCACCTCGAGTACTGGGTTCAGTTTTGGGTCTCTCGCCACATGAGAAACACTGAGGTGCTGGAGCGCTTGCAAAGAAGGGCAAAGAATCTAGCGAAGGGTCTGGAGCACAAGTCTTATACGGAGTGGCTGAGGGAGCTGGGGTTGTTTAGTCTAGAGAAAAGGAGGCTGAGGGGAGACCTTATTGCTCTCTACAGCTACCTGAAAGGAGGGTGTAGAGAGGTGGGTCTCAGTCTTTTCCCAAGTAACAAGCAACAGGACAAGAAGGAATGGCCTCAAGTTGCACCAAGGGAGGTTTAGACTAGATATGAGGAAAAATTTCTTCACCGAAAGGGTTGTCAAGTATTGGAACAGGCTGCCCAGGGAAGTGGTGGAGTCACCATCCATCGAGATATTTGAGTAGACATGGTGCTTAGGGACATGGTTTAGAGGTGGAATTGACAGTGTTAGGTTTACGGTTGGACTCAATGATCTTAAAGGGTCTTTTCCAACCAAAAAAATTCTATGATTCTATGAGCATCATACAAATATAACGAAAAACCATAGTTTTCCTTGAGTAAGAATAACCTATTGCCTTGATTTTGCAAGAAAAGTCATATGAACATTAATGTACATGGAGTCTCAAATATGCAATGAGGTTGCACTAGGGTAAATGTAGAACAGGGCTCTCTTATGTAGAACAGGGATCTGCAAATGGTTTTAGTGGTATAATTTTGCTTCTCTGATCCTGTTCCATTTCTCCTAAATCAAGATTTAAACATTTCAAATGTAAAAAAATTTTTAGTGGTATGTTTGAAAAAGTATAAGAACAGCTTTAAAAGACAGCAAAAGGCAAAAAAAAAAAAAAATATAATCTGTATACAGGAAATAATTTCAAAACATACAAGGTAGTCAAAAGTACAAAATAAAAGATAAGAAAAATATTTTCCTCTTTCAGTTGAAATAATTGTTACAACTAACACCTCAAGAATAATTAATTTTGTATTTCTATAACATTAATAAAATAACTACAGTCTCCTTAAGTAGCAAGCTCTTGCGATAAACAGTGGACCAATATAAACTCCTAACACTAGAGAAAAAGGAGTATGAAAGTAACAGTCCTGCTTCCCACATACACGCTCTTAAATGTGCTAAAAATATAATCTAAACCAAAAATAAGTTATCTTATAAACATTTCCACAGTAAGTATTTCTTTATGCTAAATATTTTTTCTGAGATAAAGAAATTTAAACTGCATAAACTGTGATAATGCAACTAATTCAGGATTAACCACATACGGCTCAGAAAAACAAAAATCAAAAAAACTCATTACAAAATACAAATAGGCAACATCTTAAATTTCCCTCTATAAATACGCCTATTTTTCATACCATAAAAGTGCATGCTTTCTGATTTAAAAAAAAAAAAAAAAGATAGAGAAAAAGAGATCATCGTAAACACAACCCTGGCAAGATAAACTTGACAGGAACTACATAACTACAGTAGCTCATTTCCTGCCCTTATCTGGTATAGTTAAAGCAAACATTCTTAAATGAAAAAAATAAGTCAGAGAAGTTCACTACTGTTAGCTTAACAAACTTATTTTTGTTAAAATGAGAGCTGTTTGAAACAAGACGACAAAAGAAGCGCTAGAACTCATGTTGCTTACTGATGATGAAAACTACCCAAAAACTACAACTACTTCTGCATAGTCCTTTCTTTCCCGTAATGCAAAAGCTACACTCAGCCTCTACGCATACTACCGACCAAAAGAAAACAGCAATTCAGCTACACACAGAGATAGGTACAGTTACAGACAACTAGGGGCTCCCTCTGCAATTTACAAAGTTTAAAAATAAAAAGCTGTTTTTTCCAAGCATAAATGGTTCCTCTCCACAAGCATAGGCCTGAGGCCCTGTTGCAAAGTGTCTAAAAGCACCAGGCAGCACAAAGACAGAAATGGGAGATTAGTGGGAGGGAGGGAGGCCGGGATTGGGGCTCAGCAGGATCTTCAGGCTTTTTAAAATTCAAACTGCTCCCTGACCAATACAAATCACAGATACGCTACTGACTGCTACATGGATTTACAACATTAAAAACACGCCTTCTATGTGACAGCTATATTAACTTCACTCTTTTAAACATGTATCAGGGCACTCAGACATGATAGCACAGTTTTTAAGACTCTAAACACAATATACCAGAAAGTTATTTTATTAGATATATTAACCACTTATTACAACAGATCTGCCTGAAAACTAAAAAATCTACTGAAAAATAAACAAGTTATGTAATGTTGATACTTGTTTGCCACTTACAAATTTCCTTTCTATATGAAAGATGAAACTTGGTATCTTAAAATTTCCCTTAATTATTTAATTTCTGGAGGAGTATTTTTATTACTTCACAGGGTGGTTTTGGTTTAAATCTACCTCAAATTTTAATAACACTCTTAACTCTAACACACAGTAAGTCCAAGATTTACTTTACTGTAAATTAGTTACCATTTATAAATAAGACCTGACATTTAATCAATCGTCATTTACAAAACACATCTGACCTGTTAAAATTACACCTAATTACATATTCAAACGTCATGAACACAAACAGCCAATAATAACCTCAGGATCTCAAAGTGATATGGCCTGACAAGAAAGGATGACACTTTTTAAGCATTCCTCAGTTTTCACTTAATTTACTCTTGATTCTCAAGTACTTAGGGTAAGATCTCATCTTCACCTTGGCCCCAAAATGTCATAAACGTAGCACTTTACACTCAACCCCTCTCCTGTTTTCTGTTTGTTAAAGAGTATAAAATAGTATTTCATCTGAATTTAGTATATATTCCTGTAACATATACAGCACATGAACACTGAGATTGTGTGGATTATCTGACACAATATGCTTGTCTATCTGTATTTCCTGGGTCTGCAGGTGTCCGCGTTGTGTCAATCACCCCACAAGCACTAGTTTTATGCTATAAATATATTAAGCGATTAACACGCTAATCAATCGCTATATTATTTAGAGATTAAACCTCTGCACATTATAAATCCATGTGCATTCGAACTTTTGAATGTTCAGAACAGAGTTGGTTAGAAGGAGAAGGTAATAGTGAAGAGAGCTAGCATTTTCGTTCCTGGATATTTTACATTGTCTCTCATCCCCCATTCCTCCACTTACTCCCTCCCCACTTCAGAGGGCTGTCTGTGCTGGGACCTTCCTTTCTTGCCCTGGTGAAGTTGTAAATATGGCAAGGATCAGTGCGCATTTGAGGCTAATTGTATTGTTTACCCCTCCTCCTGCTCCTCTCCGGATTGAGGCCTGTCACTAAGAAGCCGCTTCGCCTTTCTAATCCCCGAGCTGGAGTAAAGGCGCTGGCCGGCAGGCCTACACTCTCCACCGGGCCTGGGCCTCCCGGCATCCCGGAAGGAACCAACCTCCTCCGCCAAACCCAAGCGAGCAGGAAGGAGGGTTGCGAAATAAACACTGGTTGCCACTTATTCCCCTCTACCCCGGATAAAAGCTAATCCCCTCTGCTCCCGGCAGCGCTGGGCCGCCTGGGCTAGGAGGCCCGACCCGCCGCTGGAGAGGGCAGGGAGGGGAAGAGGAAGGGGAGATAAGGAGGGGGGATTACCTGAGCAAATCGGCGTCTGAATCCAACGAGAATCCGAGAGAGGGGGAGAGAAATCCGCCCCCTCCCTCCTCTGAGGAGCTGTCGCCGCTGCTAGGCCGCCGCCGCCGCCGCGGAGCAAGAGGAGGAGGGGAGATAATATAACAACAATAATCCGGGCCGGGAGGGGGGTTGGCTCCTCTTCCGTCTCCTCCTCAGTGCAGCCAACATGTAGAGCCGGGGGGTAAGCGGCTGAGACAAATCCCTTCCCCCTGAGCCTGCTTCACAACATCAACCCAGGCCACGCCGAGCCCAGCCGAACCGGTTCCGAAACACACTGCGAGACGCACGGGAGCAAGGGGGTGGCCGGGGGGAACAGCTGCCAAGGAGCCGCCACCACCGCTCCCTCTGTACATGCGAGTGCAGGAGGGTGGAGGAAGTGGCAGCCTGGGCACAGTGAGTCGGTACCGAGCGGAGGGTAGGAGGGGGAAGAGGAAGAAGAAGAAGAAGAAGAGGAGGAAGAGGAGGAAGAGGAGGAGGAGGAGGAGGAGGAGGAGGAGGAGGGGGGGAGGGGAAAAAAGGAAAGGATCCTGTGTGTGTCTTTCTCTCGCTCCCTCTCAGAACAAAATGCCGACCGGAAGTGCAGCTGCAGGAATTACTCCCTCCACCGGCGCCAAACACCAACAACTCCCCTTCCTTCTGCTGCCTCCTCTCTCACTCAACTAGCGTCGCTTCCGCCGCTGCTACTGCGCTGCTCCACGCCGCTACCCTTTCAGCTCTGCTGCAGCTGGAATGGCTCCTTCCGCCTTGCCTCGCCTCGCCTCGCCTCGCCTCGCCTAGCAGTGGCAGATACAACTGAGTCTCCGCTGCGTAGCTGTCTTCCCCCTTCCCCACCCCCTCAGCTGCTGCCTGAGTTTCTCTTTCTTTTCTCTCTCCTTCTAGCGAGCGGAACAAGACCGGAGTTTACGCTTAGGCCTGTGCTGAGAGGATGGCAGCCAATAATTTGTAATGAAGTGACCGTTGAAAACAACACGCGTTTTGGGTTTTATTTTTGCCTTCCTTAAGGATGATGGGAAGGAGGACTGCAAAATGCCACCTCGCAGGAGGCAGACTTAAAAAGACGTCTTAAAATGAACCCAGTCTGTGTCGTCTCCCCCCACCCCAGCGGATGAGATGCGTCAGACCTGGGACACTTGCTGGAGTTAGTTATCTGTCGTTCATGTCCGTCTCTGTGGGTATAAATAGGCTGCATCGCAGGAACTGAAACACCCGATGCTGAAAGCACTGCTGGAGCGAGGAAATTCATGGTGGACGTACCGAACTGGAGTGGCTTTTAAAAACAACCTTTTTGGACGAGCACAGGGGAAATGCTGATATTCACATGAAGGACTCGGCTGGAAGCTGATGCTTCTCACCACCACCGGATTTCTTGGAAATATTTTAATTGTGGGCTGTGAAGGAGTGTTTGACAAAAGAAAATGTCCTAGTCTGAAAGATTTTCTGGTTTTCCTCTGTACAGGTAAAACCGTGAATAATCATAGAACGGGATAATAGCATTTGTATCTGATGAATTAACTGTCTTTTCCTACTCGTGTCATTTTGCTCTTCAGTACTTGGACAAAAATCCTTTGATTTTTAAAGCCTTCCTTGTCTATAGACTTCAGGATTCAGCCATACAGTTGGACACAGCTAGCTTTAAATATCCTGTGACATATAAACACACCCTTTCAGCTCTGAATGGATATTATTTGTACAAAGGGATAATATCTTACACCAACGCACTTGAATCTTTCCACGTCTCAGGATTTCCTGTATAATGCTCTATCTTTAATACAGATTTAAAATGCTTCACTCGAGCTTAAAGAACTATTAAATTTGTAATGTTGGATGAATCAAAGTTTGTTTTACAAGTGTATGTGGTTTTGTTTGAAAGTACAGAAATGAAGATAGCACTGGAGAATATGGTAATTCAGTACTGGAAATACTAATATCTAATGGGTACATGCTCATGTAAGTTTAATGGAGACAGAGTAAACTGGGCTCTGAAAGAAATGTATTATATACCTTTGTTCCAAGTTAATATAAAAGGTCCCAGTCCTATAATTGTTTATTCATTCACAACTTCAAGTTATCAATTTGAAATAAAGAGAAACAATTGATGTAGTAAATGAAGCAGTGCAACTCTGTAAGGGGGGAAATATCTTATTTTGGTAACTGAAGTTTAATAAACTACATATTTAGAGTTCACATACAACATTATTTAGCATAATTTACAACAAGAATTTAATATGGAATGAAATAATACTATTTCATTTTTTTCTAAGTGAGAAACTTGCACTATTTCTACCATGTTAAGAATGTGCTTCTGTTTGTATGAAGGGATATGAATTCTATGGCAGATGTATCTTTAAAATGTATACTTGTAAAAAACAGTTCTCTATAGAGAAAAAATTATAGAAGATAAAGCTCTAGTATTTTCATTTGAATGCTACGGTCAGTTTTTGATTATGCAAGGCACTAGGGATTCTGAATAAAATGAAAATCTAGGTAATGTAAAATATGTAATTTAGACTATAAATATATATATAACAATAAAATACATTATATAACAGGAAAAGGTCAGTGATAGATTACTCTGCTGGACAAGTAGACTGTCTCAGTATTGTTATATTAGGGCTGTAATAACAGACCTAATAACAGTTAGTTTTGTAGGAAAAATAAATAATCAGTTATACATTATCATTGAAAGAAATATGAAATCTGGCTAAAGATGCTTTTTAGTATCTTTTCTGTGGATTCACTATTGGTGAACTTCAGAAAGGAAGGTACCATTCCTGATATAACTTCCTGAACTTTCCACAATTTTTTTTTCTTTAATCTGAGCCTCATATGACTTTATCCTCTCAAAAGTCTTGTTTTGGACATGCACTGGAAAGCAACTTACTGTTGTGTTTTATAACAGAGATACAGAAATGTATGTCAGTTATTCTACAAATCCTGTTTGATTTCGTACAAGAGCTGTGAGAGCCACTATGGATTATTTTGAGAGACGAAGATAAGAACATTTGGGCAATGTTTTCTTTTTTCCACTTCTTAGGTTGTAAAGGTAAATCAATACAGCCTCATGGGCTAGCAAGTTAATGTGGACATTCATCTTCTGGCAAAGGACAGAAATTAAAAATTGGCCTAATAGAGTGTTGTATTCAGCGTAAGCTGAAAGCCACACTTGTATGGATTAAAGAAATCTGAGATCATATCACGCTTAAAATGCCTTACCACTCCCTTTTTAATGATTATCTAAATCATGTCTGTTAAAAGAGCTTTTCGGGCTTTGGCCTTTAAAAACTGCTTCTTTGAAAGATAGCAGAACTTTTCCATTCTTCAGATACTGAAGTGTTAACCATCTCGGACAAAAGATTCAATGGCTACATATAAACTAATAGGTTAAACATGCCTGGGACTGTTCTCTGGCATTGAGGCTGGTAGCCATACAATGATTTATGTCTTTATTATTAAACTCTTATTCTTCAAAACAGGATAGTCACATGCATTTACTGCCCATTGGGAATGGTTCCTGACTCACACTAACTCCCAAACTGTGCCTAGGAATTGTTTGGGAAAGTACTAGCTGACATACTTTTAGCCTGTGCCAAGGTTTGTTTGAATGTTTTAATACACAGTTTTTATACAAACGATTTCCAATGTCTGTGAATGTTTTGTGGTGGTTTAATTTACATTGCGTTTTATAGACACACCTAATGTAGTCCCCTTGGAGTGATTAGCCAAAACGAAGGTAAGTAAGAGGGAACTGTGGTCCCCCATCTAGAGATAAATCACATTTGTATTTCCAATTCTTTATTGAAGCTATTAATCACCTAATTTTTTCTATCCAGAAACCTGACAAAAGAAAGTTGATTGGATTTTGGCTATCAAGTTAGATATTTGGTCATGTGATTAAATTTTTAAAAATTCTATATGGTGGCTAAAACAGCCTTCTAACCTGCAGCACATGTACCTCTTTCTTTTAGACATCCTGTAGCCCTTATGAAAGGATGTTACAGCAAGAACAGGAACAGAAAACACACATTGTGCAATAAAATGAAATAAACACAAGTAACTTCTGTGTACTCCTTTAAATTATGGCTGTAATGAAAATAACTTCTAAAATGTAATTTATTTATTTTAAGATAAAAATGAAAAAGGAGTAAGGATAAAACAAACGTCATTGGGTATTTTCTGAATGATGAGTATTCCTCTCATAACTTCTTTAAAAAAAAATTCCATTTTGTAACTGGACACATATTGGCAACTTGCTTCTTAGTGTGGTCATATGGACAAGCATCAGTTCATATTTGTTAGCACTTCAGAAGATGTGTGGGTGCTCCATTAGTGAGCCAGAAACCAGTATTAACTTGTCATAGATTTAATTTCTCACCGACTTACAATACCATGCATGCTGACACACAAAGCCTATTTAAAAAAAACCCAAAACAAAATAAACTTTTGATATAGACAAGAAGTGATCCATAAAATTGAATTGTTGACTTGGAGAAGCTGCCTGGACTTTTACAATGCAATTAAATACAAATAAATGTCTCTGCCTAGGTGATGCAACTCAGTTACAGTAGAAAAAAATTAAAAAGACTGAGGTAAGAATATATCTTTTAGGAATCATTAACATGGAATTTTCAAATAGCCATATGTAGGGTGCAAGAAGATTTTGTTACAGGATGTAGAGTCCTAAACACATCTTGTTACAGTAACCTGGGATAGTTCCCTTCTTCCCATCCAAGTATGTAGAGTCCGAGTCACATCTTGTTGTCATGTTGTATTGGGTTTGCTTGGCAAGGTTTTGGTAGTGAGGGGAGGCATAGGGGTGGCTTCTGTGAGAAGCTGCTAGAAGCTTCCCCCATGTCTGACACAGCCAATGCCAGCTGGCTCCAAGAACGGACCCGCCGCTGGCCAAGGCCGAGCCCATCAGTAACGCCTCTGGGAGAACAGAATTGAGAAAAAAAGGGAAGAGAGGAAAAACAAGCTGCACACTTTGCAGCTGGAGAGAGGAGTGAGAAGATGTGAGAGAAACAACTCCACAGACACCAAGGTCAGTGAAGAAGGAGGGGGGAGGATGGGCTCCAGGCGCCGGAGCAGAGATTCCCCTGCAGCCTGTGGTGAAGACCATGGTGAGGCAGGCTGTCCCCCTGCAGCCCATGGAGATCCATGGTGGAGCAAATGACCACCTGTAGCTCATGGAGGACCCCACGCTGTAGCAGGTGGATTGTTTTTTCCCCCAAGTTGAGTCTGTTTTGCCCGTGCCAGTAACTGGTGAGTGATCTCTCTCCGTCCTTATCTCCACCCATGAGCCTTTTGTTATAATTTTCTCCCCCTGCCCAGCTGAGGAGGGGGGTGATAGAATGGGCTTTGGTGGGCATCTGGCATCCAGCCACGGTCGACCCACCACACATGTTAATCCAGGATAGTCACTTCCCCCTCCATCTGCACATACCTCTGCATGAGTGCCAAGGTCAGCCATCTGTGGATCTTGGAATTCAGACAACAGCACCTGCATTACGTCAGCTAATTTGCTAATGAGCAAAACAAGACATTGTGTATGTATGATATGTTAATCAGCGCAAGTTTTATTATCTGCCCCTGTGGTGCTTTTCTTTGAGCTTCACTTCCTAGCAGGGCTCTACTGCATTGGGTTCCTATTTGATTAGTGACGGTGTCCCAGGGCTCCCATTGTGGTAATGCTACACTTTTATTAAAGCAAAAGCTTTCACTTGCCAAGTGTTGCCCCTTGTCCCTGGGGGTTCCACACCTGCTTTTCACTCATAACTCCATAACTTAACAAACAAGTCAAAATGATCTATTTATGAAAAATGTCCTTTTCTGTATCATGATGTATTTAAATTCTAGTTTTTGATGTTTAAAATTCTCTATTTGTCTTCCCACTAAATGACTTCGCTCAGGTTCCCTAAACATAATTCATCTTTGAAGAGAACAGCAGCATAGAAAATCTTGGCCTAAGAAGTATATATTTGTAGAAATAACAGGATAAGCATGAGCATTTTTCTTAAAGGTTATAGGTTAGTGGAAATTGTTTACAAATCTTGACTATAATGAAAGAACACTAGTGTGCACAGCATTGTTAATTTGTGTTAATTTATAGTTTTGAGTTACTATTGAACATTTTGTAGGTTTGCCAACTTTCTCTACTGTATTCCCAGTACAGATTTCAATCCAGTGCAAGTACTCATATGAAAATATGTTTTCCACACAGAATTCAATGTATTAAGGTGGCCTGTTATCCATAATGTTGTTGTTAGTTAAAACATATTACAGCTAGTTATCATAGACAGTGCTCTTTAAAATCGCTATAAGAAGTAGTTAAACTTTCTGGAATCAGAACAGCCTACATGAGAACACGGGTACATGTCATCACCCAAAACAAAGGTGCATGTGGGCAGCACATGTTTTATTGGATATTTTGAGGATAGGCATGTGTGAGAAAAAAAGATGCAAAATACCATAGAAACAGATGCAGTGAAGATACAGAAACCCATACACAAGTCTGAGCAATCACTGGGAACGTAGCTCTAAGAAAAATGGAGCAAGAGAGATTCAAGATGACTGTCAAGCAAAACCAACTTGAGACTGAGTGAAATTTTCCCATCATTTCAGAGGAAAAGAACATATGCACAATCTTTATAAATAGAGTGCATCAAAATATCTGATGTCATCATATATTTTTTTCTGACAGAGACAATCCACTAGCCATTCAAGTCAAAGCATGTAAGAATACATTTCCAGTTTTAAAGACAGTTGCTTTCTAAATAGATCCATAAACTACAATAACTTGTCAGCATTCAAAATATGAATTTTCCTGATAGGAAAATATATACACATGCACCATAAAATATTTTTTATACTCTCATTCACTAGATATTTTCCTGAAGTTACTTATTACTTTTATACCTTCCATGATTCCATTGCTGTTTCCCCTCATTTCCAGATTTAAGTCAGTTTTGTGTTTACTCCAGGCTACACTGGTGATCACTCTCTTCTGGTCAAAGTGCTTGTTTCTCCTGCATTTCCTTGGGCAATGTTTATAATTTCTCTGTCATTAGACTGTTTTCTCTAATGTTTTGTATTGTTTCCTTCTCACTTGCTCTCAAAGATATAGGCAGCATATAAAAGCCCTTACTTGTTTTCTTTTCCTATTTTGACTCTTCTTAATTGGCAAAAATAATCCAAAATATGAATCTCTACCTGTTTATCCTAAAGAATCCACTGGCTTAAAAGAGGATCTCTCTATAAGCAATGATCTTACTGGTTTTATTCTTTCTCATAATTATGTTTACAGGCTAGTCAAATGCCCATAGAGGCAAAAGAAGAATTTACTCTGTCTTTGAGTAGAAGGTGAATGTAAAATTTGCTTTGGTGGGTATGCTGTTTTAATACTATAGAAAAGGTATTTGTGTTAAATAATGTTTGGATTAAAAAGTCAGTTAAATAAGGGATAATCTGTTGGTAAAGAGATAGATTGTAAAACTCATGCTATAAAATTTATATTTAAAGTATAGTATAGCATAGCATAAAAAGTACTTACATGAAAATACTGTTTCAGAAAAACTGTTATATATGTGCAGACTTGAAAATATGATGTTTCCATTTTCATTTTTTTCACACCTAGTTTCAGAAACTTCATTTAGACTATAGAGTGTGTTTCATTTATTTTTTTATTTAAGATGTAAATGTGCTGTGTTTATGATTGTCTATGAAGAGCTTAGCATATTACTTATACTATGAAAACTTGGATGTTTCCATGTAATCTTCAGAAGTACTGAAGTTGACTGTCCAGTCTAGGGGCACGTTAAGTAGAGTTGCACAGGATATGTATTTTGATGTTAACCTCATCTGAATTTTCCTTAAGAATGCAGTTTCATTAAAAATTGGTCATCTAAACAAGTACAAATAGAAGTTTTGGGATTTTGTTTTGGTTTTGGAATCTAGATTAATAAAGGTAAATGCATATTTTTCTAGTCCATTTAAATTTTGAATGCAAAGCATCAGGTTTTATTTTACGGTTAGTCACATGATATTCTTGTGGTCTCCTTATTTTCTAAATCTTCTCATTAATACCAGCTACAGTTTGAAAAGAGAAAAATGCTTAGTATTCCTATATTGTTGATGATTAACTCAAAAATATAACACAGCCTATGGGGGAAGGAGTGTCACATACATATTTTATAGCCTGTGAGGCTTTGTTTCATTATCATGAACAGTGTTACACAGCACTCTGATGACCTTCACAGTGTTATGAAGTTAGTATAAAACTGTGTAACTGTTGAACATTCACAATCTATGAAACTGATTATCCTTAGCAGTTACTTACATCTTTTTTTTTTTTCTCCTTCTCACTCCTTTAATAATCTTCCCTCCCAACAATAAAAACAAATGTGTATATTTAAATGAAGGCTTTTCTTACCAGGCCTCATAACAGCTTTATCCTCTTCTAAAAGCAGTTCAAAGATGTCTAGATGAGACTTCTTTATGGCTGGTCCTCTTGACATATAATAAATATAATTTGTCCACTTCCTCAAAATTTCATTCAAAATACTATATACTGATGACAAAATGCCTGAAATAGAAAATTTCACATGTAATTTCAGGGAAGTTATAGAATGTAATAATCAGGTTATAGAAATACAACTACATGTTTTGGTAGTTGTAGAATAATAGCTAATTATTACCTTTAGAAATATGTTTTCTTTTCATCTGCAAAAATTTAAAGCAAAAATTCTTACAACTGTGTATGTGCCAAGCAAAAAGTTACAGTACTATTAATAGGTTCCCTCCAGTATACACACTTCCCTTTGACTGCAAAAACATACTGCAACTTTTTCTTAATTAAATGCTAATTTTGGTTATGTGTTAATGTAGAGCTCAATAAATGTTCTGGATTGCTAGCTTAGTGCACTGAAGTCCTTATTTATCCACAAAAACAACAATAGCGCAGGAACAATGATTAATGCAAATTTCCTGGTGCTGTTTCACTGGTGTGCCCCAGAGGGACCATCATTGTTATAATGTAGTTCATTCTCTTACTTCTTTCTCTTTATTATGTGGACTCTCCATATATAACATGTTACCACAGAATTATTGCTTATATTACTCAGCTGGTACTTAGGAGTAATTGGGCAGACAATAAATATTCTTATTAATCATCTAGAAATATCACATTAAAAAAAATAATAATTTGGCTTCCCAAAGATGATACCTCTCCTATTCACCTCATTTTATGCTCCTAATTTGTTTATTCTGTGTGGTTTTGGTTTGCTTTTAAGTTTCAGAGTTTGTCAGAGGAAGTGGGCTTGGCATTTTATAGTTCCCTGGGAAGCAATGCACATGCTTATGATTCTACAGAAATATTTTTAGTTCTCATGTTTATCACTAATAGCTGCTCTTATACCAGCTACTTCATGAACATTTTAAGTGCCCTCAGTTTCCTTCTGTCTAGGTGCAGATCAAAGAACCCAGTTCCTCACATTCTTGAGAAATTATTATTATGGGCCTCTAAATCAAAGATGCCACAGTATAATCACTTAATAGCAAAAAGTATTTTTTGTATACACTGACATTTTAAATCGATCTTAAAGAACACAATCGATATATCTAAAATACTCCAAAACATTAGTGTAATCAGATGTCTGGAGAAGCCCTCAATGCCAGAACACGTTCCTGAGAACTGCTTGTGGTGGGTCTCAGTCACTCAGCCCCCCAGTTCTTAAACACTTTGTATGAAATCTGGTCGAGTTACTTGCATTTATGCTCAGGACTCCTGTTAGCCAAGTCTATTTGTTACACCTCTTCTACTGAGCAATTTTCGCTCAGTACGTCAGATTATATTATTATTTGCACTAAAGAAAGCCACTGGACTCTTGACTGAGCGGTACCCCGGGCTGCCCTAGCGGTGGCCACTGCTCGCGCCTTTGTCACTCCAAACCCCACCTCCCATCACTGCTCCCGTGCCCTTCCTTTCTTCTCTCCTCGCAGTCCCGTTCAGGTAAATGAGGCCTGTTTTGAGCCGCCACTGCGCCAGTGAGGAGAGAAATTCTGGTGATGCTGGAAGGAGAAATAAAAGTGGATCTAAAAGCTCCTAAAACGCCTAGCCGGCCCCAAACAGGCTACCGGGGTGTCGCCTCACCTCCTCCCTCAAACCAGGCTGCGATACCAACCCGGCTGCTGAATGGAACTTGCCCACGCAGGAGAAAGGAGAGAGGTGCCCTCAGGACTTTACCTCCGGTTCATCTCTTTTAATTCATAGATCTCCTCCTCATGCTCTATAATGACTGTTTATCTCTCTCCTTTTAAATTTTTTTCATTAATTTTATAGCGAATAATTAATAGAGTGGAAGTAAATTCCCCCCTCCCCGGGTAATGGAACAGTCCGTTGCGTTCCTCGGCGCCGACACTCAACTTTTAACTCCTTTTCTGCCAAATCACAACCTCCCTCTGTAGAAGGTTATTTCTTTCAGATATTTGGATCCTGCCTCAAGCTCTGTCACACTTAAACATCACAGACAGGTCAGGGTTGTAAGAACTGACTCATATGGGCAGTGTTAAATGGGGGAAACAACTACTGAGTCGAGAGGGGCTTAAATGCCATCAGGAAAAGTAATCCATCGTGTTTTCTTCTTAGTAAGTGTTGTGGAGATATGTGTCAATGCTTAAGTATTGATTGAATAAACTGTTTTGTTTTGGGTTTTTTTCTCTTTTTTAAGTTTTGAAGTGGAAAACTTTGTAGACCTTGCGGCGTACCTGCCACCCCAGGTCAGCAATCTCCTCCTCCCTTGAGGACATACATTGCCTTTAGTCAGTGGAGAGCAGTTGCTCCTCTCAGGTGGATTAAATCACCTTTCAGAAACAACTTTTTTTTCTCTTGAGCAATAACTGGAGACATAGAGGTGTCCTGACCTGAGACCTGGGGTCCTAACCTGCATTTCTCAATTTAAGCACTTAAGTGTATGGTAAGATGTTATGGATTTTGAGATATAGTCTTTCCCAATTGGAATTGCAGAGGAATTAAAGGAAATTGTAGTAAATGTACTTACTTTTTAAAATAATGTAATGTGAGGAGTCATTTAGATAAAATTTCTGTTTCTTCAACTATATTGACATGTGAAGAGAGAAATGAGACCCTTTAATAGTTTAAATCTAGTTTGGAAGCCCATACACTAAAATACCCTAGCCCCAGTAAAATTTTCTCAATAATTACCATGTCCCTCTAATGTCCCTGAAAATATCAATAAATATTTTAAATTTTATCCCTATTCAATATAAAATTTGTCCTGAAATCCATTTTTCCTTTACCACTTTGTTATAATTATTGCTTTAAAGTTGCAAAAAGGGAAATAAGTGTTACAAGTTTTCCTCCATTCTTTGAATTTTTATCTGTTGTGGTTTAACCCCAGCTGTCAAATAAGCACTGCACAGCCACTCACGCACATGCAAGCAAAGCAAAACAAGGCATTCATTCACTACTTCCCATCGACAGGCGGGTGTTCAGCCATCTCCAGGAAAGCAGGGCTCCATCATGCAGAATGGTTACTTGAGAAAACAAATGCCATAACTCTGAAAGTCCCACCTTCCTTCTTCCCCCAGTTTTGTATGCTGAGTGTGACTTCATATGGTCTGGAATATCCCTTTGATCAGTTGAGGTCAGCTGTCCTGGCTGTGTCCCCTCCCAACTTCTTGTGCACCCCCAGCCTGCTCGCTGGTGGGATGGTGTGAGAAGCAGAAAAGGCCTTGACTGTGTAAGCACTGCTCAGCAGTAACTAAAACATCAGTGTTATCAACACACTTCTCATCCTAAATGCAAAACATATAAATACCAGCTGCTAGGAAGAAAATTAACTCTATCCTAGCTGAAACCAGGACATTACCCCAAAGACATGTTTAGTGTCTTCCTCTTGTCCTTGTTTCAGGAGTTGAACAAATTATGTCCAGTTGTTTTATTTCCCTAAAATAACCATGCCAGTTTTGTGGCTCATTAATTTACAAGAAACCCATTAGTTTTAGGGAATGTTTATTCCCAATAACAGCTAGGGAACAATTTCTAATTTTTAACCTCCATGCATGGAATTTATGGCATTCAAAAATACTCTGATTGCTTCTGTACAAAATAGTAAAAGGTTAAAAAAAGTAATGTACCCGGAGCTGTTGGGCTGGTTTTTTTAACATCTCTGATCTAATGTTCAGTTCGGTCTCCTATCTGAGAGTTATCTGATGTTGGGATATAAATATTCAGATAAAGCAGGTAATGTGAAATCCATCAGTTAGGGCATTCAGTCAAGAACCTACTTTCATACTCATGAATTCAGATATGTTATGTGCATGTCTATGAAGATGGGAACTGAGTGTATCCCCAAGCGCTGTTGACAGGAGCAGAGTCAATAGAAAGTAATTGCTCCGACTGCCGGTCCACGGCCACAGCACGGTCCTCCAGCACTTCCTGTTTCTTCCCCACTAGATGGTGACAGAGGAAAAGCTCCAGCTTCCCTATTTGAAGGACAGCAGGTTAATCTCTTACGGGCTGGCAAAAAGCAATATATTCTCACTTATACATAGTCTCTTAGATGTAAGCGGACAATTAAAAGTACTTTCAAACAAGCTTCTTTCCTCTTTTGTATAAAGTGCAGTGCAATATAAGATTATAAAGAATGATGAACTTGCTCAAGAGTGGAGGTATTTGAGTCTGAATAATAAAATAATGTATAAATATATGTGGTGATAATACTAATGTGCAAAACTTATTAGGACACTTTGGAGGTAGATATATTTTAAAATTTTACATTCTAGATGACATCAGTCATAATCTTTTGCCTAACTAAAAAAGAATGGCTTAATTCAGCACATAGCAACCTATCAATCCATACAGCATGAACGATTGCGTGGAAGAGCCTTAGTTATATCAGAGATAGCAGTGTGTGTAACTGCTTGTCGTACGGGGACTTAGATACGTAAAGACAGCAGCAGAAACTGGAGCTGTGAATATATTTAGAAAGACAGGTATTTATAACAAAAATACATAGCATACACATTAGGCAACTGGATATTACAGAGCTGTGGGAAAGTAATGGTACATAAGGAAAGTAACAGGTAACAATTCAAAGCCTCACGCTTCTTCCTCACATGTGAAACTTCAGTTTCTTTTTAATAAACAGACAAAAATCCTCTTCACTTGTGCAGTTTTATAAGTGTGGGCTGTATATAAAAGATTTACTCTATAGCTCTTACTCCTCAGTAGTTTTCTTCCTCCTTCCTCTGATCCTCTACATGTTATCTAAGTGCTCATTCTCAAGTCCTGGTACTTCTGAAAGGGTGTTGATTATCTGAGATGCAGGCTACACCCATGAAAATATAACATGGTATATAGGAGCACTGAATAATAAAATTAGTTTGGAAAGCTTGGGTTTTGGGCCAGAAAGATAATCTTGCATCGAAGTAAATCATCTAAGTAGCGGAGAAATCTCTAAATACAGGATGAAATTGAGAACTTATGATAGTCAAAGGGCACTTTCACCATGGTTGTCTCCAAGACAAGGATATAATTAATAATATTTTTCTAAAAGAAATTGATCTGAGAAATTTTACAAGCCACGAACAAGAACATCTGAGATGTTACTCTGCAGTAGTTCAGTGTCTCTAAAATAGGAAGACAGGTTTTATTCCTACTTTGACTTGCTCTCCAAATCACAGAATCACAGACTGTCAGGGATTGGAAGGGACCTCGAAAGCTCATCCAGTCCAATCCCCCTGCCGGAGCAGGAACACCCAGATGAGATCACACAGGAAGGCGTCCAGGCGGGTCTTGAATGTCTCCAGAGAAGGAGACTCCACACCCTCCCTGGGCAGCCTGTTCCAGGGCTCTGTTACCCTCACAGTAAAGAAGTTCCTTCTCAAGTTTAAGCAGAACCTCCTGTGTTCCAGCTCACACCCATTGCCCCTTGTCCTATCATTGAACACCACTGAGAAGAGCCTGGCCCCATCCTCCTCACACTCACCCTTCAGATATTGATCAACATTAATGAGGTCCCCCCTCAGTTTCTCACTGAAAAAGAAATCTGAATCCTGTCAACCAAATGATGGAGACATTAATTTCCCTTCCTGTCTCATAAGACCTCATGAATAGCTAATATTTATGCTGTTACATCTGTGCTTATGTAATATTTATGTTTATAATACTATTTGTAACAAGTATATACCTAATTGTAAAATAGTTTAAGCCCAAACTGAATATTTTAATATTTAAACAATAGGTAACTCTGAATTCAACATGCTGTACAACTTCAAAAAATTAACAGTGGAGAGAAAACTAGAATTAAATATATGACAGTATTTATGCAGTTTGTGGTATTGTAATCACTTAAAATTAGGTTATCTGAAATAATTTTGTTTAGAAAGAACAGACTTTATAATATTTTAGTTTTCATTATCTTGCATACAGAAAAATTATAAAAATCTGAAAAGCTTCCACAGAAAAGTTTACACTTTCAGCATCATGCTATTTGAAAATTAGTGTATTTATCTTTCCAGAATTAGGTATACACACAGAATAGCTGCTATTTTAATTACTGTTTTCTATGAGTAACACTTTATCTGTGACTCTAAACCAGACTGTAAAAAGTTAGTTAGTTAAAATCATTAGTAAGTTAGAATTTTTAACGGAGAGGCTAAATTAATTGCTTAGAGTGGATAACTGCGGCGGATGAAGAAATGACCAACACCGAGATGTGTTCAGGCATCAGCACTCTATTGAAGCTTTGCACTGCTTATATATCCTTTTTTCCTCCCCACGCCCCAAGCACGCGGCACTCTCTCACTTTTGATTCGTTACCCCTTATCACACACGTGCCTGAACAACTGACATGATTGGATAAATCCACCTGCTCACGAGCCATTCTTTCACTTCTGACTGGTTACTGACTACAGCTCACAACCATCCTTATCTTGTCTCATACACAGTCTTGCTTGTTTTTTCCACTTTGTTTTCATTTTCACTCAAGGTCAGGAATTAATTGCTCAAGGCTGAGGCCACCTGCAGCTTCGGCTCTTGAAGCACCAACACATCCCAGCCAGACCCAATACAAAATTTCATGAATACAACTATGAATTAATTATTCTCTTACTGTGGCTATTCTGTTTTACATCTAACTGATTATTTCCATGAATGAACAAGTTCCCTATCATGTTTTCTGTTCAGTAGGCTCAGTGCATACCACTGCACACATAATAAATTTTTAAATGAATTCATGGAATCCGATAATCTGTTGATTATACAGTGATAAACACACACATTTTCTTTATTTCCATGTTGAACCAAATCACTTATTTACTAGTATTTACTACTTTTGGGTAACCTTGACATACTAAATTTTTACATTTAAAAAGAAATTAATTGCACTACAGATAGAGATGTCTGTAAAATAACTGTGTCATAGCCTCCCTGTGATACTGCTGAACTGGCCACTGAAGAAAGGACATCCCTTGTTTCAGACCCAGTCCCTGCTGTCTGTTGTACAGTGTTACTGTAAATCTTGGAATTTTCTCCCCAGCAACATCTTGGCTTGGGCAATTTCAAATATCTGGGAGCTACATAATAACAGATTTCTAGTTAGAAACATTCTAGTTAGAAACATTGACCTGGGTAACTACAGCCCGGTCAGCCTCACCTCCATCCCTGGGAAGGTGATGGAACGACTCATCCTTGGTGCCATCTCTAGGCATATCAAGGATAAGAGGATCATTAGGGGCAGTCAGCACGGCTTCACCAAGGGGAAGTCGTGCTTGACCAACCTTCTAGACTTTTATGAGAACACAACCAGGTGGCTGGATGATGGTAGAGCAGTGGATGTGGTCTGTCTTGATTTCAGCAAAGCATTTGACACGGTCTCCCACAGCATCCTCGCTGCCAAATTGAGGAAGTGTGGATTAGATGATCAGGAAGTGAGATGGACTGTGAACTGGCTGGTGGGAAGAAGCCAGAGAGTGGTGGTCAATGGGGCAGAGTCTCGTTGGAGACCTGTGTCTAGTGGAGTCCCTCAGGGGTCGGTACTGGGACCAGTACTATTCAATATATTCATCAATGACCTGGATGAGGGCACAGAGGGCACTGGCAGCAAGTTTGCTGGTGACACAAAGCTGGGAGGAGTGGCTGACACAGCAGAGGGCCGTGCTGTCATCAGAGAGACCTGGACAGGCTGGAGAGCTGGGCAGGGAAAAACTTGATGCAATAGAATAAGGGCGAGTGTCGGGTGTTGCACCTGGGCAGGAACAACCCCAGGTTCCAGTATAGGCTGGGAGATGATCTCCTAGAGACCAGTGTAGGGGAAAGGGATCTGGGAGTCCTGGGGGACAGCAGGATGACCATGAGCCAGCACTGTGCCCTTGTGGCCAGGAAGGCCACTGGCATCCTGGGGTGCATTAGAAGGGCTGTGGTCAGTAGGTCAAGAGAGGTTCTCCTCCCCCTCTACTCTGCCCTGGTGAGGCCACATCTGGAATATTGTGTCCAGTTCTGGGCCCCACAGTTCAAGAAGGACAGGGAGCTGCTTGAGAGAGTCCAGCACAGAGCCACCAAGATGATGAAGGGAGTGGAGCATCTCCCTTATGAGGAAAGGCTGAGGGAGCTGGGCCTCTTTAGCTTGGAGAAGAGGAGGCTGAGGGGGGACCTCATTAATGTTTATAAATACATGAAGGGTGAGTGTCAGGAGGATGGAGCCAGGCTCTTCACAGTGGTGTCCTGTGATAGGACAAGGGGTAATGGGTGTGAACTGGAACACAGGAGGTTCTGCTTAAATTTGAGAAGAAACTTCTTTACAGTGAGGGTGACAGAGCACTGGAACAGGCTGCCCAGGGAGGGTGTGGAGTCTCCTTCTCTGGAGACATTCAAGACCCACCTGGATGCCTTCCTGTGTGATCTCATCCAGGTGTTCCTGCTCTGGCAGGGGGATTGGACTGGATGAGCTTTTGAGGTCCCTTCCAATCCCTAATATTCTGTGTGATTCTGTGTGTGATAACTTTGTGAATGAGAGCCACATTCATGCTACAGTGATCTACTCATGTCTGTTTTTCAAGCCTTTATGTGCCTTCCAGTCTTTCAACATTAGCTTCCCCTCTGTCTTTTCATTGCTTCCTACCATGTGGAGTAATTGCTGGGGGTAACTAAAAATCAGAAAATGGCTGTCCACACACTAAGGGAAAGGTACAGTGTTGAAGAAGATCTCAGAGGAAAAATACAGCTGGCACGCGAAGAATCTTCTCCGAGGCTGCCTCCCTACTAGGCCTGCTGCTTATCAAGGAAAAACAAGAGATGGGAGACAGTGGAGGCTTGTTTTTCCAACTCCTTTCGATCGCAGCATGGCATGAGACTTGATGTGCTGTCTACAAGCGACCCTGCATCAACGCCCAGCACCCCTTAGACAAATACCCCCCCTTTGTGTGGACCTTGAATTACGACAAAACAAGATGGACAAAAACATAACTCCAGACCACTGACCCGTCTCCTTCCCCCTTACTGAGCATGTGCTCCAAGTTTTAGTAGCTTCTACCTTAAAAGGGGAACAGAAGTGTCTTTACCAATCACTGTAAAGGTATGACTAGAGTCACTCAAGCTCCACCTTACAGGTAAAAAATAGTATAAGAATAGCCCCAAGAAAGGAGGGAATTAGAGAAGACACCATCATGGTCAGGGAAGATGCCATCACTGACAAATCAGGAATGACTCCATCGCAGACCTCTGGGACCAGCCGATGGGCTGAGCCTCTTTTTCCTCCCATTGGGACGCCTTTGGGTAAGATTTATACTGCCCTGAGAACTTCTATGGAGACTTAGAAATCTCTATGGAATTGCTTTCTAACTTAATGCTTTTTAGTAACCTGTAACCTTAATGCTTGTATATACTTCTGCAGACAGTGGTTTATCACCGGCAATCCACACGAATCTGTATTAATCCTGTTGCTCTATTAAAGGTGCTTTCATTCACTTGCAGACTCACTGCACAATTTCTCACTGGGCTGCTGCCTGATAAAGCCATGAGAGTCCAGAGATCGTGACTGGACAGCGGGTGCAGGACACTATTGAGCAGATCCAGCATCGGTATATCCAGACTGGTAGTGCCACAGCAAACTACGTCTGTGTCCTGGTTTTGCTAGGACCAGCCACCCCAACTGACCCGTGCCCAACAGGATGTTGCTAAATGCTGCAGGTTTAGCCGTGTAGGTCCATAAATGGTGGGTACGGGAGTGCAGCACACTATCAAGTGAGTCCACTGTTGTCAGACCCGTAGTGCTAAATTGAGCATCACTCAGGATCTAAGCCCAGCCGCCCCCAGCTCCTCCAGTTATCTGAGGGTGAGTTGGAACGCAAGGGGGTTTATTTCCTGCTGAATTGCTTTGCCACCCTTTGCACGCAACATACCGCACTATCAACATCTCTTCCTTAACTCCTGGGATCTGTCTCTTTCATTTTTTCATCTCCACTAATTTCCAGTTTACTAGGCTGAAGTGTAGAATCTGTTTTCTAATCCTCATTCCTGATCATTAAAAAAATATAGCGAGTTTGTATGAAAGAGAATATACATGTTGTTGTTTATAACAGTTACTTGTTATAAACAGAATGCCAGCAATCTTTACTGAGTGAGGCAGGCTTTAAACTGAAGGACTCGGAAGGTGGGGTCCAAAATGGCAATGCTTGTGTCATCATATCCAACTGGGGAAGAAGCCAGACCAACCAGAGCAGCGACATATGTTCCTTAGACGATGGGAACCAGAAGGCCAACCATCTCAAGGGTGTGTGTGGCTATGGTGGATGCTCCTGCACCCCTCCAGGGAAACCTACATGCTTGAATAAACTGAAGTTGCCAGGGGAGGGGAACCTCAATCCACCCCACTCCTGCCAGTTTGGTGCCAGTGGCAGCAACAGCTGCCCAGAGCCTGGAGAAGGATCACAGGTCAGCAGGAGAGCAACAGAGGAGCGGCACAATGGAATTCCAGCCGCTTCAGTCAGTAGGCCAGCTTCATCAGGTGCCCAACTTAAATGCCTCCACACAAAGGCATGCAGCATGGGGAATAAACAAGAGAAGTTGGAGATGTGTGCACGCCTGCAGGGCTACGACCTGATTGGCATCACAGAGACATGGTGGGATGGCTCCCATGACTGGAGTGTTGGAATGGAAGGATACAGGCTCTTCAGGAAGGACAGGCAGGGGAGATGAGGAGGGGATGTTGCCCTCTATGTCAATGACTAGCTGAAGTACATTTTGCTCCACCTGAGGATGGATGAGGAGCTGAGTGAGAGTTTATGGGTCAGGATTAGAGGGAGGAGAGGGACAGGCAACCCAACCAGGAAGACCAAGTGGATGAGGCCTTCTATAGACAGATAGGAGCAGGCTCATGCTCACAATCCCTGGTCCTCATGGGGGACTTCAACCACCTTGATATCTGCTGGAAGGACAACACAGCAGGGCTTAAGCAATCCAGGTGGTTCCTGGAATTCATTGATGACAACTTCCTCCTCTAAGTGGTTGAGGAGTCAACAAGGAGGGGTGCCATGCTGGACCTTGTTCTCACCAACAAGGAGGGGCTAGTGGGGAATGTGAAGCTCTCAGGCAGCCTTGGCTGCAGCGACCATGAAATGGTGGAGTTCAGGATCCTTAGAGCAGTGAGGAAGGCACACAGCAAGCTCACCACCCTGGACTTCAGGAGAGCAGATTTTGACCTCTTCAGGGACCTGCTTGGTCAGGTACAGTGGGATGAATTCCTGGAGGGAAGAGGGGTGCAGGACAGCTGGCTTATACTCAAGGATCTCCTCCTCCAAGCCCAGGAACGATACATCCCAACAAAGAGGAAGGCAGGCAAAAACAGCAGGAGGCCTGCATGGATGGACAGGAAGATCCTGAACAAGCTTAGGATCAAGAAGGAAGCCTACAGAGGGTGGAAGGAAGGACGGGTTACCTGGGAGGAATACAGAGAAATTGCCCAAGTGGCCAGGGATCAGGTGAGGAAAGCCAAGGCCCTGGCAGAATTGAATTGGGCCAGAGATGTCAAAGGCAACAAAAAAAGCTTCTACAGGTATGTCGGGGAGAAAAGGAAAAGTAGGGAAAATGTGGGCCCTCTCCGGAAGGCAACAAGAGACCTGGTCACCCAGGATATGGAAAGGTTGAAGTATTTAGTGACTTCTTTGCCTCAGTCTTCACCAACAACTGCTCAAGCCACACCCCACCAAATCACAGAAGGCAGAGGCAGGGACTGGGAGAATGAAGAGCTGCCCACTGTAGGAGAAGATCAGGTGCGAGACCATCTGAGGAACCTGAAGGTGCACAAATCCATGAGATCTGATGAGGTGCATCCACGGGTCCCAAGAGAACTGGCAGATGAAGTTGCCAAACCACTATCCATCATATTTGAGAAGTCCTGGCAGTCTGGTGAAGTTCCCACAGACTGGAAAAAGGGGAACATCACCCCCATTTTTAAAAAGGGGAACAAGGAAGACCCGGGGAACTACAGGCCGGTCAGTCTCACCTCAGTGCCAGGCAAGATCATGGAGCAGAAAACTATGCTAAGGCACATGGGAAGTGAGGAGGTGACTGGTGACAGTCAGCATGGCTTCACCAAGGACAAATCATGCCTGACCAATCTGGTGGCCTTCTATGATGGGGTTACAACATTGGTGGATAAGGGAAGAGCAACTGATGTCATCTACCTGGACTTCTGCAAGGCATTTGACATTGTCCTGCATGACATCCTTGTCTCTAAGTTAGAGAGGCATGGATTAGATGGATGGACCACTCGGTGGATAAGGAATTGTCTGGATGGTCTGTACTGGGTTTGTGTGGCAAGGTTTTGGTAGCAGGGGGAGGGGAGCAGGTTCCTGTCAGGACCTGTAGCCCGTGGAGAGAGGAGCCCACGCCGGAGCAGGTTTGCTGGCAGGACTTGTGACCCCGTGGGGGACCCGCGCTGGAGCAGTCCCTTCCTGAAGGACTGCACACCATGGAATGGACCCATGCCAAAGCAGTTCGTGAGGAACTGTCAGTCATGGGAAGGACTCACGTTGGAGCAGTTGGTGGAGGACTGTCTCCCGTGAGAGGGACCCCACGCTGGTGCGGGGGAAGGAGACCTCCCCCTGAGGAGGCAGCAGCGGCAGAAACAACGTGTGATGAACTGACCCCAACCCCATTCCCTGTCCCCCTGTGCCGCTGGGGGGAGGAGGTGGAACATCGGGAAAGAGATGAAGCCCGGGAAGCAGGGAGGGGTGGGGGAGGTGTTTTAAGATTTGGTTTTACTTCTCATTCTCCTCTGATTTTGATTGGTAATAAAGTAAATTTGTTTTTCCCCCAAGTCGAGTCTGTTTTGCCCGTGCCAGTAACTGGTGAGTGATCTCTCTCCGTCCTTATCTCCACCCACCAGCTTTTCGTTATAATTTTCTCCCCCTCCCCATTTGAGGAGGGGGAGTGATATTTTTGTGTGTGTTGGATTCTGTTTCTAGTTAAGGTATATATTATAGTTGTGGTATAGTTTTGCTCTTTGTTTTTGATGCATTCACTTGAAGAATCATTCAGGGATGATAAGGAGCCTTACCTAAAATCCAGTACTGTCAGTAAGAATTTCCCATGCACTTAAAAAGAAATAGAGCTTTGTATATTTGATAAAGGTTTTTTGTGCCTACAGTAGAGCAGTCGAAGCAAATGACTAAGTACTTATATTTAACTTATTTTGTATTTTACTTTTCACTATTGTAGAGGATGCATCTTCAAGAAGTACAGGATGAAACATTTTCTAGAGAATTATGTAGCGACTCAGTTGTGTTGCATTTTCTGAAGTGACAAAAAGGACAATATTCTCATGTCATATTCTTTTAGTTTTAACTTATTGCAGTAAAAGCAACTGCTACCTGTCTTCTAGAGGTTTTATTACTAGCACCTATCCTGCTCCACTGGATTACAGATGTATGGGAAAACTGATTTCAGTCTTCACCCCAGCAACATTCACAGACTCTTCTGCCCAACAAGTATCTACTCCTTCAGGCAGCATCCATTATATTTTCTCTCCTCTGGTCCCTGTGATTGGGAAAAATTCTTGTGATAAAACAAATGAAGTCATTTGTTTCACAGTTCTTTTCCAAATCTTTTCCCATGATGCTTATAATGACTATACTATACTATTTTTTAGCAGCAATTATGTAATTTGTAATAACTATTTCTTGTTTAACTGCTACTTTGTTTTCCCTTTCCTTGCACCCACCTTATCTATTTAATTTCCTTGTACTTGAAGGTGATACTATAATCTTTTTGAAACAGGCAGCATCTTTATTTTTGCTTGTTATTTAGGACCATGATCAAGGCTGTTGGGTGGTAGATAACCCAGATAACAATAGTAAACAAGAAAATAGACACCTTGTTGGTTTCAATAGGACTTCAAATGATACTTTGCATGATTTGAATATCTGGTCTGAAAACTTACCTAATCATATTCCTTTTGGAGCATCTTCAATTTTTTTCCAGGGATAAAGTTATCAAGTTTGGGTGCATTAGCATTTAGTTAAATTTTATTCAAATTAATCTGTAAATCTTAAACTTGCATATGAAAAGAATGTGTTTCTCCAGAGAAAAGTGAGACATATTTAAAAGTAAACCTTGATAAACCTTATCAGATTTTTATTTCCCTTCATCATCTCCTGATTTTCTCAATGTCCATAATGCCTTTCCTTTAAGGTGATATTTCTTTAAAAAAGTGCTTTCTACAACTCTCTTCTATCATTAGGCCATGGTATTGTCCCAAATCTGGGTTCTTCACTCGGTGTGTATAGAACCAATCAACACACTGAGTCAAGATATTTGTCTTTATTGCTAGTCTGCAGAGTAGGGTGCCAAGCATTTAACAACAGCCAGCACACCTCTCAGAAACATACAGAGTCTTTTATACAAAACCATAACAAAGAAGAAATTACATGAAAATAGTTGATTGGTTACTTGTACAAAAGTTACTTTGAGCATGATCTCACTCATTATACTAAGGTGGTCCTAGATTATACTAGGGAGGTCCTATACTTACATATAAAATCTCCACCTCCAGAGGTGTGGTTTCTAGTATTATAATTACCTAAGGTTACTATAGGGTACACTCTTAACTTAGCTTTATTCCACAATTGTACACGTATTTCTAAATTGGCAACTATGAAACTGTGACGTAGAAATTTACAACTTTCTTACCTTGGAGCTTTCTAGACTGTCTTTGTTCAAGATTAGGTACATTCCAAGGCTTTATGGTGACCAAAGTTGGGGTGTTCTTCCCTCAGTTATACAAGCCTGTCTAATTGCTCAGTTTGGAAACTCTCTAACTTTTAACCCTTTCTTCTGACATCAGTATTGGTTCAATATTCACTTAGCATCATCAAATTAATTATAGGTGCACCTTCATTAGTGTGATAGTTTCACTGGGCTAGCCCTTGGCCAGCAGCCACCACAGCCATTCACCCACTTCCCCCCCACCCCCAGGGGATAGGGGAGAGGATTGGGGGCAAGGATAAGGAGGCTTGTAGGGTGAGATAAGAACAGTTTAATAATAGAGAGAAAACTTAAAATAATACTGATATTAAAATAGCAGTGATAATGATAAGAGTAACAAAACATGCAAATGAGTGACACCCAATGTTATAGCTCACCACCCCCCTCCTGACCGAGCCCGGCCGGTTCCCAGATACCGATCCCGGAGGAGCGACAATCCCGAACTGAAACCGCAATCCCGGGAGAGCGAGAGCCCGAGCCAAAGCCAGAGGGCAAATGACCCCCTTTCCGGTCAACCCCAGACAATATAGTAAACATGACGGGATGTGATCTGGAATATCTCATGGGCACATCCAAATGCCAGTTTGGGGTTTGCTATTCACTGCGCTTCTCCCTCCCAGTCCTAATGCAGCTGTGAACGGCCAAACACGGTGGCCTTGAGCTCCAGCAACACTGGTACTTTTATCAATGATGTTCTCATAACAAGTCTGAACTGAAACTAAACCACAGCTCTTCTAACTACTGAGAAGAAAATTAACTCTATCCTAGAAAAACCAGGGCAACTAGATTTTTAGTTTTGAAGCAAATATCTCACTTATCTTTGGTCTGCATTGCAAAACGGTCTCAGAGAATGCTGAACCAGGATGTGAATGCCAGTGCACCTAATTCAATGTAACCACTAATGGTCATTCAGTCCACAGGACTGAGGCCTGCAACACAGACAGAAAGGACATAGGTCCTCAGCATCAATGATTTCACTGCACAATTAGACTCCTATCGTCCTGTGCTACTTGCTAACACAGATAGCACTTGTTTCATTCTTTGAAGTGTTGGGCTTCTCATGTAATCATCTTGTGATAAAAGTACAAGAGAGTGAAAACATGTCTTTTTCAGTCCCACTAATTTATAAAAAATATGCAAATTTTTGCCTGCAGTGATGGGCAATTCACTTGATACCTCCATATTTCATAAGAGGTCTAAATATGTGCTCTTTGTATATAACCATTCCAGTTAAGTACAGTTTATCATTGTTTAATCCCTGTTGTTTTTTCTGGTTGCTATATTATGAAGATTTTTGCTAATAAGTAGTTCAGAAATTAAGATTCTGATCTCTCATATCCATACTCTCACTCATCTGTGATCACATATTAATTATATTTTTTTAAAAAATCAAGTCCCCCAAAAAGTTATGTTATTCAGCATTGTGTCCATTTGGACTACGACTTAAATCTGTGGATTCATATTGCTTCCACTTCTGCTGCAGTCCTTATTCATTCCATGACTATTTCCTATTGTCAACCTTGCAGTTCTCCCTTTAAAACAATCCTTTAAAAAAGCCCTTCCTAAATTTTGGGAAACAAACTACTTAGCTACTTGGGGAGACTGACCATATTAGTTTATTTAATCCTCTTGTATTTTGTAAAGCACTAATTTTTTTTAAATCTATATAACAATCCTCTCCCCTGGTCCAATTTTTGTACCCATCTCTTATTTTTATTCCCTCTGCTTCTCTGATCTTATCCTCTTCTCAGCAATTCTTGCTCCTGTGAGAGAGGAGATGTCACTAGTTGCGGGAACTCAGTGCTGGACTCTGCACACTATCAATATGATCAAGCAAGAAGCCATTTATTTGCTCTAATGCAGTTATATTTACACCCCAAACTAATGAAACCACTGTATTGGGTTTGCGTGGCAAGGTTTTTGGTAGCAGTGGGGGAGGGGACATGGGGTGGCTTCTGTGAGAGAAGCTGCCAGAGGCTTCCCCCATGTCCGACCCAACACAGCCAATGCCAGCCGGCTACAAGAATGGACCCGCCGCTGGCCAAGGCCGAGCCAATCAGTAACGCCTCTGTGATAACATAATTAAGAAAAAAAAAAGGAAGGGAGAAAAAAAACAAGCTGCACACTTTGCAGCTGGAGAGAGGAGTGAGAAGATGTAAGAGAAAACAACTTCGCAGACACCAAGGTCAGTGAAGAAGGAGGGGGAGGATGGGCTCTGGCGCCGGAGCAGAGATTCCCCCCCCAACATGTGGTGAAGACCATGGTGAAGCAGGCTGTCCCCCTGCAGCCCATGGAGGTCCATGGTGGTGCAGATGACCACCTGTAGCCCGTGGAGGACCCCACGCCGGAGCAGGTGGATGCCGAAGGAGGCTGTGACCCCGCGGGAAGCCCGCGCTGGAGCAGGTTCCTGTCAGGACCTGTAGCCCGTGGAGAGAGGAGCCCACGCCGGAGCAGGTTTGCTGGCAGGACTTGTGACCCCGTGGGGGACCCGCGCTGGAGCAGTCCCTTCCTGAAGGACTGCACCCCATGGAATGGACCCAGACTGGAGCAGCTCATGAAGAGCTGTCAGTCATGGGAAGGATGCTCTAAGTTTTGGTAACTTCTACCCTAAAAAGGAAATGGAAGTGTTTTCACCAGTCACGGTAAAGGTATGACTAGAGTCACTCAAGCTCCACCTTGAAGGCAAAAAATAATATAAAAATGGCCCAAAGAAAGGAGGAAATTAGGGAAGATACCATCACAGACCTCTGGGACCAGCCCGACACGCTGAGCCTCTCTTCCCCCCCATAGGGACACCTTTGAGTAAGACTTGTACTGCCCTGAGATCTTTTTTGGAATCTTTGAGATCTCTATAGAAGTGCTTTTTTAACTTAGCACTTTTAGTAATCTGTAACCTTAATACTTGTAATATTCTTCTGCAGACAGTAGATTATCACCGGCAATCCTCAGGAATCTGTATTATTCCTGTTGCTCTATTAAAGTGCCTTATTCACTTATTGACTTGCTGCACAATTTCTCACTGGGCTACTACCTGATAGGCTGTGAGAGTCCAGAGATCGTGACTGGACAGCGGGTGCAGGGCACCTGGACTTGTAGTGCCACATCGAACTGTGTCTGTCTGTAACCAGCCACACCAACCCCGTGCACAACAGGATGTTGCTAAATGCTGCAGGTTTAGCCGTGTAGGTCCATAAATGGTGGGTACGGGAGTGCAGCACACTATCAAGTGAGTCCACTGTTGTCAGACCCGTAGTGCTAAATTGAGCATCACTCAGGATCTAAGCCCAGCCGCCCCCAGCTCCTCCAGTTATCTGAGGGTGAGTTGGAACACAAGGGGGTTTATTTCCTGCTAAATTGCTTTGCCACCCCTTTCATGCAACAGTAGACTAGCCCGAGATTAAATGGAGTATGCTAGAACAGGAAAAAACAGGATCACATGGAAAGCAAGAATGGTAAGGCTGTGGGTTTTTTAGGTTGTTATTTCTCAATTTTTTTAAGGCAGCATAAACTAGCACTGACATGAAATTGGAGCAATAAAAGAGGGTAGGAATAAAGCTCTATAGTCATAAAAGGGAGACCAGGCAGATCAGGATGTCAGGTGGCAAGGAGGAATAACAAAAAATCTAGTAAATCAGATGACGTGGAGATAAATAACAGTGAAGTGATCTGAGAAGGGTAAGAAAGGTAGAAAATGGGGCCTCTCCTGGGTTGCAGTTCACCAAAGACCCTTGCTGACAGCTTGCCCTTGTCCTATGGTGTAGCCAGTGCCGAGAGTCTACACGTATACTCATAGAGTTAGAGTGGTGCTCTGTCTTTATTTGATACAGGTGCCTTTTATATACTTTGCTATGCAACATAATGTAACATACGATGCGTGTTAGTAACTAATTGGTTAAAACTCTATTCCCACCACACAGTTAATGAGGTTCATGCATATTACAAAAGTCTAGCTCCTTATTGGTTAGTGATTAAAAGTTATCCACACATTAGTTTCCCGCAGCATGTTTATCTTATGGCTGCAGCTGCAAGGACTCTACTTGTTTCTTACAGATAAAGGCCTTCTATTCTCGTTAGCCGTTAATTACAATGTTTCACAGAGGCCCTGTTCTTTCTCATGTTTTAACTAACTGAATGTTATCCTGACCCCTGTCTTGTAGCCAAGTTTCAATAGTGTTCTCCACACTTCCCCCGTTTTCTTTTTGTACAAAGAGATCAGCCTGTGTTCTATGAGCTGTCTTAATAACTAAATTTTGCAAGCAGCTGATCAGACAGGGCAACAAAACTAGTACCAATAAAATTATGCCCCCAATGCCAATTAAGTACATCACTATGGTTTTCAGCCACGGCCCCAATCCAAATAACGAAAGCCAGGCATCAAGAGGGTTGGTGACTACCTTAATGTTACCAGTGTGGTCCTTCAGCCACTGTAGTTGTTTGTGAATAGATACTGAGTGAGAAGAGAGGTTAAAACAACACATGCCTTCAAAGTCATCACAACCGTGGCCCTGGGCCAACAACAAAAAATCAATTGCTGCTCGATTTTGTAAAATTTGGTGCCTCAGGCCATCCATGTCCTGAGCTAATTCAGTCAAGATTTGTGTGGTGGCATTAGACTGTTTGACCATCCAACATGCCAATTTACCAATTGTCGTGAGGGCATGGGCTGTGCCCACTCCCAGGACTAGTGAGGCAAAAAATCGAGCTGCTGGTCCCCACAGCTCTGCCTGGTCATTACAGTCAGGGGAGAGGTCAGTAACAGAACGCTTTGGTTGAGCTGCTTTGTTAAAAAGGAACCGTGAGACCATAGAAGCATTTGGTGCAAAAAAGGCTAATCGGCCCAGGTAACAGGGGCCGCCATAGGCATGTCTTGGGACACCGTGCCAAGCTCGCTCTCCACATATCAAATACACATTGTCAGGTAATGCCTTGGCACTGTCGTTTGTCCAAATTCTGATCTGACCAGATCCCCATCCATATCTTGTACTGGCATCCTTGGTATCGTTACCACACATGTATTGACCGTTCCAAAAAGGATAGCGTTTAGGGGTGAGCCAAACAGGAGTGTCGTCTACATGATAGCTGTAAAATCCCAACAACACACATCCAGACTCATTCAGAGAGCTATTTAGCCGTCTACTACCCAATAGGTTAATTTCTTGGGGGTCCCCTGGTAACGACACATTGAGACCAGCCAACAGCATTGCTGTACAGGCACTGGTATTCCTGGCTGTGTTACAATTTGCTGTGGTCATATTCTTAAAATCGGTTTCATTGTACCCAGGAATGCCAATTAAACATGTTTGAAAAGGGTCGGTCACAGAGGCTAGTGCTAGACAAAACGAGGTCGTCTGGGTTTTCTTTGCCCAAGTGACCCATAAATTCGTTCGGGGATCAATAGTGTGCAGGCCATAAGTGATACTACAAAGGGCAGACAAAATTATCACTTCAGTCATCCACATTTTTTGTTTTAGCTGATTGAGTGACCAGGCAGTTACGAGGGCAAGAAAAGCGCCATTGCACATCATTCTAATTGCTCGGCTCACACAGAGGCTAGTGCTTTGATGGCGCCAGACCTGTCTTAGACACCCTCCACAAGATATTTTGACCCAGCCACGATGGTGTATAGAGGTACAATGCAAACAAATATAATCTATATCTTGTCTAAGAAACAGCAAAAGCTCACTTATAATACATGCAACAAGTTCATCAAAATCAGTCCTTGATGTCCAGAGGATCACTTCTTCTCCGAGCAGTGTTGATCTCAGCAAGCGGAGGGGATAAAAGCTGCCATCGTCTATACTGTCGACGATAGGTAATTTCATCGGTCATTAACAGCTCGGGTCCATCTGCTCGGGATCCACTGAGGCCCGGTTTCTGTGGAAACACAAGAATAACCTCGACTGGTGAATAGCAATGGGGACGGCCCTTCCCATTGCCCGGTGCTGGGGTTTTTATAATACACTTGCACTCCTGAGATGTCCACTGTAGCCTGCTTGCTATAATGGATAAGTGCAGGAGGCATTTCCCTATCTGTTAGGGTGAGAAAGTTCTATAGCTTGGCCTGTAGGACTATGTGGTATACCTGTACTGTGTGTAATACCCCATTTAGTCAGAAACTGTTTCAATTTATGACTCACATAAGCAGGACTGTTGTCAGTTTTGATGTGTTGTGGTATCCCCATAACAGCAAAACAAGCATATAAATGACGAATTACATGCTGAGCTTTTTCTCCCGTCTGTAGTGTTGCCCAGACCAAGTGCGAGAAGGTGTCTACAGTCACATGCACATATTTCAACCTCCCAAAAGCTGATATATGTGTCACGTCCATCTGCCATAACTCACATGCCACTAACCCTCGGGGATTGACTCCTAGACCCAAGCTCCCACTATGTCGACTGCATTGATCACAAGCTTTAACTATTCCTTGAGCATCGGTTGAGGATAGGGAGAACTGTTTTTTCAACATTTTTGCTCCTTGGTGGAACATAGAGTGGCTGATATGAGCTGCTTGGAACATATCTATGTTCTGGTTATTAGCCATAGCTACTAATTGATCTGCTCTATCACTACCTTCACCAAGACCAACCGTCATTTGATGGCTCCTAATGTGGATGATGCAACAGGGCTGTGTGCGTTGTCCGATTACCTGTTGCAACTGATAAAACAACCTGGTCAGTATCTCCCGTTTGGATCCTTTGACAATCGCATCCTCTATTCGCTGGACCACACCTACAACACACAGGGAATCAGACACAATATTTAATGGCTCATGAATCCATCGAGTCAATGCCCAGAGAACTGCCTTTAACTCAAGGGTCTGCAGTGAATCATCCTGCGTGCCCCGAATCATACGATGCTGCCATTGATTTTCAGACTTCCACACACAAACAGCCTTCTTTGATCTTCTACCAGCGTCAGTGAATGCCGTACAAGCATCCACTAAAGGTGTTGTCAAAATGCTATGTCTTGGCTGCCATTGCAATTGATTCAGGACACGCAAGACAGAACCACAAGGTGTTTTTGCCTTTAAACTTCCCTGAAAACCCTCCAAGGCACATTGCAAAGGCGTTGAATTTGCTAAGAGCCATTCCATATCCTCCTGACGTAGAGGCACCCAAATCTCAGAGGGCTCAGAGCCACTGACATCTACACAACGTTTTCTGCCCTTTACCATAAGTTGTGCTATCAATTCTGTTCGTTGAAAAATACTTCGCGGTGGGGTTTGTGGTGGGAATAGCCACTTCCCCCCTTTTCTTTTAAAGGAGGAACCTGTAAAAGTAAGGCAAATGAGTCAGAGGGGAGGGAGCTGCAAAACAAAATTAGAGGAGCATCTGGTAAACACCGATCAGCAGAGGCAAGGGTAAGTTTATCCATTACGGACTGCAAGTGGCATTGATGCTGAAGAGTCCAAGGTACCTCAGCACCCGGGTCAGTGCCCCACAGTAGAGCTGTAAATGGGGCTAGGTCTGCATTGGTAAGACCGGTAAGGGGTCGTAGCCATTGCAGATCTCCGGCAAGTTTTTGAACATCGCCTAGAGTGGTAATCTTAGATACAATTAATGGCTTTTGTGGTTTTACAGTTTTTTGACAAATGAGCCAACCAAGATATTTCCAGGGAGGCACAGACTGGATCTTCTCTGGTGCGACTACAAGAGAACAGCGTTGCAACATGTTAGTTACATCCTGTAAAAGAGACGACAGCAATGGGGATTGAGAACAGAACAGAATATCATCCATAATAGATTAACAAATGAGGGTATTTTGACCGAACTGGTTGTAAGGCCCAATCCACATACAATTGACACACGGTAGGACTGTTACACATACCTTGTGGAAGTGCCACCCATTCGAACCGTTGATCAGGTCTGGCCTTATTGGTACTTTTAAGTGGGAATGCAAACCGGCATGTATCCTGGGGTTGTAAAGGTATTGTGAAAAAACAATCTTTCAAATCAATTACCACAATATGCCAATCTCTAGGTAACATAGTAGGTAAAGGGATACCTGGCTGCAAAGCACCCATAGGCCACATCTGATCATTCACTTTCCTGAAATCATGCAATAAACGCCATTTCCCAGACTTTTTAGGTATAACAAAAATAGGAGTATTCCAAGGACTAGTGGAGGGCTTGACGTGGCCTAATTGTAACTGCTCTTCTACTAACTGCATTGCAATTTGCTGTCGCTCCTTAGTCATAGGCCATTGTTCAACCCAAACCGGTTCATCAGTTTTCCATGCAATAGCTGGAATGGGCGCGACTCTGCAATGGCCACTATGGAAAAAGCGGTGAAGTATCAGAATTAGGATCTCCTTGTGGTGGGATAACTACTACTGCTCCCAACTGTGATAAAACATCTCGCCCAATTAGTCCTTGCAAATCTCCTGGCAAATGCATTACAAATGGTTTAACAGATACAGATTGACCCTCAGGAAAGTACAGTTGTATTGGATCTTTACTTTGTAAAGGTACCTGACCACCACCCACCCCCTGTACAGAATCTAATGCTTTGGTCAGTGGCCAATGTCGAGGCCAGTTATGCTTTGAGAAGATAGTTACATCAGCCCCAGTGTCACACATGGCTAACAGCGTACAGGTGCCCAAAGCACACTGTAATTTCACGGACAGCTGTGGGCGTTGCTCCATTTTTTGCACAAGATTAACCAGTTGCTGTCCTGTAGAGCCAAACCCTGCATCCCCTCTCCCAGGGGTCAAGGCATGAGGTGTGGCTGAATGTCTCTCATATAACAGTAATTGAGCGATGCGTGTTCCTGCAGTGATTGACAATGGGGGTTGTAAAGTAAAAGCAATGACTTGAATTTGTCCTGTAAAGTCAGCATCAATAACGCCTGGCAATATTACTAGTCCCGCAAGTCCGGCAGAAGAACGTCCAATAAGCAGGGCTCCAGTGGCAGAATTAACATTACAAGGTGGGCCATATGTGGTGGTAGGAATTCTATGGGGAGCCGTTGTCAATAGGGTGATATCTATTGCTGCTGCCAAATCGATGCCCAGGCTCCCTCTTGTGGCTGGAGAGGGCAAGGCTGCTGTGCCACGCCGATTTGTGTCTTGGCGCGGGGCGGCTTCGCGCTCGGACAGCGGTTTTTTGCCCCTTTGCAAACGGCTGTAGCATGGTTATCTCGCTGGCAATTATCACACCAGACAGCAACTGTGCATGTTCGCCAAAAATGTCCTTGCCTGCCACAACGGAAGCAGGTTACTGAGCTGGATAAGGGACTCGTAGAAGAAGGACCAAAAGAATGAGATCTTTGACTGAGTTTTTTTACTGCCACAGCGACTAGATTGGTTGTCGGTTGTATAGCAGCTGCAATAGCTCCTGCAATATTGTTTGCTTGCTGACCTTGTTCTGCTCGTAAAGCAAGCTCCAGCATATCAGAAACACTTGCGCCTTGCGGGAGAGTTGCCAAAATAGATTGAGTCTTGGAATTTGAGTTCTCAAAAGCTAGCAGCCGCAACATACTCTATTTTCAGTGGCAATTTTTGAATTACCCAAAATAGCAGAATGCAAACGATGAATAAAATGAGAATAAGTCTCTGTCAGTCCTTGTTTCACACTAGTGAAGGAAGGGGTTCCCGCAGTATCTGGCACAGCCTCATAAGCTTGAATAGTTGTTTGTGACACAAGCTGCAATAACGGGTAAGGGTATCGGAGCTGCTCTGCTATGTTGGAAAATATACCCGCTCCGGTGATCATATCAGCACGTATGCCTGCTAAAGGGTCTCCATCTACCCGTGGCTTCATAGCTTCTAACTGCGCCGAACGTTCCCACTCCTTATGCCATATCAGAAATTGTGAAGGAGACAATAGAATCCGAGCCAAATTGACACAGTCCATAGGAGCATTTAAATCTGATGTATACAGCCAATATATCAAGGCTCACCCAGTTTCTGATTTATGACCATTGTCTTTTAAAGTATTTTTTGCTTGCTGTAAAATTTTCCATTCATGGGCTTCATAGTGAGCCCCTCCACCATTTTCATCCCGCAATATCGGACAAGCTAATAAAGACGGCGTCCATCCCCCCTCCAAAATTGCATCCTTGATAACTCCTGACCACCTCTTTGGACGAGCTACCCCCGCTGGCCATGGAGAGGAGGCTTTTCCCTCTATCACTTCCAATAAAGACGGGGTCTGTGACACATTGGAATGATTAGGGGTGGGTGGGTTACTGACATTTGAAGTGGTCTGTAAGACCTTTTCCCACTGATCTATTACCTTTCGATTTTATTGGTCTAATTGACCCATAATTCATTTAAGGTCTTCAGTTAATTGAACAAAAGAAAAATTATTCGGGCTTATATCATGCGTCTCAGGCGGTAATGGAATATTAGAAGGATCGACATTTGAGGGTTCAACCGCACCCGGAGCACAGTCAGAAGGGCAACAAGCCGGACCACCCACTTCAGCAGACTGAGACACCTCCTCGGCAGCCGGAGCCGATGGTAAAGTAAGTGGCTCTGGGAGAGGTGGATGCAACACAGCTGTAGACGGTGTTGATGGCAAAAGGTCTGCTACGGTCTGACAAGGACGGGCTGTCACCCCTTTCAGTGGCCATTGAGGACCAGACTGTACAGCTGGGCATGATAAAAATGGGTCGGCGGAGCAGGGGTCAGAGCAAGAGTCAGGCTGATTCGTAACTGGGGATAAAGCTTTCATAGCCACGGCCGCTATTCGGGATTCCGCTTTCATATCTTGAAGGACGTTAATAATCACCTTCCAGGGTGCCCTGAGCTCTTTAATACTTTTATCCTTATCTGAAATTGTTAAGTCCCACATGCGATCACCCAGCAACCGCGATTCCTCCCATTGAAATAAGAGAGGGGGTACTTTAAAGAATCCTTGCTCTTTAGCCCAGGATACCAGCTTATGTAAAAGCTTTTCAGAGACTGCTTCCCCTCTCTTAGAGAGGATAGCGATGAGTAGCCTTTCAGCAGCAGTAAATTCTGCCTCCATTATGTATGCCGGCCGGCAAAATATTCGCACTAGCCCAACCACAGCCCAGCCTCACCTGAAACGATAAGGACGAGGGGCTCCGCCGTTCAACGTCTCGTCTATACGGCAAGGGAGGGTGAAGGACTCCGCTCAACGTGTCGCTCAGCGTTTCGTCTCTTGCGGCAATGTAGGGTAAGGAATTCCATCGATCAACATCTCGTCTATACAGTGAATCAGGGTAAGGAACTCCGCTCAACGTTTCGCCAGCGTTTTGTCTCTTGCGGAGGATCAGGGTAATCAGTGGCGTTCGGGCGCCACCTGTAGCCAGTGTCGAGAGTCTACACGTATACTCATAGAGTTAGAGTGGTGCTCTGTCTTTATTTGATACAGGTGCCTTTTATATACTTTGCTATGCAACATAATGTAACATACGATGCGTGTTAGTAACTAATTGGTTAAAACTCTATTCCCACCACACAGTTAATGAGGTTCATGCATATTACAAAAGTCTAGCTCCTTATTGGTTAGTGATTAAAAGTTATCCACACCTTAGTTTCCCGCAGCATGTTTATCTTATGGCTGCAGCTGCAAGGACTCTACTTGTTTCTTACAGATAAAGGCCTTCTATTCTCGTTAGCCGTTAATTACAATGTTTCACAGAGGCCCTGTTCTTTCTCATGTTTTAACTAACTGAATGTTATCCTGACCCCTGTCTTGTAGCCAAGTTTCAATAGTGTTCTCCACACTATGGCCCTCTCCAAACTTTTGTATTTCCATTACTGGCCTTGAACAGGAATAAAAACTCTCACAGCTGAAGGGGAAATCCTACCAGTTCAGTTTAGCAAAATTTTTTGGGTTAAGTTTTCAAAAGACTGATGATGGGAATAGCATAACAAGAAGCAATTGATTACATCTCAGCTTATACAGTTTTTTAAAAAGTCAGGACAGACTGTAAAACTAGCTTTGTGGGAAGAGCTTGTGCTGACTCTCTTCCCTGCCTCTGAAGATCCCCTGGAGCCCAAGTACTTTCCTCCTCAGCTGCCAAGGTGTATATCCTACTGTGTGGGTTCTGGAGCCAACTGATAACTCAGTGGCTGGGGCATCCTTTGGCTAGACCCGAGGAGAAGTTGCAGGTACTGCATCTCATTTTATATTTTATCATCCAAACTCGTCTCTGCCAAAAGATACTAATTGTTCTAGGAAATGAAAAATTGAATATGCATAATTAAGATCAGGTTTTGGATATGGTGCTTTGTTTAGCTGCAAATAAATTCAAATCAATTTGTCAACATGTGAAATAATACAAATGTTGCCATATTTGTGTCCCACACATAACATACACTACTTATCTATCCATAATAGCACTGCTAAAAGTAAGCAGCATATTTTGAAGCAAATGCAGAAGAAAGAGTAATTTCTCATAAGTGGGTAAAGCTGTACTCAAACATATGTGCTGCATGGATAAAATATTTTTTGGACTTGCAAATTATCTGTATACTCTAAATATAAAAATTACTGTACTTCTTATTATTTACTTCGAGTATATATAAAATAGCATCAAAGGGCAGAACATTACCAAACTAATTCAACCACACCTCAGGCTTCCTGTAGACTCACTGAGATGATCTCCATTAATTTATTTGCCTTTGTTACCCTTGGTGATTACTTCACACACATGGCCGCTAGGTAGGAACAAGATGGCAAGAAGCCAAGAAATATAAATAAGAGCTAGAAAGCAGCTGCAGTTTGGAATAGGTAGAGGACGTTGTCCATCTGTAGTAAGATGGAGTCACCCAAATGTGGACAGTGGTCAAACAGGAGTGAGGGTAAAGACACTGGAAGGTCGGGGAAAGTTAGGAAAAGAGAAGTTTGGGGAGGTCCTTGCTTAAGTTTTGCCATGAACCTACAGGCAAGGACACTTTGGCTGTGCTTGATAGTGTTTCATTTACCTAAAGTGGGATAGGTAATTTTTGTCATGTTTCTGTTTGCACCTCCAAAAGGTTTGTGAAGGTGAATGTGTTCCTTCTGAATGTACTAGGCTCTGTTGGGTCATGCAACTACAGCTATTGTTCAAAGCAACTAACCAAAGATCCTCTTACCAAGTCCCATGACTGTAGT
This sequence comes from Caprimulgus europaeus, assembly GCA_907165065.1. Next base: position 1,274,899 of record OU015537.1, read on the forward strand.
AGGACCTGACACATTGTCAAAATACCTCTCACAATTTGGGATTGTAAACACCTAGTTTCTTTAGACTGATGATTCATAACTCATTCTTGTTTACATATCTCTAAGAAAATTTGACAAAGGAGGAAAAAGGAAAAATATTTACCTTCTCCCCTAATTAGAGGGTTTAGGACTTAGCACTAACTAGCGATTTCTTAAATTATGTAGTAAGGTATTAGCAGAGGGGATGATGCAGAGGAAACATGAAACAACCAGCTCTAGAGATGTAGGGTAGCAGGAAAAAAGTTCATCTTCTAAACCCCAGTATTCTCTCATTTATCAATGCTTCTACTCATGCATACCAGGAAAAGTTACTTTTAGGCCTAGATGGGTGTAAAGTCTTTGCAAGATGTAAAGACAGTCAGTCCAGTGATTTATGATGAACAAGCTGGAATGAAATGTTATTCTTATTCTCACTGACCTATCAAGGATGTTTTTTGAGTATGGACAGAAACTTCTGTCATTCACTAAAGGTGTCCCCACTGGGTAGCAGTCATGGAGTATGCCTGAGCTAGGACTGAATGTGATTTATAGAAAAGGTGCTGGTTATATCTATGCCCTGTTGTTACTAATAGAAAGAGAACAATTGCATATAAATTTTAAAGTAATAGGGGAAAGTTTCACGCTTTATGGAAAAAATAGTTCTTTACATGTAAAATTGCATAACATACTCCAGTAATATAAAAATTGCTATTTGTTCTGTGTGGAGAGCTAAATCAAGAACTGTAAATAAAGACAACACATTTTCTTCAAACATAGCTATAGGCACTTTATTTACAGTATCACATTCTGGAATAGATCAGAGACCATGTTTTCTATGAAACATTTTACAAATTCTTACCATATTCTTGATATAAATAGTTGATATCTGTCCAATCTCATATTCTTTACAAGTTCAAATTAATAGCAAACATCAAGTAATGTTTATATGTCTTGAAGATGAATGTAGAAATCAAAACTAAAACACATTAAAGTGGCAAAACTAAGTAGCTGCTCTAAAATATTGCATATAATAATATGTTCTATCAGAGTCAGCTCATGGGCTTTGTCGAGGGAATGTTGTCTTTTGGGTCTCACAGAAAAGTTGCTGTCAAGAACTATGACAGTCTCTGCTCAACTTTCATTTTTGATAAAAAACAGGACACAGTCACTCAGACACAAGACAAAGGATTTTAATTCTTCAGTATGTGGTGGTCGACTGGCAGCTGAGTAGCAGGTATTAAGATAGCTAGATTCAGACATATACTAGGCACTTATCATTTTTCTGATTAGTTAAAGAGTTTTCAGATGCAGAATCTCAGATGGTATAAATTATAAAATCCATTGAAGTCGACTGAAACTATGATAATTTACACCAGATAAGAATCTGAGCTATCATGGGAAATACAGCCTCACTACAGGAATCTTAACTGAGAAATGCTTCCTAGGGTATTTCAATGTAAAGACAAAAAGCAAAACTGGGAAAAGGAGGATGGAGAAGGTTTTGCCTCCTTTCCCTTGGTGGCTTGAGGGGTGTTGCTAACACACCAGTGTGTTGGTTCCTGCTGAGCAGTGCTCCACAGCACCAAGGCTGGCTCTCCAGCATTTCCCCCAGTAGGCTGGGGGTGGGGAAGGTCTTGGGAGGGGACACAGCCAGGACAGCTGACCCCAAGGGACCAAAGGGATATTCCAGACCATATGACGTCTGCTCAGCAATAAAGCAAGGGGAACGGAGGGGGAAGGGGGGGCATTCGTTACTTCCGTGTGTCCTCCGGGAACCGCAACGCGTATGAAGCCCTGCTTCCCGGGAAGTGGCCAGACATCGCCTGCTGATGGGAAGTGGAGAATAAACATTTTGTTCTTCTGCTTCTGCGCGCGCAGCTTTGCTTTGCTTCTGTTAAACTGCCTCTGTCTCACCCACGAGTTTGGGGTTTTTTGTGTTCCATCTTATTTTCTCCCCTCCCCATCCTGCTGAGGAGAGGGGTGATAGAGTGGGCTTTGCTGGGCATCTGGCATCCAGCCAGGGTCAAGCCACCACACTATTCTACTTTAGGATTGATTTAAACTTCTCTCACTTACTTTTTAAGAGTACAGTACACAAAAAATTCACAGCGCATGCTCTAATACAGGGGGAAATAAGTCTGTTCAGTCTCTAATGGAGTCGATGGTTGCGATCTCCCACTGACACATTTTACTTTCCTCCAGTTTCTGCAGATTCTTGCCTTTGCTTCATCCTTCTTGGGCAGTTATCCAGCTTTCTAGGGCAGGATGTTCTCCTTTTATCGGTCTTTTAGCTCCTTTTCAAGGGCATAGGCATTAGTAAGGCCTGCATGGTTTATACAAAGTAACTGGACTTGCATAGGCTAAAGACAATGGGCCCCTTGGTACTTAAGACTAAACTACAGATGTCTTGTTAAAACTAAAAACAGGAGTTTACTTATTTTCTAACACTACAGACAGGAACTAACTCTGTTCTGCAGAGTTTATTTTCTGTATGTACTAGTGTGAGCTGACACAGGGAGGATACAGGAACAACCACAAAAAACAGGCAAATTTATTCTTGTTACCTTGTGAACCAGGGCATCTCCAGGGCAGAGGCACGTAAGCGGGAACGCAGGCACCGCGGAGCTCGGTCCTTGCTAGAGAGAGAGACTGAGATTCCGAACCTGCTGCTTCCGCCTGTATATAGCAGGGATTTTTCGCAGGCAGTAGTTTCCACTGTGCTTTGATCTTCCTCACAGCAGGGCAGGAATCCCAGGCATGTTCAGGGTGCCCTGAGTCTATCCCAGGCCTGTGTTGTCTAAAGGCAGATGTTCTACTTGTCAGGCACATAAGACTAAACAGTGATTAGCAGTGTGATGTAGGTGTTTTTGGACACCCCAGCTGCAAGTCGCTTGGGCATATTTACAGTCCTCCTCGCCAATCTTCCATTACAGTCCCACAATACTACAAGGTATTTTTTCTTTGGGATCATGAGAACTACCTTCTGGATAGGAAATGAGTATAAACTGATGCTTGTGCTTCTGGGTATAGACTGCACAAAAGAGTTACTCTTGAGGTGCCAGTTTCATAAATTCACAGATACCTTGCTGGGTTATTAACTGGCATCTTCATCATTTTAGGCATATATTTTACAAGTGGTCTACTGGATTTATATATTTACCTCAAAAATTTAGTTGGAGTTATTTGGGATCCTGAATGCTACAGGCAAGAGATGAGGATGTAGTACTTTCTTTTTCTGTTAATATGGTATTGATTTCAGTATTTCTGAGAGCAGAGAAATGAAGATAAAAAAATTAAGAACTTCATGATTGTATATGTATGAGCACAGAGGAAAATTATATTTAATTTTCACCCCAACACTTACTCTTTGTTAATAATTGTTCACAATTCTTGAAGCAATTTTCCTTCTGTGTTTTTCTAGTGCTATTTCTGTTTTAAATGAGTGTCTAGCAAGTCAGTAAAAATGCTCTTCTAAATTGGGTAATGGCTGTTTTTTACCAGGTCTTAGCTACCCGCTGCAATAAAAATAACACACTAATGCCATTGGAAGAATTCTTCCTGTCATAGTAAAGAAACTACAGTAAAAATTGAGAAACAAAAAGAGTGAGAGACATGCCAATGAAAAATAGAGCTTTCATAATAAGCAGAAGTAGCCCACGTGTCAGTTGTCTCAACTTAGTCATTCTTCTGGCGTTTCAGATCTGGGCAGAAATTATCAAATTCACTTAAGAAATCCCAGAGAAAAGCAGATGGAAAAGCCCATAGATCCACCTTTTTCATCCACCTACTCAACAGGAATAGCTACTTCCCATTAACTCTATGAATATTAATAGCTACATAGGATGCTGTTGAAGTTTTTTTCATTTCTGGGCTAGGGAGCACATGAAGAGGTAGTGGCATCTTTGCTCTTGAAATTCTTCCATAAGCACCAGGTAAGTTTCTCCTTGGGCTCCCTCTGCATTGGTGTAGCTCCATAATGTCCTGCAAATTATAATCTGAGTCTGAAGTTCCTTTGTCCCGTTAGCATTGCCCCTTGAGTTCCTTTAACTTTCTGAAAGAAAGTGGGAAGATGTGTTAATTCCAGGGAAGAAATTAAAATGTGCTAAAGCCATACCTGAACTGTATTTAAGTTTATAGTTAGTTTGATTCAGACTGAGGGGGTCATTTTACGGCAGCTATCTTGATTCAGGTGTATAACTCTTTAGGTATCCTTAGTCAGCTTCACACCCCACATCGTCCTGAATCCTCAGGTCATGTAGAATGAATGAATAGGACTTTGAAGGAAAACATAGTCAAGGTTTGTAAACAGACGGGTTTGAAATGGCCTGATGCTTTGAATTTAGTATTATGGGACATCAGAAACAATCCCAGACAACCTGTTGGAGTTTCTCCAGCTGAAATATTATTTGGTAGAATACTTGCTCTTCCCAGAACATATGTACCTCCAAAAACTAGTCTTTTGGATGGAGATGAACAAGTCACATAATATTTGTTGTATTTGCAATTTTTTTTTTTAATGTGTAACCATGCCTATTGGTATCAAGGTGTAAACCTTGAAATTCAAGTCCATAATATTCAACCGGGGGATAAAGTATATATCAAAAATTTTAAAAGAAAAAATATAGATTTGAACCTAAATAGAAAGGACCTTATATTGTTTTACTAACATCTTTTTATGCTATTAAGGTTGCTGGGAAAGAGGCTTGGATGCATCATTTTAATGCCCGCAAAGATTCTGCAGAATAATGGACTGTTGTAAAGTACTATTCTTCCTCTGTGTTTCTTTGTATTTTAACGAAGAGTAACACCTTATGGACAAGATTTGCATTGTGTTACCAGGTTGCTCATGCCAAAAGAACTGTTATTATATATTGTGGTTGCTCTGGTTAACTTTCAGGTCAAATTACAGGACTAACAGTAGTAATCATTATAGTCTGTGTGATTGTTCTGTTTCAATGTTGTACAAATTGCTGCGGTTTTGTTGCTCAGAAAATAGAGAGAGAAATGTAGAGTTATAAGTAAATAAGAACAAAGGAGTGCAAGGAAAAACAAAAGGAGGGAACTGTAAAAGGGAAAGACTCTCTAAGAAAATGCTTATAGGTAAAATGGTATTGATTGATAGAAGTATTATGGTTAAGATGAAAAATTAGAAACAGGTGCTATGAAATATTAGAATAATAATAATTCTTATAAACCATGCAACCATGCTGCTTCTCACTTTGTCCTTTGTATAGTCCTCTCTATGGTTGGTTTAAACCCAATGCAACTGAATCAACAAGAATAATAGAATTTGGAGACATAGCAGTTATAGAGGACAAGTGATTAACTTGGAGTAAGCGAATTGTGAAAGATTACAGATTTTAAACTAGACATAAGTTAAATGTCATTATGTAAGTTTTCCTTAGAAGTGCAAAGGTGAGCAGACAGGAAGATTATTCAAGAAGATCAGTGAATACAGTGACCAGAATGGGACCAGCAGGCTGCAACTTCTGAAGAGGCACTGAGATGAGACAAGAAGAATCAGCTGCGTTTGAAGATCACTGTGGACTTTTACAGAATTTTAAATTAATGAGAAATTTGGAACTGAGGGTCCGTGGGAAAACACCAAGAACTTTGAAAAGAATGCCTATTGCATAATATTAAATTTAGCATATATAGAGAGAGCTTGATTTTTGCAATGCCTTTGGCCACTCACTGAGGTGACGGTCCAACTCTGAGTTGTCAATAAAGCAAACCTAGAGTTCCCCATCGACTGAGTTAAATTCCTTTAACAGTGAGCATTCATTTCTTTTTCCGTCTCATGGTTTTGTGAGGTCTATATTCCAGAGCTACAAAGAGAGGAAGGAATGGCTGCAAAACAGCAACCTTGACTTGGTTAACTTCCTGCATGTAATCAAAGGCTATTCTGTGAGCTACTTGGAAAAATACCCTCAGCCACCGCTCAGTGGAATTCATTCTTAATAATGTTTCAAAGCATTAGGCCACTTGCAGTAATTTTTGCTCATTCCAGTAATACAAACAGGGCTTGAGCATTCTACCAGTTATGATAATTTAAAAGAAAGATCACATACAGCTGCACAGTTGTGTTTGTGTGAAGCAAACAATGGTCTAAATGTAGAAAAATGGATTGCAGACAGCCTAATACTAACCAACACAAGTCACCCGGGTGATTAAAACATATCTGGAGAAATGAGAACAAGAAGAACAACCATTAAGAGGAGACATGGCATTTAAGCTAAACAAGAGTCCATATTCATGTGGTGCATAAAATGTTTCTAAACACTAGGAGGATAGAGGGTCAGAGATGAAGAGGAAGAAATTCAGGAAGGGAAGCTAGAGGGTTCTCAGAGCTAGAGCTTTAAGAAAAAACACAAGAAAAATTACTTGAGGTGATGGCACTAAAATAATCAATTACAAAATGACTGATGGGCCTAATGAAACAGATTAATTTAAAATACTAAAATAAGTCCTTTTAAACCTGTTTTTTTAAGCTTTTTTTAGATAACTAAGCACTTCAGTTCTTATAAGAAAGTTAAAGGTTTTATGGATTCCAGATGTATTCTATCATTTATCATTTGAAAGCTTGAAAAACACTGCTGTAGGTGAAGGTAGTGAACATAATTACACCTTGCAGTGTAGTGACTCTGGAAATTCAAATACAGGGAAAATGAATAATAGTGATAAGTGTCAATGAAGTTGTCTTAAGATTGGTGAATGAAGAAAATAGTGTGCTTGATCAATATTTTCAGTTTTACAATGTTTTCTTAAATAGTTTCATTCATTATATTCAGAAACTATTTTTAGTTTAAGGGGTTAAAAATAGAACATTTGCCTTTTAGTAGCCTTTTAAATCAAATACTCTAGGATAAATATTGACAGCTCTTTAGAGTCTCTCTGTTAAAGTGAAAATGAACCAGTATCACTGAATGAGCCCTTTCAAAGTGCAGGTTTTTATTCTAATTAAATTCCATGATGATGCAAAAACTGAAGTCAGAGGCTAGAATCGAAAAACATTTAGGAAAATATACTTAAAATATTGTGTGCTTTATCAGTATTCTACAAGAATGAAAAGATACAAGCATCCTAATTTGACCTAAATCCTCTTGACATTAATTTCTGTGTCCTCTGCCTTTTTGTGGCTTGATACTTGACATATGAAGTTGTTCTGAGATGGACTGAAGGGGAGGGCATTGTGTGCATCAGAGTCCCAGAGCTGTGTGAATTAATGCTGCTCTGTATTTCCTCAAGGAATTAGCACATTCAGTTTATGTTTATCGAGAATAGACCCTGGGAATGAATTATTTCTTCCTTACAAGGAGCCTTGTGTTGGGATATCTGTTGGGACAGTTTAGCTCGCTACTAAGTAACTAGGGATAAAAGCATCACTGTTATAAGTAAAATGCTAATGTGAAAGTGATGACTTAAAATTAAGCATGTTGAATTGATTTAGTAGATTCAGAATTTCAAAGTCTTGGAATAGAGAAACAAGAGTGTCTCACCTTTCTTTGGAGTTTTAACTTATTCACTTACCATTTCCAAAAAGTCAAAAGTAGAAAATCCTGTCTCTGAGAGGAAACTAGATTTAATATCCATTCATGAACACTCAAAGTAAAAACAGTATTATTACTCTCACAAGCTTTTCTAAACTTTATTTTTAAACTTCAGGTTTTAAAATACGTTTATTCTAGGTATTTTTTTCTTTACTGCAAGTGCATTCACTTAATCATAGTAAAGTAGCTGTGTAATGCTTTAAAAAAAAAAATACTCAAAGCTTTATCCTCTTCTGGTCAGAAGTCCTCCACCGAAAAAATGTGGTAGGGCAGTTCAGAAGTGAATCAGTTCTAAAATGCCACTGATTGATCTACCATCATGTATAGGAACACCTCAGCACATATAATGTACAGAAAATGAAGTAGACTCGTGGTCTAAATGGAAGCATCATTGGACTACCTCCTTGTGGATAAGCATCCTACACTAACAAATCTCCTTTTTATCTTCTCTCACTTCCTCCCTTTCTACTGCATTTTACTTTAGACTTCCTTGCATTAGACCAAATAGCTACTTTGCCATGGCAGGCAACATAATAATTCTTGGGCAGAAACTCTGTGTGAAGGTGGTCGTTCAAACCTCAGTCCACTAATGTAAAGAAACAAAAGGCATTGCTTACCCAGATTTTAACCTATGTCAAAGTAAGAGAAACAACATACACTAAAAATTCCTAGAAGTGCATTTTCCAAAATTTTAAGTGCTGGTAGGATGGCTTTAAAACAAACAAACAAAAAAACCCAAAAACCAACCAAAAAAAAGTCTGAGTCCAGATTCATTTGTGATGGTGAGGGAACTGTACTTACAAGGGAACAGTTTAAATATGCCAAAAATTGAAATTCCTTCCTATGTGCTAGAGATGCAGTATGTATCTGTAAGATACCTTGTTCTTCTGATGCATCCTTGTCTCCACCAGTACAGCCAAGACAGCAGTGCAAGGAAGGGGAAAGTATAGCTAAATGGCTAGCAATGCTTTTGATATTTGCCAGTCTTCTGTTGTGGTGGGTTGACCCTGGCTGGATTCCAGATGCCCACCAAAGCCCACTCTATCACTCCCCCTCCTCAGCTGGACAGGGGAGAGAAAATTATAACAAAAGGCTCATGGGTGGAGGTAAGGACAGAGAGAGATCACTCACCAGTTACTGGCACGGGCAAAACAGACTCGACTTGGGGGAAAAAACATAATTTTTTTTGTTTTTTCAAAAAGGATGTGTGAGACAAGCTAAGAAATTACCCGTGTAACTGGTCAGAAGTAAAAGAATGCCTCACAAACAGGTGGATTTATCCAATCAAGTATTGTAACCAGGCGTGTGAACAGTAGCTTCTAGCCAATGAAGAGTTGTTTATGTGTGTGTGTGTGTGTGTGTGATAGCAGCTTAAGAGCATGTAAGTGTTCGTGTAACCAATAATAAAGGTCTCCAGCAGAATTCACATTGAATCGTGTGTGGAGTCCATGGGTGAAGCCCTCTCGGCATAGGACCACCCACCCGAGAGATTCAGGCCTATGACATAAGACCTACTTAGAAATTTCATGCTTTGCTTAGATGTAGATTTCCAGAGTAGTTTGTTTAAGTATAATCAAACAACTATCTGACTCAAAGATGGATGAGGAAGTAGTGACACATCACATGTACTCTTCAATGAGTGGTGACCAGTGAAACTACAAAGAACATGCAAGTCTGATGAGAATGTAAAAGATAAAACCTACCCCTAAAAGAGAATAAAGAATCTCCTCAGTGGTAAAATATGACTGCCTGGGAGCTTAGTGAGAAACTTATTTCATCTGAACAAAGGCTAAGCTCTGGAGCTATTAATACCAAAGGCAGCAATTAATGCAACTCCCTCCTGGTCAGTGATGCAATGACAAGGTGACCAGTGCTTACCTACTACCTTCATGACATTTCTGTGGCTTTTCCTTCTCTTGATTTCTTGAGATCATGCAATTTATTAGCTTCTTCAATACAGGACAAGAAAACATAGGGTTCTTTGTAATACAGCATCAAAGTAATTAGAGTTTGGGAGACTTATATAGGATACTGTGGTGGGTTGACCCTGGCTAGAGACCGGATGCCCACCAAAGCCCACTCTATCACTCCCCCTCCTCAAATGGGCAGGGGGAGAAAATTATAACGAAAAGCTCGTGGGTGGAGATAAGGACGGAGAGAGATCACTCAGCAATTACTGGCACGGGCAAAACAGACTCGACTTGGGGGAAAAAAAAAACAAATTTACTTTATTACAAATCAAAATCAGAGGAGAATGAGAAGTAAAACCAAATCTTAAAACACCTCCCCCATCCCTCCCTTCTTCCCGGGCTTAATCTCTTTCCCGATTTTCCACCTCCTCCCCCCAGCAGCACAGGGGGACAGGGAATGGGGTTAGGGTCAGTTCATCACACGTTGTTTCTGCCGCTGCTTCCTCCTCAGGGGGAGGTCTCCTTCCCCCGCACCAGCGTGGGGTCCCTCTCACGGGAGACAGTCCTCCACCAACTGCTCCAACGTGAGTCCTTCCCATGACTGACAGCTCTTCACGAGCTGCTCCAGTCTGGGTCCATTCCATGGGGTGCAGTCCTTCAGGAAGGGACTGCTCCAGCGCGGGTCCCCCACGGGGTCACAAGTCCTGCCAGCAAACCTGCTCCGGCGTGGGCTCCTCTCTCCACGGGCTACAGGTCCTGACAGGAACCTGCTCCAGCGCGGGCTTCCCGCGGGGTCACAGCCTCCTTCGGCATCCACCTGCTCCGGCGTGGGGTCCTCCACGGGCTACAGGTGGTCATCTGCACCACCATGGACCTCCATGGGCTGCAGGGGGACAGCCTGCTCCACCATGGTCTTCACCACTTGTTGGGGGGGGGAATCTCTGCTCCGGCGCCAGAGCCCATCCTCCCCCTCCTTCTTCACTGACCTTGGTGTCTGCGAAGTTGTTTTCTCTTACATCTTCTCACTCCTCTCTCTAGCTGCAAAGTGTGCAGCTTTTTTTTTTCTCCCTTCCTTTTTTTTTTTTTTCTTAATTATGTTATCACAGAGGCGTTACTGATTGGCTCGGCCTTGGCCAGCGGCGGGTCCCTTCTTGTAGCCGGCTGGCATTGGCTGTGTCGGGTCGGACATGGGGGAAGCTTCTGGCAGCTTCTCTCACAGAAGCCACCCCATGTCCCCTCCCCCACTGCTACCAAAAACCTTGCCACGCAAACCCAATACAGATACCAAGGCAAACTTTGCACCAAAAGGCTGTTAAGAAGGATTGCTATGAAGTATAAGGTTCTAGCTTGAAGGAAGGTTAACAGAAAATTCAGATGATCAGTCATAAAGAAAAATGAGTGGCAACAGGGATACAAACATCCAATTCTTGTTAGGGACTACTTGGAATGCTGATCTCATTCAAACATGTTCCCCAACTTTTTTTTTTTTGTGTAATTATATATTTTTTTAAATTATATTATATTGCACCAGGGGAGGTTTAGGTTAGATATTAGGAAAAATTTATTGACAGAAAGGGTAGTCAAACACTCGAACAGGCTGCCCAGGGAAGTGGTGGAGTCACCATCCCTTATGGTATTTAAAAGACAGGTAGATGAGGTGCTTAGGGACATGGTTTAGAAATGGGATTGGTAGTGATAGGTTAATGGTTGGACTCGATGAACTTAAAGGTCTTTTCCAACCACTATGATCCTATATTCTGTTTTCAAGTTCTTGTCACTGCACAGAGGTCCCTTTTGTATCAGTTCATATTCAGGTCCTTCTGGCTGCGGAGCTGATCCCATCCGCGCTGACCCCGCCCAGCAGCGCGCTGTCCGACGCCGCGCCGCCCCGGGCGCGAGGCTCCTGCCGCCCCCCCCGGGCCCTCACGGCCGCTGTCGCCGCAGGGGGGGAAAGGGGGAAAAGCGGAAACGCGATGGGCCGCTGTGATGAAGCAATAGGTGCAGGCTCGGCAGACATTTGATCCTCCGTAGCAGTTGTAGAAACCACTTCAGGAGACTTGAGGCTAGTGGTATCCGAAGGTGGGGGTGGTGAAAAACTCGGCCGCCCTGATACGTTTCTCTGAGCCAGTGCTGCTGATGCCGCAATCGGGAAGTCCAGGCTGCAATGTCGTTTCCTCTTCATGGCACTTGGAGTCCCTTGGCAGCTCCTGCAGGCTGCAGTGCTGTGGTTGTTCATGTTGCAATTGTCACACCAAACTGGGACACGGCATTGTCGTCGGATGTGTCCTTCTCGCCCGCAGCGACAACATTTGTTTCCTCTTTGCATTAGGGGTCGGGGCTGCCTTTCAGTCTGCTGTAGGGGCGCTAAAGCTACAAAAGCCTGCTGCTGTGCTTGTATAAGATCTTTTCCTAGATCTCGCACGGCTTCTACCATGGCTTGTGGACCTACTGGCACGGCTTGTGGACCTACTGGCACTCTGCTCATACGTTCTAACATCTGTTCTACACTAGCATCTCCTGGCAGTGTTAGTATAATAGCGGCTGTTACTCTGTCTATAAATTGCGCAAAAGCTTCATCTCTACCTTGTTTCATTGCCATGTACAATGGGGAAGGGGGGCAGGCCTAACTGCTGTGATTGCTAACCTAGCTGTTCACATTGCTTCTAAACAAACATCTGGCCCTAATTGAAGTTGTGCATCTACAGTAACAAATCTATTCATTCCCATTAGTTCCCAACACTCACCCCATAAAGAGGATCACCTTGCTGGCGAGGCTGGTGAACAGACTGCTCACAATAGCGCTGCCAGTTTGTTTGCCACAGCAAAAGCTGTGACTGAGTCATAATCATTCTAACAATCCCTTTAATATCTTCTTGGCATAAAACAGTTCCTCCCCAAATGTAATTGAGCAATTGTTTTGTGGGTTCACCATGTAAGCCAGATTCATTTACGGTACTTCTTAACTGAGACAATAATTTCCACTCTAATACATTATGCTGACCATACAAATTCCCATCATCTCCTGCATCAAACCTTAGTGGGAATGCAAAATTCTCAGAAAGACTGCTAACAACATCCAACTGTTTATCTTCTACTGCCTGTTTCGTTATTAGCTTCCAATTTACAGGGATTACCCTGGAGGCTTCCCTGGAAACTGGGGATATTCCATTTCCCTCTTTATTAGGAGAATTTATTGCCTCCTCTGCCAAGAGGGCAGAGGGCTCAGTAGGGCAGTCAGCGGACCGTGGAGACGCCAGAGGAGGTTCCGAGTTTGCTCCCCTTAGGTCGCAGTTGATTGCGATGGGACACCCTGTAGCAGGTACGGAAATATGATCACTGCCAATGGATAGGCGACCTGCTGTAGACGTGTCACCCTCGAGACGGAGGGTGGCGACAGCTGCTAAATTTTGTTCCAATTGATATCGCTTCATATTATTAATTACATCCCACCGTGGTTTCTTTAACTTTTTTGCAGGTTTATCATCATCTATTACCATATCCCATAATACATCACCTAACTTTCGCCACTCACCAACATCAAAAAAGGGAGTCAGGATTTTGAAAACATCCTTTAACCCTTCCTAGTGTGACTAACCCTGATAATTGCTTGGCACAGTCTACTCCCCGCTTTTCTAAAAAGCGCTGTAATAACTCTAGGGCTACCTCAATATCCATATTGCCGGCACGTTTATGCTCCCTGACTAAGATCCTACTGTGTGCTCACTTCTTAGGGCACACTACCTTGTTGGTGCTCACTTCTTAGGGCACCCTTAGATATCTCTTTCCTACCGTTATAGGCTTTGCAGCCTTTCCAGCAGCTCCTGCAGACGGTGGACCCCTTTTGGACGCTCCAGGCGTTCGGATGAACACACCCCTCTGCGTCGGGCAGCGTTCAGTCGATCTTGGCCCCCTGGCTGCTGCTACCGGTGCTGTTTTTATCCGTCGCTCAGAGAGTAGCTCCGCCGGCAGAGCAGGACACTCTTAATCCCAGGGTCGTAGGTTTGTTCGGGCACCATTTGTGAGCGACTGAGGAAACTGTGCGAGCCGACTCAGTGTGAGTGATAAGGCATAGTTCACTTTATTGCTCTCATTCAGTCATATTTATACCGGCTACGATAATTATTCCTACTAGTCCCTAGCTAATTGGCTTAAGCTCTAAACGTTACATTTACAGGTCCTCCTACTTGCGGTTCAGCGGTGAAGCATTGTCTACATTTTTCACACACTCGCTTTCTCAAGGTTGTTTACCAGATTGAGATAAAAGTCGCAGTCAGTGTCTGTTCTTCAGTACTTTTCCACTGCGGCCTGCTAAATGTTAGACAGGCTCTGCTCGTACAACCATCCTGCCTTGCTCTCTGAGCCATTCTCTAACAGTGGGGGATCTGTGCTGGAGCAGTCCCTTCCTGAAGGACTGCACCCCATGGAAAGGACCCAGACTGGAGCAGTTCGTGAAGAGCTGTCGGTCATGGGAAGGACTCACGTTGGAGCAGTTGGTGGAGGACTGTCTCCCATGAGAGGGACCCCACGCTGGTGCGGGGGAAGGAGTCCTCCCCCTGAGGAGGAAGGAGCGGCAGAAACAACGTGTGATGAACTGACCCCAACCCCATTCCCTGTCCCCCTGTGCCGCTGGGGGGAGGAGGTGGAAATTGGGAGAGAAATTAAGCCCGGGAAGCAGGGAGGGGTGGGGGAGGCGTTTTAAGATTTGGTTTTACTTCTCATTCTCCTCTTGTCTGGTTGGTAATAAAGTAAATTTGTTTTCCCCCCCTAGTCGAGCCTTTCGTTATATTTTTCTCCCCATGCCCAGTTGAAGAGGGGGGTGATAGAGTGGGCTTTGGTGGGCATCTGGCATCCAGCCAGGGTCAGCCCACCACAGTGAGGGGAAGGTGTTTTAAGATTTGGTTTTATTTCTCATTATCCTCCTCTGATTTTGACTGATAATAAACTAAATTTATTTCCCCCAAGTCGAGTCTGTTTTGCCCGTGCCAGTAACTGGTGAGTGATCTCTCTCCGTCCTTATCTCCACCCATGAGCCTTTCGTTATATTTTTTCTCCCCCTATCCTGTTAAGGAGGGGGAGTGATAGAGCAGCTTTTGGTGGGCATCTGGCATCCAGCCGGGGTCAACCCACCACAACCATTTACAGACGATTATGCCCTTTCTTAAACTGCTGCAGCTGCGCTGAAGCTCCAGTACAACTGTTAGCTAACAGGCAAAAAAAAATGCAGCATGAAGTAAGCCCATAGCAGAGCTGAAGGATGAACCAAATACATCTTGGTCTTCATCATAGATAAGGCTAGAACATCTACTGTGACCATCTGGGCTGGTCTGTTTTGTCATAGAAGTCCCAGAGATTTCCTGAACTACTGCTGAGTTTAACTAGAATATGTCTTTTAAGAAAAGCATCTCTTGATGTTAAAACTACTAGAGATTAAAAAACCCATTATACATTTCATCAAAATGTTCCAGTGGTTAATTGTTCATTATTTAGGGAAAATTGGACCACTCAATTCTAGTCTGATTTTGTTCAGCTTCAACATCCAGCAGATACTGTTATGTCTTTGACAGCTAAATGGAAAAGCCAGGTATTAACTTTCTATTTCATTGCAGATACTTTTGGACTGCAGTCAATACACTTTTCTGTTTGATGAACCAATGTATTGGGTTTGCTTGGCAAGGTTTTGGTAGCAGTGGAGGGGGGGGGACATGGGGTGGCTTCTGTGAGAAGCTGCCAGAAGCTTCCCCCATGTCTGACACAGCCAATGCCAGCCGGCTCCAAGAACGGAGCCGCCGCTGGCCAAGGCCGAGCCCATCAGTAACGCCTCTGGGAGAACAGAATTGAGAAACAAAAAAAAGAGAGGGAAGAAAAACAAGCTGCACACTTTGCAGCTGGAGAGAGGAGTGAGAAGATGTAAGAGAAAACAACTCCACAGACACCAAGGTCAGTGAAGAAGAAGGGGGAGGAGGTGCTCCAGGTGCCGGAGCAGAGATTCCCCTGCAGCCTGTGGTGAGGACCATGGTGAGACAGGCTGTCCCCCTGCAGCCCCTGGAGGTCCATGGTGGAGCAGATGTCCCCCTGTAGCCCGTGGAGGACCCCACGTCGGAGCAGGTGGATGCCCGAAGGAGGCTGTGACCCCGCGGGAAGCCCGCACTGGAGCAGGTTCCTGTCAGGACCTGTAGCCCGTGAAGAGAGGAGCCCACGCCGGAGCAGGTTTGCTGGCAGGACTTGTGACCCCATGGGGGACTCGCGCTGGAGCAGTCCCTTCCTGAAGGACTGCACCCCATGGAATGGACCCAGACTGGAGCAGCTCGTGAAGAACTGTCAGTCATGGGAAGGACTCACGTTGGAGCAGTTGGTGGAGGACTGTCTCCCATGAGAGGGACCCCACGCTGGTGCGGGGGAAGGAGTCCTCCCCCTGAGGAGGAAGGAGCAGCAGAAACAACGTGTGATGAACTGACCCCAACCCCATTCCCTGTCCCCCTGTGCCGCTGGGGGGAGGAGGTGGAACATCGGGAAAGAGATGAAGCCCGGGAAGCAGGGAGGGGTGGGGGAGGTGTTTTAAGATTTGGTTTTACTTCTCACTCTCCTCTGATTTTGATTGGTAATAAAGTAAATTTGTTTTTCCCCCAAGTCGAGTCTGTTTTGCCCGTGCCAGTAACTGGTGAGTGATCTCTCTCCGTCCTTATCTCCACCCACCAGCTTTTCGTTATAATCTTCTCCCCCTGCCCATTTGAGGAGGGGGAGTGATAGAGTGGGCTTTGGTGGGCATCCGGCCTCTAGCCAGGGTCAACCCACCACAACCAAACAGAAAAACTTCCTTGCATCATGCCACGTGAATCAAGGATTTTTCTGGCTGTTCTCTCAACCTTTTCTATGTGGTGGGTTGACCTTGGCTGGACGTGAGGTGCCCATCAAGCCACTCTATCACTCCCCTCCTCAGCTGGACAAGGGAGAGAAAGTATAATGAAAGGCTCATGGGTTGAGATAAGGACAGGTAGATCACTCAGGAATTACCATCACAGGCAAAATGGACTCAATTCAGGGAATTAAATTTTTTACCAATCAAATCAGAGTAGGGTAATGAGAAATAAAAACAGATCTTAAAGCACCTCTCCCTCACCCCTCCCTTCTTCCAACCCCCTCAACTTCACCTCCAATTTCTCTACCTCCTCCCCCTGAGAGGTGCGGATGGATGGAGAACGGGGATTGCAGTCAGTTCATCACACGTTGTCTCTGCCACTCCTTCCTCCTCACAATCTTTGCCTGCTCCAGCATGGTGTCCCTCCCATGGCAGACAGTCCTCCACGAACTTCTCCAATGTGGGTCCTTCCCATGGGCTGCAGTTCTTCGTGAACTTCTTCAGCATAGGTCCTTTCCAACATCTTCCCCCTTGAGTGGCACAGAGATGGGGAATTGGGGTTGTGGTCAGTTCATCACTTTGTCTTTGCTGCTCCTTCCTTCTTGCACTCTTCCCAGGGCTCCCACTGGCTTCTCTGGGATCGATTGCATCACCATAATGGGTGCCTCGTAGCACCCATCTCCACCACTCTGGATTTGGGGATCTGAACCTGACTCCCTTTCAATCAGCTGCCTCTCCCCTAAATTTTCACAGGTCAGCGAGAGCTCACTGGATGTTGCCAGAACTATTCTCTCTTGGGGCGAACCCATTCCAGGGTGCTCAGCCCTTCACAAAGAAAAGAGAACTCTCCCTGCCAGCGTGAGTTCCTCTCCATGGGGTCACATTCTCCTTCAGGTGCATCCACCTGCTCTGATGTGGGGCCCTCCATGGGCAACAGGTGGATATCTGCTCTTCCATGGACTGCAGGGCGACAGCCTGCCTCACCATGGTCTTCACCACAGGCTGCAGGGGAATCTCTGCTCTGGTGCCTGGAGCACCTCCTCCCCCTCCTTCTTCACTGACCTTGGTGTCTGCAGAGTTGTTTCTCTCTCATATTCTCACTCCTCTCTCTGACTGCAGTTGCTGTTGCTCAGATTTTTTTCCCCTTCTTAATTATGTTATCACAGAAGTGCTACCACCACTACTGATGGGCTCGGCCTTGAGCAGCAGTGGGTCCATCTTGGAGCCAGCTGGCATTGGCTGTGTCGGACATGGGGGAAGCTTCTGGCAGCTTCTCACAGAAGCCACCCCTGTAGACCCCCTGCTACCAAAACCTTGCCACAGAAGCCCAATACAGTCTACCAACAGTCTTGAATCCTAAACTGGACAAAACAAATTCCAGCAAAAATTATTTCAGTGCCAAACATAAGACTAGTATTGTCTTTGTAGTCCCTAGAGATTTCTGTTTGTATAGTCAAGTATTACATGAGGCTTTTTGAACAAGGTGCCATATTTAAGAGTTAATTCATTGTTACATTCCTCAATAAATCTCTCTGTACCTCTTAATTTCTCCTCCAAATCCCCAAATAAAAAGCTGTTAACAGAAGAAAAATTCCAACCAGCATTTTCAGTTCTTCTTAGGTCAAGCAAAACACAAATTTCCGAAGATGAAAAACACAACAGCAGCATTAACTTTGCCATAATGTGACTGATTATTAAACTACGGGAATTATCTGCAGACATGGTTTTATTCCCTTATTTGTACCAATAGATTTGTTCAGAAATGATCTGGAGCAATTTTGTGGAGCTCTAACTCTGATATTAGTAAATGGAAAAAATAAAGAAGAATGAATGCACAGAAAGAATAAGACATTTTTTTTTTGTCAAGATCTACTAATTTTAAGGTTGCCTTGCATAAGTTGGGACAGTTAGAGAGCTAAAAGAACCTCTGAAATGGGGATTGTCTTCATAGGGGAAAAACAGTTGTGGTGGTTTGACCCACAGTGGGACCATGTGGTCCTGCACTCACTCCCCCCACCCAGTGAGATGGAATGGGAGACACAACACAGGGGGCATGGGGTTAGGATAAGGACAGGGAGGGCTCACTCACCAGTTATGGTCACGGGCAAAACAGACTCCAACTTGGGGAAGAAAAATCAATTTAATTCCTTGCCATTCACCTAGCTAGACATAACAACCACATCTTCCCCCTTAAGACACCTTCCCCCACCCCTCCCTTCTTCCTGGGCTCAAATCACTTTGCTCCCCATTTCTCTCCCTTTCCCCCCAGCAGCACAGGGGACAGGGAATGGGGGTTCAGTCAGTTCACCTCTGCTGCTATTCCCCGCATGGAAGTCCAGGAACAAGATATTCCAGAGCAAGCTTCCCATGGAGTCACGGACCTCTTCGGGCTCAGCTCCTGGCTCCAGCATGGGGACGTCCATGGGCTGCAAACTCACCCCCCACTCTGGGGGTCCACCCCCACTCTGACAGCAAGCGACTCTCGGGGTCACAATTCCAATCACACTTACCCTCAGGCTCAACTTCTCTGCTCCAGGCTCAGCTTGTCTGCTCCAGCGTGGAGTCCTCCATGGCCTACATGCGGGTCTCTGCTCCACCATTGAATCTCCATGGGCTGCAGGGGACTTTTATCTTCTCCTACACCATGTGGTTGAACTGGGTGTGGGTCTTTGTCTTTTCCTCTGGCAATGAAGCACTCTCTCTGTCTTTCTGTCCTTTGTTTAGTCTGATGGTTGTCTTTGTTAGGTCAACTGTCTCTCTTCCAGGTACCACACCTTCTTCTTCTCAGGACAGTCCTTCCCCTCACAAATATGGACTTGCAGAGGTGTTTCTCTAGTGCTCGTTGGCCCAGCCTGGGCTGGGGGGTCTCCACTTTGGAGCCAGAGGAGCTTTTTGCTCTCACAAGGTGGCCCTTCCCCCACTACCAAAAAAAATGTCTCCCCCCCAACACACAAACCCAACACAACAGTCTACAAACTTGCTGATGATCAGATGAAAATGTAGTCTTGAATGACAGCAAATAAATACATGTGAAAAGGCTATGCAAAATGGAGAGGTAAAAAGGACAGTCTGCTTTCATCTGCTTTGCATCCCAACAAAGAGGAAGGCAGGCAAAAACAGCAGGAGGCCTGCATGGATGGACAGGAAGATCCTGAACAAGCTTAGGATCAAGAAGGAAGCCTACAGAGGGTGGAAGGAAGGACGGGTTACCTGGGAGGAATACAGAGAAATTGCCCAAGTGGCCAGGGATCAGGTGAGGAAAGCCAAGGCCCTGGCAGAATTGAATTGGGCCAGAGATGTCAAAGGCAACAAAAAAAGCTTCTACAGGTATGTCGGGGAGAAAAGGAAAAGTAGGGAAAATGTGGGCCCTCTCCGGAAGGCAACAAGAGACCTGGTCACCCAGGACATTGAGAAGGCTGAGGTGCTCAATGACTCCTTTGCCTCAGTCTTCACCGGCAAGGGCTCGTGCCACACTGCCCAAGTCCTAGAAATCCAAGGAAGGGTCCAGGAGAATGAAAAGCCACCCACTGTAGGAGAAGGTCAGGTTTGGGAGCACCTAAGGAACCTGAAGGTGCACAAGTCCATGGGACCTGATGGGATGCATCCATGGGTCCTGAGGGAACTGGCAGATGAAGTTGCAAAGCCTCTATCCATTATATTTAAGAAGTCCTGGCAGTCTGGTGAAGTTCTCACAGACTGGAAAAAGGGGAACATCACCCCCATTTTTAAAAAGGGAAACAAGGAAGACCCGGGGAACTACAGGCCGGTCAGTCTCACCTCAGTGCCAGGCAAGATCATGGAGCAGATCCTCCTGGAAACTATGTTAAGGCACATGGAGAATGAGAAGGTGATTGGTGACAACCAGCATGGCTTCACCAAGGGCAAATCATGCCTGACCAATCTGGTGGCCTTTTATGATGGGGTTACAACGTTGGTGGATAAGGATGAAGCAACTGATGTCATCTACCTGGACTTGTGCAAGGCGTTTGACACCATCCCACATGGCATCTTTGTCTCCAAATTGGAAGCATGTGGGTTTGATGGATGGACCACTCAGTGGATAAGGAACTGGCTGGATGGTTGCACTCAAAGAGTTGTGGTCAACAGCTCAATGTCCGAGTAGAAACCGGTGACGAGTGGTGTCCCTCAAGGGTCGGTATTGGGGCTGGTGCTGTTCAACATCTTTGCCAGTGACATGGACAGTGGGACTGAGTGCACCCTCAGCAAGCTCGCCGACGACACCAAGCTGAGTGGTGTGGTTGACACGCTGGAGGGACAGGATGCCATCCAGAGGGACCTTGACAGGCTGGAGAGGTGGGCCTGTGCCAACCTCATGAAGTTCAACAAGGCCAAATGCAAGGTCCTGCCTCTGGGTCGGGGCAACCCCAAGCACAAGTACAGGTTGGGCAATGAGTGGCTTGAGGCCAGCTCCGAAGAGAAGGACTTGGGAGTGGTGGTGGACGAGAAGCTCAACATGAGCCGGCAATGTGCGCTTGCAGCCCAGAAGGCCAACTGTATCCTGGGCTGCATCAAGGGAAGCGTGGCCAGCAGGTCGAGGGAGGGGATTCTCCCCCTCCAATCCGCTCTCGTAAGGCCCCACCTGGAGTACTGTGTCCAGTTCTGGAGCCCCCAACACAAGAGAGACACGGACCTGTAAGAACAAGTCCAGAGGAGGCCCCGAGGATGATCCAAGAGCTGGAGCACCTCTGCTATGAGGACAGGCTGAGAGAGTTGGGGCTGTTCAGCCTGGAGAAGAGAAGGCTCCGAGGAGATCTTATAGCGGCCTCCCAGTACCTGAAGGGGCCTACAGGAAAGCTGGGGAGGGACTTTTCATAAGGGCAGTTAATGACAGGACAAGGGGAAATGGCTTTAAGCTGGAAGAGGGGAGGTTTAGATTAGATATGAGGAAGAAATTCTTCACTGTGAGGGTGGTCAGACACTGGAACAGGTTGCCCAAGGAGGTTGTGGATGCCCCCTCCCTGGAAGTGTTTAAGGCCAGGCTGGATGAGGCTTTGAGCAACCTGGTCTAGTGGAAGGTGTCCCTGCTGATGGCAGGGGGGTTGGAACTGGATGATCTTTAAGGTCCCTTCCAACCCAAACCATTCTATGATTCTATGATCACTGTTCACAGATGTACTGCTTAATAGTTAGCCACAAATTATTTGTCTGCTTGCACCCAACTTATTAAATAAATTCATCTGGACTGTATCAATGACTTATCTTTGTTGCTTATTACATCCCAAATCTTTTAGGTCATCTGTGAGCTATCATTAATAATTTTGTACAATCTTTAATGTATGTCCTGGTTTTTGCTAGGATAAGGTTAATTTTCTTCTTAGCAGCTAGAAAGCGCTGTGTTTTGGTTCCAGTGAGGATTGGTGTGAGAACAATGTTGATAACTCCAAGGACACTGTGCTTGGGCAGTTTGCAAGAGCAGAGGACTGGGAGGGGGGAAGTGTAGTAGTTAGCAAAACCCAGAATTGGCATTTGGATACGCCAATAAGATATTCCATATCATATTACATCATGTTCAGTATATTAACGAGAGTTGACAGCAAAGCAGGGGGATTTGCTTCAGCTCACTCTTCTGGGATTGCGGTTTTGAGTTTGGGGTTCCTTTTCGCTCCTCTGGAATTGTTATCAGCAGGTGGTGAGCAACTGTACTGTGCATCACTCATATAGATATATATATAGTTGTTATCATTATTGTTATTACTATTTTAATTTTATTGTACTCTAATTATTAAATTGTTCTTATCTCAACCTATAAGTCTCTTTACCTTTACCCCTCCAATTCTCTCCCTGATTCCCTGGATTTGGGGGGCGGGGGATGCAAGCAGCTGTGTGGTGTTTGGCTGCCAGCCAAGTTAAACTATCAGTCTTTTTGGAGCCCAACGTGGGGCACGAAAGGTTGAGATAACAACAGTTCTGACCACAGTGTGTTAGAAAGAATCTGCAACAAGCATTTGTTACGATGACTCGGTTGTCAGTGATCGGAATGTTGTTGTACTGGATTGCTGAGTTGTTCCTTGAGTTCTTTGAGGTGGCACCTTACATGCCGTTTATACTTTTCATCATCCCTGGCTGTTGGTTTGGGGCTAGGGGTACTGTTCTGCTGTGTGGTACAGTGATGGGTGTTAGTACGATAAAAAGATGGGCAGTGAGACCAATTTTGTACCTGCATTCAGTGATGGCAAGCAGTACACAGAGCAAAGTGGCAGAATGGGGTCCATGTCTGTATTGGGGGAGCCATCTGATGGATGTTATTACCAATTACACCAGTGTTTTTTTCTCTTTGAGCATATATATTGGGGGAACATCTTCATTCAGTTTCCCCTTCTCCTCCCAGTTACAAAAGTTTTTGAGAATTTTGAATATTCTTGGGATAATCAAACTAGATTAATCGTGCTGCTAGTTCTCCTGAACGTATGCCAGGTTTAAATGCATGTCAGGCTACTTAGGAGAATCACCCTATCTGCTTCTGGAGCTACCCTGGCACCTGCTACAGTTACCTCAAGCTCTGTGACTGATACTGCAGCTACTCCAGTTGCTTCAACCTCGGCAATAGACAATGCAGCCTCTCCAACCTCTACAGCAGGCAATGTGGCTACTCCAACCCCAGCACCTGCTACAGTTGCTTCAACCTCAGCAATAGACAATGCAGCCTCTCCAACCCCTACAGCAGGCAATGTGGCTACTCCAAGCCCAGTGACAAACACTGCAGCTACTCCAACCCCCTCAAGAAGCACTGCAGATGAACTAGAAAACCAACATGTGCCAGGATCAGTTGCCCCTATACAGAAGACGTGGACACAAAAGTCAGTATATTTGCAGAAGGATGAAGAAGACCAAGCTTATGATCTTCCTAAGGGGGAAGAGGAGGAGGGAAGGGGAGATGGAAATGGAGACAGTACAATAACCACCCGATCTCTAACCCTGAGTGAGCTGTGGGATATACGAAAACATTTCACCCGTTACCAAGGCGAGCACCTCATTACGTGGCTGCTCAGATGCTGGGATAATGGGGCCAGTAGCCTGGAGTCAGAGGGCAGAGAAGCCAAGCAGCTGGGATCCCTCTCTAAGGAAGCGGGCACTGATAAAGCAATTGCAAGAGGGGACCCAACCCCCAGTCTTTGGAGGTGGCTCTTGGCGGGTGTGAAGGAAAGGTGTCCCTTCAAGGACAATATTACATGCAACCCAGGCACATGGGTCAGCATGGAGAGAGGGATTCGGTACCTGAGGGAACCAGCTGTGCGGGAGCTGATTTACCAGGACCCGAGGGACATGAGGGTAACTGAAGACCCAGATGAAATCCTGGGCACAGTACCCACGTGGTGAAATGTCCTACGGAGCGCACCAGCATCATGTGCCAGCTCATTGGCAGCAGCAGAAGTAAAAGAGGATGAGGAGGCACCAACTGTAAATGAAGTGGCTATCCGGCTCTGGGGATTTGAAGACAGTCTCTCTGCCTCTATACCAGCCTGTGTCTCACCTGTGGAAAAACTACCAGTGCGCCTTTCTCAATGCCCTAAGGATCTCGAATTCCACCATTTCATGGTCACTGCAGCCAAGGCTGCCCAAGAGCTTCACATTCCCCACTAGCCCCTCCTTGTTGGTGAGAACAAGGTCCAGCATGGCACATCTCCTCGTTGGTTCCTCAACAACTTGGAAAAGGAAATTGTCATCGATGCATTCCAGGAACTGCCTGGTTTGTTTGTGGCCTGCTGTGTTGTCCAACATGACGTGACATGCTATGGAATATCTCATTGGCATATCGAACTGTCAATTCTGGATTTTGCTAATGTCTACACTTCCCCCACTCCCAGTCCTTTGCAATTGCAAACTACCCAAACACCATGTCTTTGTACCTTATCAACATTCTTCTCTTAACAAATCCCACACTGAAACCAAAACACAGTCCTTTCTAGCTGCTAAGAAGAAAACCAACTCTATCCTGGAAAAATCAGGACAGTATCCACCCCTTATTCCAAAGCATTTACATCATGCTCTGGTTTCACGTTTTAAAAGAAATTTCAATATATTTACATATATACACACAGATATATTATTCCCTTAGTTTATGGGTCGTTCCTTCAAAATGTGTATTGAGTTCATTTAGCCTATAACTTTGGGTTCCATCTGGCATGAGAGTCTTTCAAGGCAGGAGAGATGATGTACAGTTTGCACAGTCAATGGAGTAGGTGGACACAGGAGGATGGTGGTGTGTTCTCTATTGCATGCTGCATCTGGAACTCGCCGCTGGCATATCTAGCACAGTCCATGCTCAGGGTCTGCGGGTTGAAGATGTTGATCTCGAAGAAGTTTTTGAGGGCCATCTCTGGTTCCACTGGAGTTCATTCTCCATTAACATTATGAAATTATTAATAAAAAGCCATTAGTATAACACACAACAACCACAGCAATGATGATATAGCAATTCATTGGCTGTTTTCACCTAACATCAAATTCCCTTGAGGCACACATTGGACTTCCCCATCCCTCTCCATCACCCACCAAGTGCACCCAGGTCCTTGAGCAAAAGCAATCCCACGAATGGGTTTGCCTTTGCCTGTGGCAGGAATAACCCAGACTGTTTTCCCAGCATATTTTTAACGTGCACTACAGGGACTTTGTCCCCTTCCACAGTACGGAAAAGTCTTGATTGGGCAGGGCCAGCTCTGTTGGCAGATCCTCTGGTGTTGACTGACCAGGTGGCTTTTGCTAAATGTGTGTCCCAGTGTTTGAAAGTTCCACCACCCATTGCTCTCAGTGTGGTTTTCAGCAGCCCATTGCATCGTTCGACTTTCCCGGAGGCTGGTGCATGGTAGGGGATGTGGTACCCCCACCCAATGCCATGTTCTTTGGCCCAGGTGTCTATGAGATTGTTTCGGAAGTGGGTCCCATTGTCTGACTCAATTCTGTCTGGGGTGCCATGTCGCCACAAGACCTGCTTTTCAAGGCCTAGAGTGGGGTTTCGGGCAGTGGCATGGGGCACAGCATAGGTCTCCAACCACCCGGAGGGTGAGGACAGAGAGCCTCAGATGCCCAGTTAAACTGCATGGAGTAGGAGAAGGCAAAGGAGGTCCCCTGCAGCCCATGGAAGTTCAACAGCAGAGCAGATACCTATGTGTAGGCCATGGAGGACTCCACGCTGGAGCAGGAAGCTGAGCCCGAGGGCAAGTGTGACTGAATTGACACCCCAGAGACACTCAATGTCAGAGCAGGGGTGGACCACCGAGCTGAGGAGGTGTGCTGGACTGGAGGTCCATCTGCAGCCCATGGATGTGCCCATGCTGGAGCCAGGAGCTGTGCCTTAAGAGGTCCGTGACTCCATGGGAAGCTTTGGAACATCTTGTTCCTGGACTTTCATGCTGGGAAGAGTGTCAATGGTGAACTGACTAAAACCCCCATTCCCTGTGCTGTTGGGGGGGGAGAAGGTAGAGAAATTAATTAATTAATGATTAATCAGTTGTGGTGGGTTGACCCTGGCTAGATGCTGGGTGCCCACCAAAGCCCATTCTATCACTCCCCCTCCTCAAATGGGCAGGGGGAGAAGATTATAACGAAAAGCTGGTGGGTGGAGATAAGGACGGAGAGAGATCACTCACCAGTTACTGGCACGGGCAAAACAGACTCGACTTGGGGGAAAAACAAATTTACTTTATTACCAATCAAAATCAGAGGAGAATGAGAAGTAAAACCAAATCTTAAAACACCTCCCCCACCCCTCCCTGCTTCCCGGGCTTCATCTCTTTCCCGATGTTCCACCTCCTCCCCCCAGCGGCACAGGGGGACAGGGAATGGGGTTGGGGTCAGTTCATCACACGGTGTTTCTGCCGCTGCTGCCTCCTCAGGGGGAGGTCTCCTTCCCCCACACCAGCGTGGGGTCCCTCTCATGGGAGACAGTCCTCCACCAACTGCTCCAACGTGAGTCCTACCCATGACTGACAGTTCTTCACGAACTGCTTCAGCCTGGGTCCATTCCATGGGGTGCAGTCCTTCAGGAAGGGACTGCTCCAGCGTGCGTCCCCCCCACGGGGTCACAAGTCCTGCCAGCAAACCTGCTCCGGCTTGGGCTCCTCTCTCCACGGGCTACAGGTCCTGACAGGAACCTGCTCCAGCGCGGGCTTCCCGCAGGGTCACAGCCTCCTTCGGGCATCCACCTGCTCCGGCGTGGGGTCCTCCAAGGGCTACAGGTGGTCATCTGCTCCACCATGGACCTCCATGGGCTGCAGGGGGACAGCCTGCTTCACCATGGTCTTCACCACAGGCTGCGGGGAAATCTCTGCTCCGGCGCCTGGAGCACCTCCTCCCCCTCCTTCTTCACTGACCTTGGTGTCTGTGGAGTTGTTTCTCTCACATCTTCTCACTCCTCTCTCCAGCTGCAAAGTGTGCAGCTTGTTTTCCCTCTCTTCCCTTTTTTTCTCAATTCTGTTCTCCCAGAGGCGTTACTGATGGGCTCGGCCTTGGCCAGCGGCGGGTCCGTTCTTGGAGCCAGCTGGCATTGGCTGTGTCGGGTCGGACATGGGGGAAGCTTCTGGCAGCTTCTCTCACAGAAGCCACCCCATGTCGCCCCCTCCCCCACTGCTACCAAAACCTTGCCATGCAAACCCAATACATCAATGATTAATATGATTCAGACCAGAACACCTATATTCAAACAATGCATTTATTAAAGGAGTACATAGACTGGGTCTCATATTTCAGTGATTCAGAAATAACCTAACCATTTTTTTACTCTTAAAACAGAGTATATTAGCTTTTCTAATTAATTTGCAGTATTGTTAGAAGATGGTGATTACCACACATAATGATCCTAAATGGGTGCTAGTACTGCTCTGTAGCATCTATGTCTGCAGTGCAGGCAAAGCAGGAAGTACTGAAAATGGGAGGAATTCAAGTTCTGGGATGATTTAATTTTTTTGTTGTTTTTTAAGTACGAAAGAAACACTTTTCTTATCTATACAGCACTAGTTTTATACTATTTTTTTTTTCCTGTGAGGTGTATTCTCAAAATCACTAATCAAAAATAGAAGAAATATACTTTAATTGCATAAGGATGCTTATCTTGCACCTGATTGTAGATTTCTAGATCTTTTCATACCTAGAGACCAAAGCAAAGGCAAGAATGCCAGGCTGGTGCACTGGCTACATCCTGGGGTCCTTATTCAAGCCAAACTCAATCCACCATGTCACTATAGTGTTTTGTAGTATAACAACCTGTGGGACAAGATCAAATTTGGATCTGTTAAAAGTAGTATCTGTAGTATTTGTGTGGTGGGTTGACCTTGCTTGAATGCCAGGTGCCCACCAAGCCGCTCTATCACCCCCCTCCTCAGCAGGATGGGGAGGGGAGAAAATAAGATGGAACACAAAAAACCCCAAACTCGTGGGTGAGACAGAGGCAGTTTAACAGAAGCAAAGCAAAGCTGTGCGCGCAGAAGCAGAAGAACAAAATGTTTATTCTCCACTTCCCATCAGCAGGCGATGTCTGGCCACTTCCCGGGAAGCAGGGCTTCATACGCGTTGCGGTTCCCGGAGGACACACGGAAGTAACGAATGCCCCCCCTTCCCCCTCCGTTCCCCTTGCTTTATTGCTGAGCAGACGTCATATGGTCTGGAATATCCCTTTGGTCCCTTGGGGTCAGCTGTCCTGGCTGTGTCCCCTCCCAAGACCTTCCCACACCCACCCTACTGGGGGAAATTATCTGACTTGAATAGCAAGAGCAGACTGGTTTCACTTGTAGGTTCTCACTGATGAACACAGTGTTACTCTTCTTTCCAGAACAGCAGTATTTTTTTAACCATTGTAATTGTTAGATTCACCTCATCTTCCTTCTTTCACCCTTTCTAACATTAAAAATAACAATAAACCTGAAATGCATCAATGAAGCACAGACTGTTCCTACATTGTCTCATCAAAGAACTGTGACATTGTTTAGTTCATGAAATCAAAACTAAGGAAATACAGTAATTGATTTGATGCTTTTAATAATCTCCTGTTTTTGTTAAACGTTTTTCTCCATTCCTTTATACAAAACAATTTTGAGATTTTTCATGTTTAAGTTACAGGTATTGTAACAATATTTTCCACACTTTTACATATTTACTGGGTCTTAAGACTATAATTTTATTAATATGACAGATTCTGATGAAATAGAAATGTGGAACTTGTTCATGATATAGAACCAGAAGTGGTGCACAAAACCGGCATAGAGATATTGCATATTTATTTAATGAATTTTTGTTTTGATTCTAATAACATCTTGTAGAAATCAGTGCTAATGCAGTTCTTACTAAATTTTCCACAAATTATCTTGAGGCAAGTATGGAGTAATTGGGTGTTGAAAAAATGAACTGCAGAACAGTTCTAAACAAGTTCAGTCTTGTGGTGGTTTGGGTGGATTCACCCTTTTTGCTTGCAGCTTGCAGCCAAACACAGCCTGCTCTATCACCCTCCCCCCACCTCACCCAGGGAGTAGGGGAGAGAATTGGAAAGAAGGGCAAGGAGACTCGCGGGCTGAGATAAAAACTATTGACTAATTAAAATGAAATGATGATGATAACAACAGTGATAACAGAATGATACAAATGAGTGATGCACAGTGCTCACCGCCCGCTGACTGATGCCCGGCCTGTGCCAGCTCACGATCCCGGAGCAGAGACAGTCCCAAAACTGAAACCCCGGCAGAGTGAGCCCGAGCGATCCGTACCCCCGGAAGAGAAGTGCCCTGTCTTCTGGTCAGCCCTGGTTAATGTACTGACATGACGGGATGTGATCTGGAATATCTCATGGGCACATCCCAATGCCAGTTTGGGCTTTGCTATTCACTGCGCTTCTCCCTCCCAGTCCTAATGCAGCTGTGAAGCAGCCAAACACGGTGGCCTTGAGCTCCAGCAGCAACTCACAACACCAGCACTGTTATCAACGTCCTTCTCACAATAAGTCTGAACTGAAACACTGCAACTAAAATACTGAAAAGAAAATTAACTCTATCTTAGCAAAACCAGGACAGTATCCACCCCTTATTCCATACCATTTACGTCATGCTCAGGTTTCTATCTATATACATACACACATATATACTCATATATACATACAAATATCATTCCCTTAGTTTATGGACCATGCCTTTAAAATGTCTATTGAGTTCATTTAGTCCATTACCTTGGCTTCTGTCTATCATGACAGTCTTTTAAGATAGGAGAGATGATGTGGAGTTTGCACAGTCAGTGAAGTATGTCGCGACGGAGGGAAGACCCGGATAGCTCAATATGAGTGATCAGCAAGCTTCATTTATTGATTACATACGTGCTCCTTATATACAGTGGTTAATTAAGCTCATGCATATTCTTAAAGACCCACACTCTTTGGTTTATTAATTTTCCTGGGAACTTTCTCTTTGTTATAACAGGTGGTGTTGCTCTGTTCACGTCCCAAGGACGTCAACAGGATACTCCTTACTTTGTGGTTACCAGCTAAAGCTACTCCCTTCTTTTTCCCAGCTTATTTTGCTGAAGTTATTTGAAATCTCAAGGGCAAGTCAGTAGCCTGGAGACTTCTGTTAATTTACCCTGACTTATGTCAAGGGCCTAAGCTGGCTTACTGCAGCCTTTGATTGTACAACATCTCTAGTGATCTACAACAATTCCCCCTTTTTCTTTTTGTACAACCAGGGCTGCAGCAGTGACACTCTGTACTCCTTTCATTACACATCTATAAGCAATTTTTACTATAATTAGAGCTAAAAATATAATGCCTAAAAAGCGTACACTCTCTTTAATTAAAGTTAAAAGCTAAATTGCCAAAAAGAAATGTTAATCATGCATCAAACAGGTTTATGTTCTTGACAATCTTCTGAGTGTGGTCTTTTAACCATTGCAATTTTGCATATATAGATTCTCTGTAATTTGACAAATTAAAACAACACAAAAAATAATAGAGGGGGGAAGGGGGGGGCGGAACTCACCACTATCCCTGACATATCAGCACCTACACCAGATGTGTGCGGTGCTTTGCCAACAGTTTCCCACAATTCCCCCGTTTTTATTATTTTGAGCTAAAAAGATGTTTTGGGTAAGTTGCTCCACACGTTTGGTTATACAAGAAAATAATATACGTGCTACAATGCAAAGCAAGATTATAATACCAAGCCATCTAAGGCCTTCCTTAATGAGAGACAAAACCCAACTGTCGATGTTACCAAACAAACTCATAAACCAGCCATCAAACCAAGAAGTTTGTTGTTTAATTTTCTTGGCGTGTTCAATAAGCCATTTCAGTTGAGTGTGTATCGATTGGCTGTGATTGGAAAGGTTAAAGCAACACATCCCTTTTACTTCTTCACATCCATGGCCTTGTGCTAACAATAAAAAATCAATTGCTGCTCTATTTTGCAATGTTGCATGTCTAATGCTATCAATGACTACTAACATCTATGTGAGAATTTGTGACGTGAGATTTGTTTATTTAGCTATCCAACAACTTAGCTTTTTCACATCTCCTAATGCTTTTCCTGCTGCAAGGTTAGGGGAAAACAACACAGTTAGGATCATGGCAGCACTCTCAAAACTGTAGCTGATCGTTACAATTTTCAGCAAAATAAGAAACGCTTCTCTTGTGTCGAGTGTTGTGGTTGTATAAGAGATGTGTTTAAATGGGAGATTATGAAAACAGATCTAAAAGCTAGCATAGCATTTCTACAGTGCTTAAAATTGTTATTTGGCCATGTCTGATTACATAGCTGCTGAATTTGTGTTTCATTAAATGTGACAATGCTGTCAATACTTACATATCCTAAAAGCTTTTAAAGTTATACAAAGGCACTCCTATAAGACAGGTTCTAAAAGGATCCCTGGGCGTAGCCAGTGAAAGCCACAGTGATTCTTGCTTCGCTATATTAGCAAAAGTTACCCACATGTTTTGTCTAGGTACTACAGCTTAAGGTCTTAAAACAATGCTAATTAACAAAAATCTTAATGCAGTAATAACTATAAACTTAAGACTTTTTTTTTTTTTTTTTTACTCTCCCTTGTCTTCCAACCAGAGGTGTATCCACTTCACTGAAACCCACCGTGTTCCAGAATCTGTAACGACACAAGCACAGCCTCTACCCAAAGTTATCAGTTCTCTGGGACTTTCTCATACAAAAGTGATGACTTCGTATTTATCTCTGATTCTTTAAACTTTTTAAATTCTCATTTAGTGTCTGTTTAGTTCCCATTTCATTTCCATTTACACATTAAATAATCACAAAGAAAAATTACCTTTACAACATTGAACTATAACCTCTCATTCGTTCGTCTCCGTAGACTCTGCACCCGCCCTACAGTCAGGCTGCGTCTCTCAAGCAACACAGACACTCAGTCACACAAAAAGGAAGGATCCTTCACTCCTCTCACTCACTCACTCACTCACGCCACAAAAATATGCCAATCATACAATAGTCAGATTCTCGTGCAATGCAAAGTATAAACCATTAACCATTTGCCACAGGTCCACACCAAGCAGTGCAACTTAGAGTGTGGAAGTGGCTGTGGAAAATCAGGGGTCAGTAGTTTGCACCTTCTCCGGTGCTATTTGTAGACCTTTTGTCTTCAATGTGTCTCGTAAAAACTCTTGTTGATGTTCTGTAAATGGCTGGTTTTGGGCTAACAAAATATCGTACATGTAATGGTAAATAATAGTGTCTGGAAACGCTTTTTGAATTGGTTGCAAGGCAGAGTCCACACAGAGCTGACAGAGGGTTGGTGAATTACGCCTGCCTTGTGGGAGTACCGTCCATTCGAATCGCTGAGCAGGGCCTTCCCTATTGATTGCAGGAAGGGTGAAGGCAAAACATTGCTTGTCTGCCTCATGCAAAGATATTGTGAAAAAACAGTCCTTGAGGTCAACAACAAGCAATGGCCATCCTTCTGGCAACATTGCTGGATTAGGGAGGCCTGGTTGAAGGGCCCCCATGTCATGCATTTGTTGATTAACGGCTCGCAAATCATGTAACAGTCGGTATTTACCAGATTTCTTTTTGATCACAAAAATTGGTGTATTCCATGGACTTGTTGACAGCTGCAGATGTCCCTGGCTGTACTGCTCCTTGACCAAGGCGTGCGCCTGTTCCAAACTTTCCCTTTTCAGTGGCCACTGCTCAACCCAAACCGGGTGCTCAGTCTTTCACCGGATCGGGATAGGGAAAGTCCAAGCAATGGCCACTCCTAAAAAGGCGTGTTGGTAGTGAGCACCATGCCCATTTGGGCAAGAATGTCTCTTCACACAAGGGCAGCAACACTGGGTGGTAAAGGGATAATGGAGACACAGCAGTTCACTATTTGATCGTCTATTGTCCATTGCAATGGGGGCGACTTGCGTGCAATAGTGAGTCCTCCTACCCCCTAACTGTAGCATCTGAGTCAAAGGTGGGCCAATGTTGGGGCCAGTTATAGCTGCTTATAATGGATACATTGGCACCCGTGTCAAGCAGTGCCGTGAGGGTAATCGATTGTCCCTGATATGCTACTGTTACTGTACGGCGCGGTCGAGTTTTCAGACCCACAGTTAGCATGGCAGTTGGTCCCGTAGACCCAAATCCTTTATCGCCTCTCTCAATTGAATTCAGCGGTTCCAATTTTTGGGTGAGCGCTGGAAACGGAACCAATTGGGCCAACCGGGTACCTCGCTCAATAAAACATGGAGGGAAGAGGGTTTGCAACATAATTTGCATTTCTCCGGTGAAATCTGCATCAATTAGTCCAGTGAGCACTTGTAGTCCTTTCATAGAGGCCGAGGAACGGCCTATAAGCAATGCTCCAACAGCTCTACCGTTTATCACAATAGGTCCTTTAAGTCCAGTGGGAACTCGCTGTGGTCGGTTATCAATGAGGGCAATGTCTATTGCGGTTGCCAAGTCCATCCCGAGGCTCCCTCGGGTTGCTGGTGGGAGAGGAAAGGGTTGTTCGTTGGTACTGTCACTGTGCCGCTGGTGGGTTCCTGATTCGCTGAAAATACTGCCGCTCTTGGGGTTGTCACGGGGCGGCTTTTCCGCTCGGCTTCCCGTGTCCCGATCGTGAGCTTTTACACGCTGCGCTGGCATGGGTGTCAGACCGGCAGTGTTGGCACCACACTGCTCCGGAGTTGCATGCTCTTCGCATATGACCAGAGACACCACATCGAAAGCACCGTAGATGAATATTGCGGCGTGTGGTGCCACCCTTTCGGTATTGCAAAGGTGCAAGAGCAGCTAGGACTTGGTTTTGAGATGCTTCTGCTTGTTGTGTAAGTCCCTTACCTAGCTCTTTTATAGCATTCACTAACATAGCTTGAGGTCCTACAGGGATTTGTGATGTTCTTTCTAAAGCTTCCTCAATTGTCCATGTCCCAGGCAGTGTAACTAATATGCCTCGTGTGATGGGGTTACAGTTTTGGATGGCGCACTGTTTTAGCAAAGCACCATGCAAATATTCTGGAACCCCACAGGCAATAATGGCACCAGCCACTCGATCAATAAAAGTGCCAAACGGTTCTTCCATTCCCTGCTTAACTCTCATATATGATGGGGCACCTCCTGGCTGCTTTATTTGATCGAGTGCCCGGCGTGCCAATCTCATGGACTCCCGTACTTAATCTGGTCCTAACAGTGCTTGTGCCTCTATCCTGATATATGGTCCTACTCCCATGAGTTCCTCTAACGTTACTCCATGCAGTGGGTCTCCTGCTACCCGCTGCATTGCCACAGATTGCTGACAGAGTGCTTGCCAATATGCCCCAAACAGTATTTGCTGGTGCTGTGTTAATATAAGTTTTGTGATGCTCCGAATATCACTTGGAAGTAATAAGGTAGATCCCCACAAAAAATCTAACATTTGACGAGTGGGTTCTCCTTTTATGCCTGATTCATTAACAGTAGCACGCAGTTGGGTCAACAATTTCCAATCGAGAGTCTTAAGCGTAACGTTGGGGCCAGAATAGTCTACCGGAAATGCATAAGCAAGTTCTCTGGCAGTTTCTGTATCTCCCTCAGCAGCGATGTTCTTCGCAATCTCCTTCCAACATTCCTCACGTTCCTGAGCTACCCTTTGACCTTCCCCAAAAAAAGGGTTAGTATCTGCTTGGGGTGGTGATGGAATATACTGCGGCGGGGGAGCCGGTGGCCACCATTCAGCAGCTGCCGGCGAATTGTATCGTTCAGGGGGAGGCGCCGTCGGCGCCTGCGCAATTGGAGGGTAGGGAGGAGTGGGGGAAGTGGCAGGGGGAGTGACGGGGGGAACGGCGGGGGGAGTGGCGGGGGGAGCGGCAGGGGGGAACGCAGCACGGCTCGGCTCGGCCCCTTTCCCCTCCCTTCCTCCCCTCGCACCGCGGTTCCCTCCTCGCCCGTGCACGGCGACTGCCCAAGACCCAGGAAAACGGGGAAGGAGGAGGAGAAGAAGGAGGAGGAGAGGAAGGGAGGCGGCAGGGGGGGAGCAAGACAGGCGGCAGGGGGGGAGGAAGACAAGCGGCGGGGGGGGGAGGAAAACAGGCGGCAGCGAGCGGAGCGGGTGGGGCGGGGGGAGCGGTGGGGGGGAGGAAAAGGCCGTTGTGTCACTGGTGGCAGCGGGCAGCTTTCCCTCTCTCCCCCCCGGGGCACACCTAGACGCTGTGACGCCGTGGCAGCAGCCTTCTGCTCCGCCTCATGCTGAGCTAAAGCATTAATCACCACCCGCCATGGCTTCATTAATTTTTTAGCTACCTTGTCATCTTGAATAACTCCATCAAAAATCTTATCCCCGAATGCTCGCCTTTCCTCCCTCTCAAAAACCTCATTAGGGTCAAGAAAACAGCCTTTCGCAACCCCATATGCTAAAAGTCCAGGGAGTTCCTTCTTACAGTTATTCTCTGGGGTCCTTTGCTTTTCTAAAAATCATTCGAGCAAACCATACACTGCTTGTCTTGTAGTCATACCTAATCGTCAGCACTGTTGCAGCCTTTGCAAGACCTCGGGGGTGCATGACCGGCAGGACCCTCTATAGGTGCTCCAGGGCTCGGAGGTACCAGCCTCTTGTAGCCTCCCTCGTTGCAAAGGGACCGATATAGAACTCCGTCGCATCGTGGCCACAGGATGCCCTCTGTAGGGTCCGATCCTCACCCTCTTTAGAGTCCCTGTTTGGGCGCCATTTGTCGTGACAGAGGGAAGACCCAGACGCTCAATATGAGTGATCAGCAAGCTTCGTTTATTGATTACATTCGTGCTCCTTATATACAGTGGTTAATTAAGCTCATGCATATTCTTAAAGACCCATACTGATTGGTTTATTAATTTTCCTGGGAACTTTCTCTTTGTTATAACAGGTGGTGTTGCTCTGTTCACGTCCCAAGGACGTCAACAGGATACTCCTTGCTTTGCGGTTACCAGCTAAAGCTACTCCCTTCTTTTTCCCAGCTTATTTTGCTGAAGTTATTTGAAGTCTCAAGGACAAGTCAGTATCCTGGAGACTTCTGCTAATTTACCCTGACTTATGTCAAGGGCCTAAGCTGGCTTACTGCGGCCTCTGATTGTACAACATCTCTAGTGATCTACAGCAGAAGTAGGTGACGTTAAACACAGCAGGAGGAGGGTGTGCAGTCTGTTGCATGCTGTATCTGGAGCTTATAGTTGGTGTAACTGGTGTGGTCTGTGCTCAAGATCTGCAGTTTGAAGATGATGATCTCGAAGATGTTGTTGGGTGCCAACTCTGGTCCATCAGAGTTCAGTCTGCATTAACCTGGGGAGATTCTCAAAACAAAGCTGTTAGTGTAACACACAACAACCACAGCAATGATGATACACAATTCATTGGCTATTTTCACCCAAAATCAAATCTCCTTGAGGCACACATTGGACTTCCCCATTTTCTGCATCACCCACCAAGTGCACCCAGGTCCTTGAGCAAAAGCTATCCCACGAATGGGTTTGCCTTTACCCAAGGCAGGAATAACCCAGACTGTTTTCCCAGCATATTTTTAATGTGAACCACAGGGACTTTATCCCCTTCCACAGTACGGAAAAGTCTTGATTGGGCAGGGCCAGCTCTGTTGGCAGATCCTCTGGTGTTGACTGACCAGGTGGCTTTTGCTAAGTGTGTGTCCCAGTGTTTGAAAGTTCCACCACCCATTGCTCTCAGTGTGGTTTTCAGCAGCCCATTGCATCGTTCGACTTTCCTGGAGGCTGGTGCATGGTAGGGGATGTGGTACCCCCACCCAATGCCATGTTCTTTGGCCCAGGTGTCTATGAGATTGTTTCGGAAATGGGTCCCATTGTCTGACTCAATTCTGTCTGGGGTGCCATGTCGCCACAAGACCTGCTTTTCAAGGCCTAGAGTGGGGTTTCGGGCAGTGGCATGGGGCACAGCATAGGTCTCCAACCACCCGGTGGTTGCTTCCACCATGGTGAGCACATAGCGCTTGCGACTACGGGTTTGTGGGAGTGTGATACAGCCAACCTGCCAGGCCTCTCCATATTTATAGTTTAACCATCGTCCTCCATGCCAGAGAGGTTTTAACCTCTTGGCGTGCTTGATCTCAGCACATGTTTCACAGTCATGAGTAACCTGTGCAATAGTGTCCATGGTTAAGTCCACCCCTTGATCATGGGCCCATCTAGATGTTGCATCTCTTCCTTGATGGCCTGAAGAGTCATGGGCCCAACGGGCTAAAAATTTTTCACCCTTATGTTGCCAGTCCAGGTCTACTTGAGACACTTTGATCTTAGCAGCCTGGTCCACCTGTTGGTTGTTTTGATGTTCTTCAGTGGCTCGACTTTTGGGCACATGAGCATCTACGTGACGTATCTTCACAACCAGTCTCTCTAGCCGAGCAGCAATGTCTTGTCATAGTTCAGCAGCCCAGATGGGTTTGCCTCTGCGCTGCCAGTTGCTCTGTTTCCATTGCTGTAACCACCCCCACAGGGCATTTGCCACCATCCATGAGTCCGTACAGAGGTAGAGCACTGGCCATTTCTCTCGCTCAGCAATGTCTAAGGCCAGCTGGATGGCTTCTACCTCTGCAAACTGGCTCGATTCACCTTCTCCTTCAGCAGCCTCAGCAACTCATCGGGTGGGACTCCACACAGCAGCTTTCCACTTCCGATGTTTCCCTACAATGTGACAGGAGCCATCAGTGAACAGGGCATATTGCATCTCATTATCTGGCAGTTCATTGTACAGTGGAACCTCTTCAGCAAACTGTGGCCTGCACTCTGGTGCCAAAGGAATGGAGAAGAACGCATTGGCAATGTCTATGGTGGCGTACCACTTGGCTGCCTGTGACTCCAGTTCATATTGGAGCTCTCACATGTCCGGCACGGCAGTGCTCAGTGGTGGGGTGACTTCATTCAGGCCACGATAGTCCCCTGTCAGTCTCCACTCCCCATTAGACTTCCACACTGGCCATATGGGGCTGTTACAGGGAGAGCGAGTCCTGCTGACCACTCCTTGGCTCTCCAGCTGACGAATCAGTTCATGGATGGGAATTACGGAGTCTCAGTTGGTGCGATATTGCCGCCGGTGCACTGGTGTGGTAGCGATGGGAACCTGCTGGTCTTCCACCCTCAGCAATCCCACAGCAGAAGGATCCTCTGAGAGACCGGGCAGGGCAGACAGCTGTTTGATTTCCTCTGTCTCCAAGGCAGCTATGCCAAAAGCCCACCGGTACCCTTTTGGGTCCTTGAAGTACCCTCTCCTGAGGTAATCTGTGCCGAGGATGCACGGAGCACCCGGGCCAGTCACAGTGGGGTGCTTCTGCCAGTCATTCCCAGTCAGGCTCATTTCAGCCTCCAACACAGTCAGCTGCTGGGAACCCCCTGTGACTCCAGAAATACAGATGGATTCTGTCCCTTTAAAGTCTGATGGCATCAGGGTGCACTGGGCACCAGTGTCCACTAGAGCCTTATACTCTTGTGGGTCAGATGTGCCAGGCCAACGAATCCACACAGTCCAATAAACTCGGTTGTCCCTCTCCTCCACCTGGCTGGAGGTAGGGGCCCCCTAATCTTGATCAGACTGCCCATCATCATCATCATATGAGTTTGAGAAGCTTGTGCGGGCTGGACCCCTCTTGTCTTCGTTTGCATCTTGTAGATAGGGATGGGAAGCCCATCTACGCTGTTTGGAGAGCCGACCAGTGGAAACTGGAGCAACTTTCTTGGAAGAACTCCCTTTTGTGTTTGTTTTTCTTCCCAGCTCACGGACACGTGCCTCTAGGGCTGAGGTGGGTTTGCCATCCCACTTTCTCATGTCCTCTCCATGGTCACGCAATTCAAACCACAGTGTGCCCCGTGGTGTGTGCCGTTTCTCTTGGGCAGAGAAACGCTTGTTCTTATCACCTGAGACCTTGTTGTGTGCAGAGGAATTGGACATGTATTCCCGGAACTCTTGGGTCAGTTTCTCTACAGCTGAGATGAGGGAGGAGGACAGAGTGTCTCCGTATGTCCGGAGGTGGCAAGCCATGTCATCCACCCTTGGCTCCTCTCCAGGTTTGAACTTAAGTACTGCCAGTGACTCGGCATACGATGCTGGTGCATTCTGTAGAACCTTCTGCCACATGCCTTGTGTGCACGGGACTTCATCTGGATCTTTGGGCAACTGCTCGTCATTCAGGTTACTATAAATCACTTCCAGCGCAGCTCATTCTCTCAAGCACTGGATGCCTTTCTCTATGGTGTCCCACTTGCTTAGATTGCACAAAATATCGTCCTTAAAGTTGAACCTTTCTTTCACACTTGACAGGAGTCGCTTCC
Organism: Caprimulgus europaeus; assembly: GCA_907165065.1. Next base: position 1,313,975 of record OU015537.1, read on the forward strand.
AGAGGCTGAGAGTCTGTGGCTCTCTCCCTATAGCTTTGTCAATGCCACTTTCTCTGGCAATGGGTCCCAACTGCTTGGCTTCCCTGCCATCTAGATCCATGCTGCTGGCCCCATTGTCCCAGCATCAGAGCATCCAGGTGGCAGTGTGTTCACCTGGATGACGGGTGAGATCCTTTTGGATGTCTCGCAGCTCACTGAGCAATAGGGATCGGGTGATTACCTCTGGGTCTGGCTCTTCCTCGGGTTCTCGTGATGGCCCCGCTTCCTCCTCATCCTTTGTTATGCGAACAGATTTCTTTGTGTATTTCCTCTTTTGTACAGGGGCAACTGATACTGGCACAGGTTTGTTGTCTGGTTTATCTGTGCTGCTTTTCACCGAGGCTTGAGTAACCTTAGCAGGTGCTGAGGTTGGAGTAGTTGTTGTGGTGACTATCGCAGGGGTTGACGTGGTCGCAGTGCTGGTTGTGGGGGTTGAAGCGGTCGCAGTGCTGGTCGTGGGGGTTGACGTTTCCACGGTGTCTGTTGCAGGAACTTGAGTGGCAGCACAACACTGACATCTGCACCGAACACCCATAGCAGATCTAAAGAACATCACAACCTGACACACATTCAGCAATAGGGTGATGGTAGTTTGAGCTTCCCAAGAGTATTCAAATTTCTCAAGAGCTTTTATAAATGATTCAGAGGAGAAGGGGAAAACAGAGGCAGGTGTCCCCTCCTTGTATTGGCTGTCCCAGGAAAAGGTGTAATTGGTGACCACATCCATTATACGACTCCCAAAATGTGGGGGTGGAACCGGCTTGGTCGTGCCACCTGCCACCATGGCATATAGACACAAAATTGGTCCCACAGCCCATGATTTTATCATACCAACAACCAGCACCCCACAGCACAGCACAACAAAAACCTTAGTCAGCAAAACAGCATCCCTCAATCCAATCCAACGCCTGGAGGTGGTGAACCACATATAAATAGTGGCACACAGCACGTACGGCAAGTGAGGTGAGACAGACCACAGCTCTAAAACCACCTTAGAGAGCCCAGAAAACAGCGTTCCGATCAGCGCCGACCAAGCCCCAGGCCACATAATTAGTGCTTATCAGAGGTTTGTTTTAACACAGTCTGGTCAAATCTGTCTTTATCTCAACCCTTCGAGCCCCACGTTGGGCGCCAAAAAAGGCCTGTGGTGGTTTGGGTGGATTCACCCTTTTTGCTTGCAGCCAAACACAGCCTGCTCTATCAGCCCTGGTTAATGTACTGACATGACGGGATGTGATCTGGAATATCTCATGGGCACATCCCAATGCCAGTTTGGGCTTTGCTATTCACTGCGCTTCTCCCTCCCAGTCCTAATGCAGCTGTGAACGGCCAAACACAGTGGCCTTGAGCTCCAGCAGCAACTAATAACACCAGCACTGTTATCAACGTCCTTCTCACAATAAGTCTGAACTGAAATACTGTAACTAAAATACTAAAAAGAAAATTAACTCCATCTTAGAAAAACCAGGACACTCATCCCATGCTCTCCCACACTCCCCTTGCTTTTCCTGCTGTGAATAGTCTTCCAAATGGTTAGGTTGGCTTTGCTCAGTGCATCATTTGTTATCCCAGGTCTCTCCATGAATAATAGGCAAGTTTCAAAGTGATGACTCTTCCTTTATTAGTTACAGATGTAAGCAAGGAAATCTAGAGTCTTCCACATTAAAGTCTATACCTTCAGCAGAGTTGTTCCTATAAGACCTCTTTTGAGTCTCAGGCAAGCCAACTATTGACTAGGAAATATCAAAGTAAAGTCCACACATTAAAGGAATTCAGCTTCCTGGCCCAGCCAGCTCAGCACTACTGCAAACTCAGATCCTGAGCAGATCCCATTCTTGGAAGCCACCTTCTGCATATCTCCCTAGGTAAGAGGGTAAATATGTTCTCATCTTCATGAGATTGGCAGAAAGACTGATTAGCCACTGAAGTGAGACCTCTTGACCAGGAACAGTCTATTCTCTCTTTTCTTCTGTAACTAGCTAGTTACAGAATAACTCTGTGTGCAGAGTGGATACCTCACATGCAGTGATAATAATACTTCTACCCAGTTGCCATCCCACTGGATCTCTCCAGTCCCTTCACCATGTTAGCCCAAAGTTATGGCCACCAGCACCAACCAAACAGGAAAAAAAACCCCAGTATCTGACAGTTCATTAAATTATGTGGTGAAACAGCAATAGGATTTTACATGCAAATAAACTTTAATCAAGTGTATAATTGCTGATGTATGACCTCTGATATCTAAACCATACCTCCTGAAAACTTAATCTATGAAGGTCATGAAACCAAAAAGAAAACTCACAAAAACTTGGAATGGCTTACCTTTGAGACCATCCAACACCTTCAGCCACAGTCCCTTACCCATGGGAACTCTTGTTATAGCCCTGGTTGAGTTCCCCTCTGTGAGTAGTCACAGGACTGATGTATTGGATCCACCTTTTGGATCTTATTTGCTTTCAAGCCAACTCAGCTGGATTTACACCAACAAAGTGTCTAAGCCTTCATGTGCCTTCATAGACCTTCTGCAGGTACAGATGCCCTCTCTGGGGATTATGCAGTCAACAACATAGCCATTCCAGCTCCCAGTTTAACTCTCTGAGGACTGCACAATAAGTAGAGCATTTACAGCTTTCACAAACAAACTTTTTACTATGCAGCCATCCATTTCATCCATGGGTAAAAAACCCAAGATAATTAAGAGCTAGACAAAAAATAATAAATGTCTTTTTTGTGATCCTCAGTACACCTAGGCAGCATAACTTTTCCTGCTCCCCCATATTCCCATTCACTCTTCCAGTCTGGCCATGGCAAGAACTCCTTCCCCTTTACTGGGTGTTACCATTCTCCTTCCTCTTTTAAACTTTCTCATCAAGAGTTATTAGTAATCTGCAGCTGGTACCCTTTATTGCCCAGGCAAGACAGCTCTATTAGTTATTACCCTTAAGGGAATATCTCAGTTTCTCAGTCTCCCTTTCCTGACATAAAATGGACAATTCAGGTTGCACTGAAAGTGATGGAGAGTTGGTAGAATGGAATAAATGCACACTGCAGGGTTCCCTGGCCCACCACAGCCAGGGCTCCCTTTGGAGCCTGGGTTAGAGCCATATGTGTTGCCTTGTCCAATATGCAGCAAAGAAAAACTGCTTGGAGAACAATCATTTGGCAGCCTGCATGTATTCTTTGTACCATCTCTGAGTAACATGAAACTGTGTCCACATAATTAAAGAAACCATGGCACATTCAATCTTATTCTGGCCCTAAATCTCATGTTTGCCTAATTTATCTCTTAAAAATAATTATGACTACGTGTTCTATTCACTGGCATATTTGTTTTCTTTTATCATCAAACTTGTTTTTCTTGTTACAACAGCATGCAATCCATCAACTATTTAATACAATTAAGAAAAAAACCTCAGTAACTTTGCAAGTAAGGCTGTACACACATTCCAAGGCTGTGATAATATCACAAGTTATGAGAACTTTGCTTTTTGAGAGAGTATAATTTTGTCAGAATGACTGGATATGGGTGCCTTTGGGTTAAAAATTAGTTTTGTAGCTTTTTTTGGACAAAGCTTTTGATTCCCTAGCCTGCATTTTGAAGATAGGAAGGAAGCTTCCTAGAGCCAAATGCTGCATCTAAACATATGACTAATTACACCAGAGACAAACAGTGCTACCACTGTTAGGAAGAACAAGTTCTGAGAATTAACATTTCCAGGATCACCCCAGCACGTGCATCTTGACAGCCTGATGGTATTTAAACTTTCTTCACAAAGTTTCCTTATTAGGCAACTTGAAGTTACTGTGGTTCACTTCACTGTTTGCTTTCCAATACAGATCACAAAAATCACAGAATCCCAGAATGGTGGGGTATGAAGGGACATCAGGAGACCATCCAGACCAACCCCCCTGCCAGAGCAGGTTCCCTACACCAGGTTGCACAGGAAAGTGTCCAGGTGGGTTTGAACATCTCCAGAGATGGAGACTCCACACCCTCTCTGGGCAGCCTGTCCCAGGGCTCTGGCACCCTCACAGTAAAGAAGTTTTTCCTTAAGTTTGTGTGGAACTTGTGGTGTTCCAGTTTGTGCCCATTGCCCCTTGTCCTGTCACTGGGCACCACCGAAACGAGCCCGGCCCCATCCATTTGGCCCCCACATTTCAGGTATTTACAGACATTGATCAGATCCCCTCTCAGGCTGCTCTGCTCCAGGCTGAACAGTCCCAGCTCTCTCAGACTTTCCTCATATGGGAGATGCTTCAGGCCCCTCATCATCTTTGTGGCCTCTGCTGGACTCTCTCTAGAAGGTCCCTGTCCCTCTTGAACTGGGGAGCCCAGAACTGGACACAGGACTCCAGATGTGGTCTCAGCAGGGCAGAGTAGAGGGGGAGGAGAACCTCCCTCGACCTGCTGGCCACACTCTTTTTAATGCACCCCAGGATACTGTTGCCCTTCCTGGCCACAAGGGCACAGTGCTGGCTCATGGCCAGCCTGCTGTCCACCAGCACACCCAGGTCCTTTTCCACAGAGCTCCTCTCCAGCAGGTCAGCCCCAAGCTGTACTGGTGCATGCAGTTATTCCTCCCCAGGTGAAGGACTCTACACTTGCTCTTGTTGAACCTCATCAGGTTCCTTTCTGCCCAACTCTCCAGCGTGCCCAGGTCTCGCTGGATGGCAGCACAGCCTTCTGGTGTGTCAGCCACTCCTCCCAACTTGGTATCATCAGCAAATGTGCTGAGGGCAGACTCTATCCCTACATCCAGGTCATTGATGAAGATGTTAAACAAGACCAGACCTAGTACCAATCCCTGGGGAACACCGCTAGTTACAGGCCTCCAACTAGATTCTGCGCCACTGATCACAACCTTCTGAGCTCTGCCAGTCAGCCAGTTCTCAGTCCACCTCACCATCCACTCATCTATCCCATACCTTCTAAGCTTTGCTACAAGGATGTTGTGGGATACGGTATCAAAAGCCTTGCTGAAATCAAGGTAGACAACATCCACTGCTTTCCCCTCATCTACCCAGCTGGTGATGACATCATAGAAGGCTACCAGATTGGTCAAGCATGATTTCCCCTTAGTGAAACCACGTTGACTACTCCTGATAACCTTCTTTTCTCCCAGCTGCTTAGAGATGGTATCAAGAATGAGCTGTTCCATCACCTTCCCAGGGATGGAGGTGAGGCTGACTGGCCTGGAGTTTTCAGGATCCTCCTTCTTGCCCTTTTTGAAGACTGGAGTGACATTGGCTATCCTCCAGTCTTCAGGCACTTCTCCTGTTCTCCAGGACCTTTCAAAGATGATAGAGAGCGGTTTAGCGATCAAGTCCGCCGGCTCCTTCAGCACTCGTGGGTGCATCCCATCAGGGCCCATGGATTTGTGTGTATTGATTTGTTTAGACTATCTCTGACCTGTTCTTCCTCATCCAAGGGGCAGTCTTCCTCCCTCCAGACACTCTTTTCCCTCTAGCACCTGGGGTTCCTGAGGGGCACTTTTAGCCGTAAAGACTGAAGCAAAGAAGGCATTCGGTATCTGCCTTCTCAGCATCTCCTGTTACCAGGGCACCTGCCTCATTCAACAGCGGGCCCACATTTTCCCTGGTCTGCCTTTTGTTACTGATGTACCTAAAAAAGCCTTTTTTGTTGTCTTTCACCTCCTTTGCCAGATTCAGCTCCAGGTGGGCCTTAGCCTTCCTAGTTGCATCCCTGCAGGCCCTGACCACATTCCTTTATTCCTCCCAGGTGGCTACAACCTTTTCCCACATTTCATGGACCTTCCTCTTCCCTTTGAGTTTTTCCATGAGCTCCTTGCTCATCCACAAGGGTTTCCTGCCACTCTTGCCTGATTTCTTTCTCCTCGGGATACACTGGTCTTGGGCTTGGTGGAAGTGGTACTTGAGCGTTAACCAACTCTCTTGGGCCCCCTTACCTTCCAACACTCTAGTCCATGGGATACCCCCAAATAGGTCCTTGAAGAGGTCGAAGTTGGCTCTCCTAAAGTCCAGGGTTGCAACCCTACTTAGTGGTTCGTATTTTCCACACAAGATCCTGAACTCCACCATCTCATGGTCACTGCAACCCAGGCTGCCCCCAACCTTCACATTCCCAAACAGCCCTTCCTTGTTAGTAAGAACAAGGTCCAGAAGCACACCTCCCCTCATCAGCTCTTCCACTACCTGCATCAGAATGTTATCCTCTATGCACTGCAGGAACCTGTTGGACTGTGCGTGCAAGGTGATTGAAGTCCTCCGTGAGAACCAGGGCCTGCAATCTTGAGGCTACTCTCAGCTGCCTGTAGAAGGCCTCATCCACCTCCTCATCCTGATCAGGCGGCCTATAGTAAACACCCACAACAATGTCACCTGTGTTAGCCTGCCCCTTAATTTTCACCCATAAGCTCTCCACTCCTTCATCATCCATCTCTAGGTGGAGCTGGATACATTCCATTTGCTCTCTCACATAAAGGGCAACTCCACCACCCCGCCTTGCTGGCCTGTCTTCCCTAAAGAGGACATACCCATCCATGACAGTGTTCCAATCATACAATCTGTCCCACCATGTCTCCATGATTGCAATGAGGTCATGGCCCTGCGACTGCACACAGGTCTCTAGTTCTTCCTGTTTATTCCCCATGCAGCTCTCCTGACTTGCAGTACTGCTGGATTTCCAGAATAACTGTACATTCTATCTCATCCTAAGCTCTCTTGCATATCTGATGGATCAAGAGATATATTTCAGTGGTTTTCTCTCTGCTAAATGCATTCAGGATAGTACCTGTATAATAATTTCAAGGTCTATCATTTGTTGTTTAAATTGATGAGGCCTTAATTAAGGTTTCAAAAGTACATAACACTTCAGTGTTTTTGCCTCCTTTCCTTCCTGGCCTTTGCATGCCAGCTATTTTTGTCTGCTTTTCCTACTAGCTATTGCATGCCAACTAACTTCTTGCTATGGCACAGAGTATACTCCATCTGTCACAAGCATTTTTTTAACAGAGTCTAACCTGAATGTTGGATGAAGCCATGCCTTATGTAGAGGAGTTTTAGTTATTCTTTGGTCTGTGGAAGAGGGGAGCAGGTCCAGGTTGAGGATGACTGGGTTGTCAGGAAGATAGCTGGAGGGAATCGGAATATATTATTATCTAAGGGAGTGGTATCCTCAGTCTTCATCTACTTTAATGCTCTCACCAGACATATCAAATGACAGTGCTGTAGGTCTTAAAAAAATTGGAGCAAAGCTGGGGCAATGGGTGGCTGATAATGACAGCCTGTCTAAATGTCTGAATGGCTGACAAGTGGAGAGAAAGTTGTTTCCAGTATGGGCTAACTCAAGTGGAGTGATAATGTATTTGTTTTTTATCTGCTTTCTTTCCTGAGCAGGATTTGGCAACCAATGCTATATGGCATGGCTTCCTATGAAAAAACATGTCTATTTCATGTCTGTCTCACTACACGTGGAAATCTATTTCCTACTCCCTAGGCAAATCTAGCATGTGTTCCTCATGGCACATGCATATATAGTTGGCACCATAGCCACAAGTAAACTGCAGAACCCCTTCTGATCCCACCCTGAGCTCTATGAGGATGGGCGGTGCTGGTTCACCCAGCACAGCTAGGATCTCTGGCACTTCCCAAAGATTCTCATGGGAGCTGAGGTGTCTCATCATTCCTTTCCCTGCCCAGACTTGGTGATTACAATGATCTGGCAAGCAAGGGGTAGTATAGTGCTACCCCATTACTTTAGCATAGAAGACAATTCCTGACTTAAAAATCTTTTCCATTTCCAGTGAAAAAGTGCAGATGAAAAGGTGAGGAGCATACACAAGGAAGGGTGGGATTGCTCTTACTCAACTGTGTCTATTTAAAAGTTAGGCATTTAGCTGGGGTGGTCATAAGCCTCACCTACAGATAAAGAAGAGAAACAGGCACTTCCAGAGACACATTCATGACATCTGAGACAGATATCTAAAGAGAGCACCTCTGTCAGGTGATTCATCCCATCTAGCACTTTTTCTACAGACTAGAAAGGGAGTCTAGACAACTGGGTGTCTAACCTTCAGATGGCAAAAATTAGATGAGTCCAATGCAATATAGCTAAAAATAAACATGGGGCATGAGAATTTTCTTTGGATACCATCCCCCAGCTATTCTTCTACAAAGTTAATGTTATTGATTTATTTATTTTTTTAATGTTAACTACTATCTGAAGCCAAATATTTATTTAGTAGCTAAACAGGTCAAACCAGCTATTATAGATCTGCCTATTGATTAGCAACAGTTTTGTTACTACATAATACAACTAATACACCATTCCCATACTGTGTCGTGGTAGCCTTTTAATCAAAGTCTGTCACAGATATCATAGAGTTCATGACATACCAGGGGAAGAATCTCAAAGGTTTCTCTCTTCCACTCCCTGCTGTTTAAGCAGACAGCAGAGTTGCTCAGATGTAAAGGTGGCTGGCCTTATATAAATAGATAGCGTATAGTATATAAACTCTCTGAACTTACCCACCACTCTAGATTTCCAAATTACTTATCTTTGATGATAGTCAGTAAGTAATTCCTTGCCAACAAACTATTTTCAAAAAGCTCACCACCAATAGTCCTAATTTCTGCTCTCTTGGTTACACATCAGATGACACTGCATCTATTCCCTGAATAGGTGCAAGAACACACACAGAGTAAGATCTGCATTTCTTTCCTGATCTAGGACCACAATGAACTGACATGCAAAGACCAAAAAGCAAAATAAAGAGCAAAATGACATATCCTTCCCTAAATGCCTTGCAATCTTAATATAAAAAAGAGACAATAAGCAGTCACAGAGGGAAGTACAAGAAAAATAGCAGTAAAGGATAGCTTGTCAGGCAGTACACATTGCACATCTGCAGCCTGGCTTATTCAGGCCTCTGCAAACATCGTGGAAGAAAAGAGCTTCATGGAGACAAGCCAGCATTTTGCAGAGGCTTGCAGTGGGCTCCAGAACACCAGGCCAACATGGACTTTCTCAAAGCCAAACATTAATTTCTTTATTCCTTCATGGAAAAAAGGAAAAGATTCAGCACAGTGATTCCAAAATGGCATCTTTTGTTGCCCAGAGTAAGACTTTCAATTCTCTGCAAAGAACAGAATTTAAAACATATCCTTCCCTCCTTGGCAGTGCTATTTCTCAGCTTTGGCAGCTCCCCATTCAGCTGCCTTCCACAAATCCCAGTCTAAGGTGCCAAATTTCCAGAGTACTTGTGGATCAGAAATGTTAGAAATGCCATTGGGTGCCTACAACTCAGGTACTATGACCTTCAGCATTATAATGACCAAGTCTCTTTTTTACTATAGACCAAAAACACTGAAGGGCCTTATAGAAAGAGAAATAGAAGCTGTTCACATATGTTTTAGCTAGCATCACTTTCTAGGCTGCCTCAGACAATGCCCTGCAAATTTCCAATCTGTGGCACACTGGATGCTAGAGTCCACCCCTTTCACAGAATCACAGAATCACAGAATGTCAGGGATTGGAAGGGACCTCGAAAGCTCATCCAGTCCAATCCCCCTGCCGGAGCAGGAACACCCAGATGAGTTCACATAGGAAGGCATCCAGGTGGGTCTTGAATGTCTCCAGAGAAAGAGACTCCACAACCTCCCTGGGCAGCCTGTTCCAGTGCTCTGTTACCCTCACCGTAAAGAATGAGAAGTAAAACCAAATCTTAAAACACCTCCCCCATCCCTCCCTTCTTCCCAGGCTTCATCTCTTTCCCGATTTTCCACCTCCTCCCCCCAGCAGCACAGGGGGACAGGGAATGGGGTTAGGGTCAGTTCATCACACGGTGTTTCTGCCGCTGCTTCCTCCTCAGGGGGAGGTCTCCTTCCCCCGCACCAGCGTGGGGTCCCTCTCACGGGAGACAGTCCTCCACCAACTGCTCCAACGTGAGTCCTTCCCATGACTGACAGCTCTTCACGAGCTGCTCCAGTCTGGGTCCATTCCATGGGGTGCAGTCCTTCAGGAAGGGACTGCTCCAGCGCGGGTCCCCCACGGGGTCACAAGTCCTGCCAGCAAACCTGCTCCGGCGTGGGCTCCTCTCTCCACGGGCTACAGGTCCTGACAGGAACCTGCTCCAGCGCGGGCTTCCCGCGGGGTCACAGCCTCCTTCGGCATCCACCTGCTCCGGCGTGGGGTCCTCCACGGGCTACAGGTGGTCATCTGCACCACCATGGACCTCCAGGGGCTGCAGGGGGACAGCCCGCTTCACCCTGGTCTTCACCAACAGGCTGCAGGGGAATCGCTGCTCCGGCGCCTGGAGCCCATCCTCCCCCCTCCTTCTTCACTGACCTTGGTGTCTGTGGAGTTGTTTCTCTTACATCTTCTCACTCCTCTCTCCAGCTTCAAAGTGTGCAGCTTGTTTTTTTTTTTCTCCCTTCCTTTTTTTTTTCTTAATTATGTTATCACAGAGGCGTTACTGATTGGCTCGGCCTTGGCCAGCGGCGGGTCCGTTGCTGTAGCCGCTGGCATTGGCTATGTCGGGTCGGACATGGGGGAAGCTTCTGGCAGCTTCTCTCACAGAAGCCACCCCATGTCCCCTCCCCCACTGCTACCAAAAACCTTGCCACGCAAACCCAATACATTTCTCAAGTTTAAGCAGAACCTCCTGTGTTCCAGCTTGCACCCATTGCCCCTTGTCCTACCATTGGACACCACTGTGAAGAGCCTGGCTCCATCCTCCTGACACTCACCCTTCAGATATTTATAAACATTAATGAGGTCCCCCCTCAGTCTCCTCTTCTCCAAGCTAAAGAGCCCCAGCTCCCTCAGCCTTTCCTCATCAGGGAGATGCTCCTCTCCCTTCATCATCTTGGTGGCTCTGTGCTGGACTCTCTCAAGCAGTTCCCTGTCCTTCTTGAACTGTGAGGCCCAGAACTGGACACAATATTCCAGATGTGGCCTCACCAGGGCAGAGTAGAGGGGAAGAAGAACATCTCTTGACCTACTAACCACAGCCCTTCTAATGCACCCCAGGTGCCATTGGCCTTCCTGGCCACAAGGGCACAGTGCTGGCTCATGGTCATCCTGCTGTCCCCCAGGACTCCCAGATCCCTTTCCCCTACACTGCTCTCTAGGAGATCATCTCCCAACCTATACTGGAGCCTGGGGTTGTTCCTGCCCAGGTGCAACACCCTACACTTGCCCTTATTCTGTCTCATTCAGTTTTCCCTGCCCAGCTCTCCAGCCTGTCCAGGTCTCTCTGATGGCAGCACGGCCCTCTGCTGTGTCAGCCACTCCTCCCAGCTTGGTGTCACCAGCAAACTTGCTGACAGTGCCCTCTGTGCCCTCATCCAGGTCATTGATGAATATATTGAATAGAAAAAAAGACTCCAGTTTTACAACAAGATCCATAGGGCAGATGTTACATTAAAAACAAGAGCCAAATGTGTACAGAATTCAAATGAGCTATACTGCTAAGTGCAATGGACCCTGGAGGACTCCCTTACAGGAGACCACTGCTGAAACAGTGCAGTTTAGGAACTGACTGCTTTCCATTAGCCCATACTTATGGCAGGGTGGGGAGAAACTGTAGCTCATTATCCTACCTCATTAGCCCTACCTGTTCGCCTCCTGTCATCCATGGCCTGGTGGCATTGGTGGCTCAGACTGGAGGAGCAAGAACAAGGTGCTAGTGGCTCATGAGGGGCTCATACGCTTTTTACAGACTTGGTACAAGGGTTTATTTGCTTCAGGTCTAGCTTACTATTCAATCTTTGCAGTAATTAGAGAGTATGTAAATATTTGTAAGAAGCAAACAAAAAGGCCACAAACATCTTTTTCATGTTCAAATAAATATTTGTACATCTCCCTGTTCCCTTTACCCTGTCTTTAGGTGTGTGTTTCTCATTAGTAACATCTAGCTGAGATTTATTTATTTATTTACACACTTGGATTTATATTTCGCAGGGGTCCGTATTGGCCAGTTCAAGGCAAAAGCAAGGAAAACATGAGGTTGTGCTTAAAATATAACTTGTAAGTCACCCACAGAGTGGGAAAGGGTCTAACATGAAGTTATTGTATTCTGTCCTTCATTCCCAAATGGAGAAAAGCTTTTAAATAAAGCAAACCCATTGTACACACACAGTATATAATCATAGAATGGTTTGGGTTGGAAGGGACCTTCTCAGTGTCTCTCTCACAGCGAGTCCCAGGCTGGAAGCAAAACGCAGCACCATTCTAGCTACTGAAAAAGAAACCCAGCTCTGTTTCAGCTGAAACGAAGACACAAAATGAGAAAACATGTTTTCAAGAAAACCATAATGCACAGACCCATGCATTAATCCAGGTCCCAAATAGGTTTGATATTGAGGACTTTGGTGACGTGAGTGGCTACTGGCATTGGCCATGCCTGATGGAAGTTTCATCCTTCTGATTCAGCCCAGCACCCAGTAAAGGTGGTGCTTGATCAGCCACTGCCTCTGTGGCAGTGGGACCCAGGGCCACTGTTCCAAGGGCAGAATATGATGTATTGTATCTTAGTCTCTGAGAGACTTTCACATTGCTAGTCCCTTTTGTCTTTGCAATGAAATGAAACACATATTACAATAATTTAAAAAATATGTTCTTAGAGCATTCATATCTGCATTTTTCATTCCACATTGCACTGCCAAAACGTGTAGAGCCAGCCCTATCTATTAAAAAGGTGTGTTAAAGACTTAGAAAAGCATATAATTTTCTGAAGCCATAGACCAAAGAGCCAGTAGACCAAAGTCTGCAAGGTGAGAAACTCTTCAGGGCATATGTACTAACTTATTCAGGAATGAGCAAACTCTGCTTTGTCCTGTTCTTTGGTTTGCACAGAATAAACATTCCAGACTGACACTAAGGCCCATTTATGTCTTAGAGGACCAGGGACTGTATTGTGTTTTGTTTGATCCTAGATCTGAAAACAAAAGGCTTCAATTAGAGATATCACTCATTTTCTGAGCAGTAGCAAAACCAATCTGCACTCTAAAAATGACATTCAGGTGTATTCTACTTCTTCAGAAGTGTAGTTACTCAATCTTGTACTGCAACGTACTCCCTCCTCATTTGTGCTAGCACTGAAGTTTGCTGGGCTGCACTGTCAGCCAGGGTAGAGGACTGACATGACTTTAATCCTTCTTGCTCCCCTTTTCTGTCAGAGCACACAAACTTAGAAATGAGCCTCTTCACTTTCTGGAGGGCCTCAATGAAAGGACAATTAATTCACTGGTTGCTGGCCCTCAGCCCTGAATTTGGTCATTCATTTAGGCCAAATTCTCTCTCCCCTTGGGCATGGCCTAACGGGGTCACACAATGATTTCAGTGGCAATCCTGGCCACTGAGCTGAGAGCACAATTTAGCTGTTAAAGCTGACACAAATCCTGATGCAGTCTTTCCTTTGTTCTTTGTTATCTCAAAAAGAATGTCAGCCTCCCCTGCAGCTGTTATTTGTATCCAAAAATAACCATACTTTTGCAGTCTTTACAACAAATTAATATCTGCCCACAACTTCTGCTTAAAATAGCACTGTACAGCATTTAAGTATCATTTGCATTACTGCTTTTAGGCATCATGCTTAACTCCATGGAATGCCTTTTATGTGTCAATTAAGGTATCTGCATTTCCTGTTGCAGGGATGAAAATAAGATGTATATTTTTTAAAACTACTCTCCAACTTTCAGTGAACAAAACTGTGTCCTAAATGGCACAGGACCAGGCTCTCATTCCTTTTCTGGTATTGAAGAATATTTTACTGTGCAAGTGTCCTGGGAACCGGCCGGGCTCGGTCAGGAGGGGGGTGGTGAGCTATAACATTGGGTGTCACTCATTTGCATGTTTTGTTACTCTTATCATTATCACTGCTATTTTAATATCAGTATTATTTTAAGTTTTCTCTCTATTATTAAACTGTTCTTATCTCACCCTACAAGCCTCCTTATCCTTGCCCCCAATCCTCTCCCCTATCCCCTGGGGGTGGGGGGGAAGTGGGTGAACGGCTGTGTTGGCTGCTGGCCAAGGGCTAGCCCAGTGAAACTATCACAACAAGTTTTCCTATTGAAATATATTAAACTATCTGTGGAATAATGCACTATTCAAGAATAGTGGGATACTGACTTTTAACCCTTCATTACAGCAGTGCCTCTGTAACTGTAGCCATGTACCAAACTCAATACATTGCCTAGGATAATGCTAACAAAAAAACCTCTAAACAAATTAGCAAAAAAACCAATAAAACCTTCCTAATGATTAACTGCATGCTCTTACATTTAAATGAGTAACAAGCTATATATGAATTCCTGGATTAATATTTTTTAAACATAACATCTTTTATGTTTTTATTTTATACAATGATTTAATAAAATTTTTAATTTATATAAATTATTATGCATAAAATTAAAGTTTGTTTATATGCTCTGCTATTCCAAGATGCTTAAAATATTGTTAAGATTTTGGGAAAATGGATCAAGAATTCAGGGACATTTGAAGTTTAAAATGAGGTACTACTAGTTTCTGAAGATTGTACATGCACACATTTAGGCTTGCAATAATGTAGAATGGCTTGTTCTAGGGCATCACCATGGTTCAGATGTATTATTCTTGACTCATTGAAATGACATTTTTGGTTGCTGATGATCTATGCTGGTGACAAAGGGGGTCTAGAAGATCAGTAATCTTATGTAGCTACTAGAAACGCTCCACAGGCTGCGCAGGGTTCTGAACTCCTGTCACCCAGCACTAAGGAGATAGAGATATTCTTTTAGGGATCCCTAGAATTATGACAGCACTAAATCATAGTTACATTTAAAGCTTTATTTTCTTAACAGGATATTATGATCAGTATAGCACAGAATTTATTATTAGAATGGTACAGGATTTCTACAAGCAGAATCGATATAGTATAATTTATAAGTAGCATAATACAGAATTTATAATACAACTTATGATTTCTAAACACCTAGATCCTAACTTAACTTATGACTTCTAATCACCTGGACCCTCTGCAGATCGGGTCAAATCATAATACATGGTTTGCTGTGCCAATATAACAATCATACTCTAGACTCAAAAATCATATAAAAGAAAATGGGTCACTCACTCCTCGGAGGAAGCAGATGATGGTGGAGGCGTCCCTGGCCACCTGGGGGGGTCATGGATCTCACTGTCCAGCAGCTGTTCTGGTTCAAGCTCCCCACTTAGAACTTGTAACTGCTTGACTTTATAGACAGTTCTTTGTGTGCTGTTACGCTTCCCTGTTCTGTGATGGGGTCATCAACAACACCTGGTTGGTCGGGTGACTGGGTCCTTCAAGGCCAGTAAGGACAAGAGTAATCAGCTTGGCACTCAGGAATCTTGAGGCTGGCAGGGAGGGGAAGAAGAAATCTATTTGGTTTGTCTACTTGGTTCACAGGATCTTCAGGGGCTGATAATGAGGGAAAGGGAATGAATACATGACCTGTGACCTGCTTGGTCACAGAGAATGGCTGCTTGCCTCATAAAATGGCGTTAGTTATGCTAACCACATGATCAGGGGTCAGGAACAGGGGGTACTGGTCTCAACTCCTCGCTACTCACACCTGGAGAGCCTTGCTGTGGCAGATACAACACAGGAACCCACAGTGAGGGCCAGGGCAATTAAGCAACAAGAGCATGGGGAGAGAAGTCGTATGCAGAGAAAGGAAGGCAAATGGACATTCTCATAGCATCTCCTTTGGCTTGTATATCTGTGACTAGCTTGGAAAAAAACAGCCCAATCATTGAATGTAATCCTGAATTTGACAAGGAATGCCCCAAGACTTTTTTTCATTCATAATGATATGCCTCAGATTTTGAAGGAGCAGAGATTTTATATTCTACTAAAGTTTTTCTGCATGTAAAGTAATTCTGTTGGAAACAGATGGTCAGTTCTTACATTTCAGAAGTGCTTTGGGACTATTACAAAGCTCTTAAAGTGCAAGTCAGGTTCCTTGCCCATCTAATTGCAGGGAGCATGAGTGCTTACTACATATACTTCAGCCAGCAGGCTTTTGCTTAAGATGAGTAGAAACTGTGATGTACAGCGAGAGGCATGGGAGTCCTTTGCTTTAGTAGTCATCCATTTGCCCTGTCCTGATGGTATGCTTTTCATTCTAGGATATTTCAGGGAATGGAAAGATACTGATTTTATTTTTGATGGTCAGAATGACCATTTGTTTTTTTCTCTTTCTGAAAAAGAAAAAAAAATATTGGAACAAGATAAAGCACATGGTACGTATGGTGTATACATAGAGAACATGACATTTTCCATTACAAACAAATGGACAAAACCAGAAATACTTTTGAAAAAATTCTTTATGGACACGATAGAAAAACAAAGTTGTAATTGTCATAGGAAGTTGCGAGAGTGATAAAATATCTTGAAATTTAAAATAAGACCACTTTGTGGGTGCATTTTGCTTTCTGAGCTTCTAAATCTACTCTGCCTCTTCCTTTTCTGTCACCTGGACTATAACCTATTCAAGACAAAAAGAATATGTATTATGATTCAGGATGAACTCTATTCATAGCAATTAACAATGGAACAGAAAGGTACCACTGAAGGGGGAAGATTTTCTCACTAGGAAGTGCCTTTGGCAGAAACTGTATATTTCTCTTCAGGACAACCATTGTACAGGGAAATACAAGACTTGAGAGCGAGCCTGGCATCTTGCACTAAACCTTAGGTGTAGAAGACAGGCAGCTCTGCTGCTCAGAGCTCCACAGCATGCAGCCTCACAAAGCAGCATTTACTATGTGGATCAGGAAAGGAGGTGCAACAGTCAAGACTGTATACTAATGTCACATTTGTGTACAAGTTTGATATGTGGCTGAGCAAAGCCCTCCCATTGAGTCACAAGTTTCAGGACAGACCCCCTTGCTTTCTAAACTCCTCTCAGAGAGGAGTCTAGGTGTGGCTGAATCCAACCTTAGCCCAGACTTGATCAATGGTTTTATGTCAAGGATTATGTGGTTAGCCACTTATCAGAGTCAATGTTTGCCTGCCAGAGCCCTCTCACGGACTTTGACTGAGACAGTTTCACAAAGCTGGAACAGAGAGAAAGTTTATTAAGGCAACAGATATAAAAAGTTAGGAATTGCCAGCGATAAATACACTTACTGCAAAAATCAAGCTTAAGATAGTAATTAAGCACTTTAGTTAACAATATTTTCCCAGGTAACATATGATGTAGTCAGAGGCACAAATCTTACCAAAGACACATCCCTGCTTGGGGAGGGGGGAGAGAGGTCCAAGCCCATCAACCCATCCAGTGGTTGGAATTCTCATCCTCCAAATAGGGGATTCTAAATGCCAGGTTTATACTCTTGGTGAGGTGGGACTAAGTCAATTATCATATGATGATTTGCATTAACAAGGCTCATTACACTGTCAATCAAAGTGTAAGAAGGCATTAGTGATAGAAAAGTGATAGAAGGCATTCAGTACAGAGGTGTGGTGGTCTTTTCTTCTTTACTGTAGCAGTATCTGGCTGTGTGACCTCTGTCTCACCCCAAATATCACTCAGTTACCATGGGTGTTAGACCATATCTGTTGCTTTTCTTGTAAAAGAGTTACTGTCCGGGTCTGATGATAAGCATGTTGCTCAAGTCTGCCCTTGAAGCAAGATACTGGCTCCAGGCAGATCTTGACAAGATACTCCCTTTCAAGTCTGTCTTTGACAAGCAATCAAGTCCCTTGTTCAAAGCAGACCCCCTCCCTTCTGATTTACGAGGACTCAGTATTCGGCACTAACAAGTCTGATTCTCCACAACTAATAACCCAAGTTCCAGTTAAGACTTGGTTATAATAAAGGCAGGAATTCCCTCACCTCACCTGGCTGTATAAAAACTAGTCATCCCATCCAAACTAGTCATCTTGGCTCTCTTCCTATTGTCAGTGGTGAGACACACACACTCCAGAAGGTGATTTATCCTTCCTCTTATAGGTGCATGCCCTAGGATAGCATCACTCACCTTCTGAAATAAATTTGAATAGAGACAGGTTACAGTCTTAACACCTTGTCTCTTCCAGAGATTTTAGCAATTCCCAAAAAAAATGGTAGCACTGCCACAGCAGTGGAAGCACCAGAGAGAATGCTAAAGTAAAACAACCTTTTTTGACTACTAGTCATGTGAACCTGCTTTAGGAA
Organism: Caprimulgus europaeus; assembly: GCA_907165065.1. The sequence continues at coordinate 1,332,179 of OU015537.1, forward strand.
GTTGTAGGTAACATGATACTGAAAATGCCTGTGGTCTCCAGAGCCTGATTGTACTGGTTTTGGCTGAGATAGAGTTAATTTTCTTTACAGTAGCTTGTATGGGGCTGTGTTTTGGATTTGTGCTGAAAACAGTGTTGATAATACAGGGATGTTTTTGTTATTGCTGAGCAGTGCTTACACAGTCAAGGCCTTTTCTGCTTCTCACACCATCCCACCAGTGAGTAGGTTGGGGGTGCACAATAAGTTGGGAGGGGACACAGCTGGGACAGCTGACCTCAACTGATCAAAGGGATATTCCAGACCATATGATGTCACGCTCAGCATATAAACCTGGGGGAAGAAGAAGGAAGGGTGGGATGTTCAGAGTGATGGTGTTGGTCTTCCCAAGTAACTGCTACACGTGACAGAGCCCTGCTTTCCTGGAGATGGCTGAACTCCTGCCTGCTGATGGGAAATAGTGAATGAATGCCTTGTTTTGCTTTGCTTGCATGCACAGCTTTTGCTTTACCTGTTAAACTGTCTTTATCTTAATCCATGAGTTTTCTCACTTTTACTCTTCTGATTCTCTCCCCCATCCCACCGGGGGGGGAGTGAGTGAGCAGCTGTGTGGAGCTTAGTTGCTGGCTGGGGTTAAACCATGACATTGGTCTATACCCACATTCCCTCTGTGACTAGCCAAAAGGGAGCTGTGCTGGAAGCAAGAAGAGCAAGCTATTTTTGCCATGCAGCATGAAAGGGAAGGATGACAGCTCTCCAGCTAGCTCCAAAAATTAACATTTTCCATTGACAAAGTGAATGGCAACACAAAAGACACAGCAAATTTGCCAAAGAATTCATTAGAGTGGATGTGATGGGTTGACCCCGACTGGGTGCCAGGTGCCCACCAAAGCTGCTCTATCACTCCCCATCCTTAATTAGACAGGGGAGAGAAAATATAACAAAAGGCTTGTGGGTCGAGATAAGGACATTCACTAATTACCATCATGGCAAAACAAAGACTTGATTTCGAGGAAATTAATTTAATTTATTACCAATCAAATCAGAGAAGGATAATGAGAAATAAAACCAAATCTTAAAACACCTTCCCCTCACCCCTCCCTTCTTCCCAGGCTTAACTTTTCTCCTGATTTTCTACTTCCTCCTCCCTCAGCAGCACAGGGGGATGGGGAATGGGGGTGTCCTGGTTTTTAGCTGAAACAGAGCTGGGTTTCTTTTTCAGTAGCTAGAACTGTGCTGTGTTTTGCTTCCAGCCTGGGACTTGTTATGAGAGCGACACTGAGAACATCCCAGTGTTTGCATTTGTGTCGCTGGCAGTGAAGGACTTTGTGTTCTGTCAGTCCACAAGCACAAGATCTAAGGGGGGAGGAATATTTAAATTAATAAACTTAATTGACAGTTAGATGTGCCAATGGGCTATTCCATATCATATCACGTCATGCCCAGTGCATTAGTGAGGGGCTCTCCCTCTCTGGCTCTCTCTGGCTCTCGCTCGGGCTCTCGCTCTCCCGGGATTGCGGTTTCAGTTCGGGATTGTCGCTCCTCCGGGATCGGTATCTGGGAACCGGCCGGGCTCGGTCAGGAGGGGGGTGGTGAGCTATAACATTGGGTGTCACTCATTTGCATGTTTTGTTACTCTTATCATTATCACTGCTATTTTAATATCAGTATTATTTTAAGTTTTCTCTCTATTATTAAACTGTTCTTATCTCGCCCTACAAGCCTCCTCATCCTTGCCCCCAATCCTCTCCCCTATCCCCTGGGGGTGGGGGGGAAGTGGGTGAACGGCTGTGTTGGCTGCTAGCCAAGGGCTAGCCCAGTGAAACTATCACAGGGAGTTACGATCAGTTCATCACACGTTGTTTCTGACACACTTCTCTCCTCAGGGGGAGGACTCCTCACACTCTTCCCTCACCCCAGTGTGATAGTTTAACTTAGCTGGCAGCCAAACAAGACACAGCCACTTGCAGCCTCCCTGCCCCCAACCCCCCACTCAAGGAATCAGGGAGAAAATTGGAGGGGTAAAGGTCAGGACACTTGTAGGTTGAGAGAAGAACAATTCAATAATTAGAGTAAAAATAAAATTAAAATAATAAGAATAATAATGGTAGCAACTATATATATCTGAGTGATGCACAGTACAGTTGCTCACCACCCGCTGATAATGATCCCAGAGGAGCGAAAAGGAACCCCGAAACTGAAATCACAATCCCAGAAAAGCGAGCCCGAGCGATTCCCGAGAGAATCCCCCCTTTCCGGTCAGCCCCGGTGAATATACTGACCATGACGTGACCTGATCTGGAATATCTCATTGGCACATCCACCTGTCAGTTCTGGGTTTTACTAACTACTGCACTTTTCTTCTCCACTCCCCCCTTGCAGTCCTCTGCTCTTGCAAACTGCCCAAGCACAGTGTCCTTGGAGTTATCAACATTGTTCTCACACCAATCCTCACTGGAACCAAAACACAGCGCTTTCTAGCTGCTAAGAAGAAAATTAACCCTGTCCTAGCAAAAACCAGGACAACCAGCATGGGATCGCTCTCATAGGAGACAGTCCTCCATGAACTTCTCCAGCATGAATCCTTACTATGAATGACAGCTCTTCGCAAACTGCTCCAGCATGGGTCCATTCCATGGGGTGCAGTCCTTCAGGAACGGACCACTCCAGTATGGGTCCCCTACAGGGTCACAAGTCCTGCCAGCAAACCTGCTGAATCATAGAATGGTTTGGGTTGGAAGGGACCTTAAAGATCACCCAGTTCCAACCCCCCTGCCATCAGCAGGGACACCTTCCACTAGACCAGGTTGCTCAGAGCCTCATCCAACCTGGCCTTGAACGCTTCCAGGGAGGAGGCATCCACAGCTTCTCTCGGCAACCTGTTCCAGGGTCTCACCACCCTCACAGTAAAAAACTTTTTCCTAATGTCTAATCTAAACCTACCCTCTTCCAGTTTGAAGACATTTACTTAGATAAACTTTACTTCTCTCTCTCACTCACTCTCTTTACATTTCTTGTATGTTATCACTACATATGTGTTAGATAGCTGTGGCCCAAAAGCAGAGCTCCAGTTTAGATGCTTTTCAAACTATTTAGGAGTTCAGGAATAACAGAGTACTCCCCATGAGAGGCCCTAGGCTCTGGAATCTGATTGCCCTTTTGGTCTTGTGAAACGTGAGGCTGCTCCTACCTGCCTATAGAGGGCCTCATCTGCTCGGTCTCCCTGGTCTGGCAGCCTGTAGCAGACCCCCACAGTAGCATCCCCTTTCCCTGCCTTCCCTTTAATCCTGACCCATAGACTCTCAGTTAGCTCCTCTTCTCTCTCCAGGTGGAGCTCCATACACTCCAGCTAGTCATTGACATAGAGGGCAACATCCCCTCCTCATCTCCCCTGCCTGTCCTTCCTGAAGAGCCTGTATCCTTCCATTCCAACACTCCAGTCATGGGAGCCATCCCACCATGTCTCTGTGATGCCAATCAGGTCATAGCCCTGGAGGCACGCACACATCTCCAGTTCTTCTTGTTTATTGCCCATGCTACGTGCATTAGCACAGAGGCATTTAAGCTGGGCCCCCGGTGAAGTTGACTTTGCCTTGTTGGCTGGAGCAGCTGGAGTCCCAGTGCAGTGCTCTTCAGGCATGGACCTCCCAGAGTTACTACCAGCAGGCCCAGTTACATCCCCTTCCCCCTTCCAATCTAGTTTAAAGCTCTGTCAATGAGCACCAGGATCCTTTTCCCCTTCTGAGACAGGTGTGTCCCATCTGTTGTCTGTAGCCCTGTTGTTGTGGAAACCTCCCCATGGTCAAAGAAACCAAAACTCTGCCTGTGGCACCAGCCTCTAAGCCATGTGTTGATCAGGTGTGTAGCTTCCTGTGCCTATCAGTAAACCTCCCTGCCAGTGAAGGGATTGAGGAGAACACTACCTGTGTTCCTGATCCTGCAACCAGTCTCCCTAATGACCTGAAGCCCTTTTTAATCACTTGTGGACTTTTCTCTGTAATCTCATCACTACCAGCCTGGATGACCAAAAGCGAGTAGTAGTCTGAGGGCCACACCAGGCCAGGGAGGTTCTTGCTGATATCCCTAACCCAGGCCCCAGGAAGGCAGCAGACGGCCCTGTGGTGTGGGAGGGATCTGGTTGACATATAGGGCCCTCAGTTCCCCTCAGAAGGGAATCACCTACTATGATTACCCTCCCTTTTTTCTTGATTGAACTAGTCCTGAGCTGGGGGGATGACTGACTCACCCTGGATGTCTTCCTGGGTGGATCTTCCTTTCCATCCTCACTCTCCCGGTTCTCAATTTCCAAAGCCCCATACCTGTTGTGTAGCAGTAACTGGGAGGGACAAGGGAGGCCAGTACGAGATCTGTCTGCCTCTTCGGCCTCTCCAAGGAGGGACCTTTTTCCACTCCTCGCTGTCCTTGGGGTCCCCTCCTCTTACCTGGTGGCAAGAGGATAGGGGATCCTGTGCTTCACATGGGGCCTGTAGCCTTTGCCTCAGGGATGGGAGGGCCCAAGTCCACCAGTCCATCTCCCTCTCACACTCCCTAATAGTTCTTATCCTTTCCACCTCCTCTTTCAGCTCAGCCACCATGCGGAGCAGATCATTCACCTGCTCACAGGGAATACAGCTGCCATCCCTGCACCTCTCCATTCCCAGTGAGAGGCTCCAGCACTCCCTGCAGCCAGGGGCCTGGACAGCTGCATCTTTGTGTGGGACCTCTGTCTGGGTCACCACATTTCTTTTGCCTACAGCTTTTGTCTGGGTAACAACCATGGCTGTTCTTGCCTGTGTGGCTATTGGCTCAAGGTTCTGCAACACCTGAGTTGTTGTTGTTTTGCCGAACTGCCGCAGGGGTGGTTCAGTTCTGGAGGTTGATCGCAGAGCCTGACTGTAGCAGCACCCTTCCCTGCTTGCCTCTCCTGCATGAGCTGCCTGAGCAAACCGACACACCACATCCTAATCACTCACCCTCCCTGGGGCCGTTTACATCACCCGCGGTTGTCCCTGGCACCGCCCCTGCCGCGTTAGCCCCGCTCCCGCGATTGGCTGCTCCTGACGGGACTCGGTGTCAAGGCCTCAGCCTCCTCTCGCTCGGGGATCTCCTCCTCCCCCTCCTCCTCTTAAACACGTGCTCAGCCGCGGAACTTACCATTGCCATGCTCCTCGCTGACCCATACAGCATTTTCAAGGGTTATTATAGGAATATTCACATCTAGATGACAATCATCTTGGGCCCAGCAGGGCAACCACATTGTGAAACTTCTGTATAAAATCCAACTGTCAGTGCATAGATAATGTGCCTTCCCTTCCAGGAGAGCAAGAGATGCTGCAGTCAATTCAGCCCACGGACTAGATGCCTGTACACCTGTTTGCCATAATACAATTCCTGGTAGTGGAGCGTATGCAACTGCCCTCCATGAAACTGTACCATCTCGAATTGTTACTGCTAAGTCAAAAGGATATCCTCACCTAGGAGTATATAATAGCACATACCCAAACAGTGCATTTTTGCAGGCATCAAAGGCTTCTTGTTGGTTGGTCCACTGCCAAACAACCTTCTTCCTAATTAATTTTTGCAAAGGGTGCATTAATGCTGCCAGGTGCGGGATGTAAGTTCTCCATTACCCTGAAAGTCCCCAAAATTGTACAATAGTACTGGGGTCCTGTATTTTCTGTGGATTAATTGCCCAGCACTAATCTTGCAAATGCGATTTCAGCAATTCAGCAGCCACCTCAATTTCTTGTTGTATCTCTGCTATGATCAACAGAACATCAATATAATGGTAAACAGTAAAGGTGCCTGACCATAGTGCAACATCAGCTGCTATCATTGGATGGCAAATGGAGGGACTGTGTGTGCATCCCTGAGGCAATACTTGGAAAGTATATTGCTTTTGTTGCCAGGTAAAGGCAACCTGGTCCTGGCTTTCCGAAGCAATGGCTATGGAAAAGAAAGCATTAGCAAGATCTGTCACCACCTTCCAGGGCTGTAATTTTTTGCTGATTTTTTCTCTCAGAGTAACCATATCTGGTACCATGACTGCAAGTGGGGGGGATGACTTTATTCAATTCTCTATAATCTACAACCACCCTCCAAGTGCCATCTGGTTTTTGAGCAGGCCAAATAGGATTGTTAAAAACAGTCACAGTTTCTCTAACGATTCCCAATTGCTGAAGTGCCCGAATGGTCTGAGTGATTTCCTTGTGTCCCCCCCTGGAACGTGATATTGTTTTGCAGTTGCCACCTTGGCAGGCACAGGCAGAATAACAGGATCCCACTGCGGGAATCCACACAAGACAGTTAGAGATGGAATAGCAAAGCCCACTTACAAAGTTACGAAGCAGAAGCAACTATTTAAAGTTTCAACTGTTTGTCCTGCCAGTATATCAATACGCAAGATATATTCTTTAACTGGGGCTGTGTTGGGTTTGGGGAGATTTTTTTGGTAGTGGGGGAAGGGAAACCTTATGAGAGTGAAAAGTGTCTAATCTAAACCTACCCTCTTCCAGTTTGAAGCTATTTACTTAGATAAAGGAACTACATATTCCTTATTTTCTTTACATTTCTTGTATGTTATCACTACATATGTGTTAGCTGTGGCCCAAAAGCAGAGCTCCAGTTCAGATGCTGAAGTATCTGTGGTGGTATATTAAACATTCTATAAAATTAACAAAACAATTATCAACAAAGCCACACAGTAAGTTAGCAGTCTCGTGGGCTCCTTCAGACAAACTCCAGGGTCTTTACCTGAAAGAGAAAACACACCCGGTTCGCTCTAGGGAACCAGGGGCAAGTTGTTAGAAGGATGGAGTAATCTACCTTGTGTTGATTTTGTGTTCTTTTCCACGCGCATCTTTTGCCTTCCAAACATATTTGTTTATTGAAGTTTCTAATACCAGAGGTATGGCTCCTACTGTTTTCAGTGAGCTGTCTTAATATGTATCCATCCTTTGCCCTCCTGCTCACCATCAGAGGGCAAAGGATCTAGTTTTGAGGCTATTTTGTTCTAACAAATCAATCAAGGAGGGTGCACTGAGATTAATATTTTTATGATCATCTCCTCTACTTGCTGATTTATCAGGCCATTCCGTTACCAACTTTTCTAATTTGTCTGTTGGTAGCCCATCCATCAAGTCACATGGGATCCCTTTTTGTTGTCCTTCCACCAACAGTCTGTTATGTCTGTTCAGGATGTCTCTCCCTTCTGGTGGTCTGGAGAGGGGTGGAGTTCTCCTAAAAGGTGGTGGAGTTCTCCTAAAAGGTGGTGGAGTTCTCCTAAAAGGTGGTGGTGTTCTCCTAAAAGGTGGTAGAGTTCTCTCATCACTCCCAGGGTGTGGGACTATTTTTACTTCCTCTCGCCTCAGGCCCCGGGAGTCCATTTTGGTGACTGAAGGGTTAATGGGACCATACTTGCGACCATAATTAATCAGTTCTTGGGCTACTTCTCCCCAAGTCCACACTTCCCTATCCGAGGGCTGACGTTGTGGGGTGCACCCTTCTAAAGCAGCTGCAAGTCTATCACCTCGGGGCATTGCTTGTATTCTCCCCTGTAATTGTATGCCAATAGGTTTTAACGAGTCAGGGAGTCCCCTTATAAGGGGAGTCATTCGTTCAGGGTCTACCGGCATCATCATAGGAGACTCCTGTGAAGGTTCTAACCTTCGATCATACATCATCTGCAGACAAGCTGCCTTCTGCACACTCTCCACCAATTGATCAACAGTCCCCATAATTGCGAGGGGGTCCCCCCTCTCCAAGGGGTTCAAACCACCAGCCCAGTAGGCTGCCCGTTGAGTTAGAGACCAGGGGGCACGGTAGTTTCCAGTAGTTAAAAACACTCCCGGTCCCCAATACCCTTCTGCCTCTTTTTCACTTAGCAGAATCTGGTCCCCCCCAGACAATGATGTTCTCCACACATATTCTGTCTCTGACTCCCTAGGAGTCCGGCCAAATTCCTTTTTCAATTTTGCCAACTCAGTGGCAGTATAGGGGACTTCCTCAGTTGTAACCTGCGGGGACGGGTCTTGTTCATCGTCATAGATATACTCGGTTTTAACCAGGGGTCTCAGAGAGGGTGGTTCAGATTTCTCTGCTTTCTCTTTTATTTGTGACAAATCGCTAAAAGGGTAACTGATCTCTGGTGGGGGAGGCGTCTCCTCAGGGGCAGTATCAGTGAGGAGACGCTCCTTAAGGGCAATTTGCAGGTCTTTCACCAGGTCTTTTTCTGCTTTAAGTTGTTCCTTTAATTCAGCCACCTGCCCTTGAAGGGACTGGGCGAGGTTTTGCAGTGAAACAATAGTTTGGGATTCCGAGCCAAGGAGGAGGTCCCTGTCTTCTACTGCAGCTGCCCAAACAATCGCTTTACCTTTTCCAGCCTTTGGCATCTTTTTGTAAAGCACGCATCCGATCAACTACACTTTGCAAATTATACCAGTTTCCCTGAGCCCAATCCACCCCGGGCACAGAGGGTCACGCTTTATGCTTTTCTAGAAAATCAAACAAGACTTCTCTTCCCGAAGGAAGGGTCACGGTTCTGTTATCACTCATCTTACTTAAAGCGGGGGAGCAGTCTTCTCAGGAAGGCAGCACATGAGTTTTAGCAAACACAAGGAAGCCCACCCCCTCTACTTTCCTGAGAGGTCTCACTTAGCACACAGAGGTACGGTCTTTGAAGAAGATCGCGCACAAATTTCAAACACACAAAAAGTACGGTCCCTTAAGGCGGGGGGAGCACTCTTCTCAGGAAGGCAGCACGTTAGTTTTAAACACAGCAAAGAGGGCAAACACAACGAAGCCCACCCCCTTTACTTTCCTGAGAGGTCTCACTTAGCACAACAGGGGCAATGCGGCACTCTCGCCTCAAGGGATCCTGTCCGTGACGCCAATTTAAATGTCCCGATCCGATATCGGGGAAGGTTTTGATACGATCCCAAGAGCAAGATTAAGACACAAACGAGGTCAAATGCCACATTCCCGAAACACCATTTATTAGAGAAAGAGAAAGTAATAAAGAGGATAGGGATAGGACAGGATGGAACGAAAGGTGGGAATCAAGCAAGGAGTCGCGATAGGGCAGCAAGAATAGCCACCACCACGGGTCCAGCGGCGAGGAGACGGTGAAGGGGGAGCGAGGAGGTCTCAGTTGCTTGTTCCAGCGGTGGTGCAGCGTGGCGTGGCGTGGTGCGGTGCGGTCAGGCAGTCGTCCTCTCTGTCTCTCTCCTGCGCTCTCTCTCTCCTTTTCTCCCTTGCCTGTGCAGGTCCTCCTTAAATACCCCTTCGAGGGCTGTGGTTTCCATAGCAATGGCACGTCTCTTTGTGCCCCCCATCACTTGGGGCAGGGACATGTCCGGGCAGAACACCCCCGCGGGCAGGGCGCCTTCACAAGTCGGGGTTTCCAGAACCCGATGGTCTTGTTGTTATAAGTGAATTTGACTCAAAGTCCAATAATAAATTTAAAAGTAATTTATTGAGTAGGAATAGGTGAGCAAAAGCAGCGCTGGGCGGCCGGGGAGTCTGCGCTCCACCAACGGCTCGCACCTCAAAGCAGTCAGTTCTCCATATTTAAGGTACATTCCAATACATATTCATTAGCCAATGCAAAACGCCTATGCATATGCATGACCTTTCCCCGCTCCGTATTAAAATTAGGTCTCCTCCCCTCCACGTCTGCGGCAGAGCTTTGTGGTGGTGGTCGTTGAGGGTCTTAGAGGGAAATCTTCATCGCAAGTTATAGTTACCCCCCCCTCCTCATCGTCACCTGCAGTTAACCTCTTGATCTCACACATGCGCACTTTCTTTCTGGACCTGGGCCTGGGCCTCTTCCTCGTTATCTTTGCTCATCAGTTTTACATTGGTTTTTGTTCCATGATAAATCACCCACAGGGTCCATCCTTGGCAAGCAGGGAGTTGGAGTTCCGATACACTGTCCAGGCCTACCCCTGGCAAGTTGAGCTTCGTGATAAATTGTCCAGAAGGTCAGTCCTTGTCAGGTCAAGATAAGTAAACGAAGAAGCTGGAAATGCTAATGGTTAAAATTTAAAGAGACAAACTGAAAAATACCAAATGCCCACTATCATTCCCCCCTTTTCTTTAAACTAGTAAATTCTTTTACTTACTTAAATATAGCATTGTTAAACATAGCATTGTGATTCGACATTATACAGATTTTTCCAAGACAAATTGATTGTTTGATTAGCAAATTCTCTTAATGTACCTATTACATTGTGACCATCCTTGCAAGCAATCTTTGAGACAAGTCTATAGTCCAGTTCCTCACATGGGTTTGCATGGCAAGGTTTTGGTAGCAGCGGGGAGGGAATGACATAGGGGTGGCTTCTGTGAGAGAAGCTGCCAGAAGCTTCCCCCATGTCCGACCCGACACAGCCAATGCCAGCCGGCTACAAGACGGACCCGCCGCTGGCCAAGGCCGAGCCCATCAGTGACGCCTCTGGGAGAACAGAATTGAGAAAAAAAGGGGGAAGAGAGAAAAAAACAAGCTGCACACTTTGCAGCTGGAGAGAGGAGTGAGAAGATGTGAGAGAAACAACTCCACAGACACCAAGGTCAGTGAAGAAGGAGGGGGAGGAGGTGCTCCAGGCGCCGGAGCAGAGATTCCCCTGCAGCCTGTGGTGAAGACCATGGTGAAGCAGGCTGTCCCCCTGCAGTCCATGGAGATCCATGGTGGAGCAGATGTCCACCTGTAGCCCGTGGAGGACACCAGGCCAGAGCAGGTGGATGCCTGAAGGATGTTGTGACCCCGTGGGAAGCCTGCGCTGGAGCAGTCCCTTCCTGAAGGACTTCACCACATCTAAAGGACCCATGCTAAAGCAGTTTGTGAAGAACTGTCAGTCATGGGAAGGACTCACGTTGGAGCAGTTGGTGGAGGACTGTCTCCTGTGAGAGGGACCCCACGCTGGTGCGGGGGAAGGAGTCCTCCCCCTGAGGAGGAAGGAGCGGCAGAAACACCGTGTGATGAACTGACCCCAACTCCCATTCCCTGTCCCCCTTGTGTCGCTGGGGGGAGGAGGTGGAACTCAGGAGAGAAGTTAAGCCCGGGAAGCAGGGAGGGGTGGAGGAGGTGTTTTAAGATTTGGTTTTACTTCTCACTCTCCTCTGATTTCGATTGGTAATAAAGTAAATTTGTTTTTCCCCCAAGTCGAGTCTGTTTTGCCCGTGCCAGTAACTGGTGAGTGATCTCTCTCCGTCCTTATCTCCACCCACCAGCTTTTCATTATACTTTTCTCCCCCTGCCCAGCTGAGGAGGGGGGTGATAGAGTGGGCTTTGGTGGGCATCCGGCCTCTAGCCAGGGTCAGCCCACCACAGTACTGAAACCTTGTAGGCTTTCAGAATGCTAAATACTAAAAGATACTTAGAGCTATGGGTCATTATATATGTCTTTTGCTTCTTCCATAACAAAAACAATATGAAGAAACTATGCCATATAATTAAGTCCCAAATAACTGCACTTACTAAATAATACACAAACATGCAAAGTATAACTAGGGACATGCTGCTGCTCTCACGGGTTTCTGGCAGCTTCTATCAACAGAGAGGGTGCTATTAAAAGATTCACAAGTGATTTAAAGAAACACTAATGTATCCTTATACACTAAGAAATCAAACTGGTGCTGCAGAAATCAAATCAATAAATAAAAAGTGTAGACTGTAAAAAGAAAGCATTCTACTATGTCGTCCTTTATTTTTTAAGAGAAAAAGTAAAATGCAATGATTGAAGGAATTATGGTCAATAAAAGTAACATTCTTAAACACCACAAGTCATAACAGAAAGATTCATACAATAATGCTAAAATAATATGGAAGTGGTTTGAAAACTGAAGTGGTCTGAGCTATGTCTAGTTTCAGCAGCCTGTGAGGTTATTTAATATATTGTATTTATGCTATAACTGTTAAACAAACAAGTACTAAATAATTATATACAAATCTCCCTTCAAACTAAAATCAAAACAATAAAACTCTTTAACATAAGTGCAATAATACTAACTACAAAGACAGACATATTCACATTATGGTCCCTTTATATCTCTCAGACAAAATACAAGGACATTAAAGCAGGAATAAATGTAGATACAATTAGGTCCATTTTAAAGAAGCCTTGTGTTGGGTTTGTGTGTGTGCGTGCGTGGGGGGGGGGTGGGTTTTTTTGGTGGGGGGGCAAGGGTCACCTTGTGAGAGCAAAAAGCTCCCCTGACTCCAAGGCGGAGACCCCCCAGACCAGGCTGGACCAATGAGCACTAGAGAAACGCCTCTGAATCCATATTTGTGAGGGGAAGGACTGTCCTGAAAAGGAGAAGGTGTGGTACTTGGAGGAGAGGTCATTGACCAAACAAAAGACGACCATTGGCCAAAACAAAGGACGGACAGACAGAGAGAGAGCTTCGTTGCCAGAGGAAAAGACAAAGACCCACACCCAGTTCAATTGCACGGAGTAGGAAAAGACAAAAGTCCCCTGTAGCCCATGGAGTTTCAACAATGGAGCAGAGACCCACGTGTAGGCCATGGAGGACTCCACGCTGGAGCAGAGAAGTTGAGCCTGAGAGCAAGTGTGACTGGAATTGTGACCCCGAGAGTCACTCGCTGCCAGAGCGGGGATGGACCCCCAGAGCAGGGGGTGAGTCTGCAGCCCATGGATGTCCCCATGCTGGAGCCAGGAGCTGAGCCCGAAGAGGTCCGTGACTCCATGGGAAGCTTGCTTTGGAATATCTTGTTCCTGGACTTTCATGCCGGGAAGAGCAGCAGAGGTGAACTGACTGAACCCCCATTCCCTGTCCCCTGTGCCGCTTGGGGTGGGGTGGGGGGGAGGTAGAGAAATAGGGAGCAAAGTGATTTGAGCCCGGGAAGAAGGGAGGGGTGGGGGAAAGGTGTTGTAAGATGTGGTTTTGTCTACTCAGATGGTTTGCAAAGAATTAAATTGATTTTTCTTCCCCAAGTTGGAGTCTGTTTTGCCCGTGACCATAAATGGTGAGTGAGCCCTCCCTGTCCTTCATTCCTAATCCCGTGTCCCCTTTGTTGTGTCTCCCATCTCACTGGGTGGGAGGAGTGAGTGCAGGACCACATGGTCCCACTGTGGGTCAAACCACCACACTTGGGCAGCTTGTCAGCCTGTTTTAGGGAAGTCAGGGTGTGGTCTCAACAGTCTATCTCCTTCTCACACTCCCTGATACTCAGCCTGCTGACCTGCTCCCAGAGCTCTCTTACTAAGCAGAGTTCTTCAACCTGTATACACCTTCTGCAGTTCTGCTCACCACTGCTGTCCCACATGGTCATTAGGGCAGGGCACACTGGACAGCCTGACAGCTGGATGGCAGCACGTTCCCAGCAGCTCTCTGTCTGGGAGGCTGCATCAGTCCTGGTAGCTGCAGCCCTTTGAGCTAGGCAGCAAGTGGTCAGCATCCTGGCTGAAACCTATAGCACTTACCCGAGTTCAAGATCAGCAGGCAAACTTCCACACCCTTCCCCCACACTCTGTTCATCAACTGTTCACCAGCACTCCCCAGGGCAGCATCTTATGGGAGTGAGGGTGGCCAGAGGTGCTGGCTCCACCCACACCTCGTCAGCAGCCCGCCCACAGTCTGCCAGTCCCCTGCACAACCAAGCTGCTTTCCAGGCTTGAAAAAGCCCCAAAAAGAGCTCCAAAAAGAGCCCTTGTCAGTCCTTTTTGCTGCTAGTCTACTCCCCAGTGCGGACTGACCTGTACTGGAGCTGGTCTCCTCAGTGAATGACCATTATTAAGCAGCGAGCGGGTCAAGGAGTTGTTTTTTCTGCTGGCAGCACTGCTTATCTCTGTTTCTGCTCAGTTTGGGAACATGTTGATAACAGGAACAGCTTCATGCTGACATTCGTAGCTTTGCTGTGCTGGGGGAGCTCTCTTGTGGGGAGGATGAAGGAACTCGGGAACGTGCTGGTACAAACAGTGACTCTGTGCCTTGCCCTGGCACTGATGGCCTTACTGTGCTGGGGGAGCTATCTGGTGGAGGAGATGGGGGAAGACATCTCCCTTTCCCTACCTGGAGTTAATGTAGATGGCTTTATTACGCAGGCTCCCGAGGTCCTTGTTCACCCTTATGTGAGCTGCTTATTGCTACTAAGTAATGCTGTTGGAATATTATGGGTTTTGTGGAATCTGGTCTCGTCCTGGTGTAAGAGAAGGCAACATCTGGGTGATGAAATACTGCAAAGTGCCCTGAAGCGGCCGGTCCCTGGGTGGCAGGGTGTGTGGAAGGATCTGGGCAGGTTCTTAGGACGGTTATCACCTCCCATAGCCTGGGATTTTACACCTGAAGAAGCACACAACCCTGGCAAACTAGCGCGTCACTTGATGGAAGGGTGCCTGGCCTACCCCAGTGAGAACCAGCAGCTTCTAGCACTGTACTGGGGCCTGGCCTGTGCCTATGGAGCCCCAGTTCAGCACTCTCAGGGGACTGTGGTTGAGTCAGGGACCCAGACCACATCTGAGGACACCATGGTTGAGACAGGGACCCAAACAACAACAACTACAGCAATTGCCCCAGTGGTGAAAAAGAAACAGTGGGCAAGGAGAACCACTGGTCCATATCATTTATTTTCTGTATTAAGAGTTAGATTTTAGAAAATAAGCTTAGCTTCATTTTGTCTCTGTGTTAGGTGGGAAACTTCAAGTTGAGATCGTTTTGTCTGTGTTAGGTGGGAAACTGTTACAAGAACTAACAAGCTATTCCACACCATCAGCAAAGGCCTCGCGGTGCCTGGTGTGCGAGCAGTCTGGAGCAAGAGAAGAAGGAACTGGTGTGCAACACCTGCAGGCTGAAGCAAGAGAGCTGGCTTTGTTTGGTCTAGAGGTCTGCAAGGGTGCTGACAAGCACCAACAGGAGGCAGTGCCCAAGCGTGAATGGGAGTGAACTTAGGTTAAAATTTCTTGGAACTAATGAGCTTAACCCATCCTAAATTTAATGAATATGGGTGTGTGTGTACTTTAAATAATGCCTTTGTAAAAGAGCGGGGGCGCAGGGCCTTTATGGAGCCATCCACCCTGTCGCCCGCCAGCGAATGAAACATACCTGCTTTATAAATAACTCTCTGCGAGTTGTAGGGTTTGATTCCGCAGATCAGTGGTAACTGCAAAACAATATCACGTTCCAGGGGGGGACACAAGGAAATCACTCAGACCATTCGGGCACTTCAACAAGTGGGAATTGTTAGAGAAACCTCAGGCAGCCACACATTGGAAATGGAAACATTATTTACAGCAATGATTTCTACCAGGAAAACCACATGTAACCACTCCAGACACCACTCTTCTGGGTACTCTATCATTTAATAGGGCAATGAAGAAAGATTTCAAGGCCTTGGGGCGGTCGGTGAAAGGGTCTGGGGCACAAGTGATTTTCTCTTCCCTCCTCCCACTTTCGGGTTCTGGTGTGGGATGGAATGGCAGAATTCAGCCATAAATGACTGACTCCAGGACTGGTGCTACAGGCAGGGCTTTGGGTTCTGTGATCATGGCTGGTTTCATAGGACACCAGTCCAGACAGTGATGTGTGGGGAAGGTTTATCTCACAGGGGCAAAAGGAGGCTGGGGCAGGAATTGGCAGGGCTCATTTGGAGAGCTTTAAACTAGATTGGAAGGGGGAAGGGGGAAGGGGTCACAGCTGGGCTTGCACCAGTGGGGCAGCACTCTGGAACTGATGAAGGCCAGGAGGTCTCCCACCCCCCTGGGATGACGTTGGTGCACTCGGCTCGCTCCCTGCAATGCCTGCACACCAATGCACGCAGCGTGGGGAACAAGCAGGAGGAGTTAGAAACCCGTGTTCGGTCAGGGGATCATGGTCTGGTGGCAATGACAGAGACATGGTGGGACAGCTCACATGACTGGAATGTGGCCATGGGTGGCTCTGTCCTTCTCAGGAAAGACAGGCCAGCAAGGCGAGGTGGTCTTTATGTGACAGAGCAACTGCAGTGTGTTGAGATCTGTCCAGGGGCGGATGAGGAGCGAGCTGAGAGCCTGTGGGTGAGAATCAAGGGGCAGGCTGGTATGGGTGATACTGTTGTGGGCGTCTATTACAGGCCACCAGATCAGGGTGAGGAAGTTGATGAGGCCTTCTACAGGCAGCTGAGAGCAGCCTCGCAATCACAGGCCCTTGTTGTCATGGGGGATTTTAACTCCCCTGATGTTTGCTGGAGGGACCACTCAGCCAGCCACCCACAGTCCAGGAGGTTCCTCCAGTGCATCGATGAGAACTTCCTGATGCAAATGGTGGATGAACCAACTAGGAGAGGAGCGCAGCTGGATCTCATCCTCACTAACAAGGAGGGTCTGGTTGAGGCTGTAAAGGTTGAGGACTGCCTGGGCTACAGCAACCATGAGATGGTGGAGTTCAAGATCTCATGTGGCAGGAACAGAATTCCAAGCAGAATCACAACCCTGGACTTCAGGAGGGCCAACTTTGGCCTTTTCAAGCAATTGTTAGGGGAAATCCCATGGGAAAGGGGACTTGAAGGCAAAGGGGCCCAAGATAGCTGGTTAGCATTCAGGGACTGCTTCTTCCAAGCTCAAGATCAGAGCATCCTGACACGTAGGAAGTCAAGGAAGGGAGCCAGGAGACCTGCTTGGTTAAACAAGGAGCTGCTGGGCAAGCTCAAGTGGAAGAGGAGAGTTTACAGATCATGGAAGGAGGGGCTGGCCACTTGGGAGGAGTATAAGGCAGTTTTCAGAGGATGTAGGGAGGCAACTAGGAAAGCCAAGGCCTCCTTAGAATTAGACCTTGCCAGAGGGGTCAAGGACAACAGGAAGAGCTTCTTCAAATACATGGCAGATAAAGCTAACACTGGAGGCAATGTAGGCCCACTGATGAATGAGGTGGGTGCCCTGGTGACAGAAGCTACAGAGAAGGCAGAGTTACTGAATGCTGCCTTTGTCTCTGTCTACTCTGCCGGAAGCTGTCTTGAGGAGCTCTGTACCCTGGAGACCCCAGAGGGAGTCAGGACAATGGAGGAGTTTGCCTCAGTTGATGAGGACTGGGTCAGGGACCAATTAAGCAATCTGGACATCCATAAATCTATGGGTCCAGATGGGATGCACCCACGGGTGTTGAGGGAGCTGGCTGAAGTCATTGCTAGACCACTGTGGTGGTTTGGGTGGATTCACCCTTTTTGCTTGCAGCTTGCAGCCAAACACAGCCTGCTCTATCACCCTCCCACCACCTCGCCCAGGGAGTAGGGGAGAGAATTGGAAAGAAGGGCAAGGAGACTCGCGGGCTGAGATAAAAACTATTGACTAATTAAAATGAAATGATGATGATAACAACAGTGATAACAGAATGATACAAATGAGTGATGCACAGTGCTCACCGCCCACTGACCGATGCCCGGCCTGTGCCAGCTCACGATCCCGGAGCAGAGATAGTCCCAAAACTGAAACCCCGGCAGAGTGAGCCCGAGCGATCCCCCAGAGAGGTACCCCCGGAAGAGAAGTGCCCTGTCTTCTGGTCAGCCCTGGTTAATGTACTGACATGACGGGATGTGATCTGGAATATCTCATGGGCACATCCCAATGCCAGTTTGGGCTTTGCTATTCACTGCGCTTCTCCCTCCCAGTCCTAATGCAGCTGTGAAGCAGCCAAACACGGTGGCCTTGAGCTCCAGCAGCAACTCACAACACCAGCACTGTTATCAGCATTCTTCTCACAATAAGTCTGAACTGAAACACTAAAAAGAAAATTAACTCTATCTTAGCAAAACCAGGACAATCATTCGCCATCATCTTTGCTAAGTCGTGGGGAATGGGTGAGGTGCCTGAGGACTGGAGGAAGGCAAATGTCACTGCAGGCTTCAAAAAGGGCAAGAAGGAGGACCCGGGTAACTACAGGCCGGTCAGCCTCACCTCCATCCCTGGGAAGGTGATGGAACGACTCATCCTTGGTGCCATCTCTAGGTATATCAAGGATAAGAGGGTCATTAGAGGCAGTCAGCATGGCTTCACCAAGGGGAAGTCGTGCTTGACCAACCTTCTAGACTTTTATGAGAACACAACCAGGTGGCTGGATGATGGCAGAGCAGTGGATGTGGTCTATCTTGATTTCAGCAAAGCATTTGACACGGTCTCCCACAGCATCCTCGCTGATAAATTGAGGAAGTGTGGATTAGATGATCAGGTAGTGAGATGGACTGTGAACTGGCTGGTGGGAAGAAGCCAGAGAGTGGTGGTCAATGGGGCAGAGTCTCGTTGGAGACCTGTGTCTAGTGGAGTCCCTCAGGGGTCGGTACTGGGACCAGTACTGTTCAATATATTCATCAATGACCTGGATGAGGGCACAGAGAGCAGTGGCAGCAAGTTTGCTGGTGACACCAAGCTGGGAGGAGTGGCTGACACAGCAGAGGGCCGTGCTGCCATCAGAGAGACCTGGACAGGCTGGAGAGCTGGGCAGGGAAAAACTTGATGCAATAGAATAAGCGCAAGTGTCGGGTGTTGCACCTGGGCAGGAACAACCCCAGGTTCCAGTATAGGCTGGGACATGATCTCCTAGAGACCAGTGTAGGGGAAAGGGATCCGGGAGTCCTGGGGGACAGCAGGATGACCATGAGCCAGCACTGTGCCCTTGTGGCCAGGAAGGCCACTGGCATCCTGGGGGGCATTAGAAGGGCTGTGGTTAGTAGGTCAAGAGATGTTCTCCTCCCCCTCTGCTCTGCCCTGGTGAGGCCACATCTGGAATATTGTGTCCAGTTCTGGGCCCCACAGTTCAAGAAGGACAGGGAGCTGCTGGAGAGAGTCCAGCACAGAGCCACCAAGATGATGAAGGGAGTGGAGCATCTCCCTTATGAGGAAAGGCTGAGGGAGCTGGGCCTCTTTAGCTTGGAGAAGAGGAGGCTGAGGGGGGACCTCATTAATGTTTATAAATATCTGAAGGGTGAGTGTGACGAGGATGGGGCCAGGCTCTTCTCAGTGGTGTCCAGTGGTAGGACAAGGGGCAATGGGTGTGAACTGGAACACAGGAGGTTCCGCTTAAATTTGAGAAGAATCTTCTTTACAGTAAGGGTGACAGAGCACTGGAACAGGCTGCCCAGGGAGGGTGTGGAGTCTCCTTCTCTGGAGACATTCAAGACCCACCTGGATGCCTTCCTGTGTGATCTCATCCAGGTGTTCCTGCTCCGGCAGGGGGATTGGACTGGATGAGCTTTCGAGGTCCCTTCCAATCCCTAATATTCTGTGATTCCCAGGTCCTCCTTCTTGCCCTTTTTGAAGACTGGAGTGACATTGGCTTTTCTCCAGTCCTCAATCACCTCTCCTATTCTACAGGATCTCACAAAGAGAGTGGTTTAGCAATAACATCCATCAGCTCTCTCAGCACTCAAGGGTGCATCCCATCAGGGCCCATGGATCTATGGGTGTCGAGTTTGCCTAAGTGATCTCTAACCCAATCCTCGTCAACCAAAGGAAAATCTTCCTTTCTCCAGACTTTCTCTTTTACCTCCAAGATCTGGGATTCCTGAGAGCCATCCCTAGCAGTAAAGACTGAAGCAAAGAAGACATTCAGTAATTCTGCCTTCTCTGAATCCTCCATCACCAGGGCACTCATCTCATTCAGCAGCAGCCCCACATTTTCCCTAGTCTTCCTTTTGCTGCTGAGGTACTTGAAGAAGCCCTTCCCATTGCCCTTGACATCCTTTGCCAAATTCAATTTTAAGTGGGCCTTGGCCTTCCTCGTTGCATCCCTGCATACTCTGACACCGCCCCTATAGTCCTCCCAAGTGGCCTGTCCCTTTTTCCACATTTTGTGTACTTTCTTCTTCTGACTGAGCTTTTCGAGAAGTTCCTTCTTTATCCATGTGGGTCTCCTGCCTTGTTTTCTCGATTTTTTTCTCACAGGGATGCAGTGATCTTGAGCTTGGAGGAAGTGGCGCTTGAATATTAATCAGCTCTCTTGGGACCCCCTACAATCCAGAGCCCTAGCCCATGGGATTCCTCCAAGTAGGTCTTTGAAGTGGCAAAAGTTAGCTCTCCTGAAGTCCAGGGTTCCAATCCTACTTATTGCCCTCCTTCTTCCATGCAGGATCCTGAACTCCACTATCTCATGGTCACTGCAGCCAAGGCTGCCTCTGACTTTCACATCTAAACCAGTCCTTCTTTGTTTGTTAGTACAAGGTCCAGCAGAACTGGTCTTCTCATTGGCATCTCCACCACCCGTGTCAAAAAATTGTCATCAATGCTCTGCAAGAATCTCCTGGACTGTGCTTGCCTAGCTGTGTTGTCTTTCATCAGGGTGGTTGTAGTCTCCCATGAGAACCAGTACCGGTTATTGTTAGACTATTTCCAGCTCTCTGTAGAAGGCCTCATCAACTTCCTCTTCCTGATCAGGTGGCCTGTAGTAAATATCCACAAGTGTCACCCATATTAGCCTGCCCCTTGATTCTCACCCAGAAGCTCTTGATTAGTTCTTCATCTACCCCAAGGCAGAGCTCGATACATTGCAGTTGCTCTCTCACATAAAGAGCAACTCCACCACCTCACCTTGCTCACCTCTCTTTTCTAAAAAGTGCATAGCCATCCATGACAGCATTCCAGTCATGTGAGCCATCCTACCACTTCTCTGTAATTGCAATGAGGTCATAGCTCTGTGATCACACACATATCTCTAGCTTTTCCATTTTTTTTTCCCCATTTTGCATGCATTGGTGTACAGGCATTTCAGAGAAGTATATGAGTGTGTAGGTTTCCCTGGAGGGGTGTAGGAGGATCTGCCATAGCCAAACACATCCTTGAGGTGGTTGGCCTTCTGGTTCCCATCATGGGAGGCAACTAAGGAACATTTGTCACTGCTTTGGTTGGCCTGATTTATTCCCCAGTTGGCCATTTTGGGCCCCACGCTCTGAGTCCTTCAGTTTAAAGCCCACCTCACAAAGCTGGACAGACTGCTGCCAAAGATTCCCTTGTCTCTTCTAGACAATTGGATTCCATTCCTCCCTAACAGGTTATTTAAGAATCATCATTAAAATCCACATCCATCACGCAATCTTCACAAACTTCACTCACATCAATAAAAAAAGAATTCCCCACACCAAAATCAAAATAACATCATCACAACACCAGACAAAAGTGGACAATTTACACACACAATCCACCCCTTGTCTCTTCACCACAATTAAATCGATAAAATCCCCCATAATTGTCCTACTCATCACTCACCATTCTTAGCCGTGTTCAGTCCATGTTTTGTCCATTACCTCTCCTCTCTCAATTACAAACCTTATCTCCAATTTCTCGAGCCCCACGTTGGGCGCCAAAAAAGACTGTGGTGGGTTGACCCTGGCTAGAGGCCGGATGCCCACCAAAGCCCACTCTATCACCCCCCTCCTCAAATGGGCAGGGGGAGAAAATTATAACGAAAAGCTGGTGGGTGGAGATAAGGACGAAGAGAGATCACTCACCAGTTACTGGCACGGGCACAACAGACTCGACTTGGGGGAAAAACAAATTTACTTTATTACCAATCAAAATCAGAGGAGAATGAGAAGTAAAAACCAAATCTTAAAACACCTCCTCCACCCCTCCCTGCTTCCCAGGCTTCATCTCTTTCCCGATGTTCCACCTCCTCCCCCCAGCGGCACAGGGGGACAGGGAATGGGGTTGGGGTCAGTCCATCACACGTTGTTTCTGCCGCTCCTTCCTCCTCAGGGGGAGGTCTCCTTCCCCCGCACCAGCGTGGGGTCCCTCTCACGGGAGACAGTCCTCCACCAACTTCTCCAACGTGAGTCCTTCCCATGACTGACAGCTCTTCACGAACTGCTTTAGCAGCAGGCGGGGGGCATGACATGGGGGTGGCTTCTGTGAGAGAAGCTGCCAGAAGCTTCCCCCATGTCCGACTCAACACAGCCAATGCCAGCCGGCTACAAGAACGGACCCGTTGTGATGAACTGACCCCAACCCCCATTCCCTGTTCCCCTGTGCCAGTGGGCTTTGGTGGGCACCCAGCATCTAGCCAGGATCAACCCACCACAGCCTTTTTTGGTGCCCAACGTGGGGCATGAGAAATTTAAGATAAGGCTGGTAACTGAGAGAGGAGAGGTAACGGGC
This sequence comes from Caprimulgus europaeus, assembly GCA_907165065.1. The sequence goes on from OU015537.1 coordinate 1,354,246, forward strand.
AAAACATGGAGTGATCATGGCTAAAGAGTGACGAGTAGGACAATTGTGGGGGATTTCTGTTTTTAATTGTGGTGAAGAGACAAGGGGTGGATTGTGTGTAAATTGTCTGATGTTGTGATGATGTTATTTTCATTTTGGTGTGGGGAATTCTTTTTTTGTTGTTGTGAGTGAAGTTCGTGAAGATTGTGTGATGGATGTGGATTTTAGTGATGATTCTTAAATATGTGATTCACAGAGGCGAGGGGTGGAAGGAGAACAGGGAATGGGGTTGGGGAATGTCATGTCCCCCCCCACTACCAAAACCTTGCCACACAAATCCAATACAAGAAGATTTCCAGAAAAGTTGAAGACCTATCTATTTATGCTTGATCCTACATAAGTCTCAGAATTAACACTCTTCTCCATTGGTAAGTCACTGCATTTTACTGTTAGCACAATGCCTTTTAAAAAATTGTCCATAATTTGAGTCCTACACAGATGAGACAGTATGAGTAAATTGACATAAGCAAAAGTAACAAAGGAGTGTATTTTTCTATCTGCCACCACGACATGCAATTGATGTTATATTTTTATCCATTCCCAAATAAGAAGTTCTTAACTAATCTATTTTTAACAAAATACACTGTCAGCGGCGATGGGAGAAATGCCCATTCGGTAATGTCGGCAAGTCTCTCTTTATTATCAGAAAGCTGCGTGTTATATACACTTCTACTTCCGTACACGTATTCAGACACTACGAAGCTAATTACCATTGGCTAATAACACTAATCACATATGACCTCTCAGTCCAAGTGGTTCACTTTTATCTCGGTTCGGGTTCACTTCCTCGGTGTAACTTCCTGATCCTTCCCAGTCCTTCCCAGCTGGGATCCATCTTCCTTACTTGATGTTTATTACTTTCACAAGTCCTTGACATTTCTTTGTTATCTTCACTAGCACACAGCCGAAAGAGGCCTAGCTGGTATTACAGCCTTGAAGAATACAGACATGCAGAAGATCCTGTTTTCCCTTATATTCTAACTTAGCTAGATTTTCTCATAACCCTTATTTTATAGACAATTTTTCAACAAAGTTGCCCACAATACACCACTTTGTATTCTGCTGCAAGCTTTCAGAAAACACATAAGAAAATAATTCTCTATATTCCACAGTCAAATTACACTGTAGAGCCAAACTCAGAAAATTACTTCCAAATATTTTATTTTGAGGAATCATCACACAGTAGTGCTGGTGGCTTTTAAGCTGCTCTGAACTTGTGACGTGCATATAACAAAAGCTCCAAATTGATTCTGCAGGCATGCCTAAAACTATGGGGTACTCTTACATGTTAGTAATAGTTGATCAATTGTCCAGGTGGGTGGAAGCATTTCCAACTAGGAAGAATGATTCAAAAATCTGTAGTAAAGGTTTTGTTAGAAGAAATTGTTCCAAGATATGGAGTCCCTGAAATTATTGATTCAGACTGAGGGGGTCATTTTACGGCAGCTATCTTGATTCAGGTGTATAACTCTTTAGGTATCCTTAGTCAGCTTCACACCCCACATCGTCCTGAATCCTCAGGTCATGTAGAATGAATGAATAGGACTTTGAAGGAAAACATAGTCAAGGTTTGTAAACAGACGGGTTTGAAATGGCCTGATGCTTTGAATTTAGTATTATGGGACATCAGAAACAATCCCAGACAACCTGTTGGAGTTTCTCCAGCTGAAATCTTGTTTGGTAGAATACTTGCTCTTCCCAGAACATATGTACCTCCAAAAACTAGTCTTTTGGATGGAGATGAACAAGTCACATAATATTTGTTGTATTTGCAATTTTTTTTTTTAATGTGTAACCATGCCTATTGGTATCAAGGTGTAAACCTTGAAATTCAAGTCCATAATATTCAACCGGGGGATAAAGTATATATCAAAAATTTTAAAAGAAAAAATATAGATTTGAACCTAAATAGAAAGGACCTTATATTGTTTTACTAACATCTTTTTATGCTATTAAGGTTGCTGGGAAAGAGGCTTGGATGCATCATTTTAATGCCCGCAAAGATTCTGCAGAATAATGGACTGTTGTAAAGTACTATTCTTCCTCTGTGTTTCTTTGTATTTTAACGAAGAGTAACACCTTATGGACAAGATTTGCATTGTGTTACCAGGTTGCTCATGCCAAAAGAACTGTTATTATATATTGTGGTTGCTCTGGTTAACTTTCAGGTCAAATTACAGGACTAACAGTAGTAATCATTATAGTCTGTGTGATTGTTCTGTTTCAATGTTGTACAAATTGCTGCGGTTTTGTTGCTCAGAAAATAGAGAGAGAAATGTAGAGTTATAAGTAAATAAGAACAAAGGAGTGCAAGGAAAAACAAAAGGAGGGAACTGTAAAAGGGAAAGACTCTCTAAGAAAATGCTTATAGGTAAAATGGTATTGATTGATAGAAGTATTATGGTTAAGATGAAAAATTAGAAACAGGTGCTATGAAATATTAGAATAATAATAATTCTTATAAACCATGCAACCATGCTGCTTCTCACTTTGTCCTTTGTATAGTCCTCTCTATGGTTGGTTTAAACCCAATGCAACTGAATCAACAAGAATAATAGAATTTGGAGACATAGCAGTTATAGAGGACAAGTGATTAACTTGGAGTAAGCGAATTGTGAAAGATTACAGATTTTAAACTAGACATAAGTTAAATGTCATTATGTAAGTTTTCCTTAGAAGTGCAAAGGTGAGCAGACAGGAAGATTATTCAAGAAGATCAGTGAATACAGTGACCAGAATGGGACCAGCAGGCTGCAACTTCTGAAGAGGCACTGAGATGAGACAAGAAGAATCAGCTGCGTTTGAAGATCACTGTGGACTTTTACAGAATTTTAAATTAATGAGAAATTTGGAACTGAGGGTCCGTGGGAAAACACCAAGAACTTTGAAAAGAATGCCTATTGCATAATATTAAATTTAGCATATATAGAGAGAGCTTGATTTTTGCAATGCCTTTGGCCACTCACTGAGGTGACGGTCCAACTCTGAGTTGTCAATAAAGCAAACCTAGAGTTCCCCATCGACTGAGTTAAATTCCTTTAACACTAGATATGCCAGCTACAAGTTCCAGATGCAGCATGAAACAAACTACACACCATCTTCCTGTGTCCAATGTCACCTACTCCATTGACTGTGCAAACTGTACATCATCTCTCCTGCCTTGAAAGACTCTCATGCCAGATGGAACCCAAAGTTATAGGCTAAATGAACTCAATACACATTTTGAAGGAACGACCCATAAACTAAGGGAATAATATATCTGTGTGTATATATGTAAATATATTGAAATTTCTTTTAAAACGTGAAACCAGAGCATGATGTAAATGCTTTGGAATAAGGGGTGGATACTGTCCTGATTTTTCCAGGATAGAGTTGGTTTTCTTCTTAGCAGCTAGAAAGCGCTGTGTTTTGGTTCCAGTGAGGATTGGTGTGAGAACAATGTTGATAACTCCAAGGACACTGTGCTTGGGCAGTTTGCAAGAGCAGAGGACTGCAAGGGGGGAGTGGAGAAGAAAAGTGCAGTAGTTAGTAAAACCCAGAACTGACAGGTGGATGTGCCAATGAGATATTCCAGATCAGGTCACGTCATGGTCAGTATATTCACCGGGGCTGACCGGAAAGGGGGGATTCTCTCGGGAATCGCTCGGGCTCGCTTTTCTGGGATTGTGATTTCAGTTTCGGGGTTCCTTTTCGCTCCTCTGGGATCATTATCAGCAGGTGGTGAGCAACTGCACTATGCATCACACATACACAAACAGAGATATATCTATATATATATATATATAGTTGTTTCATTATTATTTTTATTATTTTAATCTAATTTCACTCTATTCATAGAATCAGAGAATCAGAGTCAGAAAATTAGAGAATGGTTAGGGTTGGAAAGGGACCTTAAAGATCACAGAATCACAGAACGGCAGGGATTGGAAGGGACCTCGAAAGCTCATCCAGTCCAATCCCCCTGCCGGAGCAGGAACACCCAGATGAGATCACACAGGAAGGCGTCCAGGCGGGTCTTGAATGTCTCCAGAGAAGGAGACTCCACACCCTCCCTGGGCAGCCTGTTCCAAAGCTCATCCAGTGCCAACCCCCCTGCCATCAGCAGGGACACCTTCCACTAGACCAGGTTGCTCAAAGCCTCATCCAGCCTGGCCTTAAACACTTCCAGGGAGGAGCAGCCACAGCTTCTCTGGCCAACCTGGGCCAGTGTCTGACCACCCTCATAGTGAAGAATTTCTTCCTCATATCTAATCTAAACCTCCCCTCTTCCAGCTTAAAGCCATTTCCCCTTGTCCTGTCATTAACTGCCCTTGTGAAAAGTCCCTCCCCAGCTTTCCTGTAGGCCCCTTCAGGTACTGGGAGGCCGCTATAAGATCTCCCTGGAGCCTTCTCTTCTCCAGGCTGAACAACCCCAACTCTCTCAGCCTGTCCTCATAGCAGAGGTGCTCCAGCCCTTGGATCATCCTCATGGCCTCCTCTGGACCTGCTCCATCAGGTCCATGTCTTTTCCGTACTGAGGGCTCAAGAGCTGGATGCAGTACTCCAGGTGACATCTCACCAGAGCAAAGTAAAGGGGGAGAATCCCCTCCCTCGACCTGCTGGCCACGCTTCTCTTGATACAGCCCAGGATACAGTTGGCCTTCTGGGCTGCAAGCGCACATTGCCGGCTCATGTTGAGCTTCTCGTCCACCACCACTCCCAAGTCCTTCTCTTCGGAGCTGGCCTCAAGCCACTCATAGCCCAGCCTGTATTTGTGCTTGGGGTTGCCCTGACCCAGAGGCAGGACCTTGCATTTGGCCTTGTTGAACTCCATGAGGTTAGCACAGGCCCACCTCTCAAGCCTGTCAAGGTCCCTCTGGATTGGAAGGGACCTCGAAAGCTCATCCAGTCCAATCCCCCTGCCGGAGCAGGAACACCTAGATGAGATCACACAGGAAGGCGTCCAGGCGGGTCTTGAATGTCTCCAGAGAAGGAGACTCCACACCCTCCCTGGGCAGCCTGTCCCAGGGCTCTGTCACCCTCACTGTAAAGAAGTTTCTTCTCAAGTTTAAGAGGAACCTCCTGTGTTCCAGCTTACACCCACTGCCCCTTGTCCTACCATTGGACACCACTGTGAAGATCCTGGCTCCATCCTCCTGACACTCACCCTTCAAATATTTATAAACATTAATGAGGTCCCCCCTCAGTCTCCTCTTCTCCAAGCTAAAGAGGCCCAGCTCCCTCAGCCTTTCCTCAGAAGGGAGATGCTCCACTTCCTTATCTTGTTGGCTCTGCGCTGGACTCACGTAAAGAGCAACTCCACCATTGCACCTTACTGGCCTGTCTTTCCTGAGAAGGACAGAGCCATCCATGGCCACATTCCAGTCATGTGAGCTGTCCCACCATGTCTCTGTCATTGCCATCAGATCATAATCCCTTGACCAAACATGGGTTTCTAACTCCTCCTGCAAAAACTCCTGGAAACTATATGCCAGTCAGCCCCACCTCCATCCCTAGAGAGGTGATGCAATAGCTCATTCTGGATGTTGTCGCTAAGCATCTGGAGGAAAAAAAGGTAATCAGGAGTAGTCAACATGGATTCACCAAGGGGAAATCATGCTTGACCAATCTGGTAGCCTTCTATGATGGCATGACTGGCTGGGTAGATGAGGGAAGAGCAGTGGATGTTGTCTACCTCAACTTCAGCAAGGCTTTTGATACTGTCTCCCATGACATCCTCATAAGTAAGCTCAGAAAGTGTGGGTTAGATGAGGGGACAGTGAGGTAGATTGAGAACTGTCTGAATGACAGAGCTCAGAGGGTTGTGATCAGCTATGCAGAGTCGAGTTGGAAGCCTGTAGCTAGCGGTGTCTCCAGGGGCCAGTACTGGGTCAGACAAGGAACTTCTGGAGAGAGTCCAGCAGAGGGCTACGAATATGGTTATCAGGGGCCTGGCGCATCGCTCTTATGAGGAAAGGCTGAGAGATCTGTGTGGAGAAACATGCTGTGGGAAACTAAGGCGTGGGTGACTTTTAATCACTAACCAATAAGGAGCTAGACTTTTGTGCTGTGTGTGAACCTCACTGACTGTGTCACGTGGGTGGAATCTTAACCAATTGGTTGCTGGCACGCATCACATGTTGTGTAACAAAGTGTATAAAAGGAACCTGTACCAAATAAAGACAGAGCATTCACTCTATCTCTATGAGAATACGTGATAGACTCCAGCACAGCAACAGATGGTGCCCGAATGACACTGATTTCCCTGGCTCTCCACAAGACACGAACCGCTGGGCGAAATGTTGAGTGGAGGTCCTTACCCTGATTTATTGCCGCAAAAGACGAAACGCTGAGCGACATGTTGAGCGGACCCCCCCGGCCGTATAGACGAAACGTTGAACGGTGGAAACCCCTCGTCCTTATCGTTTTCAGGTGAGGCTGGGTTGAGGTTGGCCTAGTGCGGTTGTTTTGCTGGCCGGCATACGTAATGGAAGCAGATTTGCTGCAAGAGCAAGAGAAATGGCTGCTCCGTATTATCTTCTCTAAGAGAGGGGAGGCAGTCTCTGATAAGCTTTTTCATAAGCTGGTATCCTGGGCTAAGGAGCAAGGATACTTTGAAGTACCCCCTCTCTTATTCGAATGCTGGTATCCTGGGTTAAAAAGCAAGGATTCCTTAAAGTACCCCCTCTCTTATTCGAATGGGAGGCATGGCGGTCATGAAAATCGTCTCAAGTTAGCAAAAAAGACTGAACCGCAGGCTCGGGGCACCTTGGAAAGAAAGCAGAAAGCAAACTCCCGAATAGCGGTCGTAAAAATCTTCTCAAGTTAGCAAACAAGACGCGCTGAGGAATGCAAGGAATGTGTGGGTGTCAGGTTACTGACAACGACCATAGATAGAGTTAACCCTCTCATTACTTCAATGCTTTTTACAAAAGCGAGGTATAGCTTTTAACCTGAAGCATTTAGCTGGACTTTGTGCTTCATGAGTTTTTTTTCAAACTCCTGAGAAGTATTTTGATGAGAATAAGTGGAGAAGTTTTGGAAAATGAACTGCGTAGTGTGGGCAAGATGGCGACCCCCTCCTTCCCCTCCCTTCTCCCCCCCCTTCCTCCCCGGCGAAAAGGAACCGGGCAAGATGGCGCTGGCGAAATAGTACCTGCGCAGCAGCCGGCCAAGATGGCGCTGGCCTGGGGATGACAATGCTAGAAGGCGGTGCTGAGCTGTGAGCTGATAGGCTGGTCGGTGAGGATGGGCTTGACAGTCAGAAGGACCCACCTACTCCCCCCCGGGGAGGCACCCTCCCCGCCTGGCACCACCCACCCCCCCACTCCGAGGGAACGTAAATATTGAGAACTAGTAAACGAGACCAGAAGAACAACTTGTAAAAGAGGACAGAAAAAACAATAAGAGATTATGGACTGCAGTTTCCCTATACACAGGCATTTGTTGATTTGTTGATAATTAACTTTTTTGGACTATTTTTAACACCAAAGCAGGCACGGGGAAGGCAACAAACGGCGGTTTCCATACCAACAACATACCAGGACCCGTGATACTGAGATAACACCGCCTGGACTGGCTGTGGTTTCTTAAAGTGACCAGGCTGCATTTCAGACCTTCTAAAGTGTGCACATTGCACGAGAACCTGTCATGTTGTCTGGAATGAGTGAGTGTATGAATGAAGCGAAGGTACCTTCCGTTTCTGTGGATATATTTTCTTTATAATTGTTTAATGTGTACACTAAAATGAAATAGGAACTGGATAGACACTATACGAGAATTTAAAAAGTTTAGAGACTCAGAGATAAATATGGAGTCATCACTATTGTATAAGAAAGTCCCAGAGACCTGATAACTTTGGGTAGAGGCTATGCTTGTGTCATTGCAGATTCTGGACCACCGTGGGATTTTCTTCAGGCGGCATTCCGAGTGTACTTGTTGTCAGCTTCTGTTTGGTAAAAAAAAAAAAAAAGGGGGCAAAAAGAAAAAAAAAAAAAAGGCTTAAAAGCCCTGGACACTGTATGTAGAAGAATATAAAGATGTAAAGATATGTATTAGATAGTAACATAAGTAAGTAATGAAGTGTATATTAGTAATAGAAAATAACATAGGGTAGATGTGAATATGAATTATCCTTATTGTAATATGAAAAGAGGTATCACTAAGTTTTCTGCAGGAGTTTACACAGTTTCCAAAGAGTATTTCTAAATTAACAAAATGAGCATGGATCAAATTTTCAGTATAAGCTATGAATTTTTATGAGATTTTTAACTTTTAATTTTCTTTTCTGATGGAAAATAGTGTCACCAGTTATCACCTTTATAACTAAGGCCCTGTCATCATTTCCAATGTGAGCAGTTATTTTCAAGGGTGTATAGTATGACTATAAGGATACTGTAAGCATGACATTTGGTTTTGAAAAACAATCTCAACTAGCAGGGACTTCTCCTAAGGAGAGATTTTTAGTTTGTTTGTTTGTTTTGTGACATGGATTATATTTCAAATCAGGATTCAATCAGCAAAGCAGGACCAACCCCATATTAGTATCATTATTACTATTATTATTATTATATTTTTATGCTTCAGAAATAGTTCTGTTTTAGGGTAATGTAAAGAATGGAAACTCTGAACCAACTCTCAATTTAAAAAAAAAAAAAAAAAAAAAAGATGCAGCAGATGCAGAGATTTTAAATTGGCCACTATAAATGTACATTTAGTACTGAAGTTATCTACTGATTTGTGATTGGGGCCATTGACGGCAGCGCTCGCCCGACACTTAAATGGAAAGCAGAAAACCCTGTTTGGGTTGATCAATGGCCTCTATCAAAAGAGAAGCTTCAACGTGTTGAGGAACTTGTATAGGAACAATTATAATTGGGTCATATTAAAGCCTCTGTTAGCCCATGGGACACTCCTATTTTTACCATTCAGGAAAAAATCGGGGAAATGGAGACTATTACATGATTTGAGAGCTGTAAACAATTGTATGGAGGACATGGGAGCCTTGCAACCTGAGTTACCATCTCCGGTCATGTTGCCAGAAAAATGGGATTTGTTGATACTAGATCTTAAGGATTGTTTTTTCACAATTCCTTTACAAAGGATGATGGTGACAAGTTTGTGTTTTCTGTGCCCTCCATCAATAGGGCCGCCCCGTCACAGCGTTATCAATGGGTTGTACTGCCACAGGGTACAAAGAACTTTCCTACCATTTGTCAGTGGCTTGTGGATTTAGCCTTAAGACCGTGGCGAAGGGAAAAGCCTGACTTGATTGCATACCATTATATGGATGACTTATTGGTAGCCAGCCCTACACTCCTTCCTGAACACAAACAGAAGGAACTTGTAACATGCTTGCAGAATTTTGGTCAGGTCATTGCACCTGAAAAGGTTCAAAACATTCTCCTTGGAATTACTTGGGCATGCAAGTTACAGAAATTAGACTCATACCTCAGAAAATTATTTCGCACCCAGAAATTAAGACTGTTAATGATGTTCAAAAATTGGTAGGTGATCTGCAGTGCCTTTGAACTTTCTGTGGAATTGCTAACAGATTTTTCTCCTTTGATTGACCATCTACGGAATAGTAGTTCCCCTTCTGACCCTAGATCATTTACTGTGGAGGCTACGAAAGCACTGGATGACATTACAGAAAAAATTAGAGACTCAGCCATAGGTCATAGATTGGAAAATTGTCTTTTTCCTTGGTTATCTATAACCGGGAGTAAGAAGTTGTTTTGTTGATTGTTCAGTTACCTGACAGCGCCCCTATGCGATTAATAGAGTGGATATTCCATAGCTCTACTTTTAGGGCCACAATTGCTACTCGGGCCGATGCAATTGGGCAGTTGATACCAAAGTCGGGGCCCGAGGACACCCATGGTAGGTTACTCACAATGTTCATTTAGTACTTTGGGTAAGGATATTAGTGCTTGAAATACACAAATTTGTGGCTTGTCATGGAATAAACGCAGGTTTTAAAATACCAATTTTTCAAAACACATTCACAATGATAAATACATTCTGCTACACCAACAATTCAGTGATTAATAAGCCACTTATATTGTACAGTGACACAGTAGCTCCTAAAGCAGAAGATTGCATCTAAGATAGGGATTTTTAGTAGCATTTTTACAATTTCATTATGAATTCTTAAAAAGACACTAAGATGTTATAACTTGAATGTTCTGACGTAAAACCACAACAGCAAGGAAATTCAGAGTTGATTCTATTTCGGTCGTCTTCCATGATTTTATCCAGGTATTGTAGCACATATGATGCACCGAGTGCAATCTCCTGACATGCTGTACCTTGCTACAACAGGGATGAGTACAGAACAAATTTTCTTTCCTTGCTTTTGTGGGTTTGTCATAGCTTTGATATTTACATGTTTTCTTTTCATTGTAGAAACACAAAATGGTTTATACTGTATTTGGGTAACACTAATTAAGATGGATACTGACAAACTGGGAATCCTTGAACTGCTCTAACTTGCAATCATCATTAATTTGGATTTTTCTTTAATTCTGCAGATGCATTTTTTATTGAAATGGTTAAATTGTTTCAAATGTGAAAGTGTTTTGGGTAGTATTTTATATTAATGTATATATTGCAATAGAAATCATTGTAATAATTGTAATAGTTTTTAGGTATAAGTACACTACATCCAGATAAATGGAGCTATACAGTACTGAGCTATCCAACACTTGGACAGAGTGACTACTTGGAAACAGATTGCAGTGTCAGTAAACCGTATAGATCAAGTATTCAGTGTTAGCACTCGCTAATGCAGAAGGAGAAGAGAAGATTTCAACATGATTAGTACTACATAGCATTCACGCATCTGGTAAATTAGTGCTAAAAAAAAAAAAAAAAGGAGAAAAGAGTCTTAAGTTTATAGTTATTACTGCATTAAGAATTTTGTTGATTAGCATTGTTTTAAGACCTTAAGTTGTAGTACCTGGATAAAACATGTGGATAACTTTGGCTAATGTAAGGAAGTAAGAATCATTATGATTTTCACTGCCTATGCCCGAGAATCCTTTTAGGACCTATCTTGTAGAGTGCTTTGTATAACTTTGCTCACATAGATGCTAGTAGACATTGATAGCATTAGACATGCAGTGCTACAGAATAGAGCAGCAGTTGATTCTTATTTGTTAGCACAAGCGACATGTTTGTGAGGAATCTGAAGGCATGTGCTGTATGATTCTATCAGACCACTCAGAATCAATTCATATGGCCATTGGAAGGTTAAGGGAAAATGTCAAACAGTTGAGGGTAAATAATGATAATTGGTTAAGCGAGTAGTTTTTACACGAATGAGTCTTTTCACTATTAAAGTCAGGATTTAAGATGCTATTTGTAATTTGGTAATCTTTTATTAGTGCCTTGTTTGCTATCGTGTCTGCAAGGGCCCTGCAGAAGATGGTGGACAACGCCTTTGTGGTATAAAGACAAAAAATAGAAATTGTTGGCTCCTTAAGAGCCCAAGATGCAGGCAGTTTTGGCCTTGGCAATTAATTCCTGACTTTTGAAACACCAGAATAGAAAAACAAGATAAAAAAGTTCTAATATAATTGGTCAGAAGTAAAAAGAAGGCCTTAAATGGCTCGGTATTATAATTTTGCTTTGCATTTTAGCGCGTATATTATTTTCTTGTATGGCCAAACATGTGGAACAACTTGCCCTAGGTGTCTTTTTAGCTCAAAATAATAAAAACAGAGGAAAGTGTGGGAAACTGTTGGCAGAGCACCGCAGAGAGCACCGTATACATCTGGTGTGGATGCTGATATGTTAGGGTCAGCTTTGAAGGGTCAGAGTGTTGAATGCTTCTCCAGGTTGGATTGGTACTGATTTGGGTATGGAGTGGAGTCAGGCTGGTTTGATGTGGACTTTGGGCTGATTTGTTTTCATGCTGGGTCGGAGATCTGGCCATCTCAGATTGTTTAGGAGACTGGATGGGAAATGGTAGCCATTTCCATGTTGGTGTCTCTTAACAGCAGAAATACATTTCTTTTGGCAGCCTGTCGCTTTAGCTTTCAACTTTACTTAAAGAGAGTGTACGCTTTTTTAGGCATTGCAATTTTTAGTTCTAATTATAGTAAGAATTGCTTATAGATGTGTAATGAAAGGAGTACAGAGTGTCACTGCTACAGCCCTGTTTGTTTTAAAAGAAAAAGGGGAAGATATTGGGGACCTGGCCATGTTGCAGGACTGTAATACTAGCTGGGCCCCGACTGCGTCACAAAAGAGACAAGCTGAGAGAAAGGAATTTGACTACGTGTGAAAGTAATAAACAACATTGACAAGATGGATGCCAGCTGGAAATTACGACGAGGAAGTGAACCTGAACCGAGATAAGAGCGAACCAGTGAGACTGAGAGGTCAACATGTGATTAGTGCTATTAACCCATAGTAATTGGCTTCGTAGTGTGTGGACACGTATGCGGAACCAAGTCAAAAGAAACTTTGACAATTTTGTATCAGGAGTAGCTTTAGCTGGGAACCACAAAGTAGGAGTACCCTGTTCCCTGTTAACGCTTGGCTTTCCTCACTTGGATTGGAACCGTGGTTGAAAACCATAGTGATGTATTTAATTGGCATTGGAGGCATAATTTTATTGGTCATATTTTGTTGCCCTGTTTGATCAGCTGCTTGCAAAATTTGATTATAAAGACGTTTTTCTAGAACACAGGCCACTCCTTGTACAAAAGAAAAAGGGGGAAGTGTGGAGAAACGTGCTGTGGGAGCTAAGGCGTGGGTGACTTTTAATCACTAACCAATAAGGAGCTAGACTTTTGTGCTGTGTGTGAACCTCACTGACTGTGTCACGTGGGTGGAATCTTAACCAATTGGTTGCTGGCACGCATCACATGTTGTGTAACAAAGTGTATAAAAGGAACCTGTACCAAATAAAGACAGAGCATTCACTCTATCTCTATGAGAATACGTGATAGACTCCGGCACAGGCTACAGATCTGGATCTGTTTAGCCTGGAGAAGAAAAGACTGAGAGGGGATCTGATCAATGCTTAGAAATACCTAAAGGGCAGATGTAGGGAGGATGGGGACAGACTCTTTTCAGTGGTGTTCAGTGACAGGACAAAGGGCAACAGGCACAAACTGGAACACAGGAAGTTCCATGTGAAGATGAATAAAAGCTTTACTGTGAGGGTGTAGTGGTTTCATCCTTTTGGATTGCAGCCAAACACAGCCTGCTCTCTCATTCTCTCTCCCTTCCAGGGATTAGGGGAGAGAATTGGAAAGAAGGGCAAGGAGACTCACGGGTTGAGATAAAAACTATTTACTAATTAAAATGAAATGATGATGATAACAACAGTGATAACAGAATGATACAAATGAGTGATGCACAGTGCAACTGCTCACCACCCACCAACTGATGCCCAGCCTGTGCCAGCCAGTGATCCTGGAGCAGAGACAGTCCTGAAACCAAAACCCTGGAAGAGTGAGCCCGAGCGATCCCCAAGAGAATACCCCTGTCTTCCAGTCAGCCCTGGTTAATGTACTGACATGACGGGATGTGATCTGGAATATCTCATGGGCACATCCCAATGCCAGTTTGGGCTTTGCTATTCACTGCGCTTCTCCCTCCCAGTCCTAATGCAGCTGTGAACGGCCAAACACGGTGGCCTTGAGCTCCAGCAGTAACTCACAACATTAGTACCTTATCAACATTCTTCTCATAACAAATCCCATACTGAAACTAAACCACAGCTATTCTAGCTACTAAGAAGAAAATTAACTCTGTCCTAGGAAAACCAGGACAGAGGGTTCCAGAGCCCTGGAACAGGCTGCCCAGAGAGGTTGTGGAGTCTCCTTCTCTGGAGATATTCAAAACCCACCTGGATGCAGTCCTGTGCAACCTGATCTAGATGTACCTGCTTTGGCAGGGGGGTGGACTAGATGATCTCCAGAGGTCCCTTCCAATCCCCACCATTCTGTGATTCTGTGACAGTCTGTCTGCTGTGTACTACACCACCAGTTGAACCTTAATTCTTCCTCTTTTTCTGTAGTAAAATCTGTGGGTGGGATGTAGATCCAGATTCTCCACTCTGACTCCTCTTAATATACTGAATGCTCCCAATCAGAGAGCTACTTATTGGTTTGCATTTTTTAGTGTATCAAATATTTAGTTTGTAAGCATATGTGAAAAGGCTCATGTGCACAGAGCAGTTGCCAGTGATTGGGGGTGATGTAGCTTGACTGCTTTGCAAAGCTTACCAGTGAACTTCTGGTGCTGCTTTTTGACTTGAGAACGGTGTCAAGTTTCTGATTCCTCACCATCAAGGGTTTGGAAGATATCTGGGTGAAGGAAAAAACAGCTGATTGAAGAACTGTCAATCAGTTTTCTGAGAAGCATTCTCAAAGGGAGGAATAAACAAAGGTGAATAACTGTGAGCTGCTTGGACCCCTTTGTTGACAATGGGCACTCTGTTTGAGATTAGTAGGGCCCTGCCTACAGCCAGATCGAGGAGAGGGATAACCATGTTTATTGGACTGTATGGATTCAATGGCCTGGCACATCAGTACCACAGGAATATGAGGCTCTAGTGGTCACTGGTGCCCAATGCACCCTGATGCCATCAAACTATAAAGGGACAGAATCCATCTGTATTTCTGGAGTCACAGGGGGTTCCCAGCAGCTGACTGTGTTGGAGGCTGAAATGAGCCTGACCGGACAGGGGTGGCAAAAGCACCCCATTGTGACTGTCCTGGGTGCTCCATGCATCCTCGGCACAGATTACCTCAGGACAGTATATTTTAAGGACCTAAGGGACCAGTGGGTGTTTGGTGTAATGACTGTGGAGACAAAAAGAAATTGAACATTTGTCTACCTTGTTCAGTTTATCAGAGGACCCTTCTATTGTGGGGCTGCTGAGGGTTGAGGAACAAAAGGTTCCCATTGCTACTACAACGGTGTACTAGTGACAATACTGTACTAATCAAGACTCGCTGACCCCTCAGCTGGAGAGCCAAGGAGTGGTCAGCAGGACTCGCTCTCCCTGTAACAGCCCCATATGGCCAGTGTGGAAGTCTAATGGGGAGTGGAGACTGACAGGGGACTATCGTGGCCTGAATGAAGTCACCCCACCACTGAGCGCTGCCATGCCAGACATGTGAGAGCTCCAGTATGAACTGGAGTCACAGGCAGCCAAGTGGTACGCCACCATAGACATTGCCAATGCGTTCTTCTCCATTCCTTTGGCACCAGAGTGCAGGCCACAGTTTGCTTTCACCTGGAGGGGTGTCCAGTACACCTGGAATCGACTGCCCCAGGGGTAGAAACACAGCCCCACCATTTGCCATGGACTGATTCAGAAAGCACTGGAACAGGGTGGAGCTCCAGAACACCTGCAATACATTGATGACATCATTGTGTGGGGCAACACAGCAGAAGAAGATTTTGAGAAAGGGGAGAAAGTAATCCAAATCCTTCTGAAAGCTGGTTTTCCTGTCAAAAGAGGCAAGGTCAAGGGACCTGCTCAGGAGATCCAGTTTTTAGGAATAAAGTGGCAAGATGGGTATTGACAGATTCCAATGGATGTGATCAATAAAATAACAGCCATGTCCCCACCAACCAACAAAAAGGAGACACAAGTTTTCTTGGGCATTATGGGTTTTTAGAGAATGCACATTCCAGGTTACAGCCAGATTGTGAGCCCTCTCTGTTAAGTGACTTGAAAAAAGAATGATTTTTCAATGGGGCCCTGAGAACAACAGGCCTTTCAACAAATCAAGGAAGAAATTGTTCATGCAGTAGCCCTCTAGACACTCTGGACAGGACAAGATGTAAAAAATGCGCTTTACACCGCAGCCAGGGAGAATGGCCCTATCTGGAGTCTCTGGCAAAAGGCACCAGGGGAGACTCGAGGTCAACCCCTTGGGTTTTGGAGTCGTGGATACAGAGGATCAGTGGCCAGATACACTCCAACTGAAAAAGAGATATTGGCAGCGTATGAGGGAGTTGGAGCTGCTTCGGAAGTGATTGATACTGAAGTACAGTTCCTTCTGGCGCCCCAACTGTTGGTGCTGGGCTGGATGTTCAAAGGGAAGACTCATTCCACACATCATGCAATTGATGCTACATGGAGTAAATAGATTGTGTTGGACACTTGACAGGCTAGAACAGGAAACCCCAATCGCCTGAGAATTTTGGAAGTGATCATGGACTGGCTGAAAGGTGACATTTTGGAATGCCACCAAGGAAGGAGGTGATGCGTGCTGAAGAGTCCTCACAGTAACTGAGAAGCTACATGCTTTGTTCACTGCTGAGTTTTGTCGTATTGTAGGAAAACAGCATAGGTGGAAGCAAAAGTCAGGGCAGCTGACCTGAGCTGGCTAATAGGTGTATCCCATACCATAAATGTCATGCTCATTATAAAGGGGAAAGTTTACTGAGCATGATGGAGTTTTTCCTTCTCCTGCTTTGCCTTTCCTCCTCTCAAGAGTCACCATCCCTGGACTGGGCTGTGTATAACTTTGTATACTTTTATTTCATTAAATCTGTTTTCACTTCAACCCATGAGCCTCCTCTCCTTTTCCTAATTCCCCTTCTCATCTGGGGAGGGAGGTCATTGTACAGCAACTGTGTCGGCGGCGACGGGAGAAATGCTCCATTCTGTAATGGCGGCAAGTCTCTCTTTTATTATCAGAAAGCTGCGTGTTATATACACTTTTACTTCCGTACACGTATTCAGACACTACGAAGCTAATTACCATTGGCTAATAACACTAATCACATATGACCTCTCAGTCCAAGTGGTTCACTTTTATCTCGGTTCGGGTTCACTTCCTCGGTGTAACTTCCTGATTCTTCTCAGTCCTTCCCAGTCCTTCCCAGCTGGGATCCATCTTCTTTGATGTTTATTACTTTCACAAGTCCTTGACATTTCTTTGTTATCTTCACTAGCACACAGCCGAAAGAGGCCTAGCTGGTATTACAGCCTTGAAGAATACAGACATGCAGAAGATCCTGTTTTCCCTTATACTCTAACATAGCCAGATTTTCTCATAACCCTTATTTTATAGACAATTTGACAATGTTGCCAACACAACTGCTATAGTTTAGCCCTGGATACAGGCTAAATGTAGACAAATAATAACCCTTTTACAAAGAATCTTAGACTGGTTCAAGCAACTTGCTATATGAACCTGTTCCTTAGGATTGCTGGTATCAGTGTGGCGCTAATAAGCCTGCACTATATCTTTCTTCAGAAACCTTAGTGCAAATTCCAAGTGACTTGACAGTGTGGTATATAGGAGAGTACAGCTGTTTGGAAGGATGCTTTTAGCAAGCACCAGTACAGGGACCTTGAAGTCAAGGGTCACGTACCCTGGAGGATGGGCTTGCTTAAAAAGATGCAACTGCCAGAACTGAGATGCACTTTCACAAGTCAAGTCATTTTATTCAGGCTTACTTTAAAGAAAATACAATTGTCTAGTCCCTTCTTTGTGAGTTCTATTTATATTTTTAACACTTAACTACTTAACCTTTGTAACTGCATTTATTTTCTTTGTGATCCTGCCAGCACCAAATGGAATTCATGGAGAAAAGGAAAACTTATGATATGCAGATAGGTAACAGTCTTTTCCCTCTGAAGTACTAAATTTCTCTAGAAACAGAAAGAGAAGATACATACATTTTTCCCCCTCCTGTGCATTCCTTAAGCAGAATGGGTATGTGGTACATGTTTCTGACAAATAAAGTATGGGCATGCCACAAAGAAGGCTTATTCATATATTTTTTTATTCAATGCCAATTTAAACATTACAAATACTTTTGTGGAAGCTTAACATAATTTTAATAAGCCACAACTGGTGCTGCTGCTGTGGGTATAGAGGCTGTTCAGAGAACTATTGTATCTTTGCTACATATTGGGGTGTGAATTAGGGATTGTGGTGGGTTGACCCTGGCTAGAGGCCGGATGCCCACCAAAGCCCACTCTATCACTCCCCCTCCTCAAATGGGCAGGGGGGAGAAAATTATAACGAAAAGCACGTGGGTGGAGATAAGGACGGAGAGAGATCACTCACCAGTTACTGGCACGGGCAAAACAGACTCGACTTGGGGAAAAACAAATTTACTTTATTACCAATCAAAATCAGAGGAGAATGAGAAGTAAAACCAAATCTTAAAACACCTCCCCCACCCCTCCCTGCTTCCCGGGCTTCATCGCTTTCCCAATTTCCACCTCCTCCCCCCAGCAGCACAGGGGAACAGGGAATGGGGTTGGGGTCAGTCCATCACACGGTGTTTCTGCCGCTCCTTCCTCCTCAGGGGGAGGACTCCTTCCCCCGCACCAGCGTGGGGTCCCTCTCACAGGAGACAGTCCTCCAGCAACTTCTTATTGGTTACACGAACACTTACATGCTCTTAAGCTGCTAACACACACACACACATAAACAACTCTTCATTGGCTAGAAGCTACTGTTCACACGCCTGGTTACAATACTTGATTGGATAAATCCACCTGTTTGTGAGGCATTCTTTTACTTCTGACCAGTTACACGGGTAATTTCTTAGCTTGTCTCACACATCCTTTTTGAAAAAACAAAAAAAATTATGTTTTTTCCCCCAAGTCGAGTCTGTTTTGCCCGTGCCAGTAACTGGTGAGTGATCTCTCTCTGTCCTTACCTCCACCCATGAGCCTTTTGTTATAATTTTCTCTCCCCTGTCCAGCTGAGGAGGGGGAGTGATAGAGTGGGCTTTGGTGGGCATCTGGAATCCAGCCAGGGTCAACCCACCACAACAGAAGACTGGCAAATATCAAAAGCATTGCTAGCCATTTAGCTATACTTTCCCCTTCCTTGCACTGCTGTCTTGGCTGTACTGGTGGAGACAAGGATGCATCAGAAGAACAAGGTATCTTACAGATACATACTGCATCTCTAGCACATAGGAAGGAATTTCAATTTTTGGCATATTTAAACTGTTCCCTTGTAAGTACAGTTCCCTCACCATCACAAATGAATCTGGACTCAGACTTTTTTTTGGTTGGTTTTTGGGTTTTTTTGTTTGTTTGTTTTAAAGCCATCCTACCAGCACTTAAAATTTTGGAAAATGCACTTCTAGGAATTTTTAGTGTATGTTGTTTCTCTTACTTTGACATAGGTTAAAATCTGGGTAAGCAATGCCTTTTGTTTCTTTACATTAGTGGACTGAGGTTTGAACGACCACCTTCACACAGAGTTTCTGCCCAAGAATTATTATGTTGCCTGCCATGGCAAAGTAGCTATTTGGTCTAATGCAAGGAAGTCTAAAGTAAAATGCAGTAGAAAGGGAGGAAGTGAGAGAAGATAAAAAGGAGATTTGTTAGTGTAGGATGCTTATCCACAAGGAGGTAGTCCAATGATGCTTCCATTTAGACCACGAGTCTACTTCATTTTCTGTACATTATATGTGCTGAGGTGTTCCTATACATGATGGTAGATCAATCAGTGGCATTTTAGAACTGATTCACTTCTGAACTGCCCTACCACATTTTTTCGGTGGAGGACTTCTGACCAGAAGAGGATAAAGCTTTGAGTATTTTTTTTTTTAAAGCATTACACAGCTACTTTACTATGATTAAGTGAATGCACTTGCAGTAAAGAAAAAAATACCTAGAATAAACGTATTTTAAAACCTGAAGTTTAAAAATAAAGTTTAGAAAAGCTTGTGAGAGTAATAATACTGTTTTTACTTTGAGTGTTCATGAATGGATATTAAATCTAGTTTCCTCTCAGAGACAGGATTTTCTACTTTTGACTTTTTGGAAATGGTAAGTGAATAAGTTAAAACTCCAAAGAAAGGTGAGACACTCTTGTTTCTCTATTCCAAGACTTTGAAATTCTGAATCTACTAAATCAATTCAACATGCTTAATTTTAAGTCATCACTTTCACATTAGCATTTTACTTATAACAGTGATGCTTTTATCCCTAGTTACTTAGTAGCGAGCTAAACTGTCCCAACAGATATCCCAACACAAGGCTCCTTGTAAGGAAGAAATAATTCATTCCCAGGGTCTATTCTCGATAAACATAAACTGAATGTGCTAATTCCTTGAGGAAATACAGAGCAGCATTAATTCACACAGCTCTGGGACTCTGATGCACACAATGCCCTCCCCTTCAGTCCATCTCAGAACAACTTCATATGTCAAGTATCAAGCCACAAAAAGGCAGAGGACACAGAAATTAATGTCAAGAGGATTTAGGTCAAATTAGGATGCTTGTATCTTTTCATTCTTGTAGAATACTGATAAAGCACACAATATTTTAAGTATATTTTCCTAAATGTTTTTCGATTCTAGCCTCTGACTTCAGTTTTTGCATCATCATGGAATTTAATTAGAATAAAAACCTGCACTTTGAAAGGGCTCATTCAGTGATACTGGTTCATTTTCACTTTAACAGAGAGACTCTAAAGAGCTGTCAATATTTATCCTAGAGTATTTGATTTAAAAGGCTACTAAAAGGCAAATGTTCTATTTTTAACCCCTTAAACTAAAAATAGTTTCTGAATATAATGAATGAAACTATTTAAGAAAACATTGTAAAACTGAAAATATTGATCAAGCACACTATTTTCTTCATTCACCAATCTTAAGACAACTTCATTGACACTTATCACTATTATTCATTTTCCCTGTATTTGAATTTCCAGAGTCACTACACTGCAAGGTGTAATTATGTTCACTACCTTCACCTACAGCAGTGTTTTTCAAGCTTTCAAATGATAAATGATAGAATACATCTGGAATCCATAAAACCTTTAACTTTCTTATAAGAACTGAAGTGCTTAGTTATCTAAAAAAAGCTTAAAAAAACAGGTTTAAAAGGACTTATTTTAGTATTTTAAATTAATCTGTTTCATTAGGCCCATCAGTCATTTTGTAATTGATTATTTTAGTGCCATCACCTCAAGTAATTTTTCTTGTGTTTTTTCTTAAAGCTCTAGCTCTGAGAACCCTCTAGCTTCCCTTCCTGAATTTCTTCCTCTTCATCTCTGACCCTCTATCCTCCTAGTGTTTAGAAACATTTTATGCACCACATGAATATGGACTCTTGTTTAGCTTAAATGCCATGTCTCCTCTTAATGGTTGTTCTTCTTGTTCTCATTTCTCCAGATATGTTTTAATCACCCGGGTGACTTGTGTTGGTTAGTATTAGGCTGTCTGCAATCCATTTTTCTACATTTAGACCATTGTTTGCTTCACACAAACACAACTGTGCAGCTGTATGTGATCTTTCTTTTAAATTATCATAACTGGTAGAATGCTCAAGCCCTGTTTGTATTACTGGAATGAGCAAAAATTACTGCAAGTGGCCTAATGCTTTGAAACATTATTAAGAATGAATTCCACTGAGCGGTGGCTGAGGGTATTTTTCCAAGTAGCTCACAGAATAGCCTTTGATTACATGCAGGAAGTTAACCAAGTCAAGGTTGCTGTTTTGCAGCCATTCCTTCCTCTCTTTGTAGCTCTGGAATATAGACCTCACAAAACCATGAGACGGAAAAAGAAATGAATGCTCACTGTTAAAGGAATTTAACTCAGTCGATGGGGAACTCTAGGTTTGCTTTATTGACAACTCAGAGTTGGACCGTCACCTCAGTGAGTGGCCAAAGGCATTGCAAAAATCAAGCTCTCTCTATATATGCTAAATTTAATATTATGCAATAGGCATTCTTTTCAAAGTTCTTGGTGTTTTCCCACGGACCCTCAGTTCCAAATTTCTCATTAATTTAAAATTCTGTAAAAGTCCACAGTGATCTTCAAACGCAGCTGATTCTTCTTGTCTCATCTCAGTGCCTCTTCAGAAGTTGCAGCCTGCTGGTCCCATTCTGGTCACTGTATTCACTGATCTTCTTGAATAATCTTCCTGTCTGCTCACCTTTGCACTTCTAAGGAAAACTTACATAATGACATTTAACTTATGTCTAGTTTAAAATCTGTAATCTTTCACAATTCGCTTACTCCAAGTTAATCACTTGTCCTCTATAACTGCTATGTCTCCAAATTCTATTATTCTTGTTGATTCAGTTGCATTGGGTTTAAACCAACCATAGAGAGGACTATACAAAGGACAAAGTGAGAAGCAGCATGGTTGCATGGTTTATAAGAATTATTATTATTCTAATATTTCATAGCACCTGTTTCTAATTTTTCATCTTAACCATAATACTTCTATCAATCAATACCATTTTACCTATAAGCATTTTCTTAGAGAGTCTTTCCCTTTTACAGTTCCCTCCTTTTGTTTTTCCTTGCACTCCTTTGTTCTTATTTACTTATAACTCTACATTTCTCTCTCTATTTTCTGAGCAACAAAACCGCAGCAATTTGTACAACATTGAAACAGAACAATCACACAGACTATAATGATTACTACTGTTAGTCCTGTAATTTGACCTGAAAGTTAACCAGAGCAACCACAATATATAATAACAGTTCTTTTGGCATGAGCAACCTGGTAACACAATGCAAATCTTGTCCATAAGGTGTTACTCTTCGTTAAAATACAAAGAAACACAGAGGAAGAATAGTACTTTACAACAGTCCATTATTCTGCAGAATCTTTGCGGGCATTAAAATGATGCATCCAAGCCTCTTTCCCAGCAACCTTAATAGCATAAAAAGATGTTAGTAAAACAATATAAGGTCCTTTCTATTTAGGTTCAAATCTATATTTTTTCTTTTAAAATTTTTGATATATACTTTATCCCCCGGTTGAATATTATGGACTTGAATTTCAAGGTTTACACCTTGATACCAATAGGCATGGTTACACATTAAAAAAAAAAATTGCAAATACAACAAATATTATGTGACTTGTTCATCTCCATCCAAAAGACTAGTTTTTGGAGGTACATATGTTCTGGGAAGAGCAAGTATTCTACCAAATAATATTTCAGCTGGAGAAACTCCAACAGGTTGTCTGGGATTGTTTCTGATGTCCCATAATACTAAATTCAAAGCATCAGGCCATTTCAAACCCGTCTGTTTACAAACCTTGACTATGTTTTCCTTCAAAGTCCTATTCATTCATTCTACATGACCTGAGGATTCAGGACGATGTGGGGTGTGAAGCTGACTAAGGATACCTAAAGAGTTATACACCTGAATCAAGATAGCTGCCGTAAAATGACCCCCTCAGTCTGAATCAAACTAACTATAAACTTAAATACAGTTCAGGTATGGCTTTAGCACATTTTAATTTCTTCCCTGGAATTAACACATCTTCCCACTTTCTTTCAGAAAGTTAAAGGAACTCAAGGGGCAATGCTAACGGGACAAAGGAACTTCAGACTCAGATTATAATTTGCAGGACATTATGGAGCTACACCAATGCAGAGGGAGCCCAAGGAGAAACTTACCTGGTGCTTATGGAAGAATTTCAAGAGCAAAGATGCCACTACCTCTTCATGTGCTCCCTAGCCCAGAAATGAAAAAAACTTCAACAGCATCCTATGTAGCTATTAATATTCATAGAGTTAATGGGAAGTAGCTATTCCTGTTGAGTAGGTGGATGAAAAAGGTGGATCTATGGGCTTTTCCATCTGCTTTTCTCTGGGATTTCTTAAGTGAATTTGATAATTTCTGCCCAGATCTGAAACGCCAGAAGAATGACTAAGTTGAGACAACTGACACGTGGGCTACTTCTGCTTATTATGAAAGCTCTATTTTTCATTGGCATGTCTCTCACTCTTTTTGTTTCTCAATTTTTACTGTAGTTTCTTTACTATGACAGGAAGAATTCTTCCAATGGCATTAGTGTGTTATTTTTATTGCAGCGGGTAGCTAAGACCTGGTAAAAAACAGCCATTACCCAATTTAGAAGAGCATTTTTACTGACTTGCTAGACACTCATTTAAAACAGAAATAGCACTAGAAAAACACAGAAGGAAAATTGCTTCAAGAATTGTGAACAATTATTAACAAAGAGTAAGTGTTGGGGTGAAAATTAAATATAATTTTCCTCTGTGCTCATACATATACAATCATGAAGTTCTTAATTTTTTTATCTTCATTTCTCTGCTCTCAGAAATACTGAAATCAATACCATATTAACAGAAAAAGAAAGTACTACATCCTCATCTCTTGCCTGTAGCATTCAGGATCCCAAATAACTCCAACTAAATTTTTGAGGTAAATATATAAATCCAGTAGACCACTTGTAAAATATATGCCTAAAATGATGAAGATGCCAGTTAATAACCCAGCAAGGTATCTGTGAATTTATGAAACTGGCACCTCAAGAGTAACTCTTTTGTGCAGTCTATACCCAGAAGCACAAGCATCAGTTTATACTCATTTCCTATCCAGAAGGTAGTTCTCATGATCCCAAAGAAAAAATACCTTGTAGTATTGTGGGACTGTAATGGAAGATTGGCGAGGAGGACTGTAAATATGCCCAAGCGACTTGCAGCTGGGGTGTCCAAAAACACCTACATCACACTGCTAATCACTGTTTAGTCTTATGTGCCTGACAAGTAGAACATCTGCCTTTAGACAACACAGGCCTGGGATAGACTCAGGGCACCCTGAACATGCCTGGGATTCCTGCCCTGCTGTGAGGAAGATCAAAGCACAGTGGAAACTACTGCCTGCGAAAAATCCCTGCTATATACAGGCGGAAGCAGCAGGTTCGGAATCTCAGTCTCTCTCTCTAGCAAGGACCGAGCTCCGCGGTGCCTGCGTTCCCGCTTACGTGCCTCTGCCCTGGAGATGCCCTGGTTCACAAGGTAACAAGAATAAATTTGCCTGTTTTTTGTGGTTGTTCCTGTATCCTCCCTGTGTCAGCTCACACTAGTACATACAGAAAATAAACTCTGCAGAACAGAGTTAGTTCCTGTCTGTAGTGTTAGAAAATAAGTAAACTCCTGTTTTTAGTTTTAACAAGACATCTGTAGTTTAGTCTTAAGTACCAAGGGGCCCATTGTCTTTAGCCTATGCAAGTCCAGTTACTTTGTATAAACCATGCAGGCCTTACTAATGCCTATGCCCTTGAAAAGGAGCTAAAAGACCGATAAAAGGAGAACATCCTGCCCTAGAAAGCTGGATAACTGCCCAAGAAGGATGAAGCAAAGGCAAGAATCTGCAGAAACTGGAGGAAAGTAAAATGTGTCAGTGGGAGATCGCAACCATCGACTCCATTAGAGACTGAACAGACTTATTTCCCCCTGTATTAGAGCATGCGCTGTGAATTTTTTGTGTACTGTACTCTTAAAAAGTAAGTGAGAGAAGTTTAAATCAATCCTAAAGTAGAATAGTGTGGTGGCTTGACCCTGGCTGGATGCCAGATGCCCAGCAAAGCCCACTCTATCACCCCTCTCCTCAGCAGGATGGGGAGGGGAGAAAATAAGATGGAACACAAAAAACCCCAAACTCGTGGGTGAGACAGAGGCAGTTTAACAGAAGCAAAGCAAAGCTGCGCGCGCAGAAGCAGAAGAACAAAATGTTTATTCTCCACTTCCCATCAGCAGGCGATGTCTGGCCACTTCCCGGGAAGCAGGGCTTCATACGCGTTGCGGTTCCCGGAGGACACACGGAAGTAACGAATGCCCCCCCTTCCCCCTCCGTTCCCCTTGCTTTATTGCTGAGCAGACGTCATATGGTCTGGAATATCCCTTTGGTCCCTTGGGGTCAGCTGTCCTGGCTGTGTCCTCTCCCAAGACCTTCCCCACCCCCAGCCTACTGGGGGAAATGCTGGAGAGCCAGCCTTGGTGCTGTGGAGCACTGCTCAGCAGGAACCAACACACTGGTGTGTTAGCAACACCCCTCGAGCCACCAATACAAAACACAGCACTCTGAGGGCTGCCACGGGGAAAATCAGCTCCATCCCAGCCAGACCCAATACAAATAGCAATGCATAAGTATAGTGGGTGGAATAAACTCAATTATGTATAAATATGTGAAGTTTTGTAAACTTGGTGTGCTAGTGGTGGTGATATACCCCTAGCACCTAGCGCTGAATAAAGTAATGCCTGCTCTTTAATACACTACCCGTGTTAAGGAGTTTTATTCCCAATTTTGGTGACAGTAGTCTGCAGTTTAAACTCTTTGGTTAAAAACCATTAACCATTTTCCTAGTATAAGTAACTGACAGCAGAAAAAGCAAAAAAGAGTTCAATACCAAGATATGAAAAAAATTATCTACCTGTGAAATTACAAATCAACACTGAGCTTAAAAGCATATAAAAAAGCCAATACTTGCATATTTCTAAACTATCTTCGGGTTTTGTGACAATCTTTCTTTAAAAATCAAAGTCAGCAAATTTGATAAAATTAATTTAATTTCCTGTTAATTTTTAATGGAAAATGCAATTTCTGCAAAATTCTTCAGTCACCTGTTTAGAAAATAAATTATTGCTGTAGTCTTGTTTTTTGATGGAAACAAAAAGTAGATGTTAATTTTCAAGTCAACTTGATGTTATTTGCACTTCTTAGATCTTATGCCTGACACACTTGACATTCTTTCACTGCATTCCCTAATAGAGCCATATCCATTATGCGATCGTGCACCTCCCAGCTGAACGCTTGCATTGCATCATGGAAAATATAGTCTAGCTTGGTAAACTAGCCTACGTGAATGAAGCCACTAGGTACTCAAATTACAGCTTCTGCATCATATGCTATTATGAGAAATGATAGCTAGGAGGGCTCAACTCCTGCAAGACAAGGATGACTTGTGATAGTTTCACTGGGCTAGCCCTTGGCTTGCAGCCAACACAGCCATTCACCCACTTCCCCCCCAACCCCAGGGGATAGGGGAGAGGATTGGGGGCAAGGATAAGGAGGCTTGTAGGGTGAGATAAGAACAGTTTAATAACAGAAATAAAAGAAAACTTAAAAAAAACCCCAACTAATATTAAAATAGTAGCGATAATGATAACAGTAATAAGATATGCAAATGAGTGATAACCCATTGCAACTGCTTACCACCCGGCCCGTTCCCAGATAACGATCCCAGAAGAGCAACAATCCCAAACAGAAACCTGCGACCCTGGAAGAGACAGAACTCAAGTGAGAACCCATGTGAATCCCCCCCTTTCCGGTCAGCCCTGGATAGTATACTAAACATGACAGGATATGATCTGGAATATTTCATTGGCACATCCAAATGCCAGTTTGGGCTTTGCTATTCACTGCACTTCTCCCTCCCAGTCCTAATGCAGCTGTGAACGGCCAAACACAGTGGCCTTGAGCTCCAGCAGCAACTCATAACATTAGTACTTTTATCAATGATGTTCTCCTAACAAGTCTGAACTGAAACCAAAACACAGCTCTTCTAACTACTAAAAAGAAAATTAACCCTATCTCAGGAAGTTCCCTTGGCAGGAACTAAGACATCTGTGGCTACAGATAAGAATGTGCTGCTGAGTAACTGCCTAGCATCTTATTACAAAAAAGGAGGGGGAAAAAACCAACTGAAAAACAATAAAAAGGGGGTGTGAGATCAAAATTGAGTGGTGGGAAATTTAAACTATGGCGGGACTTCATAGGCATATTGGACAGGCTGTAAGCCTTGGAGTACCTCACCAATAGGGAAATAATGGAGGAATTTTGCGGCCAGAAATAGGGTATAAAAATGTGTGTGTTGCTCTGGCGGTGTGTGCCTACTAATTAGGATACCCGCTCTTGCATGAACATAATAAAAGTGCTTCATGATGTGCGGAAAGAGACTCCACAACCTGTAAGGTTGTACAGTAGGTGTGTTTATTCAGCGCTGGGCGCACGGGGGATCGCTCCACCACAAACGTGCGCTAGGCAATCAGCTCTCTATATTTAAGGCATATTCCTATACATATTCATTAACCATTGCAAAAGGCCTATACATATGCATGACCTTTCCCTGCTCTGTATTAAAATTAGGTCTCCTCCTCTTTGCGTCTGCTCAGAGCTCTGTGGTGGTGGTCGTTGAGGGTCTCAGAGAGGAATCTTCATCGTTACCTATAGTAACCCCAAGACTCCTCATCGTCACCTATAGTAACCTCTTGCTTTTGCACATGCGCACTTTCTTCTTGGATCTGAGCCATACCACAGTCCTGGTATCAACCGGTCCTCTTCCTGGTTATCTTTGTTCATTAACTCTAAGTCGGTTGAAGTTTCATAATAAATCATCCACATAGGCAAGTCTTATGGCAAGATACACAACCTTTACCCGCACCCATAGTTCTACTATCAGAAAGAGGTTTAAAAGGATAAAAACTAAAAAGGTTAGAAACATCAAAGACTACTATCACTTCACTGAAGAGTCTGGCCAGAGTCCTTTAAAGTGATCAATTGCTCGTTTCTCACAGCTATCAAGTGCTGTTCGTTGTTAACTCCAAGCAAGTGTTTTCAACTGTTAGTTGCCAAAAAAAATGACATCTTCAAGTTAAAGTTCCAAAATATTCAATAGATTAAAAATACTGATTGCTCTAAAATGATACATTAAAGTATTTTTCCATAAGATAGTATCAGCTTTATTTGCTAGCTCTGATCCTTATTGTTTATTATTATCAAAATATTTTACATTATCAGTTTGGCTGTAATTAGGGACAGAAAACTCTACTACAAGCAGAAGTGACATTTGGTATTTACCCTGTGCTATGCAGGAATCTTATATCCTCAGCCTGCCACTGTGGCTCATCAGCATTTTCTCTTTTTTTAATTTTTATTTTTTCACCAGGAAGGCCATTTAATTTGAATCGGTATGATCTCGAATGGTATGGTTTTTAATGAACACAGGAAAATTAAAAGAATCCTTCTCATTTTATGCTCTATGGCAACTGCGAGCATTACATGCCGCATCGCTTGCTAAAAATTAACTGGGACAGATGGCCAACACCAGCCTTTCTACAGACCTTTTCGATACAAAAGCAAACACAACACGTTAATTACGTTCAATTTACTCACCGCGGGTCGTGGCACGGAGCCCTTCACCTTGGGCTACCAGAGCGGCTCCAAGCCGGACCATCTGCGAAACGAGCCGGCCGCGTAGAGCTCGCATGGGGCTTCAGCCAGCGCGCAAACGCACCCACAACACGCGCGACCAGCAAGCCAACATACACCTAGAAGCCCACCGGGCGGGGGATCACCCCACGACCCAATTGCCGTAGCTACCGTAGTGCCTCTAATAGAAGAGAAAGATTTGAAGCGTGCCTAACTGACCCGCCTCAAGGGCTTGTTGCGGGCACGCGTGGGGTCAGCCATCCCGGCTCCTACCCAAGAGGAGCAGCACCCCGACAACTACACCCCGGCTTCGCCCGTTTCAGCCCACCTCTGAAGCAGGAGCCCAGGCCACCCTACCCCATGGGAGACTTCCTGTAGGCGCCTCCTACCCGCCCTCCAATGCGCCTCTGCCGCCTCCCAGCAGCTCTCAACACGCGCGGAGCTCCAGCGAAAGGCGGGCATCGCTCTGCTCCCCCGGACGAGGCGTTGGAAACGGACCAGTCCCCACCTTTCCGCGGGCGAGGATGGCTGCCTCAGCTGTTACCGTATTTTCCGGCTGCGGTTCTCCTCACCCGCCCTCCCCCCCGCCGGTTTTCCTAGCAGAGGTGACCGGGTTGAGGCCGTGACGGCCCCGCCCCCGCATTCCATTCCTTACATGGTGTCAGAGAGGGGCACCGGCAGCCGCGCCCCCTTTTCCCGCAGATGACATCAGCGGAGGGGGGGGGGGGAGAAAAAAAAAGGCGACACATCAGCACAGCGTCGGCCCGCCAGAAACACTCGCACCATCGCCCATCAGTACACAAAACAAGCCTTCTTCGCCCCGTTCTATTTATGTTTGTGACGCCGATTTGCATAACGTTCCGCCCCACGCCGTGGGCGAGGCCGCCAGCACCGCCCCCCGCGGCCATGTAAGGGAAAAGGGGGCGTGACCCCGGGTGGCTCGCGGTCGTTCACTGCCTTCCTGGTGCCGTTTATAGGGTACAGCCACTTCCGCTGTTTGCTTAGAAGCGGCGCGATCATGGCGGAGCGTGGTCAGCTCCCTCCTCCCGCCAAGCGCCTCTGCTGCAGACCTGGTTATGGCTCGGGGTGCAGGCCGGGCCAGCGGGTGGGCGGCACCGGACTCGGTAGCGGGGAGCTCTGCGCCGGACCCTCCTCCGCAGCTGCCGCCGCCGCTGCGGCTGCCGTTGCTGCCGCTGCGGCTGCCGCTGCTGCCACCTCCCTGGGGCTGCTGCCTCTCGGCAAGACCCAAAACCCCGAGTGCCTGCTGGACATCGCGGCTCGCAAGGTGGCGGAGAAATGGCCCTTTCAGCGGGTGGAGGAGCGGTTCGAGCGGATCCCGGAGCCAGTGCAGCGCAGGATCGTCTACTGGTCTTTTCCCCGTAGCGAGAGGGAGATCTGCATGTACTCCTCCTTCAACACAGGTGCCGAGGACCCCGCCACCGCCCCCGGGGGGGCCGCCGCCGGCACCGCGGCCGGTGGGGGCGCGGACACCGCCGTCGCCGACGAGAACCGCCTGCCCTTCCGCAGGGGCATCGCTCTGCTAGACGGTGGCTGTGTCGACAACGTCCTTCAAGTCGGTGAGTCACCGGCCGGGGCCGCGCTGCGGAGCCGGGCCACGGCCACCCGGGCAGGGCGCTGCCGGCCTCCTCAGCCACGGGTCTCCCTCTGCGTGTCATCCGCCTGCCATACGGGCAGCCGCCTCCCTCTCTGCGCAGACCCGGCGGCCGGAGCTATCCCGCCTCCTTAGCGCGCCCCGGCAGCCTCTCAGGGCCCCCCGTGGCCCGGCCTGCACGAACCCTTCACTTCCAGGCTGGAGTAGCTTCACTCCCAGTCTGGGCAGCTTCCTCCGCCAGTCTCCTCCCCCTCGCACCCAGAATACGGAATAACAACTTCGCTCCGCTCCGTGACACATCCACGGCCCCCGCCGCCAGCAGCCGTCTCGGTCTCTGGCAGGCAGGCAGGGCACGCTGGCCCCGCCTGTCCCTCTAACTCTCCTGACGCGTCGTGCCCGCTCCCTGTAATACAGTGTGTTTGGTTCTGCTCCCTCCCAGTAATCCGGGTCATCGTCATTACACCGAGGTACAATAGCGAGGAGATGCCTCCCCCTCCGACCGCTGGTGGAAATGAATCAGCAGAAGGCGGCCGGCGGGGGAAGAGGGCAAGATGCGCCGTGATACAAAATAAAGAAATAAAAGAGGGTGCGAGACTTTAGGAGTGGGTGTGCAATGGGGGGGGATGGGGGGGGGGAAGCCGCGAACAAAGGCATTTATAGGGCAGCGGCGGCGGCGAGACAGAGGGTGGGGTCGCGATCCACCCAAGCCCCACCGCCGCCGTGGTGGGGGGCGTCGAGAAAGGTCCCCGGTTCGGGACGACGGTGAGGAGCTGCCACAGCTCTGGCGCGGAGGGGCCCACTAGTTTACTTTGGGATGAGCCCCTGCGTGAGAAAGGCGATATGAGGAAAGCGCTATTCTTCCTTCTCCTGGAACAATACCTACCCCTTCCCCCCCCATCTTCCTCCGCCGTTGCCCCCGCACCCGACGGCCACCGCCTGCTGCTGCTCTTCACCCGCTGCGGGCTGGCGCCCCTGGTTAATTCCTCCCTGCCTCCGTTTAAAGGGTTCTGGAGGTTGATTGCCCTCCGCCCCGAAGGGGAGCTGACGGGGGAGGGGGCGCATCGCCGTGTGGCGGTGCCGACTGGGCACTTTGTTCTCATTTTCACGTTTATTTGTCTTCTTTTTTTTGTTTGTTTGTTTGTTTCCCCCCCTCCCGAAAGTGGAAGCCAGAGAAAAGCGACTCTTTATCGCTTCTCACCGCCGGGTCGACAACTGGGGGGAAGGGCAGGAAGGCGGCTCCGTGAGGACGGTCACTCTGTCCCGCCCTGTACTGCGGCTGCTGCTCGCCTTTTGTTCGCAGCGTCGTGTGAGGCTGAGCCGCGCCGAGCTGTGGCAGTAGCCTCGGTCCGATGCTGCGGCTAGGGGTCGAAGGGTGCTGGGCTTCCCCTCAGCCTTGTCCGCAGCGGATTTCACTTTGTGGGCAGCCTGCAAATGTGTCTTCTACTTTCTGAAAGGAAGCTCTGTTGCTGTTCTTGGGCCCTTCTGCCTAGATGGAGTTCGGCTTTAGACGTATTTTTTTATTCTTTTTATTTTAAAATGTTATTTTCTTTTTTTTTTTTTTCTACATTTCTTGTAATTTTATTCTTTTGGCTTTCTCTCTTTCCAAAGGTCTGAGGCACGTCTGTGGTTCCTCAGGACTGGCAAAACCAGAAGTAGGGCTTTTTTAGTTTGATTGGCAGTGCTGAGACTTTTCTTTTTTTCCATTTTGCTTGCACTTGATTCTATTTGCAAGCTATGAGGAATTACAGGAGTGCATGTAGGGAGGGTTTCTTGGCTGATTACATTTAAGCTAGGAATTCACTGTGAAAATAAAGCCAAGGGGTGATAAAAAATGCTGTCTTTTCTAGGACACCCGGTTTGGGCTTGGCTTTTCTTCCTTTCAGCAGTAGAATAGGTCCCAATGACTAGTTGTGAAAGAAAAAAACCCAAAACTTTTTGCATAGCTTCAAAAGGGGAGTAATGTTGGCAAGGGTCAATGTGAAGAAAGAAAATATGCATAAACTGAAGTGTTGACTGCTGCTTCTGGACCCCTTAATTGCATTTTAAATAAATGCTATACCTACTGCTGAAAATACCTTTGGTTGGGTTGGTTTGTGGATGGGTTTTTTTTTGGTTGGTTGGTTTTGGGGTTTGTTTGTTTTGCCTTATGTGAGCCACCTTTGGAAGGCTGCACAAAAATACTAGTGATGTGAAACAGGTAAATTGTATTGTTAAGGGCATTGTCCAGATGCCTCTTAAACACTGACAGGAATGTGACATTGTTCCTGTTGTATTTAGCATTAGTGCAGTCTCACCTTGAGTACTGTGTGCAGTTCTGGGCCCCACAATTTAAGGATTTGAAGGTCCTTGAATGCATCCAGAGGAGGGCAACAAAGCTGGTGAAAGGGCTGGAAGGCATCTTCTATGAGGCGTGACTAAGGACTTTAGGCTTGCCTAGTTTGGAGAAAAGGAGCTTCCTTCCTGAGGAGGGGAAGTGGAGAGGGAGCTGATCACTTCTCCCTGGTATCCAGTGACAGGATGTGTGGGAATGGTTCAAAGCTGTGCCAGAGGAGGTTTAGATTGGACATTAGGAAGCACTTCTTTACTGCGAGGGTGGTCAAACACTGGAAGGGGCTTCCTATAGAGGTGGTCAATGCCCCAAGCCTGTCGGTGTTTAAGAGGCATTTGGACAATGCCCTTAACATGCTTTAACTTTTGGTCAGCCCTGAAGTGGTCAGGCAGTTGGACTAGATCATCATTATAGGTCACTTACAACTGAAATTATTCTATTTTATTCTGACGAAGGCCTTTGGTTTGCCTAGTGAGGGAGTCGTGGAGCACTTGGGTAGGCTGGGTCCTGGTGCAGGAAAGTTCTTGTGTAATTTGGATAGGTAGCTGTGTCATTAGGGCTGGTAAAGGCTCTTGCCAGTGAGATACTCCTAGTGAAGCAGAAAGGTGCAACTGTGAAAGCAAATTTAACTGGAGTGAGTTATATTGGGTGGAGAATGGAATTGCTTCCATATAATACGGTTGAATATGTAGCATTAAGGAAAACTTAACATTGAGTTTAAGTTCATGTTTAGTGACCATATAAATGTGAACTTATGTTCTTTGCAGTATGAGTAATGGAAACTTTGTAAATGTTTACTATTGTATTATGGAAAAGTGTAGTTATTGTACAAAGTACATTTTATTATGTATCAATTCTAACAGCCTTACTTGTAACACTAAGTTTTACTATAAACAGGGAATGTAGGATTTGATTTCTGAGGGAGATGCATAAATTTTAGTTCAGTAGTAGTTAAATGGAATAATTTGCTTCTGAATTTTGTTTGCTTGGTTTTTTTGTTTGTTTGTTTTTGTTTTTTTTCATCTAGCCCTGAATAAACATTCAGTCAACTTTATCATGGTAACTCATTTCAAGTGAAAGAATTTCAAAAACTTGTGTCTATGCTCTGTTAAAAATCTTCATGTCCCTCCAACTTAATCTCGTGTGTAATAGAAAAAAATTCTAAATAAAAGGAAGATAACATATTAGTGATATGCACAAATAATATTCTTAATAATCAAGCAGTAAAGTTGTCTGCTAGCCTATTTTGAAGTTGAATTATGTTGTCCTAGTATAATAATTAGCATCACTTAATTTTGAAATATTTTTATCCTAAGAAGTTGGCTTCAAAATTCCAGTTGCATCTAACTTATTGATGTTTTTATCGCTTTTTTATGTTTTAATCTGATGTGAAGGATTTTCTTTTTTGGTTTATTAAAAAAAAAAAAAAGAATGCAAGCTCCTAAAGCAAACCTTTTCAAATATATAAAACAGAGCTTTTCTACTATACATGTTTTTAATTTATTCCAAACCAAGTATTTTTAGTAAAAGTTACAGTCTAAACATGAAAGCACTTGGAGTAAATATAACAATCTGGAAGGAAAGTTAGAAATTGACTGTGTTTTCATTTGGCCAAATTTGTGAAGATGCTAGGAGTGACCAGACAGTTTTAGATGGTGAAGCGTATATTTGGTTTCCGAGGTTAGCCCTGAATTAGTGTACTGTATTGTTGTCACAGCTGTGGCTGTCAAGGTTAGGAAGAGGTGTGATCCCTCAATAGCACAGTTGACCCGGTGAGAGCCCTTAATGTGGCTATGCTAGAAGAAGAAAAGAAAACAAACCCTGTGCTTCTGCTGGTATGACTCTTGCTTGGGGAAAGATGGAAACTGCCTTTGCTGTAGTGCTATAAAGCTCAGCTTTGCTGCTCTATCTGCACCCACATTAGAAGTACTTGATGTGTTGTGTTTTTTTTTAATATGTCATATAAGTACTCCTAGAATGTTCTTATCTGTCTGTAATTTGAGGTTGGCTTGCCCTTGCTGCATAGACCCTGCTTGCTCATACAGGTCTTCCTTTAAGGTGTTACAATCCTTTCTATGGCAGCGTAAGGCTTTGTAATCACGGTAGTCATGCCTCTTGGGTATGAATGGCAAGGGGGTGAGTTGGAGGGAAGAAACTCCTAGGGAAGGAAAATAATGTAAATAATTAATTGACTGGCACTTACTACAGCTCTAGAATTTGATGTTAATATTGTGAGCTAGAAAACTGCCTCATCTGTAGAAGAGGGTTCAGCCAAACAGCATAATTCTTATGGAGCTGCAGATGTGTTTTTCTGAAGCAACTTGGTGAAATGTGATCAGAGGGATGTAACCAAAATACTTTTTAAAGAAAAACAAAGTAAAATTTCTCAAGTGTAAAATAATGGTTGGCGCTCCCTAGATGTTTCTTTAGGTGGTATTTTTAAAATGAAGTTAAAGACTTCATTTAAAAAATATATATATTTTAATAAGAAGTATTTATCTTCTGACTCAGAGGTGCTTTTATTGTCTATTGTTATAGCTAAATATTCCCCCCTCTTTTTTTTTTTTAAATATGAGCTAAAAGTTGATGATTGCTTTCAAAACCAAGATAAGCCATTTTCTCACCAGGAAGAGAAAACTTTACAAGACCATGTTGGTAACTGCTACATGTAATTCTGGTGGAATGTGATACCTATATGTGTTGTAATTGGCGAACTCCAGGTCCTTTTAATGGATGGTGATTCTAGTTAATAATGTTTTGTTCTCTCTAGCCATCTTTGCTCAAAATAATGTGAAATTGTAGAGCAAATAAAACAAATGTAATTTCTCTTCTTTCAAGACTTAATTGTTTGAGTGCAAACAGTATCTTGTGAAACACCTTTCTGTTGATAAAATACCATGAGGTATTTTATCAGCAAAGCTGGTACAAATGTTTTTGTGTTGTGAATTTAAGTGCACCTTTTAGCAGGCATGATGATATTCACTGATGTATGCAATACATATTTAATTTTTGATGAAACCTGTAGGACACATGGATTTAGTAAAAAAAAAAAAAAAAAAAAAAAAAAAAAATGCAAGTAATAATAAATTATGTGACAAAACTAAGGCTGTCATTTGTGGAGATACAAGCATTGTGTTTTGCATTAACTTCTTGGTGTTCTGTGATACCAAATTGTCCTGGTACATGTAGTGACCTTTTTCCAAGGGGAGAAGGTTGTGTTAAACTCTGCCTGTTTGAGGAGGACAAGAAGTTTGTCTGCTGACGTGCCAAAGAAACAAACATGGTTTCTTCCAGTCAGCCTGGTGTTGGGATTTGGTTAGGAATGTATGACTAAAACAAGTAAGCCAGAATTTGTTAATGCAATATTGTGGTAGGGGAGTAAACAAATGACATCTGACTTCTTGCTGCACTTTTTTGACTTAGTTCCAAGACTACTAGAGTCTTATGAAAATATCTTCAGTGATTCCAGTTTCAGTTTGCTTTAAGAAATAACTACCAATATTTCCAAGTTCCAGAACAGAAACAAGTAAACTAATTTTAAAATATTTTTTAATGAAAGGGAGATGTCTGAATGCATTCCAGTTTCCTTGTTAGATTTGGAATGCAATGCATTAATTCAGGAATGTGCAAGCTATTTTTGGTGTGTGTGCTCTGATGTACTATCCTTGACCTTGAATAATTTCTTTGTAAATCCTGAAAAAAAAAAAGGGGGGGGGAGAAGCTTTCTTTCAAGATGAGTTTACTAAATGTAGAAAACTTTCTAAATCAGATCCTGCTTTTTTTCAGTCTTTTTCTAAAAATATCTAATCTGTATTTCAGGAGACAATAAGCATTTTAAAGGTGAAAATTAAACTTTATACTGTCTTTCCATGTAATTATGAATAGTAGGATAAATGTAATAGGACAGTGTCATTATTGCTCTTGAATCTTTTATTTATTTACTTTTTAAGGAGGAAATGAATTGTAAATTATTTCCCATCACAGGTTTTAAAACAAGGAATCTTATTTTCTATAAAAAAATTTATATTAGGTTGACCTAACAAAATTTTTCATTGTTTGCTTTTGGGCCAGTTTTCATGTTTCTCATGTTTCATTTTCCCCCTAATTTCAAGGCTTTTCTTGCTTCTAAGAAATCAATTTTCATTTTCAAAGCTTGCTTTCAGTTTAGGAAAGTGATTCCATCTCTGTATATGATCAGATGCTTTAGTATGTAGCAATTCTTGAATTTGAGCCAGTTGTCATGCCAGCAACTGATGCTTGTGTGTGTGTGTGCTCTCTCTCTGTGCACTCTAAGAGATGAATGATTAATTAAAAGCAAAATCTGTTTGTAAGCTGAAACAACTTAAAAGTCAGCATTGCACAAATTGTTTTCCTTAAAAATCAGTAGCTAGTTGCAATGTTTTGCCATATCTCTTGGTTTTTGTAATGAACCTGTTAAAATTGAACCGTTACATAAGACTGCTAAAGTTCTAATTAAAAATCCAAGCAAACAAACAAACAAACAAAAAAACCCCACAACAACAATTTAAAAAACAAACAAATCCAAAAAACCCACCCTACTTTGAGTGAGAAGTAGTATATTATTATGTACAGCAATTTTTATTGGTGAAGGATAAAGTATATTATGTGGCACAGTACAAGATGTATCTGCATGGGTTCAATTTTAATGTCGCCTGCTATCCAGATAATCTAGTTATGTCAAGGCAAATCCTGAAGTTTTGTAGTAGTTAACAAAATACAAGTGCAAAGTTATGGTAGTATAGGAATGCAGCTGATACCCATTAACTTACTTTCTCTTTAGCCGATTTTCTTTGGGGACTCGATAGGAGAATTTAGTGCATTGTTAGAAAAAGATAAAAGGACCACACTATTTTAACTGACAAAAGCTATCCTAATTTATGAATATGCTGTGATAGAAACTAATTTTAAAAAGCTTTCACGTGCAGCAAGAGTACAGATTTAATGCAACTTCTGATTGCCTGGAATGCAGTCAACCTGACAGCGTGGGAATACTTGAGTACTGTCCAACAACTGCACTTGTTCTGGGAGATCCATCTCCTTGAACTTCTAGTTTTTCCTTTTGGTTTACTATGTAAAAACTTCTCTCAGCTAGATATGTATGCAACACTTGACATGGCTTCATAATCTTTTGTGACCTGGATCACTAGAGATGTTGGCTGGTATTGTACATTGGTTTGCATTCTCCTTCTAGCTACGTGCCAGTTATCATGATTTATGTGATGCCCTTGTGATGCATTACCATGCTGTCCTCTGATGAGGTAGCAATATGCATCCAGTCTTTTGCCTTGGCCTCACTGTTGAAGACCAGGATGTCCAGAAAACTTTTTATATAAGTCACTATCTTAAAATAGGTTAGTTTTTTTTTTTCTGACTTAATTCTGCAAATGTGTAAACAGACCAGAGGAGTATAGCCTTCTAATAGTAACTAAAGTGTAGGTAATTCCTTTGTGGTTGTCAGAAATGATAAAAGGCCTGCTGTAGGAGCTGAGCAGTCATACAAGAGACTTTAATGAATTTTGTCAAATCAGAAATAAACTTCAATGTCTCCTAATGTGGGCTTTTTACCAACACTTTAATAAATCCTTTTGAAAAATGAAAAACAAAGTGTGAAAGAGGAATCTTTAACTGTGTTTAAAGTATATTTTAAGATAATTGTGATGTGCACCATCCCATGTTTTAAAAAGGAGAGCTTAATATTTGTATTTATTATTTATTATTTTTTACTCTAACCCTCTACTCATTGTTGCAAGTGAGTACATTTGACAGTCTTGAAATATCTGGAAATTTTTGCTTTGGAAATGCATGGACAGTGACTGAGAAGGTCTGATGTTAATTGGAAAGATGCAGTAAAACTTGTCAGTAAGCTTAAATTCATGTTAGTGGAACTAGTTGATCAGATAAATTAGAAGCTCATTTACTGAATTAATGTGCTAAAAATTCAGGTTACTTGCCTTTTGTCCTGCTTTACTTAACAATCCACCTGTTTACATAAGTCATCTTTCATTGTTAATTGGTGTCAGACCTTTAATACATTAAGAGATTGTCGGAAAAATAAGGGGGGGGGAAATGGCTCTATAGGCAGAAATTTCACAGAAGTAGGCATTAATATATATTATCTTGGGGGGGGGGTTAGCTTTTCTTTTGACAAAGTTATTGACATTCAAATTATCACTTTGAAGGCTGGAAAAATAAAATGTTTCATAGCTATATGACTTGTAAGAAGTGACCAAGTTTAACTGCTAACTGGTTACTGGAGTTTCCTTATGCTTAAAGACTTTCTTATTTTATACTAGTGGCTTGTATTCTCTCTGCATACCAGTGTTCAGCTATGTGTGCAAGGCATAGTGGCAGCACAAACTCTCATCATCAAATCAGCTTCTAGCTTACCCTTGTCAAGAGCAGCTGGTGAGCTTTATTAATATTTAATTTCTACATTCAGCTTTGATATTTTGACTGGCCTAAAACTCATAGAGCACCAATCCATATTCAGTGATTAACGATGGTATTGATAGTGCATTTATGGAAAGTATAAATAAATGCAGATAGTATAGTCTTCAGGATTTAATATGCTTGGGGGCTGTTTGCTTTTGCAACTTACCTGCAGTTTTGGCCATGAAAGGATGGCAGATAAAATGACTTAAGAATTAATTAACAAAAACATCTACAGATAATCTACTGGGAAACATGAGCTAGTCAGCAAAATTGTGTGAAGAACCTTACAGTAAGCTATTGATTACTTGCACAGCAGTTGCCTCAGTGCAGCACTTGTTTTCCTTCTCATGTTTGAGGAATACAGTACACTGCTTTGTGAGGGTAAAAAGTAGTCTTAGTAAAGCACTTGTTTGCATATTTACAAAGCTGGCTTAAGTGACCAAATTAAACATGGTTTGTGCTTCTTTAAGACAATTTTTCTGAGTGCTGTTTTTAAAAAGTTCAAGGACAGGGAAAAAAACAATAATCTAAATGAATTGTTTAATATATTAGCTAAAGGAAGGAAACCTAGAAAGCTTTTATTCTGAAATACTGTGTTATGATCAATGACAACTGACTGTACTGCTGCTGTTGTACATGCAAAATGAGTCTCAGTTTCTCCATTGATTTAGGTTGTAAACTGAAACTTTGCAAATTGACTACAATTAGTGTCTTGGAGATAAAATATCAGTCCATTATATATTATGTATGTGGATTTAGTAGTAGCTACATTACACAGAAGCATGAAACTTCAATTTTGCTTCTTCTAGATCAGAGGGATGAGGATGACATAAAATGTGTAACTGTTTTTTAGCTCTTTGTTATTGCAAGCCATGATATGTGAGAGAGCTATCATATAGTTTTCTTGGTCAAATCTAAATGCATGAATTTATAGAGGTGACTTCAGCTAAATGTGCTACTAATGCATGAATGGTAGGTAGTGACTAGGAAGGGAACTTGATGTAACAGATGCCTTAGCAATCTCATGGGATAAGGAAGCTGGGAATAACTTTATTAGTGCTACTTTTAGAAGCAGCATACCACTTTAGTTTTACTGACAGTTTTCAGTGATCAAACCTTACATTGTTGTGTATCCTGGCAATAATTGATAGGCTTAATTTCTAGGTAGTTATGTAGATGATAAATGTAAGTGGCTGTTTGGTGGCAGGAGTGAAGAAGTGCTTAGGAGTAAACAAGAGTTTGGCTCATTGAATAAGATGTACTTGAAGAGAAGAGTAGTAAAATGCTGAGTTGACCTTTAAAGATGAGAGGCTAGGAAGAGAAGTGGGAACGTGGTGATGCCTGAGATAAGGTAGAGGTCAAAGAGCTCAGTAGATCCCTGAAGAGGTATATTTAAGGAGGATGTAGTCTGAATGACTGCTCCCTCTATGTGGTCTACTTTCAGTAGTGTCCTGTTATTAGCGAAGGCATGGAAGCTGATAGATTCTTTCCTACAAAATGAACCAAAGCATTCAAAATGGAAAGTAGATTGGCAAGCTGTAACTCTTTTTTTTTTTTTTTTCCAGAGTGAAAAACACTTTTTCAGAAAGCACTGACTTTCTACGTAATTGAAAGGTGCTTGTCGAACTGTACTTTATAAGAAG
Organism: Caprimulgus europaeus; assembly: GCA_907165065.1. The sequence goes on from OU015537.1 coordinate 1,395,242, forward strand.
TGGAAGCTATTTCTGTTGGGTCATGGTGGAAGCTCCATCATTACAGTGGTAAAACAAAACCATTTACTTAATTTTGTACAACTGAAAAAGATTTATTCATAGTTAAATATGCATTGATAAGGTCATAGAACATAAATGAATTTATTTTATAAGGTAGAGTTAAATTGTGTCTTAATTATTCTCCTCAACAGGCAATAAATGGTTTAATTTTAAAGCATTCTGTATTACAAAAAGAACAGATGTTTTCTGTCTTTTTTTTTTTTGTTTTTTTCCCCTCTTTCTCAATAGTAATGAATATTTGTGGTACCCAGACTTGAGAAGAACTGAGAGGGTTTATTTTTGCTTTTCGTTGTTATTTCTTGTGTGGCATGGGTTTTTTGTTTGTTTTTTTCCTCCCCCAAGGCTATGTGTTGTGCTGACTTGGGAATAAGGATGGGGAGTGCAATGTTAGACTGGATGAATGGAAAGAGATGTGAATCATGAGCATGCACTTCAGTGAATCTTGCCTGTTATGAGGTCCATCGTCCCCTCTGTCCTTGAATAACAAAGTTAAGAAGTAGAGATGAAGTGATGAGAAACATCTACTGAAAGGAGGAAACAGAGGAGGATGACTGTGTGATAGTTTAAATTAGCTGTCAGCCAAACAAGACACAGCCATTCACAGCCTTCCCCCTGTATGTGTGCCTGCAGGGCTACGACCTGATTGGCATCACAGAGACATGGTGGGATGGCTCCCATGACTGGAGTGTTGGAATGGAAGGATACAGGTGTCGTGACAGAGTGAAAACCCGGACACTCAAAATGTGATGATCAGCAGATTTCAGCAGGCTTCCGTAGGCTTCCTTATTGATTACATACGTGCTCCTTATATACAGCGGCTAATTAAGCTCATGCATATTCTTAAAGACCCACACTGATTGGCTCATTAGTTTTCCTGAGAACTTTCTCTTTGTTATAACAGGTGGTGTTGCTCTGTTCACGTCCCAAGGACGTCAACAGGATACTCCTTACTTTACGGTTACCAGCTAAAGCTACTCCCTTCTTTTTCCCAGCTTAGTTAAGGTTGTTTGTCTGAAGTTCTCAAGGAGAGTAGGCATCTTGGAGACTTCACTTATGTCAAGGGCCTAATGCTGTGGCCTAAGCCATTCCAATACTCTCACTGCTTTCTGCTAAAAGCCTGTGATTGTACAATATCTCTTAGTGATCTACAACATACAGGCTCTTCAGGAAGGACAGGCAGGGGAGATGAGGAGGGGGTGTTGCCCTCTATGTCAACAACCAGCTGGAGTGTATGGAGCTCCACCTGGAGACAGATGAGGAGCTACCTGAGACCTTACAGGTCAGGATTAAAGGGAAGGCAGGGAAAGGGGATGTTACAGTGGGGGTCTGCTACAGGCTGCCAGACCAGGGAGACCGAGCAGATGAGGCCCTCTATAGGCAGGTAGGAGCAGCCTCATGTTCACAAGCTCTGGTCCTCATGGGGGACTTCAACCACCCCGATATCTGTTGGAGGGACAACACAGCAGGCCACAATCTGGGCGGTTCCTGGAATGCGTGGATGATAACTTCCTCCTCCAAGTCCTTGAGGAACCAACGAGGAGAGGCGCCATGCTGGACCTTGTTCTCACCAACAAGGAGGGACTAGTGGGAAATGTGAAGCTCTTGGGCAGCCTTGGCTGTAGTGACCATGAAATGGTGGAATTCAAGATCCTTAGGGCAGTGAGGAATGTGCACTGTAAGCTCACCACCCTGGACTTCAGGAGAGCAGACTTTGACTTCTTCAGGGATCTGCTTGGTCACGTACCATGGGATGAATTCCTGGAAGGAAGAGGGGTGCAGGACAGTTGGAACATACTCAAAGATCTCTTCCTCCAAGCCCAGGAACGATGCATCCCAACAAAGAGGAAGGCAGGCAAAAACAGCAGGAGGCCTGCATGGATGGACAGGAAGATCCTGAACAAGCTTAGGATCAAGAAGGAAGCCTACAGAGGGTGGAAGGAAGGACGGGTTACCTGGGAGGAATACAGAGAAATTGCCCAAGTGGCCAGGGATCAGGTGAGGAAAGCCAAGGCCCTGGCAGAATTGAATTGGGCCAGAGATGTCAAAGGCAACAAAAAAAGCTTCTACAGGTATGTCGGGGAGAAAAGGAAAAGTAGGGAAAATGTGGGCCCTCTCCGGAAGGCAACAAGAGACCTGGTCACCCGGGACATTGAGAAGGCTGAGGTGCTCAATGACTCCTTTGCCTCAGTCTTCACCGGCAAGGGCTCGTGCCACACTGCCCAAGTCCTAGAAATCCAAGGAAGGGTCCAGGAGAATGAAAAGCCGCCCACTGTAGGAGAAGGTCAGGTTTGGGAGCACCTAAGGAACCTGAAGGTGCTCAAGTCCATGGGACCTAATGGGATGCATCCATGGGTCCTGAGGGAACTGGCAGATGAAGTTGCAAAGCCACTATCCATTATATTTAAGAAGTCCTGGCAGTCTGGTGAAGTTCTCACAGACTGGAAAAAGGGGAACATCACCCCCATTTTTAAAAAGGGAAACAAGGAAGACCCAAGGAACTACAGGCCGGTCAGTCTCACCTCAGTGCCAGGCAAGATCATGGAGCAGATCCTCCTAGAAACTATGCTAAGGCACATGGAGAATGAGAAGGTGATTGGTGACAACCAGTATGGGTTCACCAAGGGCAAATCATGCCTGACCAATCTGGTGGCCTTCTATGATGGGGTTACAACGTTGGTGGACAAGGCAAAAGCAACTGATGTCATCTACCTGGACTTGTGCAAGGCATTTGACACCGTCCCACATGGCATCTTTGTCTCTAAATTGGAAGCATGAGGGTTTGATGGATGGGCCACTCAGTGGATAAGGAACTGGCTGGATGGTCGCACTCAAAGAGTTGTGGTCAACAGCTCAATGTCCAAGTGGAAACCGGTGACGAGTGGTGTCTCTCAAGGGTCAGTATTGGGTCTGGTAATCCTCAACATCTTTGTCAGTGACATGGACAGTGGGACTGAGTGCACCCTCAGCAAGTTTGCCGACGACACCAAGCTGAGTGGAGCGGTCGACTCGCTGGAGGGACGGGATGCCATCCAGAGGGACCTTGACAGGCTTGAGAGGTGGGCCTGTGCCAACCTCATGAAGTTCAACAAGGCCAAATGCAAGGTCCTGCCTCTGGGTCAGGGCAACCCCAAGCACAAATACAGGCTGGGCTATGAGTGGCTTGAGGCCAGCTCCGAAGAGAAGGACTTGGGAGTGGTGGTGGACGAGAAGCTCAACATGAGCCGGCAATGTGCGCTTGCAGCCCAGAAGGCCAACTGTATCCTGGGCTGTATCAAGAGAAGCGTGGCCAGCAGGTCGAGGGAGGGGATTCTCCCCCTTTACTTTGCTCTGGTGAGATGTCACCTGGAGTACTGCATCCAGCTCTTGAGCCCTCAGTACGGAAAAGACATGGACCTGATGGAGCAGGTCCAGAGGAGGCCATGAGGATGATCCAAGGGCTGGAGCACCTCTGCTATGAGGACAGGCTGAGAGAGTTGGGGTTGTTCAGCCTGGAGAAGAGAAGGCTCCAGGGAGATCTTATAGCGGCCTCCCAGTACCTGAAGGGGCCTACAGGAAAGCTGGGGAGGGACTTTTCACAAGGGCAGTTAATGACAGGACAAGGGGAAATGGCTTTAAGCTGGAAGAGGGGAGGTTTAGATTAGATATGAGGAAGAAATTCTTCACTATGAGGGTGGTCAGACACTGGCCCAGGTTGGCCAGAGAAGCTGTGGCTGCTCCTCCCTGGAAGTGTTTAAGGCCAGGCTGGATGAGGCTTTGAGCAACCTGGTCTAGTGGAAGGTGTCCCTGCTGATGGCAGGGGGGTTGGCACTGGATGAGCTTTGGAACAGGCTGCCCAGGGAGGGTGTGGAGTCTCCTTCTCTGGAGACATTCAAGACCCGCCTGGACGCCTTCCTGTGTGATCTCATCTGGGTGTTCCTGCTCCGGCAGGGGGATTGGACTGGATGAGCTTTCGAGGTCCCTTCCAATCCCTGCCGTTCTGTGATTCTGTGATCTTTAAGGTCCCTTTCCAACCCTAACCATTCTCTAATTTTCTGACTCTGATTCTCTGATTCTATGAATAGAGTGAAATTAGATTAAAATAATAAAAATAATAATGAAACAACTATATATATATATATATAGATATATCTCTGTTTGTGTATGTGTGATGCATAGTGCAGTTGCTCACCACCTGCTGATAATGATCCCAGAGGAGCGAAAAGGAACCCCGAAACTGAAATCACAATCCCAGAAAAGCGAGCCCGAGCGATTCCCGAGAGAATCCCCCCTTTCCGGTCAGCCCCGGTGAATATACTGACCATGACGTGACCTGATCTGGAATATCTCATTGGCACATCCACCTGTCAGTTCTGGGTTTTACTAACTACTGCACTTTTCTTCTCCACTCCCCCCTTGCAGTCCTCTGCTCTTGCAAACTGCCCAAGCACAGTGTCCTTGGAGTTATCAACATTGTTCTCACACCAATCCTCACTGGAACCAAAACACAGCGCTTTCTAGCTGCTAAGAAGAAAACCAACTCTATCCTGGAAAAATCAGGACAGTATCCACCCCTTATTCCAAAGCATTTACATCATGCTCTGGTTTCACGTTTTAAAAGAAATTTCAATATATTTACATATATACACACAGATATATTATTCCCTTAGTTTATGGGTCGTTCCTTCAAAATGTGTATTGAGTTCATTTAGCCTATAACTTTGGGTTCCATCTGGCATGAGAGTCTTTCAAGGCAGGAGAGATGATGTACAGTTTGCACAGTCAATGGAGTAGGTGACATTGGACACAGGAAGATGGTGTGTAGTTTGTTTCATGCTGCATCTGGAACTTGTAGCTGGCATATCTAGTGTTAAAGGAATTTAACTCAGTCGATGGGGAACTCTAGGTTTGCTTTATTGACAACTCAGAGTTGGACCGTCACCTCAGTGAGTGGCCAAAGGCATTGCAAAAATCAAGCTCTCTCTATATATGCTAAATTTAATATTATGCAATAGGCATTCTTTTCAAAGTTCTTGGTGTTTTCCCACGGACCCTCAGTTCCAAATTTCTCATTAATTTAAAATTCTGTAAAAGTCCACAGTGATCTTCAAACGCAGCTGATTCTTCTTGTCTCATCTCAGTGCCTCTTCAGAAGTTGCAGCCTGCTGGTCCCATTCTGGTCACTGTATTCACTGATCTTCTTGAATAATCTTCCTGTCTGCTCACCTTTGCACTTCTAAGGAAAACTTACATAATGACATTTAACTTATGTCTAGTTTAAAATCTGTAATCTTTCACAATTCGCTTACTCCAAGTTAATCACTTGTCCTCTATAACTGCTATGTCTCCAAATTCTATTATTCTTGTTGATTCAGTTGCATTGGGTTTAAACCAACCATAGAGAGGACTATACAAAGGACAAAGTGAGAAGCAGCATGGTTGCATGGTTTATAAGAATTATTATTATTCTAATATTTCATAGCACCTGTTTCTAATTTTTCATCTTAACCATAATACTTCTATCAATCAATACCATTTTACCTATAAGCATTTTCTTAGAGAGTCTTTCCCTTTTACAGTTCCCTCCTTTTGTTTTTCCTTGCACTCCTTTGTTCTTATTTACTTATAACTCTACATTTCTCTCTCTATTTTCTGAGCAACAAAACCGCAGCAATTTGTACAACATTGAAACAGAACAATCACACAGACTATAATGATTACTACTGTTAGTCCTGTAATTTGACCTGAAAGTTAACCAGAGCAACCACAATATATAATAACAGTTCTTTTGGCATGAGCAACCTGGTAACACAATGCAAATCTTGTCCATAAGGTGTTACTCTTCGTTAAAATACAAAGAAACACAGAGGAAGAATAGTACTTTACAACAGTCCATTATTCTGCAGAATCTTTGCGGGCATTAAAATGATGCATCCAAGCCTCTTTCCCAGCAACCTTAATAGCATAAAAAGATGTTAGTAAAACAATATAAGGTCCTTTCTATTTAGGTTCAAATCTATATTTTTTCTTTTAAAATTTTTGATATATACTTTATCCCCCGGTTGAATATTATGGACTTGAATTTCAAGGTTTACACCTTGATACCAATAGGCATGGTTACACATTAAAAAAAAAAATTGCAAATACAACAAATATTATGTGACTTGTTCATCTCCATCCAAAAGACTAGTTTTTGGAGGTACATATGTTCTGGGAAGAGCAAGTATTCTACCAAATAATATTTCAGCTGGAGAAACTCCAACAGGTTGTCTGGGATTGTTTCTGATGTCCCATAATACTAAATTCAAAGCATCAGGCCATTTCAAACCCGTCTGTTTACAAACCTTGACTATGTTTTCCTTCAAAGTCCTATTCATTCATTCTACATGACCTGAGGATTCAGGACGATGTGGGGTGTGAAGCTGACTAAGGATACCTAAAGAGTTATACACCTGAATCAAGATAGCTGCCGTAAAATGACCCCCTCAGTCTGAATCAATAATTTCAGGGACTCCATATCTTGGAACAATTTCTTCTAACAAAACCTTTACTACAGATTTTTGAATCATTCTTCCTAGTTGGAAATGCTTCCACCCACCTGGACAATTGATCAACTATTACTAACATGTAAGAGTACCCCATAGTTTTAGGCATGCCTGCAGAATCAATTTGGAGCTTTTGTTATATGCACGTCACAAGTTCAGAGCAGCTTAAAAGCCACCAGCACTACTGTGTGATGATTCCTCAAAATAAAATATTTGGAAGTAATTTTCTGAGTTTGGCTCTACAGTGTAATTTGACTGTGGAATATAGAGAATTATTTTCTTATGTGTTTTCTGAAAGCTTGCAGCAGAATACAAAGTGGTGTATTGTGGGCAACTTTGTTGAAAAATTGTCTATAAAATAAGGGTTATGAGAAAATCTAGCTAAGTTAGAATATAAGGGAAAACAGGATCTTCTGCATGTCTGTATTCTTCAAGGCTGTAATACCAGCTAGGCCTCTTTCGGCTGTGTGCTAGTGAAGATAACAAAGAAATGTCAAGGACTTGTGAAAGTAATAAACATCAAGTAAGGAAGATGGATCCCAGCTGGGAAGGACTGGGAAGGATCAGGAAGTTACACCGAGGAAGTGAACCCGAACCGAGATAAAAGTGAACCACTTGGACTGAGAGGTCATATGTGATTAGTGTTATTAGCCAATGGTAATTAGCTTCGTAGTGTCTGAATACGTGTACGGAAGTAGAAGTGTATATAACACGCAGCTTTCTGATAATAAAGAGAGACTTGCCGACATTACCGAATGGGCATTTCTCCCATCGCCGCTGACAGTGTATTTTGTTAAAAATAGATTAGTTAAGAACTTCTTATTTGGGAATGGATAAAAATATAACATCAATTGCATGTCGTGGTGGCAGATAGAAAAATACACTCCTTTGTTACTTTTGCTTATGTCAATTTACTCATACTGTCTCATCTGTGTAGGACTCAAATTATGGACAATTTTTTAAAAGGCATTGTGCTAACAGTAAAATGCAGTGACTTACCAATGGAGAAGAGTGTTAATTCTGAGACTTATGTAGGATCAAGCATAAATAGATAGGTCTTCAACTTTTCTGGAAATCTTCTTGTATTGGATTTGTGTGGCAAGGTTTTGGTAGTGGGGGGGGACATGACATTCCCCAACCCCATTCCCTGTTCTCCTTCCACCCCTCGCCTCTGTGAATCACATATTTAAGAATCATCACTAAAATCCACATCCATCACACAATCTTCACGAACTTCACTCACAACAACAAAAAAAGAATTCCCCACACCAAAATGAAAATAACATCATCACAACATCAGACAATTTACACACAATCCACCCCTTGTCTCTTCACCACAATTAAAAACAGAAATCCCCCACAATTGTCCTACTCGTCACTCTTTAGCCATGATCACTCCATGTTTTGCCCGTTACCTCTCCTCTCTCAGTTACCAGCCTTATCTTAAATTTCTCATGCCCCACGTTGGGCACCAAAAAAGGCTGTGGTGGGTTGATCCTGGCTAGATGCTGGGTGCCCACCAAAGCCCACTGGCACAGGGGAACAGGGAATGGGGGTTGGGGTCAGTTCATCACAACGGGTCCGTTCTTGTAGCCGGCTGGCATTGGCTGTGTTGAGTCGGACATGGGGGAAGCTTCTGGCAGCTTCTCTCACAGAAGCCACCCCCATGTCATGCCCCCCGCCTGCTGCTAAAGCAGTTAGTGAAGAGCTGTCAGTCATGGGAAGGACTCACGTTGGAGAAGTTGGTGGAGGACTGTCTCCCGTGAGAGGGACCCCACGCTGGTGCGGGGGAAGGAGACCTCCCCCTGAGGAGGAAGGAGCGGCAGAAACAACGTGTGATGGACTGACCCCAACCCCATTCCCTGTCCCCCTGTGCCGCTGGGGGGAGGAGGTGGAACATCAGGAAAGAGATGAAGCCTGGGAAGCAGGGAGGGGTGGAGGAGGTGTTTTAAGATTTGGTTTTTACTTCTCATTCTCCTCTGATTTTGATTGGTAATAAAGTAAATTTGTTTTTCCCCCAAGTCGAGTCTGTTGTGCCCGTGCCAGTAACTGGTGAGTGATCTCTCTCCGTCCTTATCTCCACCCACCAGCTTTTCGTTATAATTTTCTCCCCCTGCCCATTTGAGGAGGGGGGTGATAGAGTGGGCTTTGGTGGGCATCCGGCCTCTAGCCAGGGTCAACCCACCACAGTCTTTTTTGGCGCCCAACGTGGGGCTCGAGAAATTGGAGATAAGGTTTGTAATTGAGAGAGGAGAGGTAATGGACAAAACATGGACTGAACACGGCTAAGAATGGTGAGTGATGAGTAGGACAATTATGGGGGATTTTATCGATTTAATTGTGGTGAAGAGACAAGGGGTGGATTGTGTGTGTAAATTGTCCACTTTTGTCTGGTGTTGTGATGATGTTATTTTGATTTTGGTGTGGGGAATTCTTTTTTTATTGATGTGAGTGAAGTTTGTGAAGATTGCGTGATGGATGTGGATTTTAATGATGATTCTTAAATAACCTGTTAGGGAGGAATGGAATCCAATTGTCTAGAAGAGACAAGGGAATCTTTGGCAGCAGTCTGTCCAGCTTTGTGAGGTGGGCTTTAAACTGAAGGACTCAGAGCGTGGGGCCCAAAATGGCCAACTGGGGAATAAATCAGGCCAACCAAAGCAGTGACAAATGTTCCTTAGTTGCCTCCCATGATGGGAACCAGAAGGCCAACCACCTCAAGGATGTGTTTGGCTATGGCAGATCCTCCTACACCCCTCCAGGGAAACCTACACACTCATATACTTCTCTGAAATGCCTGTACACCAATGCATGCAAAATGGGGAAAAAAAAATGGAAAAGCTAGAGATATGTGTGTGATCACAGAGCTATGACCTCATTGCAATTACAGAGAAGTGGTAGGATGGCTCACATGACTGGAATGCTGTCATGGATGGCTATGCACTTTTTAGAAAAGAGAGGTGAGCAAGGTGAGGTGGTGGAGTTGCTCTTTATGTGAGAGAGCAACTGCAATGTATCGAGCTCTGCCTTGGGGTAGATGAAGAACTAATCAAGAGCTTCTGGGTGAGAATCAAGGGGCAGGCTAATATGGGTGACACTTGTGGATATTTACTACAGGCCACCTGATCAGGAAGAGGAAGTTGATGAGGCCTTCTACAGAGAGCTGGAAATAGTCTAACAATAACCGGTACTGGTTCTCATGGGAGACTACAACCACCCTGATGAAAGACAACACAGCTAGGCAAGCACAGTCCAGGAGATTCTTGCAGAGCATTGATGACAATTTTTTGACACGGGTGGTGGAGATGCCAATGAGAAGACCAGTTCTGCTGGACCTTGTACTAACAAACAAAGAAGGACTGGTTTAGATGTGAAAGTCAGAGGCAGCCTTGGCTGCAGTGACCATGAGATAGTGGAGTTCAGGATCCTGCATGGAAGAAGGAGGGCAATAAGTAGGATTGGAACCCTGGACTTCAGGAGAGCTAACTTTTGCCACTTCAAAGACCTACTTGGAGGAATCCCATGGGCTAGGGCTCTGGATTGTAGGGGGTCCCAAGAGAGCTGATTAATATTCAAGCGCCACTTCCTCCAAGCTCAAGATCACTGCATCCCTGTGAGAAAAAAATCGAGAAAACAAGGCAGGAGACCCACATGGATAAAGAAGGAACTTCTCGAAAAGCTCAGTCAGAAGAAGAAAGTACACAAAATGTGGAAAAAGGGACAGGCCACTTGGGAGGACTATAGGGGCGGTGTCAGAGTATGCAGGGATGCAACGAGGAAGGCCAAGGCCCACTTAAAATTGAATTTGGCAAAGGATGTCAAGGGCAATGGGAAGGGCTTCTTCAAGTACCTCAGCAGCAAAAGGAAGACTAGGGAAAATGTGGGGCTGCTGCTGAATGAGATGAGTGCCCTGGTGATGGAGGATTCAGAGAAGGCAGAATTACTGAATGTCTTCTTTGCTTCAGTCTTTACTGCTAGGGATGGCTCTCAGGAATCCCAGATCTTGGAGGTAAAAGAGAAAGTCTGGAGAAAGGAAGATTTTCTTGCTTCATACAAAGGTCTGGAAATTTCACTAAATCCAGGAATCCAAGGATGACAAAAACCCACCTGTCCCAGAAATCCCCTTAATTGTTTCTTAGTTATCATCTGGGGATTACTTGAATAGCTCTGACCCTTTCAGGGTCTTCTTCTCATCTCCCCAGTTTTAATATGAAACCCAAATATTTTACTTGCTGTTCACAAAACTGCAACTTGGATGGAGATGCATGGTGTCCCTTTTTTCACAAGTTGAATACACAAATATATTGTATATCTGATACCATCATCTTTAGTTTTACTTTACAAATCATCCACATATTGTATTGAAATTGATTTATTTGGAAAAATTAAATCCTGTAAGTCATTTTTCAAAATTTGAGAGAATACAGTAGGAGAGCTAGTGAATCCCTGTGGTAACCTGGTCCAGGTTAATTGTCTGCCTTGCCAAGTGAAGGCAAAAATATGCTGGCTTTCTTCTGCAATAGGAATGCTAAAGAAAGCTCCAGTTAGATCAAGTACAATAAAGTACTGTGCCCAATTAGAGCTATGAGTTAGAATTAAATTAGGATCTGGGACCACAGGGTGTGGAGAGATTACATGCTCATTCACAGCTCCTAATTCTTGTACAAATCTATATCCAAGATCTCCATCTTTTTCAATTCTATATTACTTACAGGTAAGACTGGGGTATTATATGGACTATGGCATTCCTTTAAAATTCCTTCCTCTAAAAAATGCATAATTGTTTATCTATACTAGGAATAGCCTCAGCTATAACCGGATATTTTTGAATTGAAGGAGGAGTCCCTCTTTGTGTTTTTATTATGACAGGTTCAGCTGTTTTCAATAATCCTACTTCATCTCAGAATCCCAGAATGGTGGGGGTTGGAAGGGACCTCAGGAGATCATCCAGTCCAACCCCCCTGCCAAAGCAGGTTCCCTACACCAGGTTGCACAGGAAAGTGTCCAGGTGGGTTTGAACATCTCCAGAGATGGAGACTCCACACCCTCTCTGGGCAGCCTGTCCCAGGGCTCCGGCACCCTCACAGTAAAGAAGTTTTTCCTTAGGTTTCTCTGGAACTTCTGGTGTTCCAGTTTGTGCCCATTGCCCCTTGTCCTGTCACTGGGCACCACCAAAAAGAGCCCGGCCCCATCCATTTGACCCCCACATTTCAGGTATTTACAGACATTGATCAGATCCCCTCTCAGGCTGCTCTGCTCCAGGCTGAACAGTCCCAGCTCTCTCAGCCTCTCCTCGTAAGGCAGCTGCTCCAGGCCCCTCAGCATCTTTGTGGCCTCTGCTGGACTCTCTCCAGAAGATCCCTGTCCCTCTTGAAGTGAGGAGCCCAGAACTGGACACAGGACTCCAGATGTGGCATCAGTAGGGCGGAGTAGAGGGGGAGGAGAACCTCCCTCGACCTGCTGGCCACACTCTTTTTAATGCACCCCAGGATACTGTTGGCCTTCCTGGCCACAAGGGCACAGTGCTGGCTCATGGCCAGCCTGCTGTCCACCAGCACACCCAGGTCCTTTTCCACAGAGCTCCTCTCCAGCAGGTCAGCCCCAAGCTGTACTGGTGCATGCAGTTATTCCTCCCCAGGTGAAGGACTCTACACTTGCTCTTGTTGAACCTCATCAGGTTCCTTTCTGCCCAACTCTCCAGCGTGCCCAGGTCTCGCTGGATGGCAGCACAGCCTTCTGGTGTGTCAGCCACTCCTCCCAACTTGGTATCATCAGCAAATGTGCTGAGGGCGGACTCTATCCCTACATCCAGGTCATTGATGAAGATGTTAAACAAGACCAGACCCAGTACTGACCCCTGGGGAACACCGCTAGTTACAGGCCTCCAACTAGATTCTGCGCCACTGATCACAACCCTCTGAGCTCTGCCAGTCAGCCAGTTCTCAGTCCACCTCACCATCCACTCATCTATCCCATACCTTCTAAGCTTTGCTACAAGGATGTTGTGGGATACGGTATCAAAAGCCTTGCTGAAATCAAGGTAGACAACATCCACTGCTTTCCCCTCATCTGCTCAGCTGGTGATGACATCATAGAAGGCTACCAGATTGGTCAAGCATAATTTCCCCTCTCCTGAGGTACTCCAAAGTTTTCTGGGAATACTGGCCAATTCTGATTGTATTTTACTCAGATTTGTTTGGTTTTGATTTTTCACATAAACTATTTCAGACCCCATTACAATTAATTGGATTCCTGTAGGAGCCAAGGAGATAAATGTACCAAATTCTTGCAATAAATCTCATCCCAAAAGGGAAACGAGGGAATCGGGAGATATCACAAATCTTCCCCAAACCAAACCAATTTTTTGTTCAAAATTACAGGCAATGGAGTGGATAGGTATCTCATTTCCTCTCCTACAACCCCCCTTCATTTGACTTTTGGGGAATATAAAAATTTAACAAAGATAAGGTTGCTCCTGTGTCCACTAAAAAGGTGGCACAAATAGCATTTACCTTTGCAGAAATTTGACCACATTCATCTACCTTGATTCCAACGGGTTCCATGGCTCCTTTAATTCCCAGAGAAGTCAGATACCATTTCTCTTATTGTGAGTGCAGATGTGCAGGTTGATCTGGTGGAAGCCTTCCTTGAGCTGCTGGTTGTATTGGGCAGTCTCTTTGCATATGACCTTTATTCCCGCAGTGAAAACACTGTCAGGAGTTAGCTTATTGAGATACAGGAGGGGGATTTTGGGGTGAAAGAGCAGAAGGAACTCTACCTGATGCTCCCCTCCCCCTCAGTCTGCCCCTTGGAAATCCTTGTCCTCTTCCCCTTGGGTTAAAATTCTGGGTTATTGCTGCAGCCAATAACCCGATTTCCCTTTCCTTTTCTTTACGGTTCCGTTTTCTTTCAAGCTTTAACGTTTCTTCTTCCTATTTTTGTCTTTCTTTGTCTTGACCATCAAAAACAAAGGTTACAATGCTCAAGATCTTGGTTAATGTTTCTCCCTGCCACCCCGGCATATGTTTCTTAAAATACTTAATTATATCAGGAGAAGACTGATCAACAAAAACACTGATTGCTAAGGGTTCTTGGAAATTGTCACGGGTCGTGCCTCCATATTTCAATAGAGTAGCTTTTAATCTTGCCCAGTAATCGCTTGGATGCTCATCAGGTCTTTGCCTACATTCCAATACTTTAGTCCAATTAGTTACTCTTTCACCAGCTTGGAGAGCTGCCTCAATTAGTTGCCTGAGTGCAACACGATGAGCATTTTGTCCATCAGTGGTTTCCAAGTGGAACCAGAGATGGCCCTCAAAAACTTCTTCGAGATCAACATCTTCAACCCGCAGACCCTGAGCATGGACTGTGCTAGATATGCCAGCGGCGAGTTCCAGATGCAGCATGCAATAGAGAACACACCACCATCCTCCTGTGTCCACCTACTCCATTGACTGTGCAAACTTCACTTCATCTCTCCTGCCTTGAAAGACTCTCATGCCAGATGGAACCCAAAGTTATAGACTAAATGAACTCAATACACATTTTGAAGGAACGACCCATAAACTAAGGGAATAATATATCTGTGTGTATATATGTAAATATATTGAAATTTCTTTTAAAACGTGAAACCAGAGCATGATGTAAATGCTTTGGAATAAGGGGTGGATACTGTCCTGATTTTTCCAGGATAGAGTTGGTTTTCTTCTTAGCAGCTAGAAAGGACTGTGTTTTGGTTTCAGTGTGGGATTTGTTATGAGAAGAATGTTGATAAGGTACAAAGACATGGTGTTTGGGTAGTTTGCAATTGCAAAGGACTGGGAGTGGGGGAAGTGTAGACATTAGCAAAATCCAGAATTGACAGTTCGATATGCCAATGAGATATTCCATAGCATGTCACGTCATGTTGGACAACACAGCAGGCCACAAACAAACCAGGCAGTTCCTGGAATGCATCGATGACAATTTCCTTTTCCAAGTTGTTGAGGAACCAACGAGGAGATGTGCCATGCTGGACCTTGTTCTCACCAACAAGGAGGGGCTAGTGGGGAATGTGAAGCTCTTGGGCAGCCTTGGCTGCAGTGACCATGAAATGGTGGAATTCGAGATCCTTAGGGCATTGAGAAAGGCGCACTGGTAGTTTTTCCACAGGTGAGACACAGGCTGGTATAGAGGCAGAGAGACTGTCTTCAAATCCCCAGAGCCGGATAGCCACTTCATTTACAGTTGGTGCCTCCTCATCCTCTTTTACTTCTGCTGCTGCCAATGAGCTGGCACATGATGCTGGTGCGCTCCGTAGGACATTTCACCACGTGGGTACTGTGCCCAGGATTTCATCTGGGTCTTCAGTTACCCTCATGTCCCTCGGGTCCTGGTAAATCAGCTCCCGCACAGCTGGTTCCCTCAGGTACCGAATCCCTCTCTCCATGCTGACCCATGTGCCTGGGTTGCATGTAATATTGTCCTTGAAGGGACACCTTTCCTTCACACCCGCCAAGAGCCACCTCCAAAGACTGGGGGTTGGGTCCCCTCTTGCAATTGCTTTATCAGTGCCCGCTTCCTTAGAGAGGGATCCCAGCTGCTTGGCTTCTCTGCCCTCTGACTCCAGGCTACTGGCCCCATTATCCCAGCATCTGAGCAGCCACGTAATGAGGTGCTCGCCTTGGTAACGGGTGAAATGTTTTCGTATATCCCACAGCTCACTCAGGGTTAGAGATCGGGTGGTTATTGTACTGTCTCCATTTCCATCTCCCCTTCCCTCCTCCTCTTCCCCCTTAGGAAGATCATAAGCTTGGTCTTCTTCATCCTTCTGCAAATATACTGACTTTTGTGTCCACGTCTTCTGTATAGGGGCAACTGATCCTGGCACATGTTGGTTTTCTAGTTCATCTGCAGTGCTTCTTGAGGGGGTTGGAGTAGCTGCAGTGTTTGTCACTGGGCTTGGAGTAGCCACATTGCCTGCTGTAGGGGTTGGAGAGGCTGCATTGTCTATTGCTGAGGTTGAAGCAACTGTAGCAGGTGCTGGGGTTGGAGTAGCCACATTGCCTGCTGTAGAGGTTGGAGAGGCTGCATTGTCTATTGCCGAGGTTGAAGCAACTGGAGTAGCTGCAGTATCAGTCACAGAGCTTGAGGTAACTGTAGCAGGTGCCAGGGTAGCTCCAGAAGCAGATAGGGTGATTCTCCTAAGTAGCCTGACATGCATTTAAACCTGGCATACGTTCAGGAGAACTAGCAGCACGATTAATCTAGTTTGATTATCCCAAGAATATTCAAAATTCTCAAAAACTTTTGTAACTGGGAGGAGAAGGGGAAACTGAATGAAGATGTTCCCCCAATATATATGCTCAAAGAGAAAAAAACACTGGTGTAATTGGTAATAACATCCATCAGATGGCTCCCCCAATACAGACATGGACCCCATTCTGCCACTTTGCTCTGTGTACTGCTTGCCATCACTGAATGCAGGTACAAAATTGGTCTCACTGCCCATCTTTTTATCGTACTAACACCCATCACTGTACCACACAGCAGAACAGTACCCCTAGCCCCAAACCAACAGCCAGGGATGATGAAAAGTATAAACGGCATGTAAGGTGCCACCTCAAAGAACTCAAGGAACAACTCAGCAATCCAGTACAACAACATTCCGATCACTGACAACCGAGTCATCGTAACAAATGCTTGTTGCAGATTCTTTCTAACACACTGTGGTCAGAACTGTTGTTATCTCAACCTTTCGTGCCCCACGTTGGGCTCCAAAAAGACTGATAGTTTAACTTGGCTGGCAGCCAAACACCACACAGCACTTGCAGAGATCCAATTCCCTCAGCCTTTCCTCATCAGGGAGATGCTCCACTCCCTTCATCATCTTGGTGGCTCTGCACTGGACTCTCTCAAGCAGCTCCCTGTCCTTCTTGAACTGAAGGGCCCAGAACTGGACACAATATTCCAGATGGGGCCTCACCAGGGCAGAGTAGAGGGGGAGGAGAACCTCTCTTGACCTACTAACCACACCCCTTCTAATACACCCCAGGATGCCAGTGGCCTTCCTGGCCACAAGGGCACAGTGCTGGCTCATGGTCACCCTGCTGTCCACCAGGACCCCTAGGTTCATTTCCCCTACACTGCTCCAACAGGTCTGTCCCCAACCTATACTGGTACATGGGGTTGTTCTTTCCCAGATGCAAGACTCTACACTTACCCTTGATTAAATTTTTCCCTGCCCAGCTCTCCAGCCTGTCCAGGTCTCTCTGATGGCAGCACAGCCCTCTGCTGTGTCAGCCACTCCTCCCAGCTTTGTGTCACCAGCAAACTTGCTGCCAGTGCCCTCTGTGCCCTCATCCAGGTCATTGATGAATATATTGAATAGTACTGGACCCAGTACCGACCCCTGAGGGACTCCACTAGACACAGGTCTCCAACTAGACTCTGCCCCATTGACCACAACTTTTTGACTTCTTCCTTTCAACCAGTTCACAGTCCACCTCACTATCCAATCATCCAGTTCCCACTTCCTCAATTTATCAGCGAGGATGCTGTGGGAGACCGTGTCAAATGCTTTGCTGAAATCAAGATAGACCACATCCACTGCTCTGCCATCATCTAGACACCTGGTTGTGTCCTCATAAAAGGCTATCAGGATGGTTAAACATGACTTCCCCTTGGTAAAACCATGTTGACTGCCTCTAATGACCCTCTTATCCTTGAGGTAGGTCAGGTATATCAGTCCTTCAATTTTTGTACCAGTTATTTTGGTTTCATGGCTGTCTTCCTTTTAACTCCTCCACTTCCTCTTTGTTATTTTGAAGACATACATTTGGGGAAACCGTCTGTTTGGAACAGCATACTGAGCTATATTTAGGGCTTTTGCTCACATGAAGCTTACAACTAGGAAACAGAACAATCTCCATGAGTAACTCAAGAGGTTCTTTAAACACAGTGAAATAAAACAAGTGTTCAATTCTGAAGCTTGGCTAAGCTATATTCAGTGTAAGAAATACTATCCCAGGAAGGATGAAGGCTTACAGGACCTGAGTGGGGGTAGAAGAGAGGAGCAATGCTTTTAGGCTTCCTTTATCTTAATGGAATTCTTAAAATATTTATTCTGCTATGGGTGGATGTGTATACTTTAATTATTATATTTACACAAATCCAAGATTGTGACACAGATTCAGGTTAGTCTAGAAAAAGTATTTTAAGTCACATTTTATTCATAACCAAATATGTTTTGTCTGTAATCTGGGGAAAACTTTTTTTTTTTCTTCAGTAAAAAAAGCATTATTTTATTGTAAAGGCATTTAAGAGGGTTAAAAGCCTGGCACTTTTGTGCTCTACAGTTGAGCAAGTCTCCTCAAACCTACCAAACTTAAAACTTGGTGGGACTGATGTTTCTTAGTGGAACAGACAGCTCACAGAGGATGTTCTCATCACAGTTCTGGGGTTGAGTTAAAAATAGTCTGTCACCAAAAACCAGAAGAGCTTACCTAGTTCTTTGCATACTGATGTGCTCACAAGTTCAGAATTTTGCAAAACTGTTTTAGGAATCCTGACTTGCACTTGCCATCCTTGCCAAAGCCCTCCAGAAGCATTACATAATACCTGCACACCAGCTGAAGGTGAAAATGCTGCTGTGTGAGCCGACCCAGGCAGGACAGAGGAACAACCACAAAAACCATGGATAAAATGCAAAAAGCAAATTTATTCTTGTTACCTCACAAACTGGGAGATCTCCGCAGCAGCACCCGGGGCAGAGGCACGTAAGCGGGAACGCAGGCACCGCGGAGCTCGGTCCTTGCTAGAGAGAGAGACTGAGATTCTGAACCTGCTGCTTCCGCCTGTATATAGCAGGGATTTTTCGCAGGCAGTAGTTTCCACTGTGCTTTGATCTTCCTCACAGCAGGGCAGGAATCCCAGGCATGTTCAGGGTGCCCTGAGTCTATCCCAGGCCTGTGTTGTCTAAAGGCAGATGTTCTACTTGTCAGGCACATAAGACTAAACAGTGATTAGCAGTGTGATGTAGGTGTTTTTGGACACCCCAGCTGCAAGTCGCTTGGGCATATTTACAGTCCTCCTCGCCAGTCTTCTGTTATATTTCCACATTAGCCATGTTCTTAATCCAGGATGCAGATTACCATGGTGATAGCTCTAAACAGTGGTCATGCATTGAAGGTTGGAAAAAAGAGTCTACTCTATTTAGGAGTTCAAGTCTCTTTTGCTTTCTTCAAACTAATTCTTGATGGAGTATGACTCAGCATAAATAATTTGCTTTTTTCAGGGCAGTTCATGGTGATTCTGGCTGAAAGTAGAATACAAATTATTTACTTATGAGTATCCTTCCAAGCTTGTTAATGAATGAGTGCTTGCACTTGTTTGTGAGGTTGGAATTTTATTGTTGTTGTAGTGATATTTTTTACTAATGTAAGTGAAGAGTTTAAGAATTTTAAAGCTTCTGATTATTTTTCAACTAACAATCAAAAGAGAGCTATTTAACTTATTATTTTAGTTTTAGAGTTTCAAACTACCCTTAACCCCTAACAGCAGTTAAATAAAAACACTTAAATTAAAAAGGAATCACAACTCCTCTTTTGCCCTGCCTGTGTAACTGAAACAATTTAATTCTTTATAACTCTGAAGGAATAGTTTTTAAGCTTGAATTTGTAACACCAGCATTAACACCAATCTGTTAGTGGATGGAGATTGGAATTGGTGCTGTTTTTATTTAGGAGGATCTATAAAATTACTTTGTTAATTGTGTATTTTCTTCTCTATTAGCATATTGCTTGCTAACCAGTGTAAGTTTGTTATAGTAGTTTCTATGATTTTCTTGGATTTTTTGCTTAGTGACCTGCCGCTGCTCTTCTCACAGACAGGTCTCTTGGAGAATGGGGGTACTAATGTAAGGTTTACCTGGATTGCCCTGCCGAATGTAAATAAATCTTATGATTAATTTCCTACAAATAGATGATACTTCAAAATAAAAATTATCGTTGCAAAATACATCTGAGTGACTAGTTTCTGGTTAGATGGCAAAGAATGTTTTAATGTAGAGCAGAGAATGCTGAAAGCCAATTAGTTTTCAAGACCATTATTATTTGTCTTTAATAAGCATCATATTTTTATAGGTTCAGTTTATCACAGTTATAGAGAAGATGAAAGACAAGAAAAACAGCTGCAGAATTAAATTTGAGAAGTGAAATTATTTAATGTTCTTTTAACAGCAAATCTTTTCCTAACAGTGATCTAAGAGACTCTCAATTTTCAGAGTTTATGTGCCTTTTCTGTGTGCAGTAAGGCTTTCAAAATAAGAATTTTCATGCAGGTGAAGGGGTAACTAAATAGCAAGCGTATGCTGATGACTTTTTTTCCTTCTCTTAAAGAAAAGTTGGATTTTTTTTGTTTGCAGTTCAACTCAGAAGCTAGCTGTCAAATGGAGTAGTAGACAACTGATCCATGCTCCCCTCTGCTTATCCTTACATGCCATTTGAGAAGTCACTAGTATTTGCAGAAGATAAGTAGTGCAGGAGAGTTTAAAACAAATAAACAAAAAAAAAGGATTAACACACTTTTAAAATGTGTTTACTTCATAAAGCTTGCATAAAGGGTCTGCTATTTTTTTTGTTGTCATTACAATAAACAACTTTAACTTAAGTTCTCTTTGGTTTTCTGGATTTCAGTTGAGAAATACAGGTAGGATGTGATTTAGATAGAAATGGTATATGGATGGAAAGTGGGAAAGTAGGTGATAAAATATATATAGGCACAGATATCACCTTGCAGTCAAAGTTTTAGCCCTTGATTTTAGAGGAAAATTTGAAGTGCAGTAATGATACAGCTTTATAGATGTTTGTAGATAATTCCTCCCAAATAAAATAAAAAGAAACTGTGATAGTTTAACTTAATTGGCAGCCAAACAAGACACAGCCATTCGCAGCCTCCCCCCACCTTCCCCCTGTCCCCCACCCAGGGAATCGGGAGAGAGAATTGGAGGGGTAAAAGTCAGGAGCCTTGTAGGTTGAGATAAGAACAATTTAATAATTAGAGTAAAAAAAAATTAAAATAGTAATAATAAGAATAATAATAATGATAACAACTGCATCTATATGAGTGATGCACAGTACAGTTGCTCACCACCCGCTGATAACGATCCCGGAGGAGCGAAAAGGAACCCCAAAACCAAAATCACAATCCCGGAAAAGCGAGCCCGAGCGATTCCCGAGAGAATCCCCCCTTTCCGGTCAGCCCCGGTGAATATACTGACCATGACGTGACCTGATCTGGAATATCTCATTGGCACATCCACCTGTCAGTTCTGGGTTTTACTAACTACTGCACTTTTCTTCTCCACTCCCCCCTTGCAGTCCTCTGCTCTTGCAAACTGCCCAAGCACAGTGTCCTTGGAGTTATCAACATTGTTCTCACACCAATCCTCACTGGAACCAAACCACAGCGCTTTCTAGCTGCTAAGAAGAAAACCAACTCTATCCTGGAAAAATCAGGACAGTATCCACCCCTTATTCCAAAGCATTTACATCATGCTCTGGTTTCACGTTTTAAAAGAAATTTCAATATATTTACATATATACACACAGATATATTATTCCCTTAGTTTATGGGTCGTTCCTTCAAAATGTGTATTGAGTTCATTTAGCCTATAACTTTGGGTTCCATCTGGCATGAGAGTCTTTCAAGGCAGGAGAGATGATGTACAGTTTGCACAGTCAATGGAGTAGGTGGACACCAATGCACGCAGCGTGGGGAACAAGCAGGAGGAGTTAGAAACCCGTGTTCGGTCAGGGGATGATGATCTGGTGGCAATGACAGAGACATGGTGGGACAGCTCACATGACTGCAATGTGGTCATGGATGGCTATGTCCTTCTCAGGGCAGGGGGATTGGACTAGATGATCTTTCGAGATCCCTTCCAATCCCTCACATGCTGTGATTCTGTGTGATTCTGTGACATTGGACACAGGAGGATGGTGGTGTGTTCTCTATTGCATGCTGCATCTGGAACTCGCCGCTGGCATATCTACCACAGTCCATGCTCAGGGTCTGTGGGTTGAAGATGTTGATCTCGAAGAAGTTGTTGGGCACCAGCTCTGGTTCCATTAAAGATCCTTCTTCATTAACCTGGGGAAATTCTCAATTATAAAGCCATTAGTATAATACACAACAACCACAGCAACGATGCGATGCAATTCCTCGGCTGTTTTCACCTAACATCAAATCTCCTTGAGGCACACATTGGACATCCCCATTCTTCTGCATCACCCACCAAGTGCACCCAGGTCCTTGAGCAAAAGCAATCCCACAAATGGGTCTGCCTTTACCCGAGGCAGGAATAACCCAGACTTTTTTACAGCATATTTTTAATGTGAACCACAGGAACTTAATCCCAGAATGGTGGGGGTTGGAAGGGACCTCAGGAGATCATCCAGTCCAACCCCCCTGCCAAAGCAGGTTCACCTAGAGCAAGTTGCACAGGACTGCATCCAGGTGGGTTTTGAACATCTCCAGAGAAGGAGACTCCACAACCTCTCTGGGCAGCCTGGCCCAGGGCTCCGTCACCCTCACAGTAGTTTTTTCTCATGTTTGAATGGAACCTCCTGTGTTCCAGCTTGTGCCCGTTGCCCCTTGCCCTATCTCTGGCCACCACTGAAAAGAGTCTGGCCTCATCCTCTTGACACCTGCCCTTTAGATATTTATAAACATTACTAAGGTCCCCTCTCAGTCTTCTCTTCTCCAGGCTAAACAGACCCAGCTCTCTCAGTCTTTCCTCATAAGAAAGATGCTCCAGCCCCTTCATCATCTTAGTAGACTCCACTGGACTCTCTCCAGAAGTTCGCTATCTCTCTTGAACTGGGGAGCCCAGCACTGGACACAGGACTCCAGATGTGGCCTCAATAGGAAAAGGTAGAGGGGGAGGAGAACCTCCCTCGACCTGTTGGTCACACTCTTCTTAATGCACCCCAGGATACCATTGGCTTTCTTAGCTACAAGGGCACATGGTTGGCTCATGATCAACTGGTCGTCCACCAGCACTCCCAGGTCCTTCTCTGCAGGGCTGCTTTCCAGAAGGTCACCACCCAACCTGTACTGGTGCCTGGGGTTATTCCTCCCCAGGTGAAGGACCCTACACTTGCCTTATTGAACTTCACCAGGTTCCTCTGCGCCCAGCTCTCCAGCCTGTCCAGGTCTCTCTGATGGCAGCACAGCCTGCTGGTGTGTCAGCCACTCCTCCCAGCTTTGTGTCATCAGCAAAATTGCTGAGGATACACTCAGTCCCTTCATCTAAGTCACTGATGAATATATATTGAACAGGAAACCCCCATTTCCCATTCCCCTGTGCTGCTGGAGATAGAGAAATCAAGAGCAAAGTAATTTTGAGCCCAGGAAGAAAGGAGGGGTGGGGCCCCTGAGGCCCCAGAGGGAGTCAGGACAATGGAGGAGTTTGCCTCAGTTGATGAGGACTGGGTCAGGGACCAATTAAGCAATCTGGACATCCATAAATCCATGGGTCCAGATGGGATGCACCCACGGGTGCTGAGGGAGCTGGCTGAAGTCATTGCTAGACCGCTCTCCATCATCTTTGCTAAGTCGTGGGGAATGGGTGAGGTGCCTGAGGACTGGAGGAAGGCAAATGTCAGTGCAGGCTTCAAAAAGGACAAGAAGGAGGACCCAGGTAACTACAGCCCGGTCAGCCTCACCTCCATCCCTGGGAAGGTGATGGAACGACTTATCCTTGGTGCCATCTCTAGGCATATCAAGGATAAGAGGGTCATTAGAGGCAGTCAACATGGTTTTACCAAGGGGAAGTCGTGTTTAACCATCCTGATAGCCTTTTATGAGGACACAACCAGGTGTCTAGATGATGGCAGAGCAGTGGATGTGGTCTATCTTGATTTCAGCAAAGCATTTGACACGGTCTCCCACAGCATCCTCGCTGATAAACTGAGGAAGTGGGAACTGGATGATTGGATAGTGAGGTGGACTGTGAACTGGTTGAAAGGAAGAAGTCAAAAAGTTGTGGTCAATGGGGCAGAGTCTAGTTGGAGACCTGTGTCTAGTGGAGTCCCTCAGGGGTCGGTACTGGGACCAGTACTATTCAATATATTCATCAATGACCTGGATGAGGGCACAGAGGGCACTGGCAGCAAGTTTGCTGGTGACACAAAGCTGGGAGGAGTGGCTGACACAGCAGAGGGCTGTGCTGCCATCAGAGAGACCTGGACAGGCTGGAGAGCTGGGCAGGGAAAAACTTAATCAAGGGTAAGTGTAGAGTCTTGCATCTGGGAAAGAACAACCCCATGTACCAGTATAGGTTGGGGACAGACCTGTTGGAGAGCAGTGCAGGAGAAATGGGCCTAGGGGTCCTGGTGGACAGCAGGATGACCATGAGCCAGCACTGTGCCCTCGTGGCCAGGAAGGCCAATGGCATCCTGGGGTGCATTAGAAGGGCTGTGGTTAGTAGGTCAAGAGAGGTTCTTCTTCCCCTCTACTCTGCCCTGGTGAGGCCACATCTGGAATATTGTGTCCATTTCTGGGCCCCGCAGTTCAAGAAGGACAGGGAACTGCTTGAGAGAGTCCAGCGAAGAGCCACCAAGATGATGAAGGGAGTGGAGCATCTCCCTGATGAGGAAGGGCTGAGGGAGCTGGGGCTCTTTAGCTTGGAGAAGAGGAGACTGAGGGGGGGACCTCATTAATGTTTATAAATATGTAAGGGCTGAATGTCAGGAGGATGGAGCCAGGCTCTTCACAGTGATGTCCAACGGTAGGACAAGGGGCAATGAGTGCAAGCTAGAGCATAGGAGGTTCCATGTAAACATAAGAAAAACTTTTTCATTGTGAGAGTGACGGGCTGCTGGAACAGGCTGCCCAGAGAGGTTGTGGAGTCTCCTTCTCTGGAGACATTCAAAACCTGCCTGGATGCCTTCCTGTGTGATCTACTGTAGGTGATCCTGCTCTGACAGGGGGATTGGACTAGATGATCTTTCGAGGTCCCTTCCAATCCTTACCCTTCTGTGTGATTCTGTGTCTGTGATTCTTCCCCAAGTTAAGCCTGTTTTGCTTCTCACCCTAATTGGTGAGTAATTTCTCCCTGTCCTTAGCCTGACCCATGAGCCCCTTTGTTCTATTTTATCTTCCCCATCCCACTGAAGGGGGAAGAAGTGAGCAAGTGGCTTGTATTGGGTTTGCTTGCCAAGGTTTTGGTAGCAGTGGAGGGGGGGGGACACATGGGGTGGCTTCTGTGAGAGAAGCTGCCAGAAGCTTCCCCCATGTCCGACCGGACACAGCCAATGCCAGCCGGCTCCAAGAACGGACCCGCCGCTGGCCAAGGCCGAGCCCATCAGTAACGCCTCTGTGATAACATAATTAAGAAAAAAAAAGGAAGAGAGGGAAGAAAACAAGCTGCACACTTTGCAGCTGGAGAGAGGAGTGAGAAGATGTGAGAGAAAACAACTCCACAGACACCAAGGTCAGTGAAGAAGGAGGGGGAGGAGGTGCTCCAGGCGCCGGAGCAGAGATTCCCCTGCAGCCTGTGGTGCAGACCAGGGTGAGGCAGGCTGTCCCCCTGCAGTCCCTGGAGGTCCATGGTGGTGCAGATGACCACCTGTAGCCCGTGGAGGACCCCACGCCGGAGCAGGTGGATGCCCAAAGGAGGCTGTGACCCCGCGGGAAGCCCACGCTGGAGCAGGTTCCTGTCAGGACCTGTGGCCCCGTGAAGAGAGGAGCCCACGTCGGAGCAGGTTTGCTGGCAGGACTTGTGACCCCGTGGGGGACCCGCGCTGGAGCAGTTCCTTCCTGAAGGACTGCACCCCATGGAATGGACCCATGCCAAAGCAGTTCGTGAAGAACTGTCGGTCATGGGAAGGACTCACGTTGGAGCAGTTGGTGGAGGACTGTCTCCTGTGAGAGGGACCCCACGCTGGTGCGGGGGAAGGAGTCCTCCCCCTGAGGAGGAAGGAGCGGCAGAAACAACGTGTGATGGACTGACCCCAACCCCATTCCCTGTCCCCCTGTGCCGCTGGGGGGAGGAGGTGGAACATCGGGAAAGAGATGAAGCCCGGGAAGCAGGGAGGGGTGGAGGAGGTGTTTTAAGATTTGGTTTTTACTTCTCATTCTCCTCTGATTTTGATTGGTAATAAAGTAAATTTGTTTTTCCCCCCAAGTCGAGTCTGTTGTGCCCGTGCCAGTAACTGGTGAGTGATCTCTCTCCGTCCTTATCTCCACCCACCAGCTTTTCGTTATAATTTTCTCCCCCTGCCCAGCTGAGGAGGGGGAGTGATAGAGTGGGCTTTGGTGGGCATCCGGCCTCTAGCCAGGGTCAACCCACCACATGGCTGCATGGTGTTTAGTTGCTGGCTGTAGCTCAACTACAGCATAATGAATGTCACCCCTCCCTCCTCCTTTCTCTTAGCTTTTATTGCTGAGTAGATATCATATGGTATGGAATATTCCTTTGGTCAGTTCAGGTCAGCTCTCCTGACTCTGTCTCCTCCCAAGCTCTTGCCCATCCCCAGCCTACTGCTCTGTGAGAGGGAGGTGTTGGGGAATGGCTCAGAGAGCAAGGCCATGGATTCACAGAACAGTTGTACGAGCAGACTCTGGTCTAACACTCAGCAGGCCGCAGTGGAAAAGTACTGAATGCTGACACTGCGGCTTTATCTCAAACTCTGGTAAACAACCTTGAGAAAGCGAGTGTGTGAAAAATGTAGACAATGCTTCACCGCTGAACCGCAAGTAGGAGGACCTGTAAATGTAACGTTTAGAGCTTAAGCCAATTAGCTAGGGACTAGTAGGAATAATTATCGTAGCCGGTATAAATATGACTGAATGAGAGCAATAAAGTGAACTATGCCTTATCACTCACACTGAGTCGGCTCGCACAGTTTCCTCAGTCGCTCGCAGGGAGGTGTCCTGGTTTTGCTAAGATAGGGTTAATTTTCTTTTTAGTAGTTAGAAGAGCTGTGTTTTGTTTTCAGTTCAGACTTGTTATGAGAACATCATTGATAAAAGTACCAGTGCCATTAGTTGCTGCTGGAGCTCAAGGCCACCGTGTTTGGCCGTTCACAGCTGCATTAGGACTGGGAGGGAGAAGCGCAGTGAATAGCAAAGCCCAAACTGGCATTGGGATGTGCCCATGAGATATTCCAGATCACATCCCGTCATGTCAGTACATTAACCAGGGCTGATAGAGCAGGCTGTGTTTGGCTGCAAGCAAAAAGGGTGAATCCACCCAAACCACCACAGGCCTTTTTTGGCGCCCAACGTGGGGCTCGAAGGGTTGAGATAAAGACAGATTTGACCAGACTGTGTTAAAACAAACCTCTGATAAGCACTAATTATGTGGCCTGGGGCTTGGTCGGCGCTGATCGGAACGCTGTTTTCTGGGCTCTCTAAGGTGGTTTTAGAGCTGTGGTCTGTCTCACCTCACTTGCCGTACGTGCTGTGTGCCACTATTTATATGTGGTTCACCACCTCCAGGCGTTGGATTGGATTGAGGGATGCTGTTTTGCTGACTAAGGTTTTTGTTGTGCTGTGCTGTGGGGTGCTGGTTGTTGGTATGATAAAATCATGGGCTGTGGGACCAATTTTGTGTCTATATGCCATGGTGGCAGGTGGCACGACCAAGCCGGTTCCACCCCCACATTTTGGGAGTCGTATAATGGATGTGGTCACCAATTACACCTTTTCCTGGGACAGCCAATACAAGGAGGGGACACCTGCCTCTGTTTTCCCCTTCTCCTCTGAATCATTTATAAAAGCTCTTGAGAAATTTGAATACTCTTGGGAAGCTCAAACTACCATCACCCTATTGCTGAATGTGTGTCAGGTTGTGATGTTCTTTAGATCTGCTATGGGTGTTCGGTGCAGATGTCAGTGTTGTGCTGCCACTCAAGTTCCTGCAACAGACACCGTGGAAACGTCAACCCCCACGACCAGCACTGCGACCGCTTCAACCCCCACAACCAGCACTGCGACCACGTCAACCCCTGCGATAGTCACCACAACAACTACTCCAACCTCAGCACCTGCTAAGGTTACTCAAGCCTCGGTGAAAAGCAGCACAGATAAACCAGACAACAAACCTGTGCCAGTATCAGTTGCCCCTGTACAAAAGAGGAAATACACAAAGAAATCTGTTCGCATAACAAAGGATGAGGAGGAAGCGGGGCCATCACGAGAACCCGAGGAAGAGCCAGACCCAGAGGTAATCACCCGATCCCTATTGCTCAGTGAGCTGCGAGACATCCAAAAGGATCTCACCCGTCATCCAGGTGAACACACTGCCACCTGGATGCTCTGATGCTGGGACAATGGGGCCAGCAGCATGGATCTAGATGGCAGGGAAGCCAAGCAGTTGGGACCCATTGCCAGAGAAAGTGGCATTGACAAAGCTATAGGGAGAGAGCCACAGACTCTCAGCCTCTGGAAGCGACTCCTGTCAAGTGTGAAAGAAAGGTTCAACTTTAAGGACGATATTTTGTGCAATCTAAGCAAGTGGGACACCATAGAGAAAGGCATCCAGTGCTTGAGAGAATGAGCTGCGCTGGAAGTGATTTATAGTAACCTGAATGACGAGCAGTTGCCCAAAGATCCAGATGAAGTCCCGTGCACACAAGGCATGTGGCAGAAGGTTCTACAGAATGCACCAGCATCGTATGCCGAGTCACTGGCAGTACTTAAGTTCAAACCTGGAGAGGAGCCAAGGGTGGATGACATGGCTTGCCACCTCCGGACATACGGAGACACTCTGTCCTCCTCCCTCATCTCAGCTGTAGAGAAACTGACCCAAGAGTTCCGGGAATACATGTCCAATTCCTCTGCACACAACAAGGTCTCAGGTGATAAGAACAAGCGTTTCTCTGCCCAAGAGAAACGGCACACACCACGGGGCACACTGTGGTTTGAATTGCGTGACCATGGAGAGGACATGAGAAAGTGGGATGGCAAACCCACCTCAGCCCTAGAGGCACGTGTCCGTGAGCTGGGAAGAAAAACAAACACAAAAGGGAGTTCTTCCAAGAAAGTTGCTCCAGTTTCCACTGGTCGGCTCTCCAAACAGCGTAGATGGGCTTCCCATCCCTATCTACAAGATGCAAACGAAGACAAGAGGGGTCCAGCCCGCACAAGCTTCTCAAACTCATATGATGATGATGATGGGCAGTCTGATCAAGATTAGGGGGCCCCTACCTCCAGCCAGGTGGAGGAGAGGGACAACCGAGTTTATTGGACTGTGTGGATTCGTTGGCCTGGCACATCTGACCCACAAGAGTATAAGGCTCTAGTGGACACTGGTGCCCAGTGCACCCTGATGCCATCAGACTTTAAAGGGACAGAATCCATCTGTATTTCTGGAGTCACAGGGGGTTCCCAGCAGCTGACTGTGTTGGAGGCTGAAATGAGCCTGACTGGGAATGACTGGCAGAAGCACCCCACTGTGACTGGCCCGGGTGCTCCGTGCATCCTCGGCACAGATTACCTCAGGAGAGGGTACTTCAAGGACCCAAAAGGGTACCGGTGGGCTTTTGGCATAGCTGCCTTGGAGACAGAGGAAATCAAACAGCTGTCTGCCCTGCCCGGTCTCTCAGAGGATCCTTCTGCTGTGGGATTGCTGAGGGTCAAAGAACAGTGCACCGGCGGCAATATCGCACCAACTGGGACTCCGTAATTCCCAAACCACCACACCAAGCTAAAGAGGCCCAGCTCCCTCAGCCTTTCCTCATCAGGGAGATGCTCCACTCCCTTCATCATCTTGGAAGCTCTGTGCTGGACTCTCTCAAGCAGTTCCCTGTCCTTCTTGAACTGAGGAGCCCAGAACTGGACACAATATTCCAGATGTGGCCTCACCAGGGCAGAGTAGAGGGGGAGGAGAACCTCTCTCAATTTCCTAACCACACCCCTTCTAATGCACCTTAGGATGCCATTGGCCTTCTTGGCCATGAGGGCACAGTGCTGGCTCATGGTCATCAGCACTTGGAGAATCAACATGAAGGAAAAGTTCATGGTAGAGATTGTATGTGTGTTGGGTTGCGGGGGTGTTTTTGGTAGTGGGGGAAGCGGCTATAGTGATGGGCCCTGTGAGAAGCTTCAAGAAGGTCCCCTGGCTTTAAGGCCCACCTGCCTCCAAACCAGGCAGATACAATCAGTGATAGGGAAACCCCTCTGCAAATCTTTATTTCTGAGGGGAAGAACTGGTTTGGCAAGAGAGGAGAGACCATTGTTTTTGAATAAAGAGAGCATCTATGGCATGAGGAAGGAGGAGGGGAAAACAGAGAACCTCAGAGACCATGATCAGCACACAGAAGAGTGGGAGGGGGAAATGGGGTCCCCTGCACCCATGGAGGTTCAGAGGTTGAGTAAATATCCACGTGTAGGCTATAGACTCCATGCTGGACCAGGAGACTGTGCCCAAGGGCAATTGTGACTATGTGGAGAGCTCATGACAGAGCAAGAAGACCCCAGAGCAGGGGGAGGGAGGAGGTGCACTAAACATAAGACCCGTCTGCAGCCTGTGAAGGTCCCCATGCTGGAGCCGAGGGCTTTGCCCGAAGAGGTCCATGACTCCATGGAAGCCCTATGTTGGAACACTTTGCTCTTGAACTCTTTTAGCCTGCGGGAGGGACCCCACTCTGGAAAGAGTGGCAAAGATGAACTGACTGCAACCCCTATTCCCTGTCCCCTGTGCTGCTGGGGGGCAGGAGGTAGAGAAATTGGAAGGAAAGTAATTTGAGCCCAAGAAGAAGGGAGATGTGGTGGGTTGAATCTGTCTGGATGCCAGATGCCCACCAAAGCCCACTCTATCACCCCCCTCCTCAAATGGGCAGAGAGAAAAAAAATATTAAAAAAGGCTCGTGGGTGGAGATAAGGACGGAGAGAGATCACTCACCAGTTACTGGCACGGGCAAAACAGACTCGACTTGGGGGGAAAACAAATTTACTTTATTACCAATCAAAATCAGAGGAGAGTGAGAAGTAAAACCAAATCTTAAAACACCTCCCCCATCCCTCCCTGCTTCCCGGGCTTCATCTCTTTCCCGATTTCCACCTCCTCCCCCCAGCGGCACAGGGGGACAGGGAATGGGGTTAGGGTCAGTTCATCACACGTTGTTTCTGCCGCTGCTGCCTCCTCAGGGGGAGGACTCCCGCACCAGCGTGGGGTCCCTCTCACGGGAGACAGTCCTCCACCAACTTCTCCAACGTGAGTCCTTCCCATGACTGACAGTTCTTCACAAACTGCTCCAGTCTGGGTCCATTCCATGGGGTGCAGTCCTTCAGGAAGGGACTGCTCCAGCGCGGGTCCCCCACGGGGTCACAAGTCCTGCCAGCAAACCTGCTCCGGCGTGGGCTCCTCTCTTCACGGGGCCACAGGTCCTGACAGGAACCTGCTCCAGCGCGGGCTTCCTGCGGGGTCACAGCTTCCTTCAGGCATCCACCTGCTCCGGCGTGGGGTCCTCCACGGGCTACAGGGGGACATCTGCTCCACCATGGACCTCCATGGACTGCAGGGGGACAGCCTGCCTCACCATGGTCTGCACCACAGGCTGCAGGGGAATCTCTGCTCTGGCGCCTGGAGCACCTCCTCCCCCTCCTTCTTCCCTGACCTTGGTGTCTGTGGAGTTGTTTCTCTCACATCTTCTCACTCCTCTCTCCAGCTGCAAAGTGTGCAGCTTGTTTTGTCCTCTCTTCCTTTTTTTTGTTTCTCAATTCTGTTCTCCCAGAGGCGTTACTGATGGGCTCGGCCTTGGCCAGCGGCGGGTCCGTTCTTGTAGCCGGCTGGCATTGGCTGTGTCAGGTCGGACATGGGGGAAGCTTCTGGCAGCTTCTCAAACATGCCACCCCAATGCCCTGTGGCGGATGAAGAAATGACCAACACCGAGATGTGTTCAGGCATCAGCACTCTATTGAAGCTTTGCACTGCTTATATATCCTTTTTTCCTCCCCACGCCCCAAGCACACGGCACTCTTTCACTTTTGATTTCTTACTGCTTATTGCACACACCGCGCCTAAACAACTGACATGATTGGATAATTCCACTTGTCCACGAGCCATTCTTTTACTTCTGACTGGTTACTGACTACAGCACACAATCATCCCTCATCCTGTCTCATACACAGTCTTGCTTCTGTTGTTCTGCTTTGTTGTTAATCTTGTCTTCACTCAAGGTCAGGAATTAATTGCTCAAGGTCGAAGCCACCTACAGCCTCGGCCCTTAACTCACCAACAATTCCCCCTTTTTGCTTTTGTACCACAAAAGCATCGTTCACCATCTTCTGCAGGGCCCTTTGCAGACAGGATAGCAAACAAGGCACTAAGAGGAGGATCACCAGAATTACAAGTAACACCTGCAATCCTGACTTGAGCAGTGAAAAAACCCAGCCTTGTATTCCCCAACCTTGAAACCAATTGCTTAACCAATCATCATTATCTACCTTGGACTGTGTGACATTCTCCTTTAACTTGTTAATTGCCACATGAATTGATTCTGAGTGTTGTGATAAATTCATACAGCACATACCGTCAAATTCCTCACAACCATGGCCTTGAGCTAAAAGCAAGAAATCAGTAGCAGCGCGATTCTGCAGAGTGGCGTGTCGAACTGAGTCGACATCTGTCAGCAAGCCTGAGAGCGCCAAAGAAGTCAGATTAGATTGTTCAGAAAGCCAGCATCCTAACTTGCGTAGGGTTGTTAGTGCACTTGCTACTCCTACTCCAGGGGCCAGAATAGAGGCTGCAGCTATTTCCCCAGGATTCCAAACCTCTGCATTGGAATCACAGTTGTGCTCAAATGAGCGAATGCTACGCTTGCTTCTTATCTGATTTTTGCACTTTCCCAAAATCATGGTGATGTTAGGTGTCAACAGAGTTAAACAGCCCAAACTGCAGGGGCCTCCACGAATACGTGATGGTGTTCCTGCCCACGCTCTGTCTCCACAGATAAAGAAAACTCCTGGTGGTAGCTGTACTGGGTTATGAGTAGCTTTAGAAATGATTGGTGAGGTGTAATTACACCAAGCTGGTTTATTTCTAAAAACGGAGCCGGTGGCAGTTGCATTCCGGGCAGTGACTCTGGTGTCGCTTGTAGAGAAATCAAAAAAGACACAGAAGTCCACTGGTACTGATCCCAACAGATTCAGCTCCTGTGGCTCTGCAGGCATCATCGGTAGGTATGGGACCCCTCCATCCCAGTTATCACCCACCGCTCGCATTGTGCGAGTGGCTTTCCTTGCCTGCATAGGGACAAGAGACACAGGGTCATCTACTGGTAAACCCACCAGACATGTAGAAAAGGGGTTGTCGGGGGTAGCAAGAGACAAACAAAGCGTGTTCTGCTGCATTCGGTTAGCCAGAGTAATCCAAATATTTGTTTTGGGTAAGATGTTATAATAGGCTTGAATCACTATCCAAAGACTGAGAATCCCTATCAAAGTACCCATAGGTTGATCCTGCATTCCCATGGTTCTTTCTGTCAGTCAAGGTGTTTTACAGGTTTAAAAATTGGACACAGCTGAGTACTTGCGTGCGTGTCTATCCTGGATCTAGGTGGGGTGAGACATCTGGATTTCTGCTGTTCTGCCCATGTAAAGGTTGTCCTTTCCATGGTTTTGTCCATCGGGCAGGAACCCACCTAGGTCCAGTATCTGTAAGGACACACATATAACCTCTTCCTGTTAAACGAACTTCAGCAGGTCCTTTCCATTGTCCATCTGTGAGATCTTTATAGAATACTTGAATTTGACTGCTGTTGTTATCTGGACTTTCTGCTAAGGCCCGTCCATCGACTGCCATGGATGGATCCTCTGCATTGCCGACCAGGCGTAAAACATTAAGTACATACAATGCTTTTGAAATACGTTCCTGTGGGGTTAAGCCTCTCTCCCCTGTTTTCTGGTTTTGTAAGATGGATTTAAGCACTTGGTGAGCTCGTTCAATGCTAGCTTGGCCTGTTGGAGAGTGAGGAATACCAGTGACATGCCTCACACCCCATTGCTGACAGAATTGTGCAGAAGAGCGTGAAACAGAAGCTGGACCGTTATCAGTTTTTAGCTGTGACTGTACATCCATAACCTCAAAGCAACCTCGTAAGTGTCGTTTAACATGTTTAGCTGTTTCACCTGACAGAGGTGCTGCCCATAGTACAGAGGAAAAGGGATCTATAGTGACGTGAACATACTTTAAACTTTTCAAGAAAAGTGTTAGAAGACAAAAGGGAAAACAAACGATGAGGTGGACAAACATTAGAATAACCTGCTAGAGCTAATTGTAAATCGTCTGAGTGCCGCAGAGACCAATCAAAATATGCCTGTGTTAGTGGAAGGATGATATATGCAGGATCCAAACCAGCCATCTCTATCAATCTCGATCTGCCTCTCATCATCAATTGAGCCAGTGCTTCCAGTTGTGTAGTTATACTTTTACGCAAACAGTAGGGCAAAAAGATCCACTCCAGTGCACACAAAGGATCTTTGTTTGCATCGTTCCATTGCATCAGCAATGCAAAGGGGTGACAATTTGCAGGACCTCCAGTAACAGTAGTCAAAATGACTTTTAAATCAGGATTGTATCTACTGGCATATGATTTTGTTACCTTGTCTACAATGTGCTGCAAAGCAAAAGTTTGTGTTTCAGATAACTCTCTTTCAGCGGCGGCATCAGGCGTGCCCTGAAGTAAAGGCATTAAAGGACTGAGGTCTTCATTGGTAATGCCACACAACGGCCGAATCCACTGAATATCCCCTACTAATTTTTGTACATCTGTCAAAGTCTGAATATGAGTTTGAAGTGTAACTTTTTGTGGTCTAACTTGTTCAGCTGACAGTGTCCAGCCAAGGTAATGCCATGGTGGTTTTTTCTGAATTTTTTCTGGAGCTATTTTTAAACCTGTAGACTCAAGTTGGGATCTCAATTCAGTAATTAAAAGGTCTGTGTGCAGATGTTGACCAGCTATTAAAATATCATCCATGTAATGATAAATCAGTAATTGAGGTTTGGCTTGCCGAATAGGTTGAAGTGCCCAAGCTACAGATAATTGGCACGAGGTACGAGAATTTTTCATACCTTGTGGGAAAACAACCCAATGATACCTTTGTGCAGGTTCAGCCTTATTGAGAGATGGTACAGAAAATGCAAATTTTTCACAGTCATCTGGGTGTAATGGAATTGTGAAAAAACAATCTTTTAAATCAATAACCAATAGGTCCCAATTCTCTGGAAGCATTACAGGGCTTGGAAGTCCTGGCTGAAGGGCTCCCATGTCCTGCATCGCAGCGTTTATTGCTCGTAAATCATGCAATAGTCACCATTTCCCACTCTTTTCAGGGATGGTAAAGATTGGAGTGTTCCAAGGACTAGTAGATGGCACAATGTGTCCTGCTTGTAACTGCTCCTGCACTAAATTTTGAACTCTGGACAGGCTCTCTGCCTTTAGTGGCCATTGGTCTACCCAGACTGGGGTATCAGTGATCCAGGTGAGCTTTTGAATTGGCTGCCCCCCAATGGCCCCCTCTGACAAGGCTGTGTTGTGAGCACTGCCCTCATCTGACTGAGAAGGTCTCTTCCAATTAAGGCGACTGTCGTGGCTAACACATATGGTCTCGTACTGACTTTTGTCCATCTTTGAAGCAAAAGGTCACTGAGGTTTTGCTGATTCGAGAAATTTGGGTACCACCGATTCCGAAAAGACCGTTGATGGTTTCAGTCAGTGGCCAATGATTTGGCCGTTTGTGTAGTGGAACTACAGTGATGTCGGCCCCAGGATCAATAATCATTTTTAAAGCAAACAATTCTCCATCACTATTTTGAATTTGAACCCATTCTTCTGGTTTTGTTTTTTGAATGTTTAATGCCAACAACACTTGTGGTGTTCCTGTTGATCCAAAACCTCCATCGCCTCGGACTAAATGTCCTCGACAGGGTACTTCTGCTTCAGAAGGTACCAACTGAGCAATGCGTGCACCTCTTGCGACGTTTACTGGTGGAATAAGGGTTTGTACCATGATGTTGATAACTCCACTATAATCTGCATCTATTACCCCTGGTAGTACAAAGATTCCCTGCTTAGTGGCTGGTGACCTCCCAACGACTAAAGCATTTAAACCATGACCCAAAGATCCAGTTAAGGTGGTTGGAATGCATTTACGGTCACATAACTCTAGTATTTCACCTATGGTAGCTCCTCTGGACAAGGTGCATAACATTTTTTTCGTTTGACTGTTGCTGTTTTCATAAGCCAATTGATCTAGTAATTTCAGTTTCATGTCAGCATCAAAGTCTGGATGGTCTTTTAAGGCAGCATGGAATCTGTCTACAAAACTTGTAAATGGTTCGGTGGGTCCTTGCCGCACTGTGGCAAACGCTGGAGTCGGCTTTCCCGATTCCAGTATACTTCTCCAAGCTTTCCAGGCTCAATCCTGGGAAAGATGGAGAATTGGAGTCCGCAAATGGGATTGCATGTCAGCAGTGGCAAAGGCTCCTACACCCAGCAGCATTTCTGCAGTAACTAAGTGAAGAATGTCACCTGCCGGACGCTGCAAGTTTTCCGCCTCTGCATTAACACAGAGGTCCTTTCAATAGTAAAAATCCTGCATTTGTTGCGAGGGGCTTAAAAGAGCATTAGCTAGCATTCTGATATCATGAAGCATTAATAAGGTACCGTTAAAAATGTGTGTTAGAACTGCTTCAGTAAAAGATTATTTGAACCCATACTGACTTACAGCATTTTTTGCTTCCTTTATAATTTTCCGATCTAAAGCCCCTTCATCATTTGGCCCCACCGAAACTGGAAAAGCAGAGGGAGTATTAGGTAACATTTCCCCTTCTACTAAAGCATCCCTTATAATTCCCCTCCACCGACGATGTGGATTTTCTCCTTCCCCCCCCACCCCTTCTATTAAAGCAACGTTTTTGGATTGTTCTGCCGTAGACACCTGGGGAATAGAAAAAGAGTTAGTATGAATAAAGGATATGGGTGAATCCTTGTCCTGGTTAGCTGCTAAGTCCTTAAGTTTTTCTATTAGCTGTTGAGATGGGTCATCTAAGTTCACTTTTCTCTCCTCTGGTTCTCTCGGGGTGTTCAGGGTAGAAGGTGGGAGAGGTGGATAGAGGAAAGGTGCATTCTCACGGGCTGTAGCAGAGTGCTGTGGTGAATCTTGTACAGGCACAGAAGGGTCAGTTACCGGCTGCACGGAGGGAGAGGTATTTCTCGGGGGAGGTGGTGAAAGCGGTGGAGCAGTCGTACTTGTTGCCGCGGGCGCTGGCGATACAGGCAGAGGTGGATTATACATATTTGCATTAATTGCCGCAGGTGCTGGCGGTGAAATATTGTCCATAAATACCAGTGTGGAAGTAGATATCTTTTTACTGCAAGGCTTACTGGTAGAAGTGGTAGGACTTAATGCTACAAAGGCTGACGCAGCAGCATCGCGTTCTGCTTTTAACTCTTGAAGGGTAGTTTTTAGCTGCTTCCATAAGGCAGCAAAGTTTTGTGCTTCTTTAGATCCATTGCTAATTTCTTCCCATAGAGCATTGCCTATTCGTTCCCAAGTGTCAAGTTCAAAGGCAGCATCCACCCCGGATAATAATTCTCTGTCCTTACACCATAGCAATAGATGTTTCAAGCACATCACATCATATTTTATGCCTCTCTTAGAGAGAAAATGTTGGAGGAACTTAAGTACGGCTTCCTCTTCCTTACTAAGAGAAGCCCTCATTTCTCTATTTCTTTATTTCTCTCTTTATCTATTTCTCTCCCCCCGTCCAGCCGCTCACCTCACTGGCGGGTGAATCTCTGCTGCAGCAACGCCTCGAAGGGCCACCTCAATGGGTCTTCCCCTCTCTTCAGGGGCTCTGGACTCGTTCCAGACGGTCCTTTCCTCCGGCCAGTTCTTCCCCCGCTTCAAAGCCGTCGCATAGTGATGAATAGGGTCCCTGTTCGGGCACCAATTGCGGGAACTCAGTGCTGGACTCCGCACACGGTCGATATGATCAAGCAAGAAGCCATTTGTTTGCTCTAATGCAGTTATATTTATACCCCAAACTAATGAAACCACCCACACCCGTTCATGTGTTATTGGCTCTTCACTCGCAGCACGAGCTGTTCACACGCCCCTAATTGGCTGATGGACTTTGCGTGCATCCCTTCCTGTTTGCTTGCCAGGGGACATCTTTGGATACATTCCAAGGCTCCTTCCTCATCACCAGACATCTCCAGACCTGTATCCCTTCAGTTCCCACAGTTCTCTCAGGGTATGCCAAGACACGTTCCCACACTCCCCACAGGAATGAATGACATCCAGAGGGATCTGGACAGGCTTGAGAAGTGGGCCCACTAGAATCTAATGAGGTTCATAGAATCATAGAATGGTTTGGGTTGGAAGGGACCTTAAAGATCATCCAGCTCCAACCCCCCTGCCATCAGCAGGGACACCTTCCACTAGACCAGGTTGCTCAAAGCCTCATCCAGCCTGGCCTTAAACACTTCCAGGGAGGAGCAGCCACAACTTCTCTGGCCAACCTGTTCCAGTGTCTGACCACCCTCACAGTGAAGAATTTCTTCCTTATATCTAATCTAAACCTCCCCTCTTCCAGCTTAAAGCCATTTCCCCTTGTCCTGTCATTAACTGCCCTTATGAAAAGTCCCTCCCCAGCTTTCCTGTAGGCCCCTTCAGGTACTGGAAGGCCACCGTAAGATCTCCCCGGAGCCTTCTCTTCTCCAGGCTGAACAACCCCAACTCTCTCAGCCTGTCCTCATAGGAGAGGTGCTCCGGCCCTCGGATCATTCTCGTGGCCTCCTCTGGACTCCTTCTAACTGGTCCATGTCTCTCTTGTGTTGGGGGCTCCAGAACTGGACACAGTACTCCAGGTGGGGCCTTACGAGAGTGGAGTACAGAGGGAGAATCCCCTCCCTTGACCTGCTGGCCACGCTGCTCTTGATGCAGCCCAGGATACAGTTGGCCTTCTGGGCTGCAAGCGCACATTGCCGGCTCATGTTCAGCTTCTTCAACAAGGCCAAGTGCAAGGTTGTGCACTTGAGTTGGGGCAATCCCAGGTATGTGTACAGACTGGGAGAAGAACTCATTGAGAGCAGCCCTGCTGCGAAGGACTTGGGAGAAGAAGAAGAAGCTTGACATGAGCCAGCAGTGTGGAGTTGCAGCCCAGAAGGCCAACTGTATCCTGGGCTGCATCAAAAGAGGGGTGGCCAGCAGGGCGGGGGAGGTTATTGTCCCCCTCTACTCTGCCATTGTGAGGCCCCATCTGGAGTATTGCATCCAGGCCTAGAGCCTCCAATACAAGAAAGATGTGGAGCTGTTGGAGTACGTCCAGAGGAGAGTCAGATGTTCAGAGGGCTGGAGCACCTGTCTTATGAAGAAAGGTTGAGGGAGCTGGGCTTGTTTAGTTTGGAGAAGAGAAGGCTCCAGGGAGACCTCATTGTGGCCTTCCAGTACCTGAAGGGAGCTTAGAAACAGGAAGGAGAGCAAGTTTTTACATGGGCAGATAGTGATAGGACAAGGGAAAATGGTTTTAAATGAAGAGAGGGGAGATTTCGGTTACATATGAGGAGGAAATTTTTCACACAGAGGGTGGTGAGGCACTGGCACAGGTTGCCCAGAGAAGTTGTGGATGCCCTATCCCTGGAGGCATTCAAGGCCAGGTTGGATGGGGCCCTGGGCAGACTGATCTAGTGGTTGGCAACCCTGTCCACAGCAGTCTGTTCCAGACTTTCCCTTTTCAGTGGCCACTGCTCAACCCAAACCGGGTGCTCAGTCTTTCACCGGATCGGGATAGGGAAAGTCCAAGCAATGGCCACTCCTAAAAAGGCGTGTTGGTAGTGAGCACCATGCCCATTTGGGCAAGAATGTCTTTTCACACAAGGGCAGCAACACTGGGTGGTAAAGGGATAATGGAGACACAGCAGTTCACTATTTGATCGTCTATTGTCCATTGCAATGGGGGCGACTTGCGTGCAATAGTGAGTCCTCCTACCCCCTAACTGTAGCATCTGAGTCAAAGGTGGGCCAATGTTGGGGCCAGTTATAGCTGCTTATAATGGATACATTGGCACCCGTGTCAAGCAGTGCCGTGAGGGTAATCGATTGTCCCTGATATGCTACTGTTACTGTACGGCGCGGTCGAGTTTTCAGACCCACAGTTAGCATGGCAGTTGGTCCCGTAGACCCAAATCCTTTATCGCCTCTCTCAATTGAATTCAGCGGTTCCAATTTTTGGGTGAGCGCTGGAAACGGAACCAATTGGGCCAACCGGGTACCTCGCTCAATAAAACATGGAGGGAAGAGGGTTTGCAACATAATTTGCATTTCTCCGGTGAAATCTGCATCAATTAGTCCAGTGAGCACTTGTAGTCCTTTCATAGAGGCCGAGGAACGGCCTATAAGCAATGCTCCAACAGCTCTACCGTTTATCACAATAGGTCCTTTAAGTCCAGTGGGAACTCGCTGTGGTCGGTTATCAATGAGGGCAATGTCTATTGCGGTTGCCAAGTCCATCCCGAGGCTCCCTCGGGTTGCTGGTGGGAGAGGAAAGGGTTGTTCGTTGGTACTGTCACTGTGCCGCTGGTGGGTTCCTGATTCGCTGAAAATACTGCCGCTCTTGGGGTTGTCACGGGGCGGCTTTTCCGCTCGGCTTCCCGTGTCCCGATCGTGAGCTTTTACACGCTGCGCTGGCATGGGTGTCAGACCGGCAGTGTTGGCACCACACTGCTCCGGAGTTGCATGCTCTTCGCATATGACCAGAGACACCACATCGAAAGCATCGTAGATGAATATTGCGGCGTGTGGTGCCACCCTTTCGGTATTGCAAAGGTGCAAGAGCAGCTAGGACTTGGTTTTGAGATGCTTCTGCTTGTTGTGTAAGTCCCTTACCTAGCTCTTTTATAGCATTCACTAACATAGCTTGAGGTCCTACAGGGATTTGTGATGTTCTTTCTAAAGCTTCCTCAATTGTCCATGTCCCAGGCAGTGTAACTAATATGCCTCGTGTGGTGGGGTTACAGTTTTGGATGGCGCACTGTTTTAGCAAAGCACCATGCAAATATTCTGGAACCCCAGCTGCAATAATGGCACCAGCTACTCGATCAATAAAAGTGCCAAACGGTTCTTCCATTCCCTGCTTAACTCTCATATATGATGGGGCACCTCCTGGCTGCTTTATTTGATCGAGTGCCCGGCGTGCCAATCTCATGGACTCCCGTACTTAATCTGGTCCTAACAGTGCTTGTGCCTCTATCCTGATATATGGTCCTACTCCCATGAGTTCCTCTAACGTTACTCCATGCAGTGGGTCCCCTGCTACCCGCTGCATTGCCACAGATTGCTGACAGAGTGCTTGCCAATATGCCCCAAACAGTATTTGCTGGTGCTGTGTTAATATAAGTTTTGTAATGCTCCGAATATCACTTGGAAGTAATAAGGTAGATCCCCACATAAAATCTAACATTTGACGAGTGGGTTCTCCTTTTATGCCTGATTCATTAACAGTAGCACGCAGTTGGGTCAACAATTTCCAATCGAGAGTCTTAAGCGTAACGTTGGGGCCAGAATATTCTACCGGAAATGCATAAGCAAGTTCTCTGGCAGTTTCTGTATCTCCCTCAGCAGCGATGTTCTTCGCAATCTCCTTCCAACATTCCTCACGTTCCTGAGCTACTCTTTGACCTTCCCCAAAAAAAGGATTAGTATTTGCTTGGGGTGGTGATGGAATATACTCCAGCGGGGGAGCCGGTTCAGCAGCTGCCGGCGAATTGCATCGTTCAGGGGAAAGCGCCGTTGGCAGGACCGGAGCCTGCGCAATTGGAGGGTCGGGAGGAGAGGGGGGGAGGGGCAGGGGGTACGGCAAGAGGAGGGGCGGGGGGAGGGGCGGGGGGAGCGCCAAGGGGAGGGGCCGGGGGCACGGCCGGGGCGGCCGCCGCGGGGGGAGTGGCCGCCGCGGGGAACGCAGCGCGTCTCAGCTCGGCCCCTTTCCCCTCCCTTCCTCCCCTCGCACCGCGGCTCCCTCCTCGCCCGCGCACGGACCCGGGAAAACGCGGGGGGGGGAGGAGGAGGAGAAGAAGGAGGAGGAGAGAAAGGCCGGCGGGAGGGGGGGAAGGAGGAGCGGGGAGGGGGGGAGAGACAAGTGGCAGGGTGGGGGAAAGACAAGCGGCGGGGGGGAGTTAGAGGAGGGGGGAGGGGTGGATGCCGGCCAGGTCACTCCCCCGCCGCTCTCCCGCTGGGCCCTCGAAGCCGCCGTTGCCGCAGGGGGAGGAAAGGGGGAAAAGCAGAAAACGCTGCGATGGGCGCTCGGCAGCAGCCTTCTGCTCCGCCTCATGCTGAGCTAAAGCATTAATCACCGCCTGCCATGGCTTCATTAATTTTTTAGCTACCTTGTCAAAAATCTTATCCCCGAATGCTCGCCATTCCTCCCTCTCAATCCCTGGGGTGCTCCGCTTTTCTAAAAATCATTCGAGCAAACCATACACTGCTTGTCTTGTAGTCATACCTAATCGTCAGCACTGTTGCAGCCTTTGCAAAACTGCTTCCAGGGCTCTTACAGCCTCCCTCGTTGCAAAGGGGTCGTCACGTCATGGCCGCAGGGTAGGGTCCGATCCTCGTTCTCTTTAGAGTCCCATCCTTGCCCTCTTTAGGGTCCCTGTTCAGGCGCCATTTGTCGCGACGGAGTGAAAACCCAGACGCTCAAAATGCGATGATCAGCAGATTTCAGCAGGCTTCCGTTTATTGATTACATACGTGCTCCTTATATACAGTGGTTAATCAAGCCCATGCATATTCCCAAAGACCCACACTGATTGGCTCATTAGTTTTCCTGAGAACTTTCTCTTTGTTATAACAGGTGGTGTTGCTCTGTTCACGTCCCAAGGACGTCAACAGGATACTCCTTACTTTACGGTTACCAGCTAAAGCTACTCCCTTCTTTTTCCCAGCTTATTTATTTGGAGTCTCGAGGGCAAGTAAGCATCCTGCAGACTTCTGTTAATTTACCCTGACTCATGTCAAGGGCCTAAGCTGGCTTACTGCGGCCTCTGATTGTACAATATCTCTTAGTGATCTGCAACACTGCTGTAAATACAGTATCTGCATCCAGCTGTCTCTGTCAACACACAGACTCACACAGAACCAGAGCAAATTAAGGTAATCTTTTGGCTGTGGATGTTACTGCCAAATTTGTATCTACTTTGCAGTACTTTGGGTTAGCTCCTCTTTATCCTTTTTCTGACACACAGTTTTGAGTAAATATGACAGTAACTCCCCTGGTTGCTGCAGCCTCTCAGTTTGTTTTCTGGAGTTTCTAATGGAGAGTTGCCGGATCAGCATTGTGGGAATGGATGACAAGGAAGTGTTGCAGCCATAAACCCAATTTCAGGGTGTGTGTGAGGGTGTGTGGGTGAATAAAGGGTTAAAGGTGGAAGGAGCAGAGGTATTATGCAAGCTGCTAAGTAAAAAGGAAGTACATTACAAAATGCTGAGCTCAGTAGTCTGGCTCCTGGCCAAACCTTTGCTTTCTTCGCTACAGCTGAGGGCTTTCCAAGTTTCTCACTTTCACAGTCTGAAACTGTTCAGGAATGCCACCTCTGCTGCTAGCTGATGTCAGGGTGGGTGGTTCAGCTGAGGGCCAGGCAGGCAGGTGCAGGCCTTCTGTTCTCACTACCTTGAAATACCATCTTGTCCCCATGCCCTGCCGAGGTCCTGTGGCCTCCCTACTGCTTCCATCCCCTTCATCTTGCTCTGTCATACTGGGGCCTGCAGTATAAAGGCAAGGTTGTAGTTTAACTGAAAAATAATGTCTCCTCCCAACAGCACAAGGTCTGCTTTTATATTTTGTTTTCAGCACTGCAGATGAGCTGGTGAAGAGGGTGCGAAAAAATAGCCTTTAGTCTTCATAGTTTTGGAGTTGGAGAATTTTGGGAGGTGGTGTGTGTCTTTCACCATTGGAGCTCCTTCCCCTGCCCATCTGGTCCATCTTCAGCCCAGCAAGATTCTGAAGCAGAAGCTCATTATTTTCTGCCCCATACAGAGGTGACTTGTCTGGTATCAGCTACAGACAGAAGCACCAGAGCAGTAAGGATGCCATGGTGCCATCATAACTTTTTTTTAAATTTGGGAAAACTTCCATAGAAAAGTATTCTGAGGGTGGCAAGGTGTTAAGCTTTTGGTTCAAAATTAATAAAATTAGCCTATTTTTTTATTTGATTGCTTTCTGGGTTATACTCTCTTTAGCTCTATAAGCGGATTCAGTGTGCATTTATGGTTCTGGATTATTGTGAAACAAATACAAAATATGTCCATATCTGGAAAATATTCAGGCTGTGGAAGAGTGACAAAGCATGTTTCAATATCAGTCTTACTGGCAATATAGGTAAATGGAGCATTACTTAAATGTTTCTTTTTAAAGAATTTTGGGAGAACTGTTGATTGCAGAGGCTTCTGGGCTGTCTGGACACTTGCTAAGCAAGTCCAGGCAGCTTATTTGAAGCTGCTTCCTTGGCTTTTCTAATTCATTTTTATTGTTTTGGACTACCTTTCCTCCTATAACTAGTCTTACTGCTTCTAGTCTTCACTAGATCTGCAAAACTTCTGGGGCAGTTCTTCTTATCACAGGTGTCTCTGGTCAGTGTGCACTTGTCACTAAGTCTTGTATAGAGATACAGGTTGCAGGACTCCATTCAGATTTTAAGTATATATACATGATGGAACTGATTTTCCAAGAGCTTTATGAAGGAGAGAGGAGATGGAAAAAAATTCAAGAGAAGCCCTTTTCTCTTTGTTCTCGGTGTTGTGTGTGTGTGGGGGGGGTGGTTTTGGTAGTGGAGGA
The DNA here is from genome assembly GCA_907165065.1 of Caprimulgus europaeus. Next base: position 1,439,645 of record OU015537.1, read on the forward strand.
AGGGGCTACACTGATGACACCTGTGAGAAGCTTTGTGAAGCTCCCCTGGCTCCAAGGCAGACCTGCCTCTAGCCCAGGCTGAGCCAATCAGCAGTAGTTGCCTCTTCGAATCAGTATTTATGAGGGGAAGGACTGCCTTGAAAGGAAGGAGGAGAGATCATTGGCTTAAGCATGGAGGAGAGCATTGTCTCTATGAGGAAGGGGGAAGGACAGAGAACTGAGAACCTCAGACACATGACATCCCAGAAGAATAGAGGGGGTAAATGAGGTCCCCTGCAGCCCATGGAAGTTCAATGGTGGAGCAGATACCTGTGTGTAGGCCATGGAGGACTCCATGCTGGAGCAGGAAGCTGAGCCCAAGGGCAGGTGTGACTGAATTTAGAGACCTCAGAGATGCTCAATGCCAGAGCAGGGGGGGAACCCCCAGAGTTGGGGGAGGAGGTGTGCTAGACTGAAGATCTGTCTGCAGCCCTGGATGTCTCCATGCTGGAGCTGGGAGCTGAGCCTGAAGAGGTCTGTGACTCTATGGGAAGCCTGCATGGGAACACTTTGTTCCTGGACTCTTGTAGCCTGTGGGAGGGATCTCATGCTGGGAAGAGTGAACTGACTGTAACCTTCATTCCCTGTCCCTCGTGCTGCTGGGGGGAGGTAGGTAGAAAAATTGGGAGTAAAGTGATTTGAGCCCAGGAAGAAGGGGGGGGTGGGGGGAAGGTGTTATAAAATGTGGTTGTTGTGTCTTGCTTTCCTACTCTAATGATTGGTAACAAATAATTTTTTCTTCCCCGAGTTGAATCTGTTTTGCCTGTGACCATAACTGGTGAGTGAGACGTCCCTGTCCTCATTTCAATCCGTGTCCCCTCTTTGTTGTGTTTCTCTTCCCATACCACTGGGTGGGAGGAGTGAGTGCAGGACCACATGGTTTTACCTGTGGGTGAAACCACCACATTCTCCTACTTCCTATCCTGTGAATGATTTTGCAGGTGTAGGTGGCATCAGTATAGTTACCTGTTCTTAATAATAAAGACAAATGAGAGAACAATCAGTAGACTGAAAATAACAAATTTTGAAACTGTTAAAAAGAAACTTGTTAGTGCAAGGCAACACTAGTTCATTAAATTCATTATCAGATGGTATTGGAGACAAGTCTTAAGTGTAGCTGGAAAAGACCAGATGTACTAGTATGGAAAACACCTTTTAAAATTTGAGACATGACCTAGTCAGTGGTTGGAGCTTTAGGAGTCAGAAGAGGTGAATTTCTTCTGTACTACTGAGGTGCTGCATGACTTTGGATGAGTCACTCTGCTTATGTGCATTGCTTTCTCCTGTCTTGTCTGTTGGAGATTATTATTAAATTTCATGACTACTGCTGGACACTGCATACCACAGTGGTGCCTCAAGTTCTGTCTAGGGCATCTGGGCAGTAGTAATACAGTAGTGGGACTACAAGGAAGCCTCTGGGTTTCCTCTGTGAATCCGACTAGTTTTCTACCTCTTATTCCAGTGAGCACAATCTCGGCTTTCCTTTAGAGCTATAAAATTACGAAGTCTAATTAAATGTGGCACAGACCAGGACTTTGGAGCTTTTAAACTACCTAAATATTGCTGTGTATTGAATAGAAATTGGGTATGTTGGGTTTGAGCCATGAGAGACTCGTTAAAGTTCTGCATTTCCATAAAGAATAGACACCACATGAAGCTTAACACATTGCCTGCTTATGAAATTCACTGTCAGAGGTTTGATGTGTGGAGGTGGATTAAACTTCAAAGTTGTGGATTTTAGTAAAATGTCTACATAAGCATGCATTTCTTTTTTCTTTATTAAATCTATGAATTAACATGGCAGAAGCAATATTGTGTACTTGATTTTCACTGGTGTTATGGTAGGTAGTGTTCCTCATTATTTGCTGTTCTGTTTCACTTCTCTTTTTTTTGAAGCCTGGTATTTCAAGATGCAGTGCTCCTTGCTCTTGTACCTCAAAGTCCCTCATCATGGTGACTCATAATGAAAGAAACCTAGAAGCAATTTGGAGAGAGAGGCCCTTCCCCTGTAAACTGAAGGGAAACATACCCAGTAACTTATCCACTGAGAAATCCTGTGCAGCATACCATTTACTGTCTTTTTAGAAAGAAGTATGGAGCAGTGCTTCAGTGTCAGTACCCCAATGGCATGTTGTTTTCCCTTTCTGCTTTACCAGCTGATGGTCCTGTCTTGTAGAGGTCTTGTCCATCTATACTGATGCAGTATTAGCAATTCAGTACAACATCAGCGTAAGTATGCAGGAGCAAAAAAACAGAATGCTTCTGAAAAGCTAATAATAGAATAATAGGCACAGAGATCAAATGCCTAATGAATGTCGTGTGGGTACTAGCTGCTTTTCCCGAGTGTGTGTGGGTTTTCTTGTATTGACTGTTTGGGTAAAATGGTGCAAAATTTGCATCCTTGTCTTGAGTTTTAATAACTCAAGTTGTTTGAAACACAACGTGTCCTTGCCTTGCTTCTTTTCTAGGGGCATTAACTAATAGGTGAATTAACATACAGCTTGTACAGAAAATACTTTAGCAAGGGCTCTGATTAAGACACCACTTTTTCTTCCTTTCCATTCCTTTCCACTACTAGGTCTGTCTTTGGGGACTGTCCATCTGGTGAATTCTTACAGCCAGAGAACTGAGAGCAGAGTGCTCTCACAGCTGGTGGATAAGTTAGGAATAATAAATTAGGCAGCTATTTGATTAAGTAAGAAAATAACACTCAACAGAACTAGTTTCCTGAGTATTATTAGTAGCCAAAAATAATTTGTTTTTAAGTGCAGCACAAGGCATTTCTAGTGATTCTGAGTAGAACCTTTTGCAGAAGGTGAATGTGAAAGTTTACCAAGTGTCTCTTCTTTCTTCTTTTTTAATATGCCATGGGAAATAAATGCCTTTGTTTTGCAGCTGTTTGTTAATATTCATGGCGTGGGTATGGAGATACCCTTCTAGCTTTAAAAAGGCAGTTTTCTGTTGTTTGTTTTTTTTTTTCTTCTTTCTCTCCTCTGGTTTGGTGAATCAAGAGAATGAAGATATCTCATTTGATGCTTGCCTTGATGGGATTTGGACACAGTAGGGATGACAAATAAACAACCTTTCTATCCCATCCCATTTGCTGCATATCACTTCTCCATCTCTCCTTCCCCAGACATCTGGCAGCTTTTGCTGCAAGTCTGTCTGCCCAGTATCCCATATTGTCCCTACACCAGGATGTGAGCCATAGTGACAATGAAATTGGTGCCTGTGGTGGTTTGGGTGGATTCACCCTTTTTGCTTGCAGCTTGCAGCCAAACACAGCCTGCTCTATCACCCTCCCCCCACCTCACCCAGGGAGTAGGGGAGAGAATTGGAAAGAAGGGCAAGGAGACTCGCGGGCTGAGATAAAAACTATTGACTAATTAAAATGAAATGATGATGATAACAACAGTGATAACAGAATGATACAAATGGGTGATGCACAGTGCTCACCGCCCGCTGACTGATGCCCGGCCTGTGCCAGCTCACGATCCCGGAGCAGAGACAGTCCCAAAACTGAAACCCCGGCAGAGTGAGCCCGAGCGATCCCCAGAGAGGTACCCCCGGAAGAGAAGTGCCCTGTCTTCTGGTCAGCCCTGGTTAATGTACTGGCATGACGGGATGTGATCTGGAATATCTCATGGGCACATCCCAATGCCAGTTTGGGCTTTGCTATTCACTGCGCTTCTCCCTCCCAGTCCTAATGCAGCTGTGAACGGCCAAACACGGTGGCCTTGAGCTCCAGCAGCAACTCACAACACCAGCACTGTTATCAACGTCCTTCTCACAATAAGTCTGAACTGAAACACTGCAACTAAAATACTAAAAAGAAAATTAACTCTATCTTAGCAAAACCAGGACAGTATCCACCCCTTATTCCATACCATTTACGTCATGCTCAGGTTTCTATCTATATACATACACACATATATACTCATATATACATACAAATAGTATTCCCTTAGTTTATGGACCATGCCTTTAAAATGTCTATTGAGTTCATTTAGTCCATTACCTTGGCTTCTGTCTATCATGACAGTCTTTTAAGATAGGAGAGATGATGTGGAGTTTGCACAGTCAATGAAGTAGGTGACGTTGGACACAGCAGGAGGATGGTGTGCAGTCTCTGTTGCATGCTGTATCTGGAGCTTATAGTTGGTGTAACTGGTGTGGTCCATGCTCAGGGTCTGCAGTTTGAAGATGATGAAGATGTTGGGTGCCAACTATGGTCCATCAGAGTTCAGTCTGCATTAACCTGAGGAGATTCTCAAAACAAAGCTGTTAGTGTAACACACAACAACCACAGCAATGATGATACACAATTCATTGGCTATTTTCACCCAAAATCAAATCTCCTTGAGGCACACATTGGACTTCCCCACCTTTCTGCATCACCCACCAAGTGCACCCAGGTCCTTGAGCAAAAGCTATCCCACGAATGGGTTTGCCTTTACCCGAGGCAGGAATAACCCAGACTGTTTTCCCAGCATATTTTTAATGTGAACCACAGGGACTTTATCCCCTTCCACAGCACGGAAAAGTCTTGATTGGGCAGGGCCAGCTCTGTTGGCAGATCCTCTGGTGTTCACTAACCAGGTGGCTTTTGCTAAATGTGTGTCCCAGTGTTTGAAAGTTCCACCACCCATTGCTCTCAGTGTGGTTTTCAGCAGCCCATTGCATCGTTCGACTTTCCTGGAGGCTGGTGCATGGTAGGGGATGTGGTACCCCCACCCAATGCCATGTTCTTTGGCCCAAGTGTCTATGAGATTGTTTCGGAAATGAGTCCCATTGTCTGACTCAATTCTGTCTGGGGTGCCATGTCGCCACAAGACCTGCTTTTCAAGGCCTAGAGTGGGGTTTCGGGCAGTGGCATGGGGCACAGCATAGGTCTCCAACCACCCGGTGGTTGCTTCCACCATGGTGAACACGTAGCGCTTACCACTGCGGGTTTGTGGGAGTGTGATACAGCCAACCTGCCAGGCCTCCCCATATTTATATTTTACCCATCGCCCTCCATACCAGAGAGGTTTTAACCTCTTGGCGTGCTTGATCTCAGCACATGTTTCACAGTCATGAGTAACCTGTGCAATAGTGTCCATGGTTAAGTCCACCCCTTGATCACGAGCCCATCTAGATGTCACATCTCTTCCTTGATGGCCTGAAGGATCATGGGCCCAGAAGGCTAAATATTTTTCACCCTTCTGTTGCCAGTCCAGGTCTACTTGAGACACTTTAATCTTAGCAGCCTGGTCCACCTGTTGGTTGTTTTGATGTTCTTCAGTGGCTCGACTTTTGGGCACATGAGCATCCACATGACGTGTCTTTACAACCAGTCTCTCTAGCCGAGCAGCAATGTCTTGTCATAGTTCAGCAGCCCAGATGGGTTTGCCTCTGCGCTGCCAGTTGCTCTGTTTCCATTGCTGTAACCACCCCCACAGGGCATTTGCCACCATCCATGAGTCCGTACAGAGGTAGAGCACTGGCCATTTCTCTCGTTCAGCAATGTCTAAGGCCAGCTGGATGGCTTCTACCTCTGCAAAGTTGCTCGATTCACCTTCTCCTTCAGCAGCCTCAGCAACTCATCGGGTGGGACTCCACACAGCAGCTTTCCACTTCCGATGTTTCCCTACAGTGCAACAGGAGCCATCAGTGAACAGGGCATATTGTTTCTCATTATCTGGTAGTTCATTGTACGGTGGAGCCTCATCAGCTCGTGTCACCTCCTCCTCAGGTGACATTCTGAAATCTTTGCTTTCTGGCCAGTTTGTGATCACTTCCAAAATTCCTGGGTGGTTAAGGCTTCCGGTTCGAGCTCATTGTGTGATCAGTGTGACCCACTTACTCCATGTGGCATCAGTTGCGTGGTGTGTAGAGGGAACGCTCCCTTTGAACATCCAGCCCAGCACGGGCAATCGGGGAGCCAGGAGGAGCTGTGCCTCAGTACCCATCACTTCTGGAGCAGCTCCAACTCCCTCATACGCTGCCAATATCTCCTTTTCAGTTGGAGTATATTTGGCCTCTGATCCTCTGTATCCACAACTCCAAAACCCAAGGGGTCGACCTTGAGTCTCCCCTGGTGCTTTCTGCCAGAGGCTCCAGGTTGGTCCATTGTCTCCACCTGCTGTGTAGAGAACATTTTTAACGTCTTGTCCTGCCTGGACTGACTCAAGCGGTACTGCATGGACTGTCTCCTGTTTGATTAGTTCAAAGGCTCGTCGTTGCTCAGCACCCCATGTGAAATCATTCTTCTTTCGGGTCACCTGGTAGAGAGGGCTCACGATCTCACTGTAATGTGGAATGTGCATTCTCCAGAGACCCACAATGCCTAAGAAGGTTTGTGCTGCCTTTTTGTTGGTTGGTGGGGACATAGCTGTTATTTTATTGATCACATCCATTGGGATCTGACGGCTCTCACATGTCCGGCACGGCAGCGCTCAATGGTGGGATGACTTCATTCAAGCCACCATAGTCCCCTGTCAGTCTGCACTCCCCATTTGACTTCCGCACTGGCCATATGGGGCTGTTACAGGGAGAGCGAGTCCTGCTGATCACTCCTTGGCTCTCCAGCTGACGAATCAGTTCATGGGTGGGAATTACGGAGTCTCGGTTGGTGCGATATTGCCGCCGGTGCACTGCTGTGGTAGCGATGGGAACCTGCTGGTCTTTGACCTGTAACAGTCCAACAACAGAAGGGTCCTCTGAGAGTCCGGGCAAGGTGGACAGCTGTTTGATTTCCTCTGTCTCCAAGGCAGCTATGCCAAAAGCCCACCGGTACCCTTTTGGGTCCTTGAAGTACCCTCTCCTGAGGTAATCTGTGCCGAGGATGCACGGAGCACCCGGGCCAGTCACAGTGGGGTGCTTTTGCCAGTCATTCCCAGTCAGGCTCATTTCAGCCTCCAACACAGTCAGCTGCTGGGAACCCCCTGTGACTCCAGAAATACAAATGGATTCTGTCCCTTTAAAGTCTGATGGCATCAGGGTGCACTGAGCACCAGTGTCCACTAGAGCCTTATACTCTTGTGGGTCAGATGTGCCAGGCCAACGAATCCACACAGTCCAGTAAACTCGGTTGTCCCTCTCCTCCACCTGGCTGGAGGTAGGGGCCCCCTAATCTTGATCAGACTGCCCATCATCATCATCATATGAGTTTGAGAAGCTTGTGCGGGCTGGACCCCTCTTGTCTTCGTTTGCATCTTGTAGATAGGGATGGGAAGCCCATCTACGCTGTTTGGAGAGCCGACCAGTGGAAACTGGAGCAACTTTCTTGGAAGAACTCCCTTTTGTGTTTGTTTTTCTTCCCAGCTCACGGACACGTGCCTCTAGGGCTGAGGTGGGTTTGCCATCCCACTTTCTCATGTCCTCTCCATGGTCACGCAATTCAAACCACAGTGTGCCCCGTGGTGTGTGCCGTTTCTCTTGGGCAGAGAAACGCTTGTTCTTATCACCTGAGACCTTGTTGTGTGCAGAGGAATTGGACATGTATTCCCGGAACTCTTGGGTCAGTTTCTCTACAGCTGAGATGAGGGAGGAGGACAGAGTGTCTCCGTATGTCCGGAGGTGGCAAGCCATGTCATCCACCCTTGGCTCCTCTCCAGGTTTGAACTTAAGTACTGCCAGTGACTCGGCATACGATGCTGGTGCATTCTGTAGAACCTTCTGCCACATGCCTTGTGTGCACGGGACTTCATCTGGATCTTTGGGCAACTGCTCGTCATTCAGGTTACTATAAATCACTTCCAGCGCAGCTCATTCTCTCAAGCACTGGATGCCTTTCTCTATGGTGTCCCACTTGCTTAGATTGCACAAAATATCGTCCTTAAAGTTGAACCTTTCTTTCACACTTGACAGGAGTCGCTTCCAGAGGCTGAGAGTCTGTGGCTCTCTCCCTATAGCTTTGTCAATGCCACTTTCTCTGGCAATGGGTCCCAACTGCTTGGCTTCCCTGCCATCTAGATCCATGCTGCTGGCCCCATTGTCCCAGCATCAGAGCATCCAGGTGGCAGTGTGTTCACCTGGATGACGGGTGAGATCCTTTTGGATGTCTCGCAGCTCACTGAGCAATAGGGATCGGGTGATTACCTCTGGGTCTGGCTCTTCCTCGGGTTCTCGTGATGGCCCCGCTTCCTCCTCATCCTTTGTTATGCGAACAGATTTCTTTGTGTATTTCCTCTTTTGTACAGGGGCAACTGATACTGGCACAGGTTTGTTGTCTGGTTTATCTGTGCTGCTTTTCACCGAGGCTTGAGTAACCTTAGCAGGTGCTGAGGTTGGAGTAGTTGTTGTGGTGACTATCGCAGGGGTTGACGTGGTCGCAGTGCTGGTTGTGGGGGTTGAAGCGGTCGCAGTGCTGGTCGTGGGGGTTGACGTTTCCACGGTGTCTGTTGCAGGAACTTGAGTGGCAGCACAACACTGACATCTGCACCGAACACCCATAGCAGATCTAAAGAACATCACAACCTGACACACATTCAGCAATAGGGTGATGGTAGTTTGAGCTTCCCAAGAGTATTCAAATTTCTCAAGAGCTTTTATAAATGATTCAGAGGAGAAGGGGAAAACAGAGGCAGGTGTCCCCTCCTTGTATTGGCTGTCCCAGGAAAAGGTGTAATTGGTGACCACATCCATTATACGACTCCCAAAATGTGGGGGTGGAACCGGCTTGGTCGTGCCACCTGCCACCATGGCATATAGACACAAAATTGGTCCCACAGCCCATGATTTTATCATACCAACAACCAGCACCCCACAGCACAGCACAACAAAAACCTTAGTCAGCAAAACAGCATCCCTCAATCCAATCCAACGCCTGGAGGTGGTGAACCACATATAAATAGTGGCACACAGCACGTACGGCAAGTGAGGTGAGACAGACCACAGCTCTAAAACCACCTTAGAGAGCCCAGAAAACAGCGTTCCGATCAGCGCCGACCAAGCCCCAGGCCACATAATTAGTGCTTATCAGAGGTTTGTTTTAACACAGTCTGGTCAAATCTGTCTTTATCTCAACCCTTCGAGCCCCACGTTGGGCGCCAAAAAAGGCCTGTGGTGGTTTGGGTGGATTCACCCTTTTTGCTTGCAGCCAAACACAGCCTGCTCTATCAGCCCTGGTTAATGTACTGACATGACGGGATGTGATCTGGAATATCTCATGGGCACATCCCAATGCCAGTTTGGGCTTTGCTATTCACTGCGCTTCTCCCTCCCAGTCCTAATGCAGCTGTGAACGGCCAAACACGGTGGCCTTGAGCTCCAGCAGCAACTAATGGCACTGGTACTTTTATCAATGATGTTCTCATAACAAGTCTGAACTGAAAACAAAACACAGCTCTTCTAACTACTAAAAAGAAAATTAACCCTATCTTAGCAAAACCAGGACACCTCCCTGCGAGCGACTGAGGAAACTGTGCGAGCCGACTCAGTGTGAGTGATAAGGCATAGTTCACTTTATTGCTCTCATTCAGTCATATTTATACCGGCTACGATAATTATTCCTACTAGTCCCTAGCTAATTGGCTTAAGCTCTAAACGTTACATTTACAGGTCCTCCTACTTGCGGTTCAGCGGTGAAGCATTGTCTACATTTTTCACACACTCGCTTTCTCAAGGTTGTTTACCAGAGTTTGAGATAAAGCCGCAGTGTCAGCATTCAGTACTTTTCCACTGCGGCCTGCTGAGTGTTAGACCAGAGTCTGCTCGTACAACTGTTCTGTGAATCCATGGCCTTGCTCTCTGAGCCATTCCCCAACACCTCCCTCTCACAGAGCAGTAGGCTGGGGATGGGCAAGAGCTTGGGAGGAGACAGAGTCAGGAGAGCTGACCTGAACTGACCAAAGGAATATTCCATACCATATGATATCTACTCAGCAATAAAAGCTAAGAGAAAGGAGGAGGGAGGGGTGACATTCATTATGCTGTAGTTGAGCTACAGCCAGCAACTAAACACCATGCAGCCATGTGGTGGGTTGACCCTGGCTAGAGGCCGGATGCCCACCAAAGCCCACTCTATCACTCCCCCTCCTCAGCTGGGCAGGGGGAGAAAATTATAACGAAAAGCTGGTGGGTGGAGATAAGGACGGAGAGAGATCACTCACCAGTTACTGGCACGGGCACAACAGACTCGACTTGGGGGGAAAAACAAATTTACTTTATTACCAATCAAAATCAGAGGAGAATGAGAAGTAAAAACCAAATCTTAAAACACCTCCTCCACCCCTCCCTGCTTCCCGGGCTTCATCTCTTTCCCGATGTTCCACCTCCTCCCCCCAGCGGCACAGGGGGACAGGGAATGGGGTTGGGGTCAGTCCATCACACGTTGTTTCTGCCGCTCCTTCCTCCTCAGGGGGAGGACTCCTTCCCCCGCACCAGCGTGGGGTCCCTCTCACAGGAGACAGTCCTCCACCAACTGCTCCAACGTGAGTCCTTCCCATGACCGACAGTTCTTCACGAACTGCTTTGGCATGGGTCCTTTCCATGGGGTGCAGTCCTTCAGGAAGGAACTGCTCCAGCGCGGGTCCCCCACGGGGTCACAAGTCCTGCCAGCAAACCTGCTCCGACGTGGGCTCCTCTCTTCACGGGGCCACAGGTCCTGACAGGAACCTGCTCCAGCGTGGGCTTCCCGCGGGGTCACAGCCTCCTTTGGGCATCCACCTGCTCCGGCGTGGGGTCCTCCACGGGCTACAGGTGGTCATCTGCACCACCATGGACCTCCAGGGACTGCAGGGGGACAGCCTGCCTCACCCTGGTCTGCACCACAGGCTGCAGGGGAATCTCTGCTCCGGCGCCTGGAGCACCTCCTCCCCCTCCTTCTTCACTGACCTTGGTGTCTGTGGAGTTGTTTTCTCTTACATCTTCTCACTCCTCTCTCCTGCTGCAAAGTGTGCAGCTTGTTTTCCCTCTCTTCCTTTTTTTTTCTTAATTATGTTATCACAGAGGCGTCACTGATGGGCTCGGCCTTGGCCAGCGGCGGGTCCGTTCTTGGAGCCGGCTGGCATTGGCTGTGTCAGGTCAGACATGGGGGAAGCTTCTGGCAGCTTCTCTCACAGAAGCCACCCCATGTGTCCCCCCCCTCCACTGCTACCAAAACCTTGGCAAGCAAACCCAATACAAGCCACTTGCTCACTTCTTCCCCCTTCAGTGGGATGGGGAAGATAAAATAGAACAAAGGGGCTCATGGGTCAGGCTAAGGACAGGGAGAAATTACTCACCAATTAGGGTGAGAAGCAAAACAGGCTTAACTTGGGGAAGAATCACAGACACAGAATCACACAGAAGGGTAAGGATTGGAAGGGACCTCGAAAGATCATCTAGTCCAATCCCCCTGTCAGAGCAGGATCACCTACAGTAGATCACACAGGAAGGCATCCAGGCAGGTTTTGAATGTCTCCAGAGAAGGAGACTCCACAACCTCTCTGGGCAGCCTGTTCCAGCAGCCCGTCACTCTCACAATGAAAAAGTTTTTCTTATGTTTACATGGAACCTCCTATGCTCTAGCTTGCACTCATTGCCCCTTGTCCTACCGTTGGACATCACTGTGAAGAGCCTGGCTCCATCCTCCTGACATTCAGTCCTTACATATTTATAAACATTAATGAGGTCCCCCCCTCAGTCTCCTCTTCTCCAAGCTAAAGAGGCCCAGCTCCCTCAGCCCTTCCTCATCAGGGAGATGCTCCACTCCCTTCATCATCTTGGTGGCTCTGTGCTGGACTCTCTCAAGCAGTTCCCTGTCCTTCTTGAACTGCGGGGCCCAGAACTGGACACAATATTCCAGATGTGGCCTCACCAGGGCAGAGCAGAGGGGGAGGAGAACCTCTCTTGACCTACTAACCACAGCCCTTCTAATGCACCCCAGGATGCCATTGGCCTTCCTGGCCACGAGGGCACAGTGCTGGCTCATGGTCATCCTGCTGTCCACCAGGACCCCTAGGCCCATTTCTCCTGCACTGCTCTCCAACAGGTCTGTCCCCAACCTATACTGGTACATGGGGTTGTTCTTTCCCAGATGCAAGACTCTACACTTACCCTTGATTAAGTTTTTCCCTGCCCAGCTCTCCAGCCTGTCCAGGTCTCTCTGATGGCAGCACAGCCCTCTGCTGTGTCAGCCACTCCTCCCACCTTTGTGTCACCAGCAAACTTGCTGCCAGCGCCCTCTGTGCCCTCATCCAGGTCATTGATGAATATATTGAATAGTACTGGTCCCAGTACCGACCCCTGAGGGACTCCACTAGACACAGGTCTCCAACGAGACTCTGCCCCATTGACCACAACTTTTTGACTTCTTCCTTTCAACCAGTTCACAGTCCACCTCACTATCCAATCATCCAGTTCCCACTTCCTCAGTTTATCAGCGAGGATGCTGTGGGAGACCGTGTCAAATGCTTTGCTGAAATCAAGATAGACCACATCCACTGCTCTGCCATCATCTAGACACCTGGTTGTGTCCTCATAAAAGGCTATCAGGATGGTTAAACACGACTTCCCCTTGGTAAAACCATGTTGACTGCCTCTAATGACCCTCTTATCCTTGATATGCCTAGAGATGGCACCAAGGATAAGTCGTTCCATCACCTTCCCAGGGATGGAGGTGAGGCTGACCGGGCTGTAGTTACCCGGGTCCTCCTTCTTGCCCTTTTTGAAGCCTGCAGTGACATTTGCCTTCCTCCAGTCCTCAGGCACCTCACCCGTTCCCCATGACTTAGCAAAGATGATGGAGAGTGGCCTAGCAATGACTTCAGCCAGCTCCCTCAGCACCCGTGGGTGCATCCCATCTGGACCCATGGATTTATGGATGTCCAGATTGCTTAATTGGTCCCTGACCCAGTCCTCATCAACTGAGGCAAACTCCTCCATTGTCCTGACTCCCTCTGGGGCCTCAGGGGCCCCACCCCTCCTTTCTTCCTGGGCTCAAAATTACTTTGCTCTTGATTTCTCTATCTCCAGCAGCACAGGGGAATGGGAAATGGGGGTTTCCTGTTCAATATATATTCATCAGTGACTTAGATGAAGGGACTGAGTGTATCCTCAGCAATTTTGCTGATGACACAAAGCTGGGAGGAGTGGCTGACACACCAGCAGGCTGTGCTGCCATCAGAGAGACCTGGACAGGCTGGAGAGCTGGGCGCAGAGGAACCTGGTGAAGTTCAATAAGGGCAAGTGTAGGGTCCTTCACCTGGGGAGGAATAACCCCAGGCACCAGTACAGGTTGGGTGGTGACCTTCTAGAAAGCAGCCCTGCAGAGAAGGACCTGGGAGTGCTGGTGGATGACCAGTTGATCATGAGCCAACCATGTGCCCTTGTGGCTAAGAAAGCCAATGGTATCCTGGGGTGCATTAAGAAGAGTGTGACCAACAGGTCGAGGGAGGTTCTCCTCCCCCTCTACCTTTTCCTATTGAGGCCACATCTGGAGTCCTGTGTCCAGTGCTGGGCTCCCCAGTTCAAGAGAGATAGCGAACTTCTGGAGAGAGTCCAGTGGAGTCTACTAAGATGATTAAGGGGCTGGAGCATCTTTCTTATGAGGAAAGACTGAGAGAGCTGGGTCTGTTTAGCCTGGAGAAGAGAAGACTGAGAGGGGACCTTAGTAATGTTTATAAATATCTAAAGGGCAGGTGTCAAGAGGATGAGGCCAGACTCTTTTCAGTGGTGGCCAGAGATAGGGCAAGGGGCAACGGGCACAAGCTGGAACACAGGAGGTTCCATTCAAACATGAGAAAAAACTACTGTGAGGGTGACGGAGCCCTGGGCCAGGCTGCCCAGAGAGGTTGTGGAGTCTCCTTCTCTGGAGATGTTCAAAACCCACCTGGATGCAGTCCTGTGCAACTTGCTCTAGGTGAACCTGCTTTGGCAGGGGGGTTGGACTGGATGATCTCCTGAGGTCCCTTCCAACCCCACCATTCTGGGATTCTGTGATTCAGTGGCTGCAGTCAATTTGTCACATTTTGTTTCTGTCATTCCTTCCTCCTCAGGGGGAGGATTCCTCACACTCTTCCCTGCTCCAAAGTGGAGTCCCTGCTACAAGCAGCAGTTCTTCATAAATTGCTCTAGCATGGGTTACGCCTGTGGGCTACAGCGCAGACTGTCGGCCCAGGATTGCAATCAGGTAGCTTATCAGCTTCTGCAGTGATTGACAGGGTTTGACCGAGGGCTCTCCACTCCTTTCCACCCCCATATTGATATGCAGACCAGGCTCTCCAGGAAACCACCTTGGAGAGGATTCTTTGCTCACCAGTTGCATTCTTTCCTGGGATCTTGTTCGACATTATACCTTTCCTTAATGTGTGAACAATGCTGTATTTTGATTTCTAAGTTACCCCCAATAATTATTCCTCATATTCCACCCTGTGACTATAGTCACTCAGGCTTCACGATCTTTTAAAAGAACTGAGGATGCCATATATGACACGTGGTGAGAACCATCTAGTATATGCACATCCTGTGGGGTTATTAAACGGGTTAAACGCTTCTTCATAATCCAAAGTTTAACATACACCGCAATTGTTAAAGCAAAGCATAATGCTGTGGATATTAATAAAACAACAACAGGCTGAAGCATCTTCTTGAAAACTCCTGTAGCAATTGGTGACTGTCCAAAAAGAGTGTCCCACCACCCATATTGTCCATCCCTCTAGACTCTTTCCAATACCTGATGTATTTCTTCAACATTGTGATGGACAGTAATCGGAGTCCATTTTCTTGGGCCTGTTTCAACAACTGCTTCAGGTCATCATGCCAGAGTAGTTTCTTTACCAAAGTTGGATTCATTCCAATAGGGACAAGTGGCAGGTCACGAATCAGCGTACAGTCAGACTGCAGCAATTGGCAACATGTCACAGGAGCTGAGTAACTAAAATCACATCCTACAATTTTTGTAAAAACACAGGTATTTGAGTGATTATTCATATCCCAACCATATACACTATCATTCCATGTTAATGAGTAACACATAAATCCTTATCCCTATATTCCTAATCACATTGGAGTTTAATTCAACTAGCCATTGCATTTTACCTATCCCCAAGCCAAATTACAGCAGCTTCTAAAGCATCTAAGTGAGCTCATATTTGTTGATCAATGCTTGCTTGCATAGCTAAATCTACGCCTCATTAGTATAATTGCTGATATTCTTAACTGAGAAATATTACTATGTGTGATACAACTGAAATAATATGGATTTTCTAAAATAACTGCAAAGGTATGATTACATTTCGTTATATTTATCAAAAAGGTGGCAGCAAATACACATGGGTGTGAAAGAGTTAAACCCTTAAGAGTCAGAAGATTTATGAATCACTTAGTTGTTTCCCAGGAGCTGTTACATTACATCAGTCCTCCTGGATTGCTAACAACCTTGAAGTGAATGCTTATCACCTAGTTGTTTCTGTTAACTGCTTAGTTGTGAAGTTGTTACCAAACATTCTTAAAGGAACACTGTCCCAAGGGTGTAGAAGAGACTGAACTATTGCTGGCAATTATGGCTAAATATGCCAAAAAGGTGTTTGTTGGAGCAGGAGGTGCACCCACAGTTGCCATCATAGTACTTGCAGTTTGTTGCAGTTGTTTTAGCTTTCCCCACGTAATAAGTTCCTCCTAGGCAGTTCACTTTCTTTTCCACGCTCGATAGATTCAACTTCTCCATCTGAAGCATTGGGTTCTGCACTGCATCGTGCCAGCTCATTATAAGGTTTGACCTGTCTTGCTGGAAGCCACCGAGGTCCTGAGGGCAGAAGAACACAAGCATACCTTCTCCCCCAAGTGATTAGTTCAACAGGACCAATCCACTGTGGACCAAATAAAGGGTCTTTATACAAAACCTTTGGTCACGTTGAAAAATATTCAGGAACAGAAAAATGTCGCTCTACAGCTGTCACTACCTGGCCTGAAATAAGAGTTGTGTTTAAAAGATTCAAAGTATAAATAGCATTATCCAATTGTTCTTGAGGAGGCATGTTCCCCCTCTTTTGTTTTATGAGCATTCGTTTCAACATTGAATGACAACGTTCGATAACAGCTTGACCAGTGGGGTTGTGAGGGATGCCAGTGATATGTTCAATACCCCAGGTTTGTAAAAAATCACGTGTATTGTGTGATACATACCCTGGGCCATTATCCGTCTTAATGACCTTAGGTTTGCCAAGAATGGCAAAACAACGCATCCAGTGGAGTTGAACATCTGTCCCTTTTCACTTGTATGTGCAGAAGCACATCATGCCCCTGAAAAGGTATCAACAGAGACGTGAACAAAACGCAGCCAACCAAAAGGTGCACAGTGTGTGACCTCTGATTGCCAGACTGCATTTGCATGCAAGCCCCTAGGACTAATTCCTTCCTGTTTTGGCAAGGGGGTCAGCCTCTGACAGTCAGGGCAGGCTCGAACAATATCTTTAGCTTGAGCCAGCAGAATCTTAAACTGTTTACTCAATCCAGCTGCATTCTGGTGGATAAAGGAGTGTGAAGTTCCTGCATAATCTAGTGTCAAAACAGCTGCTGTAAATGAATCTGCTACAGCATTCCCTTCAACTAATGGTCCTGGCAGACTAGTGTGAGAACGCATGTGGACAATAAAAACAGGGAATTGCCTGTGTTCTAGGCTTGCTTTAAGATTAAGAAACATCATTAAAAGTTCCTTTTGATTTATTTCTTTCAAAAAGGAAAAAGGGATACAGCCAATGGCATTGACTACGCATTCAGAATCACTAACAATGTGTAAGGGTTCTTCAGAAAAAATTTCAAGGACATGCAATACTGCTCCTAATTCTACAAGTTGAGTTGATTCAGAAAGGCGCATTATAGGTCTTTTCCATTCATCATTGTCTTTCCAGACTACCACTGCTTTGCCAGACTTTCCAGAGCCATCGACAAATACTGTCCGAGCGTTGGAAAGAGGCTTTGATGAGATTACTTGTTTCTGTCTGATTGCTAAACTGTGCATGTTCTGCAATAAACGACAAGGGGGTAAAGTAAAACGAATTTCCCCAATAAACTCAGCCAGTGCAATTTGCAGTGACATAGAATTTTGAAAATGAAACAGATACTCCTGAGCTTGAAAAGGCAAACAGATAACATTGGGATCATAACCAGTTAATGCCCAAGTGCGATGTTGCCCTTTCATAATTAAACAGATAATGAGCTCTAAAAGGGTAGTTATTGTTTTCTGTAACGAATTTTGTACAAACAACCACTCCAAGTAAGTGGCATGTTTATTATCATCAGATACCTGTCCAATCAAACCTATTGGTTGAAACTGAATGAGAAGAATAAAAAGGCATACAGGTAACTTGACTCTGATTCTACCTGCCTGTAATGTAGAAATTTTTTCAACTACCAAATTTAGCTCTTGTTCAGCTTCAGGTGCCAGCTGTCTTCTGGATAACAAATCACTGACACCTTTAAGAGTCGAAAACAGATGGCTTAATTCGTGATTAGCTATTCCTAACATAGGTCTCACCCAATTAATAGTTTCCAATAGTTTTTGCAGATCATTTAAGGTTTCGGTCTCGTTTGTAATTTTTCTGACATCGAGGGCACAACTGTGTGAAATGTTTATTCTTTTTAGGCTGCTGTGTTTTCTTTGGGCAGTCTTTACTTACGTGTCCTTCTAGCCCACAATTAAAACATTTCATCGCATTCTTGTTCACCTGTAATTGCCATAATGTGGCAGCCAGCATTGACGCTTTATGTGTCTCAGTTCCAGCATTCTGACATAGCTTAATATACTGTCCTATGTCGGTCGCTTTTCCTTTAATGGGTAATAGCGGGCTTGACAATCACTATTTGCATTTTCAAAAGCCAGATGAAACAACAGGACTTTAGCCGCTTCTGCAGTGTCTACTTGTCTGTTAATTGCTCCCTGTAATCTGTCTATAAATGTCACATAAGGTTCTTGAGGGCCCTGTGAAATCGTTGCAAAAGACGCTATACATTGTCCAGAATCAGGCACTCGTTTCCAAGCCTTTATGGCAATTTGTGATGCCTGTTCAAAATCTCGACCGTCTAAAGCCAATTGCGTGGGGGCATTTAGATATTGCCCTGTGCCTGTTAACATAGCTTGGTGAATTGGTATTCCTGCAGTTAAATTGTCCATAACCTGTTCTAACACCAAATCATTATATTCTAGTTGCCAAGCTGCATACTGTGCCGATGTTAGTGCTGTTTTCATTAATGCTTTCCAATCCCATGGTGTCATTACATACGCAGTACCAACTGCTTCAACTATCCCTATCATAAATGTACTTTGCAACCCATTTTCAGTTATGGATTTTTTGAGTTCTTTAAACACCTGATAGGGCAATCCTTCATGAGTTGGGGGTCGATTAGGCCAATGTATGACAGGAAAGATAAAAGAAAAGTCCCCTTGCTTTAAGGCTTCTTCCTTGCATTTTTGCATTGCCAGTTTGCTTTCAGTCTGTTATCTAAAAGGATTTATAGGTGCCGTAGGTAACACAGGAGTTAATGGTGATGGAAGAGCCTTTTCTGATAAATGCAAAGGGTATGATTCAAGCTTTTGCGGAGGCGATGGCAATGGTGCCAAAGCGGCGGGGACTGGGGTGGCTGGGACAGGGGCAGCGGGGGCCAGGGCCAGAGTGGCGGGGAGTAATGGTGGATATAAATCAGGCTCTTTCTCGGGATTAACCAGCCCAGGATCAAAAGGATCTTCGGGCTCAGAATCCTCAGGATTTGCTGTCCTATTTTTTACTTTTTCATAAATGTTTTGTTCTTTATCCTCCTCCTTTTTTATGATCGCCTCTGACGGTTTTAACTGTACTAGTGCAGAATATAAGAACCGCCATGTTACAATGACTGTATCTGGAATTTCAAATCCCAAGGTTTTATGTGTCTGTAATCATTCCCCTACTCGTTCCCACATGTCACTTTCAAATGTACCTTCTCCTGGAAACCAATCACAATGTTCTTTTACTAGTAAAAGCAGATGAGTTAAATGTTTTTCAGTTACTTGATATCATGCAGCATGCAAAACTTGTTGCAAAACCTTTAAATATAACTTATTTTCTTGTGAAGCAGATTGTCCCATATAAACGCAATCCCGTAGTTCCACTGTTCAACGGGTACTACTGTTCCGAGATACGGAATGTGGCCACAAAATCAATACAAAAAGAAATTACTCACCCTCTGGATTGCGTCTAACTCGCAGAGTTGTCTCCCAATAAGTTCACGTGGGGCACCAGTTGTGGCGAATGAAGATGGGAAGAAAAAGGACTCCAAGCCTTTTTCTGCGTAAAGCAAGCTGTTTCTTTATTGTTAGTGAGAATCCACGATTCCCTTGTCCCCAGGCTTCTTTGCTAGCAACATTTTCTGTTTTTCTTTTTCATTCTCTTCTCATGGTTAGTATTTATACATTCGTGTTCTCAAAACAATCAAGCTACACAGGACATAAACCAGGATACTTCTTGGCACACCCACACTCGCTGTTTTCAGCCACATCTGGGTACACACACTCCCTCAGGTGGCCTTCCAGCCTGACCTTCTCACACATTCATCAACTCCTGTCCTGTGAAGCTTGTTAACCTTGATCAGTCTCAATTTATCTTCCACCTGGTCAGCACAGGTCCCACACAGGCTTCCCATGTAGTCATGGGCTTCCTTGGGCACAGACTCCTGCTCTGGCATGGGATCCCCAATGGTCTGGAGGCAGATCTCCACTCCAACACACCTCCTCCCCCTCAGTCCCTTGCTCTGGCGCAGGCTCCCCGCAGAGTCACAGCTACCTTCAGGTGCAGCCTCCTGCTCTGGTGTGAGGTCCTCCATAGGCTGCACATAGGTATCTGCTCCACTGTTTTGGTGGTTTTACTTGGCTAGCAGCTAACATAGCTGCCTGCTCACTCTCCCCAATACACACAGGGAAGTAGGGGAGAGAATTGGAGGGGTAAGGAGACTTGTACATTGAGATAAGAACTATTTAATAATTTGAATAAAATAGAACTTAAAATAATAATGATATTAAAATAATAATGGTTAAAATAATAATAATAGAATATACAAATGAGTGATACACAGTGCAATTGCTCACCACCTGCCGACAAAGTCCGGCCCATTCTTGGATAACAATCTCAGAGGAGTGACAATCCAGAACTGAAACTGCAATCCTGGAAGAGAGAGAGCCAGAGAGAGCCCCCCCCCCCCCAAGAAAGTGACCCTCATTAATATACTGAACATGATGTTATATGGTATGGAATATTTCATTAACATATCTAAATGCTAATTTGGCTTACTTATTTTAATATTCCCCCCCCCGACTTTGCACATTCAGACTAGAAAAACACAAAGACTTCCAGTGACAACTGAAAACATTGGTATGTTATCAATTTCTTCTCATAACAAATGAGAAGAACTTCCTCTCTCTCCTTCCTCACTGACTTTGGTGTTTGCATAGTTGTCTCTCTCACGTCCCTGTCCTCTACAGGTTGTTGAAATTGCCCAACAGTTTTTTTCCACCCCTTCTTAAATATGTTACTACAGAGGTGCTTCCATCGTTGCTAATTGTCTCAGCCTGGGTTGGAGTCAGGTCCAACTTGGAGTTGGAGAAGCTTCTAGTAGCTTGTCACAGGAGCCACCCCTGTAGCTTCTCCCCTGCTATCAAAACCCCACCACACAAACCCAACACATGTTATTATGAAGTTTGTCTTCTGGAGCAACCGCTATGCATACTGAAGCCCTACTTCATAGGGAGTGGCTGGACATCGCCTAACAATGGAAAGTAGAGAATAAATGTTTTTGGGTTTTTTTGCTTCCGAGTGCGGCCTTTGTTTTTGCTTTAGTAAACTGCCCTTGTCTTGACCCATGAGGTTTTTTTCCATCTTATTTCCCCCTCCCCCCTGGCGCCCCTTCATGATGAGGAGGGGAGTGATAGAGCAGCTTGGTGGGTACCTGGTGTCCAGTCAAGGTCAACCCACTACGAGCATCATCTGCATTTCTCCAGTGCTTTGAGATTTGTAGTATCTGTAGGAACAGACTAGAAGAGTACAGCCTTGATTTCAGCTGACTTCATGAAATTTTGGAAACTTTTTCTCTTGAGGCTATTTTGAAATATGCTCTTTGAAGTGACATTCACTTCACAGATCCTTGCAATCAACTTGTTATTGCAATGCTAACTGAAATTAAAAATAAAAAGGAAACAGGTTAACAAGTTTTGACATACTTACTCCTACTTGGATGACATTACATGGTTGTATTAATGAGTTTAATACAACTTTTTTAGCTTCAAAACTGATAAGGTAAAAGTACAATATCTGGCTTTTCATGCTGATAACTGCACACACTAAAAGAATAATTCCTCTGTGTTCAAAAGTACCTTCTGTGGGTAATTCTGTACTAATACTTTTTCTTTTCCATGCATTGCTGTTTCAACAAATAATACAACAATCACAAGAAAGTTACTGTAATAAATGACCAAGCCTTGTAATCAAGGTAGGTTTAGTTTTATTTGTGAGGACAAAGTCAGTAAAGCAAAAGCACAGCTCTGGGTGCTTGACCCAAGTCAGAGGCACCCCGGGAAAGTCACGTTATCCCTTTATATACATTTAGGGTTGCATCAGTCACATACATATTCATTTTAAGGTTGGGTTATTATAATTAGTTTTAAAAAGGGGCAGGGTTATCCTAATTACTTTGGGGGGACTTATTAAGGTAAAATCCTGTCTTTTCATGCATGTGCACTACTGCCCGGTGGTCGTGGGAAAGGTCCTTGGCAGGAAGGCCCACAGGCTTCTTCAGAGCGACCTCTTCACCCCTGGTGAAGGGGTTATCTGACCTCCAGACCACCAGTTTGGTTCTCTCCAGATGGTGGGTGCAGTGGTGTTCATATCTCCACAGTTCCTCAACTTCCCCCCTTTGTTCCCCCAGGATTGGTCATTTTAGGCCTCTCCATCAAATTCCCCATATGTCAGCAAAAAAAGAATTATTATGGCAAAAGCCAACAGCACTCTCCCCCATCTTTCACAACCCCCCCTTTTCTTATTTATACCACATTTGGCTTGAGCCATAATCCTCTTGGTGACTGATCCATTCGTTTGTCTTATAAATTAACTCTTCTATCTAGAGGGCGTGGTTTGTTTCTCACCCTTCTTATTTTCATTATTTGCTTAGTTGAGCTTGAGGTGGTCGATTCCGGATCCGCTGGCATGGAGACTACCTGCATACCTTGGACTACAGTGGTTATAAGTCAGATAAAACAAGGAATAAGACAGGGGAGAAACAACAACCCAGCAACCGAGCATAAAAGGATTAACCCTATTTTCTTCAACCATACTCCCCTAAAAATATTCTCCCACCCATCTGCATTCCACATAGGTTCCCATTTCTGGACAGGCACATGTGCAATCTTTCGGATTTCTTTGGTTATTTCTAACACTGCATCTCCACTCTCATCTGTTTTTAAGCAACAGTCTGAGGTATTCCGTTTTCCACAAACTCCACCCTCCTCAGCCAACAAGTAATCCAAGGCTCGCCTATTTTGGTAAATTGCAGCTCTCATTTTTGTCTGGTGTTTCGATATCAGTTCTAAGGCTTGGGCAGTTTTATTGGAAATTATTTCTACTACTGCTTGGAGCCTGATGATACGATTTAACATATAAATGGGAGTTCGGTAACCCCAGCTACCATCCTGGGCCCAAGTAGCTGGCCCATATACTTGGATTATTCTCTCAGGAGGCCATTCGTCATCACCCCATTTTTGAGATCCTCCTATTACCTCCCTCTTGGTTCTCCCCAAAGAATCATATACTGGAACTCCTAAGTTGTCTCCTTTGGATCCCAGTAACAGGAAAAAACCCGGTTGTATAATACCTGGTGTACAGCTACCCCTCCAATTCGAGTGTAATTCAGAATAAGCTCTTTTTCCACATATCCAGAACAATCCCTCTGGAGCCCTCCAAAAGCCCTCCTGTGCTTCAGCTATTTTGTCCCAATACTTAGCTATTTCTGGGAGGCCCTTATAAGGGTTTGCAGCTGTACCATTACACTAAAAAAGCTTTGTTATCTTATTGTATTTGCAATTCCCCGTCTCATTGTTTAGAACCCAGATTCCCTTTGGTTCCCTCGGGTACCACCAGGTGGAAGTACCATTTGTAAGTTGTAATCTTTTACAGGGAGTATTCCCCATCCTCTTGGAATATTTTCCTCCTTCTCTCCTTAAGCATTCTTCTCCTAAGGTGGTAGAGCTTAAAATCCATCCTTCAGGCCGGGCCTCTCTGCTACTACTAGTACGGTTCCACTGGAGTAATTCTTTAGCTCCTAGGCTACTTCCTTTCCAAGGCCCCTCCTCTGTCATGAGAGGTCCCCCACAGATCCAACAATTGGTGACATTTAATTCTCTGCTTATCCTTTCTCCTAAGTCTACAAACAGATTTTGCCCCAGCTTTGGAAGTCCTATTTCTTCCTCCAATTGCTTTTTGATTTCTGCATGTAAAGCTCCTCCTGGTCCCGGAGGCAAATATTTACGGGCGATAGACTTGGTTCTATTTCTTATTATTCCGGTTTTTACCATATCTTGGACCCCACCCCCGTCTGATATATCCCAATGGCCGGCTTTAGTAGAGCAAATATACTTTTCTCCTCTTGGGCACCCAACTCCCAGGCGTTGGCCTCCTTTTCCCAAGTTTTCAGCTGCCCACCATAAGTACAGGTTTGTAGATTTCGGGTTTCATAACAATGCCGATTGATGTGGGAGTGAACAGAAAGAGTAAAAAGTTTTTGTCTCCCATGGTATACATACTGGAAACACTTGAGCATTCATTTGCTTGTGTTGGTCTTAGGCCAGGGAATAGGAGAAGCCATAGAGGTCCGGCATGACTTACACCCCCACCTCCCATGCCTATGAGGGTGCCACCCACAGCAGGGCAATATCTCTTCTTGATGGCGAGTATAGAGGTCAACCCGGTCTTGCCCTCAACGCTCCTACCTTCTTTTCCAAGCAAATTGCTTTTTACACTTTGTGGTGGGTTGACCCTGGCTAGAGGCCGGATGCCCACCAAAGCCCACTCTATCACCCCCCTCCTCAGCAGGATGGGGAGGGGAGAAAATAAGATGGAACACAAAAAACCCCAAACTCGTGGGTGAGACAGAGGCAGTTTAACAGAAGCAAAGCAAAGCTGCGCGCGCAGAAGCAGAAGAACAAAATGTTTATTCTCCACTTCCCATCAGCAGGCGATGTCTGGCCACTTCCCGGGAAGCAGGGCTTCATACGCGTTGCGGTTCCCGGAGTGTGGAGAACACTATTGAAACTTGGCTACAAGACAGGGGTCAGGATAACATTCAGTTAGTTAAAACATGAGAAAGAACAGGGCCTCTGTGAAACATTGTAATTAACGGCTAACGAGAATAGAAGGCCTTTATCTGTAAGAAACAAGTAGAGTCCTTGCAGCTGCAGCCATAAGATAAACATGCTGCGGGAAACTAATGTGTGGATAACTTTTAATCACTAACCAATAAGGAGCTAGACTTTTGTAATATGCATGAACCTCATTAACTGTGTGGTGGGAATAGAGTTTTAACCAATTAGTTACTAACACGCATCGTATGTTACATTATGTTGCATAGCAAAGTATATAAAAGGCACCTGTATCAAATAAAGACAGAGCACCACTCTAACTCTATGAGTATACGTGTAGACTCTCGACACCGGCTACACCGGAGGACACACGGAAGTAACGAATGCCCCCCCTTCCCCCTCTGTTCTCCTTGCTTTATTGCTGAGCAGACGTCATATGGTCTGGAATATCCCTTTGGTCAGTTGGGGTCAGCTGTCCTGGCTGTGTCCCCTCCCAAGACCTTCCCCACCCCCAGCCTACTGGGGGAAATGCTGGAGAGCCAGCCTTGGTGCTGTGGAGCACTGCTCAGCAGGAACCAACACACTGGTGTGTTAGCAACACCCCTCGAGCCACCAATACAAAACACAGCACTCTGAGGGCTGCCACGGGGAAAATCAACTCCATCCCAGCCAGACCCAATACACACTTGGAGACCACTTTTTCCCACTCTTTATCAGGAACCTCCCACAAAATTGGCACCAATGATTCCCATCCGCAAATTAGAGTTACAGTATCGGTAACCTGGATCAAAGCCTGGGCTAGGATAAGATTTAGTTGTCTGCAACTTGGGCAGTGTGGATGCCTTCTGGCATCTACCAATTCTGTTTGCGATTCAAACACTTATATTTAGTCCAGCTATTATGCCGTGCATGAGGATGTATCAGGCAGGGTATGCTACGGGGCACAGCAGGGGCTTGCAATTCCCTTGTCAGGTCTTGATAAAATGGGCTATTTTCTTTACACAGATCACAGGCCAATGCAAATCAAAACCTTTGAGTTTGGTACAGCCCCCACCCTCCAGTCTGCAGCGGCAGTACTCCTCCCCAGGGGGGAATGGAATTTTTTCTTAGAGTCTGTTTGGGTTGCACCTGGAACCGATATAATTCGGGTTTTACCTCCCAAGTCTTTATAAATTCTTGAGTTCTATTTGGCTCCTCACGCATTACCACATCGGTCCACATTTAAAGGTGAGTTTGAGATCCCCAGGAGTTGAGGTTAGAGTCCAATCTTTGGGTTCTTCCACTGGTCCTTTAATTCTGCTGGCATGCGTCCATCCTCTTTCCCTGGTTCGTACTGCAGCTTCTGTAGTCAGCAACACCTGAAAGGGACCTTCCCATTGGGGAGTTAAAGATTGGTCTTTCCAAGTTTTTATTAAAACCCACTCTCCAATTTCTATGTTGTGTAGTTTGAAATCTAGTGGGATTGTCTGGGGGAGCAACCCCTTATTTCTTAACTGCTCTAGGTTTCTTGCTATTTGCATAACGTATTTCCTAATACTAGCCTCCCCTCCCTCATAAGTAGCCATTTCATGTGGGGAAGCCAAAAAGGGTAAGCGAAACATCATTTCATAAGGGGAGACTCTGAGGTCCGCCCTTGGCTGCATTCGGATTCTAAGTAATGCTAAGGGGAGGCATTTAACCCATGAGAGCTGGGTTTCCACCATCAATTTGGTTAATGCTCGTTTTAAAGTTTGGTTCTTTTGCTCAACTCTCCCTGAACTTTGAGGGTGCCATGGGGTATGTAGTTCCCACCTGATGCCTAGGGCTTGGCTTACTTGTGTTATTATTTTAGAGGTGAAGTGTGTTCCCCAGTCTGAATCTGTCTTGTGGATCATCCCATATCTCGGAATAATCTGTTCTAATAGGGTCTTTGCTACTACGTTAGCAGTAGCTTTAGTGTCAGGAATGGCTTCTATCCAATGGGTAAGATGGTCCACTAATACTAAGAGAAATCTATACCGTTGTACAGGGAGTAGTTCAGTAAAGTCTATTTGGATACTTTGAAACGGGCGTAAGGCCAACTCGCTCCCTCCTGGTATGGTTTTTCTCATAACCTTTTTATTCACTTTCTGGCAAGTGATACACCTATCGGTTATTTGTTTTGCTATTCCAAATACCCCTATACACCCAAATTGTCTAAGAAAATGATCACAAATGGCTTGAGTACCCCAATGTGTCTCTCTATGTAATTCTTCTAATATTTTCTTGGCCAAGGTTTTGTTTAACATCTGACTTCTGTCAGGAAGCAGCCATTTCCCATCTGGGGTCTTTTGACTTCCTATTTTAATCAACTCTTTTTCCTCAGATTCAGTAAATTGAGGAATGTCCTTATTTTTCTGTTCTTGCTGTAATTTTAGCAATTTTTCCTCACCGTTCTCAGCAGCATCCTTTGCCTCTTGGTCGACTAAATTATTTCCCTTGATTTCGGGTGTCATACCTCTTTGGTGCCCCTTTATGTGGACTACTGCAATTTCTTTAGGTAATTTTAAAGCTCTCAGTACCTCTAGAATTAAACTTTCATGGACTAGTTCTTTTCCCTTTGAGGTTAATAATCCTCTTTCTTCCCAGATCTTTCCAAAGGTATGCACTACTCCAAATGCATATTTAGAGTCAGTATATATAGTTCCTTCTTTACCTGTTAAATATTCCAATGCTCTTTTTAGGGCATATAACTTGCAGCTCTGGGCTGACCAATTTGCTGGCAGTTTCCCTTTTTCTATGGTCCTCATCTTATTCCCATCTACTACTGCGTATCCAGACATCCGTCTCCCTTGGACACATCTGGATGAACCATCTACATATATTCTTTTCCCTTCTGGCAGGACTTGGTCCATCAAATCCTCTCTGACTTTTGTCTGGCAACTTATTACTTCTAAACAATCATGTACCAATTCCTCTTGGGGCTCCCTGTATAAAAATTGGACTGGATTGTGATTTTTATCTGTGACCATAGTTAAGTCATCATTGTCTATTAATATAGCCTCATATTTTAACATTTGGGAATCGGTTAGCCATTTTTCAGCTTTTTGGTTTAGGATATTCCGTACTGCATGAGGAGTGTGGACTATTAGTTTCCCTCTAAAAGTGAGCTTCCGACTTTCCTCTACTAATAAAGAGGTGGCAGCTACAGCTTGGATACACACTGGCCAGCCCTGACTGACAGGATCTAATAGTTTTGACAAGTAGGCTACAGGTTTTTTTATTCCTCCCCATTCCTGGGCCAATATCCCATGGGCTACTCCGTTCTCTAGGTTAACAAATAAATAAAAGGGCTTCTCTAATGATGGTAAACTTAAAACAGGAGCCGTTACTAATTTAGATTTTAGCTCCTCCAGCCCTCTTTGGTCCCCTTGTGTCCAACTGATTTTATCTTCCCCTGTTAGTTTTTCATATAAAAATTTTACCACTTGGGTATATCCTTCTATCCAGAGCCTACAGTACCCTAGTAACCCCAGTAATTTTCGCATTTCTCGTTTAGTGGTCGGGGGCGGGAGAGAAATTATGCCAGTAATCCTTTCAGGGTTTAATTTGCGGCTTCCCTGACTTATCATGTGTCCCAAGTATCGTACTTCGGTTTCCACAAATTGTAATTTCCCTTTTGAGACTCTCAATCCCTTCTCACCTAAAAAGTTTAGTAACTGAATTGTTGCTTCCCTTACTGACTCTTCCTCTTTCCCTGATATTAACAGATCATCCACATACTGCGTGATCTGAATTCCTGGAGGGGTAAGAAAGGTTTGCAACAACTCCTCCAATGCCTGTCCAAATAGGTTTGGGGGTTCAGTAAATCCCTGAGGTAGTCTAGTCCATCGTAGTTGTTGCTTACGACCTGTATTGGGGTCTTCCCATTGAAAGGCAAAGATATCATGACTTTCTTCAGCTAGTGGACATGCCCAAAAGGCATCTTTTAGGTCCACTACGCTGAACCATTTATGTTCTGGGGAAACTTTACTTAAAAGGGTATAAGGGTTTGGGACTACGGGATATCGGGTTAAGGTTCTTTTGTTTACTTCTCGCAGATCTTGTACTAACCTGTATGTTCCGTCCGGCTTCTTAACCAGTAAAATAGGGGTATTGTGAGGGGACATACAGGGTTCAAGAATGCCATCAGCGATAAGTCCCTCAATTACCGACTGGAGCCCTTTTCTCCCTTCCATCGAGATAGGATACTGTCGGACTCATATGGGATGATTTTCTTTTTCTATAGTAATTTTGATTGGTTGAATATCTAGACCACCCCTATTTTCCCCCGTGGCCCATACTTGCTTATCAATCCTAGATTCATCTTCCTGGCATAATTTTAGGATTCTTGCAATCATTTTACCCTCCTCGGGAATAACCCCAATTCCCAACTGGAATTGCAGGTCTCTTCCTGCTCCAGGTACTAATAGGATATCCCCTATGCCCATTTTATCACCCTCCTTAAATATAACTTGTTTGATTATTGGAGCTTTAAAACTTTTTCCTTTTGCCCCCATTGCACTTATTACTTCCTCGCTTATGTTACACCCTTTTGGTATATTACAGACACAAGTTCGTTCCGCTCCCGTATCAACTAAAAATTCTAGTAGTTCTCCCTGGGGGCCTACTTGTAACTTTATCAAGGGCTCAAAATGATCTTTGTCCCCCAGGAGATAGAGCCCCTGACACCCCTAATCTTCTATTTCTTTGAATATTTTTGAATCTCTATTTCTCTGAGGACACTCCTTTTTAAAGTGCCCCTTCTTCCCACAATAGAAACATTCCCTATCCCCAGTTCTTCCTTCAGGATCTGGCAGTCCCTTTCTAAGAGGAATCAGATCTCGTCTGCCAGTTCCATCCTTCCTTCCAGGTTTCCATCCAGCCCTTCTATTTGTTCTATATTCCTGGAGGTTCCCTTCTAGCATGGTTGCTACCATGATTTTAGCTTTTGTTTTTACTTTTTCCTCATCCCTTCGTACATAAACCTTCTGAGTTTCTTTTAATAATTCATTCAAACCCTTATCCTGCCACTCTTCCAATTTCTGCAATTTCTTCCGAATATCCAGCCATGCATGTGTAATAAACTGAACCTTCAGTAAAGTTTGTCCCTCAGGACTCTCAGGGTCTATTCCAGAGAATTGTCTCATATTTTTCTGTAACCTCTCCAACCATTCAGTTGAGGTTTCTTCTCTCCCTTGTTGCCCATCAAAGGCTTTTGCTACATTCTGCCTTCTAGGAGCAGCTTCCTTTATACCTTTAATAATTAGATTCCGATAATCGCTCATACTTCTACGGCCCCTTGCATCATTTTGATCCCGATTAGGATTAACAATTGGCAATTTTTGATCCCCTGACGGGCCTTGTTGATTCTCTGGTTCCCATATCCTCATACCAGCCACTCTCACCATTTGTCTTTCCTCAGGGGAAAATAGTGTGCCCAATATTGATTGCATTTCTTCCCAGGGATAAACGCTAGGACCCAGGAATTGATCTAACTGCTCAGACAAGCCCATAGGGTCCTCCAGCAATCCTTTCAGTTCCTTTTAGAATTCCTAACTTCAGTAGAAGTTAGAGGAGCATTGACAAATCCTATTCCACCTTGTGCTCCCCCCATAGGCACTTCCCTTAAAGGGAATAAACTTAATTCGAGGGATCCTTATAATTCAGGGGATCTTTTTATATCGTTGTCTTTTTCCTTTATTTTCATTGTTTTGGAGGAAGATCTTTTTCTGGCTCTTGGAGAGGAAATAGGAGATGTGTCATCAATTAACCTTTGGGACTTATCAGACCTCTCTCTAGTGTTAATTGTCGGTCTGTTCCCAGGGGAGGGTGGGACAATTGGGGGATGGTAGATTTTCAAGGGGGTCCCACCACTTCTCCTTTTCATTTGTGGAGATTTCTGATACTTTAAAGGTGTGCACTCCCTTCAGCCAGATTTCTCCTTTCCAACAGGAGGCATATTCGCTCTCCTCAGGATTAAAGGGTTCCCTAGAATTCACATAGAGGTTTAAAGCTTGGCATATCCAGCCTTCAGAAGACCTGTATCTTGGCCAATATAAATGGTCGGATCTTATTTTCTCCTTTGTCCATTCCACCATACAATATTGAATCATCTTAATTTTATCTTTACTTTTGGTATTGGGATCATAGTCTCAATTGGCTAATTTTAACCCCAGGGGACTGTCCTTGGGTATATCTGCCGGCAGCTTTTCGCTCCCCTTCTTCCTGGGTTTCCTGGGGCCCTTTTTGTTTGCCCATTGTCCCTTTTTTCCTGGGGCTATCTTGTCTCACCTAGCAATCAAGCCCCTTCTTTCCCTGGGGCTATCTCTCGCTCACTCTCTAGCGCTTCGTCTCTTCACCGGCCAATTCCCTCGCGGGAGATTGGAACCGCGGTTAGAAAGACTCCACACTCGCTTCCCAGATCTGGACTGTCCGGTCCGAGTCTCACACACACAGCAATCAAGCCCCAAACCCTGCCCAACCAAGCAATACTTACAGTCTCCTTTTCTTGCTTGGATCTTCGTGCACAAGAATTATGGGCGACCGCGGTTTTCCCGGGGAGCTCCTGATCCCCTTTTGCTTTATGAGTCCTCCTCTCCCACGGGATTTGTCAGCTTGAAGTCCCAGAGATCCAGGGAAACCCAGCGGGCTACCGAAATCGGTGGGGCGCCTCCCGCTCGGGGTCCTGGAACACACTGGAACCAAGTGCCGGATCCCGGACGAGCCCCCAAAGTGTAATAAATGACCAAGCCTTGTAAGCAAGGTAGGTTTAGTTTTATTTGTGAGGACAAAGTCAATAAAGCAAAAGCACAGCGCTGGGTGCTTGACCCAAGTCAGAGGCACCCCGGGAAAGTCACGTTATCCCTTTATATACATTTAGGGTTGCATCAGTCACATACATATTCATTTTAAGGTTGGGTTATTATAATTAGTTTTAAAAAGGGGCAGGGTTATCCTAATTACTTTGGGGGCACTTATGAAGATAAAATCTTGTCTTTTCATGCATGTGCACTACTGCCCAGTGGTCGTGGGAAAGGTCCTTGGCAGGAAGGCCCACAGGCTTCTTCAGAGCGACTTCTTCACCCCTGGTGAAGGGGTTATCTGACCTCTAGACAGCCAGTTTGGTTCTCTCCAGATGGTGGGTGCAGTGGTGTTCATATCTCCACAGTTCCTCAACTTCCCCCCTTTGTTCCCCCAGGATTGGTCATTTTAGGCCTCTTCATCAAATTCCCCATATGTCAGCAAAAGAAAGAATTATTATGGCGAAAGCCAACAACACTCTCCCCCATCTTTCACAGTGACAAAGCAACATTTTTTATAAGCAGATTTGTGCAGATTGGGTTTTTTCTTTGCTCACTGATCTCTTCCGTGTTTTGGCCGACAACACCGAGCTGAGTGGTGCGGTCGACTCGCTGGAGGGACGGGATGCCATCCAGAGGGACCTTGACAGGCTGGAGAGGTGGGCCTGTGCTAACCTCATGAAGTTCAACAAGGCCAAATGCAAGGTCCAGCACCTGGGTTGGGGCAACCCCAAGCACAAATACAGGCTGGGCAATGAGTGGCTTGAGGCCGGCTCTGAAGAGAAGGACTTGGGAGTGGTGGTGGACAAGAAGCTGAACATGAGCCGGCAATGTGCGCTTGCAGCCCAGAAGGCCAACTGTATCCTGGGCTGCATCAAGGGAAGCGTGGCTAGAAGTTCAAGGGAGGTGTTTCTCTCCCTCTACTCCGCTCTCATAAGGCCCCACCTGGAGTACTGTGTCCAGTTCTGGAGCTCCCAACACAAGAGAGACATGGACCAGTTAGAACAAGTCCAGAGGAGGCCACGAGGATGATCCAAGGGCTGACTTGACCAGAGCGTGTCAGAGCAATCTTTTATATATGTACACATTTAATGTAGTAGTTAAATAGTCCCTGGTCACAATGTTGTTTCACTTGCTCACCTGGCTGTGCTATGTAAAGCCTTATGTGCAGTATGTATTCCCCGCGGTGCTGCTTATCAAGGCTGGGAGAGGGCTCAGGGTTATGATTTTGTTGCACTGTGTGGTCTCAGCTTACGATATGGTCACGTCACTGGCCAGGTGCTTGGGTGCCTCTTTGTTCGCGGTGTTGTCTTCATAGTCGTATCCCCGGCGCCCCCTGTCGGAACGTGTTAGTAATCGCACCCAGGCTACGGGGAAGACAGAGGGGGGTGATTGGGGTGATTTCCCCCACTCCTTTGCCTCCTTTCCTCATTCAGCGAGAATTTTGAATATCCTTGGGATGCTCTAACCAGCATGTTTCTATTGCTGGGTCTCTTTCATGTGTTTCAGCTCCTGCCCCACGGGATAGTGATGAGAGGCAGGGTGTGTGGGATAGTATGGGCAAGCACCTGGGGCAGTGGGCACCTCCAGTGTTTTGGAAAATCACCCCCAGAACAAGTGCAGAATCCTGGAGAATTAGTAAAATATTTGGAAAGAGTGTGTTGTCCCCCTGGCAATTCCAGAGAGACACAGATCACTGCAACGTGCTGGGGCCTGGCCCGTGCCTGTCGAACCCTATTCAACACTACTCGGTACCCTCAAGGGCAAGGGAAGGTCTCTGCATTTGGCAGCAAAATGACAGATATTGCAGATACTCCAGCCCCTGTAACAAGCACGGCAACTACTCCAACCCCCACGACAGATACTGCTACTGCACCCAAACCAGAGGACCAGCCCGTGCCAGTATCAGTTGCTCCCGTACAGAAAAAGAAACACACAAAAAAGCCAGCTCGCTTGGCAAAGGAGGAAAGTGAACCAGGGCCATGGCGAGAACAGGACGAAGAGGCAGAACCAGAGAGAATCACCTGATCCCTGTCCCTAGGTGAGCTGCGAGAAAGACTTCAGCCTCCATCTGGGTGAGCACGTTGTCACCTGGCTTCTCCGATGCTGGGATTGCGGGGCCAGTAGCTGGGAATTAGAGGGCAGGGAAGCCAGGCAGCTGGGATCTCTGTCTAGGGAAGGTGGCAGTGACAAGGCAATTGGGAGAAAGACACAAACCCTCAGCCTCTAGAGGCGACTTCTGTCAGGTGTGAGGGAAAGATCCTCCCTCAAAGACAATGTGACATGTCACCCAGCTAAGTGGATCACCATGGAGAAAAGTATCCAGTATTTGAGGGAATTAGCTGTGCTGGAGGTGATTTATAATGATCCAGATAACGAGCAGTCACCCACAGACCCAGATGAAGTCCAATGCACACGATCCATGTGGCAGAAGTTCTAACAGAGTGCACCATCATCATACGCCAACTCATTGGCAGTAATGTCCTGGAGAGAAGATGAGAGACAAACGGTGGATGAGTTAGCTGGTCAGCTTCGGCAATACGAAGGAAGCCTCTCAGCCTCCGTACGGGCCTGCGTCTCAGCTGTGGAAAAACTGTCCTGGGAAGTCCAGCAGCTCAAAGAGGATATGCCCAGTTTCCCACCTGTATGGATCAGTATCTCGGCTATCAGGAGCCAGCATCCCTCTGCTCAAGAGAAAGGACATAGAGGATATTCTCCACGATGTACCCTGTGGTTTTACTTGCATAACCACAGAGAGAACATGAGGAGGTGGGATGGAAAACCTACCTGAATCCTAGAGGCATGGGTACGTGACTTGCAGGGAAAAACAATCACAGAAGGAGATCCTTCCAGGAAATATGCTGCTCCAGTTTTCAACAGGCAGTTCTCCAGACAGAGTGAGAGGGCTGATCTCATTTCTGATCCTCCAGAAGGGACTTCTGACTCATATTTACAAGAAGTGAGTGGCAAATACCATGATCAGGATTAGAGGGGCCCTGCCTCCAGCCAGGTGGAGGAAAGGGCTGACTGGATTTATTGGACTGTGTGGATCCGATGGCCTGGCACATCAGACCCACAAGAGTATAAGGCTCTAGTGGACACTGGGGCACAATGCACCCTGATGCCATTAAGCCATCGTGGTATAAAGGCCATCTGTATTTCTGGAGTAACAGGGGGATCCCAGCAGCTGACTGTGTTGGAAGCTGAAGTGAGCCTGACTGGGAATGAGTGGCAAAAGCACCCCATTGTGACTGGTCCAGAGGCCCCTTGTATCCATGGTACTGATTACCTCAAGAGGGGGTATTTAAAGGATCCCAAAGGGTACTGGTGGGCTTTTGGTATAGCAGCTTTGGAGAAAGAGGAAATTAAACAGTTGCCTGCTCTGTCTGGTCTCTCAGAGGATCCTTCTGCTGTGGGATTGCTGAGGGTTGAAGACCAGCAGGTTCCCATCGCTACCACACCAGCGCACTGGTGGCAATATCGCACCAACCGAGACTCCGTAATTCCCACCCATGAACTGATTCGTCAGCTGGAGAGCCAAGGAGTGGTCAGCAGGACTCGCTCTCCCTGTAACAGCCCCATATGGCCAGTGTGGAAGTCTAATGGGGAGTGCAGACTGACAGGGGACTATCGTGGCCTGAATGAAGTCACACCACCACTGAGCGCTGCCGTGCCGGACATGTGAGAGCTCCAGTATGAACTGGAGTCACAGGCAGCCAAGTGGTACGCCACCATAGACATTGCCAATGCATTCTTCTCCATTCCTTTGGCAGCAGAGTGCAGGCCACAGTTTGCTTTCACCTGGAGGGGTGTCCAGTACACCTGGAATCGACTGCCCCAGGGGTGGAAACACAGCCCCACCATTTGCCATGGACTGATTCAGACTGTCCTGGAACAAGGTAAACGTCCTGAACACCTGCAATACATTGACTATATCATCATATGGGGCAACACAGGGGAAGAAGTTTTTGAGAAAGGAGAGAAAGTAATCCAAATCCTTCTGAGAGCCGGTTTTGCCATAAAACAAAGCAAGGTCAAGGGACCTGCGCAGAAGATCCAGTTTTTAGGAATAAAATTAGAAGATGGGCGTGTCACATCCCAGTGGATGTGATCAACAAAATAACAACTATGTCTCCACCAACTAGCAGAGAGGAAGCACAAGCCTTCTTAGACGTTGTGAGTTTTTGGAGGATGCATATTCCAAATTAAACTCATATTGTGAGCCCTCTCTATCAAGTGACTCTGAAGAAGAATGACTTTAGGTGGGGTCCTGAGCAACAACAAGTCTTTGAGCAAATCAAACAGGAGACAGTCCATGCAGTACCGCTTGAGTCAGTCCAGGCAGGACAAGATGTTAGAAATGTTCTCTACACTGCAGGTGGGGAGAATGGACCAAGCTGGAGCCTCTGGCAGAAAGCACCAGGGGAGACTCGAGGTCGACCCCTTGGGTTTTGGAGTCGTGGATACAGAGGATCAGAGGCCAAATATACTCCAACTGAAAAGGAGACATTGGCAGCATATGAGGGAGTTGGAGCTGCTCCAGAAGTGATGGGTACTGAGGCACAGCTCCTCCTGGCTCCCCGATTGCCCGTGCTGGGCTGGATGTTCAAAGGGAGGGCCTCCACTTCACACCACGCAACTGATGCTACGTGGAGTAAGTGGGTCGCACTGGTCACACAAAGGGCTCAGATAGGAAGCCCTGGTCACCCAGGAATTCTGGAAGTGATCACAAACTGGCCAGAAGGCAAAAATTTTGGAATGTCGCTGAAAGAGGAGGTGACACGAGCTGAGGAGGCTCCACAGTATAATAAACTACCAGTTGATGGATGGTGGCAAATGCCCCATGAGGGTAGTTACAGCAATGGAAACAGAGCAACTGGCAGCGCAGAGGCAAACCCATCTGGGCTGCTGAACTATGGCAAGACATTGCTGCTCGGCTAGAGAGACTGGTTGTAAAGACACGACATGTAGACACTCATGTGCAAAAGAGTCAAGCCACTGAAGAACATCAAAACAACCAACAGGTGGATCAGGCTGCTAAGATCAAAGTGTCTCAAGTAGACCTAGACTGGCAACAGAAGGGTGAAAAATTTTTAGCCTGCTGGGCCCATGATGATTCAGGCCATCAAGGAAGAGATGCAACATCTAGATGGGCCCATGATCAAGGGGTGGACTTAACCATGGACACTATTGCACAGGTTACTCATGACTGTGAAACATGTGCTGAGATCAAGCACGCCAAGAGGTTAAAACCTCTCTGGTATGGAGGATGATGGGTAAAATATAAACATGGAGAGGCCTGGCAGGTTGGCTGTATCACACTCCCACAAACCCGCAGTGGTAAGCGCTACGTGTTCACCATGGTGGAAGCAACCACCGGGTGGTTGGAGACCTATGCTGTGCCCCATGCCACTGCCTGAAACCCCACTCTAGGCCTTGAAAAGCAGGTCTTGTGGCGACATGGCACCCCAGACAGAATTGAGTCAGACAATGGGACCCATTTCCGAAACAATCTCATAGACACCTGGGCCAAAGAACATGGCATTGGGTGGGGGTACCACATCCCCTACCATGCACCAGCCTCCGGGAAAGTCGAACGATGCAATGGGCTGCTGAAAACCACACTGAGAGCAATGGGTGGTGGAACTTTCAAACACTGGGACACACATTTAGCAGAGGCTACCTGGCTGGTTAACACTCGGGGATCCACCAATTGAGCTTGTCCTGCTCAGCTGTGGTGGGCTGACCCTGGCTGGATGCCACGTGCCCAGCAAAGCCCACTCTATCACCCCCCTCCTCAGCAGGATGGGGAGGGGAGAAAATAAGATGGAACACAAAAAACCCCAAACTCGTGGGTGAGACAGAGGCAGTTTAACAGAAGCAAAGCAAAGCTGCGCGCGCAGAAGCAGAAGAACAAAATGTTTATTCTCCACTTCCCATCAGCAGGCTGATAATGGGCATTTGGTGTTTTTCAGCTTGTCTCTTTAAATTTCAAGCGTTAGCATTTCTAACTTCTTAGTTCCCTTATCTTGACCTAACAAGGACTGACCCTCTGGACAATTTATCACGAAGCCCAACCTGCCAGGGGTAGGCCTGGACAGTTTATCACAGAGCTCCCAACTCCCTACTTGCCAAGGATGGACCTTGTGGGTGATTTATCACGGAGCTCCAACCAATTTAAAACTGATGAGCAAAGATAACGAGGAAGAAGCCTGGGCCCAGGTCCAGAAAGAAAGTGCGCATGAGCGAAATCAAGAGGTTAACTACAGGTGACGATGAGGGGGGGGGGGGTAACTATCGGTTGCGATGAATAAACATACCTACTTTACAACTTTACAGGTTGTGGAGTCTTTTTCCGCACATCACAGGCGATGTCTGGCCACTTCCCGGGAAGCAGGGCTTCATACGCGTTGCGGTTCCCGGAGGACACACGGAAGTAACGAATGCCCCCCCTTCCCCCTCCGTTCCCCTTGCTTTATTGCTGAGCAGACGTCATATGGTCTGGAATATCCCTTTGGTCCCTTGGGGTCAGCTGTCCTGGCTGTGTCCCCTCCCAAGACCTTCCCCACCCCCAGCCTACTGGGGGAAATGCTGGAGAGCCAGCCTTGGTGCTGTGGAGCACTGCTCAGCAGGAACCAACACACTGGTGTGTTAGCAACACCCCTCGAGCCACCAATACAAAACACAGCACTCTGAGGGCTGCCACGGGGAAAATCAGCTCCATCCCAGCCAGACCCAGTCCACCAATCAAAACTTCCACGTACTGTAGAAGGGGACAAGGTCCCTGTAGTTCACATGAAGAACATGTTAGGGAAGATGCTCTGGGTTAGTCCTGCCACAGGCAAAGGCAGACCCATTCGTGGGATTGCTTTTGCCCAAGGACCTGGGTGCACTTGGTGGGTGATGCAGAAGGATGGGGAAGTCCAGTGTGTACCTCAAGGAGATTTGACTCTGGGTGAGAATAATCAATAATTTGCACTCTATATATATTGTGTGTCATTACTGCTGTGGTTGCTGTATGCCACGTCAAAGGGATTACAGTATGAATTGCCCCAAAATGGATGAAGAAATGGACTTTGGTGAAAACCGAGCAAGGTGCAGCAGTGATGAAACCAGAGCTGGCTCCAGCAATCAGTGCATCATCTCCAGTCAGCTCTCCAAGATACACCAGCCACAAGCTCTGGATACAGCATGCAGCAATCCAACACCACACACCAGGTTTTTCTTCTCACCCTGAGAGACTTATGACAGATGGAGCCCACAGTCATGGGTTAAATGAACTCAGTGGACACTATAGAGTGATGGCCCATAGACTAAGGGAATTATCTGTGTGTTTATGTATGTATAGATATAGCTTTACAAGACAGTGGTAGGAATTGATTGGGAAGTGCAGGATCTGAGCATGACGTAGATGGTATAGAATAAGGGGTGGATTATGTCCTGGGTTTGGTTAGGATCGAGTTAATTGTTCACAGGGAACTGGGAGCAGGGTGGCTGGGGCAGCTGGTCTGGATGGCCAGGGCAGATATTTCATACCACGTGACATAATGCTCATTTAAACAGGGAAGTTCCAGGAAAAGGGTGTTGCTAGGTACCATAGTTTGCGAGCTGGTCCTGCGATGAGCCATTTTAATTTTGTTTCATTTTGTTTATCACTCTTTCATTAGCACTGTTGTTGTTGTTTGTTGTTGTTTCTCCCTTACCATTCCAGTAACCTGCTCATGTCTCAACCCCTGAGCCCCGTTCGTTTATATTTTCTCCTGCCCATCCCACCGGAGCGTGGGGGGTGGGGCAGGCAGCGACTCTTCCTGGTTAAACCACGTCAGATAAGAACAATTTAATAATTAGAGTAAAATAAAATTAAAATAGTAATAATAATAATAACAATTATAACAACTGTATATATATGAGTGATGCACAGTACAGTTGCTCACCACCCGCTGATAACGATCCCAGAGGAGCGAAAAGGAAACCCAAATCATAATCCTGGGAAAGCAAGCCTGAGTGATTCCCAAGAGAATCCCCCCCTTTCTGGTCAACCCTCGTTAATATACTGAACATGACATAATATGATATTATTGGCGTATCCAAATGCCAATTCTGGGTTTTGCTAACTACTACACTTCCCCCCTCCCAGTCCTCTGCTCTTGCAAACTGCCCAAGCACAGTGTCCTTGGCGTTATCAACATTGTTCTCACACCAATCCTCACTGGAACCAAAACACAGCGCTTTCTAGCTGCTAAGAAGAAAATTATCTCTATCCTAGCAAACCAGGACACCTACAGACATTTTAGTATACACTAGCTAGACTGTCTGGGAAGCATGGTTGGTTAAAAGCTCAATTATTTGGGAGTAGCTCCACCTCTAGCAACATTCTTGAGTATTAATTACCCTTTTTTCCCCTTACAATTCATTTTGAATTTACTTCCTGTTTCTCTTCAGTACCAGAGTAGATTTGATGACTCCCACTTCACACTTTTGCTGCAGTGAGCTGCTGTATGATGGTTCCAATTGGTTTACCTCAGCTCATATAGCC
The DNA here is from genome assembly GCA_907165065.1 of Caprimulgus europaeus. Next base: position 1,479,297 of record OU015537.1, read on the forward strand.
TATTAAGCCAGGGGAGCTTCTTGAATCTTCTCACAGGGCCCATCACTATAGCCCCTTCCCCCACTACCAAAAATGCCCATCCACCACTCCCCCACCAAACCCAACACAGGGACAAGCTTTTTAGCAAGGCCTTTAGCGATAGGGCAAGGGGTGATGGTTTTAAACTAAAAGAGGGGAGATTTAGACTAGATACATTTTTTTACAATGAGGTTGATGAAACACTGGAACAGGTTGCCCAGAGATGGCAGAGGCATTATCCCAGGTGCCATTCAAGGTCAGATTGGACAGAGCTCTGTAGAAGCTCTGTATTAACTACAGTGCAATGATGTACTGTGCCTAGTGATTATGAACAACTATTTTCCTCTTCTTTTTCTGTTTGTGTATTTAAAGAAATAAATTGTTGTTAGTAAATATGACCTTTAAAAAGGTTTCAACATGTCACAAAATTCACAAAATTTCACCTCAGAATCCCTAGTAGGGCTGTTATAATTTAACCTACCAGACATCAAACACTGCCTTCTCCACTAGCCCACAACACTGCAGAGTACTCAACAGGGAGGGTTGTTCCCCTCCTGCAGACGTAGCCTTAATCTTTTTTAACCTATCCATCTAATAGTCTCCAAACATAATATCTAACTCCTGTAGCCAGTAAAAAAAAATTACACACTGTGCTTTGCTAGAAAGCTTTCACTGGCAATAATTTATAGTCTTTCAAGAAGAGAGATGTTACATGCTTCTGGAAGAAAGCAAAAGGAATCAAAGATAATTGCATTTCACTAAGATCCAAAGGAGCAGAAAAAGTCTCTTCAGCTAAAAGCTTCAAGCCCTCACTCCAAATACGTATTTCCCTTCAAAGGGAAAATTCCTCTTTTACTCAAAGTTACAAACCTTTGCTGGAAGTATTTTTCCATTCCAAAAAAAACCCCAAAAAACTCTAGTGTTTCAACCTTTTAAATAAGAACTCGTTCGTTATTATCTAAAGACAACAAAAGATGCACAGACAGAAGAAAAGCATGTGTTCACTACTGTTTATAGAGTAGACATGTTTCACCTTTGCCCTTCAGCTGCTGCAGTTCCAAATGTTTTACTGTTTTCAAACCATGTGACCAGTAATTCAAGGTCTACTGACATTTTCAATGCACAGAGGCTTTGCATTCTGCAAAAATGGGTTTAGAAAAGTAGTTAGAGCATTAAGGCAATGTATCAAATGAAGCTCTTTTGCAAAGTGATTTTGTTTCTGTTGAACACTCACCTCAGAAACAAACACACCACAAAAATGATTTAACAACCAAAAAACAGTTTTTTGAGTTGCCGTACTATTGGAAAGAAACTGTACCAAAGTGCCATCAGGAGGAAAACATTAAGTCACTAAATTCTACAAAGTAACTTTTGCCAAAATCTGTTTGACAGATAAAAACATTCTGTCACTGTAAAGCTGCCTGATATATGAAAATTCACATTACTACAATGTAGTATTTGCCAGCACAAGTATATGCACTTCAGACATCCTTCTGAGTTTTTTCATAGAAAATAAACACTTTAGAATAAAACAAAAGAAACTTCAAACTGTAAGGCACTAAAGAGGAGAAATGACAACATGCAGAGAAACAGCAGCAGGTCAGCTTTCAGTTGCTCAAGTCAAAAGCAAATTCTGAAATAGTGAGTTCCACTAATCCAACAGCATAAGCAGCAAATTTACTGCACTAAATAAGCATCATCAATTGCATCTCACAAACTTAACATATTTCTTCTGTCACTCTGTGTTACAAAGCATCTTTCTCAATCTACCCAAGTCTAAAGATGTACTTTAAAAGATACTGACCAAAATGCAAAAAAACTAATCAGAACAAGTCAGCCATGTAAAATGCTGGGGGAAAAACATACACCAAAAAAAAGAAAATTTATGCTGAGATTTTACAGTATTGTGGCTCAAGGAAATTTTTTTTAAAAAGTACAATATAAATTTTAAATTAAGTATAAATAGTAATTCAATCTAAACTTTCAGACTGTTGGATTCTTTTCTCTCAGTAGTTTAGAATTCAAAATTCTAAAATGTTCCTGAAGACACAGAAAAAAATAAATTTGAGAAAAAACCCCTATCATTTAAAATCTATTTATGATTCAGTTAACAATACAGCAATCTATTATAAAGTGAACTTTAGCTGAAAAATACATTACCAGCTCAAAAAATAGCAGACTATTCTTATGAACATACAATAATAGTACTTTAACAAAATTTGTTAAAAAAATTCCAAACCTGTACTGCATATATTAAAAATCTATTTTTGCTGTCAAGAATTCTAATGATTAAAAAAATAATCACTTTAAGTTCCCACTTGCAGTTGAAAACTTGGATTGAAATGCAATCATAGATCAACACTGGGTATTGTTTATTCTTTACAGAAAATACAAAAATGTCAGAACTGGATTACAGAAATACCCTAAAGCTTAAAAACCAGTGCCTTTGAATAGCTTTCTGCCATGTACCTTTTGAGAACACCATGCATACCTCATCCACTATGTGCACGTTATCTTAAAATTAGGAAATGTGTTACCAACTGCATTTGGAAAACGGAAGTGTTCCTTAATATTGATCCACTGACCCTTTTTCAAGTAATTTACAAGAATCATCTTTATACTCCTATTTAAAAAAAAACAAAACTCAAGAGCTGTTTTACATGCCCAGAAGAAGAGATCAGCAGATTAGGTTACTTATAGAGTATAAAAAATGGAAAAGCTTGTTCTGAGAGCTGGGGAGTCTTCAGTGAGCAAGACCTATGTGGGTAACCTCCTCCTACATAACTTAAAATTGGCAATAAAATAATATCCTCTATCTTTAATAGTCATTTAAATTAACTTGCAGACCTGCCAGCTAAGATTTATTCAGACTCCTATATTACTTGGCAAACACATAATCACTGTGTAAAGTGAAAACCAGGACAAACCTCTGCTTCATCTTGCCTACCAAACAATGACTCCTGTCAGGTCAAGAAGACTAGCAATCCATGTCTGCAGGCCACCCTCTATCAGGTATACAATCCAAGTTTGTTTGTTTTTAAAAGTGTATCAGTTTAAAACAAACTTTGATCCTTTATGCTAAGAGTTCCACAACTCCTCTCTCAGTACAATATATCATAAGAGCAGCAGTAAACAAAAAAAAATATCTCAGTATGATAGGAACTATCCTTCTTGATAGGAAGAAAAGTACAGTTTGCTGTGAGACACCAGCAGACAGGAAATTTATTTATACATCCAACAATTTTTCTAATAATATACCCCATAGGAATAATGTGACAGCTATTTAAAAAAAATCAAGAATGCCAAAGAAATCATAAACTTTGCAGAACGTGTGCAAATTAACATTTTATGATTTATGATGCATGTATATTGGGTCTGCATGGCAAGGGTTTGGCAGCAGGGGGTCTACAAGGGTGGCTTCTGTGAGAAGCTGCCAGAAGCTTCCCCCATGTCTGACACAGCCAATGCCAGCCGGCTCCAAGACTGGCCAAGGCCGAGCCCATCAGTAACAATGGTAACGCCTCTGTGATAACATAATTAAGAAGGTGTATTGGGTTTGCATGACAAGGTTTTTGGTAGCAGTGGGGGAGGGGACATGGGGTGGCTTCTGTGAGAGAAGCTGCCAGAAGCTTCCCCCATGTCCGACCCGACACAGCCAATGCCAGCCGGCTACAAGAACGGACCCGCCGCTGGCCAAGGCCGAGCCCATCAGTGACGCCTCTGGGAGAACAGAATTGAGAAACAAAAAAAAAGGAAGAGAGGGAAGAAAACAAGCTGCACACTTTGCAGCTGGAGAGAGGAGTGAGAAGATGTGAGAGAAACAACTCCACAGACACCAAGGTCAGGGAAGAAGGAGGGGGAGGAGGTGCTCTAGGCGCCGGAGCAGAGATTTCCCCGCAGCCTGTGGTGCAGACCAGGGTGAGACAGGCTGTCCCCCTGCAGCCCCTGGAGGTCTATGGTGGAGCAGATGTCCCCCTGTAGCCCGTGGAGGACCCCACGCCGGAGCAGGTGGATGCCCAAAGGAGGCTGTGACCCCGCGGGAAGCCCACGCTGGAGCAGGTTCCTGTCAGGACCTGTAGCCCGTGGAGAGAGGAGCCCACGCCGGAGCAGGTTTGCTGGCAGGACTTGTGACCCCGTGGGGGACTCGCGCTAGAGCAGTCCCTTCCTGAAGGACTGCACACCATGGAATGGACCCAGACTGGAGCAGCTCGTGAGGAGCTGTCAGTCATGGGTAGGACTCACATTGGAGCAGTTGGTGGAGGACTGTCTCCCGTGAGAGGGACCCCACGCTGGTGTGGGGGAAGGAGTCCTCCCCCTGAGGAGGCAGCAGCGGCAGAAACACCGTGTGATGGACTGACCCCAACCCCATTCCCTGTCCCCCTGTGCCGCTGGGGAGAGGAGGTGGAACATCGGGAAAGAGATTAAGCCCGGGAAGCAGGGAGGGGTGGGGGAGGTGTTTTAAGATTTGGTTTTTACTTCTCACTCTCCTCTGATTTTGATTGGTAATAAAGTAAATTTGTTTTTCCCCCAAGTTGAGTCTGTTTTGCCCGTGCCAGTCACTGGTGAGTGATCTCTCTCCGTCCTTATCTCCACCCACCAGCTTTTCGTTATAATCTTCTCCCCCTGCCCATTTGAGGAGGGGGAGTGATAGAGTGGGCTTTGGTGGGCATTCGGCCTCTAGCCAGGGTCAACCCACCACAGAAAAACTGCTGCACAACAGCAATTGCAGCTGGAGAGAGGAGTGAGCATATGAGAGAGAAACAACTCTGCAGACACCAAGGTCAGTGAAGAAGGAGGGGGAGGAGGTGCTCCAGGCACCAGAGCAGAGATTCTCCTGCAACTTGTGATGAAGACCATGGTAAGGCAGGCTGTCCCCCTGCAGCCCATGGAGGAGCAGGTATCCACTCTGCAGACCATGGAGAACCCCACACCGGAGCAGGTGAAGTCTGAAGGAGGCTGTGATGCCATAGAGAGCCCATGTTGGAGCAGGTTTGCTGGCAGGACTTGTGACCCTGTGGGAGATCCACGCTGGAGCAGTCTGTTCCTGAAGGTCTGCACCCCATGGAAAGGACCCATGTTGGAGAAGCTCATGGAGGACTGTCTCCTGCGGGTGGGTCCCCATGCTGGATAGGGAAAGAGTATGAGGAGGAAGAAGCAGCAGAGATAACGTGATGAACTGACCACAGCTCCCATTCCCCATGCCCCTGCGCTTGCTGGGGGGGAGGAAGTAGAGAAATTTGGAGTGAAGTTGAGTCTGGGAAGAAGGGAGGGGTGAGGGGAAGGTGTTTAAGATGTGGTTGTTATGTCTCACTGTCCTACTCCGATTGGTAATAAATTAAATTGATTTTTCTTCCCCAATTTGAGTCTGTTTTGCCCATGACCATAACTGGTGAGTGAGCCCTCCCTGTCCTCATTTCAACCCACGAGTCATTTGTTGTTGTTTTTCCCACCATAATGGGGAGGGTGGGTTGCCAAGCACATGGTCTTAGCTGCTGGCTGCAGCTGAAACCACATCAGTCCCCATCTTTCTTATAGTTCCTCTTCAAGTATTGAAAGGCTGCAATAAGTTCTCCATGGAGCTTTTTCTTCTCCAGGCTGAAGAACCCCAACTCTCTCAGCCTTTCTCCACAGTAGAGGTATTCCATCTGATCATTTTTGTGGCCCTCCTCTGGACCTGCTCCAACAGGTCCATGTCTTTCTTGTACTGAGGGCTCCAGAGCTGGACACAGTACTCCAGATGGGGTCTCACTAGAGCGAAGTAGAGGGGCAGAATCATCTCCCTCAACCTGCTGGCCGTGCTTCTTTTGATGCAGCCCAGGATACAGTTGGTTTTCTGGGCTGCGAGCACACATTACTGACTCATGTCCAGCTCTTCATCCACCAGTACCCCAAGCCCCTCTCTGCAGGGCTGCTCTCAATGCCTTCATCCCCCAGCCTGTACTGATACCAGGGATTGCCCTGACCCAGGTGCAGGACCTTGCACTTGGCCTTCTTGAACCTCATGAGGTTCACATGGGCCCACTTCTTGAATTTGTCGAGGTCCCTCTGGATGGCATTCTGTCCCTCAGGCATGTCAACCGCACCACTCAGCTTGGTGTCATCTGCAAACTTGCTGAGGGTGCACTCAATCCTGCTGTCTGTGTCATTGATGAAGATATTAAAGAGTACTGGTCCCAATACAGACCCCCGAGGGACACCACTCGTCACTGATCTCCATCTGGACATTGCACCGTTGACCACTACCCTCATGAAGCTATGCTGGCTGTCTTGAATTACCTCCCTGTCCTCCATGTGCCTTAGCATAGCTTCTAGGAGGATCTGATCCATGATCTTCCCAGGCACAGAGGTGAGGCTGACAGGTCAGATTAGAACCAAGAGCAAGAATACCATGTACACCTGGGTTTCTTTGTCCTCCCCCTTCCTCTCTGTGCACTTCACAGCTTACTGCCTCTTCAACTTCAACTCTAACTACTTTAACTGGTAAACATCCTCTTGCAAAATCAAGGTTAGTGTGTGTGTATGACCTTCTTCAGGGTAGAGTATCAGAGTACTGCAGTTGAATGTAATCTAAACAGTGATGCTAACTGCACAACTTGCTCTGAAATGTACTGCATAAACAAATGGAAAAAAGTTGGGATTTTCCTCTTTGTTTCCTGTAGCTTGAAGACCTTTTTAAAAACAATTGGTGGTACAACATTTTGGACTACAGCTATGTATCTATTTCTTTTTTCTACCTAATTTTCATGTGATCCTGCTTCCTACAACATGCTTTTCTTATATTTCAATAATACTCAATCAGTTTTGGGCTTTGAAGGAATGTGGTTTTATATTATTTTAATTATAAATAGCATCTAACACCTTACTTATATCCATTCTAGATTTCATATGCACAGTCTGTTCAAGTTTAATACTGATACAGCATATGAAATTTGTTTCTATTGCTCTGTATCTATACCTCTGACTAAAAATCAATGTCATGTTTACACAAAATCCAAAAGAAACACCCATCTTCTGCAGTGATACAGTATTGAGAGACAAACTTGAGTCTTCATGTTGGGAAAACAGAGATGGGTTTAAGTCTGATCTTCAGAGAATAGAGTTTTAGATCTTGGATCAACAGGGTGCTTTGTAGAGTAGTGGCTGAAGTGAACATTTTATGGTATACCATACGTTCTTACAATATAAGAAAACCCAGCTCTTTTGCCTTGTGCTTTATCATGACAAGTGGAAATGCAGACTTCTGAAACAGTGCATGCATGTCTCATTCAGTATTATAAATCTGATATCCTGTGTATTGGTAACTGCAGCAGTTTCCATCTCCAAAAAGCTACACAAACATAGCTGCCATATCAGATTGCTTGAGTTGAAGGTGATCTTTAGCATCAGCTCAGTGGTGGGAGAGATGAAAGCAAAGAGGTTAAGTGACATGTGGCAGAGTTAAGGACCTGGGTTCGTGCCACTAGAATGCACTACTTCCATCATTTAAAGAATGGTTAAATTTCCTGGTAGGTGCAGGCTCCCTGGCACAGGGTTTGGAAAATTGTTGCCAACTTGCTGAGCTACTGGGAGTTTCACAATGGTCTTTATTGCATGCAGCTCTGATTCTGCAGCTATCATTTATCAAATAAATGGTTTTCTTACTCTCAAACTTTTATGAATGTTGTGATGGAACAGCAAAGAGGGCTTGTAAACTAGCTTTTTACTTCCTTTTGATTTTATTGGAGATGAAAAGGATACATACGAAAGAAAGAGTTAATCATATTTGTAATTAAAGCAAGTTCTTTAAGATATATCATTTCTCAGAAACAGATGATGACTTTTACTTGATTAATGAAAGGTTATTGATAATGAGATATGGTATTTTACTTAATAATGTAAGCTCTCTTTTTTTTCCCTTCACAGGTTTCCACTTGAGTGGCACAGTGACAGAGCCTGCAATGCAATCGGAGCCAGAAACTGTTTGCAATGTAGCTATCAGTTTTGATCGTTGCAAGATTACCTCAGTAACCTGTAGCTGTGGAAACAAAGACATATTTTACTGTGCCCATGTTGTGGCACTCTCTTTATACCGGATCCGCAAGCCAGATCAGGTCAAACTGCATCTTCCCATTTCAGAGACACTCTTTCAAATGAACAGAGACCAACTACAAAAATTTGTACAGTATTTGATCACAGTACACCACACAGAAGTTTTGCCAACTGCTCAAAAATTAGCAGATGAAATTCTTTCTCAGAATTCAGAAATTAATCAAGTCCATGGTAAGTTTGATACTTGTTTTTCAGTTTTGTTTCATTCCCTCTTTGGTTTTGAGCTTCTTTTTGTGACATTCAGGAGCATGACCTCCTGAGGTCCCTTCCAACCTGAATTATTTTGTAATTTTATAGTGTTTACTAAAGAAGAATCTGTTATTGAACCTTTGTTTTAAGATGTTTAAGAAGTAATACTTTTTGAAAAAAAGAAATTATACATTTGTTAGATATTGAGTAGGTGGAACAAAAAAAGGGAGTCTTTCTGATAACGGGGCTCATCTGCAGCCTAGCCCCTCCTTAGGGTCTGGTTACCCTGGCAGGCCCAGGAAGGCGGTGCTGCAAGAAGGTGAATTTCATAAGCAGTGCTCTTTGGCTTTGATGGCTATGGGAATGTGGCCAGAGGCAAGGTGACTGCTCTTGTTGTTGTGGGATGTAATGAGAAGGTAGTTTGCAGAGCTGCCTGGTGGCAGTGGAAAGGGAAGCTAAAGCAGATGCAGAACATTAAGCAATAGAGGAAGATGCTCAGATGTTGTAAGCTGAAGGCATGTATCACATGAGAGTTTTTAATAGCCTGAATGTAAGGAAAGTTTAATTTAGCTGGCAGCCAAACAAGACACAACACTCACAGCACCACACCCCACCCAGGGAATCAGGGAGAGAATTGGAGGGGTAAAGGTCAGGAGACTTGTAGGTTGAGATAAGAACAATTTAATAATTAGAGTAAAAAGAAAATTAAAATAATAAGAGTGATAATGATAACAACTGCATCTATATGAGTGATGCACAGTACAATTGCTCACCACCCGCTGATAATGATCCCAGAGGAGCAAAAAGGAACCCCAAAACCAAAATCACAATCCCGGAAAAGCGAGCCCGAGCGATTCCCGAGAGAATCCCCCCTTTCCGGTCAGCCCCGGTGAATATACTGACCATGACGTGACCTGATCTGGAATATCTCATTGGCACATCCACCTGTCAGTTCTGGGTTTTACTAACTACTGCACTTTTCTTCTCCACTCCCCCCTTGCAGTCCTCTGCTCTTGCAAACTGCCCAAGCACAGTGTCCTTGGAGTTATCAACATTGTTCTCACACCAATCCTCACTGGAACCAAAACACAGCGCTTTCTAGCTGCTAAGAAGAAAATTAACCCTGTCCTGGCAAAATCAGGACAGGAATTAAGGGGAAGGAAGAATTAGGGCGAGTATGCAAGTGGTACAGATTAGAAAAGGGGAAGGCAAGGGTGGGAAAGGAAGGACAAATGATGGCTATAGTGGCTATATTAGCTATGCTATGGCTAATATAAGAGGAGAAATAACAGAAAGGGTGTTGCAGAGAGTGCTTAAATTTCATCAACATTGTCTGTAATTATGCTAATCACAGGCATGTTGATCTTTGTCAGCTATTTCTTTATTGTCACAATATCTCTTTAGTCATTAGTATTTAAAGTATTTTTAGAGAGAGAAATAGCCCAAATAGCAAAAAGAATAGGAAACAAACAACTAAGATGTTGATCAATTATGAAATTTCACAATGATTTTGAGTAGGGTAGTTTAAAAAATATCCACAAATCTAAAATGTTTGTCTTTTACATGTTGCTGTTTTCCTAGTACATGAGATTGCAGTATGTCTTTATTGACTGTTGGTATTTCTTAATAAAATACCAAAAACTGAAGTAGAAAATACAGGCAGCAAAAGAAAATAAACTGCTATTATGAAAGAAAGCTGAGTTACAAAAGAGGATCTATAGTCTCCTGATTTTCCTCTCAGATTCTCATGAAACCATGGTCTGACTTTTTTTTTTTTTAAGATATATTTACAATGTTAAAAAATCCAGGATTCTTTTAAGGAAAAAAGTTAGTTCCTCTGATTATATAGCAAGTGAGCGTTCTTCTGGGATTCATACTGTAATATTGTTATTTTGATCTTTCATCAAATTCACAGAATCCCAGAATGGTGGGGTTGGAAGGGACCTCAGGAGATCATCCAGTCCAACCCCCCTGCCAGAGCAGGTTCCCTACACCAGGTTGCACAGGAAAGTGTCCAGGTGGGTTTGAACATCTCCAGAGATGGAGACTCCACACCCTCTCTGGGCAGCCTGGCCCAGGGCTCTGGCACCCTCACAGTGAAGAAGTTTTTCCTTAGGTTTCTCTGGAACTTGTGGTGTTCCAGTTTGTGCCCATTGCCCCTTGTCCTGTCACTGGGTACTACTGAGAAGAGCCCGGCCCCATCCATTTGGCCCCCACATTTCAGGTATTTACAGACATTGATCAGATCCCCTCTCAGGCTGCTCTTCTCCAGGCTGAACAGTCCCAGCTCTCTCAGCCTCTCCTCGTAAGGCAGCTGCTCCAGGCCCCTCAGCATCTTTGTGGCCTCCGCTGGACTCTCTCCAGGAGATCCCTGTCCCTCTGGAACTGGGGAGCCCAGAACTGGACACAGGACTCCAGATGTGGTCTCAGCAGGGCAGAGTAGAGGGGGAGGAGAACCTCCCTCGACCTGCTGGCCACACTCTTTTTAATGCACCCCAGGATACTGTTGCCCTTCCTGGCCACAAGGGCACAGTGCTGGCTCATGGCCAGCCTGCTGTCCACCAGCACACCCAGGTCCTTTTCCACAGAGCTCCTCTCCAGCAGGTCAGCCCCAACCTGTCCTGGTCCATGTGGTTATTCCTCCCCAGGTGAAGGACTCTACACTTGCTCTTGTTGAACCTCATCAGGTTCCTTTCTGCCCAACTCTCCAGCGTGCCCAGGTCTCGCTGGATGGCAGCACAGCCTTCTGGTGTGTCAGCCACTCCTCCCAACTTGGTATCATCAGCAAATGTGCTGAGGGCGGACTCTATCCCTACATCCAGGTCATTGATGAAGATGTTAAACAAGACCAGACCCAGTACTGACCCCTGGGGAACACCGCTAGTTACAGGCCTCCAACTAGATTCTGCGCCACTGATCACAACCCTCTGAGCTCTGCCAGTCAGCCAGTTCTCAGTCCACCTCACCATCCACTCATCTATCCCATACCTTCTAAGCTTTGCTACAAGGATGTTGTGGGATACTGTGGTGGGTTGACCCTGACTGGATGCCAGATGCCCACCAAAGCCCACTTTATCACCCCCCTCAAATGGGCAGGGGGAGAAAATTATAACGAAAAGCTGGTGGGTGGAGATAAGGACGGAGAGAGATCACTCACCAGTTACTGGCACGGGCAAAACAGACTCGACTTGGGGGAAAAACAAATTTACTTTATTACCAATCAAAATCAGAGGAGAATGAGAAGTAAAAACCAAATCTTAAAACACCTCCTCCACCCCTCCCTGCTTCCCGGGCTTCATCTCTTTCCCGATTTCCACCTCCTCCATTCCATGGTGTGCAGTCCTTCAGGAAGGGACTGCTCCAGCGCGGGTCCCCCACGGGGTCACAAGTCCTGCCAGCAAACCTGCTCCGGCGTGGGCTCCTCTCTCCACGGGCCACAGGTCCTGACAGGAACTTGCTCCAGCGCAGGCTTCCCGTGGGGTCACAGCCTCCTTCAGGCATCCACCTGCTCTGGCGTGGGGTCCTCCACGGGCTACAGGTGGTCATCTGCTCCACCATGGACCTCCATGGACTGCAGGAGGACAGCCTGCCTCACCATGGTCTTCACCACAGGCTGCAGGGGAATCTCTGCTCCGGCGCCTGGAGCACCTCCTCCCCCTCCTTCTTCACTGACCTTGGTGTCTGTGGAGTTGTTTCTCTCACATCTTCTCACTCCTCTCTCCAGCTGCAAAGTGTGCAGCTTGTTTTTCCTCTCTTCCTTTTTTTTTTCTCAATTCTGTTCTCCCAGAGGCGTCACTGATGGGCTCGGCCTTGGCCAGCGGCGGCTCCGTTCTTGGAGCCGGCTGGCATTGGCTGTGTCAGGTCAGACATGGGGGAAGCTTCTGGCAGCTTCTCTCACAGAAGCCACCCCATGTCCCCCCCTCCCCCACTGCTACCAAAACCTTGCCACGTAAACCCAATACATCAAAAGCCTTGCTGAAATCAAGGTAGACAACATCCACTGCTTTCCCCTCATCTACCCAGCTGGTGATGACATCATAGAAAGCTACCAGATTGGTCAAGCATGATTTCCCCTTAGTGAAACAATGTTGACTACTTCTTTTCTTCCAATTGCTTAAAGACTTTATCAAGAATGAGCTGGGTTGTTTGTATAAAACAACTTCTTTTTTTTCCTCCTCTTCTGGTGGCTGTGGTAGTTCTGATTTTCATATATTTCTAGCAATAGGCAAAAGAAATCAGCTCTTGAATACTAATGTTACGTAGATCTCTGATCACAACAGTCTTGTTGACTTGCCTATGTGCGGGAACTCAGTGCTGGACTCTGCACACGATTGATATGATCAAGCAAGAAGCCATTTGTTTGCTCTAATGCAGTTATATTTACACCCCAAACTAATGAAACCACCCACACCCGTTCACGTGTTATTGGCTCTTCTCTCACAGCACGAGCAGTTCCCACGCCCCTAATTGGCTGATGGACTTTGCGTGCATCCCTTCCTGTTTGCTTGCCAGGGGACATCTTTGGATACATTCCAAGGCTCCTTCCTCATCACCAGACATCTCCAGACCTGTATCTCAGGGTATGCCAATATGCATTCCCACACTCCCCACACCTATGAGCTGACTAGGGAGATGGAATAACTCTGCAGTACTTTCCTTTCACAAAAGGTGAATTGGATAATTGTTTATTTGCTCAAAATTCTGTCTTATGCAACATTTCATGACTGGCTTTGGCCACCTTCCTTGTGAAGGAGGTTACTGGGAGAACTAGTGAAGTGACTTACACTGATGACTTGGGTTTTGAAATGACAAATCCTTTTAAGTTCCTCAGTGGATACGAGTGATCCAGTATCCTTTCTTGCTTCGCGCAAGCCTCATTGCAGGAAAAAAAATAAGGGGATGCTGTTAAAAGCGCAGGAATGTGTTATCTATTCACTAACTTCTTTAGGAGAGCAGAGTGATTTTTTGGAAATCCTCTGTATTTGCAGTGTTAATTTTCACTTTGTGGTGATTACATTGCAAGAGTTTTGCATGTTTTTAAGTCAAAAAGTCACTTCTTATATTTGAGAAGATTTGTTGTGTTCTGATTTTCTCAAGTGACAGTGCTACAACTGTACATGTTCCTGATGATTTCAAAACTGGAGATCTTTCTGATCTGTGGAGTCTAATCTTCTGTACTGAACACAATAATAGGTATTCATACTGATACCCTGAAGTCTGTACTGCATAGCTATTGGCTTCACATTGGGTTTCAATTTGGGGATGTTGACTCAGAAAGCTGGATGTAGATTCGGATCCTGCCTAGCTGAGGCTTTCTTCCTCCCTGGTAACTTTTGTACCATCATAGCGGAGGAAGCTGACAGGTGTGTAAAGCTAGGAAGAGAACAGTCAGGACAATGGATTATCAGCCATGTTTGTCAGCTTTGGATCTGTCTTGTCTTAGATATGAAATTTTCACCTAAATAAATTGGTTGCAAGATCAAACTATGTTCCTGAGAATTTGAGTGGAAATAGGAAAGTAACTGCAAGATTTGGAGTGGGAGGTCTCTTTGCATATTAATATCATATTAGCATTGATTTATCATTATGTGCATATTGAAAAAGTGTCTGCCTTTTACTGGTATAAGGACAGTCAAGTGTCTTGGTTTTAACCTGTCTGGGAGCCACACAGCCACTGGCCCACCATTTCACACCTAGGAGATGGGGAAGAGAATTAAAAGGGTAAAGACAAGGAGACTTGTGGGTTGAGATAAGAACAATTTAATAGTTTAAATAAAATAATAATAATAGAATATACAAACAAGTGATGCACAGTGCAACTGCTCACCACCCGCTGACCAATGCCCAGCCTGTCCTTGACTAGTGATCCCGGAGGAGAAATCCCAGAACCACAATCCTGGAAGAGAGAGAGAGCTTCCCAGACAACCCTCATCTATATACTGAGCATGACATTTTATGATATGGAATATCCCATTGGCTAATTTGGGTTCGTTGCTCTGGTTATGCTTCCTCCCAGCTTCTTGTGCAAAGCTTGAGAAGTTGAAAAATCCTTGATTTCTTAGCAAACCAATTTCATTTTTTCCTTTTAAGGTGTGCTGTTTCTTTCCTGAGTGTTTAGTGCTGCTGTTATCTCTCTTTTTAGAAAATCATATGGATGTCTCCACACTTTCTCCCATTCTCTGATTAAATACAAAACTACATGCAGATTAACTCAAATTTAATAGGGAAGAATTGGGAGAAAAGTGTTTATGTACATTTGTCTTCTCAGAAACAGAGGTGCCTGGGTAGTTGTTTCTCTATTTTTCCAGGCAGATCTAGATACATCCTCTGCAAACATTAATCTGTAATGTATGTTAGGAGCACTGGTGGAGGCATTCAAGAAGAAACTATCTATCAAAAAAATTCAGATTTGCTTTAAAATAAAGTTTTAGAATATCTAATGCTGTCCCTTTATTGTAAATTCTAAAGGGCAATCCAGAGATACCAATGAATATGTGTTAATCTGAATTTAGTGTATTTAGCTGAAATTATAGGGTTTTTAGTGGGAAATTGTAGGGTAGGGTAGAGCTGAACAACAGAATAGAACATAATGCCAATCTACTAGAAAAGAGAACATTTAACATTAAAGAAGACAAATTATATTAAAAAAATGATGGACTCTTTCATATGGCCCTGATTAAACCAATAAAATTGAGAGACTAGTTGCAAAAGAATAACATAGGAAATGGCAGGTGGGTTTCCTTTCAAGAAGGATAAAAGTGTTCCAATGCTTTGTATGAGAGTTGTTTAGCGAATTGGATTTGAGAAGGAAGTAACAAGGATAGTCAAAATTAGAGAAATGTCAGAAACCCAAGCAGAGGTAAATAAGTAGTACAATGTAAAATTAAATGAAAGATTGATAACTGCGAAATAATATGGAAAGATATTTTATTAAATTCATATTTTTAGGAAAGGTTTTGTAGATACATTAAACATTAAAATAAAACGTTTAATACAGGAAATAATGATATTTTAGTTTGAGACATGGAATGTAAAATTAAATTTAAATGAAAACACTGCATGCTAGTCTATACTGATAAGAAAGTTCTTTTATCTGCCACACACAAGTAGACTTTGAAACATATTGCTATAGAATGTTTGGGAGACCTGGATTTTAGCAGGAGAGGTTAGATATTGTCAGCAGATAAATTTCTGCATTTTGCTGTATGTGTGGAAGGAAGGGAATGTTTTTTGGAAGTTAAACATTTGTTGGGGGTTTATTAACTTTCCTCAGAAATTTAGCGTAGCCTGTCCTGTCTTTACATTTTCTGTTATTAGCACTGGCTGCTTCACAGCAGTTGCTGTTTTTCTTTGATGCTGTGCACTGCTGAATAGGTGTTATATTTCACCCAAGAGTTCTGAAATTAAATACAAGATTAAGTGACTTATGTCTAAACTTTTAATCATTTGGGGAATCAAAGGCATTTTTTTTTTGAATAATTTATTATATGATCTTTGTTTCTATATCATTACTGTTTAGAATAATTCTGAGCACACTAAGTTTATAAAATCAATTATTATTCTGCTGTGAATCAGCATACAGTACTGGTTTCTAGCAGGGACCATTCAATCTTTGCTAGTACTCATGCTTTTTATTTGTAATTGTTTTTCCATATCTTTTTCTCCTTAATGCTGACATGGCATGACATTTAATAAAAATTAACTGATCTACAATTCCTATGTATACTTAAATTAATAAGATTTTTATAAAATGAAGTTCAAACAGTTCAGTATAGCTGAATGAGTAATTTGGCATGGTTTAATTTGAAGATTAAAACAACTCTTGTGATACTTCATAAGTAAGGACCAGGGAAGCAGTTTACCTTGAAGATGCTACGTTCTGTTGTTACTCTGTTCTGCTTTGCTTCTATTTACTTTTTGAGGTTAAATTCTCCATATATGACAACAATTCTTGAATGCAGTTGCTCATTTTGAAAACAGTTGCTCTTAAAATTGCTATGTAAATTATCAGTGTTTAATTTTTTAAAATGTTGCTGCTGCTTAGAACTTGGGAGTTGATTATATTTAACATGTAACCTGCTATGACCATAAATATAAAAGGCTGTTACCCTGTTTTCAAATTTTATTTGCATTCAGTGTTACAAACAATTGTGCACAGTATTCCTGCTTTGATTGCTAAGATTGCAATTTAGTAATTTTAGTAAAAGAGCATGAGTAACTATGTATGTCTGTATCTTTATACTGAGTATAAATACTTTATTTATTGTATTTAACTGAAGTACATGACGTAAAACCTATTTCAAAGACCAGTCACAACAGAAGTTAACAAAGCCAGAGGCTGGAGAGAGGGAGATTAATGTTAGCGTCTATAAATTGACACAGTTTAATTACAGATTTTAATATTTAGTATAATTATACAGTGCTTTTCACTTTCATAGTTCAAATGGGAACTAATTTATCCTCATGACACCCCTCTAAAGTGCATAAGTAATACTTATCCCCAGTCAACAAGTAGGGAAAGGGATTTGGTCTTGATACCAAACTGTGTTGCAGAGATTAAATTCAGGACTGCCCATGTCCCTCTCCACAGCCAAACTGTCCATCCACTGAAGCCTTGCAGTGCCTGTTCAGGGCCACGCCGCACCTCAAGTGAAGCTCTCACCTTTGGATTGACCCTTCAGATCTACCTGGTGTTGAGCCTGAGCCTTCTTGCCAGCTATTGCTAGGGCTTCATTGTGCAGCTCCTAAGGCAGCTCCTTCCTGCAGTCCTGTTGCTTAATCAGAGTTTCTTGTCTACTCACCCAGTCCCACGTCTTCAGAAGAAAAGTGATAGTGTAGAAATCTGTTGCTCAATGATCTTGAAAAGTGCCTGGTTGAGAGATGTGGAGATGGTAATGTCTCGACCCCAAAACAAGAGTGACATAGGCAGCAGGAGCTGAGGCTTCCCCAGCAGCACTGCCAGGAGGCTTGGCTGCTGCCAAGGATGCAAAGGGGGGTTGGACTTGTGCCAGATCAGACATGCCATCTCCATGCCTTGTTAGTCTGTGGCTATTGCTGAAGACTGACAATGATGTTGAAAGATTAGTGAACTACAAGCATAGTTGGTGCCAGTTACATGTATACTGGAATTTCTTTATACATCCCGATTAATAATTTTGATCATATTAAGTGCAGCCTATATGTGATCTTGTGAGGAAAAATTGCTCTGAGTCAGAAGTAACTGTAGTACTGTGCTGAAAAGTATCATAGAGCTCAGACCCTCGTCTTGGTGTCTTCAGCTTTTATAGTCTTCTAACCCACTGGCATGAAAATAATGCTGGTGTAAGAATAGGGATGCTGAGACTCTGGGGAAGGTATATTTGCAGGCTTCCCATGGGGTCACAGACTCCATCAGGCATCCACCTGCTCTGGCATGGGGTCCTCCACGGGCTACAAGTGGTCATCTGCTCCACCATGGACCTCCATGGACTGCAGGGGGACAGCCTGCCTCACCATGGTCTTCACCACAGGCTGCAGGGGAATCTCTGCTCCGGCGCCTGGAGCACCTCCTCCCCCTCCTTCTTCACTGACCTTGGTGTCTGTGGAGTTGTTTTCTCTCACATCTTCTCACTCCTCTCTCCAGCTGCAAAAATGTGCCTGGTTTTCCTCTTCACCTTCTTAATTATGTTATCACAGAGGCATTACTGATTGGCTCAGCCTTGACCAGAGGTGGGTTCATCTTGGAGCTGGCTGGCATTGGCTCTGCTGGACATGGGGGAAGTTTCTAGCAGCTTAAAAATAGCCATACCAAGATTATTTAAATCTTCATTGAAGTGTGAAAGAAATGTGTGGTTTATATATTGGTGCTTTTATATAGTTCCTTTTCACATATCTTTTCTTTGTATTTTAAAGCAATTAAATATTTAAGCTATTTGCAAGGTGATACTGCAAACCTGGGTCTGTTCAACAGCTGCACTGCTTTTTCTTGTATGACTTGATTTCCCTTTTTATCTCATTCTTTGCAACTGAAGACTTATCACCATGTGTTCCATGTAGCTGTCTGAATTGAAAGCCCCTTAAAACTAACATAATAAAGATGGAAGCACTCACAGAAGAGGAAGTTTTTCATTCCTTTAATTTTGTACTGTCTCGGGCTTGATTCCTGGAAGGCTGGGGAGTTCTCTCACATCTTCAAAGACACAATTTCTTATTTATCTAAATATAGATATATATATATATATATATATGGACAACAGTGCAGCATTCACAGCTGTAAACTCTGAAGTTGGAGGCAGTTTAGGAAGTTGCTGAACTGGAAGATTTTTTTTTACTCTATCTTCAAGTAGTAGACAAGACATCCCTCTGACCTTTTAAATCTTCTGGTTGTATTTTCACTGAATAAAGATTATAGCATTCCCTGCAACCACCTAAAAGATTTACCTACATGGTAGAGCTGCAATTGTGAAATAATGGTTTAAATCAGTAGAATCAATGTTTCTATATATCTTTCAATTCCTATACATCTGAAGAGTTGTAGCTATCTGTGCTTTTCCAGTTCTCAGGACTTCTTTGAAAGCAAGTTTTTACAAATCTGACCATGTATCATTTTAGTATTAGCTACAGAGGTAACATGATCTGGGATTTAAAAGTGATAGATTGTGTTACGCGATTTAATTTATAACATCTTCTCAAAACCTAACAGAGATAGAGATTACACAGTTGTGACAAGCCCAAAATCAAAATGACAAGTTAACTTGAGTCTTGGGCATGCTTAAAATACCTTACATCTGGTATAGGGATGTACTGCCTTGAGTTATTTCCCTGACAGTCTAGTCACAGAATCACAGAATCACAGAATGTCAGGGATTGGAAGGGACCTCGAAAGCTCATCCAGTCCAATCCCCCTGCCGGAGCAGGAACACCCAGATGAGATCACACAGGAAGGCGTCCAGGCGGGTCTTGAATGTCTCCAGAGAAGGAGACTCCACACCCTCCCTGGGCAGCCTGTCCCAGGGCTCTGTTACCCTCACAGGAAAGAAGTTCCTTCTCAAATTTAAGCAGAACCTCCTGTGTTCCAGCTCACACCCATTGCCCCTTGTCCTACCATTGGACACCACTGAGAAGAGCCTGGCCCCATCCTCCTCACACTCACCCTTCAGATATTGATCAACATTAATGAGGTCCCCCCTCAGCCTCCTCTTCTCCAAGCTAAAGAGACCCAGCTCCCTCAGCCTTTCCTCATAATGGAGATGCTCCACTCCCTTCATCATCTTGGTGGCTCTTCGCTGGACTCTCTCAAGCAGTTCCCTGTTCTTCTTGAACTGTGGGGCCCAGAACTGGACACAATATTCCAGATGTGGCCTCAACAGGGCAGAGTAGAGGGGAAGAAGAACCTCTCTTGACCTACTGACCACAGCCCTTCTAATGCACCCCAGGATGCCATTGGCCTTCCTGGCCACAAGGGCACAGTGCTGGCTCGTGGTCATCCTGCTGTCCACCAGGACTCCCAGATCCCTTTCCCCTACACTGCTCTCTAGGAGATCATCTCCCAACCTATACTGGAACCTGGGGTTGTTCCTGCCCAGGTGCAACACCCGACACTTGCCCTTATTATATTTCATCAAGTTTTTCCCTGCCCAGCTCTCCAGCCTGTCCAGGTCTCTCTGGATGGCAGCACAGCCCTCTGCTGTGTCAGCCACTCCTCCCAGCTTTGTGTCACCAGCAAACTTGCTGCCAGTGCCCTCTGTGCCCTCATCCAGGTCATTGATGAATATACTGAATAGTACTGGACCCAGTACCGACCCCTGAGGGACTCCACTAGACACAGGTCTCCAACTAGACTCTGCCCTATTGACCACCACTCTCTGGCTTCTTCCCACCAGCCAGTTCACAGTCCACCTCACTACCTGATCATCTAATCCACACTTCCTCAGTTTGGCAGCGAGGATGCTGTGGGAGACCGTGTCAAATGCTTTGCTGAAATCAAGATAGACCACATCCACTGCTCTACCATCATCTAACCACCTGGTTGTGTCCTCATAAAAGTCTAGAAGGTTGGTCAAGCACGACTTCCCCTTGATGAAGCCGTGCTGACTGCCCCTAATGACCCTCTTATCCTTGATATGCCTAGAGATGGCACCAAGGATAAGTCGTTCCATCACCTTCCCAGGGATGGAGGTGAGGCTGACCGGTCTGTAGTTACCCGGGTCCTCCTTCTTGCCCTTTTTGAAGACTGGAGTGACATTTGCCTTCCTCCAGTCCTCAGGCACCTCACCTGTTCCCCACGACTTAGCAAAGATGATGGAGAGTGGCCTAGCAATGACTTCAGCCAGCTCCCTCAGCACCCGTGGGTGCATCCCATCTGGACCCATAGATTTATGGATGTCCAGATTGCTTAATTGGTCCCTAACCCAGTCCTCATCAACCAAGGCAAACTCCTCCATTGTCCTGACTCCCTCTGGGGCCTCAGGGGTCCGGGGCTCCTCAGGACAGCATCCGGCAGAGTAGACAGAGACAAAGAAGGCATTCAGTAACTCTGCCTTCTCTGTATCCTCTGTCACCAGGGCACCCACCTCATTCATCAGTGGGCCTACGTTGCCTCCAGTGTTAGTTTTATCTGCCATGCATTTGAAGAAGCTCTTCCTGTTGTCCTTGACCCCTCTGGCAAGATCTAATTCTAAGGAGGCCTTAGCCTTCCTAGTTGCCTCTCTACATCCTCTGACAACAGCCTTATATTCCTCCCAAGTAGCCAGCCCCTCCTTCCATGATCTGTAAACTCTCCTCTTCCACTTGATTTTGCCCAGCAGTTCCCTGTTTAACCAAGCAGGTCTCCTGGCTCCCTTCCCAGACTTCCTACATAATGGGATGCTTCGATCTTGAGCTTGGAAGAAGCAGTCCCTGAATGCTAACCAGCTATCTTGGGCCCCTTTACCTTCAAGTACCCTGTCCCATGGGATTTCCCCTAGCAATTGCTTGAAAAGGCCAAAGTTGGCCCTCCTGAAGTCCAGGGTTGTGATTCTGCTTGGAATTCTGTTCCTGCCACATGAGATCCTGAACTTCACCATCTCATGGTCGCTGCAGCCCAGGCAGTCCTCAACCTTTACAGCCTCAACCAGACCCTCCTTGTTAGTGAGGATGAGATCCAGCAGTGCTCCTCTCCTAGTTGGTTCATCCACCATTTGCATCAGGAAGTTCTCATCGATGCACTGGAGGAACCTCCTGGACTGTGGGTGGCTGGCTGAGTGGTCCCTCCAGCAAACATCAGGGGAGTTAAAATCCCCCATGACAACAAGGGCCTGTGATTGTGAGGCTGCTCTCAGCTGCCTGTAGAAGGCCTCATCAACTTCTTCACCCTGATCTGGTGGCCTGTAATAGACACCCACGACAGTATCAACCCTACCAGCCTGCCCCTTGATTCTCACCCACAGGCTCTCAGCTCGCTCCTCATCCGCCCCTGGACAGATCTCAACACACTGCAGTTGCTCTGTCACATAAAGATCAACTCCAGCACCTCGCCTTGCTGGCCTGTCTTTCCTGAGAAGGACAGAGCCACCCATGGCCACATTCCAGTCATGTGAGCTGTCCCACCATGTCTCTGTCATTGCCACCAGATCATCATCCCCTGACCGAACACGGGTTTCTAACTCCTCCTGCTTGTTCCCCACGCTGCGTGCATTGGTGTGCAGGCATTGCAGGGAGCGAGCCGAGTGCACCAACGTCATCCCAGGGGGGTGGGAGACCTCCTGGCCTTCATCAGTTCCAGAGTGCTGCCCCACTGGCACAAGCCCAGCTGTGACCCCTTCCCCCTTTCCCCTTCCAATCTAGTTTAAAGCTCTCCAAATGAGCCCTGCCAATTCCTGCCCCAGCCTCCTTTTGCCCCTGTGAGATAAACCTTCCCCACACATCACTGTCTGGACTGGTGTCCTATGAAACCAGCCATGATCAAAGAACCCAGTGTGGTGGTTTCAATCCTTTGGCTTGCAGCCAAACACAATCGCTCTCTCACTCTCCCCCCCACAGGACGTAAGGGAGAGAATTGGAAGGGTAAAAGTAAGAAAACTCGTGGGTTGAGATGAAAACAATTTACTAATTGAAATAAAATAATAATAATCATAACAGTAATAACAGAATATGCAGTTGAGTGATGCACAGTACAATTGCTCACCACCTGCCAACCGATGCCCAGCCTGTGCCAGCCAGTGATCCTGGAACAGAGACAGTCCTGAAACCAAAACTCTGGAAGAGCGAGCCTGAGCGATACTCCGCTTTCCGGTCAGCCCTGGTTAATATAGTGAACACGACATGATGTGATCTGGAATATCTCATGGGCACATCCAAATGCCAGTTCTGGGTTTTGCTAATTACTGCACTTCTCCCTCCCAGTCCTTTGCACCTGCAAACTACCCAAACACAATGACCTTGAGCTCCAGCAGCAACTCACATTAGTACCTTACTTATCAACATTCTTCTCATAACAAATCCCACACTGAAACTAAAACACAGCTATTCTAGCTAATAAGAAAAAAATTAACTCTGTCCTAGTAAAACCAGGACATTTAGATAAGTGCTTTTCAACCTTCACAGTTTGAATACTTTTTAAAAAATATCCAGTGAAGGTGCAGGCTTCTTCAGAAATATGTAGATTGCTAGATGGTGCAAGAACTTGTTTTAGTTTTGTCAGCCTTTACAAGAGGCCACAAGTGGAAAATCATTGATCTCAACTGCAAAATTTGAGTTAGAGCAACCTGTGGTCAAAGCACTGCCTTATGTAAATCTAGTCACTTTAGTTGGCACTAGGCTAATTCAGGTAGAGTTGCTCTGAATTGACTCTGTGCTAATGACATTACCTATGTAAAAATGCTCCTTCAGAAGCACCACGGTCTTACACAGCTGTAACTCTTATTTATGATGGAAATGCCTTTAGTGTTTAAAGACTTTGGATTTGTTTGGGGATTTTTGATTTTACTCTTTTTAGCTTTGCAGAGCCATCAGAGCTCAGAGGCACTGAAGTGATGATTTTCCTCATGTTCATCAATAGCAATGCTCACTAGCAGTCACTTAAACCTGAGCAAGATTGCTGAAGGTACAGGAATCACACAGGTGTTTTGGGGAGAGTGATTTTAACATTGCAGTTTTTGAAATATTATATAAAGTGCAATTTTCTTTGTAAAAGCATTCTAGAATTGCTGCTGAGATGGAAGGAAAAAACTCACCTTGATTTTAATGTTTTATTATAAAATACTATTTATTTAAATATCTTTTCATAGGCTGTCATTTATAAATGCTTAAGACTACTAAGGAGAAAATTAGATCTATTTTAGAGAACCTTTAGATTAAAGCCGACATCCAAAAACCTCTGCAGTACTCCTTTCCCCTGGACCCATGAACCACTCTTCTTTATATAGAACATAAGGATTTGTTTTCTTGCTGTTTGCAGGTGCTCCTGACCCAACAGCAGGTGCTAGCATAGATGATGAAAACTGCTGGCATTTGGATGAGGAACAAGTCCAAGAACAGGTTAAACTCTTCCTCTCTCAGGGCGGATACCATGGATCAGGGAAGCAGCTCAATTTGCTTTTTGCAAAGGTATGTTGAGTATTCTAAACCTTCCCTCTTTTCTCTCCCTCCTCTCCCTCAGCCAGTCTGTACTTGTTCAAGTCTTACTCAAAGTCCTATTGTTCTAAAGCAAGACAAACCCTTGGGAACATGATGGCAAGTTAATAATGCAATGGAACACAGTCTGGTGTGTCTCAAGATCAGTTTAAGGATATGAAGTAACATTTCAACTGTCTGCAGCTTTGCTGTTCTCTTCCTTCCTATCCCCAAAATGTTGGAGAAACCTGTAGAAATGATGGTCTTGCAGCAGCTTGCATAATACACCTGTGGATTACTTGTGGAAGAATTGCAATGGGATACTGAAACTAAAAATTGTTGTTAAAATTGGGAAGGCAGACTATTTTTTTCTACTTAAAAATTTCACATCAGATATATAAATTATATTTCTTATTTAACAGAGATTGGATGTTTAATACTGCAGCATATTGTCTGTACTGTAGTTTGGTTTGTTTTTTTTCAAGTTTGTATTAAAAGACTCATTTCCTAGGTGCGAGAGATGCTAAAGATGAGAGATTCAAATGGAGCTCGCATGTTGACGTTGATAACAGAACAGTTCATGGCTGACCCTCGCCTGTCACTTTGGAGACAACAAGGA
This sequence comes from Caprimulgus europaeus, assembly GCA_907165065.1. The sequence continues at coordinate 1,503,781 of OU015537.1, forward strand.
ACTGCAATGACTGACAAGTATAGGCAGCTCTGGGATGAACTGGGTAAATGTACAGACTTCAAAATCATTTAGGTGTTCATGGTTATAATGAAGAAACAATTACATATTTTGGATGGAGAGAAACTTTATTGTGGTACTAACTAGGTAAAGCAGGTTAGAGTTTTCTGCAGGCTTTTTCAGTTAAGATTGAGTGAAATTTAATTTTTGATCTACTGCATGAGACAATTACAACTGAAGGAGAGGAACCATGATATGAAACAAGTATGATTGCAACAGTTTGTAAGTACTTGAGTATATAAAAAGAATAAAGCAAAAAGTGGAAACGTAGCTACACAACTGAGGGTAAGTATATAAGCCACTAGTGCTAAACTGGAAAGGCTAGGGAAGACATTGATTCACAACTAGAAAGAAATAGAAGGCAAAAAGAGAATATTCTTTAAGAGTATAAGAAGATAGCAACAAAGGAAAGCAGAAGTCCATTACTGAGCAGGAAAGGAGATCAAATAAGAGGGCTATAAAAATTGATGCCACTTTACAGGAAAGGTCAGTTGTGACCAGCTCCATGACTTGTACAATGGAGAGAGGAACACAGACTGAAATGGGAAAGGAATATTTAAACTAGTAATGTCTGAAGACACTTGCTCTAAAGTGTTCCAGAAACTCACTGACACAGTTTTGAACTGCTGCTTCAGTAGTTCTCAAAATCTATAGGAATTTGTGGTAGGGAGGGGAAATTCAAAACAACTTGAAGGTAAATGTCACCAATATTTTAAAGATGAGTAGGTGAGTGGAAAGAATAATATTAAGTAGCTGTAGTAAGGTCTTGGAGGCTTTCTCAAAGCAAGTTGAAGACACACAGCCTAAAAGGAATTGCCTTGTGATTTATGGAACTTGGAGTAGTTACCTGTACTCTCACTCAATCTGGAAAGATACTTCAAGTCTAGACTTACAGGAGTCTGTCTTGAGATGTGTTCTGGTCAGTATTGCTATTCCTGACTTATGTGGCAAGGAATATTAAAATAAACATATATTTTTTTAAAAAAACAAACACACAAAAAAACCCAACCAAAAAACAACAACCCAAAACTTACTGACAACACCCCTTGGGACAATATATAAACACTGCGGAGAACAAAGCCAAGAACCCTAATGTTCTTGGTACATTTTAAAGGTCCAAAACCAAGCTAAATGAAATTAAATCCAGGCAAGAATAACATGCTTCATTTAGAAAGAAAAAGTCAAGAGCAAAACTTAAGTTTTCCACTGTTAAAGGTTAAAGATGACCATGATTGATTGCATGTTGCCTGGTGGAGCTACGACTGAATATAACCTGTTTATCATAGATTATGTTCATTCAAAATTAAGTATTAGGCTAATAAAGCACTGGATGTCTATAGTTGATATTATAGACTTCTGTGATGGAAAGCCTTAATATCAGAGCAGACGAAACTCTGTCAGAGAGTGTAGATATAACTACTTCACCTTCAAGTACACCAACCCTCTTAGTATGTAATTTTTATGATTCCTTAGCTTGCTGGGGAATAATGCTTTTTGCCAAGCTGGACATGTACACAGCAAAATTGTATCCCACCCTACTGGAAACCAGAGGGTCTCATGCTTTGTTGCTTATGTGGATTGAGCTGGTAGGTGGTGGGAGAGGCAGAAATGTGTTCTTTATCTATTACCCGTAGCAGTCTTACCACATGCTACCAATAAACATAAAAGGTTTTGTTAAATTTTCTTAGCAGCTCCTCTTCTTGTTTCCAGTTCCATATTGACATCATCATCTTGACAGCACCTATCTGAAAGTGGAATCTCTGCCTGCATCAAATAAGCAATACTTTAGATTAATCAAATTGATTAATTTACCTCTGTTTAATCAGAATTGTAGTTGCTGCTCCCAAAAAGCCGCAGTGCAACCTCCAGCCTCACTACTACCTCAGCTCCTCAACTGCTGTATTTGCAATCTGAGGCAGACCCGTTGTTTCAGTCCTGAACTGCTCTGTCTCCTCTAACAGTATCAAAATATGTAGATCATGTACCACAGTTTCAATTGCAAATACATTTCAATCACTTCAGGTGTGTAGTAGGCTAAGAGTAGAACTTAACTTGGTTCTTCCACCTCCAACTTGTGTTTATGTTGCTAAACTCTCTGTTTCTTCCCCACACCAGTAGGATTCCTTCCACTGGTGCTTAGCAAGTTCCCTGAAAATTTCTGTTAATTGGATTAATCTCTCCAACTTGATTCCTGCCTTGTATGAAAATTAGAAGCTGCTACCATGTTTTTGCTAGGATTTCACCTTGAGTTTCACTCAAGTTAAACACATCAATTTTTCCAGGTGAAACATGCATGTGAATGTGCAAAAGTTGAAGGAGGTTTTAAGGGAGACCAGAGTTATGACAGCAAACTACAGAAGGAAGAGCAGGATGTCCCTGGTGACCTTTGATCTGTGCCAGTAGTGGCAGAGAACTCGGACATTGGGTTTAAGGGGATGATGGTATAGTTATGTTCTAAAATAATGTTGATATCCTATCTTGTCATCTTCTAGGATGTCAGAGAACTAAAATATCCATAAAAGGAGTGGGACAGACATTTGCATACTTAACTTTTTGTATTATATGTTCAGAGTAATCTGGGAGTGGGATATATTTATAACTTTTTTAAAAAAATGCTTTCTCTATGATCTCATTTATTTCACAGATAGGTAACAACATTGTAGTTATGGAGTTTTTTAGGACATGTGAAGTATGTAAATATAGACTCTGCTTACTAAAGGGTTGCTTGCTTGCACTGGCATGCTGTCTGCCAACTGCTAGGCATATGGCCACTTTGTCAGTTCCATTTTGGTATAGGTTTTTAAGCATACTTAAATAACTTCAGCTTTGCTCCTTGACTGGGTCACTTGAGCCTTTCATTAGAACTTAACTGATGCTTCCTGCCTGGCATTGGGCATTGGCCAAGGATACTGGAAAGACACATTGGACTCTGATCAGAGTTCCTGGTTAAATTTATGGAAAATTGTGTTGATTTCAGTAAAAGTCAGTTTGGATTTGTATGTTTGAAGATGCTGATTTAAAAGGAAGTAGTAGCAAGGCGAATGTGTGTCTTTTCTCCCAGGTAACTAGTGATAGAACAAGAGGAAATGGCCTCAAGTTGCACCAAGGTAGGTACAGATTTGATATCAGGAAATACTTCTTCACCTAAAGGGTTCTCAGGCAGTGGAATGGGCTGCCTAGGGAGGTGGTTGAGCCACCATCCCTGGAGGTGTTTAAAAGGTGGCTAGATGGAGTGCTCAGAGATATGGTTTAGTAGGGGACAGGTATGGTTGGACTCGATGATCTCAAAGGTCTTTTCCAACCAAACGATTCTATGATTCTATGAAAAAACAAAATTAAATACTTCACATATGAGCCTGGCGATTTTCTAATACAAAGTCCTAATTCTGTAAGCAATTTATGATCCAAAGACCTCAAGTTAACTAGCTAGTTATGTATAAGGCTTTTTTGTTGTGTTTTAAAGCCTCTAGGTCAGGAGGAAGAATGTAATTATGCTCAGCAGATTCCTGTATTGTACATTAAAGAACAGGTTGAGCTAAATGCTCCAAAGATGTAGTATTTGAAAGATGAAGATTACAGGTCAAAGCTATAAGACTTGCTCATATATTTATCATGACAGAAGAATTTAGATGCAGCTTCAGTGATGCACTGGTGAACACTTCCAACTTGCCACAGTAATACATGAATGTGCTTTCTAGAGTTTAGAATTGGAATTCTTCATGTTGTTGCTGTTTAAATTGTGCCTAGGTAAGTAAATTTCACATGCTGATCTTTCTGTGTTGTATCTCTCAGTGATCATGGTTGAAGACTTCTGTATATCAGAATGATTAACTATCTGAAGCCCCTTAGTTTGTCTTTTTAATTAAATTGCATTGATAAAATGGAGGAATAAGGAAATGCACAGTAAATATCTGTTGATGCCTATTGAACTAAGATCTCAGATTTGAAGAACAGGTCAGTTAACCTTCTTTGTACTCTAATGGGGAAAAAATGCTCCATGTAATCTACAGCAGTAATTCATTAATATTCATCCATCAAAAATTAAGTAAAAGTTTATTGTTCTCTACAAAAGTGAAAAAAATTCCTTAATAAAAGGGGAAAATTTGACTTTGTGCCCCAGCCCAGGGATCATGATGGCTGTGAGGCTTTGCTTTGGAATTTAATGCTGATCACTGCCACATGCCAGACATAATCGAGAAGAGGCTGAGTTTTGTTGGCAAATGGGATTTGCAAGTTAATTGGTATTTTCTGCAGGCTTCTGGCTGTGAAATGAAATCAGGAGCCCTTTAGCCACATGGATAATACAGGACCTGAATACAAATGTCACATGTCACCATCAGGGCCCACTGTGAAACAGTAGTGTTCCCACTTGAACTTTGTGCCATTACAGATCATTTGAATATGGAGATTACATTTAAACTAAAAGCCCCATTTACCTTTTGCTGCAATTTAAATGTCCTCTTAGCAAAACCTAAGTGACAAATTAAATGAAAAAAATGCCCACATTTTTAAAGCTGTAATGCAAAACAACCTTTTATTGCTTCTCATGTGCCACAAATGAATCATTATACTTGTCAACCCTAAACCAAGACATAATTGGATCTGCTACTGTTATCAAAGTTGGGCTACTCTTGTGACAGCTTAATAAAGCTAAAATTATTAAACTAAATCCCAGATGTTTAACCTGATGAAAGCAGTTAAGTAGAAGAATCTAAGACAAGTATCTACTACTTGGTGGAGTGAGAGAGCCCAACAGCTTGTCAACACATAGATTACAGGATCAGATATATTTTGTGAACTACCATTTTCAATATCTTTATATCCCGTCCCACATGGCATTCTTATCTCCAAATTGGAAACATGTGGGTTTGATGGATGGACCACTCAGTGGATAAGGAACTGGCTGGATGGTCGCACTCAAAGAGTTGTGGTCAACAGCTCAAAGTTCGAGTGGAAACCGGTGACGAGTGGTGTCCCTCAAGGGTCGGTATTGGGACTGGTGCTCTTCAACATCTTTGTTGGAGACATGGACAGTGGGATTGAGTGCACCCTCAGCAAGTTTGCTGATGACACCAAGCTGAGTGGACCCAGTCCAGAGGAGGGCCATGAGGATGATCAGAGGGCTGGAGCACCTCTCCTATGAGGACAGGATGAGAGAGTTGGGGCTGATCAGCCTGGAGAAGAGAAGGCTCCGGGGAAATCTTATAGCGGCCTCCCAGTACCTGAAGGGGCCTACAGGAAAGCTGGGGAGGGACTTTTCATAAGGGCAGTTAATGACAGGACAAGGGGAAATGGCTTTAAGCTGGAAGAGGGGAGGTTTAGATTAGATATGAGGAAGAAATTCTTCACTGTGAGGGTGGTCAGACACTGGAACAGGTTGCCCAAGGAAGTTGTGGCTGCTCCTCCCTGGAAGTGTTCAAGGCCAGGCTGGATGAGGCTTTGAGCAACCTGGTCTAGTGGAAGGTGTCCCTGCTGATGGCAGGGGGGTTGGAACTGGATGATCTTTAAGGTCCCTTCCAACCCAAACCATTCTATGAGTCTATGATCCTTACTTGCCTTTGTGGTGAAGAAACTTCACATAATTTGCATGTTTCAAAACAAACATTTCTTGTAGATTTCCTCCATTTTTATATTTGAGAACAGTTTCAGGGGGAAGAGAGCTATATTGTGAGTCAAAGATTAGTTTCATAGGGAACAAAAATATGATGGCTGTATCATGGTATGGTGGCTTAACTTTGCCAGGTGTCCACTAAGCTGCTCTTATCACTCCCCTCATCAGCAGGACAGGAGGAGAGAAAATAAGATGAAAAAAGCTCATGGGTCAAGATATAGGCTGTTTAATAAAGGAAAAGCAAAGGCTGCACATGGAAGCAAAGGAAAAAAAAAAAAAAAGATTTATTCTCTACTTCCCATTAGCAGGTGATGTCCAGACTTCCTGGGAAGTAGGGCTCCAGTATGCATAGTGGTTGCTTCAGAAGATAAATGTCATAATAATGAATGCTCCACCTCCTCCTCCTTTCTCTTAGCTTTTATTGCTGAGCAGACGTCATATGGTCTGGAATATCCCTTTGGTCCCTTGGGGTCAGCTGTCCTGGCTGTGTCCCCTCCCAAGACCTTCCCCACCCCCAGCCTACTGGGGGAAATGCTGGAGAGCCAGCCTTGGTGCTGTGGAGCACTGCTCAGCAGTAACCAACACACTGGTGTGTTAGCAACACCCCTCGAGCCACCAATACAAAACACAGCACTCTGAGGGCTGCCACGGGGAAAATCAGCTCCATCCCAGCCAGACCCAGTACATGTGGGGAAGAGGGTATATCCAGAGAGCTCTTGCAAGGCAGGGCAGTGGATAAAATTGACAGACTTGTTCTGGATTTTCCTCATGCTGATCCTGATCTCTGTTGGTTCTCATATTTCATGAAGTTGAGGAGAACTTAAAAGATATTCTGTACTTCCATTTGTTTAGTCTCCACATTTTAATGCATAAACATATCCTGTCTAAAATTTCAACCACTTGTTGATATCTAAAGTTTTTAAGAATAGGAACCTCTCACGATATTGCCATGAGCCTCATTCATGGGATAAAACTTTTTTTGGGTGATGTCCTTACAATCCTTTCTCTTATGCTTACTAAATGGCTCATTCTCAAAGATATTTCCTGAATGGAATAATATGTCTTTGCCTTAGTAGTTCTAATAGTCTTAGTCTTAGTAGTTTTTCACTAGCACTTTGCCTTACTGTTGGCTGCTTTTTAACTGTTAGAACAGCCTGATGATCTACTTTGAGTTCACATTTGCTGATATTTTGCACATTTTCTGGATTAGTGATATATTTTAGTGCTTTTTTAAAACTAAAATATAATTTTACAAGGTCATGTTGTCACCAAAATAAGGAATGAACTTCTTAACACCAATGTAGTCTTAAGAAGCAGGCATTCTTTATTACGGCGCTGGACATGCGGGGGATCGCTCCACCTGTCATGCATGCCCACTTGTCACTCTACAAAAGCTTTATACTATCAAAATATGCATATTCATTACTTTTCCAATAAATTATTAACATATTCATTACATTTCCAGGAATCCATTAACATATGTAAATGTCCTTTTCACATGCGCACTGGAGTCTTCTTGGTGTTCTTCTGAGGTCCTCTGATTGTAGTGGAAACTTTGGTCACTGTGCCCTTTAGTTGAATGCTTCTTTGGTGCATGCTTAGTTCATCTCCTGGCCTGTTTACAACACTTCTGGCTCCACAAAAATGGTTTATTCTAGCATCACTACCTTATCTGCCTTATTGCTAGGACTTGGCACCTCAATCTACTACAAACTTGACTAGGCCTAGCAGATATGTAACTATCTTTCAGTGTCACATTGTGTAAGCAGAAGGGTATGTTCTCTCGGAATGGTATCAATGTCACGTAGAGAAATAGTGCAATATATTTCCTGAAGGATCATGCCTAAATTTTTATTAGTAACACTTTGCTCTTAATTTAAAACTTAATTCTAAATGTTGAGTTTCGGCAAGGAATCATTATAGATCAATTAAGAGTTATTTAATTACCATTTTGCCATAATCAAACTAATGATTGAGTATTAAATAATGCTTTTCTGATTCTGAAACCACTCTGAATTTTTCTGATAAAAATTTATATTCATCTGTAGAAAATACCAAGTTAGATTCTTTTAACCTTAACTAAATGAAGATATTCTCCATCTATATTTCTACCTCAGGCATGCTTTCCCTTTGCGATTAGAGACAAACTTGTATAAATGGAGCATGCCAGCTGTTCTAAACAGATTATCTCTCCTTCATACTTAAGGGAGGGGGGAAAAGGACAAAAGTAGCTAGGACTGTTGCCAGTATGCCCCTAGAGAAATTCCTTCCTGATGACAGATTTGGTGACTACTTCAGCACTGCCATGAAAAAGAATGCCTAAAGTTAAACATTCATTACAGTTTTTGTCTTCTAATACTATTTTTCTAGGTCTATATACTTCATGCAATCCCTTTTTAGGATCCACTATGCAGTAGAAACAGTTACTTTTCCCCATATTTTATGGCATTTCAAAAATGGCACAACAAGGCTCTAATTTTGAAATTTGAGTGCCAATCTTATGTCTGTAGTTACATGATTTCTTTGGGTTTCTGAACTTCTAATTGAATCATGTTCTGCCTTAAAGCTAAGAAGAGTACAAATGCCCCACACCTTCAAATTTCATAGTTTAGATTAATCAATTGCACATATTACATTTCTGGCCTTGAAGTGAAAGCTGTAGGAATGCCCATGTTTCAAAGGAGATGGGATTCACCATGCTTTGCACCATTTCCCTTGGTCTTTCATTGTGGGACTGTGATAGTTTAACTTAGCTGGCAGCCAAACAAGACACAGCCACTCTCAACCTCCCCCCCACCCCCTTCCCCCCCCCACCCAGGGTATCCGGGAGAGAATTGGTGGGGTAAAGGTCAAGAGACTTGTAGGTTGAGATAAGAACAATTTAATAATTAGAGTAAAAAGAAAATAATAAGAGTAATAAAGATAACAACTATATATATCTGAGTGATGCACAGTACAATTGCTCACCACCCGCTGATAACGATCCCGGAGGAGCGAAAAGGAACCCCAAAACCAAAATCACAATCCCGGAAAAGCGAGCCCGAGCGATTCCCGAGAGAATCCCCCCTTTCCGGTCAGCCCCGGTGAATATACTGACCATGACGTGACCTGATCTGGAATATCTCATTGGCACATCCACCTGTCAGTTCTGGGTTTTACTAACTACTGCACTTTTCTTCTCCACTCCCCCCTTGCAGTCCTCTGCTCTTGCAAACTGCCCAAGCACAGTGTCCTTGGAGTTATCAACATTGTTCTCACACCAATCCTCACTGGAACCAAAACACAGCGCTTTCTAGCTGCTAAGAAGAAAATTAACCCTGTCCTAGCAAAAACCAGGACAATATTAAACATAAAATTCCAAGTCAAAGGCCAAGTTTCAGCCACTAATTATACAGGTATTGTAAATGAGGAAATGCTGACCTAAACTTAGCTACACAGCAGCCTTGACAAGATAGTATAATATTTCTAGGAAAAGCAGATTTATTGGGAAGACTGTAATCAAACAGTCAAACAGAATTGTACACTGGACCTTCAGTCATGCTCAATGTCCTAGCCCCCACTAAAACTGTTTCTACCACCACCCTCCCATTTACTGGGACAAGTGTAAAATGTAATGGGATTTATGAAAACTGAGCAATGCTTAATCTCTTGGGAGAGTCTGTATACATTCCTTGTGCTTGGCATTCCTTGGCTTCATGAATACATGCATACACAAGATGTGTAATTATTGCAACATCTACTTTACAGTGACTAAATACTTGCTAGTGTTTTTCAGTTTGCATGTTTAAATCCTAATCAGTGTAAAGGCATGCTGTTCCTTTCTCCCTCATGAATTCAGAGATATGGATGTCTGCTGGGAAATAAAAAATACTGATGTTCTCTCTGTATGTACAAGACATGCATGCATTTTGTAAAGCAGTAATGTAACCTATTTATTTGTGGTGTGAAGCATGCTAAAGATGAATTACAACTACGCATTATCAAAAAGAGGACTATTTGAACCAAAGGTCTGTTTTGGTAAAGCTGACTTTTTCCAAGTCAAATGGATTAGTGTTGAACCAAAACAGACAATTCTTCACTGCAATATGACAATTCTAATATTCATTCCCTTGTGAATTTAATATCAAATTGCAGTCACAGAATGACTTGTCTTCCAGTTATTTTTGGGGGAAAAAAATTACATATTGGTTTGTGATATTTTGCCACAGTGCTGTGAGGAGCATCATATTGGAAAGACATGGGTCACAGTCAAGGGATCCAAATCAGAACCATACTTTGGGTTTAGTTCAAGGGGATATGTGTCAGCCTTCTGAGATCTAGTATGAAAAGATATCTGGTGCCTGGGAGACAGGCAAAAGTGAGTTGTGTTAGAAAAACAGAATATGTAAGCACAAACACATTCTCTGTTTGCTTGTTTTTTCTTCTTTTTTTTTTCCATTTAAGGGGACGTTTGTTCATATTGCGGGTAGCATTGGTGACATCATTAAACCTAGTCAAACAGGTAAAATTACTTGAGAATGCTGGGAATGTATTTTGGGAAACTGCTTTTGAGTATAGGCTGTTGCAAACAGCAGTTTCCAGGCTGAAGTCACTAAAAGTGGATTTAGATGCGTTCCCCACAAATTAATTATGAGTAGCTGCCCTTCATTTTTCCATAAGCCTTATCTATAGTAAGGGGTAAATGTGATCAGCAGTTTCCCCATATAGGAGCCATTACACAGAAAATAGAGAATCTCTTGTTTGAGGCCAGTGTAAGCTTTCAAGTTGGTGGTGACATTTAAGGGTGTCCTGGTTTTTAGCTGGAACAGAGCTGGGTTTCTTTTTCAGTAGCTAGATTTGTGCTGTGTTTTGCTTCCAGCCTGGGACTTGTTATGAGAGCGACACTGAGAACATCCCAGTGTTTGCATTTGTGTCGCTGGCAGTGAAGGACTTTGTGTTCTGTCAGTCCACAAGCACAAGATCTAAGGGGGGAGGAATATTTAAATTAATAAACTTAATTGACAGTTAGATGTGCCAATGGGCTATTCCATATCATATCACGTCATGCCCAGTGCATTAGTGAGGGGCTCTCCCTCTCTGGCTCTCTCTGGCTCTCGCTCGGGCTCTCGCTCTCCCGGGATTGCGGTTTCAGTTCGGGATTGTCGCTCCTCCGGGATCGGTATCTGGGAACCGGCCGGGCTCGGTCAGGAGGGGGGTGGTGAGCTATAACATTGGGTGTCACTCATTTGCATGTTTTGTTACTCTTATCATTATCACTGCTATTTTAATATCAGTATTATTTTAAGTTTTCTCTCTATTATTAAACTGTTCTTATCTCACCCTACAAGCCTCCTCATCCTTGCCCCCAATCCTCTCCCCTATCCCCTGGGGGTGGGGGGGAAGTGGGTGAACGGCTGTGTTGGCTGCTAGCCAAGGGCTAGCCCAGTGAAACTATCACAAAGGGCCAGCTCAGAGGGGCTGCCACTGAACAGTATCAGAGTGAAATAGGAAGAATATCCTCCAGATTCCTTCCAGTTGGCATGTGGTACAGTCTGGGCACAAGTGAACAGTTTCCTCAAACTTTTAAGTGCTTGGAGCAGGACAGGAACCAGCGAATTGAAAGAGCTAGAATGGAGCAGATATCAGGGGACGGGGAAGGTGCTTGAGGAGAAGGAAGAGGAAGAAATATGAATACAGGCAAACATGCTGGGGGGGGTGGGGGGGCAGATCACACACATACACACAAGGACTTGAAACCCAAATAGGCTTAAGAGTGGGGGGTCACTGGCATTATGCTTCCTTCTCCCAGATGGTAGCCTTTGTAGCACTACAGGAGCTGAGCCTGAGGCTCTTTCTGTTCCCTTCTGCAGGGCATTGGGCAGCCTTGAAAGCTGGGTGAGATCTCAGATGTGCATGCAGATTGCCCTGAAGTCACTGCAAGCAGGGTACAGTTGATCTATTGAAATTTTAAGTGGTTTGTGTGGAGTTTATTAGAGATACACTTGTCCTTGTGCTTTATTTGCATAAAAAATAGCGTGAATTTCTGAGACAATTGCTGCTAACAATGTAGTTATGTTTGACATAGTTTCCCTCTTTAAACCAAAGAACTTTTTAAAGGATTTTGGTACTTTGTGGTATCTCTTCCCTTTCCTGTCTCTTAGATGTACCGTGTGCATAGTGGAGCTTCTGAAGAAGGCAAGTGAATTCCTTTGCTTCTAGTGGTGTTTCTGAGATGCAGAAAAAGAAAAGGCCACTCATATTGTAGGGGCATGGTGTAATCAGTAGTGTGTGTTCTGCCTTGCTTGATGGTTATTTGCCACATGTGGTTAAGATACTCCATTTTGCTTTTGCTTCAGTCTGAAAACACTGGAAATCTGTTTAGAAAGTATTAAATTGGCTTTTTTTTTAGATGCTGAGAGGTACAGTCCCTTCCAACCCAAACCATTCTGTGATTCTGTTCTATAATTTGACTCTGTGGAGTGAAGCATGTTGAAGAGAGTATCTAAAAAAAGTAATGTGATTTGATTTTAAAATAAGTTTTTAAAAATAGTATTGGCTTTATTCACTCCCATGGCAAGTTTCAGACACTTCAAAACAAACAACAACAAAACAAACAAAAAAACACAACAAAAAAACCCCCAAAACAAAACCCAAAAAACTCCACAAACAAAAAACCAACCAAACAGCATGCTCTACTGTGTGTAACTACTGTACAGTAATAATCTGCATTAGTATAGTGTCTCTCATGTTCTACACTGTACCATATCTTATTTTGTTGCAGTTTTCAGATTTCTTTGATATTACTTCCCTGTTCCATGTCAGCCTGAATAGCAGCAGGCTTGCAACCTTAAGGATCAAGTTCTGTTTCCACCTGCCCCTGTGCTGTGGCCTGTGGCATGCCAAAATAATGAATTACTTTAGGAATTAATGTAATGTGATGGCCTGTGCTCTGGTTAGCCATTTTGCATTCTTGTTTAGCAAAAGAATACTTGAATATGAGAATTCTATTATCTTGGAAGAACCAGATGCATTTTTCTTTTTTTTTTTTTTAGCCTGCCATGAAGATTGCATAGTTTAAGCATATTCTTTAAATCTCCTGTGGTGTGTAAGGGACATTCTTAATGGGCAAATTAACTGTTGCTAAACAGTACTTTCGGATGTCTTCATGCTTCTGACAAAGTTCACGCTGATGAAGAGACAACTGATTTAAAGAAAAATCTTTCCCTTTAAAAATTGTTGCTAGAGATCCTGATGTATTTATGCTTGCCCTGCTATACAGTGTCAGGGAGCAGGTTCTAAAGTGATTGTATATGTGAAACGTCAGTGCAAATTAGCTTTCTGTTTGAGCTCCATAAACAGAAAATGTAGAACAAATTTTCTAGTGTAACCAAATACTGAAGTAGTAGCAGTAAAAATATCTTATTCCTGTTAGACTGCACAAAACCAGTGTTTAGTGGATCTCTGAGGTCCAGATGTGTTGGGAATGAATTATATGATCAGCTGTATTTCTACTGGGTTTTGAGTGTGGAAGTATATGTTTACAAAATACACGTCTTTCTTACTAATGCACTTGTTCGGTTCCTATAATGTAAAGCTGGAAGATGCATAATTCTTGTTTGTAGAAAACATTTGCTCCTGTTACAAAAATTAGAAGAAAAACTTGGGTAATTTCCTGATGTAACTTTATGTGAATTCTTGTTTGCTTTTGACTGATGTTCCTGTCTGGTGGGCCATACATTGTGAACTATGGATTTTCTAATACAAAAGACCCACTTAATGCTTTTTAATTGAGAAGGTTGGCTTGATACAGTCTTTCAACTGCTTACAATGGGCAACACCAGCTCCAAGTTTCTGCGTCAGGAATTCAAGTCTGCCTGATGTTAGGCATAGCTGGGAAACAAGCAGCGTATCCTTCAAGGGGAGAAAAAGTGTTACAGTATAGAAGTTTGCAATTAGTCATTGTCTGCTGCATTTTTAATAGAAAACATAATTTAGCAATTTTTTTTTAACATCAGGTGCTCTGTGGATGTGTATAGTCTTAAATCCCCACTGCAAGTTGGAGCAGAAGGCCAGTTGGCTAAAACAGCTGAAAAAATGGAACAGTGTGGATGTTTGTCCCTGGGAAGATGGAAACCATGGAAACGAGCTGCCCAATTTAACCAATGCTTTACCTCAGAGTGCAAATGCTAACCAAGGTGAGCCTAAATATATGCACTGACTGCAACATATAATATAGCCTCTATCTTATACACTCTAGCCTTGCAGAATTCAGTACTCTTTCCTGGGACAAGTAACTTTCTTGTTGAGGACTGACCATCCAAATTTATTTTCACTAATACTGTCCTTGCAGAAAGGATAAAAAGGGGGGGGTTTGTGCTGGGGGTGCATTTTTTTCAAAGCAAATATTTGTGATTAGTTAGATCTTCTAACTTTTCATTTGGTCCTTCTAAGTACTTGTTGCATTAAAATTTGATGTCCCTGAAGTATGTCATGTAAAAGCCTGTTGTTTATTTGCATGACTATAATCTTATATCACTTCTGGTGTTGGGGGTTTTATTTTGTTTGCAGTTACAAAGCCTTTGATGCTTACTTTAAGGGAGATCTGTTGTAACTGCATTAAACTGAGTATGTGAGAAACTAAAGTGCCTGTCTGTGGGATGTGCTCTGTATTGTTCAGTCTGCATTGACAGGTGCATGGGGGGTGCAGAGGCAATGCTGCCTTCTTGGAGGAGGTATCTCTTCTTACTCGATATCATGCTTTTTAATCTAAAATGTTACTATCAAATCTGACAGAAGCCTTCTTCAGTCATCTTCAAGCAAAGATTAATAATTTGCTAATAACTGAGGAAGATGTAGGATATTTACCTGGGAAAAAACCCCTCATAATCCTCAAAACCCTCAGTATTTTTATACATATTTCATATAATCATGATAAAATTAAATGCTTGTGAGAGGTGGCAGATTTGGGCTTAGATAGGTTTTTCCTTGTTTCTTTTTTTTTTTTTGGAAGATTAACTCTGAAGGAAATAGACTTGGTTCATTTTTAAATCTTGCAGCTAGCTGGGGACAGAATTTCATTCAACATATAACTTCTTACAGAGGCACTTGGTTTCTGGATCTTGTGATTTTCAGCTCAACCTGGGCAGGCTAGTAGCAACTCTGACATGACATTTCAACATTCATAGACACAGTGCCATGTTGACAGAGTGCTTTTGCCATAGGAAGATGTCCAATAAGGATTATGTCAGTCCCATGGCCTCAGTACCTTGCTTTCTTTGCAGTATTTGTATATGTTTATGACAAAAAATTATACAAGTGCTCAAAGTTAATGTCGCTTCTCAAAGAGAACAACTAAAAATCTTTCATGCAGTGTTTATCTGTCCCTAGTAGCTCTGGGTCTGAGAAGGAGAGAAGCTGAGGATGCTTGAGTAACTGTGTGCCATATACTTTCTAGTTTGTTTTTAGGGGAGATCTGTACGTGCTGTTTAATGTTCTTCATCTCTAGCTGTTCCCTTTGCAAAGTTCTATTTAGCATTAGCCATGCTGGTTTGTAGATCTCTCTCTCTGAATGCAAAGTGAATGGCACACACTTTGTCTGAGCTGTTGGGTAATAGGATGTGAAATGTCATCTGCAGACTGCTCCTTGCAGAGCGAGGCAAGGCAGGCTGCCATCAGTTGGGGATTGTTGAATAGGCAGAAGACAAGAATACTGTGAATGACTGATTCATATATGAATGAGTAAAAGCTGATGCAGCTTTCTGAACTTGTGAAAATGACAGATTCATCAAACAGACCACATCGGACAGTGTTCACTCGAGCCATAGAGGCATGTGATCTACACTGGCGGGACAGCCACTTGCAGCACATTATCATCAGTGACCTATACACCAACTACTGTTACTATGCCAACACTGAAAACTCACTCTTTGACTCTCATGGGTGGCCCCTCTGGCATGGTAAGTGGCTAAACTGGAAAGACATTTCCATGACTTGCTGCTTTGTTCAGTTTCTATAGCATTATTTTGGGGGGATGGTGGGGAGATGAATGAAAAGCCTGGCAAAAAGAACAGAGGCTCCCTTGAAATGCTGGCTCAGAAGTAGTCCTTTAAGTCTTTCTTGCATAGTTTTAAAAACAAAACAAAGAAAAAAAAGCCCTTTTGAGTAACCTAGCAAAACAGGACATTGCAGACATGGAAGCATTGCTATTCCTCAATTGTTTTCTCCATTTTAGAACATGTTCCTACAGCCTGCGCAAGGGTGGACGCATTACGATCTCATGGATACCCACGAGAAGCACTGAGGCTAGCGATAGCTATTGTTAATACACTAAGAAGGGAGCAGCAGAAACAGCTGGAAATGTTCCAGGCTCAGAAGAAAGGTAAACGTGGGGAAGAGAGAAGGGCAAAGGACAAGACAGAGTGACAATAACACCAGACTGGAACTTTGCATGAGAAAACTGCTTTTGACACTAAAGCAAAAGAGGTGACTTTAACTCTTTGGTCCAAATGATCACAGTGGTAATGTCGCATTATGGATGTTGGAGATTTTTTTTTCAGTCTGGGTTGTGAGCTCTGCAGGGCAAGGGCTCTGTTCTGCCTTCTGCAATACATCTGACATGATGAGGCCTTTATCCCAATCAGGGTTTTTGGTTACACATGTAAATATTCATCCTGTGTAATTTACAGGCTTTTAAACAGAGCTTTGCATTTGGCACATAGGTATTTAAAATATTTTTTTCCTCTGATGTATAATTTAGCAGAGCTATATATTTCTGAGGTAGAAGTCTAAAATTAACACTGAAGGTAACAACAAGGCAAATTCTGCACTACAGAAATTAATCAAATTTGGCAATTTGTTCCAAAAGTCTCTTATGATGCTTAAAACTTTAGTGGATTCACATTGCTGGAAATGATATAAAATGTTCTGTGGTGTTCCTCTGAGCACTACCTCTATTTTTTGAAGGAATATTCTACTAAAAATAATCCTGAACTGAACTTTGTCATAAGTTTGAAGAGGTAGTGGAAAAAGAAAGGAATGGCTTTTGCGGTACTCTTAACTATATGTATCCTCATGCATTGTAGGCAGAAATGACAGTGTGAAGTCACGTGTGTAAATTTTTCAAGTGTATGTGCAGGTGTTTTCCCAGAAATGATCATTTACAAATTGAAGTGAAGACAAGACACCTGAATGAAAAAAAAATTAGTTGACAATTCCTATATGCCTCCATTTCCATTTCACAGTACCCAAGGAAGAAATTTTGTGCACTGTTGTGGAAAAACTTAAAAGCACTTTGTGTTATTACTTAGGAGAATTTTTTCTGAGTCTTTTTATCATGTAATTTATCTTTCCTTAACATGTGTTCTCTTAAAAGCTTTGCATGTTTTCCAGCTTCACGGACTGGGGAGGTACAAAGGGAGAGGGCTATGTCAGTGTGTGTATGTGTGTATGTACACTGAGGGGTGTGAAGGGTCTTCTGCAAGTGTGCTTGTTGTAGTACTGCCCCTTTTCATTCCCAGTTGCTAATGCAGTATCTAGACATTCAATATTTCTGTTAAGTTCCTTTCCCTGTGAGCAGTTTCTGTAGCTGTCAACTAATATTATGCTGTTTTAAAAAAAATGAGTGCATGAAATGTGATTCATCCTACCCCAAAACAAAGAAGTTTGTAATTTCTATGTTGTTACTCATTGCTTTTATTTTTTCTCTTATGTTTGGAATTTTAAAAAATATTCTTTTAATACTTCTTTTAATTCTTTTAAAATATGCTGGTCCTCTCTATAAGCAGATTAATTCTGCAGCTATAGCCCAGCTTTAAGTTTCAGTTCAGCAACCACCACATGCTTCTACTTAGCTTTCATTCATGTGACTGATCTGACATACGTGGAACCACTTGTGTGATTTAAAGTGAAATGTCTATATGAATGGAGGACTGAAGCCTTTGGCATGACACGAGTGAAGCTCATAAGTAGACACAATAGATGAAATGGAATATAGTTGAGTCAGTAAGAAGTCACTGATATTAATCCTTTTTGTAATATTACGTGCTTCTGCCTGTCATTTTTAGCACATGCTATTTGTTAGTAAGACAATTATTTACTTGTTTGGTTTTCTTATTACATATCAGTTGATTCTTTAAAAAAAGCCACCCTCCTGAACACTCAGTTCAACAGTGTGGCTATGTTTCACATTGTAGCCCCACACATTTAAATAGACAAGAAGCAAGCTTTTAAAGCTTTGTGATAATACATATGATTACTCAGAAAGATGGCACTTTGTGAACGAGAGAGCATAGGCAGGTACAAGTTAGTATGTAATAGGCAGAGAAACAGAGCATCCGTAATGGCTTATATACAATTTTTAAATTGTACACTCATAATGCATCTGGTCTCTCAGTTTATTCATGTGTATGTGTCTAGGAGAAAAAAGTTGAGAGGTGGAGTCAAAGGGGAGCTACTGCCATAAGACTCTCAGTAAAAAAAAGGGATTTGGGGAATCTCTAACCTCTGTTACCACAGCCACACTTCCTTCAATTCATTGTGCTAAACAATTTTTTCATGTTGTAACTGACTGATGGATGAGGGCTACAAAACAAAGTATCCATGAAGGTATTTGTTGACCGAAAAATTAGAATGACAAAAAATGCACTTAAAGGACATTTTTTTCTCATATACCTCATTTAAACACTTTATCTTTTTTTTTTTTTAAGGAGGTTTCATCATGAGTTTATTCCTTCAATAAATATTTAGATGCAAGCTAAGCTCATATTTTATTTATTAAAAAAGAACATTTTAGAATATTTTAATTTATTTCAGTGCCATCAGATTCACTGAAAATGTAAAAAAAGTACTGCGTCTTTTAAGTGAGTAAACAGTTGTGAATATTTTACATAAAAACGTCTTTGCCTTTGCTATAATTTTTCATCAGACATTTTCAGAAGAGTTACTGGTATCAAGTAAGAGATTTCAAAAGATACTGCAGTTGAAATTTTTGACCTATAATGCACTTTGCAAGTGCTCAAAATGTTTGGCCTTTGTCCATTTTTTTTTTCTTCTTTTAACATATTTGCAAAGGGCAATGAATTCACCCTGAAAGATACTATTTTCTCCTTCTAAGCACAAGCTACTGGAAATACTTTGAATTCTGTACTGAGAGCATTTTAATCAGTTTTACTTCTATAATTGTTTTGAAGGGCTAACGTGCTCTCTTTCCTTCCCTCCTCCCTCTATCTTTTCTGTCACAGAACTTCTCCACAAAGGAGTAACCTCAATAATGAATCTTGAAGGTTGGGTGGGACACCCTTTGAATCCAATTGGCACCCTCTTCAGTAGCCTGATGGAAGCCTGCAGGGTGGATGATGAGAGCTTCCATGGATTCTCAGACTTCACAGGTAAAGCCATGCAAAGGGAGCAATCTTCTCTTAAGTCTTCAGTAACTAGATGTGTTTTTTCTATCTTGCCTTTCTGAATGAACTTTGAAGCCAGTGTCTTCATAGTATAAGAACTCACATTTGCATTCCCTAAGAAAACACAAGGGTGAGAAAATGTTTAAAGTTAAATTTTGTTGTAAGTTATATAAAAGCACTTCAAAAATTACCAGCAACTTATTCTTGAAGACAATTCCATATTTCACCCTTGAAATAAAACTGAATAAGACTTTATAGCATCAACTCTCTCCACATACATTGCTCTGTCCTCTTTTTGAGAAATTACAGGAAAACACAGAATTTTTGAGGTTGGAAGGCTCCTTTGGAGATTACCTAGTCCACCTAGAGCCAGGATCACCTAGAGCAGGTTGCCCAGGACTGTATCCAGTTGGATTTTGAATAATCCCGAGAATGAACACTGCAACCTCTCCGGGTGACCTCTTGCAGTATTTGACCATCCTCACAGTAAAAAAAGTGTTTTCTAATGCTCAGATGGAATTTCCTGTATTTCAGTTTGTGCCCATTGCCTCTTGTCCTGTCACAGGATACCACTGCGAAGAGTCTGGCTCTGTTTTCTTTATATTTTCCCATCAGATATTTATACATTTTGGTAAGATCCTCCTGAGCCTTTTCCAGGCTAAACAATCCCAGTTGTCTCGGTCTCTTATATGGGAGATGCTCCAGTCCCTTAATCATCTTTGTGGCTCATCACTGGATCTGCTTCAGTATGTCCATGGGGAGCCCAGTACTGGACATGGCACTCCAGGTGTGGGCTCACCAGTGCTGAGCAGAGGTGAAGGATCACCTCCCTCGATCTGCTGGCGACGTTCCTCCTATGCAGTCCAAGATGTTATTTGACTTCTTAGCTACAAGTGAACGTAATACTTCAAATTGATGTCAAAACACTTAAAATTTATAACATACATGGTCTATAAAGGTTATGAACTGGAAAATAGCCTTGCAGTATTGATACATGATTTAGGACAGGATGTGTATGCCCATTTTAACTTCAATATTTGCTTCCCAGGAACTTAACCGATTTATTCCTTATTCTCAGTCTCTTTCCACCTCTGTGATAGCTTCTTAGCACTTTCTGTGTGGTCATAAACTTAATTCATTCCTCTACCTACAGCTCTTTTATGTTCACATCCCAAATATCCTTGGGGCTTTGCCTCAAAACTCATTTTATTCAATTAAATTTTCTTCAATAAACTTCTAATCCCATAATCACTAATTCTGGAAGAACTTTAATTAAAAGAAATCAGATTCTTTGCAATTAGAAAAAACTAAAACAACCCTATGAAATAAAAGTAGTGTGTGTTGAAAAATAAATTCCCCCTACACATACATATGCAATCTACCAAATGCATTCTGCCTTCTCATTTGCTGCAGCTGTCTACCTCCTTACATCTGTACATTACAGCTTTTTGTTCCCAAACTAGACTGTAAGCTGCTAGAGGTTGGAATAGCATTTTGTCATATGGTATATCTATGAAGTGCCAAATGAATCAGTAGTACTCTTTAAAGCAATTTATGGTTTGGTCTGCATGGAATTTACAAGTAATCTTTACTAAAAGTAGCACTTCTAGTGTTAATAAAAGTCAGAAACATTATACATGTTTATCATAAATAAAATGGTAACAAACAAAAAAGCATGAAAAGAACTCTGGAAAATAGAATGCTTTATAGTTGTGGGGTTCCCAGGCCTACTATATTTGCACAATCCTAATAACTTCAACTGAAACCTATGCAGGTGTATAAGCACCTTCCCTTTCCTCTTATACAACATCAAAGCTTTAGAGATACAGAAATGAATGGGGAAAAAAATGAAATAGATCTTCCAATTTTGGCTTTATTAACACAAAGCTGGAGAAACTGTCTTTATCCAAATCATGCAATTTAAAATGAAAACTTTAATTTTACTTGAGTGGATTTTTTAAAACCTAATTTTTTGTGTATTTCTGCCATGTGGAACTGGATCAGGTAGCTTAGATTGGATCATTGGATCTTGAGATTGTGCTAGTAATTTAAATCATTTTAAAAAAATAAATACTGACAGAGGAAGCATTTGTAAATGTGGCATTATAGGCAGACTATGGATTAGAATGATTTTCTGATGTGTTGTTCTTTGTGTCACCCTTTACAGAGAATGCGGGGCAATGCAAATCTCTGGAGTACCAGCACCTGCCTGCACATAAGTTCTTAGAAGAAGGGGAATCTTATTTAGCGCTGGCTGTGGAAGTAGCATTGATAGGGCTGGGACAACAACGATTAATGCCAGATGGCTTATATGCACAAGAGAAGGTTTGTCGAAATGAGGAGCAGCTCATTTCTAAGCTACAGGAAATTGAATTGGATGATACTCTGGTGAAGATTTTTCGAAAACAAGCAGTCTTCCTATTAGAAGGTAATTCAATGTAGATGCTAACTGCTTCTTTAAACTGTCTTCACTTACAGAAGCCCACTAAATTAGTATTCCAGTGGAAACTACCTTATATACTTAGGATGTTTTTTGACATAGAACTCCAGCAAAATTTTATTTCCAATCTCTTATGAAAACAAAACATACTTCAGATATCACATGACTGTAGAGATAAGGCATCTACTGACCTATAAGCCTTTCATTTTAATTTTTATTCCATTTTGTTCTTTAGTTTTGTTGCTTGTCAAAATCTCAGTATCCTAATTATACATCCCAGGCGCACAATTAAATAATATACATATCAGTTATCATCAACAGTTCTCGGGTAGCAAATTTCTAAATGTCACTTGTATGACACAGCACTGTAAATGTATGAAGATTTTTACCTCTGTCCCCAAGTGAAGAGCTCAGAAAATTCATTCAGAATTGCTGGAACAGAAATATAACATTTTCTTTGTAGCAATTAGGAAAATTACTTGCGTCTGAAGTTTGTATCATACATGAAAATTGAAATATATGGTCAAATATTGAGGCTTAAGGCCTGGTCTTGTGAATAAATTTTGATTAAGACAAATAACTTGTGTTTAGGAATTAGCCAGTGTATTGCAATAAAATCTGTACAAAAAGGTACATGCTTTTTCCTTAGCTTTTAAAAAAGGCTTAACATATATCACTTAAGCCTCATGTTCAGAGAGTAGTCTTGTGGGTTCTAAGGTTGTCCTTCTAGTTTTTATTTTTTTTAATGGAAGAAAAAACTTTAAAGGAAACAATTAACTAAAGGCATGGTCCAAGTTTTGAGTGCTTGCTCAAGGGATGGTGGGGAGTGTGATACTGCTCTAGGTAATTTGTGAAGAATGTTGCATAGCAGTCAGATTGTGCTTTCTTTCTGTAAGACATTTATCTTTTAAAACTACTTCTTTAATGGAAGAAATGCAGTATGTTGTTTAGGGTTCTCAGCTTTGAGTCACTATTATTGCCTAGATCCTTAGACTTTGGTACCTTGATGGTGCCATTTGAAACTGCAGAGAAGCTGCACCATAGGGAGAGTTATGGTGTGCTTGTAACCCCTGCTTTATGGCCTTTGGACAAGAACAACTGCTTGCTGGATCCAACTATTAACCACCATAGAGGGATCCTATGGATTATAAAATCAATTTGCTGCATCTATTTACTGGTAAGGATGCTTTATGAGGAAAAGGCAGAATTTCTTTCAAGTATTCTCTGATACTTCTAGTTTACTACTTTGATCCGTGATATTCTTTTTCTTTTCTTAGAGTAGTAAACAAGTTATCATAGCAGGAAATCTGCTAAAATAACTACCTACAAAATTTCTGTGATGAGCAGTGTGCAACAATGGTCTTGCATTACTGTGTGCTGAGAAATCTGGCTTTTCTGCAATAGCTTCAGTTTACTACAGGTTAGGCAGAAACTGTCAGCTCACATGGAGAAAAAACTGTGCAGTGATTTAATATCCTAATCATATCAATTGTGTTTTTATAGTTAAAGTCCTGTATATATAATAAATAAATATAGAATATTTCATAGAATCATAGAATGGTTTGGGTTGGAAGGGACCTTAAAGATCATCCAGTTCCAACCCCCCTGCCATCAGCAGGGACACCTTCCACTAGACCAGGTTGCTCAAAGCCTCATCCAACCTGGCCTTCAACACTTCCAGGGAGGAGCAGCCACAACCTCCTTGGGCAACCTGTTCCAGTGTCTCACCACCCTCACAGTGAAGAATTTCTTCCTCATATCTAATCTAAACCTCCCCTCTTCCAGCTTAAAGCCATTTCCCCTTGTCCTGTCATTAACTGCCCTTATGAAAAGTCCCTCCCCAGCCTTCCTGTAGGCCCCTTCAGGTACTGGAAGGCCGCTATAAGATCTCCCTGGAGCCTTCTCTTCTCCAGGCTGAACAGCCCCAACTCTCTCAGCCTGTCCTCATAGCAGAGGTGCTCCAGCCCTGGCATCATCCTCATGGCCTTCTCTGGACTCGTTCTAACTGGTCCATGTCTTTCTTGTGTTGGGGGCTCCAGAACTGGACACAGCACTCAGGTGGGGCCTTGCGAGAGCAGAGTACAGGGGAAGAATCCCCTCCCTCGACCTGCTGGCCACGCTTCTCTTGATGCAGCCCAGGATACAGTTGGCCTTCTGGGCTGCAAGCGCACATTGCCGGCTCATGTTGAGCTTCTCGTCCACCACCACTCCCAAGTCCTTCTCTTCGGAGCTGGCCTCAAGCCACTCATTGCCCAGCCTGTACTTGTGCTTGGGGTTGCCCCGACCCAGAGGCAGGACCTTGCATTTGGCCTTGTTGAACTCCATGAGGTTGGCACAGGCCCACCTCTCCAGCCTGTCAAGGTCCCTCTGGATGGCATCCCGTCCCTCCAGCGTGTCAACCGCACCACTCAGCTTGGTGTCATCAGCAAACTTGCTGAGGGTGCACTCAATCGCACAATTTAATAATAAATATATTTATTAATAGATTAAATATATAATAGATATACATATATGCTATGTATAGATAAAATAAATGCATATATATGCTGTTAATGCAAATTAATGCACGCTGTATGTAGCTACCATTTGAATGCATGGGAAAGCAGAACATAAGATTGTGTTGCAAGAAGTGTTCTATTTTTTTGCTTGAATGCTAAGTTAATGGCAGAATATGTTTTCATATAATGCTTTGTCATGTATTCTTCGTGTCCTAACTGAGTTTCTGACTGGACCACCAACTGGCAAACATACATGAAATGGCTTCTTTCATTGAAGCAATGCCAGCTAGTTTTGAATGGCTTTCAACTTCTTTTAAAAAGATTGAGAGACACACTGTCACCTACTTAATCTTCATTGATGTTTCATTTGTGATCAGCCTCAGTCTTCAGAAATGCCCATCTATGGAGCTCAGAGTTTTTTCATGCCTAGTGATTTTTATCTTTGCATTTTGTGCTAAGGCATCAGTCAGAAAAACATTGCTGAAACATCTGTGCTGGTCCAAGTTGTTACCACCTGTGGTGGGTTGACCCTGGCCAGAGGCCGGATGCCCACCAAAGCCCACTCTATCACTCCCCCTCCTCAAATGGGCAGGGGGAGAAAATTATAACGAAAAGCTGGTGGGTGGAGATAAGGACGGAGAGAGATCACTCACCAGTTACTGGCACGGGCACAACAGACTCGACTTGGGGGAAAAACAAATTTACTTTATTACCAATCAAAATCAGAGGAGAATGAGAAGTAAAACCAAATCTTAAAACACCTCCCCCATCCCTCCCTTCTTCCCGGGCTTCATCTCTTTCCCGATTTTCCACCTCCTCCCCCCAGCAGCACAGGGGGACAGGGAATGGGGTTAGGGTCAGTTCATCACACGGTGTTTCTGCCGCTGCTTCCTCCTCAGGGGGAGGTCTCCTTCCCCCGCACCAGCGTGGGGTCCCTCTCACGGGAGACAGTCCTCCACCAACTGCTCCAACGTGAGTCCTTCCCATGACTGACAGCTCTTCACGAGCTGCTCCAGTCTGGGTCCATTCCATGGGGTGCAGTCCTTCAGGAAGGGACTGCTCCAGCGCGGGTCCCCCACGGGGTCACAAGTCCTGCCAGCAAACCTGCTCCGGCGTGGGCTCCTCTCTCCACGGGCTACAGGTCCTGACAGGAACCTGCTCCAGCGCGGGCTTCCCGCGGGGTCACAGCCTCCTTCGGCATCCACCTGCTCCGGCGTGGGGTCCTCCACGGGCTACAGGTGGTCATCTGCACCACCATGGACCTCCAGGGGCTGCAGGGGGACAGCCCGCTTCACCCTGGTCTTCACCAACAGGCTGCAGGGGAATCGCTGCTCCGGCGCCTGGAGCCCATCCTCCCCCCTCCTTCTTCACTGACCTTGGTGTCTGCGGAGTTGTTTCTCTTACATCTTCTCACTCCTCTCTCCAGCTGCAAAGTGTGCAGCTTTTTTTTCTCCCTTCCTTTTTTTTTTCTTAATTATGTTATCACAGAGGCGTCACTGATGGGCTCGGCCTTGGCCAGCGGCGGGTCCGTTCCTGTAGCCGCTGGCATTGGCTATGTCGGGTCGGACATGGGGGAAGCTTCTGGCAGCTTCTCTCACAGAAGTCACCCCATGTCCCCTCCCCCACTGCTACCAAAAACCTTGCCATGCAAACCCAATACACCACCTCTCTCTCATGGAGTTCATCATCCTCTGCAGCAGAGTGGTTGAATAAATTTTTGCCATGTTAGTTTGAACCGCTCCTGGAAGCTATGACACGTGTGACTGCAGTGAAGTGTGCTCACACAGTCATCCAAATGTGGTGGTTGGAATCTCTAGTAGAAGAGGAAATTATAACTTCTAGGACTGCTAGCTGCTATTTGTGCAAAAATTGTCCCATAATATTAAAAGTAAGATTCTGTATCTTGCAACATTTAATGCCTGAACCTCTAACTGCTAAAGTAAAAAACTGCTTGACACTATTAATAAGAATAACAGTCTTAAGGTTGCAGGAAAAGTGTAAAAATGGGATTCATATGCACCGTGAACATTCAGAACTCAGAAAGCAAATTGTCGCATTTAACTTTTTTCAAATCATCTTTTCTGTTGTCATTCTTGACACTGCTGTTATGAAGTTGAAGTACTGCACTGTCTGCACTGAGCATGAGCAAAATCCATTGCCCCAATAATGGGAATAGTTTCCCCACAACAAATAGAATTTTTGAGATCGTGTGGCTATAATGGACTAACAAAAGCAGCTTTGGTGCTAGTCTTCTCTGGAGACCAAGTCCAGACCAAAGGTTTTTTTAAATGCCTAATGTCAAGTGAGACCAATAGGGATCAGATGTTGCTGTAGTGATTGGTCATGTAACTTTAACTGAAGATACATGTTTTTCCACTGTAGCCACCTTTTTTTTTTTTTTTTTTTTTCTGGTGGATTTGTGATAAAGCAATTATGCAGCAACAGGGGATGCATAAGGATTCATGTGCATAATACAACTACACAGAGGCAAATCTAGGATTATCACCTTCTACTTTTGCATACTATAGACTTGCTGAATGAGCCCCATGGAGTCCTGGAACCATTCTGTCATTTGTATGTGCACTGGTAGTATGCTTAGTACTATATAATTTGCAGTCTATCTTGTTGTCTCAAAGAATATATGGTATTTAATATACTTGTAATATATTTCACAAAAATATCAATGTAACTTTACCTTTTGTACAGCAAACTGTCTCTGAATACCAATTTTAAATCAAGGTATAGTGAATGTTTTTAAAGGTCCAAAAGTTGGGTTTTAACAGTCTATAAAGACTGACATTCTCTTTCTCTTTCCCACAGCTGGACCATATAGTGGATTAGGTGAAGTCATCCATCGAGAGACTGTTCCAATGCACACATTTGCCAAGTATCTTTTCACCTCTCTCCTACCTCATGATGCTGAACTGGCATACAAAACTGCACTAAGAGCCATGCGGTATGTATTCACAAGTCAACTAGAAAGAGCACAAGTAGCGATTTGGAAAAGGGGAAAAAGCATGGTAATCAAGACCTAGTCTTTTTTTTTTCTAAAAGAAGCATTGTTCCCTTTAAGGAGAAATTACTTTGGTTCTGTCATCTGTAAAAGCAATTGATATCTATTGTAACTACAGTATAATAATTTATAAATGTAAAATTAGTGTTTATCTACAACTGTAAAGCAGCATTCTATGTTATAAATCCTCCTAGAATTCTGCTATCAGGGCATGTGGTTTTGTGTTAAATGTCACATTGTCAGGAGCTTAATGATGATGACAATAAGGTTAAATATCTATGGATAAGAATCAGGGGAAGGCCAAAAAGGCAGATGTCATGGTGGGAGTCTGCTATAGACCACCCCACCAGGATGAAGAGGCTGACGAAATATTCTACAAGCAGCTGGCAGAAGTCTCACAATCGCTAGCCCTTGTTCTCGTGGAGGACTTCAACTTGACAAATTTCTGCTGGAAATACAGTACAGCAGAGAACAAACAGTGTAGGAGGTTCACGCAGTGTGTGGAAGACAACTTCCTGACACAGCTGGTGAGTGAATCAACTAGAGAAGGCACCCCCCTGGACCTGTTGCTTGTGAATAGAGAAGGACTTGTGGGTGATGTGATGGTTGGAGGCCATCTTGGGCACAGCGATCATAAAATTTTGATTCTTGGAGAAGTAAGGAGGGAGATTAGCAGAAATGCTACCTGGGATGTCCAGAGGGCAGACTTTGGACTGTTTAGGGGCTCTGATTGACAGAATCCCTTGGGAGGCAGTCCTGAAGGGCAAAGGAGTCCAGGAAGGTTGAACATTCTTTAAGAAGGAAGTCTTAAAGGTGCAGGAGCAGGCTGTCCCCATGTACTGAAAGATGAGCCAGAGGGGAAGAAGACTGGCCTGGCTGAACAGAGAGCTTAGGCTGGAGCTCAGGGAAAAGAGGAGAATTTATGGCCTTTGGAAGAAGGAGCAGGCAACTCAGGAGGTACTACAAGGATGTCATGAGGGTATGCAGGGAGAAAATTAGAAGGAACAAAGCCCAACTAGAACTTAGTCTAGCTACTGCTGTAAAAGACAAGAAAAAGTGTTTCTGTAAATATATTGGCAACAGAAGGAGGGCTAAGGAGAATCTCCATCCTTTACTGGATGTGGGGGGAAACATAGTGACAAAGGATGAGGAAAAGGCTGAGGTCATTAATGCCTTCTTTGCCTCAGCCTTTAATAGTAAGACCAATTGTTATGCAGGTACCCAGCTCCCTGAGCTGGAAGACAGGGACAGGGAGCAGAATGAAGCCCCCATAATCCAAAGGGAAATGGATAGCGATCTGCTACACCACTTCGACACACACAAGTCTATGGGGATGGACGGGATCCACCCAAGGGTACTGAGGGAGCTGGTAGAAGTGCTTACCAAGCCACTTTCCATTTATCAGCAGTCCTGGCTAACTGGGGAGGGCCCAGGGGACTGGAGGGTGGCAAATGTGACACCCATCTACAAGAAGGGCCAGAAGGAGGATCCGGGGAACTACAGGCCTGTCAGTCTGACCTCAGTTCCAGGGAAGCTGATGGAATAGATCATGTTGAGTGCCACCATACAACATGTGCAAGACAACCAGGTGATCAGGCCCAGTCAACATGGGTTTATGAAAGGCAGGTCCTACCTGACTAACCTGATCTCCTTTTCTCCTTTTATGACAAGGTGACTTGCTTAGTGGATGAGGGAAAGGCTGTGGATGTTGTTTACCTGGACTTCAGTAAAGCTTTTGACACTGTTTCCCAGAACATTCTCCTGCAGAAACTGACTGCTCATGGCTTGGATGGGTGTACTCTTTGCTAGGTGGAAAACTGGCTGGATGTCTGGGCCCAAAGAGTGGTGGTAAATGGAGTTAAATCCAGCTGGAGGACAGTCACAAGTGGTTTGCCCCAAGACTCAGTATTGGGGTCAAGCTCTTTTTAATATTTTTATCAATGATCAGGATGAAAGGATCGAGTGCACCCTCAGTAAGTTTGCAGAGGACACTAAGTTGCGTGGGAATGTTGAGCTGCTTGAGGGTAGAAAGGCTCTACAGGGGGATCTGGACAGGTTGGATCAATGGGCTGAGGCCAACTGTATGTTTAATCCCAACAAAGCCAAGTGCTGGGTCCTACACTTGGTTCACAACAACCCCATGCAATGCTACAGGCTTGGGGCAGAGTGGCTGGAAAGCTGCGTGGCAGAAAAGGACCTGAGGGTGTTGGTCCACAGCTGGCTGAACATGAGCCAGCAGTGTGCACAGGTGGCCAAGAAGACCAATAGCATCCTGGCTTGTATCAGAAGTAGTGTGGCCAGCAGGAGTAGGGAAGTGATTGTGCCCCTGTACTCGGCACTGGTGAGGCTGCACCTCGAGTACTGGGTTCAGTTTTGGGCCCCTCACTACAAGAAAGACATGGAGCACAAGTCTTATGAAGAGAGGCTGAGAGAACTAGGATTGTTTAGTGTGGAGAAAAGGAGACTCAGGGGAGACCTTATTTCTCTCTACAACTACCTGAAAGGAGGTTGTAGTGTGGTGGGTGTTGGTGTCTTTTCCCAAGTAACAAGCAATAGAAGAAGAGGAAATGGTCTCATGTTGCACCAGAGGAGATTCAGGTTGGATATTAGGCAAAATTTCTTAACTGAAAGGGTTGTCAAGTACTGGAACAAGCTGCCCAGGGAAGTGGTTAAGTCACCATCCCTGGAGGTATTTCAAAGATGCGTAGTTTTCCTCCTTAAATTAAACTACTGAAGCCACATTGAAAGACTGGAATAGACATCTATCAGAAGCTTTGCACAGTGCACTGAATGCTTCAGTAAACGTGACGGCAGCATGCCATTCCTCTTGAAGAATTATTTGGGCTTTCCCCAGAAGAAAATCATAACTAATTTTATCCCCCATAAGTGATGGGGAGCTCCAGACATCTTCTGGCATGAAGCTACCATCTCAACCAAAGAAGTTACTTCTCAAACAGATCAGTATAAGAAAGAGTTGTCTCTTTGTTTCCATCTGGTAAAAATCACAGGAGACATCAGCATAATTGGGGCTGTACTCCATAGCTCTCTTGGCACCACTTCATAAAGCAGATGAGAGTTCAGGGGTTTCATATATATATATATATATATATATATATTTATATTTATATTTATATATATTTGACACTCTTCTCAAAAATTCTCATCAAGAAGGCTGGTTACTCTTTCAGTTCACACCAAAGTGATAGTTCAGTGTACAAAGCACTTCTGATACAAACCAAATGAAAAACTAAAACTAAATGTTGCTTTGAGGGAGGAAAAGAAGAAAGCAAACATGAAGATTGAATGTCTGTCTTATGTTTGTGAGGTAGAATGGAACAGAAGAGGGAAATTTGAGCATCCCTTCCTCCATGGCATGGGTGAAATATTTCCACATAGAAATCTGTGTGGTTACTCATGCTTTTAGAAGTGGAACATATTTCGTTTTTCACTTGAACATTTATCAAATAAGTTAACTTTCCAAGACTACAGCTAGTTGCTCTCCAGACATAAGTGTTTAGTGTCAGTCTACACACAAGTCTACACAGGTCATTGACCTATGATGACAACTCTGGAGTATTTTGCCTCTCTGTATTCAAAATTTGTTGCTATTTCATTTTTTTTTTAATCCTTTTTTAGTGTGTGGAATACTCAGTGTGAAATCAATGAAAGCTGAGACCTTTCATGCATGCACCTCAGGTCTTCAAGGACAGGGTGTGCTATCCTTGGTGTTCTATCTACAGTTCTTTGCTTGCAGCACTAAAACATATGGAATAGAGCCTTGGAGAATGTGGATCTGTGGTGACCTAGTTGACTGCTCACTTGAAATCTGAACTTGAATGTTTGTCTTAATTTGGCTGATCCCTTGTTAAGCCTGAATTTCAACCCAGGCTTTGGGAGTCAGACTTTAATAGTGATGTTTAATCACAAAGTAGCTTTGCTAAAACCTGGATAAATAATTGCTATTTGAAAGGGAAAAAAGTGAAGAATGCTGAATCTGCTTGTGCTTATTATGATGTTCCCTGATCTTGCCAAAATTGCATGAAAGCCACCAACTGACAACAGCATTTCTTTTCACAGCAAAGGAACATAGAAGCTGGCAATGAAATTCAAAGTAACAAAAGATTTCCCTAAAACAGCCTCTTCCTTTCATGTTCTTTGTCTATTTACTGTTACTCATAACCTAATAATCCTTTTTTGCATTATGTACTTGGGATTTTTCCTGTTTGTTGAAACCATCTTTTTTCTCCCCCCTCTCTCTGTGCTTGAAAAAAATCAAATGAAGAATTTATATGTATTTTATTTTTACATATATAAGGCTATATAAAGAGGTGTCTTAGCGGTACTAGTGATAGATTTTACTCTTGATAC
Organism: Caprimulgus europaeus; assembly: GCA_907165065.1. The sequence goes on from OU015537.1 coordinate 1,535,147, forward strand.
AAATCAAAAGGGAAGTCTTATTTTTTTTCATTTTAGCATGCACATTATTAAATATTGGTAGGCTAGAGTTTAAGGACTTTAAAAATTGTTGATATTTGAACAGTAACATGTCCTTTTTGGTATGTCTGAATTTATTGCAAGTTCAAAATCCAAATGACTTGTTGAATATCCCTCTCCCTTACTTTGCGCATTTGCAAGTAAAGAAAGTATATTCCAAATATTGGAAAATATTTACATGTTCTCAGTATGAAGGAGAACTATTCCACTTTCCTTCCTGAGGGCTGTGGTTCAAAAACTGAAACAAGGTGGGGAAAAAAGCTTCAACTCTATGGATGATGCAGAAAGTCTCTGCTGCCTTGGCTAATGGATGGCTTAATTGTCCTGTGAATTCCTGCAGATGCCCACTGATGTAGGCAAGTTTGGCAAATGGACTTTTAAGATTCCCCAAGAAGAGAAGTGGTTTGTCCAATATCTTTATACCCAAAACTTCACATTTCATAAACAAGATCAAGTATTCTTTCAGCTTTAGTTTTGCTTATGAGTACTCTAATATAATAATGATTTAATGAAAGAGGTTTTCTTCCTTATTTCAGGTTGCTAGTATTGGAATCTACATCTCCTTCAGGAGACGTGTCCCGCCCGCACCACATTGCATCAGTTGTTCCAAACCAGTATCCCCGCTGGTTCACCCTAAGTCACATTGAATCTCAGCAGTGTGAGCTGGCATCAACCATGCTAACAGCAGCCAAAGGTACATTGCTGTCAGTTACGTACTCAACTAAATGTATACTTTAATATTGAATGGAATAAACATTATAAAACTTGTGTTAAGGAAACCAAATCACAGTCTGACAGGAACTTGAAATGGGAACAAGAAACTGAACTGACTTAAACCTGTCACTTAATTTTCTAGCAAAGTGGTTAAACTATGTAGATAGTAGCCAGATAGGCTTGATTTGAGGCTGATAAGACAACTTTTTGTTCTGACACACAATATATACTGTAAAACCCAGGAGTGGACAAATCATTTCTAAAATTCACAAATCAGGGTTACTTTTGGCCATGTACTACACTAACACCATCAGGCGCTAGAGGAGTTTGTACTATCTTGTATCATTTGTTCATGTGATTTAATTATAGAAGGTTTATAAAAAACAAAATGTGTATAACTGAAACATGGTACTATTGCATAGCAATGGCGGGCTCAATTATAAAGCATCTCTGGATGTTTTGGGAGCTTGTTCTGTTTTGGTGATTCTGTTTACACCTTGCAGGTGATGTTCGGAGGCTGGAAACAGTGTTAGAATCCATCCAGAAAAATATCCACTCCTCATCACACATCTTCAAGCTTGCCCAGGATGCATTTAAAATAGCAACACTCATGGACAGCTTGCCAGACGTCACTCTTCTGAAAGTTTCTCTGGAGTTGGGCCTTCAGGTATTTCCCTCATTTATTATTACTACAGTAGAAGACAGGATTTAACCCTGTCTTTGGTGAGTATAGGTCTTTAAGTCACTGAGGACCATACCCTCTTTGGACTCTATCTGGAATTTTTAGATTCTGTATTCTGATGTAAAGTGCAATTGACTGGTTGTCCTGGTTTTTGCTAGGATAGGGTTAATTTTCTTCTTAGCAGCTAGAAAGCGCTGTGTTTTGGTTCCAGTGAGGATTGGTGTGAGAACAATGTTGATAACTCCAAGGACACTGTGCTTGGGCAGTTTGCAAGAGCAGAGGACTGCAAGGGGGGAGTGGAGAAGAAAAGTGCAGTAGTTAGTAAAACCCAGAACTGACAGGTGGATGTGCCAATGAGATATTCCAGATCAGGTCACGTCATGGTCAGTATATTCACCGGGGCTGACCGGAAAGGGGGGATTCTCTCGGGAATCGCTCGGGCTCGCTTTTCCGGGATTGTGATTTTGGTTTTGGGGTTCCTTTTCGCTCCTCCGGGATCGTTATCAGCGGGTGGTGAGCAACTGTACTGTGCATCACTCAGATATATAGCTGTATGGTGGGTTGACCCTGGCTAGAGGCCGGATGCCCACCAAAGCCCACTCTATCACTCCCCCTCCTCAAATGGGCAGGGGGAGAAAATTATAACGAAAAGCTGGTGGGTGGAGATAAGGACGGAGAGAGATCACTCACCAGTTACTGGCACGGGCACAACAGACTCGACTTGGGGGAAAAACAAATTTACTTTATTATCAGTCAAAGTCAGAGGAGAATGAGAAGTAAAACCAAATCTTAAAACACCTCCTCCACCCCTCCCTGCTTCCCGGGCTTAACTTCTCTCCCAATTTTCCACCTCCTTCCCCCAGCGGCACAGGGGAACAGGGAATGGGGTTGGGGTCAGTTCATCACACGTTGTTTCTGCCACTGCTTCCTCCTCAGGGGGAGGACTCCTTCCCCCACACCAGCGTGGGGTCCCTCTCACGGGAGACAGTCCTCCACCAACTTCTCCAACGTGAGTCCTTCCCATGACTGACAGTTCTTCACGAACTGCTTTGGCATGGGTCCATTCCATGGTGTGCAGTCCTTCAGGAAGGGACTGCTCCAGCGCGGGTCCCCCACGGGGTCACAAGTCCTGCCAGCAAACCTGCTCCAGCGCAGGATTCCCATGAGGTCACAGCCTCCTTCAAGCATCCTGCTCCGGTCTGGCATCCTCCATGAGCTACAGGTGGTCATCTACTCCACCATGGACCTCCATGGACTGCAGGAGGACAGCCTGCCTCACCATGGTCTTCCCTACAAGTTGCAGGGAAAATCTGTTTCGGCACCTGGAGCACCTCCTCCCCCTCCTTCTCCACTGACCTTGGTGTTTGCAAGGGTTGTTTCTCTCACATCTTCTCACTCCTCTCTCCAGCTGCAGTGTGCAGCTTGTTTTTTTCCCTTCTCATTTTTTTTGTCAATTCTGTTCTCCCAGAGGCGTCACTGATTGGCCTTGGCCAGCGGCGGCTCCGTTCTTGGAGCCGGCTGGCATTGGCTGTGTCAGACATGGGGGAAGCTTCTGGCAGCTTCTTGCAGAAGCACCCCTATGCCCCCGCTACCAAGACCTTGCCACGCAAATCCAATTCAAGTTGTTATCATTATTACTCTTATTATTCTTATTATTTTAATTTTATTTTACTCTAATTATTATATTGTCCTTATTTCAACCTACAAGTGTCCTTACCTTTACCCCTCCAATTCTCTCCCCAGTTTCCCGAATGGGGGCTGCGAGTGACTGTGTCTTGTTTGGCTGACAGCTAAGTTTAAACTATCGCACTGGTATACACAGAGCAAGGATCTGCTCCTTTGCGCTTCTTCAAGTGGAAGAGAGAGCTGGGAGCAGCTGGCTTCAGGCACTCCTGTTCAGGGGTGAGAGAGGACCAATGCAATGGGTTCAGGAATATATGTAGGGATGGCTAGACAGCAAAATTATTCTGCTTTCTAGAAATGCACTTTTGCAGATCTTTTGCATGGCCTTGAGGGGTTTCTTATCATTCCTCCCATCCTTCTCTTCCTTTCCCTCAAATGAGATTTGTTAGGTGCGCCAAGGTCAACCATAATGACCTGTTTCTAAGGCAGACTTTCATCAAATCCTGCCTATGATCTCCTTACAAGCTGTGGGATGGTGATAGAATCATAGAATCATAGAATGGTTTGGGTTGGAAGGGACCTTAAAGATCATCCAGTTCCAACCCCCCTGCCAGCAGCAGGGACACCTTCCACTAGACCAGGTTGCTCAAAGCCTCATCCAGCCTGGCCTTCAACACTTCCAGGGAGGGGGCATCCACAACTTCCTTGGGCAACCTGTTCCAGTGTCTGACCACCCTCACAGTGAAGAATTTCTTTCTAATATCTAATCTAAAACCTTTAAAACTTTAAACTTTACAAGCTAAAAGGAGACAGCTAAGTTTTTAGATATCTGGAGTAATATTGCCTTACGCTGATGAATCTTGGAGTTTACACAGTTCATTTCAACAAAAATAAATATCTTCATTCCTCTTCAGGGAGTTCTTAAAAACAACAATAAACCAAACAACAACAAAAAAAGCAAAAATCAGAAAACCATTTATTATATTGCTTTAGTAAACAATGCTCCAAAGCCTTTTGGGAAAGAATATTATCCCAGTTGCTTCACATGCCAAAGAAAGGTACTATTTGCCTATTCTAGACTTCTGGAAGCAAAAGTCTTTAATCAGAAAGCTGAGATTGTGTGCTTTGTTAGCCTTTCTTATTCCCAAGGCTGCTATGGAAATCTACTTTTTTCACATCTTGGTATGTTTCTGCCTTATTAAATGTTTACTTGAGAGAGAAAGATCCTTATGATTGACTTGAATGTCACCTCAAGCATTCACCAAATATCATTCAGTGGTAACAGCACACTTTGGATATCACTGTGTTCATGGATACCCCTGTGTGGATTATGGTGTCACCAGAATGTCTTCAGGAAGATCTAGTGAAATTAATATAATGAACCTGTACTTTCTCCTAAATCCAGTGTTTGGAATAAACTGGTTTAGATCATGTCCATTGTCTGCCCCAAGCTTACTAAGGTGTTTTAAGAGAAGGAAGATGCATAGCAGATTTTTGGTAGTAACTCACAGCTGTATAGATTTCTACAGTAATATTTTTCCTGTAGAAGCCTTATAGTGTCAGCAATGTCTTTAGTGGCCTACAGATGCTTCCCCCTCTCCTGCCTCCTGACATAATGGCAATTAGATTGTCTATACGCACTGTCTAGCAACTGACTTTTATGAAATTTATGCGCTCTATAAAACTCTGTTTCTTCCCTCATGTGGCCAACTGAACAGCAGTGTCCTCACAGGTATACTTTTCTGCCTCTCAGTTACAACAATGACAAGTTTCAGTGGTGCCCAGTGACAGGACAAGGGGCAACAGGCAAAAACTGGAACACCGGAAGTTCCAGAGAAACCTAAGGAAAAACTTCTTCCCTGTGAGGGTGCCAGAGCCCTGGGCCAGGCTGCCCAGAGAGGGTGTGGAGTCTCCATCTCTGGAGATGTTCAAACCCACCTGGACACTTTCCTGTGCAACCTGGTGTAGGGAACCTGCTTTGGCAGGGGGGTTGGACTGGATGATCTCCTGAGGTCCCTTCCAACCCCACCATTCTGGGATTCTGTGATTCTGTGATTTTGACTAAACAGTAATTTAAATGCTAAATTGGAGAACAGCATTTTGAGAGAAAGCAAATTGATCTGCGAGGAGCAACCCAACACATTTTTAAATATGAAAATATAGCTAACACATTATGGAATCAGTCTCTGCTTGAAGTCTTTCTGGAAGAAAAACAGGCAACCCCAAGTCAAAATGCTTTGGAGTGCTAGTATCTGTCCTATTCTCTCCATCAAAGAGAAAGAGTCTGGGTGACTTTCTGTATCGATGCTGTGGTGGGTTGACCCTGGCTAGAGGCTGGGTGCCCACCAAAGCCCACTCTATCACCCCCCTCCTCAAATGGGCAGGGGGAGAAAATTATAACAAAAAGCTGGTGGGTGGAGATAAGGACGGAGAGAGATCACTCACCAGTTACTGGCACGGGCACAACAGACTCGACTTGGGGGAAAAACAAATTTACTTTATTACCAATCAAAATCAGAGGAGAATGAGAAGTAAAACCAAATCTTAAAACACCTCCCCCACCCCTCCCTGCTTCCTGGGCTTCATCTCTTTCCCGATTTTCCACCTCCTCCCCCCAGCGGCACAGGGGGACAGGGAATGGGGTTGGGGTCAGTTCATCACACGGTGTTTCTGCCGCTGCTGCCTCCTCAGGGGGAGGACTCCTTCCCCTGCACCAGCGTGGGGTCCCTCTCACAGGAGACAGTCCTCCACCAACTTCTCCAACGTGAGTCCTTCCCATGACCAACAGTTCCTCACGAACTGCTTTGGCATGGGTCCATTCCATGGGGTGCAGTCCTTCAGGAAGGGACTGCTCCAGCGCGGGTCCCCCACGGGGTCACAAGTCCTGCCAGCAAACCTGCTCTGGCGTGGGCTCCTCTCTCCACGGGCTACAGGTCCTGACAGGAACCTGCTCCAGCGCGGGCTTCCCGCGGGGTCACAGCCTCCTTCGGGCATCGACCTGCTCCGGCGTGGGGTCCTCCACGGGCTACAGGTGGTCATCTGCTCCACCATGGACCTCCATGGGCTGCAGCCTGCCTCACCATGGTCTTCACCACAGGCTGCAGGGGAATCTCTGCTCCGGCGCTTGGAGCACCTCTTCCCCCTCCTTCTTCACTGACCTTGGTGTCTGTGGAGTTGTTTCTCTCACATCTTCTCACTCCTCTCTCCTGCTGCAAAGTGTGCAGCTTGTTTTCCTCTCTTCCTTTTTTTTTTTTCTCAATTCTGCTCTCCCAGAGGCGTCACTGATGGGCTCGGCCTTGGCCAGCGGCGGGTCTGTTCTTGTAGCCGGCTGGCATTGGCTGTGTCGGGTCGGACATGGGGGAAGCTTCTGGCAGCTTCTCTCACAGAAGCCACCCCATGTGTCCCCCCCCTCCACTGCTACCAAAACCTTGCCACGCAAACCCAGTACAGATGCACACACTAATTGAGGTTAGCCCCACTGTTCCAATATCCAAGGTGAATTTTCAGCTTCCCTCAGGTTGAGTGAATACAAGAGAAAATACAGGGTTATAAACTGAATTCTACTACTGGTGAGGGAGGGAAGGAGGTAAAAATAACCCCCAGTAATTTAAATGCAAATACAATTTTTTTTTAAATACAAATTTCTACAAATAGGAAACTACTTTGCTTTCTTCATCTTGATGTCTGTGACATCTTTCCAATTAGCTGAAACAAGCTTTCCATGCAATTTTTATGCAGTATTTGTTTTAATGCATAAATCTATTTACCCACATTTTGCGAAACAACTGTCTTGGGTAGTGACGTGTCAGTGAGTTATACACTTCACTCGTAAGAGATATGTGATAATATATTTATTGATATAAAATAGTGAATTAACAAAGTTCAGAGGTTAATGTGACATTCATTTAACAGGATTCAATGGTGCGGTTCACTTGATTATTTACTGCATAGAGAACAGGGTCAGATAAAACTTTCAGGGAGACCCTCCCATTGAGTCACAAGGTTTTGGAAAGAACCCCCTTGCTTTCTAAACTCCTACTCAGAGAGGAGTCTATGTGTGGCTAGATCCAATCCTAGTCCCAGACTTGATCAATGGTTTATGTCTAAAGGATTATATTATATTTAGGGTCCTTCACCTGGGGAGGAGTAACCCCAGGCACCAGTACAGGTTGGGGGTTGACCTGCTGGAAAGCAGCCCTGCAGAGAAGGACCTGGGAGTGTTGGTGGACGACCAGTTGACCATGAGCCAGCAGTGTGCCCTTGTGGCCAAGAAGGCCAATGGCATCCTGGGGTGCATTAAGAAGAGCGTGACCATCAGATCGAGGGAGGTTCTCCTCCCCCTCTACTCTGCCCTGGTGAGGCCACATCTGGAGTCCTGTGTCCAGTTCTGGGCTCCCCAGTTCAAGAGAGATAGCGAACTTCTGGAGAGAGTCCAGCGGAGTCTACTAAGATGATTAAGGGGCTGGAGCATCTTTCTTATGAGGAAAGACTGAGAGAGCTGGGTCTGTTTAGCCTGGAGAAGAGAAGACAAATATCTAAAGGGCAGGTGTCAAGAGGATGGGGCCAGACTCTTTTCAGTGGTGGCCAGAGATAGGACAAGGGGCAACAGGCACAAGCTGGAAAACAAGAGGTTCCACTTAAACATGAGGAAATTTTTTTTTACTGTGAGGGTTTGTGGCAGATGAAGAAATGACCAACACCGAGATGTGTTCAGGCATCAGAACTCTATTGAAGCTTTGCACTGCTTATATATCCTTTTTTCCTCCCCACGCCCCAAGCACACGGCACTCTCTCACTTTTGATTCGTTACCCCTTATCACACACGTGCCTGAACAACTGACATGATTGGATAAATCCACCTGCTCACGAGCCATTCTTTCACTTCTGACTGGTTACTGACTACAGCTCACAACCATCCTTATCTTGTCTCATACACATTCATGCTTGTTTTTCTCCTCTTTGTTTTATTTTTCATTCAAGGTCAGGAATTAATTGCTCAAGGCTGAAGCTGCCTGCAGCTTCGGCTCTTAAAGGGCCAACAATTTCTATTTTTTGTTTTTGTACCACAGAGGCGTTGTTCACCATCCTCTGCAGGGCCCTTTGCAGACACGATAGCAAACAAGGCACTAAGAGGAGGATCACCAGAATTACAAGTAACACCTGCAATCCTGACTTGAGCAGTGAAAAAACCCAGCCTTGTATTCCCCAACCTTGAAACCAATTGCTTAACCAATCATCATTATCTACCTTGGACTGTGTGACATTCTCCTTTAACTTGTTAATTGCCACATGAATCGATGCTGAGTGTTGTGATAAATTCATACAGCACATACCATCAAATTCCTCACAACCATGGCCTTGAGCTAAAAGCAAGAAATCAACAGCAGCACGATTCTGCAAAGTGGCGTGTCGAACTGAGTCGACATCTGTCAGCAAGCCTGAGAGCGCCAAAGAAGTCAGATTAGATTGTTCAGAAAGCCAGCATCCTAACTTGCGTAGGGTTGTTAGTGCACTTGCTACTCCTACTCCAGGGGCCAGAATAGAGGCTGCAGCTATTTCCCCAGGATTCCAAACCTCTGCATTGGAATCACAGTTGTGCTCAAATGAGCGAATGCTACGCTTGCTTCTTATCCGATTTTTGCACTTTCCCAAAATCATGGTGATGTTAGGTGTCAACAGAGTTAAACAGCCCAAACTGCAGGGGCCTCCACGAATACGTGATGGTGTTCCTGCCCACGCTCTGTCTCCACAGATAAAGAAAACTCCTGGTGGTAGCTGTACTGGGTTATGAGTAGCTTTAGAAATGATTGGTGAGGTGTAATTACACCAAGCTGGTTTATTTCTAAAAACGGAGCCGGTGGCAGTTGCATTCCGGGCAGTGACTCTGGTGTCGCTTGTAGAGAAATCAAAAAAGACACAGAAGTCCATTGGTACTGATCCCAACAGATTCAGCTCCTGTGGCTCTGCAGGCATCATCGGTAGGTATGGGACCCCTCCATCCCAGTTATCACCCACCGCTCGCATTGTGCGAGTGGCTTTCCTTGCCTGCATAGGGACAAGAGACACAGGGTCATCTACTGGTAAACCCACCAGACATGTAGAAAAGGGGTTGTCGGGGGTAGCAAGAGACAAACAAAGCGTGTTCTGCTGCATTCGGTTAGCCAGAGTAATCCAAATATTTGTTTTGGGTAAGATGTTATAGTAAGCTTGAGTCACTATCCAAAGACTCATAGGTTGACACTGCATTCCCATTTTCCTTTCTTCCAGCCAAAGCGTTATTGGCAAACTGTAATAATTCTATCCCAGTCTTCTTCAAAAAACTGCGAAATGTGTGGAAAATGTTGTCACCCACAAAACAGTTTAACGCTATTTTAATCTCCCGTGCTTTGCCATTCAGGATCACAGCACGAGCAGCATTCTGTCCTAAATTTGGAATTACAGAACCATATACAGGCACATTGAGCACTGATTCCTCAGCATTAAACCATCGACTAACGTTCACTTGGTGCATGTGCTGCTGCTTGGTTAGGTCTTGCCGACTTATAGGGGCGAGCACACCGCACCGGTATCCGCTGTATGCCGGTATCTGTGGAAACACAAGCATACCCACGTCCCCAAGTAATTAAATCCCATGGACCTTCCCATTGTTGCGTCTGGAGATTTTTGACCAAGACAGGCGCTTTTTGTGTTGGGGGGTCTCGATCCCTCTGTATTGAAACAAAATGAGATACTATAATCGGGTTTGCTGCTGCTGGGGGAATAGTTAAGTGGTTTGGTGTATACACTGCCTTCCATATGCGTGCCTGCAGGGATTGTCCCATCATTCCCCCTTTTTGTTTTTGTAGCATGGCCTTTAGGGTTTGATGAGTGCGCTCGATAATGACCTGTCCTGTGGGGGCGTGCAGGATGCCCGTAACATGGTGCACCCCCCAAAGGGCAAAAAACTGTTGCGTACCGGTGGCAATATAGCCAGGGCCATTATCTGTTTTAACTTGGGACAGAATACCCAGGGCCGCAAAAACCCCCCAGAAAATGAAATATGACATCTCTGGCTTTTTCACCAGACTGGGCTGTAGCCCAGACAGCCCCCGAATAGGTGTCGACAGAGACGTGAACATACTTGAACCGGCCAAATTCCAAAACATGGGTGACATCAGACTGCCATAACTGTAGGCTCTGCAGGACCGGGTATTTACCCCCCCTGCCTGCAGAGACGCTACTTTCTGGCAGTCTGGGCAAGATGCGATGATATCTTTTGCAGTTGTGATAGAAACTCCCAACTGGCCTGCTAGAGCTCGAGCCCCTTGATGGAAAAATTGATGCGACCGGATGGCTTGCTGAGCTATATCCGGAACAGGGGCGGCCCAGGCCGGTGCAGTAAGCAAATCTGCACGGCGATTTCCTTCAATGATAAATCTTGGCAGCGTAGTATGACTGCGAGCATGTAAAATGTAAAAAGGAAAGTGTCTTTCTGATATAGCAAACCACAGTTGCTTCAATAGCCCAAAAAGCGCCTGATTATTCACCTCGCGCAATAAAGCACCATCAATCCGTTGCACCACGTTACAGACATATTGAGTCTGTAACAAGGTATAAAGACTGTCTTGGCCGCCGTTCGAATGCGCACAATACAGCACGCAATTCAACTAACTGAGGAGAGCCAGTCTGAAACGTAACTATATCATGCCACTGGCCGTCCTTTTGCCAAGTAATTACAGCTTTCCCGGATTTTCCAGACCCATCAGTAAAGACCGTGAGTCCGTCCACTGGGGTCATGGACACCCGTGGAAAATCCAAGATTTGTAGCTCTTTATGCAGTTGTAGAAACCGGTGAGCTGGAGCATGTAACTTAACTTCCCCGGTTTAATTTAAAAAGGCCATCTGCAATTCCTGGCTATTAGCCATGCACCATTCCAAATAGTCGGATGTAATCGGAACAGCGATCGTTGCAGGCTCACAGCCAGTGAGCTGCACACAGCGCTGACGCGCCTTACATATTATCTGTGCCATCAACTCCACCTGTGTACTAACAGATTTCTTTGGTTGATAAGATAATTGGACCCATTCCAGAAAGTGTAATAGGTCTTTCCAAGCCTCATTCCACTGGGCAATCAATCCGATTGGGTGCATTTGAACAGCGAACACATAAAGCTGAATAAGCAATTGCTTGACCACAGGGTGAGCTTCAGCGATAGCATTTTCTACCTGCCAGAGAGCCTGTGTTGCAGCAGAGGTTCGGCTGCGAGGGGAGGTGAGACAAGACTCACCCTTCGAAAGTTCAAATAAGGGGCGTAACATGACATTATCTAACCCCAACAAGGGGCGTAACCAATTTATTACTCCCAACAACTTTTGCAGATCATTGAGTGTACACACCTCATGTTTAATAACCATTGACTGTGGTTGTATGGTCTGATCCAAAATTTTTACCCCTAAATATTTCCAGGGCATTTGGGTTTGGACTTTATCTGGAGCAATAGTTAACCCGTATTCCTGTAGAGCTGCTGTTACCTCTGACATAACCAAGTGCAACAGGCCTGTATCCTTTCCGGCAAATAATATATCATCCATATAATGATAGCAATATATCTCTGGATACTTCTCTTGAATGGAAGAGAGAGCCTGGGCAACATACCACTGACTAATAGTTGGGCTATTTTTCATCCCTTGAGGCAATGCTGTCCATTGAAACCTCTGACAGGGCTCACTGTTATTAAGTGCCGACACAGAAAATGCAAATTTACAGCAATCCTTAGGATGCAAGGGTATTGTGAAAAAAACAATCTTTCGAGTCAATAATGATTATTTCCCATCCCACAGGAATCATAGTCGGTGATGGCAACCCTGGCTGCAAGGCGCCCATACTTTGCATCACGGCGTTTACACATCTCGAATCATGTAATAAATGCCATTTTCCCGATTTCTTTTTTACCACAAATACGGGGGTATTCCAGGGACTATCAGAAGGTTCTAGATGGCCTTGTTGTAATTGTTCTCTGACCAATTCTTTAAGAGCTTGCAATTTATCGACTGATAGGGGCCACTGATCCACCCATACCGGTGTATCTGTCAACCAAGTAAGTGCCATTGTGGGTCTGCGCAAGCTCTCCTGGACTGTGGTCCCTAAGAAAAAGGCGGACTGGTAGAGAGGGTCATTCGCCAGGCTGCCAAAACAGCTCTCCCCCACAGATTAAATGGTAAAGGCATAATGTAGGGGTGCACAGTAGCAACCTGACCCTCAGGGCTAATCACCAATACTGGCAAGGTACTCTGTACGCTGCTAGTGATTCCACCAACTCCCGCTACTGCAGACGCTTGGGTGGTCGTAGGCCAACGATGCGGCCAGTATTTTTGCGCAATGATTGTAACATCAGCTCCAGTGTCCATCATGCCTCTTCTTTTGATGTCATTAGGTTGACCTCCCCTTAGTTTTACCACACAGGTGATCAAGGGACATTCTTGTGACACCTTCTGTGTCCAATAAATTTCTGGTTGCCCTGTAGATCCAAAACTGCCTGTCCCCCTTTCTTGATCGGCAGCATATTTAACTTGTGAACGAAATGGGATTAATTGAGCAATGTTTCTTCCTGCTGGGATGGTAACGGGGGGAGAAGGGGTCCAAACCATAGCTTGTAATTGTCCTTTAAAGTCTGCATCTAGCAATCCAGGAAGGACAAATAAGCCTTGTAAGGTCGTCCTATTAAAAGGGCACTCAGTCCATCCCCGATGGGACCCCCCAAAGGGGTACTTTTTGGACGCTACTGCCGGATAATGTGGCAGTTACTGCCGTGGAGACATCCAATCCAGCACTGCCTCATGCTTTGGCTCGGAGCTTGTCGCATAAGCTGAGACCACCGGGCGAGGGGAAATTTGTGCCTGTGAGCACCCCCTCCCCGCGCTCACCCGATCGTTTCCCGGATGAGATTTGGATCGACATTGTTTTGCAAAATGGCTCAGTTTTCCACATGTAACAAGTCTGTGGCTTAGAGAAGCTATCGCCCTGACTACGAGGTCTTTTTGGGCAATCCTTCTTGAAATGTCCCGTTTGCCCACAAGTAAAACATGCTTTTGGAATTTGGACAGCTGCAGCAAAAGTCTTAGCTAATTCCATCTGGTGGCTGGTGGTACCCACTTTACTGCACGCTTCAATCACATCAACTAAGGTAGGCTGTTGCAAAGGTTCAATTGCTTGTTTGCAATCCCAGTTTGCATTCTCCTTGGCAAGTTGTAGTATTAAAGCATCCTGTGCTAATGGGTTTTCAACTTGTTTTTGGACGGCCTCCCGCAGCTGTTCAATAAAGGCAAGATATGGTTCTGTTGGACCCTGCTTTACAGATGTCCAAACCTGTTTGGGTTTCCCTGTATCGGGTACCTTTAACATAGCCTGGTATGCCAGCCGTTTTCCTTGTTCTAAAATAACTGGATGCAAGCGCGCCTGCAATTGCAGGGTATTTACTGGCGCTTCTCCCATTAATTGCAGTAGACCAGCCCCGAAACGGGGTTCATCTTGCTGCAAACCCAAATTGGCTAATGAGGTTTCCTCCACCGACCGACGCCAGTCCGAGTCAAACAGCAACTGCTGCGTAGGGGTGAATATAAGTCCGGCTAACTGCTTGATGTCAAAAGGGGTTAATTCAGATGTGAAGACCGCTCGCAACAAGGACTGGGCACATGGAGACCCAAATCCGTGTTGCATAACTGTTTGTCGCAAGTCTTTCACTACCCCCCAAGCAAATGGCTCCCATTCCAACCCTCCATCAGGATTTCGTAACACAGGACAAGCTAAGCTAGAGCTTGAGAGTTCGTGTTCCCCCTCAGCAGCTGCCTGTTCTTTAACCTTTTTCCAAAGTTTTAGAGGGTCCGGAGTGCAGGTTGAGCTCATTTCAGGGAGGCGTGGGGGGTCCCATGGCGAAATAAGATCAATAAGTGGAGCGGAGTCTCCTAGATCTTTTGACTCTTCCTTTTGAGCAGTTAAATCCTGGGGAGGCGCAGAGGGACTCGTGGAGGCCTCACCCGTGACTGCAGCAATAGCAGAGGCAGTGGTAGTTTAATCTGCTCATAACTGGTGTAAAGAATCGGTAATTAACCTCCATGTAGTTAACAGGGGCGTTGCAAGGGGATCACCCCGAGTTGCGGCATCAGTGAGGAGCTTTCCTGCCTCTTCCCAAGCAGCCACTTGGAAAGCAGAATCAGCCTCCGAGGGTGCACCGTTATTTCTGCACCATATCAGCAGCTGTCAAACTGCTGTCTCGTCATATTTAATGCCTCTTGTCTTCAAAATGCGCATTAAAATAGTCAATAGAGATTTTTACTCTGCTGACATTTGTGCACCCATAACTGGGGGGGTGGTAATTTGTTCCCAGCTGCTCACCTGCTTCTTGTAGATCGGGTCTAACCAGCTCTATGGTCCGCTGACTTCTTCGCTAGCTGGGCTCCGCTGCCGGCTGCTCTCTGGTCCGCAGTTTTCTAGTCCCATGTCAGGGTCACCATTTGCAGCAGATGAAGAAATGACCAACACCGAGATGTGTTCAGGCATCAGCACTCTATTGAAGCTTTGCACTGCTTATATATCCTTTTTTCCTCCCCACTCCCCAAGCACACGGCACTCTCTCACTTTTGATTCGTTACCCCTTATCACACACGTGCCTGAACAATTGACGTGATTGGATAAATCCACCTGCTCACGAGCCATTCTTTCACTTCTGACTGGTTACTGACTACAGCTCACAACCATCCTTATCTTGTCTCATGCACATTCGTGCTTGCTTTCCCCCCACTTTGTTTTATTTTTCACTCAAGGTCAGGAATTAATTTCTCAAGGCTGAAGCCGCCTGCAGCTTCGGCTCTTAAAGCACCAACAAGGGTGCCAGAGCACTGGGACAGGCTGCCCAGAGAGGTTGTGGAGTCTCCTTCTCTGGAGATATTCAAAACCCACCTGGATGCAGTCCTATGCAACTTGCTCTAGGAGAACCTGCTTTGTCAGGGGGTTGGACTAGATGATCTCCAGAGGTCCCTTACAACCCCTACCATTCTGTGATTCTTTGATATATGCACAATCTTCTACTTCTACTTTCTATCACTTAGCTAGCTTTTTGCAGTTTAGCATGCTATTAGTCACTTACCGAGGATCTGTCACGGAAAGGAATCTCTCAACCTCCAGGAGTAACCTTGAGAGGCATCCCTGCTCAAGGGGAGATCCTGGAGTGCAGCCCACTGTCATTTCAAGAGAGCTCCACGGCCCCCTTTACTGTCCACTATTTATGGAGTAAGATGATTGACCTATAGTCATATTTGCATACCAGCCGTATTTCGGTCGGTGCATGCTCAGTAAGTCCTCTGCTGTTGAAGCAAGTTGCACAAGATAGCCCTTGGCTATTGTGTTGTTATCTGTCTCCCCCAAGCTGGATGCAGCTGTCTAGATAGCATCCATTACGGTCACCCCTGGTGGTTATCACTTGAACAGGGTTACGGAAAATAAAGATCAGGAGTGTGTGTGGGGGGAGCACATCATCACAACAACACAGGCAATAACTGCAATTGATGTAAAATATGGGCACTACAGTTGGAGCTTAAAGTTCTTTTTCTATGATTCTGATACTTTTATGATGGAACTTCTTTGTAGGGACTCCTTGTTCAGAGAGAGAAATCATCCCTATGCACTTACTAATAATATCTGGAAGTGTGTGTACATATATATATATATCTTTGCAGCATAAGCAGCCAGTCAAATCACAGTACACTCTAACTCCTTTCTATATTATTGAAGTCGATGAAAAAAAAATACAGATGGGGGAAAAATTAAATGGGTTAGTTTGCCTAACAAGAGTTGACATGTTTCCACTTTAAAGACTAGCATACGTAAAGGGAGGAGGCACAATATAATTTAATTCTAATAACTGGCAATTGGTTGGGCTTTTTTTGTTGTTTTAGGGGGGATTTTTGTGTAGGTTTCTCCTCTAGCCTTGAAGGACCTGCAGTTGGAATTACCCTCTGTATGCTCTTCTAAGATAGCTGAACAGTATTTGCCAAGTCTTTTGACATGTCAGCTAAAAAGAGGTAACAGTGGAGAGGGAAAGAGGCTGCCATTTTGAACCTCAGTGTATTTGAGTAACTTAAATCCCCATTGGTATATTGTCTTGGTTTTGCAATATAATTAATTTCTATTTTGTTTGTGTTGCTTTAACAGGTGATGCGGATGACACTGTCAACACTGAATTGGCGACGGCGGGAAATGGTGAGGTGGTTAGTAACATGTGCAACAGAAGTAGGTATGTTCTGAGATGCTTCTCAAGGACTCCTACCTTTTTGTCAACTAATTTTAGAGGGCTTGACCTTGTCAACACCCAGGCTCCTCAAATGTTTCCCACTTTCTATTAATCTATAAAATTCCTTTGGTTAGAAGACATTATTTATGGCAATGATGAGTAGATTTTTGAGTACATGATAGAATAGACACAGGTCAAGTGAGACAATAGTTGAGTAATGCAGTGTGACGTCTTTCACCTGTGTGGTGGGTTGACCCTGACTGGATGCCAGATGCCCACCAAAGCCCACTCTATCACTCCCCCTCCTCAGCTGGGCAGGGGAAGAAAAATATAACGAAAAGCTCGTGGGTGGAGATAAGGACGGAGAGAGATCACTCACCAGTTACTGGCACGGGCAAAACAGACTCGACTTGGGGGAAAAACAAATTTACTTTATTACCAATCAAAATCAGAGGAGAATGAGAAGTAAAACCAAATCTTAAAACACCTCCCCCACCCCTCCCTGCTTCCCGGGCTTCATCTCTTTCCTGATTTTCCACCTCCTCCCCCCAGCGGCACAGGGGGACAGGGAATGGGGTTGGGGTCAGTTCATCACACGGTGTTTCTGCCGCTGCTGCCTCCTCAGGGGGAGGACTCCTTCCCCCGCACCAGCGTGGGGTCCCTCTCACGGGAGACAGTCCTCCACCAACTTCTCCAGGGTGAGTCCTTCTCATGACTGACAGTTCTTCATGAACTGCTTTAGCATGGGTCCATTCCAGCGTGGGGTCCTCCACGGGCTACAGGTGGTCATCTGCTCCACCATGGACCTCCATGGGCTGCAGGAGGGCAGCTGCCTCACCATGGTCTTCACCACAGGCTGCAGGGGAATCTCTGCTCCGGCGCTTGGAGCACCTCCTCCCCCTCCTTCTTCACTGACCTTGGTGTCTGTGGAGTTGTTTCTCTCACATCTTCTCACTCCTCTCTCCAGCTGCAAAGTGTGCAGCTTGTTTCTTCCCTCTCTTCCTTTTTTTTTTTTCTCAATTCTGTTCTCCCAGAGGCGTTACTGATGGGCTCGGCCTTGGCCAGCGGCGGCTCCGTTCTTGGAGCCGGCTGGCATTGGCTGTGTCGGGTCGGACATGGGGGAAGCTTCTGGCAGCTTCTCTCACAGAAGCCACCCCCATGTCATGTCCCCCCCCCGCTGCTACCAAAACCTTGCCACACAAACCAAATACACCCTGCAAGGTAGGGACATGCATAACCTTATGGGAAATACCCCAGATTTCCCTTTGTCCCCCATGTTGGGTTTGGGTTTGAGGCTGCAACAGAGAAAAGGCTTGTTGTTATGGGCTGTTACACTATGCTACAACTTTGCTTGCTCTGAAAGGTGAGGCTCTAAAAAAGACTGGTGATAACATTATCTGGTCAGCTTTGGGGAAGAGGAACCAGAAAACAGGTGAATGAAATGCTTAGGCTGCCTCCCACTCTGTGGCAGACAAGATCTCATGAAGGGGTTCTCATTGCTTGTTGTTTGGTTTTTTTGGGTTTTCTTTTTTAAGCCCCTGGGTAAATCCAAGCTTAGATTGTAATGCGTCTTTGTTATGTAGCTATGACATTGTGCAGGCCTCTCATCTGCACTGGAAAACAAACCAAACACTAATGCACCCTGTGGTGGTTTTAAGCTGCAGCTGTCAGCTAAGACTATACAGTCATTCACCCACTCCCCCCCTCCCCAGTGAGATGGGGAGAGAAAACATAGCTAAGGGACTCGTGGGTTGAAATGAGGACAGGGAGGGCTCACTCACCAGTTATGGTCATGGGCAAAACAGACGCAAATTGGGGAAGAAAAATCAATTTAATTTGTTACCAATCAATCAGAGTAGGACAGTGTCCTGGTTTTTAGCTGAAACAGAGTTGGGTTTTCAGTAGCTAGAATTGTGCTATGTTTTGCTTCCAGCCTGGGACTTGTTATGAGAGAGACACTGAGAACATCCCAGTGTTTGCATTTGTGTCGCTGGCAGTGAAGGACTTTGTGTTCTGTCAGTCCACAAGCACAAGATCTAAGGGGGGAGGAATATTTAAATTAATAAACTTAATTGACAGTTAGATGTGCCAATGGGCTATTCCATATCATATCACGTCATGTAATGCCCCATGCTCTATTTCAGCTAAAAACCAGGACAGATAGTGAGACACAACAACCACATCTTAAAACACCTTCCCTCCACCCCTCCCTTCTTCCTGGGCTCAAATCGCTTTGCTCCCCATTTCTCTACTTCCTCCCCCATCAGCAACACAGGGGGAAGGGAATGGGGGTTGTAGTCAAGTTTGTCTGCTTCTCCTTTCCTCCTCAGGGAGATGGCTCCTTGCCCTCTCACCTACACCAATGTGGGGTCCCTCCCGTGGGCTAAAAGAGTTCAGGAACAGTGTTCCAATGCGGACTTCCCACAGAGTCACAGACTTCTTTGGGCACAGCCCCTGGCTCTAGCATAGGGTCCTCCATGGGCTGGAGACGGGTTTCCACTCTGGCAAACCTCCTCCTCCTGCTCTGGCGTGAGCGTCTCTGGGGTCTTCTGCTCTGTTGTGAGCTCTCCACATAGTCACAGCTGCCTTTGGGCACAGCCTCCTGATCCAGCGTGGTGTCCTCCATGGTGACATGCCTCTGCGAATCCATATTTATGAGGGGGAGAACTGGTTTGGTTAGTTAACTTTTGTTAACAACAACAACCTGAGGAGAAGGGATGTGAGAGAGAACTACAGACACCCAGGTCAGCAAGGAAAGAGAGGGAGGAGGTGAGCTCAGATTCCTCTGCAGCCCATGGAGGTTAACAGCAGAGCAGATACACGTGTAGCCCATGGAGGACACCACGCTGGATCAGGAGGGTTACATATTGTCAAATATAATACTGGTTTAAATACTGCTTTAAATTAGTTTACATATTCTAATAGAAGCATCCCATAAAGAATCTTTAATGTTACGAAAAGTACTCTTGAGACTTAATCAAGTTGATAAAACAAGGAATCTGTTTATTTAAATGAAGATCTGGTATCTTCTGACTACGCTGAATTTTTGCACAGGAAGGAGTGCACAGGAAACATCAGAGTCCTACAGCGAAAAGGACCTTTGAGTGTGGTTTAGGTGGGCTCACAGATGTGTGTAAACTGCCTCTAGCAATAATAAGACACTCTAGTTGGCTATAAGGTTCAATTTATGGAACCCATTAGTCACTGTTTCCCTCTTCTTCCCTACCATATGCACATGCCAGGAATAAAATGATACTAAGGAAATTATCTATTTTAGATAATATCCAGTAGTGCATATTGCTCTGAGTATTTCTCTAATAAGGACCTTCATGTTCAGGTGCATATGAATTTGATAGATGTATCTAAAAAGCCTGTTGGGAGGGGGTGGGGGTTAGGATTTTTTTTAAGGTGTGCTTAGTATTGAATGCCATAGTATTCTATTCAATTAGATATTTAGCATGCTTTCATATTCTTTTGTGCATGCACTGTACCTTGAGATGCACATTAAGAAAATAAGTTAAAATTTCCTTTTAAGAGTTCAGTATGAGGGCTGCTTTTGAGTGATGTGATGAGACCAAATGGATCAGAACTTGTTATCCAAATTGTCTTAGACATCAGGTAAAACATCTCAGTTGTCACACCAGGACATTAAAGCTTATCTTGCAGGCTTTTTTATTATCTACATTTCGATGTTTGCTACAGAGTTTGCACAGTAGCCTGTTGTTTTAATGTCCTTTTCCAGCCATGTTATCTGGTTTAGCCCTTCTTGCTGAAGCATGTCTCCTTGGATGTACTGGCAACCTCTTAGACTTTGAAAATGTAATCTCTTTCTGAACATCTGTATCTGATAGGTTTTATCAGTTGTCACTAATGCTTTCTTTCTCCCCAGGTGTTTATGCACTGGACAGTATCATGCAAAACTGGTTTACACTTTTCACTCCAACAGAAGCCACTAGTATTGTTGCTACAACAGTTATGTCAAACAGCACCATTGTCCGTCTACATCTGGACTGCCATCAGCAGGAGAAGCTGGCTGGCAGTGCTAGGACACTTGCTCTGCAGTGTGCCATGAAGGATCCTCAAAACTGTGCTCTCTCTGCACTGACCTTATGTGAAAAGGAACACATAGCTTTTGAGACGGCTTACCAAATTGTTCTAGATGCTGCTGCAACCGGCATGAGCTACTCGCAGCTTTTTACTATAGCAAGATACATGGAGCACCGTGGTTACCCGATGCGGGCCTACAAGCTGGCCACTTTGGCCATGGCGCATCTCAACCTGAGCTACAATCAGGACACACACCCTGCTATTAATGACGTTCTGTGGGCATGTGCACTCAGCCACTCCCTTGGGAAAAATGAGCTAGCAGCTATAATACCTCTGGTGGTCAAAAGTGTCAAATGTGCAACAGTATTGTCAGATATTTTGCGTAGGTGTACTTTGACCACTCCTGGCATGGTGGGACTTCATGGAAGGAGGAACTCTGGTAAGCTCATGTCACTGGACAAAGCCCCTTTAAGGCAACTCTTGGATGCCACGATTGGAGCCTACATTAATACAACTCATTCGCGTCTCACTCACATCAGCCCACGGCACTATAGTGAGTTTATAGAGTTCCTCAGCAAGGCCCGAGAGACCTTCTTAATGGCTCATGATGGACACATCCAATTTACACAGTTTATTGACAACCTAAAACAAATCTACAAAGGCAAAAAGAAACTGATGATGCTGGTTCGTGAGCGGTTTGGTTGATGAAAATGCGTGAAGGGGGGGAGGGGGGTGGTTTATTTTTACTTGAGCCTGCCTTTATATCCTTTTGAACTTAAAGAAACAGAGCCACATTGGTATTATATGTGTACAGTAATATTGAGTTTGCAAACTAAACTATCATGTTGTGAAAGTTTGTGTGTTTCTGTTTGTTTTGTTTTTTTCTGTTTTGTGTGAAAGAGAGATTAAAAAAGGTTTGGTTTACACTGAGTATATGTTGTCAAGTGGCAAAAGCCAACATCGCTCTCCTGTTCTTTCTGTATACATTCACAGCCTCAAACACAAACATTGCAATGGCTTTAAAAACCAAACAAAACACCTCCATCCTGTGATAAGTACCTCGAATGGATTCAGCTTTACTCCTTTGTAACTCATCCTTACATTTCAGCATATTTAAACAAACCAACAAATGAAATACTAAGTTAAAAGGCTGACCACATGGCTTTGCAGTGCTGTTCATCCAGAAGCATGGCACACAATGCTTGTGCATGTGGAAACTTAGCAATTGTCAACATACATTCTCAGGGATTTATAAAAAAAAAAAAAAAATAATGAGAGCATTTATTGTACTGTATATATATTATAGTATATGTCTGAATATTGACAAAATATAACATTAATTTATAAAAGAAAAAAAAATCTATGTAATGCAAAATACTTGAAGCTGCACTAGCTTGGTTTTAAATAAAATATAAAGCCTATACGAAGGACTAAAGTGCGCCTTGCTTCAGGGTTGGCTCAGGTGGTGAACTACATGCTGGGCATCTATGCAGAGCCACCTTTTGGATTGCATGGTTAGACTGATACCTATTGGGGGAAATTTTATATATATATATTTATACAACCCATGTATACATATATATGTATATACACATGCACACATGCTTGTAACAGGCACTATAGTAAAGAGGGACAACAAAAAATACACAGCCAGAGCAGCAAGCCTTAGCATTAAGAATATACAGTATGCCAGAATTGAGGTTTGTGCCTCTTAGCCTAGGACACTTAAAGAAATATCGTTTTTGACACAAAACACAAAATGACTGACATGATAAATTACACGTTTGCAGTGAGCTAATAATAAGCTAATTTTTGTGCACAAACATATATGTATTATATATATATTCTGCATAGGTATTTTGACTTTGTGCAGGACAAAAAGTTGTGTAGGTATGACTGTTCCACTTTTCCATTCCTTTTTTTAATATATTTTATTTTCTCTAGAATTACTCAAACAAAAGCAGCCTTCTATCTTGCCTTGTCTTAATGCTTTAAAATAACCAAACTGGAGATCTAACTACCAAACCATTCATTATATTATAAAATACCAACTTTGGTTACAATATAGTCTTTGACTTTAGCTGATGGTTCTGTATCCTTGTGCTTTTTAAAGCAGTTTTTATGTTTTGGTGCAAACATTGTCCAGTGTCTCTTGTTCCCTTCATTAGAGAACATACTAGAGGTATGTTTGTAGGTATTTTTGTTTAGAAAAACTATTTCATGCTCTTCATTTTATTTATTATAATAGGTAAAAAGGTTGTACTTCATCATCCATGTAAACATGCTCATGAAGTTGAAAGTAATTAAGATTTGATACACTGATATCAATTTATTTATGTAACTAAATCACTGTTTTATAAACTTGTTAATGATCAACAATTTTTCTGTTTTAATTAAAATTAGTTTTTTGAAAGTTGATTCTGCCTCCTTTATGGTGTCTGTTACTAGTGTTGAATTGTGTATGGATAGTTCATAGATCTTAAATGTCCAGCTTGCAACTTTGGTGCGTTATGGTGATAAGCAATATGACCACCAAGACCAGGAAAGCAATGTTTTGTTCCACAAAAATCTGCTGAGGAACGGTAGTGTTCACAATTCCAACAGCTCCTTTGCTGGTAGAAGACCTGGTGTGTCAAAGGGACCAAATAGTGCCTGAAACTGAAGATGTGTGGTCTATACAATGAACCATAAGCCTTGTGTGGTGGGTTGACCCTGGCTAGAGACCGGATGCCCACCAAAGCCCACTCTATCACTCCCCCTCCTCAAATGGGCAGGGGGAGAAAATTATAACGAAAAGCTGGTGGGTGGAGATAAGGACGGAGAGAGATCACTCACCAGTTACTGGCACGGGCACAACAGACTCGACTTGGGGGAAAAAAAACAAATTTACTTTATTACAAATCAAAATCAGAGGAGAATGAGAAGTAAAACCAAATCTTAAAACACCTCCCCCATCCCTCCCTTCTTCCCGGGCTTAATCTCTTTCCCGATTTTCCACCTCCTCCCCCCAGCAGCACAGGGGGACAGGGAATGGGGTTGGGGTCAGTTCATCACACGTTGTTTCTGCCGCTGCTTCCTCCTCAGGGGGAGGTCTCCTTCCCCCGCACCAGCGTGGGGTCCCTCTCACGGGAGACAGTCCTCCACCAACTGCTCCAACGTGAGTCCTTCCCATGACTGACAGCTCTTCACGAGCTGCTCTAGCATGGGTCCATTCCATGGGGTGCAGTCCTTCAGGAAGGGACTGCTCCAGCGCAGGTCCCCCACGGGGTCACAAGTCCTGCCAGCAAACCTGCTCCGGCGTGGGCTCCTCTCTCCACGGGCTACAGGTCCTGACAGGAACCTGCTCCAGCGCGGGCTTCCTGCGGGGTCACAGCCTCCTTCGGCATCCACCTGCTCCGGCGTGGGGTCCTCC
This sequence comes from Caprimulgus europaeus, assembly GCA_907165065.1. The sequence continues at coordinate 1,558,947 of OU015537.1, forward strand.
ACGGGCTACAGGTGGTCATCTGCACCACCATGGACCTCCAGGGGCTGCAGGGGGACAGCCCGCTTCACCCTGGTCTTTCACCACAGGTTGCGGGGGGGGAATCTCTGCTCCGGCGCCTGGAGCCCATCCTCCCCCTCCTTCTTCACTGACCTTGGTGTCTGCGAAGTTGTTTCTCTTACATCTTCTCACTCCTCTCTCCAGCTGCAAAGGGTGCAGCTTGTTTTTTCTCCCTTCCTTTTTTTTTTCTTAATTATGTTATCACAGAGGCGTTACTGATTGGCTCGGCCTCGGCCAGCAGCGGGTCCGTTTCTGTAGCCGCTGGCATTGGCTGTGTCGGGTCGGACATGGGGGAAGCTTCTGGCAGCTTCTCTCACAGAAGCCACCCCATGTCCCCTCCCCCACTGCTACCAAAAACCTTGCCACGCAAACCCAATACACCTTGACATATTGCCCTAGTGAGATGGAAGAGTGTGTGGGGTCATGTTCCCACTCAGTGGATTATTTGGGTGACCATGAGAGTTGAGATATGCTGCAAATATATACAAGGACAGTTCTTGCTGGTCTTTGGCTTTTCTAAAGCATTTTGTGCATTCTAAACTGTGCAGCTCACTCCACCCAGCATGGAGTTCCTGATCACCAGCTGACAGCAAACATTTCTGATTTTTTGGAGCCTTTGTTCTAAGATTTCCGTAAGTCTTCTAGCCTTCAGTGAATAATGAGATATGGCATGGTTGAAAATTGAAGAGGAGCTTTCTGCTTGTGGTGGTTTGGGTGGATTCACCCTTTTTGCTTGCAGCTTGCAGCCAAACACAGCCTGCTCTATCACCCTCCCCCCACCTCGCCCAGGGAGTAGGGGAGAGAATTGGAAAGAAGGGCAAGGAGACTCGCGGGCTGAGATAAAAACTATTGACTAATTAAAATGAAATGATGATGATAACAACAGTGATAACAGAATGATACAAATGAGTGATGCACAGTGCTCACCGCCCGCTGACTGATGCCCGGCCTGTGCCAGCTCACGATCCCGGAGCAGAGATAGTCCCAAAACCGAAACCCTGGCAGAGTGAGCCCGAGCGATCCCCCAGAGAGGTACCCCCGGAAGAGAAGTGCCCTGTCTTCTGGTCAGCCCTGGTTAATGTACTGACATGACGGGATGTGATCTGGAATATTTCATTGGCACATCCCAATGCCAGTTTGGGCTTTGCTATTCACTGCGCTTCTCCCTCCCAGTCCTAATGCAGCTGTGAACGGCCAAACACGGTGGCCTTGAGCTCCAGCAACACTGGTACTTTTATCAATGATGTTCTCATAACAAGTCTTACACTGAAACTAAAACACAGCTCTTCTAACTACTAAAAAGAAAATTAACTCTATCCTAGAAAAACCAGAACACGGCTTTACCAAGATCTTTATCATCTTATATATGTTATATGATGTCATATTTGACTACATGATCTGAACACCTTCACTTTTTTTTTTAGTATCTTCAACTGAAAAGAGAATTAGCATGCAGTAAGCAACTATCAGAGATGCCAGCGTACCCATGAATTCTGACAGTGTCACTGGAAGATTAAGGAGGAAAAGGTCTGAATCTTTGTACAACTTGTGTATACAGAATATGTGTCTTTAACAAGTCTTGCTGACATCTGAGTTGTCCTGACCTTGTAGTACTAACATTATGTAGCTTCTACAACTTCTATGCCTTCCAAGTATTGAATCCTCATTATGTGTTTGCTTCATTACTTTGTCCCAGATTAATTTTCTGCTATAGACAATAAGTAATGAAAAGGATACTCCATTCTGTAATAGGATTTTCATGATGTAAAATGAGCAATGGAGCTATTGCTTGGTAACTGCAGTCCATGGTGTTTGAAATATCTGTGAAGCAGTGAATGAGAAGGATGAGCTGTTCAGTCACACTTACTTTAGAGGCTGTTGACCTGAGACCTAAGGCAGCAGCCACAGCTAGAATGTAGAACCAGCACTGTCTGCCTTTCCAGCTCACCACTCTGACCTTGGAATTGCTTGCCTGACCACAAAGTCATCTTGGTTTGGTGTCCCAGGAATCAAAGGCAAATCACTGCTCATAGAAGAATACCGGAAAGTCAAAAAATGAATGAAGGTGATTAAGGACAGAGCTAAATATTCCTCTGGTGAAGTTGCTGGAATTACATCAATGCTGATCTTAGCACACACTTTTGGGAAGTCTGTTAGTTATAAGTACAATGGTGAGAGAAGTAGTGCCAAATTCTGCCTAGTCAGTGGGCAGGAAAAATCATTTGGGATTTGTGGCCTCCAATTCCAGATGACCTGAATCTCATTAAATGACACAATGACTATTTGTAATGCTTTCTTTATTGCCTAACTTTTTCTATGCACAGGGAAACAAGGATATACTGGTTTCTGCCTGAAGTGAAGCTTTTCATTTCTGTTCTTCAAACCATTTGAATCTTAAATGGCATCTAAGATGCCCTGGATTATATCTAATGCATCAGATGGTACCAGTATGTTGCAAAATAATGTGTTTGATATCTCAAAGCTTTTCCAATTGCAATATGGTAACCACAGCCCTTTTTAAGAATATGTAATTTTACCTGTGTGTGATATAGTTCAAAAAGACATTCCAGTTTCTTCCCTGCTTTTTATTTCCTGAAATAAATCCCAATATGGAGCAACTGTTTCAGTTTTTGGTATACTGGCTGCAATCTATGTCCTTCTCAGGAAAGACAGGCCAGAGAGGCGAGGTGGTGGAGTTGCTCTTTATGTGAGAGAGCAACTGCAGTGCATTCAGATCTATCCAGGGGCGGATGAGGAGCTAGTTGAGAGCCTGTGGGTAAAAATCAAGGGGCAGGCTGGTAGGGTTGATACTGTCGTGGGTGTCTATTACAGGCCACCAGATCAGGGTGAAGAAATTGATGAGGCCTTCTACAGGCAGCTGACAGCAGCCTCACAATCCCAGGCCCTGGTTGTTGTGGGGGATTTTAACTATCCAGATATTTGCTGGAGAGACCACTCGGCCAGCCACCCCCAATCCAGGAGGTTCCTCCAGTGCATCGATGAGAACTTCCTGATGCAAATGGTGGATGAACCAACCAGGAGGGGAGTGACGCTGGATCTGATCCTCACTAACAAAGAGGGTCTGGTTGAGGCTGTGAAGGTTGAGGACTGCCTGGGCTGCAGTGATCATGAGATGGTGAAGTTCCGAATCTCATGTGGCATAAGCAGAATTACAAGTAAGATTGCTACCCTGGACTTCAGGAGGGCCAACTTTGGCCTCTTCAAGCAATTGTTAGGGGAAATTCCATGGGACAGATTACTTGAAGGTAAAGGGGCCCAAGACAGCTGGTTAACATTCAGGGACAGCTTCTTCTGGGCTCAAGATCAAAGCATTCCAATATGTAGGAAGTCAGGGAAGGGAGCCAGGAGACCTGCTTGGTTAAGCAGGGAACTGCTGGCCAAACTTAAGTGGAAGAGGAGAGTTTACAAATCGTGGAAGGAGGGGCTGGCTACTTGGGAGGAATATAAGGATATTGTCAGAGGATGTAGGGAGGCAACTAGGAAAGCCAAGGCCTCCTTAGAATTAGATCTTGCCAGAGGGGTCAAGGACAACAGGAAGAGCTTCTTCAAATACATGGCAGATAAAGCCAACGTCAGAGGCAATGTAGGCCCACTGATAAATGAGGGGGGTACCCTGGTGACAGAGGATACAGAGAAGGCAGAGCTATTGAATGCCTTCTTTGTCTCTGTCTACTCTGCCAGAAGTTGTCTTGAGGAGCTCTGTACCCTGGAGACCCCAGATGGAGACAGGACAATGGAGAAGATTGCCTCAGTTGATGAGGATTGGGTCAGGGACCAATTAAGCAACCTGGACATCCATAAATCCATGGGTCCAGATGGGATGCACCCACGAGTGTTGAGGGAGCTGGCTGAGGTCATTGCTAGACCACTCTCCATCATCTTTGCTAAGTCGTGGGGAACGGGAGAGGTGCCTGAGGACTGGAGGAAGGCAAATGTCACTCCAATCTTCAAAAAGGGCAAGAAGGAGGACCCGGGTAACTACAGACAGGTCAGCCTCACCTCCATCCCTGGAAAGGTGATGGAACGACTTATCCTTGGTGCCATCTCTAGGCATATCAAGGATAAGAGGGTCATTAGGGGCAGTCAGCACGGCTTCACCAAGGGGAAGTCGTGCTTGACCAACCTTCTAGACTTTTATGAAAACACGACCAGGTGGCTAGATGATGGCAGAGCAGTGGATGTGGTCTGTCTTGATTACAGCAAAGCATTTGACACGGTCTCCCACAGCATCCTCGCTGATAAATTGAGGAAGTGTGGATTAGATGAGCAGGTAGTGAGATGGATTATTAACTGGCTGGTGGGAAGAAGCCAGAGAGTAGTGGTCAATGGGGCGGAGTCTAGTTGGAGACCTGTGTCTAGTGTAGTCCCTCAGGGGTCAGTATTAGGACCAGTATTATTCAATATATTCATAAATGACCTGGATGAGGGAATTGAATGCACTGGCAGCAAGTTTGCTGATGATACCAAGCTGGGAGGAGTGGCTGACACAGCAGAGGGCTGTGCTGCCATCAGAGAGACCTGGACAGGCTGGAGAGCTGGGCAGGGAAAAACTTGATGAAATATAATAAGGGCAAGTGTCGGGTGTTGCACCTGGGCAGGACCAACCCCAGGTTCCAGTATAGGTTGGGAGATGATCTCCTGGAGAGCAGTGAAGGGGAAAGGGATCTGGGAGTCCTGGTGGACAGCAGGATGACCATGAGCCAGCACTGTGCCCTTGTGGCCAGGAAGGCCAATGGCATCCTGGGGTGCATTAGAAGGGGTGTAGTCAGTAGGTCAAGAGAGGTTCTTCTTCCCCTTTACTCTGCCCTGGTGAGGCCACATCTGGAATATTGTGTCCAGTTCTGGGCCCCACAGTTCAAGAAGGACAGGGAGCTGCTTGAGAGAGTCCAGCGAAGAGCCACCAAAATGATTAAGGGAGTGGAGCATCTCCCTTATGAGGAAAGGCTGAGGGAGCTGGGCCTCTTTAGCTTGGAGAAGAGGAGACTGAGGGGGGACCTGATTAATGTTTATAAATATTTGAATGGTGAGTGTCAGGAGGATGGGGCCAGGCTCTTTGCAGTGATGACCAATGATAGGACAAGGGGCAATGGGTGTAAGCTGGAACACAGGAGGTTCCGCTTAAATTTGAGGAAGAACTTCTTTACAGTAAGGGTGACAGAGCACTGGAACAGGCTGCCCAGGGAGGGTGTGGAGTCTCCTTCTCTGGATACATTCAAGACCCACCTGGACGCCTTCCTGTGCGAACTCATCTAGGTGTTCCTGCTCCAGCAGGGGGATTGGACTAGATGATCTTTCGAGGTCCCTTCCAATCCCTAATATTCTGTGATTCTGTGATTCTGTGATTATTCTGTAACTCTTGCTTTTGTTAAAATTCCTCCCAGGAGAAACGTACCTTCTTATAGGTAACTTTATTCTTAGTTATTACAAATTTTAATAGGCTTCAGACTTTCCTACTGTAGGATGACCATGAGCCAGCACTGTGCCCTTGTGGCCAGGAAGGCCAATGGCATCCTGGGGTGCATTAGAAGGGCTGTGGTCAGTAGGTCAAGAGAGGTTCTCCTCCCCTTTACTCTGCCCTGGTGAGGCCACATCTGGAATATTGTGTCCAGTTCTGGGCCCCCCAGTTCAAGAAGGACAGGGAACTGCTTGAGAGAGTCCAGCACAGAGCCACCAAGATGATGAAGGGAGTGGAGCATCTCCATTATGAGGAAAGGCTGAGGGAGCTGGGCCTCTTTAGCTTGGAGAAGAGGAGGCTGAGGGGGGACCTCATTAATGTTTATAAATACATGAAGGGTGAGTGTCAGGTGGATGGAGCCAGGCTCTTCACAGTGGTGTTCAATGGTAGGACAAGGGGCAATGGGTGTGAGCTGGAACACAGGAGGTTCCCCTTAAATTTGAGAAGGAACTTCTTTACTGTGAGGGTAACAGAGCCCTGGGACAGGCTGCCCAGGGAGGGTGTGGAGTCTCCTTCTCTGGAGACATTCAAGACCCACCTGGACACCTTCCTGTGTGATCTCATCTAGGTGTTCCTGCTCGGGCAGGGGGATTGGACTAGATGATCTTTTGAGGTCCCTTCCAATCCCTGCTGTTCTATGATTCTGTGACTCTGTGAACAGTAGACAGAAGCACACTGTAGCATTGGTATGTGCTAATGCCTTTCACCCAAGCTCTTGTGAGTGCTATCAGAGGAGATCCTTCCTTGACACTAGTAAGAAGCAGCCAGCTCTGGATGGGAGTGGGGTAGCTGTGCAGCACAGCTGTGCAGCATTGTAACATAGCTCAGGGGCACAAAGCTTGTCTGACGTGCTCAAGATGGCAAGGCAGGTTGGTAGCCTGAGCGCGGTGACACTTTGGACTTGAGCCATGGTCCTTGGGATAACATCCTTACTCTGGAAAGCAGGGCAAGGAGGAAATGGGGATACTAACCACAGGAATGTTGCTATTCTTATGGATATTGATGGAGCCTTTCCCAGGGGCATACAGCAGCCCTGCTGGGGAGGACCTGGGGATGGACTGGGGAGCAGCAGTACTACCCAAGGCCCTATGTCTGCTCACCTGCAGCCCTCCTGCCCTGACACCAGCTGCCCAGCCCTGCCATCAGCTGCCACCCTCAACCAGGGGAGCCAAGAGCCCAGGAGACATAACTCCCTGAAGGTTTGTTGGGTTTTTTTCAACTTCAGAAGATAAATAGCAATGCCAAATAGAGAGGTCTACCTGGCTCAGGCTGTTGCACTGGGTGACCATTGTTTCAAGAGCCTGGTCATGCATAGATTTTGGATTCTTTCCCTCAGGCAGTGGCTCCTGGAGGGCACATGTGGGGCCAGCACCCATGCCTCTGGGGGACTGGGAAGTTCCCGCAGCAGCAGTAAAGCCTGTGTTTTCAGAGGTGCTATCAGGGCTTGCTACCACAGGCTTCCCTTTCTCTTGAATCATTTTTTCTGCAGTTTGTTGTTGTTGTTGTTGTTGTATTTCCTTGTTGTTCACCACGTAACAAAACATCCCCTGGCCGCAAGATCTTACGGTGCATGCCAGCAGCCCACTTGGGCCAGAGAAAAGCCTCCTGCCTCGAGTGAACTATGTGGGATGAAACTATGTTGACTGTAGGGTGAAAAATCGTGCAATATGTCTGAGGAGGATTAAAGACAAGGGAGTGTTGCATGGTCAGACTCCGGGGCTGCACTTTCACAGTGAAGTGAAAAGGGGGCCAGGTTGCTCTGGGGTGAAATGCTCAACTGGGTGCTGAGAGGACGATGCTGGAAAATCCCCATGAAAGATAAAACGAGGTGACTCGCATTGTTTGTGGGGGTGACCAGGGATGTCCTTGCTGTCTTCTGAGCTGTGGTGTTACTGGTGATCATTACAACTGGGGGCAGCAGAAAACAGACAGTTTGATAGAAGTAGATGATTGACTGCTTTCCCCTCTGTTGGAGGCACAGTGTTGCACAATTCCTTTAATATCTTGAGCAAATTCCTTCTGCAAACCTAGAAGCTTCCTAATTTCCAGAGTGCATCGGAAGGCTTAGGGAGGCAGTTGCCCTGTCAGTCACCACTCAGAGTGGGGAGCAAAGCAACCTTCAAAACCTCAGTCCAGAGATGTGAGCTGCAGGCAAGGGATGAGAACAGCAGACTTGTGAGCATGCTCCCCTCCCTCACCTGTGCTGATGGTGGCAGGGAAATGGTGATGGAGGATGCAGTGTGGGGATCTGGAGACCCCCGTTGGGCTTGCAAGCTGGTATGGTACAGCACAGAGCAGGATGAACACAGGTGCCCTCAGCTCAAAACAGTGGCAGCTCTCTCTTCAAAATGCCAGGCAGGAGCTCAGCTGCAATATTTCCAGTTACAATTTCACATCTATGTGCATGACGAATTCCTTGGTGCAAATGGTAGGTGAGAGCACATAGTTGGTGAAGTAACCCACACAGCCATCAAAAAGGCACCAGATTCCTGAAAGTCTGCAGTTCATGTATGTGGATCTAATATAGTTTCTTCTGCAGAAGAGCACTAGTAAATTTTAATTCAACATCCTGAAGTTCCATGAGCTTATTTATCAGATTTTCTTTCCAAAGACCCAGTTTTCCCTCCATCCTGCCTTGCCTCTGCATCAGTCTCGGAGAGAGACATGGCTTTCTCAGGTTAGAGTTCTATTTTAAGTAAAATGCTACCCCAAGGGGGACCCACAGCATGTGACTCAGGTGGCAACAAAAAGCAAAACCTGCGCAACAAATTCAGTCTTTAAACAACGCTGCACTTGTATGAATGGTGAGAGTTTACTTTGGTAAAATTCAGAACTGCAAATAATCACAGAATCATAGAATCACAGAATGGTTTAGGCTGGAAGGGACCTTAAAGCTCATCCAGTTCCAACCCCCCTGCCATCAGCAGGGACACCTTCCACTAGACCAGGTTGCTCAAAGCCTCATCCAACCTGGCCTTAAACACTTCCAGGGAGGGGGCATCCACAACTTCCTTGGGCAACCTGTTCCAGGGTCTGACCACCCTCACAGTGAAGAATTTCTTCCTCATATCTAATCTAAACCTCCCCTCTTCCAGCTTAAAGCCATTTCCCCTTGTCCTGTCATTAACTGCCCTTGTGAAAAGTCTTTCTTGTAGGCCCCTTCAGGTACTGGGAGGCCGCTATAAGGTCTCCCTGGAGCCTTCTCTTCTCCAGGCTGAACAGCCCCAACTCTCTCAGCCTGTCCTCGTAGAAGAGGTGCTCCAGCCCTCGGATCATCCTCGTGGCCTCCTCTGGACTCGTTCTACCAGGTCCATGTCTTTCTTGTGTTGGGGGTTCCAGAACTGGACACAGTACTCCAGGTGGGGCTTTACGAGAGCAAAGGGGGAGAATCCCCTCCCTTGACCTGCTGGCCACGCTGCTCTTGCAGCCCAGGATATGGTTGGTCTTCTGGGCTGCAAGCGCACATTGCTGGCTCATAGTGAACTTCTTGTCCACCACCACTCTCAAGTCCTTCTCTTCGGAGCTGGCCTCAAGCCACTCATTGCCCAGCCTGTATTTGTGCTTGGGGTTGCCCCGACCCAGGTGCAGTACTGATCTGCGAACATATCAAATATAGTTAGATTTATTCATTTATTTTCTGTATTAAGAGTTAGATTTTAGAAAATAAGCTTAGCTTCATTTTGTCTCTGTGTTAGGTGGGAAACTTCAAGTTGAGATCGTTTTGTCTGTGTTAGGTGGGAAACTGTTACAAGAACTAACAAGCTATTCCACACCATCAGCAAAGGCCTCGCGGTGCCTGGTGTGCGAGCAGTCTGGAGCAAGAGAAGAAGGAACTGGTGTGCAACACCTGCAGGCTGAAGCAAGAGAGCTGGCTTTGTTTGGTCTAGAGGTCTGCAAGGGTGCTGACAAGCACCAACAGGAGGCAGTGCCCAAGCGTGAATGGGAGTGAACTTAGGTTAAAATTTCTTGGAACTAATGAGCTTAACCCATCCTAAATTTAATGAATATGGGTGTGTGTGTACTTTAAATAATGCCTTTGTAAAAGAGCGGGGGCGCAGGGCCTTTATGGAGCCATCCACCCTGTCGCCCGCCGGCGAATGAAACATACCTGCTTTATAAATAACTCTCTGCGAGTTGTAGGGTTTGATTCCGCAGATCAATTTGGCACCCCAGATGGGACCCCCTCTCTTCCTGGCTGCAGGACCGGCTGGGAGCGGGACGTCCTAAGGCACCACTGGATTATTTCTCCGGAGGATCTCCCAACCCCACCTGATCGCTGTGGGGAAAGAGAGGGACCATCAGCGGGCGGACCGGGTATGTGAATTGCGAATGCCTGCAGGGGGGGCGGGGGAAGAACCTATCAGTCGTGTGGAGACGTCCCACGCAAGGTCAGGAGTTGTATTGCTTGCCAAGACCCTGTAAGCCGTGGGAGAAATCCTGCGCCTGGTGAGGGGGCAATATTGCTCGCCCCTTGGATTTGTTGGGCCCAACAGGGGACTCACGCGTGGTGAGGGGAGACCCGAGATCCTGTAAGCTGTGAGGGAATGGTAACTGGTACCCTGCTGGGATAACAGGAGTGCTGTGTGGGGCAGCTGTCATCTTATACATCTGTTGTAAAAACCCGGTACCGTGCATTATGGTTTAAGTTATACTGCTTGGCGTGGACCTGTGGCAAATGGTTTATGGTTTATGATTTACGCTATATGAGAACTGTTGTTTAATTGGCATATTTTGTGGTGTGAGTGAGAGGAGTGACAGGCCCGTTTGTGTGACTGAGCGTCTGTGTTGTTTGCAGCCGACTGCCAAGCGGGTGCAGAGTTCTACGCCTCAGTTCTGTTCTCCCGCGAGGGAAACAGCCGGAGACGAACAAAGCGAGAGGTTATAGCTCAGTGTTATAAACGTAATTTGTCTTTGTGGCTGTTTAATGTGCGGAGGAACTAAATGGGAATTCAAGACTCATAGATATTAGGGAAGCTAAACCGGAGCTTTGCCAGCAGTTTTAGATACTGGGCGAACACACTTTAAGGGAGACAGATCACCCCCTTGGGAACAGACAGGGGGTCACATTCCAGTGCTCAGTGTCCGTGTGATTCTGAGTGTGTTCTTAAGCATATGGCAGACCTTGGAACAGGGTTATCCGAACCAGGTTTTAATTTCTGGTGTCCTATACATGGACCTGAGGATTTTTCATGTAAACCAATTCTTATTTTTAAGTGTTTTGGCTGTGACCAATTTCTGGTGTAACCGATGTAAATTCTGGTCTGACTGGGACAGAATTGAGCGCTCAGGCGAACTTGAACAGGTATTCTGCGGGAATTTAGAAAGTGTAAAGAATCAGTGAGACTAGTGAAACTGATATGGTAAGGAGATAAATGCAAACTCATCACTATGGTATGGGAGGAGATGTAAAACAAAGTAATAACTTAGCCCCTCAGTGTGGGGAGTGCACAAGCGCCTGTATCTCTCCAAACGGAGACAGGAGTTTTATCTCGGGAACTGCTTTGAATTCAGGTGCATCCGCTGCACTGCCCGGCACCTCTTGCCTCGTGTATGGCATTACTGTCATCAGTTTAACTGGCACAGAAGAATGCCCAAAGCTGCCCTTTAAGCTGTGCAATAAAACACTAGAAAGAATTGGCAGGGCGGAGCGGGGGGCAGAAGCTGCAGAGGAAAACCGGAGAAGAGAGAGAGAGCTCTTGTAGCGGCTTTACAGCAAGGGGGGGCCCACAAAAGGAGAAACAGGGACTCCGGGAGGCAGAGGCCCTTGGAGACCCCCCCACTGGGGTCAATCGGTGTGCATGGTGTAAACAAACAGGACACTGGAAGAACGAGTGTCCCCAAAGGAGACAAGGGGGTAGAAAAATCACGAACACCCCCAAAACCCAGGCCCCTATGGCAGGAAACTATGATGGGGCCCCAGGGAGTCTACCTGAGCGATCCATGGGTTACATTAAAGCTGGGGAAACAACAACGGGGGGGGTGTGGAATTTTTAGTAGATGACGGAGCAACATTTTGGGTGTTAAACCAGGCTCTAACACCTACAGACAATGATTTTGTAACGGTAAAGGAGCTACTGGCCAAAGCGAAAAGGCTACTTTCTCAAACCTCTGAAGTTCAAACTGGGGAAACAATTAGGAATACATAAATTTCTTTATTTGGCAAATTCACCAAAGCCCTTATTGGGGCAAAATGTGTTAGAAAAATTGGAGGCAGAAATAAGATTTGGGAAGGAGGAATAGAATTGGAAGTGGGGGATAATCAGCTAATTGAGCTTTTAAGTCTGGCCTTAGTACGTCCCTCTGCAAAGACAGAAGTACCCAAGGGGGTTCAGGATTGAGTATTGCCACGGGTATGGGCCACTGAAATAACCCGGCAAAGCAAAACCAGCTTCACCGGCAGCAGTCAAAATTAAACCAGGAGCTAAGCCAGTGAGAAGTAAAGCAACATCCCTTAAGGTTAGAGGAGAGACAAGGGATTTGTCCGATCATAGAACAGTTTCTGAAGTACGGATTATTAATTGAATGTGAATCTGAGTACAGTACTCCTATATTACCAGTGAAGAAACCAGATGGAAACTATAGGATAGTCCAAGATCTCAGGACCATGAACAAAATACCTGAGGATTTATACCCTGTGGTAGCAAATCCATGCACATAATTGACTAAATTAAAATCTGAATTGACTTGGTTTACTGTTCTGGATTTAAAGGGTGCCTTTTCTGCCTACCTACAAGCCCAGAAAGTCAATTATTATTTGCCTCTGAGTGGGAAAACCCGGATTCTGGGAGGAAAACACAGCTAACTTGGACTGTACTTCCACAAGGCTTTAAGAACAGCCCTACCCTTTTCGGCAACCAGCTGGCGAAGGACTTGGAACAATGGGAATCGCCACCTGGGACCGGGACTGTGTTGCAGTATGTGGACGATCTCCTTGTAGCTACTAAAGCAAAGGAACAAAATATAGCTTGGGCTGTGAGTTTATTAAACTTTCTTGGACTAAGTGGTTACCAAGTCTCTCCACAGAAAGCTCAAATAGCTCAGCAAAAGGTGACATATCTAGGATATGAAATCACAGAGGGCCAACGGACCTTGGGGAAAGCAAGAAAGGAAGTCATCTGCCAAACTCCCAAGCCACAGACGGTTAAGGAGCTCTGAACCTTCCTGGGAATGACGGGATGGTGTCATTTATGGATCTACAACTATGGACTCCTGGTAAGACCACTTTATGAACTCATTAAAACTAATTCAAAAGATCTCACTTGGAATAGAGAAGCTGAGCAGGCTTTCCACAACTTAAAACGAGAACTCATGCAGGCCCCAGCCTTAGGGTTACCAGACCCCACAAAACCTTTCTGGCTGTTCTCCCAGGAGAAGCAGGGCATTGCACGGGGAATTTCAGCTCAAAACCTAGGCCCAGATCGGAGAGCCGTGGCACACTTCTCCAAACATTTGGATGAAGTGAGTAGAGGATGGCCTAGCTACCTGAGAGCAACGGCTGCAGTAATACTTAACATCCAAGAGCCTCACAAATTTACAATGGGCCAAAAGATGACAGTGTTAGTGTCTCATACGGTGTCCACTGTACTGGAAACAAAAGGGGGGCATTGGCTATCCCCACAAAGATGCCTCAAATACAAGGCCATTGTGGTGGAGCAGGACGATGTCCAGATAACAGTGACTAACACTGTCAGCCCAGCATCTTTCCTTAGTGGAATTACAAGAGAACCAGTGACCCATGACTGCCTGGAGACCATTGAAGCAGTCTGCTCCAGTCGACCAGACCTGAAGGAACAACCACGGGAGGATGCTGAGGACACGGGGTACACAGATGGCAGCAGTTTCGTCAAGAATGGTCAGCACAAAGCAGGGTACGCGGCGACTACCACAGACAAGGTAATAGAGTCCGGGGCCCTTGCCTCAAACACTGCGGCACAAAAGGGGGAAATAATAGCTTTTAACTCGAGCTTGCCAAAGAAAAAATTAACATTTGGACCGACTCTAAATATGCTTCTGGAATGGTTCATGCCATGGAGCGGTTTGGAGAGAAAGAGGACTTTTATCCACCCAAGGGAAGCACATAAAACACGCAAAGGAAATTCTCAAACTACTGGAAGCAGTGCAGCTGCCAGAGAAGGTAGCAATTGTGCACGGCAAAGCTCACCAAAAGGGACCTACTGCACAAGAAATGGGTAATTCCATGGCGGATTGAGAAGCAAGAAGGGTGGCCAAAAAGGTATGGCAGAAATACAGTCTTTGGTTCCAGACGGTAAAATACAAACTGATCAGACACCTAAATATACAAAGGAGGATTTACAATTAATTAAGGATCTAGATGGGAAAGAGGGTGAAAATGGATGGGTTACCACACCACAAGGGAAATTAGTAGTGCCTAGCACATGACTCTGGGCCATAATAATGGTGGAGCATAGAAAGATTCACTGAGGAGTTGTCGCGACAGAGGGAAAATCCGGACAGCTCAATATGAGTTGAATCATCAGACTTCTGATTTATTGATTACACATATGCTTCTTATATACAGCAGTTAATTAAGCTTATGCATATTCTCAAAAATCCACACTGATTGGCTCATTAATTTTCCTGAGAACTTTCTCTTTGTTATAACAGGTGGTGTTGCTTTCTTCAGCTTCCAAGGACAACAACAGAATACTCCTTACTTTTTTCCCAGCTTGATTAAAGTTGTTTTGTCTGAAGTTCTCAAGAGAAAGTAAGCATCTTGAAGATTTCTGTTAATCCTCCCTGACTCATGTCAAGGGGCCTAAGTTAGGGCCTGAGCCATTTCAATACCCTCACTGCTTTCTGCTAAAAAAGCCTTTGATTGTACAATATCTCTTAATGATTTACAACAGGGAGTTGAAGCCCTATACAAACACCTAAGCAAATGCATTGTTGCCCCTAATTTGTACACGACCATCACAATGGTGACACAACGTGGAGAGTGTGGGAACGTATCTTGGCATACCCTGAGAGGACTGTGGGAACTGAAGGGATACATGTCTGGAGATACGAGAAGCACCTGCGTCAACAAGTGATGAGAAAGGAACCTTAGAATGTCGTGGGCTATTCAGGCGAGCGAGAAATGAGCCACTCCCACATCCACAAGATGCAAGCTCAAATCCACTTTATTATCAGAAAGCTGCTTGTTATATACCCCTTTAAGTTCTGCATACGTGTCCACATATCAAACATACTACAAAGCTAATTACTATTGGTTAGTAGCTACTGTTCACACGTTGACCTCTCAGTCCCACTGGTTCATTCTTATCTTGGTTCAGGTTCACTTCCTCGCCGTAATATCCTGTTTTCCAGCTTGCATCCATCTTCTTCAATTGCAGTTTATCATCTTGCCACGTAGCCACATTCTTTACTGCAGTTTATCTTTTCTGGCACGTAACTGAGAGCGGCCTAGCTGCGGCCTAGCTAGTATTATAGTCCTGTAAGGCCCCAACATTAGAATGTATCCAAAGATGTCCCCTGGCAAGCAAACAGGAAGGGATGCACGCAAAGTGCATCAGCCAATTAGGGGCGTGGGAACTGCTCGTGCTGCGAGTGAAGAGCCAATAACACGTGAACGGGTGTGGGTGGTTTCATTAGTTTGGGGTGTAAATATAACTGCATTAGAGCAAACAAATGGCTTCTTGCTTGATCATATCAATCGTGTGCAGAGTCCATCGTTGAGTTCCTGCACATGGTGATGCAGGTTGTCTACCTTGCAGCCCATGGAGGACTCCATGCCAGAGCAGGAGACTGTGACCCCATGGAGAGCCTAGGCTGTAGCAAGTTTGCTGGCAGGACCTGTAGCAAACAGGAGACCCACGCTGGAACAGTCCCTTCCTGAAGGACTGCACCCCGTGGAAAGGACCCACACTGAAGCAGTTCATGAAGAACCGCAGCCTATGGGAAGGACCTACATTGGAGAAGTTAGTGAAGGACTGTCTCCTGTGGGAGGGACCCCATGCTGGAGCATGGGAAGAGCGTGAGGAGGAAGAAGCAGCAGAGACAATGTGTAATGAACTGACCATAACCCCCATTCCCTGTTCCCCTGTGCCGCTTGCAGGGAGGTTTTCTGACCACACCAAGCTGCATGGTGCAGTCGACACGCTGGAGGGACGGGATGCTATCCAGAGGGACCTTGACAGGCTTGAGAGGTGGGCCTGTGCAAACTGCATAAAGTTCAACAAGGCCAAGTGCAAGGTCCTGCATGTGGGTTGGGGCAATCCCAAGGACAGATATGGACTGGGTGGAGAATAGATTGAGAGCAGCCCTGAGGAGAAGGACTTTGGGGTGTTGGTTGATGAGAAGCTCAACATGACCTGACATCGTGTGCTTGCAGTCCTGAAAGCCAGCTGTATCCTGGGTTGCATCAAAAGAAGCGTGGCCAGCGGGTCAAGGGAGGTAATCACCCCCCTTTACTCTACTCTGGTGAGACCCCATCTGGAGTACTGCATTCAGCTCTGGGGCCCCAAACATAAGAAGGACACGGACCTGTTGGAGCAAGTCCAGAGGAGGGCCACGAAGATGATCAGAGGGCTGGAGCACCTCTCCTATGAGGACAAGCTGAGAGAGTTGGGGCTGTTCAGCCTGGAAAAGGCTCTGGGGAGACCTTATTGCAGCCTTTCAATACTTGAAGGGGGCCTACAAGAAAGATGGGGACAGACTTTTTAGCAGGGCCTGTAGTGAAAGTGTCACTGAAATTGGGAATAAACTTCTTAACACCAGTATATTCTTAAGAAGCAGGCATTCTTTATTACGGCACCGGATGCACAGGAGATCACTCCACCTATCGTGCATACCTTATAGCACACAAAGTAAAGTTTATATTACACAAAAACATACATATTTATTATATTTCCCAGAATAATCATGCATATTCAAAGCAATTCTCAGAAATCATTATCATAAAACTCCGCCTTGCCATGCATGCTCATTAAGCCTTGAAATGAGTCGGAGGCTTGCTTTTGTGACCACCATGGACCACCGACCCAAAAGAAAGGCCCTTGTCTCAAGGACTTGGCTCAGTACGTTCCCCTGTCACACTCCAGTGATCAGTAAAACAAAGAGTCTTAAAGCTTCTATAAATATTAAGGTAATAAATTTAAATCTCTAAAATACTACAACAAAGATATATTGTTCTTAACTCTAATACCAAGTTAATGATTAGAACAGGTCTGGGGCTTTACAGAGATTATTTAGCAACTTTAACAATTTTATCTTGATCATCAATTTTATATATTATTTTATTCTATTCTAATTCTATTTTATTCTATTTTAAGTCTAAAAATTAAACTTCTACCATAACAATAGGACAAGGGGTAATGGCTTTAAACTAAAAGAAGGTAGATTTAGATTTGACATAAGGAAGAATTTTTTTTATGATGAGGTTGGTGGGACAATTAAACAGGTTGCCCAGAGAAGCTGTGGCTGCTCCTCCCTGGAAGTTTTCAAGGCCAGGTTGGATGAGGCTTTGAGCAACCTGGTTTAGTGGAAGGTGCCCCTGCTGCTGGCAGGGGGGTTGGAACTGGATGAGCTTTAAGGTCCCTTCCAACCCAAACCGTTCTATGATTCTATGAAACCAGGAGTGAAGCTGAACCTGGGAAGAAGGAAGGGGTGGGGGGGAATATGTTTTTAGATTTGTTTTTATTTCTCATTATCCTACTCTGATTTCATTGGTAATAAATTATTTTCCACAAGTCGAGCCTGTTTTGCCCATGATGGTAATTGGTTAGTGATCTCCCTGTCCTTATCTCAATCCATAGGCATTTTGTGGTATTTTCTCCCCCTGTCCCGCTGAGGAGGGGGAGTGATAGAGGAGCTTGGTGGGCACCCAGCAGCCAGCCAAGGCTAACCCACCACATCCCCCTGTGCGTTTGTACAGCTCTATGGATTCCATCAGCTCTTCCAGTCTGAGATCCCATCTGGTTTAAAATCTTATCAGTTGCTAAGTCCAGGTTGATCTTCCTGGAACTGGTGCCTGTATTTTCTTGATAGGCAATTAATTAGTGTGAGTGGCAGGCTTGATTCTTGTCATTGTCTAGATGTTTGTTTTGTCAGGTCTGTGTCTCTGTATGCTTTGTTTATTGTTTCCTTTCCACATACACTTACAGGGACATTTGTGGTTATGGTATTTGTCTTCCCAAATAATCATTATGTGTGGTAAGGCCCTGCTTTCCAGGAGGTGGTTAAACATCTGCCTGCCAATGAGAAGTAGTGAATGAAACCCTCATTTTGCTTTGCTTGCATAAACAGCTTTGCTTCACTTATTAAACTATCTTTATATTGACCCATGAGTTTTCTTGCTTTTGCTCTTCCTGCTGCAGGGGGAGTGAGCAAGTATCTGGGTGGGTACTTAATGGCTGGCCCAGGGTCAACCCATCACAGGAGGTCAGCCCTACTCCATTTCAGGTTCATTCTCTCACCTGGGAGATTGGATATCAGTTTTCTCATTTCCCTGCTCTGCCTGATTTCCACAGGAAAATAAATACACTGATGGGAGTTGTTTTGCTTTCAGGAAGCGCTGGTCCATTATGATCCCAGAAAGAAATGCACTCCGACTCTGTAAAATATCATTTAAAAAGCTAATTATTAGAGCTAACGCTATAAAGAAGGAGAGAATAGCACAGATATTCTTGCATCCCTTTAGATGCTGGGAACCTCAAGTCGCGCATCATCAAATAGACCTCTAATCAGGGTGCAATACACCATGCAGATCTTGTCCATGACAGGGTTACCCCATTGTGGTCATTCAAGTCATTATAGGACTTTCTTACAAGGAAACGACTCTTTTCATCATGTCGTTTGATGAAAAGGATGTTCACATGAGAACTTCTTGCTGCACTTTTATATAAAGGCAAGGACACAGAGGTGGCATAATCACCTGTACCAAGTGGGAGCTGCCTTGAGGCTCCTCTATTACAATGAACTGGCTGAGTTTATCCTGAGGCCAAGAAATTTGAGCAGCACAATGCAGGCCTAAAGTACAAGCTGTACTTGCAGCACAGCAGAACACAGACCTGGGTCTACTCAGGTGCTGTGCTTTAAACCCAATAAGCAGCAAAGCACCACAGAACTGCTTGCTCACTCTCCCCACAGTGTGATAGGGGGGATAATTGAAAGGGTAAAAGTGTAAAAACTCATGGATTGAGATAAAGACAGTTTAATAAGAAAAAAAAGGAAGATAAAAAATAAAAACAAAGCCAAGAAAAACAAGTGATGCAAAAAACCCCAATTGCTCACCACCAGCTGACTGATACCCAGCCAGTACCTGAGCAATGGCAGCCCCAGCAACCCCCCACCCCAGTTTTTATTGCTGAACATGAGATGTCATGCAGTATGGAATATCCCTTTGGTTAGTTGGGGTCAGCTGTTCTGGCTGTGTCCTCTCCCAACTTCTCGTGCATCCCCGGCCTACTTGTCAGCAGGGCAGTGTGAGAATCAGAAAAGGCCTTGATGCCTTGAAGCACTTTTCAACAATAGTTAAAAAATCAGTTTGTTATCAACACTGTTTTAATCACAAATCCAAAACATAGCCCCATACAAGCTACTATTAAAAAAGTTAACTCTATCCCAGCTAAAACAATTACGTCAGGTTACCTGTTATGTGGATCACTATCTCCTCCATGTACAATGATTTTTCAGTCAGGATCACTACAGGGGTCATCTTTGATTTCTTCTTCTGAAGCTGTTTTACTTTGTAAAAATAACTGGAGTAGAACTTAAATCTGATATTCCCATAGTCAGTGTGAACTTTTTATCCAACAGATTTTTATCTTGCACTTTATCGCTCTGGAGCAATGAATGTTAAATGACATATAGTTGAACTCCAACTCTGAAACTCAACCCTGTGTATTCAGTAACTCAAAGATATACAGAGAGTACTTAAGACACTTTTCACTTGCATTTGGAGAAATGTCCACTATTTCAGCTCTAAATCACACCTCACAGGAAATTGAAAACAGTTTAACCCTTGGATAATTGCATACAATGGACATAGAACCAAAAGTTTTTATATGTTGGGGAATCTGGACTGTGCCTTGCACAGAGAGGAGAATTGTTTAGAGACTTATGTGTGAGTACTTGGCTAAATATCTGTAAATTAGATATGTAATCTGAGCACCCCTCAGCACAAAGCCGAAATGAGTGGGCCTCGTGCGTGCACCTATGGTAACACTGGTGCCGTGGGGCCGTCTGCATGAACACGGACACCACCTCAGCTCGCTGATGTCACGGCGGTGCCGGGCTATCATACTCCCTAGCAACCGTTACCAGACACCAAACGGCACGCGGAAGAGGCGGAAGATGCCCAATTTTTACGCTGAACACCAGGTATATAAAACTATAGGGGCTCACCCGGAAACGTTTCTATGAGGGCGGTGCTAGGCGCCGTGGTTGCTTTCGGGTGCGCAGTGTGCTTTCTCAGGCTTCTCCGTCGTGACCAGTTGGCGCCGCAGACATCTTCCGGGTTCTGCGCTTGTTTGCCTTCGATGCGGGGCTGCCCTCTTTCTGCCCGGCTCGGTCTGTGTTGCCATTAGTCCCCTCTGCATGTTGAGCGATGCTGTTACAGGGCTCCGGAGCTGTGGGACCGTGGGGGTGGCTGACGCTGCTGCTGGTGGCCTGCGCGGTACGGGCCTCTGAAATCACTTTTGAGCTGCCTGACAACGCCAAGCAATGCTTCTACGAAGAGATTGTCCAGGGCACTAAGTGCACCCTCGAGTTTCAGGTACTCCTTGCTTCCCTCGGCCTCCTGGGAATCTCTTGTTATTTCATTTTATTGTCAGTATTAGGGTTTTAATAACTTAATGCATGTATAAATTGTTGGGCACTGAAACTATGTTATGTGAACAGCCTATCTGAAGTGTTGCTTCTGGTGCTTGGCACCGCTGAATAAATCTTGATAGTATTATATGTTTGAATAGATATTTAAATATTTCAAATAAAATGTCTACTATTTTAAAAAGCTTCTGTATGCATATAAAATGGCTGTGCCTTTGAATAGAACTCTCTTAATTCTTCAGGATGCTTTATCTTAAAAGCAAGAAGTTTGGAGCAAGGATTAAATTTAGCTACTAGCCTGCTAGTTGCTCTTGCTGTGAAGATAAAATAGCTAGTCTGAATCTATAGAACAACATGCTATATACCAACAATAATCAAAGGCTGACAACACTTGAAACAATCGTATGAAGTTTTGAGTTGCTTGTAGGCATAATCTGAATGTGCTGGTATTGGAAAGAAATCCTGTCATTAATTGTGTAGGAGTGAGGCAGCAGAACCTCTAGAACATTGCTCTATTGACATGCTCATATGAAAATAAGCCAGGCTGTAATACCTGTTCTACTGGACATATACCATTCCTGCAACATAAAGCAGATTGACCTAATGCACTAGTTATACAGTTTAGGCCGTATTTAAAGGAGCCGTTTTATTGCAACTCAACTCAACTTGCTGAATAAATTGCATGGATGGGCTTGTGGATATAGTAAATTACTGATTTATTGCAGTAATGTATTTACCCCATCAAATTTCATCTACTCTAGCCTTTGCTATATAGTACCAATATCTTAAAATGAAGTAACTAGAACTTCCCTCATAAACCATTAGTTGACATTACATATCCTCAATGTAATAGATCTTATTTTGAATTGTTCTTTGCATCTTCCATAGGGCAAGGAATTTTGCAAACTTCTATTGAAAGATTTTCAAATTAATGCATTTTATTTTAAAATATTTGTCAGATTAAACAATTTGAAGTGCTAGTCGGGGAAGTGCTAGTCGAATGTCTGTTCTACTTAAAACAATTTCTTGTTGTTTTCAGGTGATCAGTGGAGGTCATTATGATGTTGACTGTCGGTTGGAAGGTCCTGATGGTGCTGTATTATACAAAGAGATGAAGAAACAATATGATAGTTTCACATTTACTGCATCCAGAAATGGAACGTACAAATTCTGCTTCAGCAATGAGTTCTCTACTTTCACACACAAAACTGTGTACTTTGATTTTCAGGTTGGAGAAGATCCGCCACTGTTTCCTAGTGAGAACAGAGCAACTGCACTTACTCAGGTAAAATATTGTGTTTGACAGCAACTGTTAGGTGGAGGGAGTGTTTTTCAAATTCAACTGCATTAGATATCTCTATCACTGTTGAAAATGAATGGGTTGGAGCTTCTTTAAAATAAACTGAATTACTAAAAGTGAACCTCTTCCAAAAATTAGTGTTTGCAGAATGCAGAGCTGAGAAGAAATTACCAAGTGTTTAAGTGGAAATTAGGGAAAATATACAGTGGCTTAGAGTTAAAGGGAACTTTTTAATGCAGTGGGTTTATGTCTGTGGAAGTATGAATTTTATAAAGTGTAAAATATCAATGGATCAGAGTTTTCAAAATTCCGGAAGTTTGGAGAAACTTTGAGAATAATTTGGTCATATTTAACTTGCTTCTAGATATGTCATTTATAAGACACTTAAGTGGCAAAGCAGTATTCTTGCTCCAGACTTATTTTCCTAATGTTCCCTTCTTTCTTCAGAATTTTAGTTTTACACCACTTCTGCCCAAACATCACTTGGAACAGTCACTTCATGAACTCACTAATGTTCTTACACTATAATTGTTACCAAACTTCACTTTAAACAACCATTTAAAAATGCTGGACATGGCCACTATTTTACTAGTTTGAACTCAGTGGTAGAAATGCCACTTCCTAAGTATCCATCTTATTCACTTGAACTTACCCCATGTAAGTCTGCAGTGGCTAAAGATTTGTAATGAGTAAGTGACTTGATGTGCATTCAGTTAATTCTTATCTCTTTCTTCTCATCACCTTTCTCTTCTGCTTTATGTTGTCTTTTGTTTCCTGATCCCATTGCTCCCTATCTACCTGCACTTTCTTTAGTCTTCATTCTGTGCATTGTTACATGTTTTGGGTTTTTTGTGTATTGTTTGAGGGGGGAGAAATTTGGGGGTTTTTGTTGGACAGTCCTTTGGCACCAGTAGGCAGTATTGAGAACACAGAACATGCAGATTTCAGATCCAACATCTTTGCAGGCTATGGGAGAAGGTATAAGAAAAAAGTTTCACTG
This sequence comes from Caprimulgus europaeus, assembly GCA_907165065.1. Next base: position 1,581,567 of record OU015537.1, read on the forward strand.
GATTGTAGCATACATAATGCAAATCAGATCTTTAGGAAAGGGGAAGTTAACTTTCAAAGCATAACACATCTTTAAGTAGGTTCTCCATTGCAATTTTCTTGAGGCTTGTAGTATGACCAATTTGCGTAGACTTTCACAGGGACTGTAAAAGCCAAATCCCTGAAACTAGACTTTGTTTAAGAATCCTGCTGCAGAGTAGGAGAGGGCTCTAATTTAGCAGTGAAACAAATGGCAGAACTTAATGCATGAAATCTCTTCCAGAATTTTGTTTAGATGAATTTCTTGGACTTGTTCAGACACCTGTCCTGAAAAATCATCAACTTGAAAAGCTGATTTGACACAGATAAAAGTAACTGACTGTGGTTTTTATTAGGGTGTCAAACATTTCCTTTTATAATAGATTGTGCTTTTGATCTCCAGGAAATACTGATTTTTTAGAGACTAGAACAACTAACCAACTAGCTAAAACTTAAGTGTTTTCAAGATATTAATTAATTTCTTGATGGTCAAAAGACAATTGTGGGTACTGACTCTTACTTTCAGAAGATAAACTGAAAATGGAAGAATTTTATGTGTAAAATGATCTAGGTTTTTGAAAGCCAGTAGTACATAGATTAAAAACGTTAAGATTTTTCAGGTTAGAAAAGGGAATGTGATTTTTATGAAAGATGACAGGGGCAGTTGGGCAATTTGATCTTGAGTGTTTGTTATACGAATATGGTAGGGAGCATCCAGGAGTACTGAAAGATAAAAGTTGTCCTTTCTCTAATCGCTTTTTACATATGTGACTAATAGAAGGGTCTCATGCCAAAAGAATGTGTTGAGGTCAGCAATCTAGATTTCAGGGTTTTGTGAAACTTAAGTTTGAGAATTATGTAATGAAGAATCACATACTTCTGAAATCTAAAAGTGTTTTAGTATCTACTATGCACATCTTAATTACATAAGAAACTTACTAGCTATCTAAATCTGGGGAGGGATTTACTACTTGTTTTGCAGGTGTATGTGGAATTAACAAATGTTGGATCACTGACATTTCAAGACAGTGCTTATATTCATTTTTTAATTCAAACATACATGAATTTCAGTATTCATTTTATGGTTCTTAGAGTGCATTACTTTTTATTGAGTCTGTAGTTTTGTACACTTTAGTACTTGTCAGTCATATTACTGTGTAAAACTAGATTAATACATTAGATTTATCATATTTCAGTCTGACAGTGGACTGAGATAATCTTTCATCTGTAAAGCTATATGAACCTAACTTTAAATATCAAACCACAAAGCTTCACAGAACAATTATTAGAAGGGTTCTTAACTGTGTATTTTTTTTCTTCTCTAGATGGAGTCTGTGTGTATTTCAATTCATGAAGCTTTGAAGTCTGTCATTGATTATCAGACTCATTTCCGGTTGAGAGAAGCACAAGGCCGCAGCAGAGCAGAGGATTTAAACACAAGAGTAGCCTATTGGTCAATAGGGGAAGCAATCATTCTTCTTGTAGTTAGTATTGGGCAGGTATTTCTCCTCAAAAGCTTCTTCTCAGATAAAAGAACCACGACAACTCGTGTTGGATCATAACTGGTAGTGATAATGCTTCAGGTCATTGTGCTATTTGCTTGTGAAATTACTGTTCTCCAATTAATTGTAGGTACAAAGGAACTAAATATGTGAAACATCTAAATGTCTACCCCTCCTCGTTGATTAAAAACATAAAACGTACCCCAAAAGTTATGAAAGGAATGCCCAATTTGAAATATAGAGTAAACAATGTTTTCTGATACTTATATTAAATATCTAACAGCAACCAGCCTCTCTTTGATTTTGCTGATTTTAATCCAAATTGAGTTTTTTATTTTTTATAAAATAACCCATATGTGGTATAATGCTTTAAAAGAACCCAACAATCTAGTGTCTGATGTGAAAGACAATACTCATGAAAATTTGACTTTAATTTGCAGGATGAATGTATTGGGTTCTAAACAAGCTAATGTGATGAACGGTTGTTGCAAGGTGTATTGCACTGTTTTGATTTGCTATAAAAAAAAAAAATCCAATCATATCCTTTGCTTATCTGTAAAACTGTTGCAAGCTACATGATGGTGCAAATTCTCCACTTGCCTGGTAAATCTTCACCTTCAAAACTTGCTAAGTTTTATACTTGAGTGTATTTGCTTTAACATACATTTTTCTACATTAAAATATAATGCATTTCCTCTTTTTACAATGTTTTACTAAGCAACAACTAAACTGAGACTACTTGGGAAATGTGATTTCTCTATTCAAAAACTTAAATCTCCAAGTTGTTCTTAAAAATGCAATAAAATAGGGAATCTTGTAACTGTCACTGAAGCTGTACAATCTCTGTATTGGTGCTGCTGTTGCCTGTCAGAGACAAGACCAGAGATAGTTTGATTTTTATCAAGCCATACAGCACCAGCACTAGACAGTTATACTGTATCCATTAGGCACATGCAAAGTTTTTTAAGAAACTGTTTTCGTATTACAAAGCCCATTTGATACTAATACTGCATTGCGTGAGTGCTGTGAACTGTATTTCCCTGTTTGGTGCACTGATATGGCCTTTTGCATGTAATTACCACTCTCTTCTGTTAGTGGTCAGGAAATGTTTTAAATATTTTGAGGTATCTTTTTGGTAGATTTATAGCTGCATTGCTTCTGCTGCTCATGTCTTTAGTTTATGTATTGTAATAAAATCTTGTTTTATTTGGTTGTGGAAGATAGTAAATGTATGTACATACAGGTAGCTTGAATAGAGCTAGTCAAAATAAGGCTAAACTTCTTCATATGGTTCTGGAGGAATAGATGAACTCTGGCCAGTTTTTAAGTGCACACAAACAAAGCTAAGATTAAAAAAAGTTGAATTATTAACTCTAATTCAAAAGACTCCACTTAAACTAGTTCTCAGCAAGCAGAGAAAGAATGCTAAGTCCTCATTAATTGCCTGTATTATTTCCAGCAAAAAATTGACAAGTGACATATACACATGTCCAAGTGACACTTTGACACTCTGAATAGTTGATCTAAGATGATCTCACTTTAAAATGGTGTGGTAGTTTGTTGGGTTTTTTATTTTTGTTTGTTTTTTTTTTTTTTTAAAGAAAACCTATGTCTGTTGTAAACTGATAATGATAAACTACTCTTTCAGAACTGAATAAAAAAAAACTTCAGCACTTCAAAAATGAGTTAAAAGGTCATAGGGATGCTAAAAAGCTTAATGTATATTATATTCAGAATTATGTACAATGTCCTTCTATCTTGTATTGAACTTGCAATATTGCAGTCCCATTTTTTTGAGGTGCATGTTTCCCTGAAATTGTAGCAGAATCTCGGATCAGAAAACAAAAAAAGTTAGTGCTTTCTTTTTATGCCTGTGCATGATGTTCGTGATTGTACCTAACTGCTTTATTCTTATGTTTGAGCAACTGATCTTCAGTATTTTTTTGTGTTTCATTACACAAATGGTGTAGTTTAGGTGCACGAGTCAGATAAAAATATGATTTAATTTTGATAGTGTCCACTAATCTTCTGAAGCCTGAATATCTCTTGTTGAGTAGCTTTAATCACAGCAAAAACATTTGTTTCAAAGTTTCAAAAACTGAAACTAACTCAGTTCTATGTACTGTCAAAATTGGTAAACAATAGGGTAAACAAAGTATTGCTTGGTTTTCACATACATGTCTAATTTTTCTTAATGTTTGAATGTGTTGAATGGGACTGGTCAGCTCAATATTATTCTTGCTGAGGTTTAGTGGACTTGAATTTTGCATTGAAGTTGGGTACTTGAACCAAACCTCTGGTATAATGCTGGATAACATGCAGCAATAGCTTAAAAATGCCTTTATTTTTGGGTTATGAAAAACATGATACACATTTTAAAACTTTATATATTTTTTAAAATAAGTGATTGGATAGGATATAATAAAACACATGCTACCACTTCAACACTGGGTGAATAAATGCTTTGTGACTTTTATTTTTTCTTTTTTTATTATATTTTGGTTAAAGATGCATATATGAAAAGAATAGTTTAATCAGTGGTGTGATATGCAACTCAACAACCCTGTGTTAAATGAGATACAACTGTGTTTCAAATTGTGAAAGGTTTAAACTACTCCTTGGATGTTTTATGCTTACATAATTTCTTTCAATGTCCCAAAATTTTAGTTCTTGTTTTAGTTTGAAAGGGGAAAAAAAAGTTTGAATAAGGAAAAAAAAAAAGACCCTATGAATATTGTACGGAGAAAATACAAATTAACATATGAATGTTATTCAAAGCTTTTTGGAAGAATAATGCTCCCCTACCAAACTCAAAACAATTTGAGAAGTCAGACAACATTTTAACACATTACCTTCAAAAGTGTTAATCCACCTGACATTTTAGAAAGAGTCCAGAAGAGGGCCATGAGGATGATCCGAGGGCTGGAGCACCTCTCCTATGAGTATGGGCTGAGAGAGTTGGGGCTGAACAGCTTGGAGAAGAGAAGGCTCCGGGGAGACCTTATAGCGGCCTTCCAGTACCTGAAGGGGCCTACAGGAAAGCTGGGGAGGGACTTTTCACAAGGGCAGTTAATGACAGGACAAGGGGAAATGGCTTTAAGCTGGAAGAGGGGAGGTTTAGATTAGATATGAGGAAGAAATTCTTCACTGTGAGGGTGGTCAGACCCTGGAACAGGTTGCCCAAGGAAGTTGTGGATGCCCCCTCCCTGGAAGTGTTGAAGGCCAGGCTGGATGAGGCTTTGAGCAACCTGGTCTAGTGGAAGGTGTCCCTGCTGATGGCAGGGGGGTTGGAACTGGATGATCTTTAAGGTCCCTTCCAGCCCAAACCATTCTATGATTGTTACTTCTATTACTGTACACTGAGAATTGTACAAGTTGACTGTTGTTCATAATTAGACATGTTTTAAGGTCATTGGAAAAAATCTATTTAGAGCGAGATGGTATGGTTGCTAGCTCTTTGCTTAGCACATTATCAATGCATGCTATAGTAATTATAAACCTGTTCCTGTTGGAGTGGATTTTTAAGTATTTGATCTCTGATGCCTGGAATGACTTGATCTATTGCATCTGATCCTGTTAATACAAGATGACCTAGAAAGATTTATCTAGTAATGTCTAATGATGGGATATAAGCTTTAAGTAATTCTTATATAGTAGCTAGATGAGTGGTTGGAGGTATTTTACATTGTGTAGCTTATTGTTGAATCTGAGCACATCTAACTTTGACAACTTTAAGTGTTAAAAACCTGACATCATAACCATCAGTGGTATGTGTGCACCTTCAAAAATGGCTTTTTCCTCTGTTCTTTTTTTCCTCCTATGTTGGTTGCTCTGCATTCAAAATCTTTCAAGAATATTTATACTAAGTGTGGATTAAAGAAAGTTTTTTGGCTAGAAATATGGGTAAATTCTACTCTTTCTGTGACATGTTACAGTTATAGTCAAGTAGTGGTGTGGGGCATTTTTAGGTGCCTGGAACCCCAGGATTGGAAGGTAGCTTAAGATTGTGGTGGTGTGCTGCACTGGGGGTGAGGGGGAAAGGAGAGATGGTGCAGTGTTCTTCCTGGATCTCAAGAAGAAAGGCCCGACAACAGATAGCTTAATAAAATATCTGGTTTAATGTGATAGAATAAAAAGAGAAATATAGATAGCAAATCTTATGTCCATTCAGATGCTGGGAACCCCATGTTCGTGAAGCACTAGATGGATTTTCATGCAGCACGATGCACAGGTTCCATCCATGGAAAGGCTCTTCCTCCTTCCCATGCGATGGTGCCTCTTATTTTGTGTAACAAACAGAATCCTATATCTTCTACTGAAAGGCTGGAATATTATCTCTGTCATAACACCTGCCAGTGGCACAGTACAGGCTGGCATGGGGCATTCCAGCAGGTTCCTTTACAGTGGCTGTTCATGCTAACATATGGGCTTCTCAAGCCTCAAGTATGAGGCCCAATAGAGCAGACATGGCTTGTTCAAGATCACTAAATCTTCAAATACAGTGTCTTTCACAAGGCTCTCAATAGAGGTGGTTCAGAGCATGTTTCTACTGAAAACTGGTCATCTTACCAAAACCAAAAAGTTACTAAAAGGGGGGGAGGGGGGGGGGGAAGTAAAAAGATAGATCTAAAGTAAAAGTAAAAAGGGGATCTGCTGACTCATAGACCTTATGGCTCTCTATAAGTACCTGAAAGGAGGTTGTAGCGAGGTGGGTCTCGGTCTCTTCTCCCAAGTAACAAGTGATAGGATGAGAAGAAATGGCCTCAAGTTGCTCCAGGGGAGGTTAAGATTGGATCTTAGGAAAAATTTATTCGCCAAAAGGGTTGTCAAGCATTGGAAGAGGCTGCCCAGGGAAGTGGTAGAGTCACCATCCCTGGAGGTATTTAAAAGATGTGTAGATGTGGTGCTTAGGGACGTGGTTTAGTGGTAGACTTGGCAGTGTTAGGTTTACATTTGGACTTGATGATCTTGAAGGTCTTTCCAACCTAAATGATTCTATGATTCTATATGACAGTGAATTATTTTATCAAGAAAGAAGTGGAAACACATGCTCTGGACCACTGTAACCAGTCTTAAACATCCCTCTTTTGGGGCCATATGATTGAGAGGGTGTGGATAACTTGCATCCTCCTAATATATAAATAATTGTATATAATTATATATACACATATCTAAGCAGTTGTGATGGAGTCTTCATGAGCATTGTGATCCAGTCATTGCTTCCTTGAGAGTCTTGTTAAGTGCTGTGATAGTTTAACTTGGCTGGCAGCCAAACACAACACAGCTGCTCACCCCCCCCCCCCCGCCTTCCCCCCACCCCCACCCAGGGAATCAGGGAGAGAATTGGAGGGGTAAAGGACAGGAGACTTGTAGGTTGAGATAAGAACAATTCAATAATTAGAGTAAAATAAAATGGTAACAATAATAATGATAACAAATATATATATATATGTGTGTGTGTGTGAGAGAGAGAGATGCACAGTACAATTGCTCACCACCCATCAATAGCAATTCCGGAGGAGCGAAAAAGAACCCCAAAACCGCAATCCGGGAAGAGCAAGCCTGAGCGATTCGTGAGATAATCCACCCCCCCCCCTTTCTGGTCAGCCCCTTTTAATATACTGAACATGATGTAATATGATATGGAATATCTTATTGGCGTATCCAAATGCCAATTCTGGGTTTTGCTAACTACTACACTTCCCCCCTCCCAGTCCTCTGCTCTTGCAAACTGCCCAAGCACAGTGTCCTTGGAGTTATCAACATTGTTCTCACACCAATCCTCACTGGAACCAAAACACAGCGCTTTCTAGCTGCTAAGAAGAAAATTAACTTAAGGTGACACGTGCTGAAGAGGCTCGACTGTATAATGAACTGCCAGATAATGAGATGCAATATGCCCTGTTCACTGATGGGTCCTGTTGCATTGTAGGAAAACATCAAAAGTGGAAAGCTGCTGTGTGGAGTCCTGAAGCTGTTGAAGGAAAAGGTGAAACAAGTCAGTTTGTAGAGGTAAAAGCTATCCAACTAGCCTTAGATATTTTTGGGAAAGAACAGTGTCCAGTGCTCTGCCTCTGTACTGACTCATGGATGGTGGCAAATGCCCTGTGGGGGTGGTTACAGCAATGGAAACAGAGCAACTGGCAGCGCAGAGGCAAACCCATCTGGGCTGCTGAACTATGGCAAGACATTGCTGCTCGGCTAGAAAAGCTAGCTGTAAAGGTACGTCACATAGATGCCCACGTAACCAAGGGTCCAGCTGCTGATGAACATCGAAACAACAGGTGGACCAGGCTGCTAAGATCAAAGTGTCTCAAGTAGACTTGGATTGGCAAGAGAAGGGTGAAAAATTTTTAGCCCGCTGGGCCCATGATGCCTCAGGCCATCAAGGAAGAGATGCAACATCTAGATGGGCTCGTGATCGAGGGGTGGACTTAACCATGGACACTATTGCACAGGTTATTCATGAATTCACTCAGTCAGCAAGGAACACAGTGGTGGCAATGGTAAGTTGAGGAGGAGGGGGAGTTCCCGGAGTGAAGGGAGGCCGCAGACATGATGCCGAGTCCTGTCAGGAGCAGCCGATCTCGTGAGCAGGGCTGACGTGGTGGGGGTATTGCCAGGGCCAACCGTGGACAATTTAAATGGCCCCCAGGGAACAGAAGTGACTAGTAGTGCAGTGACCAGAACAGACAAACAGGGCGTGGCACATCAGAAGGGCATGGCGCGGCAGTTTGCACAGCAGTTCGCGCAGGCAGGGCGAGCAGGAGACGCAAGCAGGGAAGGGTGAAGGGCTGCTCGCTTTAGCTCTGCTGGAAGCAGCATTCCATTGCGGCGACTAGCTAACTTGCGGGTCTACTACCAGGGGTAGTGCTCATGACTCCTGGCAGTAAGGTTGTGAGCACTCATCTGAGAGCTAAAACCAGTGCCCCTTCAGGTAAACCCCCAGAGATGTCTGATGCATCCACCCAGTCAGATCTGGTAAGAAAGGAGACCTCGGTTCAGGTGGCTGTCTCGACTGAGTGCCCTGAACCTTCTCCCAATGATAAGGTAAGTCCCTGTGCTAGATGTGCACAGGAGGATGATCTCCTGTGCCAGGTGGCTGAGCTGCAAGAAGCAGTCTAAAGGCTGAGCTGCATTAGAGGTGCTGAGAAAGAGATAGATAGATAATTTGAGAATCACGTCCCACAAGGGAATGACACTGTGATGGAGGCACCTTGGTGACCCGGAAAAGCAGGGCTCCACTTCAGCCTCCACCATGACCACCAAAACCAGGTTTGCAGCTGTCGCACCTACAGAACCCCTTAACGCACAGGTGCAAGATCTGCAGGAAGTAACTGCACCAGCAGCCTGCAGTGGATATTGGGAAAAGAAACACCGGGTGCTTGTAGTGGGTGACTCCCTGTTAAAGGGCACTGAGGGTCCCCTCTGCCGGCCTGACAGGGAGTCTCAAGAGGTCTGCTGCCTCCCCGGAGCCAAGATCTGGGATGTTGCTTTGAGGGTGCCACAACTGGTCAAAGAAACAGAACACTATCTTCTGCTGATCTTTCCTGTGGGCACCAATGATGCCGCAAGGCACAACATGGGAAGAATCAAGGAAGATTATAAAGCCCTGGGTAGGCAAGTGAAAAACATCCGTGCCCAAGTTATCTTCTCCTCCATTCTGCCTGTTGGAGGAAGGTGGGAAGCCAGAAATAAACACATAATGCACATAAACTCCTGACTATGTGGCTGGTGTCAACACAAGAGTTTTGGTTTTCATGATAATGGGACTTTGTATATAGATTATAATCTATTAGGGAGGGATGGGATCCACCTGTCTAGAAGAGGCAGGGCAATCTTTGGCAGCAAGCTGGCTGACCTAGTAAGGTGGGCTTGAAACTGAAGGGCTTGGGGAGTGGGGTCCAAAGTAGCAATGCTCAAGCCATTGCAGTACGCTGGGGAATGGGACAGGCCAACTGTCAGAGTGACAAGTCTGCCTTACCTCAAGGGTGTGCACAACTACAGGAGGTCCTCTTTCATCCCCCTGGGGATACCTGGATGCTCCACTCCCTTCTCCTCTCTTAAGTGTTTGTATACCAATGCTCGCAGCATGGGGAATAAACAGGAGGAACTAGAGACCTGTGTGTGGTCACAGTGCCACGACCTCATTGCAATCACGGAGACATGGTGGGACAGCTCATATGATGGGAACACTGTCATGGATGGGTATGTCCTCTTTAGGAGGGACAGGCCAGCAAGGCGGGGTTTCCCTTTATGTGAGAGAGCAACTAAAATGTATCCAGCTCCACCTAGAGATGGATGATGAAGGAGTGGAGAGCTTATGGGTGAAAATTAAGGGGCAGGCTAACACAGGTGACATTGTTGTGGGTGTTTACTATAGGCCGCCTGATCAGGATGAGGAGGTGGATGAGGCCTTCTACAGGCAGCTGAGAGTAGCCTCAAGGTCACAGGCCCTGGTTCTCACGGGGGACTTCAATCACACTGATATTTATTGGAAAAGCAACACAGCCAGGCGCACGCAGTCCAAGAGGTTCCTGCAATGTGTGGAGGATAACTTCCTGATGCATGTGGTGAAAGAGCTGATGAGGAGAGGTGTGATTCTGGACCTTGTTCTTACTAACAAGGAAGGTCTCTTTGGGGATGTGAAGGTTGGGGGCAGCCTGGGTTGCAGTGACCATGAGATGGTGGAGTTCAGGATCTTGCGTGGAAAATACGAACCACTAAGTAGGGTTGCAACCCTGGACTTTAGGAGAGCCAACTTCGACCTCTTCAAGGACCTATTTGGGGGTATCCCATGGACTAGAGTGTTGGAAGGTAAGGGGGCCCAAGAGAGTTGGTTAACGCTCAAGTACCACTTCCACCAAGCCCAAGACCAGTGCATCCCGAGGAGAAAGAAATCAGGCAAGAGTGGCAGGAAACCCTTGTGGATGAGCAAGGAGCTCATGGAAAAACTCAAAGGGAAGAGAAAGCTCTATGAAATGTGGAAAAAGGTTGTAGCCACCTGGGAGGAATAAAGGAATGTGGTCAGGGCCTGCAGGGATGCAACTAGGAAGGCTAAGGCCCACCTGGAGCTGAATCTGGCAAAGGAGGTGAAAGACAACAAAAAAGGCTTTTTTAGGTACATCAGTAACAAAAGGCAGACCAGGGAAAATGTGGGCCCGCTGTTGAATGAGGCAGGTGCCCTGGTAACAGGAGATGCTGAGAAGGCAGATACCGAATGCCTTCTTTGCTTCAGTCTTTACGGCTAAAAGTGCCCCTCAGGAACCCCAGATGCTGGAGGGAAAAGAGTGTCTGGAGGGAGGAAGACTGCCCCTTGGATGAGGAAGAACAGGTCAGAGATAGTCTAAACAAATCAATACACACAAATCCATGGGCCCTGATGGGATGCACCCACGAGTGCTGAAGGAGCCGGTGGACTTGATCGCTAAACCGCTCTCTATCATCTTTGAAAGGTCCTGGAGAACAGGAGAAGTGCCTGAAGACTGGAGGATAGCCAATGTCACTCCAGTCTTCAAAAAGGGCAAGAAGGAGGATCCGGGCAACTCCAGGCCAGTCAGCCTCACCTCCATCCCTGGGAAGGTGATGGAACAGCTCATTCTTGATACCATCTCTGAGCAATTGGAAGAAAAGAAGGTTATCAGGAGTAGTCAACGTGGTTTCACTAAGGGGAAATCATGCTTGACCAATCTGGTAGCCTTCTATGATGCCATCACCAGCTGGGTAGATGAGGGGAAAGCAGTGGATGTTGTCTACCTTGATTTCAGCAAGGCTTTTGATACCATATCCCACAACATCCTTGTAGCAAAGCTTAGAAGGTATGGGATAGATGAGTGGATGGTGAGGTGGATGGAGAACTGGCTGACTGGCAGAGCTCAGAGGGTTGAGCTCAGTCTAGTTGGAGGCCTGTAACTAGCGGTGTTCCCCAGGGGTCAGTACTGGGTCTGGTCTTGTTTAACATCTTCATCAATGACCTGGATGTAGGGATAGAGTCCGCCCTCAGCACATTTGCTGATGATACCAAGTTGGGAGGAGTGGCTGACACACCAGAAGGCTGTGCTGCCATTCAGCGAGACCTGGGCACGCTGGAGAGTTGGGCAGAAAGGAACCTGATGAGGTTCAACAGGAGCAAGTGTAGAGTCCTTCACCTGGGGAGGAATAACTGCATGCACCAGTACAGGTGTGATAGTTTCACTGCGCTAGCCCTTGGCCAGCAGCCAACACAGCCATTCACCCACTTCCCCCCCACCCCCAGGGGATAGGGGAGAGGATTGGGGGCAAGGATTAGGAAGCTTGTAGGGTGAGATAAGAACAGTTTAATAATAAAAATAAAGGAAAATTTAAACAAACCCTAATATTAAAATAGTAGTGATAATGATAACAGTAATAAAATATCCAAATGAGTGACACCCAGTGCAACTGCTCAGCACCCACCGACTAAGCCCAGCCCATTCCCAGATAACGATCCTGGAGGATCAACAGTTCCAAACCGAAACTGCAGTCCAAGAAGAGCGAGAGCCCGAGCGAAAGCCAGACAGAATCCTCCCCCTTTCCGGTCAGCCCTGGATAGTATACTAAACATGACAGGATATGATCTGGAATATTTCATTGGCACATCCCAATGCCAGTTTGGGCTTTGCTATTCACTGCGCTTCTCCCTCCCAGTCCTAATGCAGCTGTGAATGGCCAAACACGGTGGCCTTGAGCTCCAGCAGCAACTCACAACACCAGCACTGTTATCAACATCCTTCTCATAACAAGTCTTACACCGAAACTAAAACACAGCTCTTCTAACTACTAAGAGGAAAATTATCTCTGTCCTAGCAAAACCAGGACAACAGGTTAGGGGCTGACCTGCTAGAAAGGAGCTCTGTGGAAAAGAACCTGGGTGTGCTGGTGGACAGCAGGTTGGCCATGAGCCAGCACTGTGCCCTTGTGGCCAGGAAGACCAACAGTATCCTGTGGTGCATTAAAAAGAGTGTGGCCAGCAGGTCGAGGGAGGTTCTCCTCCCCCTCTACTCTGCCCTACTGATGCCACATCTGGCCAGTTCTGGGCTCCTCACTTCAAGAGGGACAGGGATCTTCTGGAGAGAGTCCAGCAGAGGCCACAAAGATGCTGAGGGGCCTGGAGCATCTCCCGTATGAGGAGAGGCTGAGAGAGCTGGGACTGTTCAGCCTGGAGAAGAGCAGCCTGAGAGGGGATCTGATCAATGTCTGTAAATATCTGAAGTGTGGGGGCCAAATGGATGGGGCCGGGCTCTTCTCAATGGTGCCCAGTGACAGGACAAGGGGCAATGGGCACAAACTGGAACACCACAAGTTCCACACAAACCTAAGGAAAAACTTCTTTACTGTGAGGGTGCCGGAGCCCTGGGACAGGCTGCCCAGAGAGGGTGTGGAGTCTCCATCTCTGGAGATGTTCAAACCCACCTGGACACTTTCCTGTGCAACCTGGTGTAGGGAACCTGCTCTGGCAGGGGGGTTGGACTGGATGATCTCCTGAGGTCCCTTCCAACCCCACCATGCTGTGATTCTGTGAATGTGAGACTTGCTTTGCTATCAAGCACAAAAAGCAATTAAAACCTCTCTGGTATGGAGGATGATGGTTAAAATATAAATATGGAGAGGTCTGGCAGATTGATTATATCATGCTCCCGCAAACCCGCGGTGACAATCGGTACATGCTTACCATGGTGGAAGCAGCCTCCAGATGGTTAGAAACATACGCTGTGCCCCATGCTACCTCCCGAAACTGTTCAGGCTCTTGAAATGTAAGTCTTTTGGCAACATGGTACTTCAGAAAGAATTGAGTCAGATAACGTGACTTATTTCCAAAATAATCTCATAGACACTTGGGCCAAAGAACATGGCATTGAGTGGGTGTACCACATTGCCTGTCATGCACCAGTGTGGGGAGTGTGGGAACGTGTATTGGCATACCCTGAGAGGACTGTGGGAACTGAAGGGATACAGGTCTGGAGATACGAGAAGCACCTGCGTCAACAAGTGATGAGAAAGGAACCTTGGAATGTATCCAAAGATGTCCCCTGGCAAGCAAACAGGAAGGGATGCACGCAAAGTGCATCAGCCAATTAGGGGCGTGTGAACAGCTCGTGCTGCGAGTGAAGAGCCAATAACACGTGAACGGGTGTGGGTGGTTTCATTAGTTTGGGGTGTAAATATAACTGCATTAGAGCAAACAAATGGCTTCTTGCTTGATCATATCAATCGTGTGCAGAGTCCAGCACTGAGTTCCCGCAAAGGATGCACGGAGCACCCGGGCCAGTCACAGTGGGGTGTTTTTGCCAGTCATTCCCAGTCAGGCTCATTTCAGCCTCCAACACAGTCAGCTGCTGGGAACCCCCTGTGACTCCAGAAATACAAATGGATTCTGTCCCTTTAAAGTCTGATGGCATCAGGGTGCACTGAGCACCAGTGTCCACTAGAGCCTTATACTCTTGTGGGTCAGATGTGCCAGGCAACGAATCCACAGAGTCCAGTAAACTCGGTTATCCCTTTCCTCTGCCTGGCTGGAGGCAGGGCCCCTCTAATTCGGGGTATCATATTCATCGTTGGTGAATGGGTTACTGTGATATCTGTGGGCTTCAGTCTCATCATAATTGGTCACTTCTCGTGAATATGAATCAGAAGTTCTTCTTGTAGGATTGGGTGCAAATTCGACCCTTCATTTCTGTTTGAGGAACAAGTTTCTGGAAATTAGAGCAATTCTCCTGGAAGGTTCTCTACTTGTATTTGATTTCTCTTGCAACTCATTTACTCGTCTTTCTAGGACCAGGGTAGGTTTCCCATCCCATTTCCTCATGTCTTCTCCATGGTCACACAAGTAAAACCACAAAGACCCCCTTGGTGTATACCGTCTCCTTTGCACAGGAGGACGCTCAGTTCCAGTGGCTGAGACATCGGTCTGTACTGGTAGAGAGCGTAATTGGGACACTTTTTGGGCCAGTTTCTCCACAGCCGAAACAAGGGAGGGAGTGAGGCTTTCCTCCTATTGCCGGATTCAGACGGCCAGTTCATCCACTGTTGGTTCTTCCTTCCTCGTCTTTCCATTCCAGTGCTGCCAAATAGCTGGCATACGAGGTGGGCACGCTCCGTATGAGCTTCTGCCACATGGGTATCGTGCATCGGGCTTCATCTGGATCTGCAGGCAACTGTGCATTGTCTGGATCATCATAAATCAGTTCTCACACAGCCAGTTCCCTCAAGAGCTGGATACCTTTATCCATGGGAGTCCATTTGCCTACCTCAGGTTCTATCTCTTCCTCCTGTTCTCGTGATACACCTGGTTCATCTTCATCTGCTGCAGAGTAAATTTTCTTTTTGTACTTCCTTTTCTGTATAGGGGCAATTATTACTGGCGCTGGTTCATCCTCTAGCTCAGATTCATCACTTTCCACCAAGGTTTGGGTAGGTGATGTGCTTGTCGTCGAAGTCTTAGTAGCTGCAGTTGTGAAGATTGGAGCAACAGGACTCTCCACCAGGATCTGAGTAGCTGCAATATTTGTCATTGGGAACCGAGTATCCACAGTGCGAGCTGGGGGGTCTGTTGCCTGGGGCTGAGTAGCTGCAGGATGTGTTACGGGATTTTGAGTAGCTGCAGCACGAGTTGGAGGGTTGGTTGGCTGGGTTCAGCTACATTTCTTGCTGCCATGGTTTGTGTAGCTGCAGTATCTGTTTTTGGAGTTTGAATAGCTACAGACCTCCTTACTGTGGTTTGTATAGCTGGAATATCTGTTTTTGGGGTCTGGATAGCTACAGTTCTTGTCATGGGCCTTGAAGTGGCCACAGGATCTGCTGCAAAGGTTTCAGTAGCTGCATCACTGGTTGCAGGGGTTTTGGTAACCACAGTGTCTATTGCAGAGGTTATTCCCGGGGTGACATACCTAAATAGTTTCCTGATCTTAAACAACACCCGAGAAATATTTAGGAGGCCCAGCAATAGAAAGAAAATGGTCAGACTATCCCAAGAATAATTAATACTCTCAAAGTCTTTCATTCTTGGCCTGGCAGAGAAAGAGAAATTGTCAAAAGCCGTTCCCTTTGTAAATTGGTTCCCCGGAGAGAGAATGTAAGAAGTGCAATTACTAAACTCTGTTTGGTGGCACTCTGTACCATCTGACCTGAGTGAAAGCCAGAGAGAGCCAAAAGAGGAAGAGACCCTTGCTAATAAACTGGACATTATGTGATACATTGTTCTCATACCAATCCTCACTGGAACCAAAACACAGCGCTTTCTAGCTGCTAAGAAGAAAATTAACCCTATCCTAGCAAAAACCAGGACAAGCGCAGCAAAAGGTATCCTTATTCTTTTTACTGAAGTCACAGAAGAAGGGATATGCTAATGAGAGTTTTAGGACTTTTAAAATACTTTTTAATGAGCACTTGTGCTATTTTTCCTCATTTTAGTTTTTCTATTTGCTATTTGAATGATAATAATCTATCTAAACTGTTTTGAAAGAATACCCTATTCAGTGTCAGATGCTAGAGTCTTCAATGATTGCATTGCTTTTGAATTTTCCTCTTGGACTTTAATGATCTAAAGTCAAAAGTGGAAACCAAACTTCTTAACTTGGAAAATACAAAAATAATTACATTTAAAGCCATTGTGAAATTTATCACTGCCTAGCTTTTGGAAAGCACTCTGATCATTAACAAAAAACTATGTCTTTCTAATACTTCATTAAATTCAACAGTGAAAACTGTGTGAGAGAAAAGTGTTTTCATTTTAAGATGACGTGAAGGTGGGGTTTTTAATAATGCAAGATAGTTTTGCTTTTGAATACCCTCTCCAAACAAAATAAAGTTTATATAAGCTCAGACTTACCCATTTTCTTGGAGTTGGGTTTTATGATAACAGAAGTAACTATAACACCAAAACCCCTTGCTCAGACTTTCAGCTACTCTCTCTTTTCATGAGATGTTTAGAAGAATCCCTTCTCTGCTGGAGTTGTGTTAAATATATTTATACTCTAGTGTCATTAACAGGATTAGCATATGCCAGTTCATAACTCCTGCTAATAGGGCAAGTCGGCACACATGACACAGAATCACAGAATGTTTGAGGTTGGAAGGGACCTCCAGAGGTCATCTGGTTCAACCTCCCTGCTCAAGCAGAGCCACCTAGAGCTGCTTTCCCAGGACTATGTCTAGATGACTTTTGAATATCTCTGAGGATGAGGACTCTGCAACATCCCTGGACAACCTATTCCAGTGCTCAGTCACCCTCACAGTGAAAAAGTGTTTCCTGTGGTTCAGTTTATATCCATTGCCTCTTGTCCTGTCACTGGGCACCACTGAAAAGAGCCTGGCTCTGTCTTCTTTGCACTCCTTCTCCCTTCAGATATTCCCCTTCTCCCTCCCCTGACCCTTCTCTTCTCTAGGCTAAACAGTCCCTCAGCCTTGCCTCATAGGAGAGATGATACAGCCCCTTAATCATCTTATTGGCCCTGTGGTAGGCTCTCTACAGTATGTCCATGCCTCTCTTGTACTGGGGAGCCCAGATCTGGATACAGTATTCCAGGTGGGACTTCACCAGTGCTGAGTAGAGGGCCCGAGTAGATCACCTCCCTCGACCTGCTGGCAACACTCCTCCTAATGCACCCTAGGATACTGTTTGCCCTCTTTGCAGCAAGGGCACAGTGCCAGCTCATGTTCAACTTGGTGTCTGCTAGGACCCTCAGGTCCCTTTCTGTCAAGCTGCTTTCCAGCTGGGTGGCCCCCAGCATGTACTGGTGCCTGGGGTTGTTCCTCTTCAGGTGCAGGACTTTGCACTTCCCCTTGTTGAACTGTATGATGTTCCTCTCAGCCCATTTCTCCAGCCTGTCGAGGTCTCTCTGGATGGCAGCACAACCCTCTGGCATATCCACCACTCCTCCCAGTTTTGTATCATCAGCAAACTTGCCGAGGGTGCACTCTGGCCCATCATGGGAGACAGCATCAAAAGCCTTCCTAAAGACTAGGTTGACATTATCCACTGCTCTCCTCTCATCTACCGGGCCATTCATTTAATTATAAAAGCTTAACAAGTTGATCAATGTGGGGAGTGTGGGAACATGCATTGGCATACCCTGAGAGGACTGTGGGAACTGAAGGGATACAGGTCTGGAGATACGAGAAGCACCTGCGTCGACAAGTGATGAGAAAGGAACCTTGGAATGTATCCAAAGATGTCCCCTGGCAAGCAAACAGGAAGGGATGCACGCAAAGTCCATCAGCCAATTAGGGGCGTGGGAACTGCTCGTGCTGCGAGTGAAGAGCCAATAACACGTGAACGGGTGTGGGTGGTTTCATTAGTTTGGGGTGTAAATATAACTGCATTAGAGCAAACAAATGGCTTCTTGCTTGATCACATCAATCGTGTGCAGAGTCCAGCACTGAGTTCCCGCAGGTCAAGAATGCATTCTCCTTGGTGAATCCATGCTGACTACTCCTGATCACCTTCTTGTCCTTAATGTGCCTTGGAATAGTTCCCAGGATTAGCTGCTCCATTACCTTCTCAAGAATCGAGGTAAGGCTGACCAACCTGTAGTTCCCCGGGTCCTCTTTCTTGCCTTCCTTGGTGATAGGAGGGATATTTTCTTTCCTCCAGTCTTCGAGTACCTCTCCCAGTTACCATAATCATTCCTAGATTATCGAGAGTGTCCTTGCAATGACATCTTCCAGCTCCCTCAGCACTCATGGGTGCATCCTGTCAGGGCCCATGGACTTATTATGTCCAGTTTGTTTAAGTATTCCCTGACCTGATCCTCTTCCACCAAGGGTACATCTTCTTTGCTCCAGCCTTTCCCCCTGGTCTCTGGGACCTGGGATTCCTGAAGGCCAGTCTTGCTAGCAAAGACTAAGGTAAAAAAGGCATTCAGTATCTCAGCCTTTTCCATGTCCTGTGTCACCAGGTCCCCTGCCCCATTCATCAGTGGGCCCACATTTTCCCTAGTCTTCCTTTTGTCTGCTATGTACTCATAGAAGCCCTTCTTGTTGCCCTTGATGTCACTCGCGAGGTTTAACTCCAGGTGGTCTTTGGCTTTCCTAACTTCATGCTTGGATGCTCGGACAATGTTTCTGCATTCCTCCCAGCTTACCTGTCCCTGCTACCACCCTCTGTATGCTTCTTTTTTTGTGTTTGAGTTTGGCTAGCAGCTCCTTGTTCATCTACGCAGGCATCCTGTCTTTTTTGCCTGAGTTCCTGCTCATTGTGGATGGACTGCTCTTGAGCTTGGAGGAGGTGATCCTTGAATATTAACCAGCTTTCTTGGGCCCCCCTTCCCTCCAGGGCCTTATCCCACAGGACTCTTCCAAACAGATCTTTGAAGGGGCCAAAGTCTGCTCTCCTGAAGTCCAGGGTTGTGAGCTTGCTTTTCACCCTCCTCCCTGCTCTAAGGATCCTGAACTCCACCATCTTATGGTCACTGCAGCCAAGGTTGCCTTTGATCTTCACATCTCCAACTCTTGTGGGTGAAATCCAGGCTGTAAATGAAGTCTGTGTTGAAATGAAATCCCCATTTCTTTGTGGACATCCAAACAGCTGACAGAAGCAACCAATATAACAAAACAGATGCCTTCTTGCACCAAGGCAGAGTTAACTAAGGTATTAAGAAAAAACAGCAGCAACCTGTAGGGAAGTATTTAATCTCTCTTCTGTTCAGTTCTCAGCAACACAATAAAAGGAACACATGCATCACTTCTGTGTATATCCTTGGCCCCAGCAAGGAAGATGGATTAGTCTAACTTCTGATCCATTTTAACCATGGAAGATTTAGTCCATCAGCACTATATCTGTAATGACAGGAATAGCCCTTCCAAAACAAACCAGAACTACTGAATTTGGAGTTCAGTTTACATTTCTGGACCAGTAGTTCATGGACTGACTGATCATTGAATGGATTGTCCATTTTTCATATGTGACTGCAAATGAAATGGAGTAAAACTGAAGTAAATGTGAGCGGAATCGTTTAGGAGATCTACTGCTTGTGGGAACAGAATGAATCACAGTAGCTATGCATTGTCAGAGGCGACGGGAGAAAAGCCCATTCTATAATGTTCAGCAAGTCTCCTTTTTTATTATCAGAACGCTGCGTGTTATATACACTTTAACTTCCGCATACGTATTCACACACTACGGAGTTAATTACCATTGGCTAATTGCACTAATCACACTTTAACCTCTCAGTCTCAGTGGTTCGCTTTTATCTCAGTTCAGGTTCACTTCCTCGGCGTAACTTCCAGCTCTTCCCAGCCGGCATCCATCTTCTTTAATTAATGTTTATTACTTTCACAAGTCCTTCACATTCCTTTCTCTCAGCTTATCTCCCTTAGCACACAGCTGAAAGGGGCCCAGCTGGTATTATAGTCCTGACACACTTTGCTCCAAGAACACAGACATCCAGAGATTCTGTTTTCCCTTATATTCTAACTTAGCTAGATTTTCTCATGACCCTTGTTTTATAGCCAAATCTCAAAAAAGCTATCCACAATGCATTAGTTCTATTAACTATATCATTAATATGAAGGCATATAATTAGAGTATTGCATATATATGTTGCAAGGTGATGCTGTTCAACAAAAGTGAAATCTGTTCCAGTATTGCCAAGAAAAACCAGATTCCTGCCACTGTACAAATGTGTTTGTATGCATGCATGTCTACACATACTCTCGGGCTTTCGGATGATGCAAGAACAGTTCATCTAGCTTTTATTTATGTTATAGATGATAAGTCAGATACTGTGGATTTTTTTCTTGTACTGTATCTGTACCACCTTGTCCTGTTTTTTTTCTAGGATAGGGTTAATTTTCTTCTTAGCAGCTAGAAAGCGCTGTGTTTTGGTTCCAGTGAGGATTGGTGTGAGAACAATGTTGATAACTCCAAGGACACTGTGCTTGGGCAGTTGCCAAGAAGAGAGGACTGGAAGGGGGGAGTGGAGAAGAAAAGTGTAGTAGTTAGAATCATAGAATCATAGAACCATAGAATGGTTTGGGCTGGAAGGGACCTTAAAGATCATCCCCCCTTGAGGGACACCACTCCTCACCGGTTTCCACTCGGACTTTGAGCTGTTGACCACAACTCTTTCAGTGCGACCATCCAGCCAGTTCCTTATCCACTGAGTGGCCCATCCATCAAACCCACATGTTTCCAATTTAGAGACAAGGATGCCGTGTGGGACGGTGTCAAATGCCTTGCACAAGTCCAGGTAGATGACATCAGTTGCTTTAGCCTTGTCCACCAACGTTGTAACCCCATCATAGAAGGCCACCAGATTGGTCAGGCATGGTTTGCCCTTGGTGAAGCCATGCTGGTTGTCACCAATCACCTTCTCGTTCTCCATGTGCCTTAGCATAGTTTCTAGGAGGATCTGCTCCATGATCTTGCCTGGCACTGAGGTGAGACTGACCGGCCTGTAGTTCCTTGGGTCTTCCTTGTTTCCCTTTTTAACAATGGGGGTGATGTTCCCCTTTTTCCAGTCTGTGGGAACTTCACCAGACTGCCAGGACTTCTCAAATATGATGGATAATGGCTTTGTAACTTCATCTGCCAGTTCCCTCAGGACCCACGGATACATCCCATCAGGTCCCATGGACTTGTGCACCTTCAGGTTCCTTAGGTGCTCCTGAACCTGATCTTCTCCTACAGTGGGCAGCTTTTCATTCTCCTGGACCCTTCCTTGGATTTCTAGGACTTGGGCAGTGTGGCACGAGCCCTTGCTGGTGAAGACTGAGGCAAAGGAGTCATTGAGCACCTCAGCCTTCTCAATGTCCCGGGTGACCAGGTCTCTTGTTGCCTTCCGGAGAGGGCCCACATTTTCCCTACTTTTCCTTTTCTCCCCGACATACCTGTAGAAGCTTTTTTTGTTGCCTTTGACATCTCTGGCCCAATTCAATTCTGTCAGGGCCTTGGCTTTCCTAACCTGATCCCTGGCCACTCGGACAATTTCTCTATATTCCTCCTAGGCTACCCATCCTTCCCTTCACTCTCTGTAGGCTTTCTTTTTGAGCTTAAGTTTGTTCAGGAGCTTCTTGTCCATCCATGCAGGCCTCCTGCTGGAGGAAGTTGTCATTGACGCATTCCAGGAACTGCCTGGATTGTTTGTGCCCTGCCGTGTTGTCCCTCCCACAGATGTTGGGGTGGTTGAAGTCCCCCATGAGGACCAGAGCTTGTGAACATGAGGCTGCTCCTACCTGCCTATAGAGGGCCTCATCTGCTCGGTCTCCCTGGTCTGGCAGCCTGTAGCAGACCCCCACTGTAACATCCCCTTTCCCTGCCTTCCCTTTAATCCTGACCTGTAAGGTCTCAGGTAGCTCCTCATCTGTCTCCAGGTGGAGCTCCATACACTCCAGCTGGTCGCTGACATAGAGGGCGACTTGCTCCCCTGCCTGTCCTTCCTGAAGAGCCTGTATCCTTCCCTTCCAACACTCCAGTCATGGGAGCCATCCCACCATGTCTCTGAGATGCCAATCAGATCATAGCCCT
Source organism: Caprimulgus europaeus (assembly GCA_907165065.1). The sequence goes on from OU015537.1 coordinate 1,603,568, forward strand.
GCAGGCATGCATACATTTCCAATTCTTCTTCTTTATTGCCCATGCTATGTGCAATAGTAAAACCCAGAACTGACAGGTGGATGTGCCAATGAGATATTCCAGATCAGGTCACGTCATGGTCAGTATATTCACCGGGGCTGACCGGAAAGGGGGGATTCTCTCGGGAATCGCTCGGGCTCGCTTTTCCGGGATTGTGATTTCAGTTTCGGGGTTCCTTTTCGCTCCTCTGGGATCATTATCAGTGGGTGGTGAGCAATTGTACTGTGCATCACTCATATAGATGCAGTTGTCATCATTATCACTCTTATTATTTTAATTTTATTTTTACTCTAAATATTGAATTGTTCTTCTCTCAACCTACAAGGCTCCTGACCTTTACCCCTCCAATTCTCTCCCTGATTCCTTGAGTGGGGGGTTGGGGGCAGGGAGGCTGCAAGTGGCTGTGTCTTGTTTGGCTGCCAGCTAAGTTAAACTATCACACGCCTTAAAAGGAGATGTTTCTAATTAGCACCAAACATATGTTTAACAGGCCCTGTGTATGGTGTGGAAGGGAAGCAAATTACCAAGTAACAAAAGAAAGTTTTAAGCTTCTTGAGTATGTTCATAAACAGAGAGCGCTTAAATTATATAGAAATTAGCCTTTTGAATTTTGGTTTATAAATGTCAGTTGACAGGGCTGGAGCCAGTTTTGTTCTTGGTGAACTCATAGTTTTCTTGATGTTATGTTGCAAAGCAAACATCTAACAGGGTAACAACTAATCTGATTAGTAAAATGAACTGTTGCATTATTATTAAATTATGTTATTGTTTTGTGCCTTTTTCAGAATGGTATTTTGTCATAGCCATGATGGTCTAAGGACAAAGATTGGATGTTGGTTGCTGGAAGAAGTAATATCTTTTATTAAATATCTAATATGTTAAGAAGAAATTACCAAACTTTCAGGCAATCAAGCCTGATTTCCAGGTTTGTGCACCCAAAAACTTGTCTAATTTTTCCAACTATATCAGTCTAATAATGTATACCAGCAAACTATATCCTGCTTTGATAAATTAGTTTATGTTTGTCAAAACAAAGAAGGAATCCTGAGTTTGTAGTGAACAAAATGAAAGTGTAAGTTTTCTACCCTAAATGACTTCATTTTTCCCTGATTTTCTTTTTCTCACCATACTCATATGGCATTGCACCTCTCTCAATTGTTGTATGTGTAAATTAATTAAATATCTTGATCAGAGGCAAATTCTTAGAGTTCCTTAATCAATAGACCACATGCATAATATTACTTTGTAGCATGTAGGCTTACTCCAGTTACCATTTAAACCAACTAAAAACTTTTAATTCCTTTAGGTCTCATCCCACTTCTGCCATATGTCCACACGACATTATCCACCCCTTATTCTATACCATCTACATCATGCCCAGATCCTATACTTCCCAATCAATTCCTACCACTTTCTTCCCTTTGATATAGAGCTATATCTATCTATATATATATATATACACACACACACAGATAATTCCCTTAGTCTATGGGCCATCACTCTATAGTGTCCACTGAGTTCATTTAACCCATGACTGTGGGCTCCATCTGTCATAAGTCTCTCAGGGTGAGAAGAAAAACCTGGTGTGTGGTGTTGGATTGCTGCATGCTGTATCCAGAGCTTGTGGCTGGTGTATCTTGGAGAGCTGACTGGAGATGATGCGCTGGTGTATCTGGTGCAGTCCATGCCCACAGTCTGTAGGTTAAAGACGTCAGTCTCAAGGACATCATTGGGTGCTGATTGCTGAAGCCAGTTCTGGCTTCACCACTGCTGCACTTTGTTTGGTTTTCAACAAAGTCCATTCTTCATCCATTAAGATAAATTCATATTGTAAATCCCTTGACATGGCATATAGCAACCACAGTAGTAATGACACACAATACATATAGCAATTAACAGTATACAGTTCAAATTATTGGCTATACTCACTCAAAGTCAAATCCCCTTGAGGTACACATCAGACTTCCTCATCCTTCTGCATTACCCACCAAATCCACCCAGGTTCTTGGGCAAAAGCAATCCCACGAATGGGTCTGCCTTTGCCTGTGGCAGGACTAACCCAGAGCATCTTCCCTAACATGTTCTTCATGTGAACTACATGTCCCCTTCTACAATATGTAAAAGTCTTGATTGGGCAGGACCAGCTCGATTGGTGGATCCCCTAGTGTTAACCAGCCAGGTAGCCTCTGCTAAACGTGTATCCCAGTGTTTGAAAGTTCCACCACCCATTGCTCTCAGTGTGGTTTTCAGCAGCCCATTGCATCGTTCGACTTTCCCGGAGGCTGGTGCATGACAGGGGATGTGGTACCCCCACCCAATGCCATGTTCTTTGGCCCAGGTGTCTATGAGACTGTTTTGGAAATGAGTCCCATTGTCTGACCCAATTCTGTCTGGGGTACTGTTGGTGCTTTAAGAGCTGAAGCTGCAGGCGGCTTCAGCCTTGAGCAATTAATTCCTGACCTTGAGTGAAAAGTAAAACAAAGTGGAAAAAAACAAGCAAGACTGTGTATGAGACAAGATAAGGATGGTTGTGAGCTGTAGTCAGTAACCAGTCAGAAGTGAAAGAATGGCTCGTGAGCAGGTGGATTTATCCAATCATGTCAGTTGTTCAGGCACGTGTGTGATAAGGGGTAACGAATCAAAAGTGAGAGAGTGCCGTGTGCTTGGGGCGTGGGGAGGAAAAAAGGATATATAAGCAGTGCAAAGCTTCAATAGAGTGCTGATGCCTGAACACATCTCGGTGTTGGTCATTTCTTCATCCGCCGCAGGGTACCATGCTACCACAAGACCTGCTCTTCAAGGCCTAGAATACTGTTCTGGGTGGTGGCATGGGACACAGCATGTTTCCAACCATCCAGTGGTTCCTTCCACCACTGTGAGTACATAGCACTTGCCACTGTAGGTTTGTGGATGCGTGATATAATTGATCTGCCAGGCCTCTCCACACTGTCCTGGTTTTGCTAGGATAGAGTTAATTTTCTTCTCAGTAGTTAGAAGAGCTGTGGTTTGGTTTCAGTTCAGACTTGTTATGAGAACACTGATAAAAGTACTGATGTTATTAGTTGCTGCTGGAGCTCAAGGCCACCGTGTTTGGCTGCTTCACAGCTGCATTAGGACTGGGAGGGAGAAGCGCAGTGAATAGCAAAGCCCAGAACTGGCATTTGGATGTGCCAATGAAATATTCCAGATCACATCCTGTCATGTTCAGTTTATTATCTGGGGCTGACCAGAAAGGGGGGTGGATTTGCACGGGTTTTCTCTTACGCTCTTATTCCTCCGGGATCGCGGTTTTGGTTCGGGGTTGTTGCTCCTCTGGGATCGTTATCCAGGAACGGGCCAGGCTTATCAGTAGGTGGTAAGCAGTTGCACTGGATTATTACTCATTTGCATATCTTATTACTGTTATCATTATCATTACTATTTTAATATTAGTTGTTTAGGGTTTTTTTTTAAGTTTTCTTTTATTTCTATTATTAAACTGTTCTTATCTCACCCTACAAGCCTCCTCATCCTTGCCCCCAATCCTCTCCCCTATCCCCCGGGGGTGGGGGGGAAGTGGGTGAACGGCTGTGTTGGCTGCTAGCCAAGGGCTAGCCCAGTGAAACTATCACATCCATATTTATGTTTTAACCATCGTCCTCCATACCGAAGAGATTTCAACCTCTTGGCTTGCTTGATCACAGCACATGTCTCACATTCATGAATGACTTGTGCAGTACTGTCCATGATTAAGTCCACCCCTCGATCACAAGCCCATCTAGATGTTGCATCTCTTCCTTGGTAGTCTGAGGCATCATGGGCCCAGCAGGCTAAAAATTTTTCACCCTTATGTTGCTGTGGTGGTTTGGCCCTGGCTGGATGCCAGATGCCCACCAAAGCCCACTCTATCACCCCCCTCCTCAACTGAGCAGGGGGAGAAATATATAACGAAAGGCTCGTGGGTGGAGATAAGGACGGAGAGAGATCACTCACCAGTTACTGGCACGGGCAAAACAGACTCGACTTGGGGAAAAAACCCACAAATTTTCTTTATTACCAATCAAAATCAGAGGATAATGAGAAGCAAAACCAAATCTTAAAACACCTCCCCCATCCCTCTCTTCTTCCTGGGCTTAACTTATCTCCTGATTTCCACCTCCTCCCCCCAGCGGCACAGGGGGACAGGGAATGGGGTTGGGGTCAGTTCATCACACGTTTTTTCTGCCGCTGCTTCCTCCTCTGGGGGAGGACTCCTTCCCCCACACCAGCGTGGGGTCCCTCTCACGGGAGACAGTCCTCCACCAACTTCTCCAACGTGAGTCCTTCCCATGACTGACAGTTCTTCACGAACTGCTTTAGCATGGGTCCATTCCATGGTGTGCAGTCCTTCAGGAAGGGACTGCTCCAGTGTGGGTCCCCCACAGGGCCACAGGTCCTGAGAGGAACCTGCTCCAGCGTGGGCTTCCCACAGGTTCATAGCCTCCTTCAGGCATCCACCTGCTCTGGCGTGGGGTCAAACTAGTTTGCGTTATTTAAAAAATAATCACATCAGCAAATCGTTTATGAACATGTCAGTTTGTTGTAATGAGCAGTACTAACTCCAAATGAACTCCTTCAACAGGTAGCAGCAAAAAGGCTAAAAACATGAGTACAGGTCAGAGACACTCCAAGCAAATTAATGAATTGTGTGGCCTCTCTGCTGCTGAAATCAGGGAGCCTGTAAGCACAACTCTGGGAGTTTGCAGCAGTAATTAAAATATTGTGGATGTTTTCTGTAAGCTCGTGGTTCTGCACATTGTGAATGATGTAAATGAAGCCATCTGGATCCAGAACCCATTGCAGAATAAATTTTCCATTAAACCTGGAATAATCTTTGCAGACATGCCTTGTGGAAAACATGTCTTGGAAAACTTAAGTGATGATCTGAATGACTCAGCATGGGCTATTATATTACTGACAGAAAATTTTCTGAATGAACTTTGATATGAGTCTCTCTTACACCTCTCTTGTCAGTTCTCTTAACAAACAGCACAAATACAACTCTGTGATAGCTGTGAGGCTGCTGAATAACCCACCTCTCTGGGAGAAGACTCCCTTTGCCTTGCAGGCTATTAAAGTGCTGGAAGAAATCAGTCTTGACTCTGCAAAACAAGTGGAGAGAATTTTCCAGGAGTCTACATATAGGTTGCAGCAGTAAGAAATAGGGAGAGAGAAAAGGACGAAAAAGAAACTAGAGCACTTGTAATGGTGAAAAAGCTGTGAGGTGTATTAGGTTTGTGTCTGTGATAGTTTAACTTAGCTGGCAGCCAAACAAGACACAGCCACTCGCAGAAACCCCCCTCTTCCCCCCTACCCAGGGAATCGGGGAGAGAATTGGAGGGGTAATGGTCAGAAGACTTGTAGGTTGATATAAGAACAATTTAATAATTAGACTAAAATAAAATTAAAATTATAATAATAATAACAATAAAGATAACAACTATATATATATCTGAGTGATGCAGAGTACAATTGCTCACCACCCACTGATAACGATACCAGAAGAGCAACAAGAAGCCCCGAAACCGCAATCCTGGAAAAGCGAGCCCGAGCGATTCCCGAGAGAATCCCCCCTTTCCGGTCAGCCCCGGTGAATATACTGACCATGACGTGACCTGATCTGGAATATCTCATTGGCACATCCACCTGTCAGTTCTGGGTTTTACTAACTACTGCACTTTTCTTCTCCACTCCCCCCTTGCAGTCCTCTGCTCTTGCAAACTGCCCAAGCACAGTGTCCTTGGAGTTATCAACATTGTTCTCACACCAATCCTCACTGGAACCAAAACACAGCGCTTTCTAGCTGCTAAGAAGAAAATTAACCCTATCCTGGCAAAAACCAGGACAGTGCGGCAAGGTTATTGGTAGCAGGAGAGCATAGGAGTGTCTTCTGTAAGAAGCTGCCAGAAACTTTCCCTGTGTCCAACAGAGTCAGTGCCAGCCAGCTCCAAGCTGGACCCATCGCTGGTGAAGGCCGAGCCAATCAGTAACAATGGTAACGCCCCTGTGATAACATACTGAAGAAGGGGAAGAGAAAAAAAATACTGTGCATTTTGCAGCTGGAGAGAGGAGTGAGAAGATGTGAGAGAAAAAATATCTGCAGACACCAAGGTCAGTGAAGAAGGAGGGGGAGGAGGTGCTCCAGGTGCCGGAGCAGAGATTCCCCTGCAGCCTGTGGTGCAGACCAGGGTGAGGCAGGCTGTCCCCCTGCAGTCCCTGGAGGTCCATGGTGGAGCAGATGACCACCTGTAGCCCGTGGAGGACCCCACACCGGAGCGGGTGGATGCCTGAAGGAGGCTGTGACCCCGTGGGAAGCCCGTGCTGGAGCAGGTTCCTGTCAGGACCTGTGGCCCTGCGGAGAGAGAGGAGCCCACGCTGGAGGTTTTGTTACCATAAATTGGCAAATACAAAAAGTCTCTAAAATTAATTTTGGAATTTTGGAAAGCAAACATTCGTTATTCAGCGCCGGGTGCTTAGGGGTATATCACCACAAATCTAGCACACCGAGTTTGCAAAACTTCACATATTTATACATAATTGATGAGCTTGTTTCACTCACTATGCATAGGCATTACTGTTCTACTTTATGATTGGCTGCAACTTCTCTCACTTACCTTTTAAGAGTATAGTACACAAAAAATTCACAGCGCATTCTCTGATATGAGAGGGGGAAGGTCTGTTCAGTCTCTAATGGAGTTGGTGGTTGTGATCTCCCCATGCTGCATTTACCTTTCCCCCAGTTTCTGCAGATTCTTGCTGACTTCATCCTTCTCAGACAATTATCCAGCTTTTCACAGAATCACAGAACGGCAGGGATTGGAAGGGACCTCGAAAGCTCATCCAGTCCAATCCCCCTGCCGGAGCAGGAACACCTAGATGAGTTCACACAGGAAGGCATCCAGGCAGGTTTTGAATGTCTCCAGAGAAGGAGACTCCACAACCTCCCTGGGCAGCCTGTGCCTTCTAGGGCAGGATGTTCTCCTTTTATCAGTCTTTAGCTCCTTTTCAAGGGCATAGTTGTTAATAAGGCCAGCATAGTTTATATAAAGTAACTGGACTTGCATAGGCTAAAGACAATGGGCCCCTTGGTACTTAAGGCTTAACTACAGATGTCTTGTTAAAACTAAAAATAAGAATTTACTTTTTTTTCTAACAATTCCCCCCTCTTCTTCAGACTTTTTGCTCCTTTTAGGTCAAAAAGTCTTAATAATTATCAGACCATTCCCCCCATATTTGCACTTCCAACAGAATTGATTGCAGCAGCTGCAGCATTGAATCATTATACAAGCTAAGATACACACACCTATTATTATAAGAATTAAGAAAAACAGGATTTTCAGCCAAGATAAATTAGGTAGCCATGAGGTCAGTTTCTGCCAAGCTTCTTCAAATCCCCAAGAGGTGTCATTATTGTTTACTGCATGCAATATTACCTTTTGTTTCTCGATCTCTTCCAAATCCATAGAGATTCTGCTACTTTGATCTATATACACACAACAACTTGTGTTCATGATTGGGCAAACACTGCCTTGTGAAGCCAATAATAAATCAGTTTTGGATCACTACCTTTGACAGGCTAGATACTTCAATTTGCAGAGCCTGTATAGCATCAGTGGTTCTATTCTCAATGTTCTCTATCACTGCTGAAATATTCACTATAGTTTTTTCTAATTCACTTACCCCAAGCCATGGGAAAAACCACCTTGCAAACCTATGTAACTCAGAGAGCCTGTCAGCTATAGCATTATGAATCCTCTTTGTTGGTTTAAGGAAAGTTCTTACCCCTCCACCTTGTGAATGTGGTCTCTCAATAACTGTGATGTTGAGACCTAAAACTCCAAGGGTACAGGCCCCTCTCCATCCTAGGGGCAATACCTTTCAAGCAGTTACACCACAGAACCAATACCAACCTGTTCCTAATGGAACTGGAAGCCCAGTGTAATTTAGTTTCTGGAAGGAGGGATCAACCTGAGTCATATTTAAACAAATGGACCCATTACACTTTAGATATTTTCCTACAAAGGTGCCATTCCCTAAACTTAACAAACACTTAGTATCCGTACTGTTATTTGTTATTACAGTTACTTTCCATTCTTTGTTCCATTTTGACTCGGAATCTTTTCTAAAAGCAGTGTTGCTCCAATATGTGTAATTTTTCCAAGAAATATTAGATGGGAGTGGAACCCTTACCAGGGGTAATCCTTGTTTAGAATCTCTAGGCATTTGGGTGCAGATCCAACAATCATTTTTGTTCAGGATTTGGGTAATGTTTTGGACCAAAGATAAGTGTAAATTTTGATCCCATCCTTCAATCCAATTAATTTGGCTCATGGCTACCTTTATCATAGACAGAATCAAACCAGTCATAATGTCCTTTTTATCTTTATCTTGAGAGGTGATTGTGGTTCCATAGTCCATGGAGCAGAGGCTTTCTTAACTCTTGAATAATGAATACAAGACTCCTTTCCTGCAACTTTGACAGCTGTATATGTTGTTAGAAGTATCTGCAGTGGTCCTTTCCACTTTGCAGTTAAAGGTTCTGAGTTCCAGGACTTGGTATATACCCAGTCTCCAGGCTGAAACAGATGCACTGATGTGTCGAGCTCCAATGACTTATGAGTGGATACATACTTCTGTAGTTCCTGTAGGACTCTTCCTGAAGACAACAAATAGTTATTCAAATTCATTTCACCCATAACATGAGTGGTCCCTGGTATGTGAGGCATCTGATAAGGGTGCCCATATGCTAACTCAAATGGATTTAGACCAGTTCTACAGGGTTGTATTTTAATTCTTAACAATGCCAATGGCAAAGCTTTTACCCAAGTCATAGAGGTTTCCTGACATATTTTCCCAAGTTGTAACTTAAGTGTATAATTCATTCTTTCTACCTTCCAACTAGATTGAGGCCTGTGAGGTGTGTGAAGATTCCAAGTTATACCTAAAATTCTACTTAAATGTTGTATTAGCAAAATATGCGACTTCCTATCTGAGGATATTCCTAAAGGAATTCCAAATCTTGGGATTATTTCTTTCAGATTTTTACTACTTCTCTCTTTATTGGTGCAGCAAGGGAAGGCTTCCAGCCATCCAGTAAATGTAACAACCAAAATGAGTATATATCTATATCCTTCTTTTTTGGGTAACTCAGTGAAATCTATTTGCCAATAGTCTCCTGGAGAGTTTCCTCCTTTTGTCACTACAAAAACAATTATATTACTTGTTTTAGGATTATTTTTACAACAAATTTCATATTTGGACAATTTCTGCCATTGCTCTGCTTATAATTGCCTTTTGTAAATGTCCTAAAAAGTTTTCAGTTCCCCAATGTACTTTATTATGTTCTTTCTTTGCAATTTCATTTTTTCATCAGCTTCCATCAGTATATAACTCCCAGTCTGTGTTTTCCAAAGGGACATCCTTGAGATCTGGGCAGCTTGAATAGGTTTCTTCGGTGTTTTGCAGACAGTCATGTTCGAGTGCATCATCCACCCGGCTGGCTGAAAGAAATATGTCTGGATTTAAAACTGAAGTAGTTTTCAGATGGACATCATCCTGTTCTAACAGCACTACTTGGTACTTCAGCATACGGCTGGGAGATAACCAATGTCCTCCTTTTTGTTCAAGGACTGTGATACCCATGTGCAGAGCAAACACAGTGATCTTCTGTCCCGTTGTGAGCTTACAGGCCTCCTGTATCAGCATCACTGAGGCTTCTACAGCTCTCGAGCAGCCAGGCCATCCTTGGCTTACATTGTCCAACTGCTTTGAAAAATATGCCACTGCTCACCACTGATTCCCAAGAAATTGTGACAGAATGCCCAAGACTATGCCATACCTTTCATAAGTGAAGAGTTCAAATTGCTTTGTAAGATCTGGCAACCCCAGGGCTGGTGTTCTCATCAAAGACTGCTTCAGTCATTTAAATGCAGCTTGACTTTCATCAGTCCAATCAAAGTGTCCATTTTGGGAAACTTTCAATAATTCATAAAGTGATCTTACCAATAGTCCATAGTTAGCAATCCGTAAATGGCACCACCCCACCATTCCAAGGAACGCTCACAGCTCTTGAACAGTTTGGGGCTCCAGGAGTCAGCAGATAGCTTCCTTTCCTTCTGCCCCCAATTTTCTTTGTCCTTTTAAAATTTCAAATCCAAGATAAGTCACTGTTTCTTGGGCAATCTGCACTTTCTCCTTCAAAACCCTGTATCCACTGATTCCCAAAGTTTAAGAGGCTTACAGTTAGCATAATGAATATTTCTCTGATTTCTGCAGCAATTAATGTATCATCCACATACTGTAACATTATTCCCTTCTCATTCTAATTTTTCCAGATTTCAAATTCTTTGGCTAGCTGGTTGACAAAAATTGTGGGGCTATTCTTAAAGCCTTGAAGCAAAACAGTCCAGGTGTATTGTGTTTTTCTCCCAGTTTCTGGATTTTCCCATTCGAATGCAAAAAGTTCTTGGCTTTTATTATCGAGAGGAATGCAGAAAAAGGCATCTTTCAGGTCTAACACTGTAAACCAACTCTGCTTCTCAGTTAATGCTGTCAGTAAAGTATATGGGTTTGCTACCATAGGATTTAGATCCTGGACAATTTGATTTATTGTTCTAAGATCCTGGACTAAATGATAGCTTTTTTAACTGGCAAAATTGGGGTATTATATTTTGATTCACATTCGACTAATAATTTGTATTTCAAAAACTTTTGGATTATAGGTGCCAATCCAAGCCTGGCTTCCAGCTTCAAGGGTTATTGTTTAACTCTTACCAGTGATGATCCTGGCTTTAAATCAATTCTTGCAGTTTCTGCTCTCTTTGAACTCCTGGGCAGTTCTGAAGCCCAAGCAAATGGAATAATGGCATTCTCAACCTCCAGTGGTATCACTCTCTCTTTTGGAACTGTGTCCTGTAACAACAAAGCCATAGCCTTGACATATTTAGATTCTGGGATAAAAACTTCAACTTCCCCTCCCCCAAATTTTATTTCTGTTTCCATTTTTTCAAGTAAAACTCTTCAGAACAACGGTTTTGGAGACCCCAGCAAATATAAAAACTGGTGAGTTACCCACTGTTTTCACAATTTAAACTTAAGAGGTTTAAAAACCAGTCGAATTTCCCAAATTCCTGTCGCACCAATAACGCTGATACTTTTATTATTAAGTTCTCCTTCTAAAGTGTTTAATACAGAATAAGTGGCTCCAGTGTCTAATAGGAATTCTGTTTCCCCACTCCCCAGCTTTATTTTAACCAGAGGTTCCACTGGGGAAGATTCCTCTGGTCCTTTTTACTCGTGTTGAACTGAAAACAAAGGATTCGGAGAGGATGAAGTGTTCCAATTTTGGAGGTGCATTCATTTTTCCAATGTCCATCTTTCTTGCAATATGCACACTGGTGCGAGCGACGGAGGAAACTATGCGAGCCGACTCAGTGTGAGTGATAAGGCATAGTTCACTTTATTGCTCTCATTCAGTCATATTTATACCGGCTACGATAATTATTCCTACTAGTCCCTAGCTAATTGGCTTAAGCTCTAAACGTTACATTTACAGGTCCTCCTACTTGCGGTTCAGCGGTGAAGCATTGTCTACATTTTTCACACACTCGCTTTCTCAAGGTTGTTTACCAGAGTTTGAGATAAAGCCGCAGTGTCAGCATTCAGTACTTTTCCACTGCGGCCTGCTGAGTGTTAGACCAGAGTCTGCTCGTACAACTGTTCTGTGAATCCATGGCCTTGCTCTCTGAGCCATTCCCCAACAATTCCCCCTTTTTCTTTTTGTACGAGCAGAGCTTGCCCTGCAACACACTCAATCATTTTTCTAAACCAGGATACAACACAGCTCAAACATAAAAGGCCAACTAGTACAATGATGACAAGTAACAGCATGCCTTGCAACAAGCTTTTAAACCATCCTCCCAGTCCCAACCAGTTCGTTAGACCTTCAGGGCCAAAGAAACCCATGTCCTTTTGAATTTTCTGAGAGCGGTCCATGAGTTGTTGTATTTCTTTATGGAGAGATCTTGATTTATCTTCTAGGTCCATACAACAGAGGGCCTCAAAGTTTTCACAGCCGGATTTATACCCTTTATCACAATACATGCAAGCTAAACACATACAGCAATTGGTTAAACACTCTTAAGCATGAGCTCTAAATTTGACACAACAGGTGGCTTAGCTCTGTTCACGCCCCTGGACGTTAACAGGGCACTCCTACTTTGCGGTTACCAGCTAAAGCTACTCCCTTCTTTTTCCCAGCTTAGTTTTGCTGAAGTTGTTCATCTGAAGTCTCAAGGACAAGTCAGTATCCTGGAGACTTCTGCTAATTCACCCTGACCGTGCATTTGCTTGTTACACTTATGTCAAGGGCCTAAGCTGGCTGCTGCAGCCTGAGCCATTTCATACCCTCGCTGCTTCTGCTGAGCCTCTGATTGTACAACATCTCCAGTGATCTGTGACCCCTGTCCCAGAGCGTTCTGCAACAATTCCCCCTTTTTCTTTTTGTACAATCAGGGCTGTAGCAGTGACACTCCGTACTCCTTTCATTATACATCCATAAGCATTTTTTACTATAATTAGAACTTAAAATATAATGCCTAAAAAGCGTACACCCTCTTTAATTAAAGTTAAAAGCTAAGGCGACAGGTAGGCAAAAAGAAATGTTAACCATGCATCATACGGGTTTATGTCCTTGACAATCTTCTGAGTGTGGCCTTTTAACCACTGCAATTTTGCATGTGTAGATTCTCCGTGATCTGACAAATTAAAACAACACATTCCTTTTGGCAAAAAATAATGAAGGGGGGGGGGGGGGGGGAGGAGCCCCTCCATGGACTGACCCCAGAGCTTCTCCCGGCGGCTCCAGCGGGAAACGGAGCTCCGTCGGTATTTGCTTTCCCCGGTGGGGGTGTGGCTGGGGGTCCCCTCAGGTGGGGGATGGGGAGGGGTTGCCAGGCGGGGAGTGCTCCCCCTACAGATCCTTCTGGCTGTGGAGCTGGCTCGAATCGCCGATCCCGTCCATGCTGACCCCGCCCAGCAGCGCGCTGTCCGGCGCCGCGCCGCCCCGGGCGCGCGACTCCCACCGCCCCCTCTGGGCCCTCGCGGCCGCCGTCGCTGGGAGGGGGAAAGGGGGAAAACCGGAAACGCGATGGGCCTCTGCGATGGAGCACTAGGTGCAGTGGGCTCTACCAGTGCTGGGGACTCGGCAGACATTTGATCCTCCGTAGCAGTTGTAGAAAACACTTCAGGAAACTTGAGGCTAGTGGCATCCGAAGGTGGGGGTGGTGAAAAACTCGGCCGCCCTGATACGTTTCTCTGAGCCAGTGCTGCTGATGCCGCAATCGGGACGGATATTCCCGCACTGGAAAGTCCAGGCTGTAATGTCTCAAAAATGTTGGGAGTCATTACCACCGCAGCATTCATGACCCCAGAAGTCAACCGGAGCCTCTGAGTGTCCATAGCAGCTAAGTCCTGCTCCATTTTATATTTCTTAATAGCACTCACTGTTTCCCTCCATGGCACTTGGAGTCCCTTGGCAGCTCCTGCAGGCTTCAGTGCTGTGGTTGTTCATGTTGCAATTGTCACACCAAACTGGGACACGGCATTGTCGTCGGATGTGTCCTTCTCGCCCGCAGCGACAACATTTGTTTCCTCTTTGCATTAGGGGTCGGGGCTGCCTTTCAGTCTGCTGTAGGGGCGCTAAAGCTACAAAAGCCTGCTGCTGTGCTTGTATAAGATCTTTTCCTAGATCTCGCACGGCTTCTACCATGGCTTGTGGACCTACTGGCACGGCTTGTGGACCTACTGGCACTCTGCTCATACGTTCTAACATCTGTTCTACACTAGCATCTCCTGGCAGTGTTAGTATAATAGCGGCTGTTACTCTGTCTATAAATTGCGCAAAAGCTTCATCTCTACCTTGTTTCATTGCCATGTACAATGGGGAAGGGGGGCAGGCCTAACTGCTGTGATTGCTAACCTAGCTGTTCACATTGCTTCTAAACAAACATCTGGCCCTAATTGAAGTTGTGCATCTACAGTAACAAATCTATTCATTCCCATTAGTTCCCAACACTCACCCCATAAAGAGGATCACCTTGCTGGCGAGGCTGGTGAACAGACTGCTCACAATAGCGCTGCCAGTTTGTTTGCCACAGCAAAAGCTGTGACTGAGTCATAATCATTCTAACAATCCCTTTAATATCTTCTTGGCATAAAAGAGTTCCTCCCCAAATATAATTCAGCAATTGTTTTGTGGATTCACCATTAACTTTTTTGCAGGTTTATCATCGTCTATTACCATATCCCATAATACATCACCTAACTTTCGCCACTCACCAACATCAAAAAAGGGAGTCAGGATTTTGAAAACATCCTTTAACCCTTCCTAGTGTGACTAACCCTGATAATTGCTTGGCACAGTCTACTCCCCGCTTTTCTAAAAAGCGCTGTAATAACTCTAGGGCTACCTCAATATCCATATTGCCGGCACGTTTATGCTCCCTGACTAAGATACTACTGTGTGTTCCCTGATTAAGGCATTGGTGCTCCTTGATTAAGGCACCACTTAGATATCTCTTTCCTACCGTTATACGCTTTGCAGCCTTTCCAGCAGCCCCTGCAGACGGCGGACCCCTTTTGGACGGTCCAGGCATTCGGATCGACACACCACTCCGCGTCGGGCAGCGTTCAGTCGATCTTGGCCCCCCGGTCATTTCTCCTAATGTGGTATTTCTGTTCTGTGGTTGTGGGGGAATACTTCATCCCCAGCCCCTTCCCTTATTTCCCCCTGTCCCAGAGGAGCCTCCCTCTAATACTGCTACTAGTCTACTACTAACGATATCTTTCTGCCTCTCCCTATTTCTATATGCTGCCCAAGCAACACGCAACAATTTACCCAAATCCCTTGCATCACTTCCCAGTAATTTCTGTAATTTTTTCCTTATATCATCCAATGATTGCCCTATAAACAGTGGGGCTAATTGACCTCCTCCTTCTTCTGAATCAGGATCAATAGTGGTATATTTACAGGCAGCTTCCTTTAGTTTATTAAAAAAAATCAGTGGGGGATTCTTTACGATCGTGTTTGATCTCAAAGTTTAGACCAGTTAATAGCTTTAGTAATAGCATTCCAAATTCCAAATAGGATACATTTCTGATATTCTGTTAGAAGCCACCTGGACCCACCCATCCACATTAGGATCCCAATTTGGGTCCACAGAGGGGAAATGAATCTCCATGGTTCCCAGTAGAGCCCCTCCAGCAACTTATACTTCTACCTGGGGCCGAGCAGTTATGCAAATTATTTCCCTCTCAGTGCTATCAAAGAGCACTTGCATTATAGTTTCAATATCTTTCCAGTCAGGGTCTTGTGTTTTAATCATCATTTCAAATGCACTCACTGCCTTGTCTGGGTCATCCCTGTAGTTTCTGGCAGCTTGTTCCCAATTATTTAGGTCTGTAATTGAAAAGAGCACTTTCACAGTGACTGGTCCATCATTGCATAGAATCATAGAATCACTTGTCTGGAAAAGACCTTTGAGATCATCAAGTCCAACCATACCTGTTCACTACTAAACCATATGTGGGACTGAGTGCACCCTCAGCAAGTTTGCCGACGACACCAAACTGAGTGGTGTGGTTGACTCACTGGAGGGACGGGATGGCATCCAGAGGGACCTTGACAGGCTGGAGAGGTGGGCCTGTGCTAACCTCATGAAGTTCAACAAGGCCAAATGCAAGGTCTTGCATCTGGGTCAGGGCAACCCCAAGCACAAGTACAGGCTGGGCAATGAGTGGCTTGAGGCCAGCTCTGAAGAGAAGGACTTGGGAGTGGTGGTGGACAAGAAGTTCAACATGAGCCGGCAATGTGCGCTTGCAGCCCAGAAGGCCAACTGTATCCTGGGCTGCATCAAGGGAAGCGTGGCCAGCAGGTCGAGGGAGGGGATTCTTCCCCTCTACTCCGCTCTCATAAGGCCCCACCTGGAGTACTGTGTCCAGTTCTGGAGCCCCCAACACAAGAGAGACACGGACCTGTTAGAACGAGTCCAGAGGAGGCCACGAGGATGATCAGAGGACTGGAGAACCTCTCCTATGAGGACAGGCTGAGAGAGTTGGGGCTGTTCAGCCTGGAAAAGAGAAGACTCCGGGGAGATCTTACGGTGGCCTTCCAGTACCTGAAGGGGCCTACAGGAAAGCTGGGGAGGGACTTTTCACAAGGGCAGTTAATGACAGGACAAGGGGAAATGGCTTTAAGCTGAAAGAGGGGAGGTTTAGATTAGATATGAGGAAGAAATTCTTCACTGTGAGGGTGGTCAGACACTGGAACAGGTTGCCCAGAGAAGTTGTGGATGCCCCCTCCCTGGAAGTGTTGAAGGCCAGGCTGGATGAGGCTTTGAGCAACCTGGTCTAGTGGAAGGTGTCCCTGCTCATGGCAGAGGGGTTGGAACTGGATGATCTTTAAGGTCCCTTCCAACCCAAACCATTCTATGATTCTATGATTCTATGATTCTATGATTATTGTTATCATTATCACTACTATTTTAGTATTAGTATTATTTTAAGTTTTCTTTTATTTCTATTATTCAACTGTTCTTTTCTCAACCTACAAGCCTCCTTCTCCTTGTCCCCCAGTCTTCTCCCCTATCCCCTGGGGGTGGGGGGTAAATAGTGAACGACTGTGTTGGCTGCTCTCCAAGGGCTAGCCCAGTATCTGGGTAGTCCAGGGGTATCCTTTCTTTTTCAGAGTGGGAGCTGTCCTCCTCCTTGCAATGAGCTGGGTTCCTTTTGTCATGCTTACTGCACCATGGCTATGCAGTATACAATGTAAACTATATATATCTTTAGAAAGTTCATACAATTTCATACTCTGAAGACTAATTGGTACAATAGGGAATAAGGTTTTCCTAACAATCTTGCCTTTTCTTTTGACTGTCAGGGTCACACTACATGATTCTGTTTCAGTTGTAAGTCGCATGCATAAGGCAATATAACACTGTAAACACACATATATAATTACAGACCAAAACAAGGTGCTTTTGGTTCACAGTCCCATGCTTAAGTCTGGGAGCCAAGAACTTAACCACCCAAATAGATTTAGGGGAGACCCCTGCCCTCCTTCATGTAATATTTTTAAATGAGTATCTTGTTTCTGTCAAGTTTCATTTTTCTGTTCTTGACTTACCTAAAAACTCCATCAGCTGTTATTCAATAATGCACATACTCAGTCCTGTACTTCTAGAAGATAGTTCAGGGCTAATCGATTCTATATTACTGTTTGTAATAATAATTTGATTTTTTCCTGTAGGGCTGTAATACTATCCATACTTTCATGTATGACTTTTTCTAATTCTCTTGACAGGTTTGCAATAACTCTTTCTAGTTTTGCAACCCCTAACCATGGGATAAAAGCTGTTGCAGACAGGTGGAACTTAGTGCCACGTTCTGTCAAAGGGTTGTAACACTTTTTCCCATAGGTATCAGTAGCTTGGAGCTGCAGAGTCAGAAGCGATGCTGGTTCTCACCTGTGTGGGTGGTATTAATGCACTTAGAATACAGTTTTCAGCTCAGGTTGAGGGTAAATCCTCAAATGCCCTTTCTCCACCTCTGCATTATTGCCCTGGTAGTTGTGTCACTGAGTAGTATAATCTTCAGATAAATCTGAGTCATGTAAACTATTTCCTGTAAAAGGGTTAGCATGTACCAAGTTTGGTTGTTGTGTTGGGTTTGCGTGGCAAGGTTTCGGTAGCAGCGGGGAGGGGGGGGGGACATGGGGTGGCTTCTGTGAGAGAAGCTGCCAGAAGCTTCCCCCATGTCCGACCCGACACAGCCAATGCCAGCCGGCTCCAAGAACGGACCCGCCGCTGGCCAAGGCCGAGCCCATCAGTGACGCCTCTGGGAGAGCAGAATTGAGAAAAAAAAAAAGAGAAGAGAGGAAAAAAAAGCTGCACACTTTTGATCTGCGGAATCAAACCCTACAACTCGCAGAGAGTTATTTATAAAGCAGGTATGTTTCATTCGCCGGCGGGCGACAGGGTGGATGGCTCCATAAAGGCCCTGCGCCCCCGCTCTTTTACAAAGGCATTATTTAAAGTACACACACACCCATATTCATTAAATTTAGGATGGGTTAAGCTCATTAGTTCCAAGAAATTTTAACCTAAGTTCACTCCCATTCACGCTTGGGCACTGCCTCCTGTTGGTGCTTGTCAGCACCCTTGCAGACCTCTAGACCAAACAAAGCCAGCTCTCTTGCTTCAGCCTGCAGGTGTTGCACACCAGTTCCTTCTTCTCTTGCTCCAGACTGCTCGCACACCAGGCACCGCGAGGCCTTTGCTGATGGTGTGGAATAGCTTGTTAGTTCTTGTAACAGTTTCCCACCTAACACAGACAAAACGATCTCAACTTAAAGTTTCTCACCTAACACAGAGACAAAATGAACTAAACTTATTTTCTAAAATGTAAGTCTTAATACAGAAAAAAAATGAATCATAAACTTATTTTCTAAAATCTAACTATATTTTATATGTTCGCTTATCATCTTGACTGTGATGGTATCTTCCCTAATTCCCTCCTTTCTTTGGGCTATTTTTATACTATTTTTTACCTGCAGAGTGGAGCTTGAGTGACTCTAGTCATACCTTTTAAGGTAGAAATTACCAAAACTTAGAGATGTGCTCTGTACGGGGAAAAGAGGGGGCTCAGTGGTATGGAGTTATGATTTTGTCAAGGTCCACAAAGGGAGGTAGCTGTCAGAAGGGGCACCAGCTCTTGATCCAGAATCAGATAGACCATACATCAAGCCTTGTGGAGTCAAAACTGCAACTGGTATGGGAGTTGGAGAAGGAGCCGTCACTCTTTCCCATCTCCTGTACAGCTAAACAGTCTGAAGGAAGGTGATGCTGGAGGAATTCCTGGCATACCAGCTGCGTTTTTCCCCTGGGATCGTCCTTGACAATGTACCTTTCCCTTAGTGTGTGGACACGGCCATTTTCTGATTTTTAGTTACCTCCAGCAATTATCCACAACAGACATTGTGCTTGTGGCCATTGAGGAGATAAGAGACTCCAGCATCTTTGACAAGCAGGCAGCAAGAAACATGCTGGACGTTTTCATGGAAGACCCCGACTTCTGGCTGGTGGATGTAAGTGGCCTGTGGCTGGCTTGCCCTGCTCTTCAGCCCTGTCAGCCCTCCTACTCCTTCCATCCCTCCCTCCCAAACCCAGGTGTCTCGGGCACCTGAAGCTGCCTTAAAGCAGCAGAGAGGGATGGGAAGGGCAGCTGAGGAAATGGCTGCACTCCAGTGGCAGCACCATCCTCACCTGCGTCCCCTCCATCCAGGTGCCAAAGATCATGGAGTGCATCCACCAAAACCTGCCATACATCACCATGGAGTCAGCCCGGCAGAGCGTGGAGTCCCTGCTTGTCCTGAAGGCAAACAAGTGCCCTGGGGAGGTGGTCATGACGCTGTTGAGGATCACTCAACCAGGAGACAGGTACTGGCCCCAAAAGCCACAAGGGCTCGTTCCTGGTGGGGAGAAAGGAGCAGAGGCCAGTCCCGCAGCAGCCCAAGCTGGCCAAGGCAGCCCAGAGCCCCGCCACCATGCTCCTCCCAGCCCCAGGGGGAACCCCACCTCAGCCCTCTCCTGCTGCCCAGGCCATCCCAAGCTAGGGGCAGACTCTGGGTCCTGCAGGGCTGTCCCAGGCCATGCTGCTGTGGCTGATGCAGCCCTGCTGACAGCACGCTCTGCCTCACACAACTGACATGGCCATGTGGGAGGCCCTGCTTTCCGCGCCCCAGGCGCTGGAGATCTTGAAGGAGCTCCTCAGCAAGCTCCAGCTCAGCTCGGGCACCGAGGACGCCTGCACCGCTCGCTTCTCTGTGAGTTGCCACCTTGGTCACCTTCAGTGAGCCCTGCAGGCTCTGCCAGTACCTCACTGCTGTGTTTGCTTCAGGAGTTCCAGACAGAGGATTTTGGTGGCCAGTCCCACGTCAAGAGCTCTCAGAGACATCCAAGCCTGGTGATGCTCTCCCAGGTGCTCAAAGGCCTCATCCTGCTGTTGGAGAGAGATGACGTGGTGAGCAGAGCCTTGTCAAGGGGAGCCATGTTGGCAGCCAGGGACTGGGGCAGTGGGGACGGCGCTGGCTTGGCCTCGGCTGGGAGTCAGGCGGTGGGGCGACTGCTGCAAATGACCTCTCTGCCATGGTGGGGCTTGTGTCTGCCAGGGGAGCTTTCCAGGCATGGAGGGTTACCAAGACATATGCCCCTTCGGGCCTGTGGGAAAAGGGGGTGGATGAGCAGAGGACAGGGAGTCTTTGCTTTCCTGCCCTCCTTGCCCTCCCCCTGCTCTCCTGCATCCTCATCAGTGTGCCCATGGCCACCACCTACCAGGAGGCTTCCGCAGAGATTCCTGTGCCACCACCTGCCAGGAAGCCGGACAGGAGGCTGGTGCTCAGTGACCAGAGCATTTTTGCCAGGGTGGTCTTTGACAGTGTCATAATAAAGGAAACTGTCTTTCCTACAGGCAAGAAAAATGCAGGTCCTCCTGCCACACATCATGGAGGTGCTCCAGGTTGGCCACACAGCTATCAAGATGAAGGTCCTGGTGGTCTTCAGAAATGTGATAGGCCACCTGAAGAGGAAAGAGGCCAGCCCCATGGCTGCACAGCTGGTGGAGGAGCTCCCACCCTTCTTTGATAATGTAAGGCAGCTCTGAGAGCCTAAGCCCTGCAGATGGGCACCCTGCAATGACAGCTGCCCTTCAGCCCAGCCCTGCGGGCAGCACTCAGCACAAGGTCTGTTCCCCTGGGCTCTTGTGGGATGGCTTCTGACCTTTGCAGCCCAGCACGGCTTCCCCTGACAGTTTGATGCCCCTGGGCAATCCGAGCCCTGTGTGCTGGGGCTCAGTCCGGCCCCTGGGCAAAGTATCTGCAGGCCAAGAGCAGCTCTCAGAGCCCCGAGGGCTCCCCAGCTGTGCTTCCAGGCAGAGCCAGAAATTCCCACAGCTCCGGAGTGCAGAGCCTGACCGCAGAGTATCTCCCTTCTGACATCTGCCATGCTCACCCTTGGGCTAATGCTCCCAGGAAGCAGGGAGTGGCTCTTTCTCAAGCCCTCTTCTCCTTCTCCCTACCAGGAGTCCAGCCAGATGAGAGAGCTCTCCATCAGCCTCTTCAGAGTTGTGATGGAGACTGTGGTGAATGACAAGAAGAGGATGAAGAAGAAAGTGCAAAGGAGCCTGCTCCTGCTCTTCTTACACATGCATGACGAGACGGACAGAGTAGCCAAGGTAGAGATTTCAGAGCTGGCCAGTGACACAGGAACAAGGGCTTGCTGCCCCCCTGGGCATCAGGGGCAAGAGCTGCTGGCATTTGAACTCAAGAGTGTGTCTCACTGTGGTGGGTTGACCCTGGCTAGATGCTGGGTTCCCACCAAAGCCCACTCTATCACCCCCCTCCTCAGCAAGATGGGGAGGGGAGAAAATAAGATGGAACACAAAAAACCCCAAACTCGTGGGTGAGACAGAGGCAGTTTAACAGAAGCAAAGCAAAGCTGCGCGCGCAGAAGCAGAAGAACAAAATGTTTATTCTCCACTTCCCATCACAGGCCATGTCTGGCCACTTCCCGGGAAGCAGGGCTTCATACGCGTTGCGGTTCCCGGAGGACACACGGAAGTAGCGAATGCCCCCCCTTCCCCCTCCGTTCCCCTTGCTTTATTGCTGAGCAGACGTCATATGGTCTGGAATATCCCTTTGGTCCCTTGGGGTCAGCTGTCCTGGCTGACCAGTGCTCTACCTCTATACAGACTCATGGATGGTGGCAAATGCCCTGTGGGGGTGGTTACAGCAATGGAAACAGAGCAACTGGCAGCGCAGAGGCAAACCCATCTGGGCTGCTGAACTATGGCAAGACATTGCTGCTCAGCTAGAGAGACTGGTTGTAAAGATACGTCACGTAGATGCTCATGTGCCCAAAAGTCGAGACACTGAAGAACATCAAAACAACCAACAGGTGGATCAGGCTGCTAAGATCAAAGTGTCTCAAGTAGACCTAGACTGGCAACATAAGGGTGAAAAATTTTTAGCCCGTTGGGCCCTTGACTCTTCAGGCCATCAAGGAAGAGATGCATGTCCTGGCTGTGTCCCCTCCCAAGACCTTCCCCACCCCCAGCCTACTGGGGGAAATGCTGGAGAGCCAGCCTTGGTGCTGTGGAGCACTGCTCAGCAGTAACCAACACACTGGTGTGTTAGCAACACCCCTCGAGCCACCAATACAAAACACAGCACTCTGAGGGCTACCACGGGGAAAATCAACTCTGTCCCAGCCAGACCCAATACACTTACCTTGGGGTCCAAATGCCCGAGTCCCTGAGGACAGGGCAGAGCTCCCTTCCATCCCTGCACCGGTCCCACCACTGCCTTCCTCATCCCCTAGTGTCTCTTGCTGCTGAGATAGAATGGGAGGTGGGGTGTCCTCCCAGCTATGCTCCCTCCATTCAGCCCTCCTCCAGTGCAGCCCTTATGAAGGGTCCCAGTGTAAGCAAGGGTGGAGAAGCTGGCAAGGACATTTCCAACACCATCAGGGCTTGGCAGCAGCCTGTGGCCCAAGGCCCCCACCACTGCATGCTTGGGAGCCGGGGCTCTGACAATGCTCTGTGCCTAGGGCTTGCTGCACGACCCCTGAGGGAACAGAACAGGGAGAAGCTGTCTGAGATCATCAGCAGTGAGTAGAAGCAGTGCTGTGCTGTCCAGGGCTGGTGGGGCACGGGACAGAGCCTGGGCAGGGTGCTGCCATGCCTTGCCCTGCTCCAGGGAAACGCTTCAGGGACAGGGGAACATGTCAAGGGCATTTGGGGCATTCCTGCGCAGCAACTCTCTCCTGGCCACGGAAAGAGGTGGATGGGACTGGCACGGTCAGGAGGGGATGCCTGGGGGTCTCTGCAGACACTGCAGTTCATCTCATGTCTGTTTCTTTCGGCCACAGCCCTTAAGTCCATGGACAAAGACAACGAAGTCTCCATCTGTTCCCTCATAACTCAGACCATCTACATCCTGAACTCTCCAAGGGTGCAGCAAAGATCAGGATGGATCCTGTAAGCGCTGTGCTGCTGGTGATGCTAAGCTAGGCTGAGGTGCAGCTCTTCTTGGGAAAATGGCTCTGTTTTAATAAAGCTGGAACAAGAAGCCCAAACCCACGGTGTCCTTCAGATGTGTAGCACCCTGAGCATGCTGAGCAGACAGTGCCATGCCTGGCCTCTCCCGCTGCCTGCATGGCAGCTCCCTCCTCACCACACCCTGGCCCCAGGCTTGTTTTACAAGTTCACCCCTGGGTGAGGCTTTCCCCCCAATAAGGCATGTTTGTTCATCCCCTGGGGAAGTCTTTTCTTTAGAGAAGCAGAGAGAAAGGGGAAATGGCAGTTCCCAAGGGAATCAGGACTGTCCAGAGAGCTGCCTGACACCCATGCTTTCAAGCAGCCCATGGCAGCACAGCACCCACTGACCCATGGGTGTCAAGGAGAGGAGAGGAGACACTGTAGCCCAACCTGGCCCTCCAGAGAAAGAAAGGTGCCCACTCTCTGCCACGCTTGTGAGTCGTTGTTCATCCTGGTATCCAGAGGTGGCTGCCTTTGGCATGCTCTGAGCTTGCATGTCCTTGCTTGTGAGCAGTGGGGCCATTGTGCGCCAGACATTCCATGGCCACCTTTGGAAGGGCTGGGAGGAGGGAGGACATCACATCCTCAGTAGCAGAGAGCTTGGGTCTTTGAAGTACCCTCTCCTGAGATAGTCCATGCCAAGGATACAAGGGGCTTCTGGACCAGTCACAATGGGGTGCTTTTGCCATTTGTGTCCTGTCAAGCTCACCTCAGCCTCCAACACAGACAATTCTTGGCATTCCCCTGTCACTCCGGAGATCCAGATGGGTTCTGTGCCCTTGTATCTTGATGGCACCAATGTACACTGGGCACCGGTGTCGACCAAGACCTTGTACCTTTTTGGACCTGATGTGCCAGGCCATCGGCTCCACATGATCCAATACAGACGATTGTCCCTTTCCTCCTCCTGGCCGAAGGCAGGGACCCTCTATTCCTGTTCTTCATCAGAGTATTCACTGTCTGACCTTTGCAGTGCCAGACCAGAAGTCCCCTCACCAGGGTCAAGGGAGGTGACTTCAGTTTTTCTATGCCTGGAAGATTGCCGATTGCCTTCCTGGGCGTCAGCACCAACTCCACTGACAGCCTTTTTGGGTGGTCCTTTCTTAACGGCTGTTTTCCCCCTCAGGTCACGTACACAGGCCTCCAGTTTAAAGCTGGGTTTACCATCCCACTTCCTCATGTCCTCCCCCTGGTCACACAAAAAGAACCAGAGTGCACCATGTGGCATACGTCAGGGGCTCCCTTTCCCTCTGACTGGGGCAGGAGAGGATTAATGCAGGAACTCAGTGCTGGACTCTGCACACGATTGATATGATCAAGCAAGAAGCCATTTATTTGCTCTAATGCAGTTATATTTATACCCCAAACTAATGAAACCACCCACACCCGTTCACGTGTTATTGGCTCTTCACTCGCAGCACGAGCTGTTCACACGCCCCTAATTGGCTGATGCACTTTGCGTGCATCCCTTCCTGTTTGCTTGCCAGGGGACATCTTTGGATACATTCCAAGGTCCTCTCAGGGTATGCCAAGACGCGTTCCCACACTCCCCACAGTTGAACTCTTGTCTTATATGAGGTTGAGTATGGTGGTGATGCAGTCTGTCCTGTATCTTTGGAACCCAGAAGCAGCTTTCTGTCCCTTTAGAGTAGGTATTAATTGCTGTGTTTATGTGCAAATAGAAATTGTAAGGGCATTGGCTAACTTGCTTGTTAGCATGCTGTTTTGTGTATAACCATTTCTGTTCCCTTCAAGGGTCAGATGATGCTTCTGCGATGGGTCCCTCTGAGCTGATCCTTACATGAGGAACTCTCAGTGAAGAAGAAGAAGAGAGGGAAAGTGATACTGATGACATTGACCATGAAGGTAAGGGAATGAGGGATCTGATCTTGCCTCAAAGCTGCCTGTCTAGTCTGTATTTCATTAACTGGATTGACTGTAATGAGCCTAGAAAAGAAGCCAACATTCAGTCACCTAAATATAGGTGTCTGAATCTGCAGCAGAAGCCCAGCTGCAATGCTTAGTCCAGTGATATCTCTCTCTGTTGGAGAATGGGCACAGGAGAAGGGATTGAATTCTGCCATCAAGTTTGCTGAACATGAGTTACGGAAGCACCGATCGAGGCCCAGAGCAAATCTCATAGAGTTGGAGCCATAGGCTACGTGACGACCTTGACAACAGCCTGTGTCCTTGACGAGCTGGGAAAGTACCGAGGAACTAGAAAACAAAGAACTTGCGGCCAGCTGCGCTGGACGCAGGAACCGCAAGGGGAGGGTTTAACAGTTAGCTAAAATACTTAAGTCAGACAAGCAGTAATTGCCAAATATGCATAAGTTAACCAATCAGTAAATGCCATGTATGCATAATTAACGGTAATAGTATAAAAGTGTATCTGATGCTCTCAATAAACGGATTCTGACTGATCACATTGATCATGATTGTCAGCCCCTTCTTGCGGCAGCTCTCTAACCTTTGTGAAAGTTCAGTTGTAAATTTTCTGTTAAAGTAATTATTTTTAATAGGTGTATAACATGCATAAGCCATGCTTGGAGCATGCAGTCACCTCTGAACCTGATTAATATGTTGATTTTTAGGATCACTTGTTTATTTTTGGCCTTACAGTTGCTTCCCCTGGCTCTCTTCCCTTTTCCTGTGACTCCTGGTCTTGGAGCATTCTTCTAAGTTCTTACAGTGTGGAATTTTTCTCGTATATAACTCACAGATTTAGTCTTCATTCTTTCCCTGTTCCATTGATTTTTAGGATCACTTGTTTCTTTTGGCTTGTAATGAAGTTGGAGATCAAATAGACTTTGTGTTGCTCTGATTAGCCTGACTCTATCTTTCTTCAGTAACACAAGTAGAACAAGTGCTAAAATAGTGCTGAACTGTGGATTATTTTTTTACCCCCAGTTACTGAGGAGAGTCATGAAGAACCAGTGTTCTTCATGCAAGAGACACAGATGAAATACCAGAGAAGAGGCAACCCAAATGATTGAGAACTTCAGAAACAGATGATTTGGAATCCCTTTTAATGGAGTTAACAGTAAAGGAACAGCATAAAGAAACTTGCGTGAAACCATGCATGAAGTCCTCTCTCTGTGATCAGCTTCCTTTGATATCTCTTTATTCCTACACTAACTGTCGGTCATAGGAGTTGAAAGTCTCATATCTAACTGACTGCAGGTTTGGCCATCTGCCCCTGTGACTTCCTGAAGCTGAAGGAACCAGGCAGCACTTTCTTTTGCTCCAAATTCTTTAGATGTGCCTGTTGAGAGCTTAGATTCTGCAGTCTGATAGCATTAGCAACTAGAGTACTTACGGGTCTCCAAAAGAGCATTCTATTAACCTTGTGCAGACAGGTGTCTGCTGCAGCCAGGATACAAGTGAAATCTCTGCTGCATGAAACTTCATTAATCTAGTGTTTGATGTTTTGGTTTTAATTGAATATATTTTAGTATTTAAGAAATGTGTGATGGTTAGTAGCAGGAGACTTCATTTCACCATTCTAATGTGAGACTTTTTTTCCTATGCCCACCCATATGGACACACAGCAAATGCATCTGAATTGCATTACATAGACAAAATACAGATGCCTCCTAGGAAAATCCTGAGTAAAGAAAGTTCCCAGGAGGGAAAGTAATAAAAAGAATCTGGCATGATTCGACTGAGAATTGAAGTATACATGGCTGTGTACTGGCTGCATATATCTGTAGGTAACATAAAACAAAGGTGTTTCTGTAGATGAGTGCTTACATGGAATGTAGACAAGGAGTTGGAGGTTGGTTAATACTTATTTTCCTGGCAGGTACCACAGGCACATGTGTTCGCTTGCTGTTTAACATTCTGAACTATGGAATCTTTGTTTTCTTTCCCTCCACAGAATGCTGTGGCCTCAACTAGAGAGATTTCTCAGTGGGAATCTGGCAGCAGGGTCTGCTGTGAGAGTCCAGGGTAGCAGGTTACACAGTGGATGTCAGGGGCCATGGCTGCAGCTGCTTTTTTAATTAAATTTATTTTCCCAAGTTGTCTGTTTTGCCTGTGACAGTAATTGGTGAGAAATCTCTTTGTCCTTATCTCAACCTAAAGCTGCTTTGTTGTATTTTCTGCCCTGTCTTGTTGAGGAGGGGGAGTGATAGAGCAGTTTGGTGAGCACCTGGCAGCCAGCCAAGGTCAACCCACCACAGTATCCTTCTATCTGGTTTCCTGTCCCTATTTTTTAATTCTTGCCCCCTTGCTCTTGAAACTGTCTTTCATCTCTCCATCCCTATTTTTTTTTTGTTAATTCTTGCATATGTTTCTGGAACCTAGTCACTTCTAAAATTTTCTTGCTACCTTTCCCCTCTCCCTGTTTCCCTGACTTTTTTTTTTTCCTGTGTTTCTTGTACCCCATCGCTTTTCAGATTTTTCTTACTATGCCTCCCTCTGTGCAGCTCTGTGTACCTATTTTTTAGTTCTTGTCTATGATTCTTGTACCCTGTTGCTTTAGAAAATTTCTTTCTACATCTCCCTCTATCCATCTCCCTGTCAATAATTCCTATTTCTTCTACCAAGTCCTGTACCCTGTCGCTTCTAACACTTTCTTTCTAGATCTCCTGCTTTCTATCTCCCTCTCCCTATTTGTTAGTTCTTGCCTATGTTTCTTGCACCCTGTCGCTTTTTGAGACTTTCCCTGTTTC
The DNA here is from genome assembly GCA_907165065.1 of Caprimulgus europaeus. The sequence goes on from OU015537.1 coordinate 1,631,449, forward strand.
TATCTGATTTTTTTGCCTGTTTTTCTTTCTTGCCTTTGTTTCTATCTGTTTTTTCTTGCCTGTCTTTCTTTTCCCCTATCACGTTAGTGGTTTTGCACATCCCTTGTCTTGTCTCTGTCTTGTCCTGCTGGTCCCTTCTGCTTCTCTCTCCTGCTCCTTGTCTCTCATTTATTCTGCCATGTCTCTGTCCCTGTTTTTTTGTGCAGTCTCTCCACTCTCCCTACACCACTGTCCTGCTCCCCTTCCGTCTCTTGTTTGCACCATGCAAAATATGGTCTCAGACAAGGGAGCTGTCTGTTACATGAGGCTGTGAAGCATTGGAACCCTGTACTCAGGTCGGACTGACCTGGCAGAACAATCCTGCTGACAGAAATAGTGCATCCTTCTGTACTGAGTTTTTAATAGCTTGGTCTGCATCACCTTTGGCTTTTCCTCATCAAGTTTGTATTTTGGCAAGAGCCAAATACTGCCTGGAGCCATGCTGGGGAGCATGGGGCTGTGCTGTGGTTCGCAAGGTTTCTGGGTGCATTGTTGGAGTGGGGAGGAAATTGTGTCCCCGCAGGGTCAGAAGACAGAGCTGGCTGCGCCTCGGGACGTGTGGGAGATGTAGTCCTGGGGCACAGGGCATGTCCCTGTTCATTCATTTCTGCCTCTCCACCTTGTAGCTGGTGGCTTTTGTCCTTTCTCTATCTCACCGTCTCTGACTCCTTGATGACCCTGTTTTAGAATTCCCTGCCTCTTCTTTCTGGACACATGGCTATTCTTTTTCCTCTTCAGCTCTCTTTCTTCTTGGTCCCTGCCTCTCTTACTTAATTCTCCCCCCCCTGCCCTGTAAGGTGTAGCAATGGGGTTTGTTTTGTGTTGTTCCCCATCCCACCTCTTCCCTCTATTGTTTGCTGCCCTGGATCCCTGCCACTCTTGTTTCATCGCTCCCTCTCTGCCCTGTTCTTTGTAACTTTTTGTCTCTCTCCATCTCTCTCGGTCCGGCTCCCTGCCCCTATTTCCCCCCCCCTCTCTCTGTCATGCTGCCCATGCCAGTTTTTTTCTGCATCTCCCCCACGCTCCCCATCCTTTGTTGCTTTGTGTCCTGCTCCCTCTCCCTCTTTGTACCGCCTCTCTTCCTCTGTCCCTGCTGCTTCTTTCTCCCTCTCTGTTGGGCTTCCAGTCTCCATCCTTCTCTTGCTTGATGCTTTCTTGCTATGCCCCTGCTGTCCAGCCGGCTGCCGCTTCTCTCTCTCTTCTAATGTCCTGTGCTGTGCTCCTGGTTTTTGACGGCCTCCAGCACTGCCCATCAGCCCATGGCTTTGGGAGCCGAGCAAGTGACCATCTGTTCTGCGCCGAGCCGAGAAGCACGGCTCTGAGAAGGACGGACGAGGCGTCCCCCACGTCAATCTCTGCCATCAGCCCAGCCTCTGCCATACTACCCGCCCTTGGCCATGCCCCCATGTCAATCTCTGCCCTTAGCTGCGCCCCTCGCTCCAATCTATGCCCTTAGCCATGCCCCCAAAGTCAACACATGCGGAGTGAAGCCATTTTGTGCGCATGCACTGCCTGAGGTTTCTTATTGCGTGTGCTTGTTCTGGAGTGGTGTTATTACTCATGCTCGTTCCTGGGTGGGCATTAGTGCGCATGTGCCGGAGGGCAAGAGGAAGCAATCTTGTTCTGTGCGCATACGCATACGCTACTTAAGGTTTCTTATTGCATATGCTCACTTCGAGGCGGGGAGTATTAATCATGCTCGCTTTGAGGCGGGCAGTAGTACGCATGCACCACATGTGGGGGGGATGGACGAGGGCGCAAGCTCGTTTTGTGCGCATGCGCTGCCTAAGGTTTCTTATTGCTTATGCTCGTTTTGGGGCGGGAGGTTATTACTCATGCTTGTTTCGGGGTGGGCAGTAGTGCACATGCACTGCCTAACATTTCTTATTGCGTATGCTTGTTCTGGGGTGGGCACTAGGGAGCATACGCTGCTGCAGGGGGGGGAGGGTAGCGGGCGGCAGGCGAGGGAACGAATTCGCTTAGTGTGCATGCGCTGCCTAAGGATTTTTTTTTTTTACTGCATATGCCCATTCCAGGGCGGAGCGGGGGCAGAGCTTTCTACACGCGCCTTTTACAAGAGCTACCATTTCGCATGCGCGTTGCGGGGAAAGTGCTAGTGCACATGCAGTTTTTCTGTGTTGTTTTTTTTTTTTAAATTAAGTGCACTAGTGCGCATGCATCCTTAACAGGAGCTGCCACGCATGCGCGTTGCTGAGAACACACTAGTGTGCACGCATCATTTTCAAGGCGCACAAACCAAGTCCCTTGTGTTTGGCCCTCAGAGACAGAGACCAAGTCCTGCATTCTGGGGTCTTGAAACCAGGCTCACTGGGGCCTCAGAAACAAAGACCAAGTCCTGTGTTTTGGGTGCTAGCAACCAGGCTCACCAATAGAGTTTTTGGGCTCACAGAGACTAAGCGATGCATTTGTGGGGCTTGAACCCTGCCTCATTTGGCCAGTTTTAGGGCTCAGAAATAGACACCAAGGCTTGCGTTTTGGGGTCTTGGAGCAGAGACCAAGCCCTGCATGTTTGTGCTTAGAACCAGAGACCAAGTCCTGTGTTTTGGGGGGCTCAAAATGAGACCCTAAGCCCTGCATGTTTCAGCCTGGAAAGCACGCTCATTTGTTGCTCAGAAATAGGGACTAAGCTCCTGCACTCGAGGGACTTGAACCCAGGCTCCCTGGGCCAGCGTTAGAGCTGAGAACCAGAGACCAAGTCTTGCGTGCTTGGGGCTTGACACTGTGCTCCTTTGGCCAGTTTAGGGCTCAGAACCAGACACTAAGTCCTGTGTTGTAAGGCTCAAAGCAGAGACCCAATTTTGTGTTTGGGGGCTTGATACCAGGCTCATTGGGCCAGTGTTACAGATAAGAACCAGAAACCAAGTTTTGCATTTTCAGGGGCTTGAGGCAGAACCCAAGCCCTGTGTTTGGGGCCTGACATGGGGCTCCTTTGGATAGTGTGGGGGTCACGCAGACAGACCCAGCCCTGTGTTTGGGGTCTGAAGCAGAGCCCCAGCCCCCAGTGTCAGGGCTCAGCACTGACCCCCGCAGCTGTGGGCAGGAGGTCAGTGCCCACAGCCCCCCTCTGGGCCCCGGGTGCATGGCAAAGCTCACCAAAAGGGAGCTTTTGCGTGAAAAATGGTCAATTCTGTGGCGGATCAAGAAGCAAAAAGGGTGGCCAAAAAGGTATGGCAGAAATACAGTCTTTGGTTCCAGACGGTAAAATACAAACTGATCAGACACCTAAATATACAAAGGAGGATTTACAATTAATTAAAATGGGAAAGAGGGTGAAAATGGATGGGTTAAAAGGTGCTAATTAAGCCCAAGGTCAAAAATAATTAAAATAAAAAACTTAACAACAAAAAAGGACCAAAAAAATTAAGGATAAAAAAACCCCCATCCCTAACTAAACATAAACTACAAAATAAAAAAACCCACCAAAATCAATACAACATTAAAAAAACGCCGCATAAAACAAAAGAATACAAACAAAACAAAACATAAATTATAAACCAAAAACTAAAATCCATAATCAAACAAATCAGAATGCAGACACCACAAAAAACATCTCCTGGCAGCTCAAACATGCCGCAGAACTGGCCAGTCAGCCCTCCTGAGCGACTCCATGATACAAAAGTGCCTCAGAGGACCAAAAAACCATCGAGAAGACCTCCCGTTAGCACGAACATGCCGTGAACTGGCTAGTCTGCCCTCTGGAGAGACTCTATGCTATTAGGGAGTGGTGCATGCACAGTAACGTTGTTTACACGAGCGCACAACTGTTGCCTATACACGAGCGCACAACTGTTGCCTAGCAACTGCCCTTAGGAACTGGAGCATGCGTAGTAGCGATGTTTAGATGAGCGCACAGCTGCTGTCTAACAACTGCTATTAAGGACTGACGCATGCGTGGTAGCTCTTCTTAAATTCCATGCTCGCTTCTGCCGATCGGTGGCCAAATGTTGATACTGCAGCTCTATTGCTGAGAATGCGCAATGACGCCCCCGTGCTCCGTCCCACCGTCTGTTGGTAATGGCAATGTGATGCTGCGGTGCCTGCAGGGTGGTGACTCCACCGTGTTCATCGCTGCCTCCCAGGAAGGAAACACCGCTGCTGCCCCTGGGCAACCGCCTCTTAGGTGGAGGACAGCCAAGTGACCGAAGTTCCAGAAGAGGAAGGGAGAGGAGAAGGAGAAAGAAGCATCTGAACTGGCAAATTAACCTGGCAGCATCGAGAACGAGAGCTGCAGTGAGTCCCAGGTCCACCCAGACCATGCCCTCTCAGGATGGTGAAAGATTGTTGGGCTGTGCTGGTGGTCAGAGTGCAACAAGGGGCAACAAGTCCTCTTGGGTGGACTACCACAGTAGTATGGGCTGCTAGACTGTAAGTAGTAAAGCAGGAGGGAAAAGGGGTGAAGCAGACTGTGTAGGTCACCAGCGTGTAACTTCAGATGCATCCAAATTAAACCTCCTCTTTTTCCTGTCCTGTCCTGTCCTGTCCTGTCCTGTCCCAATTTTAGAGTTTTGATTCTGATTGCCTTCCAGCAGACAAACTGCCCAGTTCCTGTCGTCTACTCCCTAAACACAGAGTTTCAGCTCTGCAACAGCAAGAAGGTTTTTCTGATGGACCTCACCAAATCCGAAATGTCTCTGAAAGAAATGGATTACAAAGGGGCTTTTTCAAAGGGTAAGATTTTTTTTTTCTTTTCTATTATGTTTGTCCCCGATGTTTCTGTCTTCACAACTTCCATTCCTCTGAAAGAGAATGGTAAAACCCAGTTTAGGCTTCACCTCTTTCACAGCAACAAATGGCATTTTGAGCATGTTAGGGCCCTGTCACAGCATGGCACGGTATTCTGTCATCTGCACACACAAATCAAAACCCAGTGCCATATGTAGTTTGGTGCATTTGGCTCTAACAATGGTTCTCTTGTTGAATTGGAGAATATAACTTTGCCATTTTTCTCCCAACCTCCTCAGGGCAAATCCTGTTCGGCTGCATGCTCTGGAACTCCCAACAAAACCTACACACCGCTTACAAACTGCAGCTGGAAAAAGTGTGTCTGTGTATGGGCAAGGATGGCTATGTGCCTTTCTTTGACCCAACAGGCACTGTCTATAATGAGGGGCCCCAGTATGGCTGTGTTCAACCCAACAGGCACCTGAAACACCGATTTCTCCTCTTGGTAACTTTTCTGCTGTGGACGAAACCACCACTTTGAGTATCGTGTGTGATGGTGTCCGGAGCAGTCTGGTCTCTCAGCTTCTCGCTGACATAGCAGACCTGGGAACTAAATGGCCTCCCTGCTGGTGGAGAGGGGTTGCATGTATTGATATTCAGCTTGTATTGGCTATTTCAGTGCACATGTTTTCTCTAGCCTGACTGGCCCAGGTGACGTAGCACTGCTGTTTTTCTGTTTGACTTCCCCAGGCACCCTCAAACCCCACAATGTCCTGCAGAGTCTCCGAGCAGACCCTGCCACCCTCCCAGCCACCTGCACCTTTGTGCAGCCACAGGAAACCAGAGCTAGGATAAAGCGTGGTACCTGTGCTGAATGCTCCCCTTGTCTGTGAGGGCCCGAAGTGCTCACAAAACTGTCCTCTGCCTCTGCTTTCTGCTTGGATTTGGGTTGGTTTTTTTTTTTTTTTCCCCCGACTACAAACAGGTTCTGAGTAAAAAGGGATGAGAAATGAAGTGCAGTGGATTTTTCTCAGTACTGGGCAGACAGGTGCAAAGCATGAAGACAAGATCAGTTTGTCCTCAGTCTTTATCCATGAGTATGTCTTAGTCTCAAAAAAACACCTAAAACCAAAAAAAAAACCAAACAAAAAACCCACCAGCAAAAAACCCCACAAATTAGGAAGAAAAAGTAGTGATGTACCAAACTCTTAAATTTTCCCTTCACCTCTGCTTATACTATGGCTTGGAGTTGACAGGACTGGCTCTACAGACCTAATATTGACACAGTCACTGCTGAAACAGTATGAAATGCCTACAAATCACATCAATAGATAGCCGATGACTATTTCCTCTGCAGGAAGCTGTGCATTTAAAGCAATGTCCATGCCCACATGCAGGTGTGAAGACTGGACATTTGGATTCGATTTCTGCAACAGGACATGGGGGTGTTATTTAGTGACCTGGCTTCTGGCGTCCCTTTGGAAAGATGGCAGCATGCCTTGCTCTTCATAATGCCTGTCTGATTTCCAGGACCGAAACCAACCAGAAGTGACAGATAAGTACTTCCACGATGTGCCCTTCGATGCCCACTCTGCTTCCGAACTGTCCGAGTTTCATTCCATAAGCAGCATGCCCAGAGTCGATGGATTTACTCTCGAGATGGATGCTCTCTACAAGGTAGGTAACCAAGTGATATTGGTAGCCCAAAACTTACTTGTCTGTCCAGGATGTCCCCAATATTTAGTGACTTGTAGGCTCTGGGCCTGTGTGCTAGTTGAACTCAGCTGGCAGCCAAACAAGACACAGCCACTCACAGCAGCCCCTCTCCCCCCCCCACCCAATGAATCGGGGATAGAATTGGAGGGGTAAAGGTGAGGAGACTTGTAGGTTGAGATAAGAACAATTTAATAATTAGAGTAAAAAGAAAATGAAAATAAGAATAATAAGAATAGTAATGCTAACAACTCTATCTATATGAGTGATGCACAGTAGAACTGCTCCCCACCTGCTGATAATGATCCCGGAGGAGCGAAAAGAAACCCAAAACAGAAATCACAATCCCGGAAAAGCGAGCCCGAGCGATTCCCGAGAGAATCCCCCCTTTCCGGTCAGCCCTGGTTAATGTACTGACATGACGGGATACAATCTGGAATATTTCATTGGCACATCCCAATGCCAGTTCGGGCTTTGCTATTCACTGCACTTCTCCCTCCCAGTCCTAATGCAGCTGTGAAGCAGCCAAACACGGTGGCCTTGAGCTCCAGCAGCAACTAATAACACTGGTACTTTTATCAAAGTTCTTCTCATAACAAGTCTTACACTGAAACTAAAACACAGCTATTCTAACTACTAAAAAGAAAATTAACTCTGTCCTAGAAAAACCAGGACAACTGGTGAGTCAGGCAAGGTACCGAGGCCCAAGTTGTGTGGGATCATTGATTGTGGAGAGAAAGGTTTGATTGTGGAGAGAAACTCAATATCCTCTTAAAAACTGTGGCTTCTCTTAAAAAAACAAAACAAAACAAAACAGAAAAAACACCACACAGTTTTGGTTCAAGACACCAACTTCAAAAAGAGAAAACAACAACCCTCCATCTACTTTTTCATCTTGCTAATTTTACACTAAAATACTCGTCCCCTGGAGTTTATGTCTAATTTCTTTCCCCGCTGTCATTTTTTGTGCTGCCTGTTGATATTTCTAACCAGTAGCTGGAAGATTTATAGACCCCACGGTGCAAAATTAACATTATAAATGTAGAAATGTCATTTTCTGCCATTAATTTCCCCCCCACTTGCATTCAGACCCCAATCTGAAAATCCTATGGGGAGGCTGAGGACTGACAGCTTTCGTGACACTGCTGACAGGTGAAACTTTGCTTGGCAGGAGCATCCACGGAGGTGGAACTCCCAGAAATGAAGGAAACGAGGGGTGATTCTGGGTTTTTGGGTGTGGAAAGAAGGAAATAGGCAGGTAACTATAGAGCAATGAACTAAATAATTGCTGGGTTTTCTTTTTTTAATACTTCTATAATTTGAGAACAAAAACCAGCTGAGGGGGGTTTGTAGAGAGAAAAAAAAAAGCTTTTTCTAGCACTTCCCTCAGGGGAAAATTTTTGTCTCTCAGCAGGTGGAATTTTTGCTCTAAACGGTCTCATTTCGGCCCCTTTGGGTTATTCTCATTGATGATTAATTCTCCTTGAGGCATGTGAGTCACTGTCTCTTTCGGATCATTTTAATCCCCCCCCCGCTTTATTCTGAAGAAGAATAAAGTAAATTTTTGAATAGTTGAAGTGTTAAAAGACTCCCAAAAAATAAGCCTGGGATTTAAGTCCAGTTCAGACACATCAGTAAAATATTGATTAATCTCTGCCTTCCCTTTAGTTCTCCTAACTCTTCCTCCCACCTTTGTCGTCCTCTTGGTGCACAATAAGGTAGAAAAGGGTTTTTTTGGGTTTTTTTCCATCATCTCAGCCAGAGATTAAGATTGCGAGGAATGGGTTTTTTTTTTAATTTAAGGTATTTGTTGACTTTTTTATGTGTTGATTTTTGCTTTATTTACTTTTATTTGTTGATTTTTGATGTGTTGATTTTTTTCATTTGTTGAGTTTTTAATTTTTTGACTTGTGCATTTTTAATTGCATTTTTTATTTGTTGATTTTTTAATTTGTTGAACTTTTTAATTGGTTTTTCTATTATTTGGCTTATTTGGTTTCTAACTTACTTTCTAATCTTATTTTTGCATGAGAAGGTGGAGAAGAAGAGAGGAAAGGAGGGTTTGTCCCATGAGATTTGATTCATGTGATATATGGGGAGAAAAAAGGGTAAGCTTAAAAAAAAAAAAGAAAAACAAAAATCAAAACCAAAAACAAACTGAAAGAGGAAGTCCAGTGGGTAAAGCCAGAGATTTTTAGGAAAAATCCTGAGAAAACAAAATTTTCTTTGCCCATGGAGGGAGGAAAGAGCGTGTTCTGGACCACAAGACCCAGACATGGAGGGACCATGTCTGAGCATAAAAAAAAAATATTTTTATGTTTGTATATATAAATAACAGAAATACACAGGAACAACAATTTCTGTAGAAATATTTGTATCTAGTGCAGCCCTGGCTTCTCCATCTGCTGCTGAGGCTTCTTGCAGGCTGAGATCCCTCTTGGAAATGGCTAAAAAATACTTGAAACAACAAAGAATTAATGAAACACAGAATTTACCTATTAATAACTTAATTAAAGGTGTGTTTCAGACATTTCCCGGAAAAAAGACATTTTATTTTTTAAAATAATATCTATTTTTTTTTCCCTTTTGTTCTCCCTAGAGAGGAGCTACCAGAGATGAAACTTTCAGGTTTATTTTGGGTTGGTTCCTCCTGTTTTGCTTTATCTCATTTCTTCAGGCTCTGCCCTGTCACTGCCCCCGAGGCCACCAGGTGAGTGGGAGTAGAGGCCCCCGGGGATCATAAACGCCACCTCCTATTGGTCAAGGAATGCACTGAGGCTTCCTATTGGCTACGCACCATGAACCAATGGCAATGGAGCTTTCTGATACTAGGTGCGAGTCGGTTCGAGTCGGGTTGGTTCAGACCTGATTAAAGCCTGCGGTGTCTCTCCCAGCTGGTGCATGTGGGTCCGACTGGACCTGATTGAAACTCACCAGAGTGTGCAGCCATTGCCTCGTGCACGTCTGGCCTCGCTCCGGATTAAAATTTGTTATTTTCCTCAACTTCCCTGGCTTTTCCCCCAAAAAAACTAGAGTATTTCTCAGCCCCCCTCAACCCATGAGTGATTTCTTCCTGCAGAAAGCTGTGGAGAAAATAAGTCCTTGCAGCTGTAACAGCAAGATAAGCATGCTATGGGAAACTAAGGCGTGGGTGACTGTTAATCACTAACCAATAAGGAGCTAGACTTTTGTACTATGTATGAACCTCATTAACTGTGTCACGTGAATGGAATCTTAACCAATTAGTTACTAACACGCATCACATGTTGTATAGCAAAGTATATAAAAGGAACCTGTACCAAATAAAGACAGAGCATTCACTCTTAACTCTATGAGTATACGTGTAGACTCTCAGCACCGGCTACAGGTGGCGCCCGAACGCCACTAATTACCCTGATCCTCCGCAAGAGACGAAACGCTGGGCGAAACGTTGAGCGGAGTTCCTTACCCTGATTCACTGTATAGACGAGATGTTGATCGATGGAATTCCTTACCCTACATTGCCGCAAGAGACGAAACGCTGAGCGACACGTTGAGCGGGCCGCAAGAGACGAAACGCTGGACGACACATTGAGTGGCGGGGCCCCCCGTCCTTATCATTTCAGGTGAGGCTGGGCCGTGGGTAGCCTAGTGCAAATATTTTGCCAGCCGGCATACGTAATGGAAGCAGAATTTACTGCTTGGAGCTCCTCATTATCCCCTCTAAGAGAGGGGAGGCAGTCTCTGAGAAGCTTTTACATAAGCTGGAATCCTGGGCTAAAAAGCAAGGATTCTTTAAAGTACCCCCCTCTCTTATTTGAACGGGAGGAATGGCGGTCGCTCGGCAACCATGTGTGGGACTTGGCAATATCAGATAAAGACAAGACAGTCAAGGAGCTCAGGGCACCTTGGAGAGTAAAGCAGAATCCCGAATAGTGGTCGTAAAAATCTTCTCAAGTTAGCAAAAAAGCCTGAACCACAGATTCAACGCGCTAAGGAATGCGTGGGAGTCTTATCTCCACTCTCATTGCTGAAATGCTTTTTAGAAAAGCGAGATATAGTGTTTAACCTGAAGCACTTAGCTGGACTTTGTGCTTAATGAGTTTTTTCAAACTCCTGAGAAGTATTTTGATGAGAATAAGCGGAGAAGTTTTGGAAAAGAACTTTGTGACGCTGTTACGAAATATAAATGGAGCAGGACTTAGCTGCTATGGACACTCAGAGCCCGGCGGGGGGGCACCCCCCTTCTCCCCGGGGAAAAAAGAGCTGCATAGTGTTACCGGGCAAGATGGCGCCGGCTCCCCCCCCCCCCCACATGGCGCTGGCCTGGGTATGACGCTGCTGAGGAGGCGGTGCTGAGCTGCAAGCTGATAGGCTGATCGGTGCGGATGGGCTCAACAGTCAGAAGGACCTGGGGGGGCACCCTCCCCGCCTGGCACCCCCCCCCTCCGCAGGAACGCAAATACTTGGGAGCTAGTAAAAGAGACCAGAAGAAAAACTTGTAAAAGAGAACAGAAAAAAAAACCAAAAACAGAACAATAAGAGATTATGGACTGCAGTTTCCCTATACACAGGCATTTGTTGATTTGTTGATCACTAACTTTTTTGACTACTTTTAACACCAAAGCAGGCACGGTGGCAGGCACAGTGGAGGCGGTGAACGGCGGTTTCCATGACGACGTCTTAACGACATACCAGGACAAGATAATGGCGCAGAGCCTGGCGGCAGGGGGGCCGCATTCCTTGCCCGGAACTGGCTGCGGTGAGGGGGCCCCCCCCCGCCGCTTTCTCCGCAGTTTCTTAAAGTGATCAACCTGCATTTCAGACCTTCTAAAATTATGGTTTGGGTTGTGCTACTTAGTGTGCACCTATGGCAAAAGGTTAATGGTTTATACTTTGCATTGCACGAGAACCTGGCATGTTTTGTGGAATGAGTGCGTGAGTGAGTGCAGTGAAGGTACCTTCCGTCTGAATTTTCTTTGTGATTGTTTAATGTGTAAACTAAAATGACATAGGAACTGCACAGACACTATACGTGAGTTTCAAAAGTTTAAAGACTCAGAGATGAATGCAAAGTCATCACTATTGTATGAGAAAGTCCCAGAGAACTGATAACTTGGGGTAGGGGCTATGCTTGTGTCGTTACAGATTCTGGAACACCGTGGGATTTTCTTCAAGAAACATTCCAAAGTCTAATAGTCATCACATTCTGTTTGGTTAAAAAAAAAAAAAAAAAAGCCCTGGACACTGTATGTAGAAGAATGTAAAGATGTAAAAATATGTGTTAGATGGTAACATCAGCAGGTAATGAAGTGTATATTAGTAGTAGAACATAGTATGGGGTAGCCGTGAATATGACTTATTCTTATTTTAACAGATAAAGGTGTATCACTAAGTTTTTCTGCAGGAGTTTACACAGTTTCCAAAGAGTATTTTTAAATTAACAAAATGAGCATGAATCAAATTTTCAGTATGAGCTATGAATTTTTATGAGACTTTTAACTTTTAATTTTCTTTTCTGATGGAAAATAGTGTCACCAGTTATCACCTTTATAACTAAGGCCCTGTCATCATTTCCAATGTGAGCAGTTATTTTCAAGGGTGTATAGTATGACTATAAGGATACTGTAAGCATGACATTTGGTTTTGAAAAACAATCTCAACCAGCAGGGACTTCTCCTAAGGAGAGATTTTTAGTTTGTTTGTTAGTTTTGTGACATGGATTATATTTCAAATCAGACATCAATCAGCAAAAAAAACCCAACCCCATATTATTCTTATTATTACTATTGTTATTGTTATGAAATTTTTTATGCTTCAGAAATAGTTCTGTTTTAGGGTAATGTAAAAAATGGAAACTCTCAACCAAGTCTCAATTTAAAAAAAACCAAAAAAACTGAAGCAGCAGATGCAGAGATTTTAAATTGGCCATTATAAATGTACATTTAGTATATAAAAGACACCTGTATCAAATAAAGACAGAGCATCACTCTAGCTCTATGAGTATACATGTAGACTCTCGGCACCGGCTACAGAAAGCATCCCTGTTTTCTTTCAAAACTTGTTTTTCCCCTCAAAAATCCACCCTTCCTTCAACTCTACTACTCATAAAACCGTGGAGGTTGCACTCAAAATTTCTTAATTTCCCCTTGGAACATCTCAGAGTCTATTTTTCTCTCCTTCAATAAATCTCTGCTTTATCGCTCTAAATAACCTGGTCTTTTTCCCAGAGAACTCTGGTTTGTTCTCAGAGTTACTGCTTTGACCTCAAGATGTTGTTTTTATTATGAATAAAACCCCATAAACTTGAAAAATGTCACTTTTATTAAAATAAAATACATTCTTCCTAGGAATACATTTTCTTTCTGAAAAAAAAAATGAAACCCCACACAAAACAACAGTATCCACTTTTTTTCCTTGGAAAACTCATATTTTTGCCTCAAAACTCCTTGTTTCCCATTCCAAAACTGCTGCAAACTTCACTTTTCTAAAAAAAATTAAGTAATACTTTTTTTCCTTGAACCCCCTAAGTTTTTCCTCAGAATACTCTGTCTCTGGGTGGATCCAGGGAGGGGGGAATAGGTTTTAATGGGGAGAGGGCACAAAATTGGGGTGTGGATGGGAATTCCTTGGCGTGAGGTGGGGATGTGGGGGGAGGGCAGAGGAGATTTGGGGGTGAGAATACTGCGTGAGGGGAGCTGGGATGGGGGGAGCTACTGGGAGGACTGGGATCTGGGGGTGCTGCTGGGGGTCCGTGCCCATGTCCCTGCTGTGTGTATGTACAGACGTCTAGAGATGAGGAATTAATTCTGGTGATTAAGATTTTTTTTTTTCTTAAAAAGCATGCAGGAAAGAAGGTCTTTACAAACATATTAATAATGTTCCTGAATTAATTATTGCAGTTGCCAAAGATAGACCCCAGGAATGAATACCTCACTTGGTGACAAATGTTATTGCAGGTGCTCATAAAAACACACTTTTATTTTGTTGTTTATTTGCGTGAGTCAAGAAACAAGACAGAAAATGCAACCATCTCTACCTTTACATAACAAAATAATTTGATCTAAAAGCTGTAGTTAAAATTTCCTGTGTGCGTGTCTTCCCTTTCTTAAAGGTGGAAGCTGGGCACCAGTGGTACTTTCAAGTCATCTGTGCCATTGGCCCCGAGAGCATGGCAAGGCCTCGCATTCAATGATCCCTCGCTCACCGCTGGAGACGCAGCAGCAGGGACTTGGTGGATAGCGACGTGAGACTGATGCTGGATGAGTCCTTAATCTATGACAACGAAGGCGACCAGATGAAGAACAGCACCAACAAGAAGTCATTGATGAAATAAACAGAAGTTTAATGAAGCACACACTTGGGTTTGGCAAAAGCATTTTATAAAAAGTAAAAAAAAAATAACTTAAAAATCCCAAAAATAAAAGTTAAGAAAACCGGTGCTGGTATTTTTATACTCTTGGGAGAAGGAGCAGGTGCATGGGGGATGAGAGGGGTCATGGGGAGATCCCCCCAAACAAGAGGAGTCTCAGCCCCAAAGTGCCTGAGCGCCTTCCCTGTTCCATGTCCCAGTGCTTTGCAGGCTGGAGGGCAGGGCAGTCAGTCCCAGTGTGCAGTGTCTCTCAGTGCCAAGCCTGGCCCAGGAAGCCTCGTGAGCATCTGCAGGAGTGGGAGAGCAGATGCCCAGTAGCACAGAGGGGAGGAAAGGGTCAAATACCAAAGCAGAGCCTGGGGATCCCTGGCATATCACTCATCTGCAGATCAGCCACTGGCATCTGCTCCACTCGGATGTGCTGTTTCCTTCTGAACATACACACAGAGTGGCTTCCAGTCTCTTCTCTCCTGCCTCGAGGATGCCAGCTCTGCTGCCTCATTTCTTTTTGAAAAGAAATACTATTTCTTTTTTTGAGATCTTTCTTTTGAAATCTCTCATTTCTTTTTGAAATCTCTCTCCAGGGCCTCGCTGCTGCCACTGTCGCAGCCCGGCTGCCACACGCAGCCATGCAGCAACCCCAGGGCTTCGCTCTGGGACAGAACAAACCCTTGAGTGCTGCCCAAGGTGTCAGTGCTGCTGCTTTTCCTCCCGGGGGACGGGATTTGGGGAAGGGGCAGGAGCAGCCCCCGGGCTGGGGGGGAGGCAAAGGGCGGTGTCTCGCTGCTGCTGCCGCCATCTCGTGTCCGAACCTCGGTACTGCAGCCCGGCTCAGCACAACGGGCTCGTCGGGCTAAGCGCTGCCGCTTGGCGGACACAGCTCGGTGCTGCAGCTAGTCGGCTGCACATGCACGTGCTACAGCACACGCTGCTGCCACCTGGTGAATAATTTTATGTACTGCAGCTCTCCTTCAGCGCATGGGCACTAGCGCTGTTGCCTTTCAACCAAATTAAACCAAGTGCTGCTCATGCGTGGTAGCGCTTTTTAATTCCGTGCTCGCTACTGCCTCCCAATGACCAAATTTCAGTACTGCAGCTCCATTGCCGCACATGTGCAGTGCCACCCCCGAGCTCCATCCCGCTGTCCACCAGTACCGGCACTGCAATTGTGCAGTGGTGGCGCCTAGCTTGCCGCTGCCTCCTGGTCAGGAAACACTGCTGCTGCCTTTGGGCAACTGCCGCCCAGGATAGGTGCTTTTCTTTGGTCCCACGCTCCGCCTGGCACCAGCAGTTCCTGTCTCTCTTCCGGCTGCCGCTCCCTGAGGTCTGTGCCGCGAGGTGGGTGTGGTGCAGAGCGGGGCAGAACCCGGTGGCTGCGGGACACGGTGCAATGGAGACGGAGATCAGCAGGTGCCAATCCCCAGGTGAGGCGAGTGCGGCGGCAGGTTCCTGCCCAGGACCGCTCTGCAGCCACTGCTGTGCTCCGCCCTGCGCATTGGCGCTCTCTGCCCCGGGGCGTCCCCTCTCCCTCCACCCACCTGGCTCTCTGCCATTTCGTCTCAGTAATTTAGAAAAATCTGTTTGCCAGTAGTGCTCTTTCTCCGAGTGATACCTGGTGGGTTTTTGGTTGGTTTTTTTTTAAATCTGCTGTAGTATAATTCGGTGCCTCAGCTGTCAGTTTAACTCTTTTAGAGGTATGAGAACCAGGATGCCCTTCTCTGCCCCCTCTTTTGCTGGTTTGTTTGCCAATTTATCACCTGCCTGGGCTGCAGTATTTCCAAACTGGTGACCCTTGCACTGCACTGGTGCCGGTCTCTCAGGTTCCTGCACTGCTTGTCCAGTTTTCTCCATGTGCAAAAAAAAAAAAAAAAGGCATAGCCCTTAAATCCTCACCAACTTGTTTTATTCGCTTCCTGATTTCTATACATGCAGGACTGTAGTATTGCACTTGGATTCACATTCTACTAATAGTCTGTATTGCAGAATTTTTTTTTTTTTTGATCTTTCTCTTCTTTTTAATTGACCGGAATTACCCCCTTTTTTATTTTTATTTTTCTTTCTTTTGAGTGTTGCTTGCACTGGCTCTGCTGCTTTAGACCAGACTAAGGGTATGACAGCGTCCTCCACTTCTCGAGGAAACTCATTCTCTTTTGGGCTATCCCATAACATAAACATTTTTGCTTCTAGAGCTTTTAATTCAGATATTAGTAATTCTTCTTCTTTATTTTTAAAGGTCATCTGAGCATTTAATTTTTTTAATAAATCCCTTCCCATCAAGAGTATTGGACACTCAGGCATATATAAAAATCGATAAGTCACTCATTGTTTCCCTAACTTAAATTTTAAGGGTTGCAAAAAGGGCCGATTCTTTTGCTTCTTTGTAGCACCAACAACACTTATAGTTTCCTGACCAAAATTTCCTTTGCAAGTATTAAGTCTGGAATGAGTGGCTCCTGTATCAACTGAAAATTCCATTTCATCATTGGATGTTATTATTTTAATGGCACGTAGAGCTGCGTCCAGTTGGAGAACATTCCTTTTTCCAATGTCCTTTTTTATTTTTTGTAAAGTGTACACTGATTTGGGTTTTTTTTTGAGACAGGGATGTATAAAAGGAGGGGGGGGTTTCCTGTTCCCCTCCCCTTCCTCTGCAAGCTCCTCCAGAAACCTCTGTTAAAGTGGCAATTAATCTTCTCTCCCTCAGATTTTTTTCCTTTTTTCTCTCCCTTCGGGCTTGTCCCAATTCCTTTTCTTTTTTTTCCCTGTTCTTAAAAACCCTTTATGCTACTCCTAACATTTTTCCAAGTCCCTTGAGTCTGCTTCTTCTAAGTTTGAAGTTTCTTTCTAATACCCAGAGCCGATTGCTCCACAAAATATAGATGCCAATGGAACAGCCTCCTTTGGCTTTTCAGGATTTAAGTGAGCATATTTTCTAGCAGTGACCTTTAACTGCTCCATCAAGGCAGACAGGGATTCATTTGATTTTTGTTTAATTTCATGGAATTTAGACCAATGAATGGCTTTTGGCATTGCATGTCTTCTACCAAACAGGGATATTAATTTCTGATATTTTGTTAAAAGACCCTGGCGTCCAGGTTGGTTGGGATTCCATCCTGGGTCTGCGGCAGGAAAATTTTAATTTATTGTTTCCTGCAATTCTTTATTAACATGTGCCCCTTCTACTTGTTTTTGAACAGTTTTTAATAGCATTCTTTTTTTTTTTTTTTTTTAGTACTATCCAACAATGTCTCCAATATTACCTGAATTATCCTATACTTTTTTAGCTATTTTGGGTGGTTTCTTAAAAGAAAAAAAAATTCCATAAAGTACTTTATCCTGTTTACTCTCTCCTACAAAACAACATGAACTGCAATATAGTACAGACACTTCTGTCTACCTTGTCCCAAGGAGTTAGCTCAGCACGTTCTCTTGTCACATCCCAGTGGTCAGTAAAACAAAGAGTCTTAGTGCTTCTATGGACACTAAGGTCATAAATTTCCATTTCTGAAACTCTATGACGAAGATACATTGTTCTTAACTCCACTACTAAGTTAATGATTAGAAAAGGCCTGGGACTTGACAGTCTCTTCTTGGTGAGGTTTCTGTGATTCCCTGGTTCAAACCGAACAATCTGAACTTATACTTAATACTTTACAGTTTTCTGCTTCTTTTAATCAAACCTGACTCTTCTATATAATCAAATCTTGATCATTTTAGCAGAGGACTTGCAACAAGTTTGTTGATCAAGCAGCACTTGATGTTTTTGTTGGTGATCTTTACTTTCATTAATTTCCCCAGCAGTCCCTCATGACTGGGAGTTCTGAATCATCTTTTTATTTCAGTCTGACTTATTGACTTCTGGTAATTAAAACCATATAAAAATGACACCAGTCATACAGATCTGGACAGTTTCTGAACTTGTGTTTATCACGATACTAATCATCTGCATTTCATGCTCTGACAAAATGTATGCTGAGACAGGGATGAGCTCCTAAAGAAAGAAAAAGCACAAGGTGGTGGTTTTGTTTTGTTGTTGTTTGTGTGGGTTTTTTTGTGTGGAGGTTTGTGTTTCCTTGGGGTTGCTTTTTTTTCCTGAGTGCAAAGTTGTCTGGTGGTGTTGTGCAGATGTGTTGCTGTACACTTTAACCAAAATATTCAACTTGGGACATATAGGGTGAGGAAATCTTGTCTGTACTTAGGCTTGAGAAAAAATATGTAGATAGGTATGTGTGTCTTTTGCATGAATCTAGGAAAGTGAGTTCTAGTGAAACTAAAGCTGAAAATGAGTCAAAAAAAAAGCAAAAAGAAAAGGCTCAGTTGACTAAAAAATACAAAAGTGCTAGTGGCCTGTGCCGACAACTGTACCAAAGATGATGGAAAATACTTTTTCCTTCACTCAGGTTCAGCCTTGTGAAAGATGGGGAAAAGTATTGTTGGCTTTTGCCATAATAATTCTTTTTTTTTTTTGCTGATATATGGGGAATTTGATGGAGAGGCCTAAAATGACCAATCCTGGGGGAACAAAGGGGGGAAGTTGAGGAACTGTGGAGATATGAACACCACTGCACCCACCATCTGGAGAGAACCAAACTGGCTGTCTAGAGGTCAGATAACCCCTTCACCAGGGGTGAAGAAGTCGCTCTGAAGAAGCCTGTGGGCCTTCCTGCCAAGGACCTTTCCCACGACCACTGGGCAGTAGTGCACATGCATGAAAAGACAAGATTTTATCTTCATAAGTGCCCCCAAAGTAATTAGGATAACCCTGCCCCTTTTTAAAACTAATTATAATAACCCAACCTTAAAATGAATATGTATGTGACTGATGCAACCCTAAATGTATATAAAGGGATAACGTGACTTTCCCGGGGTGCCTCTGACTTGGGTCAAGCACCCAGCGCTGTGCTTTTGCTTTATTGACTTTGTCCTCACAAATAAAACTAAACCTACCTTGCTTACAAGGCTTGGTCATTTATTACACTTTGGGGGCTCGTCCGGGATCCGGCACTTGGTTCCAGTGTGTTCCAGGACCCCGAGCGGGAGGCGCCCCACCGATTTCGGTAGCCCGCTGGGTTTCCCTGGATCTCTGGGACTTCAAGCTGACAAATCCCGTGGGAGAGGAGGACTCATAAAGCAAAAGGGGATCAGGAGCTCCCCGGGAAAACCGCGGTCGCCCATAATTCTTGTGCACGAAGATCCAAGCAAGAAAAGGAGACTGTAAGTATTGCTTGGTTGGGCAGGGTTTGGGGCTTGATTGCTGTGTGTGTGAGACTCGGACCGGACAGTCCAGATCTGGGAAGCGAGTGTGGAGTCTTTCTAACCGCGGTTCCAATCTCCCGCGAGGGAATTGGCCGGTGAAGAGACGAAGCGCTAGAGAGTGAGCGAGAGATAGCCCCAGGGAAAGAAGGGGCTTGATTGCTAGGTGAGACAAGATAGCCCCAGGAAAAAAGGGACAATGGGCAAACAAAAAGGGCCCCAGGAAACCCAGGAAGAAGGGGAGCGAAAAGCTGCCGGCAGATATACCCAAGGACAGTCCCCTGGGGTTAAAATTAGCCAATTGAGACTATGATCCCAATACCAAAAGTAAAGATAAAATTAAGATGATTCAATATTGTATGGTGGAATGGACAAAGGAGAAAATAAGATCCGACCATTTATATTGGCCAAGATACAGGTCTTCTGAAGGCTGGATATGCCAAGCTTTAAACCTCTATGTGAATTCTAGGGAACCCTTTAATCCTGAGGAGAGCGAATATGCCTCCTGTTGGAAAGGAGAAATCTGGCTGAAGGGAGTGCACACCTTTAAAGTATCAGAAATCTCCACAAATGAAAAGGAGAAGTGGTGGGACCCCCTTGAAAATCTACCATCCCCCAATTGTCCCACCCTCCCCTGGGAACAGACCGACAATTAACACTAGAGAGAGGTCTGATAAGTCCCAAAGGTTAATTGATGACACATCTCCTATTTCCTCTCCAAGAGCCAGAAAAAGATCTTCCTCCAAAACAATGAAAATAAAGGAAAAAGACAACGATATAAAAAGATCCCCTGAATTATAAGGATCCCTCGAATTAAGTTTATTCCCTTTAAGGGAAGTGCCTATGGGGGGAGCACAAGGTGGAATAGGATTTGTCAATGCTCCTCTAACTTCTACTGAAGTTAGGAATTCTAAAAGGAACTGAAAGGATTGCTGGAGGACCCTATGGGCTTGTCTGAGCAGTTAGATCAATTCCTGGGTCCTAGCGTTTATCCCTGGGAAGAAATGCAATCAATATTGGGCACACTATTTTCCCCTGAGGAAAGACAAATGGTGAGAGTGGCTGGTATGAGGATATGGGAACCAGAGAATCAACAAGGCCCGTCAGGGGATCAAAAATTGCCAATTGTTAATCCTAATCGGGATCAAAATGATGCAAGGGGCCGTAGAAGTATGAGCGATTATCGGAATCTAATTATTAAAGGTATAAAGGAAGCTGCTCCTAGAAGGCAGAATGTAGCAAAAGCCTTTGATGGGCAACAAGGGAGAGAAGAAACCTCAACTGAATGGTTGGAGAGGTTACAGAAAAATATGAGACAATTCTCTGGAATAGACCCTGAGAGTCCTGAGGGACAAACTTTACTGAAGGTTCAGTTTATTACACATGCATGGCTGGATATTCGGAAGAAATTGCAGAAATTGGAAGAGTGGCAGGATAAGGGTTTGAATGAATTATTAAAAGAAACTCAGAAGGTTTATGTACGAAGGGATGAGGAAAAAGTAAAAACAAAAGCTAAAATCATGGTAGCAACCATGCTAGAAGGGAACCTCCAGGAATATAGAACAAATAGAAGGGCTGGATGGAAACCTGGAAGGAAGGATGGAACTGGCAGACGAGATCTGATTCCTCTTAGAAAGGGACTGCCAGATCCTGAAGGAAGAACTGGGGATAGGGAATGTTTCTATTGTGGGAAGAAGGGGCACTTTAAAAAGGAGTGTCCTCAGAGAAATAGAGATTCAAAAATATTCAAAGAAATAGAAGATTAGGGGTGTCAGGGGCTCTATCTCCTGGGGGACAAAGATCATTTTGAGCCCTTGATAAAGTTACAAGTAGGCCCCCAGGGAGAACTACTAGAATTTTTAGTTGATACGGGAGCGGAACGAACTTGTGTCTGTAATATACCAAAAGGGTGTAACATAAGCGAGGAAGTAATAAGTGCAATGGGGGCAAAAGGAAAAAGTTTTAAAGCTCCAATAATCAAACAAGTTATATTTAAGGAGGGTGATAAAATGGGCATAGGGGATATCCTATTAGTACCTGGAGCAGGAAGAGACCTGCAATTCCAGTTGGGAATTGGGGTTATTCCCTAGGAGGGTAAAATGATTGCAAGAATCCTAAAATTATGCCAGGAAGATGAATCTAGGATTGATAAGCAAGTATGGGCCACGGGGGAAAATAGGGGTGGTCTAGATATTCAACCAATCAAAATTACTATAGAAAAAGAAAATCATCCCATATGAGTCCGACAGTATCCTATCTCGATGGAAGGGAGAAAAGGGCTCCAGTCGGTAATTGAGGGACTTATCGCTGATGGCATTCTTGAACCCTGTATGTCCCCTCACAATACCCCTATTTTACTGGTTAAGAAGCCGGACGGAACATACAGGTTAGTACAAGATCTGCGAGAAGTAAACAAAAGAACCTTAACCCGATATCCCGTAGTCCCAAACCCTTATACCCTTTTAAGTAAAGTTTCCCCAGAACATAAATGGTTCAGCGTAGTGGACCTAAAAGATGCCTTTTGGGCATGTCCACTAGCTGAAGAAAGTCATGATATCTTTGCCTTTCAATGGGAAGACCCCAATACAGGTCGTAAGCAACAACTACGATGGACTAGACTACCTCAGGGATTTACTGAACCCCCAAACCTATTTGGACAGGCATTGGAGGAGTTGTTGCAAACCTTTCTTACCCCTCCAGGAATTCAGATCACGCAGTATGTGGATGATCTGTTAATATCAGGGAAAGAGGAAGAGTCAGTAAGGGAAGCAACAATTCAGTTACTAAACTTTTTAGGTGAGAAGGGATTGAGAGTCTCAAAAGGGAAATTACAATTTGTGGAAACCGAAGTACGATACTTGGGACACATGATAAGTCAGGGAAGCCGCAAATTAAACCCTGAAAGGATTACTGGCATAATTTCTCTCCCGCCCCCGACCACTAAACGAGAAATGCGAAAATTACTGGGGTTACTAGGGTACTGTAGGCTCTGGATAGAAGGATATACCCAAGTGGTAAAATTTTTATATGAAAAACTAACAGGGGAAGATAAAATCAGTTGGACACAAGGGGACCAAAGAGGGCTGGAGGAGCTAAAATCTAAATTAGTAACGGCTCCTGTTTTAAGTTTACCATCATTAGAGAAGCCCTTTTATTTATTTGTTAACCTAGAGAACGGAGTAGCCCATGGGATATTGGCCCAGGAATGGGGAGGAATAAAAAAACCTGTAGCCTACTTGTCAAAACTATTAGATCCTGTCAGTCAGGGCTGGCCAGTGTGTATCCAAGCTGTAGCTGCCACCTCTTTATTAGTAGAGGAAAGTCGGAAGCTCACTTTTAGAGGGAAACTAATAGTCCACACTCCTCATGCAGTACGGAATATCCTAAACCAAAAAGCTGAAAAATGGCTAACCGATTCCCAAATGTTAAAATATGAGGCTATATTAATAGACAATGATGACTTAACTATGGTCACAGATAAAAATCACAATCCAGTCCAATTTTTATACAGGGAGCCCCAAGAGGAATTGGTACATGATTGTTTAGAAGTAATAAGTTGCCAGACAAAAGTCAGAGAGGATTTGATGGACCAAGTCCTGCCAGAAGGGAAAAGAATATATGTAGATGGTTCATCCAGATGTGTCCAAGGGAGACGGATGTCTGGATACGCAGTAGTAGATGGGAATAAGATGAGGACCATAGAAAAAGGGAAACTGCCAGCAAATTGGTCAGCCCAGAGCTGCAAGTTATATGCCCTAAAAAGAGCATTGGAATATTTAACAGGTAAAGAAGGAACTATATATACTGACTCTAAATATGCATTTGGAGTAGTGCATACCTTTGGAAAGATCTGGGAAGAAAGAGGATTATTAACCTCAAAGGGAAAAGAACTAGTCCATGAAAGTTTAATTCTAGAGGTACTGAGAGCTTTAAAATTACCTAAAGAAATTGCAGTAGTCCACATAAAGGGGCACCAAAGAGGTATGACACCCGAAATCAAGGGAAATAATTTAGTCGACCAAGAGGCAAAGGATGCTGCTGAGAACGGTGAGGAAAAATTGCTAAAATTACAGCAAGAACAGAAAAATAAGGACATTCCTCAATTTACTGAATCTGAGGAAAAAGAGTTGATTAAAATAGGAAGTCAAAAGACCCCAGATGGGAAATGGCTGCTTCCTGACAGAAGTCAGATGTTAAACAAAACCTTGGCCAAGAAAATATTAGAAGAATTACATAGAGAGACACATTGGGGTACTCAAGCCATTTGTGATCATTTTCTTAGACAATTTGGGTGTATAGGGGTATTTGGAATAGCAAAACAAATAACCGATAGGTGTATCACTTGCCAGAAAGTGAATAAAAAGGTTATGAGAAAAACCATACCAGGAGGGAGCGAGTTGGCCTTACGCCCGTTTCAAAGTATCCAAATAGACTTTACTGAACTACTCCCTGTACAACGGTATAGATTTCTCTTAGTATTAGTGGACCATCTTACCCATTGGATAGAAGCCATTCCTGACACTAAAGCTACTGCTAACGTAGTAGCAAAGACCCTATTAGAACAGATTATTCCGAGATATGGGATGATCCACAAGACAGATTCAGACTGGGGAACACACTTCACCTCTAAAATAATAACACAAGTAAGCCAAGCCCTAGGCATCAGGTGGGAACTACATACCCCATGGCACCCTCAAAGTTCAGGGAGAGTTGAGCAAAAGAACCAAACTTTAAAACGAGCATTAACCAAATTGATGGTGGAAACCCAGCTCTCATGGGTTAAATGCCTCCCCTTAGCATTACTTAGAATCCGAATGCAGCCAAGGGCGGACCTCAGAGTCTCCCCTTATGAAATGATGTTTCGCTTACCCTTTTTGGCTTCCCCACATGAAATGGCTACTTATGAGGGAGGGGAGGCTAGTATTAGGAAATACGTTATGCAAATAGCAAGAAACCTAGAGCAGTTAAGAAATAAGGGGTTGCTCCCCCAGACAATCCCACTAGATTTCAAACTACACAACATAGAAATTGGAGAGTGGGTTTTAATAAAAACTTGGAAAGACCAATCTTTAACTCCCCAATGGGAAGGTCCCTTTCAGGTGTTGCTGACTACAGAAGCTGCAGTACGAACCAGGGAAAGAGGATGGACGCATGCCAGCAGAATTAAAGGACCAGTGGAAGAACCCAAAGATTGGACTCTAACCTCAACTCCTGGGGATCTCAAACTCACCTTTAAATGTGGACCGATGTGGTAATGCGTGAGGAGCCAAATAGAACTCAAGAATTTATAAAGACTTGGGAGGTAAAACCCGAATTATATCGGTTCCAGGTGCAACCCAAACAGACTCTAAGAAAAAATTCCATTCCCCCCTGGGGAGGAGTACTGCCGCTGCAGACTGGAGGGTGGGGGCTGTACCAAACTCAAAGGTTTTGATTTGCATTGGCCTGTGATCTGTGTAAAGAAAATAGCCCATTTTATCAAGACCTGACAAGGGAATTGCAAGCCCCTGCTGTGCCCCGTAGCATACCCTGCCTGATACATCCTCATGCACGGCATAATAGCTGGACTAAATATAAGTGTTTGAATCGCAAACAGAATTGGTAGATGCCAGAAGGCATCCACACTGCCCAAGTTGCAGACAACTAAATCTTATCCTAGCCCAGGCTTTGATCCAGGTTACCGATACTGTAACTCTAATTTGCGGATGGGAATCATTGGTGCCAATTTTGTGGGAGGTTCCTGATAAAGAGTGGGAAAAAGTGGTCTCCAAGTGTGTATTGGGTCTGGCTGGGATGGAGTTGATTTTCCCCGTGGCAGCCCTCAGAGTGCTGTGTTTTGTATTGGTGGCTCGAGGGGTGTTGCTAACACACCAGTGTGTTGGTTCCTGCTGAGCAGTGCTCCACAGCACCAAGGCTGGCTCTCCAGCATTTCCCCCAGTAGGCTGGGGGTGGGGAAGGTCTTGGGAGGGGACACAGCCAGGACAGCTGACCCCAACTGACCAAAGGGATATTCCAGACCATATGACGTCTGCTCAGCAATAAAGCAAGGGGAACAGAGGGGGAAGGGGGGGCATTCGTTACTTCCGTGTGTCCTCCGGTGTAGCCGGTGTCGAGAGTCTACACGTATACTCATAGAGTTAGAGTGGTGCTCTGTCTTTATTTGATACAGGTGCCTTTTATATACTTTGCTATGCAACATAATGTAACATACGATGCGTGTTAGTAACTAATTGGTTAAAACTCTATTCCCACCACACAGTTAATGAGGTTCATGCATATTACAAAAGTCTAGCTCCTTATTGGTTAGTGATTAAAAGTTATCCACACATTAGTTTCCCGCAGCATGTTTATCTTATGGCTGCAGCTGCAAGGACTCTACTTGTTTCTTACAGATAAAGGCCTTCTATTCTCGTTAGCCGTTAATTACAATGTTTCACAGAGGCCCTGTTCTTTCTCATGTTTTAACTAACTGAATGTTATCCTGACCCCTGTCTTGTAGCCAAGTTTCAATAGTGTTCTCCACACTCCGGGAACCGCAACGCGTATGAAGCCCTGCTTCCCGGGAAGTGGCCAGACATCGCCTGTGATGGGAAGTGGAGAATAAACATTTTGTTCTTCTGCTTCTGCGCGCGCAGCTTTGCTTTGCTTCTGTTAAACTGCCTCTGTCTCACCCACGAGTTTGGGGTTTTTTGTGTTCCATCTTATTTTCTCCCCTCCCCATCCTGCTGAGGAGGGGGGTGATAGAGTGGGCTTTGGTGGGCATCCAGCCTCTAGCCAGGGTCAACCCACCACAAAGTGTAAAAAGCAATTTGCTTGGAAAAGAAGGTAGGAGCGTTGAGGGCAAGACCGGGTTGACCTCTATACTCGCCATCAAGAAGAGATATTGCCCTGCTGTGGGTGGCACCCTCATAGGCATGGGAGGTGGGGGTGTAAGTCATGCCGGACCTCTATGGCTTCTCCTATTCCCTGGCCTAAGACCAACACAAGCAAATGAATGCTCAAGTGTTTCCAGTATGTATACCATGGGAGACAAAAACTTTTTACTCTTTCTGTTCACTCCCACATCAATCGGCATTGTTATGAAACCCGAAATCTACAAACCTGTACTTATGGTGGGCAGCTGAAAACTTGGGAAAAGGAGGCCAACGCCTGGGAGTTGGGTGCCCAAGAGGAGAAAAGTATATTTGCTCTACTAAAGCCGGCCATTGGGATATATCAGACGGGGGTGGGGTCCAAGATATGGTAAAAACCGGAATAATAAGAAATAGAACCAAGTCTATCGCCCGTAAATATTTGCCTCCGGGACCAGGAGGAGCTTTACATGCAGAAATCAAAAAGCAATTGGAGGAAGAAATAGGACTTCCAAAGCTGGGGCAAAATCTGTTTGTAGACTTAGGAGAAAGGATAAGCAGAGAATTAAATGTCACCAATTGTTGGATCTGTGGGGGACCTCTCATGACAGAGGAGGGGCCTTGGAAAGGAAGTAGCCTAGGAGCTAAAGAATTACTCCAGTGGAACCGTACTAGTAGTAGCAGAGAGGCCCGGCCTGAAGGATGGATTTTAAGCTCTACCACCTTAGGAGAAGAATGCTTAAGGAGAGAAGGAGGAAAATATTCCAAGAGGATGGGGAATACTCCCTGTAAAAGATTACAACTTACAAATGGTACTTCCACCTGGTGGTACCCGAGGGAACCAAAGGGAATCTGGGTTCTAAACAATGAGACGGGGAATTGCAAATACAATAAGATAACAAAGCTTTTTTAGTGTAATGGTACAGCTGCAAACCCTTATAAGGGCCTCCCAGAAATAGCTAAGTATTGGGACAAAATAGCTGAAGCACAGGAGGGCTTTTGGAGGGCTCCAGAGGGATTGTTCTGGATATGTGGAAAAAGAGCTTATTCTGAATTACCCTCGAATTGGAGGGGTAGCTGTACACCAGGTATTATACAACCGGGTTTTTTCCTGTTACTGGGATCCAAAGGAGACAACTTAGGAGTTCCAGTATATGATTCTTTGGGGAGAACCAAGAGGGAGGTAATAGGAGGATCTCAAAAATGGGGTGATGACGAATGGCCTCCTGAGAGAATAATCCAAGTATATGGGCCAGCTACTTGGGCCCAGGATGGTAGCTGGGGTTACCGAACTCCCATTTATATGTTAAATCGTATCATCAGGCTCCAAGCAGTAGTAGAAATAATTTCCAATAAAACTGCCCAAGCCTTAGAACTGATATCGAAACACCAGACAAAAATGAGAGCTGCAATTTACCAAAATAGGCGAGCCTTGGATTACTTGTTGGCTGAGGAGGGTGGAGTTTGTGGAAAACGGAATACCTCAGACTGTTGCTTAAAAACAGATGAGAGTGGAGATGCAGTGTTAGAAATAACCAAAGAAATCCGAAAGATTGCACATGTGCCTGTCCAGAAATGGGAACCTATGTGGAATGCAGATGGGTGGGAGAATATTTTTAGGGGAGTATGGTTGAAGAAAATAGGGTTAATCCTTTTATGCTCGGTTGCTGGGTTGTTGTTTCTCCCCTGTCTTATTCCTTGTTTTATCTGACTTATAACCACTGTAGTCCAAGGTATGCAGGTAGTCTCCATGCCAGCGGATCCGGAATCGACCACCTCAAGCTCAACTAAGCAAATAATGAAAATAAGAAGGGTGAGAAACAAACCACGCCCTCTAGATAGAAGAGTTAATTTATAAGACAAACGAATGGATCAGTCACCAAGAGGATTATGGCTCAAGCCAAATGTGGTATAAATAAGAAAAGGGGGGGTTGTGAAAGATGGGGGAGAGTGCTGTTGGCTCTTGCCATAATAATTCTTTTTTTGCTGACATATGGGGAATTTGATGGAGAGGCCTAAAATGACCAATCCTGGGGGAACAAAGGGGGGAAGTTGAGGAACTGTGGAGATATGAACACCACTGCACCCACCATCTGGAGAGAACCAAACTGGTGGTCTGGAGGTCAGATAACCCCTTCACCAGGGGTGAAGAGGTCGCTCTGAAGAAGCCTGTGGGCCTTCCTGCCAAGGACCTTTCCCACGACCACTGGGCAGTAGTGCACATGCATGAAAAGACAGGATTTTACCTTAATAAGTCCCCCCAAAGTAATTAGGATAACCCTGCCCCTTTTTAAAACTAATTATAATAACCCAACCTTAAAATGAATATGTATGTGACTGATGCAACCCTAAATGTATATAAAGGGATAACGTGACTTTCCCGGGGTGCCTCTGACTTGGGTCAAGCACCCAGCGCTGTGCTTTTGCTTTATTGACTTTGTCCCCACAAATAAAACTAAACCTACCTTGAATACAAGGCTTGGTCGTTTATTACAAGCCTTATCTAAAAAAGCTTTAGATTCCTACCCAGCTTCATGCTAAAGGTTTTTTTTCTTTTCACAACTAGATATCAACTGCCACCATTTCACCGTGGTTGCCCTTTCTTTTGTCTTGAAAGGACAAGACAGATGGAAAGAATCCATGGTGGTCTGCAAGTACGAGGTGTATCTGCATTTTTCCTCAGGTACATGTAGTATGGACTTTAAAGTTAACATTAAGAATGTACCGACTCTCCTTCTATATTTTTTTTAAATATTAAGTATTTTAACACAAATACTAACACCAAGGTCTGTTCTGTAGCACGTTACACCTATGCAAAGCTTACTTCCTTCTGTCAGTTTTCTCTTCCCGGAAGCATAATCCTGGGTTTCTGTGCGCTTACTATGAAATGATACTGTAAAAATAATTTTGTAGTGAGAGAGGAAAGAAACTGTTCATAAGGGTTTAGATGTTCGGAAGAAACAGACTTTGTTTTCATGAACAAAGCTTTATGCTTTTTCAGTTAATTAGCCTTTAAAATAGAGTAGTACTGAAACCCCTTATTGAGATATTGGCATCTGTTCTAAAAGCAGTCGAGGCCAAAGGAAAGCAGCTCTTTCTCCTTTTTTTAATTTTTTTTTTTTTATTACTAGTCACCCTCTATGTATCTATTCCAACCCCATAGCACAACTGACATCTGAACCCCTTTCTCCTCCACATCCTCTGTCTCTTTCAATACTACCTGCCGAACCATCATTGTTTCAATCAATAGCTTTCCCATTATCCATTTCCATACTCAGAACATCAGTAATCAATCCACAGTTCTTCCAACTCCTGGAATTATTTCACAGATAATAAATCAGCATATGGTATCTTATCTCATTTTCCTTCCTTCTTACAACACAACCCTAACTGTAAAATAGCATTTTACTTTCTAGTTGCATTCTTTGGCCATTTTTCCTGCTTATCCAAAGTTGCATCAGTTCCTGATGAGCACAACACTCCATGAGCTGCCCCCAAGCAAGAGGATCTCCCCCATCCCCCTTCAGCACTCCAATGCACATCCCAGAGGAGACTTCTGGTTTTCCTTCTTTTCTGTTTTCCTCTGGCCCCTGTGACAAGGGGCTATTAGTAACCAGAGAACATCCTTTACACTTGCAATTACCCACAGTGATATCATGTATCAGTCCCTTTGTCCTTCTCTGGTTGTTTCCCTCGAGGGATAACAGAACCACAGGATCCCAACTCCACACTCCCTTGGTAGGTGTTTGTACGTCTCACTCACACACATTCAAACAATCTCTGACATAAAATTAAAAAAACAGTCACAAATTTTCAAATGCCTTTGAAGCAATAACTGTCCAACTGAACCAATTCTTTTACCAGACTTCTCTTTGCCTGAATGGTTGCTTCCAGCATTGTGAGCACATAGCGCTGACCATTACAGGTTTGTGAAAGCATGATATAGTCACTCTGCCAGGCCTCCCCATATTTATATTTTACCCATCGCCCTCCATACCAGAGAGGTTTTAACCTCTTGGCTTGCTTAATCACAGCACATGTTTCACAGTCATGAGTAACCTGTGCAATAGCGTCCATGGTTAAGTCCACCCCTCGATCACAAGCCCATCTATATGTTGCATCTCTTCCTTGATGGCGTGAGGTGTCATGGGCCTATCGGGCTAAAAATTTTTCACCCTTCTGTTGACAGTCCAAGTCTACTTGAGACACTTTGATTTTAGCAGCCTTATCTACCTATTGGTTGTATAATGATAACAGTAACAGGGCCACTCTCTGGTCCGCGGTTCTCTATCCCCACATCGGGATCACGTCGAGGTCACGTCGAAATCACGTTGGGGTCATCAATTGCAGCAGATGAAGAAATGACCAACACCGAGATGTGTTCAGGCATCAGCACTCTATTGAAGCTTTGCACTGCTTATATATCCTTTTTTCCTCCCCACGCCCCAAGCACACGACACTCTTTCACTTTTGATTCGTTACCCCTTATCACACACGTGCCTGAACAATTGACGTGATTGGATAAATCCACCTGCTCACGAGCCATTCTTTCACTTCTGACTGGTTACTGACTACAGCTCACAACCATCCTTATCTTCTCTCATACACAGTCTTGCTTGTTATTCTGGTTTTTGTTATTTCATTTATCTTTGCTCAAGGTCAGGAATTAATTGCTCAAGGCTGAGGCCGCCTGCAGCTTCAGCTCTTAAAGCATCGACACTGGGTAGCACTGATCATGCAACAAGCTCGACTAGGGAGAGCCAATCGTCCAGGAATCCTGGAAGAGACTGGCCCGGAGGCAGAGATTTTGGAGTACAGCCTGAGGAGGTGGTTCATGCCTAAGAGGCACCACCATATAATTGAGTTATCAGAAGACAGAAGGCGTTATGCTTCGTTTACTGATGGATCCTGTCATGTGGTAGGAAACAATCAGAATTGGAAAGCTGCTGTGTGGAATCCCACATGACAAGTCATCGAGGCCACTGAAGGAGAAGGCGAGTCAAGTCAGTTTGCAGAAGTGAAAGCCATCCAACTAGCCCTATAGATTGCTGAACGAGAAAAGTGGCCAGTCCTCTATCTCTACACTGACTCCTGGATGGTGGCTAATGCCCTGTGGGGGTGGCTGCAGCAGTGGAAGAAGACCAATTGGCAATGCAGGGGTAAACCCATCTGGGCTGCTGCATTGTGGCAGGACATCGCTGCTCGAGTAGAAAACATGACTGTAAAGGTACGTCACGTAGATGCTCACGTGCCCAAAAGCTGTGCCACAGAAGAACATCAAAACAATGAACATGTAGACAAGGCTGCCAAAACTGAAGTAGCTCCCGTGTGCTTGGACTGGGAGCGTAAGGGTGAGCTATTTGTAGCTCGATGGGCCCATGAAACATCGGGACATCTAGGGAGAGATGCAACATATCGATGGGCTTGTGATCAAGGGGTGGACCTGACCATGGAAGCCATCACACAGGTCACTCATGAATGTGAAACATGTGCTGCAATCAAGCGAGCCACACGAGTAAAATCTCCCTGGAACAGAGGGCGGTGGCTGGGTTTTCGATATGGTGAGGCCTGGCAAATCGACTCTATTGGACCTCTGCCACAAACACGCCAAGGCAATCGCCACATACTCACCATGGTGGAAGCAACATGGTTGGCTAGAAACATACCCTGTAAACCATGCCACTGCCCCAAACACCATCTTGGGCCTTGAAAGACAAATTCTGTGGGGACATGGTACCCCAGAAAGAATTGAATCAGATAATGGGACCCATCTTCGAAATAACCTCATAAACTCCTGGGCAAAGAAACGTGGCATTGAGTGGGTGTACTGTGGCAAATGAAGATGGTAAGATAAAGGACTTCAAGCCTTTTTCTGAGTCAGGTAAGCTGCTTATTATTAGCAAGAATCCAGTATTGTCTTGTCCCCAGGCTTCTTTATTAGCAAGATTTTCTATTTCTCTACATTCTTCTCACACGCTTAGCATTTATACATCTGTGTTCTCAAAACAATCAAGCTACACAGGACATAAACCAGGATACTTCTTGGCACACCCACACTTGTGGCTATTTTCAGCCACATCTGGGTACACACACTCCCTCAGGTGGCCTTCCAGCCTGACCTTCTCACACATTCATCAACTTCTGTCCTGTGAATCTTGTTAACCTTGATCAGTCTCAATTTATCTTCCACCTAGTCAGTACAGTTCCCACAGGGTAACACATCCCCTATCACCCACAGGCCTCTGGGAAGATTGACAGATACATGGACTGTTAAAGACGATGTTGAGGGCATTGGGTAATTGGTGATGGAAACACTGAGATGTAAATTTAATGGAAGCCACTTGGCTGGTTAACACCAGAGGATCTGCTAACCATCCTGGTCCTGCCCAAACAAAAACCCTACATGCTGTGGGAGCAGATAAGGTCCCTGTAGTGCACACAGGGAAGTGGCTGGAGGAGGCAGTATGGACTGTTCGTCCCATGGGAAAATGTCACGACGGAGGGAAAACCCAGACACTCAATGAGTGATCAGCAAGCTCCGTTTATTGATTACATACGTGCTCCTTATATACAGTGGTTAATTAATCTCATGCATATTCTTAAAGACTTATACTGATTGGTTTATTAATTATCCTGGGAACTTTCTCTTTGTTATAACAGGTGGTGTTGCTCTGTTCACGTCCCAAGGACGTCAACAGGATACTCCTACTTTGCCGTTACCAGACAAAGCTACTCCCTTCTTTTTCCCAGCTTAGTTTTGCTGAAGTTGTTTGAAGTCTCAAGGACAAGTCAGTATCCTGGAGACTTCTGCTAATTTACCCTGACTTATGTCAAGGGCCTAAGCTGGCTACTGCGGCCTGAGCCATTTCATACCCTCGCTGCTTCTGCTAAGCCTCTGATAGTACAACATCTCTAGTGCTGCAACAGGAAAAGGCAAACCCATTCGTGGGATTGTCTTTGCTCAAGGGCCTGGGTGTACTTGGTGGGTAATGTGAAAGGATGGGGAGACCTGGTGTGTGCCTCAAGGAGATTTAACCTTGGGGGAAAAGTAATCTGTGATGTGAGTTGTATGTTGCAGGAAGGAATGTAGCAGGAATGACCTGAACTGACAAAGAGTGAGTTTTGCAAGGAACCAGACGAGGTCAGTAATGACCTATATCAAGCCGGTGTTGGTGCCCAACAATCAAGCATACTGCTTCTCCTGTCCTGAACATCCATCTTGACAGATGAGGCCAAAGCCTGTTTGTGAACATCTGGAGGAATGGAGGAAGCCCATGGAATATCTATCTTTTAAAGGACGGGGGAGGTGGGGGGGGCTAATAAGAATGTATAAATCTGTATGTTGAGTATAAAGATGGTTTAAGTATGTAGTTTAAGTTGTAAGTGTTGCAAAGAAGGGATTTCAGTAATGAGAATTAAATACAATAAAATGGTTAGATATATATTAAATTATGTGAGACTTGAGCATGATGCAAATGTTATGGAATAAGGGGTGGAGATTGTATTGGGTCTGGCTGAGATGGAGTTAATTTTCCCCACAGCACACAGCAGCCCACAGAGTGCTGTATTTTGTATTAGTAGCTAGAAAGGTGTTGATAATGCACCAGTGTTTTGGTTTCTTCTGAGCAGTGCTCCTACAGCATCAAGGCTGGCTCTCCAACATTCCTGCCCCCGCAGTTGTGGATAATTGCTGGAGGTAACTAAAAATCAGAAAATGGCCGTGTCCACACACTAAGGGAAAGGTACATTGTCAAGGACGATCCCAGGGGAAAAACGCAGCTGGTATGCCAGGAATTCCTCCAGCATCACCTTCCTTCAGACTGTTTAGCTGTACAGGAGATGGGAAAGAGTGACGGCTCCTTCTCCAACTCCCATACCAGTTGCAGTTTTGACTCCACAAGGCTTGATGTATGGTCTATCTGATTCTGGATCAAGAGCTGGTGCCCCTTCTGACAGCTACCTCCCTTTGTGGACCTTGACAAAATCATAACTCCATACCACTGAGCCCCCTCTTTTCCCCGTACAGAGCACATCTCTAAGTTTTGGTAACTTTTACCTTAAAAGGTATGACTAGAGTCACTCAAGCTCCACTCTGCAGGTAAAAAATAGTATAAAAATAGCCCAAAGAAAGGAGGGAATTAGGGAAGATACCATCACAGTCAAGATGATAAGCGAACATATAAAATATAGTTAGATTTTAGAAAATAAGTTTATGATTCATTTTTTTTCTGTATTAAGAGTTAGATTTTAGAAAATAAGTTTAGTTCATTTTGTCTCTGTGTTAGGTGAGAAACTTTAAGTTGAGATCGTTTTGTCTGTGTTAGGTGGGAAACTGTTACAAGAACTAACAAGCTATTCCACACCATCAGCAAAGGCCTCGCGGTGCCTGGTGTGCGAGCAGTCTGGAGCAAGAGAAGAAGGAACTGGTGTGCAACACCTGCAGGCTGAAGCAAGAGAGCTGGCTTTGTTTGGTCTAGAGGTCTGCAAGGGTGCTGACAAGCACCAACAGGAGGCAGTGCCCAAGCGTGAATGGGAGTGAACTTAGGTTAAAATTTCTTGGAACTAATGAGCTTAACCCATCCTAAATTTAATGAATATGGGTGTGTGTGTACTTTAAATAATGCCTTTGTAAAAGAGCAGGGGCGCAGGGCCTTTATGGAGCCATCCACCCTGTCGCCCGCCAGCGAATGAAACATACCTGCTTTATAAATAACTCTCTGCGAGTTGTAGGGTTTGATTCCGCAGATCAAGGGAAGATGCCATCACCGACAAGTCAGGGACGACTCCATCCCAGATTCTGACTCCTGGGACCAACCGATGGGCTGAGCCTTTCTTCCCCCCCATTGGGACACCTTTGGGTAAGACTTAGACTCAGCTGAGGATCTTCCTCGGAAACTTAGAAAATCTCTAGAGAATCATTTTACCAACTTAGCGCTTTGTAGTAACTTGTCATCTTTTAGCAATCAATAACACTTTTAGTAATCTGTAACGTTAATGCTTGTATATACTTCTGCAATGCTTGTATATACTTCTGCAGACAGTGGTTTATCACCAGCAATCCATACAAATCTGTATTAATCCTGTTGCTCTATTAAAGGTGCTTTCATTTGCTTACAGACTTGCTGCACAATTTCTTGCTGGGCTCCTGCCTGATAAGGCCGTGGGAGTCCATAGATTGTGACTGGCCGATGGGTGCAGGACACTATCGAGTGAATCCGGCACTGATGTGCCTGGACTTGTGGTGTCACATCAAACTGTGTCCTTCTGTCACCAGCCACCCCAACTGACCCGTGCTCAGTGGGACGCTGCTAAATTCTGCAGGTTTAGCCGTGTAGGTCCATAATTGTGAGTATGGGAGTGCAGTACAGTATTCGGTGCATCCGCAGTTGTCAGACCGATAGTGCTCAATTGGGCATCACTCAGGATCCAATCCTGGAAGAGCGAGAGCCCAAGTGAAAGCCAAAGAGAGAAAGAGAGGAAGAGCCTCTCACTAATATACTGGACATGATGTTACATGATATGGAATATTCCATTGGCATATTCAAATGCCAATTTAGCTTATTAATTTGAATATTCCTCGCCCCTCCTAGATCTTGCACTTGTAGACTATCAAAACATAAAGTCATTCAACTTCCAATTACAAAAATGTTATCAACTTTTTCTCATAACAAATCCCATGCTGAAACCAAAATACAGTGCTGTTCTAGCTACTAAAAAGAAACCTATGTCTTTCTCAGCTAAAAACTAGGATACCATATGACATCTGCTCAGAAATAAAAGCTAGTAGAACATAGGGGGAAGAGGGGGCATTTGTTATTTGCGACATTTTGTCCTTCTGAGCAACTACTGCCCATACTGAAGTCCTATGTCCTGGTTTTTGCTAGGATAGGGTTAATTTTCTTCTTAGTAGCTAGAAAGCGCTGTGTTTTAGATTCAGTGAGGATTGGTGTGGTGGGTTGACCCTGGCTATATGCTGGGTGCCCACCAAAGCCCACTCTATCACCCCCCTCCTCAGCAAGATGGGGAGGGGAGAAAATAAGATGGAACACAAAAAAACAAACTCGTGGATCGAGACAAAAGCAGTTCAATAGAAGCAAAGCAAAGCTGCGCGCGCAGAAGCAGAAGAACAAAATGTTTATTCTCCACTTCCCATCAGCAGGCCATGTCTGGCCACTTCCCGGGAAGCAGGGCTTCATACGCGTTGCGGTTCCCGGAGGACACACGGAAGTAACGAATGCCCCCCCTTCCCCCTCCATTCCCCTTGCTTTATTGCTGAGCAGACGTCATATGGTCTGGAATATCCCTTTGGTCCCTTGGGGTCAGCTGTCCTGGCTGTGTCCCCTCCCAAGACCTTCCCCACCCCCAGCCTACTGGGGGAAATGCTGGAGAGCCAGCCTTGGTGCTGTGGAGCACTGCTCAGCAGGAACCAACACACTGGTGTGTTAGCAACACCCCTCGAGCCACCAATACAAAACACAGCACTCTGAGGGCTGCCACGGGGAAAATCAACTCCATCCCGGTCAGACCCACTACAATCTGTATGAGAACAATGTTGATAACTCCAAGGACACTGTGCTTGGGCAGTTTGCAAGAGCAGAGGACTGCAAGGGGGGAGTGGAGAAGAAAAGTGCAGTAGTTAGTAAAACCCAGAACTGACAGGTGGATGTGCCAATGAGATATTCCAGATCAGGTCACGTCATGGTCAGTATATTCACCGGGGCTGACCGGAAAGGGGGGATTCTCTCGGGAATCGCTCGGGCTCGCTTTTCTGGGATTGTGATTTTGGTTTCAGAGTTCCTTTTTGCTCCTCCGGGATCATTATCAGTGGGTGGTGAACAGTTGTACTGTGTATCACTTATATAGATATATTTATCATTATTACTCTTATTATTCTTATTATTTTAATTTTATTTTTACTCTAATTATTAAATTCTTCTTATCTCAACATACAAGGCTCCTCACCTTTACCCCTCCAATTCTCTCCCCAGTTCCCTGGGTAGGGGGGAAGGGGGCGGGGGGGGGGGGAAGGGAGGGCAGTGCTGCAAGTGGCTGTGTCTTGTTTGGCTGCCAGCTAAGTTAAACTATCACACCCTGCTTCCTGGAAAGTGTCCAGACATCACTTGCTGATGAGAAGAAGAGAATATTTTGTTTTTCCTTTGCTTCTGCTCGCAGCCCTTGCTTTGTGCTTCTATTAAACTACCTTTATCTTGACCCACAAGTTCTTTTTTTTTTCGTCCCCTCCCTGTCCTGCTGAGGAGGGGACTGATAGAGCAGCTTGATAAGCACCTGGCATCCAGCCAAGGTTAACCCACCACAGAAGGTTGTGGAGCACATCATCTTGAGTGCCATCACACAACATGTACAGGACACACACATGATCAGTTCCAGTCAGCATGGATTTATGAAAGACAGGTCCTGCTTCTTCTATGACAAGATGACCCACTTAGTGGATGAGAGAAAGGCTGTGGATGCTATTTACCAGGACTTGAGTAAAGCCTTTGACATCCTGGAGAAACTGGCTGCTCATGGTTTGAATTAACATACTCTTCGCTGGGTAAAAAACTGGCTGCATGGCTGGGTGGTGAATGGAGGTAAATACTGTGGCCATCAGGATCAGGGCAGGGATCATGCCCCTGTACTTGCCACTGGTAAGACTGCACCTCAAATACTGTGTTCAGTTTTGGGCCCCTCACTACAAGAAAGGCATTGAGGTGCTGGAGCATGTCCATAGAAGAGTAATGAAGCTGGTGAAGCGTCTAGGGAACAAGTCTTATGAGTTTAGTCTGGAGAAAAGGAGGTTGAGGGGAGACCTTATTGCTCTCTACAACTACCTGAAAGGAGGTCGTAGCAGGTTGTACATGGGTGTCAGTCTCTTCTCCCAAGTAACAAGTGATATGACAAGAAGAAATGGCCTCAAGTTGCATTAGGGGAGCTTTAGATTGAATATTAGGAAAAATTTCTTCACTGAAAGGGTTGTCAAGTACTGGAACAGGTTGCCCAGGGAAGTGGTTGAGTCAACATCCCAGGAGGTATTTAAAAGAAGTGTAGATGTGGTGTTTAGGGACATTGTTTAGTGGTGAACTTGGTAGTGTTAACTGTTGGACTCAATGATCTTAAGAGTCTTTTCCAACCTAAATGATTCTATGATTCTATGAATATCCCTTTGGTCAGGTCTAGTTAGCTGTCCAGGCTGTCTCCCCTTCTAACTTCTTGTGGACCCCTAACCTACTCGAGGTAGAGAGCAGAGTGAGAAAGAGTCTTGAGGCTATGCAATCACTGCTCAGCAATAGCCAAAACATTGGTGCATTATCAACACTGTTTCAGTCACAAATACAAAACACATACATACTTCTATGAAGACAGTTTTTGGGGGGCTGAACCAGATCACCTCCCTTCTATCCTAACCATTCTGTGGTTCTCTGATTCCATTTGTAAATATTCTATATTGGCTTGCAGAAGCCTATCCAATCAGTTGTGTTTTTTAAAGAGCATTCATACAGTCAGAGGATAAACCATCTTTACATTGAGGGACTCAGTAGAGGTTTCTACTGCAACATAATAGTAACTTTTTTGTAGAATTATGATTTTATACCAGAAAACCTGGTATATTAATGTGCTCTACAAACTGACTCCATTTGCCTTTTCCTTTCATGGCTTGTCCTGGTTTTTGCTAGGACAGAGTTCATTTTCTTAGCAGCTAGAAAGCGCTGTGTTTTGGTTCCAGTGAGGATTGGTGTGAGAACAATGTTGATAACTCCAAGGACACTGTGCTTGGGCAGTTTGCAAGAGCAGAGGACTGGAAGGGGGGAGTGGAGAAGAAAAGTGCAGTAGTTAGTAAAACCCAGAACTGACAGGTGGATGTGCCAATGAGATATTCCAGATCAGGTCACGTCATGGTCAGTATATTCACCGGGGCTGACCGGAAAGGGGGGATTCTCTCGGGAATCGCTCGGGCTCATTTTTTCTGGGAGTGATTTTAATTTTTCGGGGTTCCTTTTCGCTCCTCTAGGTTTGTTGTCAGCTGTGGTGAGCAATTGTACTGTGCATCACTCATTTTTATATATATATGTAGTTGTTATCATTATTACTCTTATTATTCTTATTATTTTAATTTTATTTTACTCTAATTATTAAATTGTCCTTCTGGACAAGCTCTCCAACTGTGAGATGAGTGGGTTCACAGTGTGCTGTGTGAAGAACTGGCTGACTGGCAGGGTTCAAAGGGCTGTAGTGAATGGGTCTAGATCTGGCTGGTGGCCAGTCACCAGCAGTGTTCCACAGGGTTTAATTTTAGGGTCATTCTGTTCAATATTTTGATCTATGATCTGGATGCGGGAGTTGAATGTACCATTAGCAAGTTTGCTGAAGTGATGGATGCACTCAACCACCCCCCCGCCCTTAATAAAACTAGCAGCAGTTTGGTACAGGCTCCAAAGGAATCACAGAATCGCCTAGATTAAAAAAGACCTATAAGATCATCAAGTCCAATTGTTAACCTAACACTGACAAGTCCCCTAAACTATGACTAAACCATGTACCTAAGCACTATGTCTACACAACTCTTAAATACCTCCAGGGATGGGGACTCCACCACTGGCCTGGGCAACTCATTCCAATGCCTGATAACTCTTTAAGTAAAGAGATTCTTCCTAATATCCCATCTAAACTTCCCCTGGCACAACTTCAGGCTGTTTCCTCTTGTCCTATCACTTGTCACTTGGTTGACCAGACTGACACCCACCTCATTACACCTTCCTTTCAGGTAGCTGTAGCGAGCAATCAGGTTTCCCCTGAGCCTCCTTTCCTCCAGGCTAAACAACCCTAGTTCTCTCAGCTACTCCTCATAAGATGTGCTCTAGACCCTTCACCAGCTTCATTGCTCTTCTCTGGACATGCCCCAGCACCTCTATGTCCTTGTAGTGAGGAGCCCAAAACTGAACACAGTATTCAAGGTACGGCCTCACCAGTGTCAAGTACAGGGGTGTGGTGGGTTGACCCTGGCTGGATGCCAGATGCCCACCAAAGCCACTCTATCACTCCCCCTCCTCAGCATGGACAAGAGGGAGAAAAATATAACAAAAGGCTCGTGGGTGGAGATAAGGACGGAGAGAGATCACTCACCAGTTACTGGCATGGGCAAAACAGACTCGACTTGGGGGAAAAACAAATTTTAATGTATTACCAATCAGAAAAGAGGAAAATGAGAAATAATATGAAATCTTAAAACACCTCCCCCACCCCTCCCTGCTTCCTGGGCTTAACTTCTCTCCTGATTTCCACCTCCTCCCCTCCAGCGGCACAGGGGGATGGGGAACGGGGGTTGGGGTCAGTTAATCACACGTTGTTTCTGCCGCTGCTGCCTCCTCAGGGGGAGGACTCCTTCCCCCGCACCAGGGTTTTTTTTGTTTGTTTGTTTTTTACAGCAGATGTATAGGATGCAGCTATCCCATACGGTACTCCTGCTGCGTGAGTCCCCTTCAGCAGCTGCCTGTTCTTTATTCTTTTTCCAGAGTTTTAGAGGGTCCGGAGTGGAGGTTGAGCTCATTTCAGGGAGGCGTGGGGGGTCCCATGGCGAAATAAGATCAATAAGTGGAGCGGAGTCTCCTAGATCTTTTGACTCTTCCTTTTGAGCAGTTAAATCCTGGGGAGGCGCAGAGGGACTCGTGGAGGCCTCACCCGTGACTGCAGCAATAGCAGAGGCAGTGGTAGTTTAATCTGCTCATAACTGGTGTAAAGAATCGGTAATTAACCTCCATGTAGTTAACAGGGGCGTTGCAAGGGGATCACCCCGAGTTGCGGCATCAGTGAGGAGCTTTCCTGCCTCTTCCCAAGCAGCCACTTGGAAAGCAGAATCAGCCTCCGAGGGTGCACCGTTATTTCTGCACCATATCAGCAGCTGTCAAACTGCTGTCTCGTCATATTTAATGCCTCTTGTCTTCAAAATGCGCATTAAAATAGTCAATAGAGATTTTTACTCTGCTGACATTTGTGCACCCATAACTGGGGGGGTGGTAATTTGTTCCCAGCTGCTCACCTGCTTCTTGTAGATCGGGTCTAACCAGCTCTATGGTCTGCTGCTTCCCTTCGTCATATGCCAGCTTCTTGTAGATTTGGGTCTTGCGCAGCTCTATGGTCGGCTGCCTCCCCTCAATATAGCACAGCAGCTATGATCTGCTGCCTTCTCCGCAAGCTGGGCTCCGCCGCTGGCCACTCTCTGGTCCATGGTTCTCTATCCTCATGTCGGAATCACTTCGAGGTCACGTCGGGATCACATCGGGGTCACCAATTGCAGCAGATGAAGAAATGACCAACACCGAGATGTGTTCAGGCATCAGCACTCTATTGAAGCTTTGCACTGCTTATATATCCTTTTTTCCTCCCCACGCCCCAAGCACACGGCACTCTCTCACTTTTGATTCGTTACCCCTTATCTTGTCTCATACACAGTCTTGCTTGTTTTTTCCACTTTGTTTTATTTTTCACTCAAGGTCAGGAATTAACTGCTCAAGGCTGAAGCCACCTGCACCTTTGGCTCTTAAAGCACCAAAACATCATGTTTAGAATATAATCTGGGGCTGAGCAGAAAAAGGGAGGGGATTCATGCAATTTATCGCTCTGGCTCTCGCTCTTAGAATCATAGAATCATAGAATGGTTTGGGCTGGAAGGAACCTTAAAGATCATCCAGTTCCAACCCCCCTGCCATCAGCAGGGACACCTTCCACTAGACCAGGTTGCTCAAAGCCTCATCCAGACTGCCCTTAAACACTTCCAGGGAGGGGGCAGCCACAACTCCCTTGGGCAACCTGTTCCAGGGTCTGACCACCCTCACAGTGAAGAATTTCTTCCTCATATCTAATCTAAACCTCCCCTCTTTCAGCTTAAAGCCATTTCCCCTTGTCCTGTCACTAACTGCCCTTGTGAAAAGTCCCTCCCCAGCTTTCCTGTAGGCCCCTTCAGGTACTGGAAGGCCGCTATAAGATCTCCCTGGAGCCTTCTCTTCTCCAGGCTGAACAGCCCCAACTCTCTCAGCCTGTCCTCATAGCAGAGGTGCTCCAGACCTTGGATCATCCCTGTGGCCCTCCTCTGGACTCTTTCTAACAGGTCCATGTCTCTCTTGTGTTGGGGGCTAGAGAACTGGACACAGTACTTTATGTGGGGCCTTATGAGAGCAGAGTACAGAGGGAGAATTACCTCCCTGGACCTGCTGGCCACACTGCTCTTGATGCAGCCCAGGATACAGTTGGCCTTCTGGGCTGCAAGGGCACATTGCTGGCTCACGTTGAGCTTCTGGTCCACCACCACTCCCAAGTCCTTCTCTTCGGAGTTGGCCTCAAGCCACTCATGGCCCAGCCTGTATTTGTACCTGGGGTTACCCCAACCCAGATGCAGGACCTTGCATTTGGCCTTGTTGAACTTCATGAGGTTAGCACAGGCCCACCTCGCAAGCCTGTCCCTCTGGATGACATCCCGTCTCTCCATCATGTCAACCGCACCACTCAGCTTGGTGTGATCAGCAAACTTGCTGAGGGTGCACTCAGTCCCACTGTCCATGTCACTGACAAAGATGTTGAAGAGCACCGGTCCCAATACCGAACCTTGAGGGACACCATTCGTCACCAGTTTCCACTTGGACTTTGAGCTGTTGACCACAACTCTTTGAGTGCGACCATCCAGCCAGTTCCTTATCCACTGAGTGGCCCATCCATCAAACCCACATGTTTCCAATTTAGAGACAAGGATGCCGTGTGGGACAGTTTCAAATGCCTTGCACAAGTCCAGGTAGATGACATCAGTTGCTTTAGCCTTGTCCACCAATGTTGTGACCCTATCATAAAAGGCCACCAGATTGGTCAGGCATGGTTTGCCCTTGGTGAACCCATGCTGGTTGTCACCAATCACCTTCTCATTCTCCATGTGCCTTAGCATAGTTTCTAGGAGGATCTGCTCCATGATCTTGCCTGGCACTGAGGTGAGACTGACCGGCCTGTAGTTCCCTGGGTCTTCCCTGTTTCCCTTTTTAAAAATGGGGGTGATGTTCCCTTTTTCCAGTCTGTGGGAACTTCACCAGACTGCCAGGACTTCTTAAATATGATGGATAGTGGCTTTGCAACTTCATCTGCCAGTTCCCTCAGGACCCGCGGATGCATCCCATCAGGTCCCATGGACTTGAGCACCTTCAGGTTCCTTAGGTGCTCCCAAACCTGGTTTTCTCCTACAGTGGGTGGCTTTTCATTCTCCTGGACCCTTCCTTGGATTTCTGGGACTTGGGCAGTGTGGCACGAGTCCTTGCCAGTGAAGACTGAGGCAAAAAAGTCATTGAGCACCTCAGCCCTCTCAATGTCCCAGGTGACCAGATCTCCCGTTGCCTTCCGGAGAGGGCCCACATTTTCCCTAGTTTCCCTTTTCTCCCCGACATACCTGTAGAAGCTTTTTTTGTTGCCTTTGACATCTCTGGCCCAATTCAATTCTGCCAGGGCCTTGGCTTTCCTCACCTGATCCCTGGCCACTCGGACAATTTCTCTGTATTCATCCCAGGTAACTTGTCCTTCCTTCCACCCTCTATAGGCTTCTTTCTTGATCCTAAGTTGGTTCAGGATCTTCCTGTCCATCCATGAAGGCCTCCTGCACCTTCTTCACTGCCCTGAGGATCTCGAATTCCAACATTTCATGGTCACTGCATCCAAGACTGCCCAAGAGCTTCACATTCCCCACCAACCTTTCCTTGTTGGTGAGAACAAGGTCCAGCTTGGCACCCCTCCTTGTCGGTTCCTTGACCACCTGGAGAAGGAAGTTGTCCTCCATGCATTCCATGAACCACCTGGATTGTTTGTGTCCTGCTGTGTTGTCCCTCCAACAGATATCGGGGTGGTTGAAGTCCCCCATGAGGACCAGGGCTTGTGAATGTGAGGCTGCTCCTATCTACCTATAGAGGGACTCATATGCTTGGTCTCCCTGGTCTGGTGGCCTGTAGCAGACCCCCACTGTAATATCCCCTTTCCCTGCCTTCCCTTTAATCCTGACCCACAGATTCTCAGCTCCTCATATGTCTCCAGGTGGAGCTCCATACACTCCAGCTCCATACACTCCAGCAATCTCTTCCAGGATTGTGGTTTCAGTTCAGGATTGTTGCTCCTCCGGGATTATTATCTGGGAACGGGCCAGGCTTAGTCAGCAGGTGGTAAGCAGTTGCACTGGGTTATCACTCATTTGCATATCTTATTAGTTATCATTATCACTACTATTTTTAATATTAGGGGTTTTTTTAAGTTTTCTTTTATTTCTATTATTAAACTGTTTTTATCTCACCCTACAAGCCTCCTTATCCTTGCCCCCAATCCTCTCCCCTATCATCTGGGGGTTGGGGGGAAGTGGGTGAACGGCTGTTTTGGCTGCTAGCCAAGGGCTAGCACAGTGAAACTATCACAATGTTAGTTTCTTTACATGCCAATTCTGAAAATGTCAATTTCTCAAGATATCCAAATCTTGTATAGTATTTAAGCATGCATCAAGGAACTAGAGAGATTTGCACTTGCACAACACTTGCATGGATGACTGTAGATGTAGTACTCATTGAGATTCACTGTGGTTATACTTGATGACTATACGGTTCATTCACTCCTCTCATCTGTGAAGTTAAGGCTTATTAACGTTCTATTACTCTCTAGTATTTAAAATGCTACAACTGTTGATGCTGAGGAATGAAGCAAATAAAGTTTCCCTGAAATAGCATCTTCTATTGTTATTATCAAAGACAGACTAGTAGCCTACACAGCCTCTCGATCTTACCAAGTAGGACATCTCTTAGCTTTTTTACTTTCTGTTCCATATTCCCTTTCATAGCTGCTGAATGCACTTGTATT
This sequence comes from Caprimulgus europaeus, assembly GCA_907165065.1. Next base: position 1,676,200 of record OU015537.1, read on the forward strand.
CCTCACTGTATTGTCTCTCAAACACATCATCTATAGTTATTTCTTATTTTCTAAACAGCTATACTGTTCATTTATTTACCATTCTGAATGAGATAGCTGCCTACTATATGGAAGCACCTGTGAAAGAAATGGAAAAAAGTGTATTTATCTGTTTTGATGTAGAACACTGAAAAAAAGTACTACTTTATTGTCTTCATCAACTGTGGTGGTTTGGTTGGATTCACTTTTTTTGCTTGCAGCTTGCAGCCAAACACAGCCTGCTCTATCACCCTCCCCCTCCCTCGCCCAGGGAGTAGGGGAGAGAATTGGAAAGAAAAGGACAAGGAGACTCGCGGGCTGAGATAAAAACTATTGACTAATTAAAATGAAATGATGATGATAACAACAGTGATAACAGACTACACAAATGAGTGATACACAGTTCTCACCGCCCTCTGACCGATGCCCGGCCTGTGCCAGCTCACGATCTCAGAGGAGAGACAGTCCCTAAACCGAAAGCCCGGAAGAGTGAGCCCAAGTGATCCAAGACAAGTCCAAGCTAAATAGGACATTAGCTGGAACATTTTATTTAGCAGGCTGTTTCTGATTAACCATGAGTTGATTTGGGTTACCCACAGTCTGCTCACAAGGTCCCCTTTCAAGAGCATCCTCTATCTCAGAGATCCTCAACAGGAAAACAGTCTAAGGAAGCCTGTAAGACACCTTATTCTTGGAAATTCAGTTGCTTGAAATGAATACAAGAATACTCCTAGGAAGGATATAGGAATCCTGAAATGTTTCCATGGTTAGGTAGCTATATATTGGAAAGTCATCCATCATTCAACAAAGCAGTTCACAAGGAGAATGATGTGTTAAATATTGAGTGCAATGATACAGAATTCTATAAAGCTTGTAGGGAAAAAAGCTTGTTTTAAAAATGTGCTAATGTGAGCAAAATAAGACCCTATCTCCTCCCTCATCTTTAAACTGGATGTCTTAGCATGTCCCAGAATATCTTATCTATACTAGACTTCACAAAATTCTCAGTTAACTAACAGTAGTTAATATATGATAACGATGATTTGTTCATCCTAATTTGGACAAGGTCAAAGGCTTTTTTCATTCACTTGAATTATACACCAGAAATTTGTCAGACCTTCAGAAATCAAGACAGTTGTTAAATTACTGAGATTTTCTCAAATCCATTTTTTTAAATTTTAATTTTTTCAAATCAAATTGCACATTTGTTCAGATAGACTTTAACTTGCAGCATGACTGGACATAAAATCATTCAGTATATCATTGTATTGGATATATTTGTCAAGGTTTCAGTAGCTGTGATGGCTGCAGGGGTGGCCTTTGAGAGAAGAGGTCAGGCACTGACAGTTTCAGCTAGCTCAGCAACAGACTCACCACAGGCCAAAGCTGAGACCCTCAGTGAAGTTGGTAGTGTCGCTGTGAAAACATATTTAAGAAAGGGCAAAAAACCATCGCATGAGGAGAGGAGAAGGGCGAGGGGGAAAGAGTGAGAAACATCAAAGGGAACACCAAGGTCAGAGAAAAAGGAGGTGGAGGTGTTCCATGGTACTGGAGCAGATATTCCCCTGCAGTGCATGGAAGAGACCACATATCTACAACGTAGCCTGTGGAGGTATACTGGTTTTGGCTGAGGTAGAATTAATTTTCTCCATAGCAGCTTGTATGGAAGCCCTGCTTTCCTGGAAGTGGCTAAACACCTACCTGTCAATGGGAAGTAGTGAATGAATTTCTTATTTGTCTTTGCTTGTGCACGTGGCTTTTGCTTTACCTATTAAACTATCTTTATCTCAAACCACAAGCTTTTGTACTTTTACCCTTCTGATTCTTTCCCCGATCCCACTGCAGGAAGAGTGAGCAAGCAGCTATGTGGTGCTTAGCTGCCCACTGAGGTTAACCCACAACAGTCCTGTTTGGCAGTTGGATATTTCTTGAAGGAACTGTGGACTATGGAGAACCCATGTTGAAGAAGATTTTTCCTGATAGGGCTGCAGCCCATGGAAAAGCCCATGTTGGAGCAGAGGAAAAGTGTGAGGAGGAAGGAGTGGAAGAGAATGAATGAATTGACCACTGCTCAGGTCAGGGGGGAGGTAGAGGAGTCAGAAAAGGACTGAAGTTGAGCCCTAGGGGAAAAAAAAAGGGAGAAGTGCTGTTTTCAGGGGGTTGTGTGGGGTTTTTTTGTTGTTGTTGGTTGGTTGTTTTTTTCTCACTATCCAAATAATTTTTATTTGGCAATAAATTAAATCAATTTTCCCCAAGTAGAGTCTGTTTTGCCCATTACTGTAATTGGCAACTGATCTCCCTGTCTGTCTTGACCCATGAACTTTTTAATTCCATTTTCTCCCATGTTCTATTGAGGAGGGGGAGTGGGTACTCTTTGTACACTTTTTCCCTCTAATACACATCTTGTAATTTCCTAGCTCTTGTCTATTATTCCCAGTGCATTGACCCAATTGACCAAATTTACCTTGGCATAAGATGATGCAACTCTTTTCATTACAGTTTTATTTATGTGGAATAATGGTGGGGCTGCAATACCTGATCAATGAAAAAACACAGATAATATAGGTACTATGGAGCATAGTTGAAAGCATCATCGCAGAACTGCTGCTGTATTCTATTTTATCAAAGCAGAAGATTATTGGATGCTAACAATAAGGGTGGTGTCATCTATTTTCAGTTAACATCTGGTTTCAACTCTGACACTAATTCTCTCTATTACTGATTGAAAGGAATCGACTCTCAGACAGACTGTAAGCCAAAGCACCTTTATTTTCATCGTCAGGGAGAGCATAGGGTCCGCACCCCACAAAATGCACCTCTGCCAAGGTAAAATTTCAGCAAGCTTATATAGTGATTTTATCAAACATTCCATACATTCTGTGGTTAGTCCCTGATAAGCAAGCAGTTTAGTTATATAACTTAAAAGCTTTCTTTTGTCTATTATAAGTAATTTATATGGTTTTCTAGAGAGCAAAGCATATGTGTCCAAAAGCAGTTGTCTTGGTTATGGTTTCTTAGATAGCAAAGCGTATGTTAAAGGCAGTTGTCTTGGTACATATCATATCCCTGCAGAGGGGTGGGTCTGCAGAGGGGTGGGTCTGCAGAGGGGTGGGTCTGCAGAGGGGTAGGCCCGTGTCTTTCTGCAGAAGGGTGGGCCTCTGTAGATGGTTAGTCAAGATGAAACAAAAAAACAAAAAAAAAACCTCACAATATTTGTTATTTCATACTTATGCCAAGAGCGGCCTAATTATGTCAAGCAAACCTTCAAACTTAACTCTATTCCTTAATTCATTACCTTTGGCAGATTACTTGCTTCTTGCTGTGATTTTTATCTATCTGCAAAATGAGGACAATTATGATAATGTAATAAGTGTTTTGAAGATTAACTCAATAGTACTTAAGGCCTTTTCAGATACTGAATTAAAACATGGTTGTATAGGAAACAAAGTGTAATTATTATGAAAAATGTAAATGCAAAAGGGAATCAAAGACTGGATGAGATAATCCAACCACTAGCGTGGGAACTGTGCTGACCAGATGGAAGATAAATTGAGACTGATCAAGGTTAACAAGCTTCACAGGACAGGAGTTGATGAATGTGTGAGAAGGTCAGGCTGGAAGGCCACCTGAGGGAGTGTGTGTACCCAGATGTGGCTGAAAACAGCGAGTGTGGGTGTGCCAAGAAGTATCCTGGTTTATGTCCTGTGTAGCTTGATTGTTTTGAGAACACGAATGTATAAATACTAACCATGAGAAGAGAATGAAAAAGAAAAACAGAAAATGTTGCTAGCAAAGAAGCCTGGGGACAAGGGAATCGTGGATTCTCACTAACAATAAAGAAACAGCTTGCTTTACGCAGAAAAAGGCTTGGAGTCCTTTTTCTTCCCATCTTCATTCGCCACAACTGGTGCCCCACGTGAACTTATTGGGAGACAACTCTGCGAGTTAGACGCAATCCAGAGGGTGAGTAATTTCTTTTTGTATTGATTTTGTGGCCACATTCCGTATCTCGGAACAGTAGTACCCGTTGAACAGTGGAACTACGGGATTGCGTTTATATGGGACAATCTGCTTCACAAGAAAATAAGTTATATTTAAAGGTTTTGCAACAAGTTTTGTATGCTGCATGATATCAAGTAACTGAAAAACATTTAACTCATCTGCTTTTACTAGTAAAAGAACATTGTGATTGGTTTCCAGGAGAAGGTACATTTGAAAGTGACATGTGGGAACGAGTAGGGGAATGATTACAGACACATAAAACCTTGGGATTTGAAATTCCAGATACAGTCATTGTAACATGGCGGTTCTTATATTCTGCACTAGTACAGTTAAAACCGTCAGAGGCGATCATAAAAAAGGAGGAGGATAAAGAACAAAACATTTATGAAAAAGTAAAAAATAGAGGAGAATGAGAAGTAAAACCAAAACTTAAAACAACTCCCCCATCCCTCCCTTCTTCCTGGGCTTCATCTCTTTCCCGATTTTCCACCTCCTCCCCCCAGCGGCACAGGGGGACAGGGAATGGGGTTGGGGTCAGTTCATCACACGGTGTTTCTGCCGCTCCTTCCTCCTCAGGGGGAGGACTCCTTCCCCCACACCAGCGTGGGGTCCCTCTCACTGGCGACAGTCCTCCACCAACTGCTCCAACGTGAGTCCTTCCCATGACCGACAGTTCTTCATGAACTGCTTTGGCATGGGTCCATTCCATGCTGTGCAGTCCTTCAGGAAGGGACTGCTCCAGCGCGGGTCCCCCACGGGGTCACAAGTCCTGCCAGCAAACCTGCTCCGGCGTGGGCTCCTCTCTCCACGGGCTACAGGTCCTGACAGGAACCTGCTCCAGCGCGGGCTTCCCGCGGGGTCACAGCCTCCTTCAGGCATCCACCTGCTCCGGCGTGGGGTCCTCCACGGGCTACAGGTGGTCATCTGCTCCACCATGGACCTCCATGGACTGCAGGGGGACAGCCTGCCTCACCATGGTCTTCACCACAGGCTGCAGGGGAATCTCTGCTCCGGCGCCTGGAGCACCTCCTCCCCCTCCTTCTTCACTGACCTTGGTGTCTGTGGAGTTGTTTCTCTCGCATCTTCTCACTCCTCTCCCCAGCTGCAAAGTGTGCAGCTTGTTTTCTTCCCTCTCTTCCCATTTTTTTCTCAATTCTGTTCTCCCAGAGGCGTCACTGATGGGCTCGGCCTTGGCCAGCGGCGGCTCCGTTCTTGGAGCCGGCTGGCATTGGCTGTGTCGGGTCGGACATGGGGGAAGCTTCTGGCAGCTTCTCTCACAGAAGCCACCCCATGTCCCCCCCTCCCCCACTGCTACCAAAACCTTGCCATGCAAACCCAATACAGTCACGCAAGTAAAACCGCAAAGTCCCCCTTGGTGTATACCGTCTCCTTTGCACAGGAGGACACTCAGTTCCAGTGGCTGAGACATTGGTCTGAAAGGGTTGAGAGCATAATTGGGACACTTTTTCAGTCAGTTTCTCCACAACCGAAAGAAGGGAGGGAGTGAGGCTTTCCTCATATTGCCAGATTCGGATGGCCAGTTCATCCACTGTTGGTCCGTCGTTGTCTTTCCTTTCCAGTGCTGCCAAATAGCTGGCATATGAGGTGGGCGCGCTCCGTATGAGCTTCTGCCACATGGGTATCGTGCATCGGGCTTCATCTGGATCTGCAGGCAACTGTGCATTGTCTGGATCATCATAAATCAGTTCTCACACAGCCAGTTCCCTCAAGAGCTGGATATCTTTATCCATGGGAGTCCATTTGCCTACCCCTGGTTGCAACACAATATCATCCTTGACAGGATACCTTTCCCTCACGGCTGGCAGAAGACGTCTCCAGAGGCTGAGGGTTTGTGTTTTTTTCCAATCACTTTATCAATTCCCCTTTCTCTGGCAAGGGATCCCAGTTGCCTGGCTTCCCTGCCCTCCAGTTCCAGGCTACTGGCTCCATTATCCCAGCATCGGAGCAACCAAGTAATAATCCTCTCACCTACATGACGGCTGTAATCTTTTCGTGTATCTCACAGCTCACTCAGGGACAAAGATCGGGTGATTACCTCAGGTTCTATCTCTTCCTCCTGTTCTCGTGATACACCTGGTTCGTCTTCATCTGCTGCAGAGTAAATTTTCTTTTTGTACTTCCTTTTCTGTATAGGGGCAATTATTACTGGCGCTGGTTCATCCTCTAGCTCAGATTCATCACTTTCCACCAAGGTTTGGGTAGGTGATGTGCTTGTCGTCGAAGTCTTAGTAGCTGCAGTTGTGAAGATTGGAGCAACAGGACTCTCCACCAGGATCTGAGTAGCTGCAATATTTGTCATTGGGAACCGAGTATCCACAGTGCAATCTGGGGGGTCTGTTGCCTGGGGCTGAGTAGCTGCAGGATGTGTTACGGGATTTTGAGTAGCTGCAGCACGAGTTGGAGGGTTGGTTGGCTGGGTTCAGCTACATTTCTTGCTGCCATGGTTTGTGTAGCTGCAGTATCTGTTTTTGGAGTTTGAATAGCTACAGACCTCCTTACTGTGGTTTGTATAGCTGGAATATCTGTTTTTGGGGTCTGGATAGCTACAGTTCTTGTCATGGGCCTTGAAGTGGCCACAGGATCTGCTGCAAAGGTTTCAGTAGCTGCATCACTGGTTGCAGGGGTTTTGGTAACCACAGTGTCTATTGCAGAGGTTATTCCCGGGGTGACATACCTAAATAGTTTCCTGATCTTAAACAACACCCGAGAAATATTTAGGAGGCCCAGCAATAGAAAGAAAATGGCCAGACTATCCCAAGAATAATTAATACTCCCAACCACTTTCATGCTTGGCCTGGAAGAGAAAGAGAAATTGTCAAAAGCCATCCCTTTTGTAAATTTGTTCCCCAAAAAGAGAAGGTAAGAGGTACAATTATTAATAAACTCTGTCAGGTGACACTCGGTGTACAGAAAGGTCTGACTAACACGTTCTATTCCTGAGGAGAAAACACTGACGGTGTAATTTCTAACAGTGTCCAACAGATGAAGCCCGAGGGCTGAAGAGACCAACTCAGTGGGCTGTATCCATGCGAAGACAAAGTAAACTGTAAATTGATCAAGCGTCTCTAACAGATAGTGCCCAAAATGCAAGGATGGTTGTCCTGGTTTTGCTAGGATAGAGTTAATTTTCTTTTTAGTAATCTCCCTTTAACAGCCCCATATGGCCTGTGCGGAAGTCAAATGGGGAGTGCAGACTGACAGGGGACTATCGTGGCCTGAATGAAGTCACACCACCACTGAGCGCTGCCATGCCGGACATGTCAGAGCTCCAATATGAAGTGGAGTCCAAGGCAGCCAAGTGGTACGCCACCATAGACATTGCCAATGCGTTCTTCTCCATTCCTTTGGCACCAGAGTGCAGGCCACAGTTTGCTTTCACCTGGAGGGGTGTCCAGTACACCTGGAATCGACTGCCCCAGGGGTGGAAACACAGCCCCACCATTTGCCATGGACTGATCCAGACTGCCCTGGAACAGGGTGGAGCTCCAGAACACCTGCAATACATTGATGACATCATTGTGTGGGGCAACACAGCAGAAAAAGTTTTTGAGAAAGGGAAGGACATAATCCAAATCCTCCTGAGAGCTGCCTTTGCCAGAAAACAAAGCAAGGTCAAGGGACCTGCTCAGGAGATCCAGTTTTTAGGAATAAAATAGTCATCAGATCCCAATGGATGTGATCAATAAAATAACAGCTATGTCCCCACCAACGAACAAAAAGGCAGCACAAACCTTCTTAGGCATTGTGGGTTTCTGGAGAAGGCACATTCCACATTACAGTGAGATCATGAGCCCTCTCTACCAGGTGACCTGAAACAAGAATGATGTCACATGGGGTCCTGAGCAACAAGAAGCCTTTGAACAAATTAGACAGGAAACCAGTCCGGACAGGACAAGATGTTAAAAATGTGCTCTACACTGGAGCCGGAGAGAATGGACCAACCTGGAGCCTCTGGCAGAAAGCACCAGGGGAGACTTGAGGTTGACCCCTGGGGTTTTGGACTGGAGGCCCGATACACTCCAACTGAAGAAGAGATATTGGCAGAGTATGAGGGAGTTGGAGCTGCTCCAGCAGTGATGGGTACTGAGGCACAGCTCCTCTTGGCACCCCGATTGCCCGTGCTGGGCTGGATGTTCAAAGGGAGCGTTCCCTCTACACACCACGCAACTGATGCCACATCGAGTAAGTGGGTTGCACTAATCACACAAAGGGCTCGAATTGGAAGGCCCAGTCACCCAAGCATTTTGGAAGCGATCACGAACTGGCCAGAAGGCAAAAATTTTGGAATGTCACCTGAGGAAGAGTTGACACGTGCTGAAGGGGCTCCACCATATATAATGAACTGCCAGATAATGAGATGCAATATGCCCTGTTCACTGATGGGTCCTGTCGCATTGTAGGAAAATATCAAAAGTGGAAAGCTGCTGTGTGGAGTCCCACCCAACAAGTCACAGAGACTGCTGAGGAGAAGGTGAATCGAGCCACTTTGCAGAGGTAGAAGCCATCCAGCTGGCCTTAGACATTGCTGAACGAGAGAAATGGCCAGTGCTCTACCTCTGTACGGACTCATGGATGGTGGCAAATGCCCTGTGGGGGTGGTTACAGCAATGGAAACAGAGCAACTGGCAGCGCAGAGGCAAACCCATCTGGGCTGCTGAACTATGGCAAGACATTGCTGCTCGGCTAGAGAGACTGGTTGTAAAGACACGTCATGTGGATGCTCATGTGCCCAAAAGTTGAGTCACTGAAGAACATTAAAACAACCAACAGGTGGACCAGGCTGCTAAGATTAAAGTGTCTCAAGTAGACCTAGACTGGCAACATAAGGGTGAAAAATTTTTAGCCCGTTGGGCCCTTGACTCTTCAGGCCATCAAGGAAGAGATGCAACATCTAGATGGACTAGTGATTGAGGGGTGGACTTAACCATGGACACTATTGCACAGGTTACTCATGACTGTGAAACATGTGCTGTGATCAAGCAAGCCAAGAGGTTAAAACCTCTCTGGTATGGAGGGCGATGGGTAAAATATAAATATGGAGAGGCCTGGCAGGTTGGCTGTATCACACTCCCACAAACCCGCAGTGGTAAGCGCTATGTGCTCACCATGGTGGAAGCAACCACTGGGCTGTTGGAGACATATTCTGAGCCCCATGCCACTGCCCGGAACACTATTCTGGGCCTTGAAAAGCAGGTCTTGTGGCGACATGGCACCCCAGACAGAACTGAGTCAGACAATGGGACTGATTTCTGAAACAATCTCATAGACACTTGGGCCAAAGAACATGGCATTGAGTGGGGGTACCATATCCCCTGTCATGCACCAGCTATCTGTGATCAGTATCTGTAATCCTGTAATGAGGAACAAGTCTGTAGAGTAGAATCAGCTCGTTCGTTTATAGGAGAGAAAACTGAGGATGAGTATGGTAGTGGCCTCTAAAATCACATGTGATGCAGAGAATAGTGTAGGATTATTCACTATTTTTCATACAGAGGCAGAGCAACAAATTAATGAGGATGTAACTTCAAAATAAACAAGGAGTACATTTTCACATAGCAAATTTTGAAATTTATTGGCAAAGAACTTTTTGACTACCAAAACTAACTTTACACTAGTTCAAAATCAACACAAGAAATGCATGTGATAAAAGTTTGCTTTAAATATAAAACAGTATGTTGTTTAGAAAAATCCTTGAACTAAAGGCTGCTGACAGCTGGGAAAGGCTATCCTTGGAGTAGCTCATTCAAAGTTTACCCTGGTTTAATGTTCATTCTTTGGTGATCACTATTAGTCATTGCCAAAGCTAAGTTTGTTCAGGTGGATATCCTGATCTGGCACAGAATGGCTGTTTCTAGCATTGTTTGCCAGTATAGCATTCAAACATTTCATGCTATTGTGTTTGTCAGTTGTAACTTGGTGTAAAACTGCAAATACCATTTTACAGTATCTGCTTTAAAGTGAAATGATGTGAGAACTGTCCACAGTGTGGATATTCACACTTTAACTGGATTTCTTTAATAGCTGATGGATTTTGATTCATTTAGCTAATGTAGACATGTGCTTGTTTTGTGTGGGATAGAGTTAATTTTCTTCATAGCAGCTGGTATGTGACTGTTTTGGATTTGTGCTGAAAACAGTGTTGATAACACAGGGATGTTTTAGTGTGGTGGGTTGACCCCGGCCAGAAGCCAGATGCCCACCAAAGCTGAGCTGTGCTTACACAGAGTCAAGGTCTTTTCTGCTTCTCACACCATCCCACCAGAGCATAGGCTGGGGGTGCATAAAAAGTTGGGAGAGGACATAGCTGTGCCAGCTGACCCCAACTGACCAAAGGGATATTCCATACCATATGACATCATGCTCAGCACATAAAGCTGAGGAAAGAAGAAGGAAGGGGAGGATGTTCAGAGTGTTGGCTTTTGTCTTCCCAAGTAACTGTTATGCATGATGGAGTCCTGCTTTCCTGGAGATGGCTGAACACCTGCCTGCCAATGGGAAGTAGTGAATTAATTACTTGTTTTGCTTTGCTTGTGCATGCAGCTTTTGCTTTACCTGTTAAACTGTCTTTATCTCAACCCATGAGTTTTCTTACTTTTACCCTTCCAATTCTCTCCCCCATCCCACCGAGGGGAGTGAGTGAGAGGCTGTGTGGTGCTTAGTTGCTGGCTGGAGTTAAACCATGGCAAGACATCTGAAGAGGTGAGATGCACTGAACGTTAGAAGTACCTTTTTGTCTACTGCCATAGGTGTGATGTGAATGCTAAATGTTCATGTCTCAAAAGCAAGGGTAAACAAGTTATTGGGAGAGGAATCATTAAGGGCTGTTAAACACAAAAAAACCCACCTCCAACTTAGAAGTCCATATATCACAAATGGATGGATACTGTAAGAATACTTGAAGGTATGTGACTTGTCAGGCATCCCTACAGAGCTAGACAGCTGTCTACATTTTGCTCCCATCAGAAACAGGAACTGGGTGCATTGGGTCTGGCTGGGACAGAGTTGATTTTCCCCGTGGCAGCCCTCAGAGTGCTGTGTTTTGTATTGGTGGCTCGAGGGGTGTTGCTAACACACCAGTGTGTTGGTTCCTGCTGAGCAGTGCTCCACAGCACCAAGGCTGGCTCTCCAGCATTTCCCCCAGTAGGCTGGGGGTGGGGAAGGTCTTGGGAGGGGACACAGCCAGGACAGCTGACCCCAAGGGACCAAAGGGATATTCCAGACCATATGACGTCTGCTCAGCAATAAAGCAAGGGGAACGGAGGGGGAAGGGGGGGCATTCGCTACTTCCGTGTGTCCTCTGGGAACCGCAACGCGTATGAAGCCCTGCTTCCCGGGAAGTGGCCAGACATCGCCTGCTGATGGGAAGTGGAGAATAAACATTTTGTTCTTCTGCTTCTGCGCGCGCAGCTTTGCTTTGCTTCTATTGAACTGCCTCTGTCTCGCCCATGAGTTTGGGGTTTTTTGTGTTCCATCTTATTTTCTCCCCTCCCCATCTTGCTGAGGCGAGGGGTGATAGAGTGGGCTTTGGTGAGCATCTGGCATCCAGCCAGGGTCAACCCACCACACTGGGCTAGACAGAGCCACTATAACCACCTTAATGTTCTTAGAACCACTTATATGACTATAAACAGACAATAGTTAGACTGCTGCCATCTCCACTGTAAACGTCTGAAGTTAAATCGTCACTTTGCATGTCTGAGATATGATTAATTTCTGATCAGTAAAATATAATCTAACCAAGGTATGTGGAAACTGTTGAATTACAGAATCAGAATCACAGAATGGTAGGGATTGGAAGGGACCTCGAAAGATCATCTAGTCCAATCCCCCTGCCGGAGCAGGAACACCTAGATGAGATCACACAGGAAGGCATCCAGGCGGGTCTTGAATGTCTCCAGAGAAGGAGACTCCACAACCTCCCTGTGCAGCCTGTTCCAGTGCTCTGTTACCCTCACAGTAAAGAAGTTTCTTCTCAAGTTTAAGTGGAACCTCCTGTGTTCCAGCTTACACCCATTGCCCCTTTTCCTACCATTGGACATCACTGTGAAGAGCCTGGCTCCATCCTCCTGAATTGATATCTCTAGATCTGAATCTCCATGTTTTGCACAGCTTAAGTTTGAATTACACTTTTTTTTGGTCATATTATCTCAAGTCCCTTCCAGGATTTTTTTCTGCCTTCCTTAAAAAAAAAGATGGCTGAAGAAGGTATTTCTGCTACAAAGAATGGCTAAAAATTGACTTTTTAACTTTTTTTTTTTTTACCTTCAGACTAATAGTTTGGTTCAGTATCAAAGTACTGCCTATGTCTCAAGATTCCATACACTTTCTGAAGGAGGCCTAGATGGTACCAGTAGTAGAGAAATTGAGACAGTTATGTATACTCACTTCTCTTGATGTGACCTCAGAAATAGCGTCCTCACTTCCCATCAGTGCCTATGTGCGAGAGGGATGACACATGGACTCCACACAATTCAATGTGAATGTCTGATTATGTAGCTGCTAAATTTGTGTTTTGTTATATATGATAATGCTGTCGATACCTACATATCCTAAAAGCTTGCAAAGTTATACAAAGGCACTCCTATAAGACAGGTTCTAAAAGGATCCCTGGGTGTAGCCAGTGAAAACCACAGTGACTCTTGCTTTGTTATATTAGCAAAAGTTACCCACATGTTCTGTCTAGGTGCTACAGCCCAGGGTCCTGAAACAACACCAATTACCAAAAACCTTACTGCAGTAATAACTATAAGCTCAAGATGGATCATCTTTCTTTTGTGCCTCTTGCTTGTCTTCCAACCAGGGGCGTATCCACTTCACCGGATCCCACCGTGTTCCAGGATCTGTAGCAACACAAGCACAACCCCTACCCCAAGTTATCAGTTCTCTGGGACCTTCCCATACGATAGTGATGACTTTGTATTTATCTCTGATTCTTTAAACTTTCTGAATTCCTGTTTAGTTGCCCCCTACACCTTAAACAACCACAAAGACAAATTACGTTTATAACATTGAGCTATAACCTCTTGCTTCGTTCGTCTCCGACTGTTTCTCTTGTGGGAGAACAGAACTGTCAATTAGACTCTGCACCCACCTTGCAGTTGGGCTGTGTTCACTCAAGCAACACAGACACTCTGTCACACAAAAGGGAAGGGCCTGTAACTCCTCTCACTCACACCACAAAATATGCCAATTCAATAATAGTCAGGTTAAATAATAAACCGTTAACCATTTGCCACAGGTCCACACCAAGCAGTGCAGCTTAAATCATAATGCACGGTACCGGATTGTCTCTCTCTCTCTCTCTCTCTTTTTACTTTTACAGCAGATGTATAGGATGCCAGCCAGTCCCACACAGCGCTCCTGCTGCCTGAGTCGTCTGCAGCAGCTGCCTGTTCTTTAAGCTTTTTCCACAATTTCAGAGGGTCTGGAGTGCAGGTTGAGCTCATCTGAGGAAGGCACAGGGGTCCCATGATGAAGTAAAATCAATAAGTGGAGCTGAGTCTCCTGGCACGGTGGAGCGGCCGCTCTCCGGGCGTGGCCTGCAGTGAGGGGCAGTAGCGATGGGAGCCCCTCCTCGCCTCAGCCAGCTCCGGTGTGGCAGAGTGGGCCAGGCCTCCACTCCCCTGCCCGTCTTCGTGGTTTTTTTGTTGTTGCCACTTCTCCAGCCACTCGCGTTCTGCAGCCTGCATCGGTGTTAAGAGCATTTGCATCATAGCACGACAGTCAGCTGCAGTTAAAAGATTAGTAGAAAAGATATTATCAACAAATGCCTGCGTATAGGGAGACTGCAGCCCATAATCTCTTACTGATTTTCTGGCCTCTTTTCCTAGTTCCCAAGGGAACGGAGACCAATTGTTAGGTTTCCTTCTTCCATCATTCCTGGTACCCCCATAATCACTGGATGTGCAGTAGGTGTGGGCAAGACACCCCCTCAAGCAAAGCATTTTTTATCACTCCTTGTAACCTTATAGCCGGATCATCATCATTCCCCCCTCCCCCTGGTTGTTTCTTTGGGATTTGAGATTCAAATCGGGTCAGTGTCTGCTGTAAGGAGTGTCCTGCTGCTGTTCTAACTCTTCAAGCTCACGAATGAGTTGGTGTGCCCACTCGGGACGATTCTCAGGATTAGAGTGCAGCGGAGGCAGTGGGAAATCAGGGGTTGGTGGCATGGACAGAGGGAGTGCAGGACAGACTGGAACATGGGAAGAGTCTTTGGGCTTAGCAACCCTGGGATCAAGAAATTTCCTAGAAGATTTCCCCGCCTCGGGCAGATCGACTTCCATTTTTTACGAGCCGGAGGTGGCCGTTTAGGAAGTTCATGGAGCACCGGGGGAATTAGGGTTAGGGGGCTGCTCTGAGCACACGTTAAAGTTCAGGGCTGTAAATGCGCCTTTCGCCACCTCTCTTTCAGCTTTTATGGCTTTTAAAGTGTCTGAAATCAATCACCAAGCTGTTGCAAAGTCTTTTGTCTCTTTCTCTCCACGGCTAATGGATCTCATAAAACTTTTCCTATCTCCAGATTTCCACTTGAAAGGCTGCGGCTGAGTTTTCAGAGAATCCCTTGTCTCGGCACCAAATTTCAGTTGCCGAAGCACAGTCTCATCATAATTAATTCCTTTCTTGGAAAGGATAAGCGAGAGGAGCTTGACAAGTACTCTTTCTTCCCTTGTTACTTGTTGCCCCATCTCGCCCCCAGCTGCTCACCTGACCTCTCAAGTGTCCGTCACGATGATTCAACTTCTTTACTTTGCAGTGCCACCCACTGTGACTCAGCTCCTGTCTCTAGCCGGGGCCTCCTCTCCTAGGACGGTTGTCCCCTGGCCGTAAATTCTCCTGGCAGATCACGTCAGGGTCACCACTTGCGAGAGAGATGACACATGGACTCCTCACAGTTCAATGTGAATTCCACTGGAGACCTTTATCATTGGTTACATGATCATTTATATACTTTTAAGCTGCTAACACACACACATCAACAACTCTTCATTGGCTAAAAGCTAAAAGCTACTGTTCACACATCTAGTTACAATACTTGATTGGATAAATCCACCTGTTCATGAGGCATTCTTTTTACTTCTGTCTAGTTACTAATTACAGCACACAACTCATCCCTTATCTTGTCTCATACACTTTCTTTCTTGTGAGTCCATTTTGTTTTATTTTTCCACTCAAATCAGGAATTAATTGCTCAAGGTTGAAGCCGCCTGCAGCTTTGGCTCTTAAAGGGCCAACACCTATGTTTGGATTTCAGAATGCTTAAGAAGCACAGGAGAGAAATTGCAGAGCCTGTGTTTGAACTTAAGCCTTTATCTTCCTGAACAGAGCTAGGAGAAGATAATGGAAGATGATATAGAAATCCCATTTCAGGAAGGGGAGATGACTGACTACCTGAAATATTTTTAAAGAAAGAGCTGAGATAATTTTCAATTCCTTCCCTGCCTACTTTCTATCCACTGGAAGGCAGGTTATGAGGAAAAGCAAGCAACAAATACAATTGGCACTTTTTCTGCTGACTTTTACATGTTAGAACAGGGTAGAAAATAATCAGCACCTGTCTTCCTCACTCATCGGTTACAGAGTGCACCTTAGGAAATTGTCTCAATACCAGGTTTTGCTTTTTGCCTCCTTTTCCCACACAGCATGATGGCTTATCTTCAAAGCATTCCCATTTCACTATCTTCAGACAGTTCTGTTTTGCAGGTGGAAGGCAGCTTTTTGTTTTTCCTCAACTTTGGTCATTACCATACTGTCTTTCATATGTGCTCAGGGTCTCTTTCCAAGATCGTGATTCATTTTTCTGTTCCCAGACAATTTTTATGAACAGGTCTCTGTACAAAAAAACAACTGAAACACAAAGTGACGTGATTCTTAGGAGTATTTTTGATTTTATATGGAAATAGTTGTATGGTGCCAGGGACATAGATATGTGGCCTGGCCTGGGGATGAATGTTATCAGAGATGAGGTTTTATCTCAGAGGAATGTTAGCCTAAGATGCAAATATCCATAATAGAAAACAAATAATGTGACAGAAACAAAAATCCAGTTCTTACTTGGCACCTTTGTCTTGGTTTTGCTAGGATAGAATTAATTTTCTTCTCAGTAGCTAGAATAGCTGTGTTTTGGTTTCAGTGCAAGACTTGTTATGAGAGGAATGTTGATAAAAGTACTAACGTTATTAGTTGCTGCTGGAGCTCAAGGCCACCGTGTTTGGCTGCTTCACAGCTGCATTAGGACTGGGAGGGAGAAGCGCAGTGAATAGCAAAGCCCAAACTGGCATTTGGATGTGCTAGAGACACTGGTTGTAAAGATACGACATGTGGATGCTCATGTGCTCAAAAGTCAAGTCACTGAAGAGCATGTAAACAACCAACAGTTGGACCAGGATGCTAAGATTAAAGTGTCTCAAGTAGATCCGGACTGGCAACAGAAGGGTGAAAAATTTTTAGCCCACTGGGCCCATGACACCTCAGGTCATCAAGAAAGAGATGCAACATATAGATGGGCTCGTGATGAAGGGGTGGACTTAACCATGGACACTATTGCACAGGTTATTCATGAATGTGAAACGTGCTGAGATCAAGGTCTAGCAGATTGACTATATTACGCTTTCACAAACCCGTAGTCGCAAGCGCTATGTGCTCACTATGGTGGAAGCAACCACTGGATGGTTGGAGACCTATGCTGTGCCCCATGCCACTGCCCGAAACCCCACTCTAGGCCTTGAAAAGCAGGTCTTGTGGCGACATGGCACCCCAGACAGAATTGAGTCAGACAACGGGACCCATTTCCGAAACAATCTCATAGACACTTGGGCCAAAGAACATGGCATTGGGTGGGGGTACCACATCCCCTACCATGCACCAGCCTCCGGGAAAGTCGAACGATGCAATGGGCTGCTGAAAACCACACTGAGAGCAATGGGTGGTGGAACTTTCAAACACTGGGACACACATTTAGCAAAAGCCACCTGGTTAGTGAACACCAGAGGATCTGCCAACAGAGCTGGCCCTGCCCAATCAAGACTTTTCCGTACTGTGGAAGGGGATAAAGTCCCTGTGGTTCACATTAAAAACATGCTTGGGAAAACTGTCTGTGTTATTCCTGCCTCAGGTAAAGGCAAAGCCATTAGTGGGATTGCTTTTGCTCAAGGACCTGGGTGCACTTGGTGGGTGATGCAGAAAGTTGGAAAAGTCCAATGTGTGCCTCAAGGGAATTTGATGTTAGGTGAAAACAGCCGATGAATTGCTATATCATCATTGCTGTGGTTGTTGTGTGTTATACTAACGGCTAATATATTGAGAATCTCCCCAGGTTAATGCAGACTGAACTCCGATGGAACCAGAGTTGGTGCCCAACAACATCTTCGAGACCAACATCTGTGGAGTAATTGCTGGAGGTAACTAAAAATCAGAAAATGGCTGTGTCCACACTCTAGGGGAAAGGTATAATGTTGAAGAAGATCCCAGGGGAAAAATACAGCTGACATGCGAAGAATCTTCTCCAAGACTTCCTCCCTGCTGGGGAATGGCTCAGAGAGCAAGGCCATGGATTCACAGAACAGTTGTACGAGCAGACTCTGGTCTAACACTCAGCAGGCCGCAGTGGAAAAGTACTGAATGCTGACACTGCGGCTTTATCTCAAACTCTGGTAAACAACCTTGAGAAAGCGAGTGTGTGAAAAATGTAGACAATGCTTCACCGCTGAACCGCAAGTAGGAGGACCTGTAAATGTAACGTTTAGAGCTTAAGCCAATTAGCTAGGGACTAGTAGGAATAATTATCGTAGCCGGTATAAATATGACTGAATGAGAGCAATAAAGTGAACTATGCCTTATCACTCACACTGAGTCGGCTCACATAGTTTCCTCCGTCGCTTGCCCCTCCCTACTAGGCCTGCTGCTTATCAAGGCAAAAACAAGAGATGGGAGACAGCGAAGGTTTGCCTTACAGCTCGTCTCAATCGCAGCATGGTACAAGGCTTGATGTGCTGTCTACAAGCAACCCTGGGTCAATCATCGATGCCCCACAGGCGCCCCTCTGACATTTGCCTCCCTATGGTGGACCTTGAATTATAGCTACACAAAAACATTATTCCAGCACACTGACCCCCCTCTTTCCCCCCTCAAGGGGCGTACACTCCAAGTTTGTTAATTTCTACCTAAAAAGGGAAGCAGAAATGTCTTTACCAATCACCGTGAAGGTATGACTAGAGTCACTCAAGCTCCATTTTGCAGGTGAAAAATAATATAAGAATAGCCCAAAGAAGGGAGGGAATTAGGGAAAACACCATCACAGTCAGGGAAGATGCCATCACCAACAAATCAGGGATGACTGCATCACAGACCTCTGACCCCTGGGGCCAGCCGATGGGCTGAGCCTCTCTTCTCCCCTATTGGGACGCCTTTGGGTAAGACTAAGACTTAGACTTAGCTGAGGATCTTCCTCGGAAACTTAGAAAATCTCTAGAAAATTATTTTACCAATTTAACACTTTTAGTAACTTGTCACCCTTTAGCAATTAGTAGCTTTTTAGTAATTTGTAACTTTAGTGCAAGCATTTATTTCTGCAGACAGTGGTTTATCACCGGCAATCCACACAAATCTGTATTAATCCTGTTGCTCTATTAAAGGTGCTTTTATTCACTTACAGACTTGCTGCACAATTTCTTGCTGAGCTGTCACCTGATGAGGTCATGACTGGACGGTGGATACGGGACATTATCGAGTGAATCTGGCACTGATGTGTCCAGGCCTGTAGTGCCACATCAAACTGTGTCTGTCTGTAACCAGCCACACCAACTCTGTGCCCAATGGGATTTTGCTAAATGCTGCAGGTTTAGCCATGTGAATCCATAAATTGTGGGTACGGGAGTGCAGTGCACTATCAAGTGAATCTGCTTTTGTCGGACTTGTGGTGCTTGATTTGGCATCACTCAGGATCTAAGCCCAGCCACTCCCAACTCCTCCAGTTATCTAAGGAGGAGTTGGAACACAAGGGGGTTTATTTCCTGCTAAAATGCTCTACCACCCTTTTCACACAACAGGAAAATTGTCGTAATTGGCAGGATTGCCATGGATACACTGCTGCAGAAATATGACTGTGCCCCTTCCCAGGCTGGGAAGGAGTGGGCCCAAAATTTCGGAAGGATGAAAAGAAAGTGATTAGGGTTGCTTTAAAACTTAAAGCAATAGAAGGTAAAGGTATGATTTGTGTGGTTTTTAGGCGCCTGTTTATTTTGTGCACAACAAGAAGCTAAGGAAACCCCTGCTCCCACTTTGATTTAAAGGGAGACAGGAGAAAAGCTAGGAGATTATGCTTATGCAGGCTCCCTACGCCCTCGATCTTGTACAGATCAGGAAACTGACAACATCCCCTGAAAGATGGGATGGAGACATTTGGAATTTTACACATTCTGAAGAGGTTGGTTCCTCAGATGAAGTCGTGGATATGAAATCAGTATGGAGAGAAACTCCTCCACCCCTGAGACAGAAGCATTATGGGGGGGAAGGTGTGACAGATTGGTTGTGGAAGGAAGGACTAGATAAAGGCATTCCCCAGGAATTAATGAACAGCTTGTCTTTCCACAATTTGCAATTGCTAATAAAATGTTCACCCCAGCAGATAAAAGCCCGACAGAGAGGGACAGTGTTTCCATGGCCACTGTTCCTGAAAAATCAGCTATTCCTACTGCTCTGGAGAAGGGATCTGACAACCCCCCCAACCGCTGGGAAACTACCGGAGCTGGCCCCATTAAGTGAGGCCAGCCAGTGGGTACATTTCTGAAGGCTCACTGAAAACAACCAGGGGAACTATTTGGAGAGCAGGCTGTGTTTGACTGCAAGCCAAACCACCACAGTAATGTGGTTATGTCTGTTCCATCCTGATGCTATGTCTTCTGGAGTTTGGAATTTATTTTTCAGTCAGTAGGTTCAGCATCCCACATCTGTGCATTTGAATGACCTTTACCATCTCCTGAGGGCATAAAACGGCAGTGTAGCCAACTATTTGATCTGTGATTAGAATTGCTAGTTGTGTCTAGGTGCTTAAAATCTTATCTGTAGCATATCATTAATCTAGTACTAGGCTAGCTCAAAAAAGATCATTTTAGGCTTAATTTTTTTATTATTTTTAACCTATTAGAGTCCTGCTGTTTGAGTTGTCAGCAACATAAAAATTTCCCTGAATCTTGACAGCTTGGAAAATATTCTGTAAAAAATTAAGTAATGTTGGGAAATGTTGATTTGTTGAAATAATTGTGATTTGTGGGAAAATTCTGGCTTAAATAAACATTAGTTTTGAAATATTTTGCAGCTCAGATATAACTTCAGATCAAAAACACTGAACTTGCATGAGACAAGTCAGTAGCTGGAAAGTACAATATCTGGTACGGCACAGTCAAAGGACTGGCACCTACTGCTGGTACATCCTGGGTAGGATTCCCTAACTGTTAGGCTAAGGAATTCCTCTCCATTTTGCTGGCCAAACTAATACATAGCTATCTGCACAGAATAAGATTGCTCCAAAGGACTGACTGAAGCTGGCAATGACTCTAGATACTGTTAGGGTACTCGTCTTGTATGCAAATGAATAAGGCCCTGATTTGGAGCCAGAACTTCAGTCTGGATCTTGTATCTCCTAGGTAGCTGCTGTGACTGTTATTTGCTCTAGTTTATTTATCTGTTGTTCTTTGTAATTCTTCTTTGCAAGGAACTTCAAAAGCTCCATGTTTTATTTCCAGGCAAAATCCTCAGGGATATTTCCCTACCCACTTCTAGTTAATTCAGAGTATTTTCTATGCCAGATCACAGACAGAATATGCTGCCTCTCAAACTCTTCCAAATTTTGGCTTAGAACAAAAAAGAAATATAATTTCCAGTGCCATCCTGCAGAATCGAATTTGCAAACTCTGGATTTCAGAGTATCAACAGGAATCAGTAAAACTCATTTAAATTTTAGAGAAATCCTTGGGCACTAATAAGCCTGGATCTAAGAATGTCATGTGCCACTGGGCACATCCATTTCTCCTGAAGTCAGATTTTGCCTTTGCTATATGCAAGAATTTCTGGACTGATATCCTGGCTCAGACACTAAAACATTCTAACGTGTCTAGTGCAAGGATCCTGTTACAGTATATGTAAGGCCGTTCTCGAAACCTTCACCTGCAGTGATGCTGATAACAAAATTTGCAATCTTATGTCCATACAAATAAGCTCTCCTCCTGTTTCCCTGAGACTTGGGGAGTCTGATCAAGTATCAACATTTCTTTGTATTTAACAGCAATTCATCCAGCTTGTTATAGTCTAAAAAAATTGCTGTGTGGGTACTTTGCAATTATTGAGCCCTTCCTTTCTAGCATCATAGGTGAAATGAATGGGGACTGGTTTTTTACTTATTAATTTTGTTTCTTAAACTGTCTTCATGTGAATATAGGACCTTTTATTAGCATTTTAATTTTGCTTCTTAAGAACTAATAGTAGTCCACCTTACCTTAATCCCCAGGCTAAATGTATCCTTAAAATATTTGTAGTCTTTCCATGTCAATCGCCTAAATACTATATAAAAAGTCTTCATATACTGTATATGTTAGAACACTTTTTGTCTTACTGTATTGGGTTTGCGTGGCAAGGTTTTTGGTAGCAGTGGGGGAGGGGACATGGGGTGGCTTCTGTGAGAGAAGCTGCCAGAAGCTTCCCCCATGTCCGACCCGACACAGACAATGCCAGCTGGCTACAAGAATGGAGCCGCCGCTGGCCAAGGCCGAGCCCATCAGTAACGCCTCTGTGATAACATAATTAAGAAAAAAAAAAGGAAGGGAGAAAAAAAAAAGCTGCACACTTTGCAGCTGGAGAGAGGAGTGAGAAGATGTGAGAGAAACAACTCTGCAGACACCAAGGTCAGTGAAGAAGGAGGGGGGGGAGGATGGGCTCCGGCGCCGGAGCAGCGATTCCCCTGCAGCCTGTGGTGAAGACCATGGTGAAGCAGGCTGTCCCCCTGCAGCCCATGGAGGTCCATGGTGGAGCAGTGACCACCTGTAGCCCGTGGAGGACCCCACGCCGGAGCAGGTGGATGCCTGAAGGAGGCTGTGACCCCACGGGAAGCCCGCGCTGGAGCAGGTTCCTGTCAGGACCTGTAGCCCGTGGAGAGAGGAGCCCACGCCAGAGCAGGTTTGCTGGCAGGACTTGTGACCCCGTGGGGGACCCGCGCTGGAGCAGTCCCTTCCTGAAGGACTGCACACCATGGAATGGACCCATGCCAAAGCAGTTCGTGAGGAACTGTTGGTCATGGGAAGGACTCACGTTGGAGCAGTTGGTGGAGGACTGTCTCCCGTGAGAGGGACCCCACGCTGGTGCGGGGGAAGGAGACCTCCCCCTGAGGAGGAAGCAGCGGCAGAAACAACGTGTGATGAACTGACCCCAACCCCATTCCCTGTTCCCCTTGTGCCGCTGGGGGGAGAAGGTGGAAATCGGGAAAGAGATGAAGCCCGGGAAGAAGGGAGGGGTGGGGGAGGTGTTTTAAGTTTTGGTTTTACTTCTCATTCTCCTCTGATTTTGATTGGTAATAAAGTAAATTTGTTTTTTTCCCCCAAGTCGAGTCTGTTTTGCCCGTGCCAGTAATTGCTGAGTGATCTCTCTCCGTCCTTATCTCCACCCACCAGCTTTTCGTTATAATTTTCTCCCCCTGCCCATTTGAGGAGGGGAGTGATGGAGTGGGCTTTGGTGGGCATCCGGCCTCTAGTCAGGGTCAACCCACCACACTTACATTTTACCAAAACATTCACAACCTGATCAAGGTGACTGGCTTTGTTGAAAGAGTAAAAGAACAAGCCATTTTGCAAGCAAGACTGCACATTTTCAGCTAAAACTAATCCACCTGCAGCTCATGGAGAACCCCACATCAAAGCAGGTGGATTCCTGAAGGAGGCTGTGACCCTGTGGGAAGCCCGGGCTGGACCAGGCTCCTGGCAGGACCTGTGGCCCTGTGGAGAGAGAGGAGTCCACGCTGGAGCAGGTTTGCTGGCAGGACTTGTGACCCCGTGGGGGACTCGCACTGGAGCACTCTATTTCTGAAGGACTGCACCCCATGGAAAGGATCCATTGTAAAGCAGTTCGTGAAGAACTGTCAGTCATGGGAAGGACTCACGTTGGAAAAGTTCATGGAGCACTGTCTCCCGTGAGAGGGACCCCACGCTGGAGCAGGGGAAGAGTGTGAGGAGTCCTCTACCTGAGGAGGAAGGAGTGACAGAAACAACGTGTGATGAACTGGCCCCAACCCCCATTCCCTGTCCCCCTGCACTGCTTGGGGAGGAGGATGTAGAGAAAATAAGGAGTGAAGTTAAGCCCAGGAAGAAGAGAGGGGATTTTTTTTATTTCTCATTATCCTACTCTGATTTGATTTGTAATAAATTAAACTGATTTCCTTAATTCACATCTGGTTTGCCCATGACAGTAATTAGTGAATTATCTCTCCCTGTCCTTATCTTGATCCACTAGCCTTTTGTTATATTTTCTCTCCCCTGTCCAGCTGAAGTGGGGGAGTGATAGAGTGGCTTTGGTGGGCACCTGGCATCCAGCCAATGTCAACCCACCACAATTGCTAACTCAAATACTCTATGTTAACAGATACCTAAATGAGAATTTCCCCAGTCAGATAAAGATTTGCTCCATGAAAGCTTCTGCAGCTTCTTTTGGAAATACTCCCATCTTTGGAGTATGCACTATGTCACCTGTTTATGTATTTATGAAACACTACTCCCAGTGGGACAAGTCTAGGATATATGCTTATTTTGATAAAATGGTACTTTATTCTTCAGTCAGACACTGTCATGTCCAAGAGTAAAATGCATGTTACCTTTTATCTCTCCTTTGAATTATTTCCATAAATTAACTGTTCTTTGTATTGTAAACAGTAGTCTGCTATTATAAAGCTTTTAACAAATTTGAAAGTGAAAGAAGTACCCGGGACTCCACTGAAGACCATCTAACACTGCTGAATTAAGTATTTTGACAGTGCACGTATGGCATATGCAAAACAGGTAAAGATTTATTGCACAAATAGTTTTTTATAAAACCGTATCTGTAGAAAAAGCAACAATTTGGTCTCCTTTGAGTGAGTGTTTATGTATTTCACTGTTGGTACCTTGCAAGTGCTAATCCAGTGATAGGAAGAGATGCTTACCATCTAGTTAAAGAAAGATTGAAATGCTGCTTAATCAAATAAGCTTATGTTTCAGATGTTTCCCTGAGGGCATCCAACTGGTTTGATGTCTGCATATTGTTAACCAGCATTGGGTATTCTCTCTACATCCCATTTATCCACAACTGAGCTGTAATTTCAAACAGATGTTACTCACTCAATAACAAACAAGGATATATAAATACTCTTTATTTTAAGAGATCTTCACAATTCTGCTCAGGGAATGCATAGCATAATAGCTTCAGTGGATTGGTTCATGGTGGTTTTACAAGACTGATACTTTCTTGAATAACAGATCTGTTCTGGTCAGTCAGTATGTTTGACAGGGAATTCATAATACATGGGAAAAGCACTTTTATCCCTATCTGGCATTTCTTTTGTTCTAGGAAGAACAGGGTTTCCTATTGAGTGCACAGCATCACCATCAAGGTGCAGAAGAACACATAGACTGAGCTGAGTTAGTAGTAATTACTGTTCTTCCTCCAAAAATAGCTCACTCAGCCTCTAGTTCTACAAGTAGATTTATGATTTTTTGCATCTGAAAGCAATAAACAAAGTGGCCTATAGTCTCCAAGTGTCAAGATTGAGGATAACAGGAAGTGACGAGTGACATCTTACAAAGCTGAGCAAGGTCTCTACTGTAGTTTGTCCAATCTTTTATGATGCTTTCTGAATGGTATAAAAAGTAGTGATGGGTAAGTTGCAGTGATCCTTTTCATGCCATCTGGCAGAGAAGGCTATGACTCATCACATCTTAAGCAACACTATCCAAAGATCAAATCCTGCTATGTTGCCAACCTGCCTGCATGATAGAGTTAGAATGGAAACCTAGATCACAGAATCATTAAGGTTGGTGTATTTGGTTTGCTTGGCAAGGTTTTGGTAACAGGGGGGAGGGGGGGGCGTGGCGGGGGAGCATAGGGATGGCTTCTGTGAGAGAAGCTGCCAGGAGCTTTTCCCATGTCCGACACAGCCAATGCCAGCCAGCTACAAGAACAGACCCGCCGCTGGCCAAGGCCGAGCCCATCAGTGACGCCTCTGGGAGAACAGAATTAAGAAAAAAAAAAAAAGGGAGAAGAGACGAAAAACAAGCTGCACACTTTTCAGTGAGAGAGAGGAGTGAGAAGATGTGAGAGAAACAACTCTGCAGACACCAAGGTCAGTGAAGAAGGAGGGGGAGGAGGTGCTCCAGGAGCTAGAGCACAGATTTCCCCGCGACTTGTGGTGAAGACCATGGTGAGGCAGGCTGTCCCCCTGCAGTCCATGGAGGTCCATGGTGGAGCAGATAACCACCTGTAGCCCATGGAAGACCCCACGCTGGAGCAGGTGAATGCCTGAAGGAGGCCGTGACCCTGTGGGAAGCCCGCGCTGGAGCAGGTTTGCTGGCAGGACTTGTGACCCTGTGGGGGACCCGCGCTGGAGCAGTCCCTTCCTGAACGACTACACCCCATGGAAAAGACCGATGCTGAAGCAGTTTGTGAAGAACTTGTTCATGGGAAGGATTCATGTTGGAGAAGTTGGTGGAGGACTGTCTCCCATGAGAGGGACCCCACGCTGGTGCGGGGGAAGGAGACCTCCCCCTGAGGAGGAAGCAGCGGCAGAAACACCGTGTGATGAACTGACCCCAATCCCATTCCCTGTCCCCCTGTGCCGCTGGGGGGAGGAGGTGGAAAATTGGGAAAGAGATGAAGCCCGGGAAGCAGGGAGGGGTGAGGGAGGTGTTTTAAGATTTGGTTTTACTTCTCATTCTCCTCTTGTCTGGTTGGTAATAATTTTTTTTTTTTTTTTCCCCCAAGTCGAGTCTGTTTTGCCTGTGCCAGTAACTGGTGAGTGACTTCTCACTCCTTCCCCTGCACCATTCATAGGCGACCTGACTCTGGGTCAGGGTTTTGTACGTAGCAGAGTAGCTGTATCTCTCTCCGTCCTTATCTCCACCCTCGAGCTTTTTGTTATATTTTTCTCCCCCTGCCCAGTTGAGGAGGGGGGTGATAGAGTGGGCTTTGGTGGGCATCTGGCATCTAGCCACAGCCAACCCACCACAGTTGGAAAAGATCTCTAATATCAAGTCCAACCATCAACCCAACACCACCATGCCCACTAAACCATGTCCTGAAGTGCCATGTCTACATGTTTTTTGAACATCTCCAGGGATGGTGACTCCACCACTTCCCTGCACAGCCTGTTTCAGTGCTTGAACACTCTTTCAGTAAATAATTTTTTCCAGTCTAAACCTCCCTTTTCACAACTAGAGGACATTTTCTCTCATCCTATCACTAGCTACTTGAACGATGAGACCAACACCCACCTCACTGCAATCTCCTTTCAGATAGTTGTAGAGAGCAATAAGGTCTCCCCTCAGCCTCCTCTTCTCTAGACTAAACAATCCCAGTTTCCTCAGCCGCTCCTCATAAGACTTGTTCTCCAAGCCCTTCACCAGTTTGTTGCCCTTCTTTGGACACAGTCCAGCACCTCGATGTCCTTCTTGTAGTGAGGGGCCCAAAACTGAACTCAGTACTCAAGGTGCGGTGAGGAATGATCACTTCCATAATCCTGCTGATCATACCGTTTCTGGTACAGGCCAGGATGCTGTTGGCCTTCTTGGCCACCTGGGCACACTGCTGGCTCATATTCAGCTGTTTGTCAACCAACACCCCCAGGTGTCCTTTTCTGATGGGCAGCATTCCAGACACTCTTCCCCAAGCCTGTAGCATTGCGTAGAGTTGTTGTGACTGAAGTGCAGGACCAACCACTTGGCATTGTTAAACCT
Organism: Caprimulgus europaeus; assembly: GCA_907165065.1. The sequence continues at coordinate 1,703,202 of OU015537.1, forward strand.
CGGCCTATCAATCCAGCCTATCCAGATCCCTCTGCAGAGCCTTCCTCCCCTCAAGCAGATCCACACTTACACCCAGCTTGGTGTCATCTGCAAACTTACTGACGGTGCACTCAATCCCCTCATCCAGATAACTGATAAAGTTGTTAAACAAGACTGGACCCAAAACAGAGCCCTGGGGAACACCGCTAGTGACTGTTCAGCAACTGGATTTAACTCCATTCACCACAACTCTATGGGCTGGGGCATCAAGCCAATTTTTTACTCAGTGAAGAGTACACCTGTCCAAGCCTTGAGCCACCAGCTTCTCTAGGAGAATGCTGTTCGGAGACGGTATCAAAAGCTTTGCTAAAGTCCAGGTAGACAACATACACAGCCTTACCTTTATCCAGTAGGCAGGTGTATTGGGTCCAGCTGAGATGAAGTTAATTTTCCCCATAGCAGCCCTCAGAGTGCTGTGTTTTATATTAGTAGCTAGAAAGGTGTTGATAACACACCAGTGTTTTGGTTCCTGCTGAGCAGTGCTCCCACAGCACCAAGGCTGGCTCTCCAACATCCCCTCCCCATCAGAGCTTTGAGACATGTGGAAAGATCACAGCCACCAGCCAGGTGAGCGGATTGCTGCCTGGCTGCTCCGATGCTGGGATAATGGGGCCGACAGCCAGCAACGGGAAGGAAGGGAAGCCCAGCAGCTGGGATCCCTGGCTAGAAACCGTGGGATGGAGAGAGGAATTGGAAGAGAGGCAGCAATTTGCAGTCCCTGGAGATGGCTCCTCTCAAGTGTTAAACCCAGATATCTGGGGGAACTCAGTGCTGGACTCTGCACACGATCGATATGATCAAGCAAGAAGCCATTTGTTTGCTCTAATGCAGTTATATTTACACCCCAAACTAATGAAACCACCCACACCCGTTCACGTGTTATTGGCTCTTCACTCGCAGCACGAGCTGTTCACACGCCCCTAATTGGCTGATGGACTTTGCGTGCATCCCTTCCTGTTTGCTTGCCAGGGGACATCTTTGGATACATTTCAAGGCTCCTTCCTCATATCTTGTCAGTGCAACTGCTGATATCCTTGTTTTGAGACTTGCCTTTTCGTATCTCCAGACACGTACCCCTTCAGTTCCCACAGTCCCCTCAGGGTATGCCAAGATACGTTCCCACACTCCCCACAGATATCCATCCAAGGAAGATTTTATGAACTCCCTGGGAAAGTGGACTACGGCAGATGAAGGCATCCAGTCCCTGAGAGAATTAGCAGTGCTGGAAGTCATCTACTGTGATCCAGACAAAGATGAAGCCTGCAAAGATCCAGAGGATGTCTTGTGCACATGGGAGATCCAAAGTGCCCCAGGGTCGTATGCTAACAGCTTGGCAGCGATGCATTCCCCAGATATGGAAACACCAACTGTGGAAAGAGTGTCTTCTTGGCTCCAAAGCTTCGAAGCAAATCTCTGTACCTCCTCATCTCTATGGGCCAGCACCATGGCCGACAAGAGTGTCCCAATAAATCAATCTTCTCCTGCCTCAACCAGAGGGAAAGGCAGCCCCCGATGCATGCCATGTGGTGCACTCTGGTTCTTTTTGCGTGACCAGGGGGAGGACATGAGGAAGTGGGATGGTGAACTCGCCTTTAAACTGGAGGCTCGTGTACATGACCTGAGGGGGAAGACAGCTGTTAAGAAAGGGTCACCCAAGAAGGCTGTCAGGGTAGTTGCTGCAGACACCCAGGAAGGCAATCAGCGATCTCCCAGGCATAGAAGAACTGAAATCATCTCCCTTGACCCTGGTGAGGGGACTTCTGGTCTGGCACTGCAAAGGTCAGACAGTGAATACTCTGATGAGGAACAGGAGTAGAGGGTCCCTGCCTTCAGCCAGGAGGAGGAAAGGGACCAGTGTTTTGGTTACTGCTGAGCAGTGCTCCCACAGCACCAAGGCTGGCTCTCCAACATTTCCCCCCTCATCCCCAGTAGTCTGGGCATGGGGAAGGTCTTGGGAGAGGACACAGCCAGGACAGCTGACCCCAACGGACCAAAGGGATATTCCAGACCATATGACGTCTGCTCAGCAATAAAGCAAGGGGAACGGAGGGGGAAGGGGGGGCATTCGTTACTTCCGTGTGTCCTCCGGGAACCGCAACGCGTATGAAGCCCTGCTTCCCAGGAAGTGGCCAGACATCGCCTGCTGATGGGAAGTAGAGAGTAAATATTTTGTTCTTCTGTGCGTGTAGCTTTGCTTTGCTTCTATTGAACTGCCTTTGTCTCCACCCATGAGTTAGGGGTTTTTGTTCCATCTTATTTTCTCCCCTCCCCATCTTGCTGAGGCGGGGTGTGATAGAGTGGCTTGGTGGGCACCTGGTTTTCAGGCAAGGTCGCAAGGTCACAACGGGTCACCTGTTCATAGAGAAAGACCAGGTTGGTCAAGCAGGACCTGCCTTTCATGAACCCATGCCGGCTGGGCCTGATCCCCTGGTTGTCCTGCTTATGCCATGTGAGCACACTCAAGATGAACCACTCCATGATCTTCCCCAGTACCAAGGTCAGACTGACAGGCCTGTAGTTCCCTGGATCCTCTTTCCAGCCCTTCTTGTAGGTGGGCGTCACATTGGCAAGCCTCCAGTCTTCTGGGGCCTCCCCTGTTAGCCAGGACTGTTGGTAAATGATGGAGAGTGGTTTGGCAAGTTCCTCCGCCAGCTCTCTCAGTACCCTTGGATGGATCCTATCTGGCCCCATAGACTTGTGAGTTTACAGGAGATGTATCAGGTTATTAACTTCTTCCTCCTGGATTACAGGGAGTTTATTCTGCTCTCTGTCACTGTCTTCCTGCTCAGGGGGCTGAATACCCTGAGGATAACTGGTCTGGCTATTAAAGACTGAGGCAAAGAAGCATTAAGTACCTCAGCCTTTTCCTCATCCTTGGTGACAATGTTGCCCTCTGAATCCAATAAAGGATGGAGATTCTCCTTGCCTCTCTTGTTGCTAATGTGTTTGTAAAACCACTTTTTGTTATCTCTAACACCAGTGGCCAGATTGAGTTCTAGCTGGGCCTTTGCCTTTCTAATTTTCTCTGCGTAACCTAATGAGATCCCTGTACTCTTCTTGAGTTTCCTGCCCCTTCTTCCAGAGATGGTAAACTCTCCTTATTTTCCTGAGTCCCAGCAAGAGCTCCCTGTTCAGCCAGGCCAGTCATCTTCCCCTCTGGTTCACCTTGCAGCACATGGAGACAACCTGCTCCTGAACCTTCAAGACTTCCTTCTTGAAGAATGTCCATCCTTCCCCTTTGACCTTCAGGATTGTCTCCTGAGGGACTGTCTCAACCAGTGTCTTGAACAGGTAAAGTTTGCCCTCCAGAAGTCCATGGTAGTGGTCTTGGTAATCCCCCTCCTTACTTCACCAAAAATCTAGAACCCTATCATTTCATGGTCACTAAGCCCAAGATGGCCTCCAACCATCACATCACCCACAAATCCTTCTCTGTTTGTAGACAGCAGATCTAGCAAGGCACCTGCTCTGGTGGGTTCATTTACCAGCTATGTCAGGAAGTTATGTTCCACACACTCCAGGAACCTCCTAGATTGTTTCCTCTCTGATGTGTTGTATCTCCAGCAGACGTCTTGTAAGTTGAAGTCCCCCACAAGAACAATGGCTAGTGATTGTGAAACTTCTGCCAATTTGCTTGTAGAATGCTTCATTTGCCTCTTCATTCTGGTTGGGTGGTCTATAACAGACTCCCAACAGGATATCTGCCTTGTTGGCCTTCTCCTTGATTCTTACTCATAATCACTCAACCCTATCATCACCATCATCAAGCTCTAGACAGTCAAACAGCTCACTAACATACAGGGCTACTCCACCACCTTTCCTTCCTAGCCTTTCCCTCCTGAAGAGCTTATAGCCATCCATTGCAGCACTCCAGTCATGAGTAGTCAGGGACATCACTAGGAAACTCCCTGATGATTACCCACTATTGGTCCCCAGGGAGGCAGCAGACTTCCCTGTGGGTTGGGTCCGGTCGGCATATTGGCCCCTCTGTTCCCCTCAGAAGGGAATCTCCTATGACAATTACCCTCCTTTTATTCTTAATAGAGGCAATCATAATGCATGGGGCAGACTGACTCACCCTAGGCAACCCCCTGAATGGACCTTCATCTACCTCCTCATTTGCCTGACCCTCAAGTTCCAGAGCCCCATACCTGTTGTGTAAGAGCAGCTGGGTAGGTGAGGGAGGCCTGGAGGGGATTTGCCTGCCACCCCAAGCAGGGATCTGTTTCCATTCCCCCCCCATCTCTTAGGTCCCCTCCTTCTGCCTAGTGACAAAAGGATAGGAGATCCTCTACTTCTTGTGGATCCTCCATCTGCTGCCTTTGCCTCAGGGATGGTAGGGTGTAGCTCTACCAATCTATCTCCCTTTCATACTGTGTTGGGTTTGTGTGTGGGGGAAGAGCCGGTTGTTTGGGTTTTTTCTGGTAGTGGGGGAAAGGCCACCTTGTGAGAGTGAAAAACTCCCCTGGCTCCAAGGCGGAGACCCCCCAGCCCAGGCTGGGACAATGAACACTAGAGAAATGCCTCTGAATCCATATTTGTGAGGGGAAGGACTGTCCTGAAAAGAAGAAGGTGTGGTACCTGGAGGAGAGACCATTGACCTGAACAAAAGACGACCATCGGCCAAAACAAAGGACAGACAGACACAGAGAGAGCTTTGTTGCCAGAGGAAAAGACGAAGACCCACACCCAGTTCACTGGATGGAGTAGGAAAAGGCAAAGGAGGTTCTGCAGCCCATGGAGATTCAACAGCGGAGCAGAGACCCATGTGTAGGCCATGGAGGACTCCACGCTGGAGCAGAGAAGCTGAGCCTGAGGGCAAGTGTTACTGGGATTGTGACTGGAATTGTGACCCCGAGAGTCGTTTGCTGTCAGAGTGGGGGGGGGGGTGTGAATCTGCAGCCTGTGGATGTCCCCATGCCGGAGCTGGGAGATGAGCCCAAAGAGGTCCATGACTCCATGGGAAGCTTGCTCTGGAACATCTTGTTCCTGGACTTTCATGCCGGGAAGAGTGGCAGAGGTGAACTGACTGAATCCCCATTCCCTGTCCCCTATGCCTCTGGGGGTAGAGGGTAGAGAAATGGGGAGCAAAGTGATTTGAGCCAGGGAAGAAGGGAGGGGTGGGGGAAGGTGTTGTAAGATGTGGTTGTTATGTCTAGTTAGATGATTTTTCTTCCCCAAGTTTGAGTCTGTTTTGCCCGTGACCATAACTGGTGAGTGAACAGTCCCAGTCCTTCATTCCTAATCCTGTGCCCCCTTTGTTGTGTCTCCCATCCCATCTCATCGGGTTGGGGGAGTGACTGCAGGACTGCATGGTCCCACTGTGGGTCAAACCACCACACATACTCCCTAATATCCCTTAATCTTTCCACTTCCTCTTTCAGCTCTGCCACCAGGCTGAGCAGATCATTCACCTGGTCACACTATGTGGTGTTTTCATACTTTTGGCTTGCCACCAAACCCAATCTGCTCTTACTCTCCCCCTCTCCTCCTCCAGGGAGTAGGGGAGAGAATTGGAAGGAAAAGGGCAAGGAAACTCATGGATTGAGATAAAAGCAATTTACTAATTAAAATAAATTGATAGCAATAATAACAGTAATAACACAATATACAAATGAGTGATGCACAGTACAATTGCTCACCACCTGCTGACCAATGCCCAGCCTGTGCCAGCCAGTGATCCTGGAGCAGAGACAGTCCCAAAACTGAAACCTCAAAAGAGCAAGCCTGAGCGATCCCCAAGAGAATACCTCCGTCTTCCGGTCAGCCCTGGTTAATATACTAAACATGACATGATATGATCTGGAATATCTCATTGGCATATCCTAATGCCAGTTCTGGGTTTTGCTGAATACTATGCCTCTACCTCCCAGTCCTTTGCACTTGCAAACTAGACAAACCTTGGGCTCCAGCAGCAACTAATAACATTAGTACTTTATCAACATTCTTCTCATAACAAATCCCATATTGAACCTAAAACACAGCTATTCTAGCTACTAAAAAAAAAAAAATAACTCTCTCCTAGCAAAACCAGGGCACATCACACACAGGTATTGTCTCTGCTCTCCTCCGGTATCAGTGACAGGCTCAGGCACTCCCTGTAGCCAGAGTCCTGGATGGCTGCATATTTGTGTGGGGGCTCCATCTGGGTTGCCACGTTCCTTCTGGCAATGGCTCTCAGTCAAGTGGATACCATAGCTAGGTCCCCTTCTGGGAGGGAGATGACCACTGGTTGAGTTAGCCTTCTTGAGTCAGGAGGGGGACTATGCCCTGCCTGCACGCCTTCCTGCATGCCCTGTCTGCATGAACTGTCACGCAAACTGAAATGATTATTATATTCCTGCATCCCTAGAAGCTAGAACTTATTCTTCTATGTGACGAACTTGTGAAACAGTCTAGGAGGTTTTACTACAAGGGCATAGGAGTGCCTACCTTAAAAAAAAAAATTCACCTCTCTACTGTAAGCTTCATGTTTTCAGTATGTTCAGGTAAAGAACATCTGGAGCAGTTCCCTATGTTTAATGTTCTTTAGGACATCAAACCTATTTTAACTAGTCACCAGTCACAGAGATTAAACAACTATTTGGTGAACTTTAATACTAAGAAACCTGGAACCTTGTTCCTTGAAGGAACCTGGAATCAGTCACAGCTAACCATGAATAAATATTGCACTGCTGTCTACAAAAATATCTGCTCTGACTGCCCTAACCATGCCACCATGCATTTACCTATGAAACCTCAAAACCCTATATAAAAGTTTCTGTCACTCTATAACTAATCCAAAACATTCATTATAAAGACAAAAATAATCAGGAAGGATAATATGTGAGAGTAAAATAGGAAAAATTAATTATGTCACCAGTGTTCCAACCATGGCCTTAGCAATAGTGGGGCATTTGTTAAGAGAAAATGCCTAGGGAATCCTATAAAGTAAGCACTGTCTGACACCACATAGAAAGGCAGAAAACAGAAAAGACTCTGTCAACACACTGAATTTAGGGAGATTGTCCAAACCTGACAGTCAGGATCTTCCTAAACAATTGAGCAGGGCCAGGAAAGGCTTCTTTTCAATATAACAAAAATACTAGTTAATTCTGCCCCAATATCCTGTTACTTTCTGTGGCCATTGTCTGATGCTTCAAAAGAAAGTAACCCTCTCTGCTCTCATTCCCCAAAAGACAAATTATACACTGAGGGCAAATTCAAATCTCTATGGCCCCTTCAGGTAAACAGCTGACAGGATTAAAGTATTTAAAATACAGTGCAAAAAACATATATGGAAATACAATCTCCTTTAAGGCCTCTGTTACAGAGATACAAGAAGTCAAGCACCCAAAGATACAAATCACAAGTTTTAATTTTCAAGAGCAGGATGACTTCTATCCTGTAATCAAATCATACTTACAAACTTGTGAGTTGCTAGCATTAAACATTTTATTCCTTGTGGTCCTTATTACATTTCAAAGATCAGTCTAGAATGGCTCATCACCTAAATACTGTTTTTTCTATTCCTATTTCCAGACTATTATTTATAGCAAGTTCATACACCTTTCCACTTAGCCAAAAATTGTACCCTCTCTGGTAAGTGCTTTATGAATTAAATACTTAATCAGATTCCTTTTTAACCTTTGTTTATTAAACTTAACACATCAAATCTTGTTTAATCTCCTCTCATGCCCTTGGTTTGACACTTCCCAAATCATTTTAGTAGCCATTGCTGTGTTAAATTATTCTTTTTGTAAAATAAGTGGTAAAAGCTGCACATATTCTGAACAAAGTGTTATCTTGCTTTGAATGCTGTTCACTATTACAGCACTAATAATCTCATAGCCGTGCATAGTTGTCTTCAATTTTAATAAGACCAGTTAGTCTACTAGACAGCAAGACAATCACCGCCAAGTTGAGCATACGTAATTTTAGCCACTGATACATTTTTCTTTCAACAAGAATTTTCTCTATAGCTTTGTCTTCAGGCAACGTTAGAAGATAAACGTATCTCTAAAGCATATTTTATTTTTGTGGTGGTTTCAGTCTCAGCTAAGCCATGCAATCCTGCACTTACTCCCCCCCACCCAGTGGGATGGGGAGAAAAACACAACAAAGGGTTTGTGGGTTGAAATGAGGACAGGAAGGGCTCACTCACCAATTATGGTCACAGGCAAAATAGATTCAACTTGGTGAAGAAAAATCATTTTAATTAATTACCAATCAATCAGAGTAGGATAGTCAGGCATAACAACCACATCTTAAAACACTTTCCCTCCACCCCTCCTTTCTTCCCAGGCTCAAATTACTTTGTTCTGGATTTCTCTACCTTCTCCCCCCAGCAGCACAGGGGACAGGGAATGGGGGTTTCAGTCAGTTTGTCTCTGCTGCTCTTTCCAGCATGAGATCCCTCCTGCAGGCTAAAAGAGTTCAGGAACAGTGTTCCAACACAGGCTTCCCATGGAGTCATGGACCTCTTTGGGCACAGCTCCCAGCTCTGACATGGGGACGTCCATGGCCTGCAGATGGGTCCAGCACACCTCCTCCTCCCCCTGCTCTGGCATTGAGCATCTCTGGGGGGTGTCCTTGCTCATCAATGTACACTCAACATAGTCATAACTGCCCTCGGGCTCAGCTTTCTGCTCTGGTGTGGAGTTCTCCATGGCCTACACGTGGGTATCTGCTCCACCGTTGAACCTTCATGGGCTGCAGGGGACCTCATTTACCTCCCCTCTACTCTTCTCCATGCTGATCTGGGTGTCTGAGGTTCTCTGTCTCCTCCTCTTCTCCTCTCTGCTCATGTCTGTGATGCTCTCTTTTGTTCAGGCCAATGGTCTTTTTTTCATGTCAGTTGTCTCTCCTGATGATTCTTTCTCCTTTTTTTCAAACTGGTTCTTCCCCTCATAAATATGGATTCAAAGAGGCACTTCCCTATCGCTAATTGGCTCAGCCTAGGTTGGAGGTGGATCCGCCTTGGAGCCTGGGGAGCTTCTCAAAGCTTCTCACAGGGACCATCACAATAGTCCCTTCCCCCACTACCAAAAATGTTCCCCCCTCTCCCCAAACTCAACACAGTTTTGCAGGGCCATACATAAAGAATGAGCCTCTTCCTACACTCAAAGTGCATTTCAGCATGAAAACAAAAGGGAAGGCTTACCTGAAGGTTTCTATTCACTCAGTTTCCTTTCATCTATAAATCCTGCCCAACAAACAGCCAAAAAGATTATTCAGAATGGGAATAGAAATTGATTTGTTGTCATTAGAGTTGATGATGCTCCGGAGATGGAAGAAACATGTTTCTGCCACAAAATGCATTTAAGCCAAATCAGTATTTTATAACTATGAAACATCACAGCCAAAGAATTTTCTCAGAAGTAGAAAATGTCTAAAATTACAAATCAGACTTACAAATCAGATTCTAACCTTGGGTTGTAAAGAATCTGGAATATCAGTTTGGTCAATCTATCAAACTGAGACACTGAAAATTTTCAGATAAGCACTGGGAAAAATAAATTTTTGTTCTGATTTTTGTTGTTTTCAATTAAATAATTTCTAATTCATTGAAAAGTTGCAATCAAACATGAAATTGATTAAGCCACTAGTTTTTAACTTCCTTCTGATGCCACTGAAATACTTTGGTCTTAGCAAATTTATTTCAATATGGGAGACTTTTCCATGGACCTAGATCAGACTAACTACAAAAATAAGGAATTTATCTTAAAACAGAGAGAAATTTAGAGTATTAAAAGTACTGAGGATAGATCTCTGTTTTCAGTTTTTTTGTTAATTTGGTTTTTTTTCCAAAGAAAACTCTATCATAAATTGGCCTAAAAATGATATTGCTTCTCCCTACAAACTTTTTCTTATAAACTTTAAAACAAGGAAAAAGACAACTGAATATAGTAAACAAATAACAAATGGGAGTTGTTTCCTTACTAGAACAACAGTGCTGGTGGTGGTGATTGTACTACTAGTATTTACATTTCATTTGCAACACAGCTTACTAATTTGATGATTATTTGTGTGTAGTCACAAATAATAGATGAAGGAGAAAGGGAAATTATCAAGACTGCAGACTGCAATGTGACAGTGGTTAATGTATATCAGGATTGCAACTGTTGAAACAAATGCTTATTTGCTAAGCTCAAATTGTTTTGGAAAGGCAATGTGTTAAAATATTCCTTTGATAGCTTTACTATTCTGTTCCTTATTTAATAACTGAAGAAAGAAGAGTTTGTTATAAAAAGTGCAAACTTTCATTGAAAGCACATTCCCTTAATCATGCAGCTAAATGAAATATAACTTAACCTTAGAGCTATAAAAATATCATAGCTAAATTTGAAGGTTTGGATGAAATTAATATTAAAAAATCAAGTAACTCATCAAACTGACTGTTTCCAGCAGATCAAGACTTTAGCTTCCTCCACAAGAGCAACAACAGTTTCTTCTAAAAGAAGCAAAGAATGTAAGCAAAATCAATTTTCATCAAATTTTCATCATAATTCAAGTAAAGTTCACTTTTGTCAGGATGCCAAGCAGAATATGAGCTTTAACTTGAAATTCCAAATTTCTGTGGCAAAATTTATCCTTTGAACTTACTGGTTCTCAAAAACTCACAACAGCAATATACTGAATAGCTTACTGTGTAGCACATAGCTATTTTAATTAGACTGCTGCATTACTAAAACAGATTTCAGGAACAAGTCCTTTAAATACATTGCAGTGTAATGACTAGAGGTATTTTGTACAGAGGATGATGCCAGATGAGATATACACACATATATATTTTTATATATATTCCAGCTTGGATAAGGGAAGGGGAAAGGGAAGGGTGTGAAGAGCTAAAACTTGGCTATAACCGCGAGAAGTTCCATTTTGTTCTGGCATTAAAGTGCTTTTGGAAACTAGTGATCAATCAGACAGTATTAGCAACACTTCTTTGTGGGTGTCCATGTTTTCAAAAAATTGTGTCAAGAAATTAAGTGATTGCTTATCACAGATTGCATTGGGTTTGCATGGCTAGATTTTGATAGGGATGGGGCATAGGGGTGGCTTCTGTAAGAAGCTACCGGAAACTTCCTCTATGTCCGACAGAGCCAATGCCAGCCGGCTCCAAGACAGACCCCCTACTGACCAAGGCCAAGCCCATCAGTAACAATGATAATGTCTCTGTGATAACATAATTAAGAAGAGGAAGGGAAAAAAAAAACTGTGCATTTTGCATCTGGAGAGAAGACTGAGAATGTGTGAGAAAAATAATTCTGCAGATGCCAAGGTCAGGGAAGAAGGAAGGGGAGGAGGTGCACCAGGCACCAGAGCAGAGATTCCCCTGCAACTTGTGGTGAAGACCATGGTGAGGCAGGCTGTCCCCCTGCAGTCCATGGAGGTCCATGGTGGAGCAGATGGCCACCTGCAGCCCATGGAGGACCTCACACTGGAGCAGGTGGATGCCGGAAGGAGGCTGTGACCCTGTGGAAAGCCCACACTGGAGCAGGTTCCTGTCAAGACCTGTGGTCCCTTTGTCCTTATCTCAATCCACAGGCCTTTTGTTATATTTTCTCTCCCCTGTCCAGCTAATGAGTGAGAGTGATAGAGCAGCTTTAGCGGGCATTTGGTGTCCAGTCAGGGTCAACCCACCACACAGATATAAAATAGCAAACTTTATTTCATGATACTGAAACTGAACACTCTGAAAAACTGAAAAATAAATACATGATGAAGTATATATGCACACAAATCTGTCATTGTTTTTTTAAAACTGAAATGCAGTGGCTATTTTTTGCCACAATACTCTGATTCTTAGGGTGTTCCAGGGAGGAGGAAACTATTGGTTCTTGCACAGGAAGAGTTGTTGGAGGGAGATTGGCCCCTCAAGACTGCCTCTGGTAAGAAAAAAAGAAGGGTAATTGTAGTGGGTGATTCCCTTCTGAGAGGGACAGAGGGCCCAATATGCAGGGTTGACCCTCATCATAGGGAAGTTTGCAGTCTTCCTGGAGCCCAGATCAAGGATATCACCAGGGCACTCCCCAACCTGGTGTGCCCAATGGACTACTACCCGCTCCTGATCTTCCAGACAGGTGGGGAAAAAGCTGCATCCCGTAGTCTGAGGGGAATGAAAAAAGATTTCAAGGCCTTGGGGCGGTTGGTGAAAGGGTCTGGAGCTCAAGTGGTTCTCTCTTCCCTCCTTCCACTTTCGGGTGCTGATGTGGGATGGAATAGAAGAATTCAGGCCATAAATGACTGGCTCCAGGGCTGGTGCTACAGGCAGGGCTTTGGGTTCTTTGATCATGGCTGGTTTTATAGGACACCAGTCCAGACAGTGATGTGTGGGGAAGGTTTATCTCGCTGGGGCAGGAATTGGCAGGGGTCATTTGGAGAGCTTTAGACTACATTGGAAGGGGGAAGGGGTCACAGCTGGGCTTGTGCCAGTGGGGCAGCACTCTAGAATTGATGAAGGCCAGGAGGTCTCCCACCCCCCTGGGATGACGTTGGTGCACTCGGCTCGCTCCCTGCAATGCCTGCACACCAATGCACGCAGCGTGGGGAACAAGCAGGAGGAGTTAGAAACCCGTGTTCGGTCAGGGGATCATGGTCTGGTGGCAATGACAGAGACATGGTGGGACAGCTCACATGACTGGAATGTGGCCATGGGTGGCTCTGTCCTTCTCAGGAAAGACAGGCCAGCAAGGCAAGGTGCTGGAGTTGATCTTTACGTGAGAGAGCAACTGCAGGGTATTGAGATCTGTCCAGGGGCGGATGAGGAGCGAGCTGAGAGTCTGTGGGTGAGAATCAAGGGGCAGGCTGGTATGGGTGATACTGTTGTGGGCGTCTATTACAGGCCACCAGATCAGGGTGAGGAAGTTGATGAGGCCTTCTACAGGCAGCTGAGAGCAGCCTCACAATCACAGGCCCTTGTTGTCATGGGGGATTTTAACTACCCTGATGTTTGCTGGAGGGACCACTCAGCCAGCCACCCCCAATCCAGGAGGTTCCTCCAGTGCATCGATGAGAACTTCCTGATGCAAACGGTGGATGAACCAACTAGGAGAGGAGCGCTGCTGGATCTCATCCTCACTAACAAGGAGGGTCTGGTTGAAGCGGTAAAGGTTGAGGACTGCCTGGGCTGCAGTGACCATGAGATGGTGAAGTTAAGGATCTCATGTGGCAGGAACAGAATTCCAAGCAGAATTGCAACCCTGGACTTCAGGAGGGCCAACTTTGGCCTTTTCAAGCAATTGTTAGGGGAAATCCCATGGGACAGGGTACTTGAAGGTAAAGGGGCCCAAGATAGCTGGTTAGCATTCAGGGACTGCTTCTTCCAAGCTCAAGATCGAAGCATCCCATTATGTAGGAAGTCTGGGAAGGGAGCCAGGAGACCTGCTTGGTTAAACAGGGAACTGCTGGGCAAACTCAAGTGAAAGAGGAGAGTTTACAGATCATGGAAGGAGGGGCTGGCTACTTGGGAGGAATATAAGGCTGTTGTCAGAGGATGTAGGGAGGCAACTAGGAAAGCTAAGGCCTCCTTAGAATTAGATCTTGCCAGAGGGGTCAAGGACAACAGGAAGAGCTTCTTCAAATGCATGGCAGATAAAACTAACACTGGAGGCAACGTAGGCCCACTGATGAATGAGGTGGGTGCCCTGGTGACAGAAGATCCAGAGAAGGCAGAGTTACTGAATGCCTTCTTTGTCTCTGTCTACTCTGCCGGATGCTGTCCTGAGGAGCCCCGGACCCCTGAGGCCCCAGAGGGAGTCAGGACAATGGAGGAGTTTGCCTCAGTTGATGAGGACTGGGTTAGGGACCAATTAAGCAATCTGGACATCCATAAATCTATGGGTCCAGATGGGATGCACCCACGGGTGTTGAGGGAGCTGGCTGAAGTCATTGCTAGGCCACTCTCCATCATCTTTGTGAAGTTGTGGGAAACAGGAGAGGTGCCTGAGGACTGGAGGAAAGCAAATGTCACTGCAATCTTCAAAAAGGGCAAGAAGGAGGACCCGGGTAACTACAGCCCGGTCAGCCTCACCTCCAACCCTGGGAAGGTGATGGAACGACTTATCCTTGGTGCCATCTCTAGGCATATCAAGGATAAGAGGGTCATTAGGGGCAGTCAGCATGGCTTCACCAAGGGGAAGTAATGCTTGACCAACCTTCTAGACTTTTATGAGAACACAACCAGGTGGCTGGATGATGGCAGAGCAGTGGATGTGGTCTGTCTTGATTTCAGTAAGGCATTTGACACGGTCTCCCACAGCATCCTCGCTGATAAATTGAGGAAGTGTGGATTAGATGATCAGGTAGTGAGGTGGACTGTGAACTGGCTGGTGGGAAGAAGCCAGAGAGTGGTGGTCAATGGAGCAGAGTCTAGTTGGAGACCTGTGTCTAGTGGAGTCCCTCAGGGGTCGGTACTAGGACCAGTATTATTCAATATATTCATCAATGACCTGGATGAGGGCACAGAGGGCACTGGCAGCAAGTTTGCTGGTGACACCAAGCTGGGAGGAGTGGCTGACACAGCAGAGGGCTGTGCTGCCATCAGAGAGACCTGGACAGGCTGGAGAGCTGGGCAGGGAAAAACTTGATGCAATAGAATAAGCGCAAGTGTCGGGTGTTGCACCTGGGCAGGAACAACCCCAGGTTCCAGTATAGGTTGGGAAATGATCTCCTAGAGAGCAGTGAAGGGGAAAGGGATCTGGGAGTCCTGGTGGACAGCAGGATGACCATGAGCCAGCACTGTGCCCTTGTGGCCAGGAAGGCCAATGGCATCCTGGGGTGCATTAGAAGGGGTGTAGTCAGTAGGTCAAGAGAGGTTCTTCTTCCCCTTTACTCTGCCCTGGTGAGGCCACATCTGGAATATTGTGTCCAGTTCTGGGCCCCACAGTTCAAGAAGGACAGGGAGCTGCTTGAGAGAGTCCAGCGAAGAGCCACCAAGATGATGAAGGGAGTGGAGCATCTCTCTGATGAGGAAAGGCTGAGGGATCTGGGCCTCTTTAGCTTGGAGAAGAGGAGACTGAGGGGGGACCTCATTAATGTTTATAAATATCTGAAGGGTGAGTGTCAGGAGGATGGGGCCAGGCTCTTCACAGTGGTGTCCAATGATAGGACAAGGGGCAATGGGTGTGAGCTGGAACACAGGAGGTTCCGCTTAAACTTGAGAAGAAACTTCTTTCCTGTGAGAGTAACAGAGCACTGGAACAGGCTGCCCAGGGAGGGTGTGGAGTCTCCTTCTCTGGAGACATTCAAAACCCGCCTGGACGCCTTCCTGTGTGATCTCATCTAGGTGTTCCTGCTCCGGCAGGGGGATTGGACTGGATGATCTTTCAAGGTCCCTTCCAATCCCTGACATTCTGTGATTCTTTGATTCTGTGAGATTAATATTCTGAGTTGTCGGAAGTAACAACCCTAGACTGTTATATAAAATAATAGCATGCAAACAATGGAAATAAAAAGATAATAATAAAGTATACTGTTGAACTTAATCCATCCTCAAGGCTCTGCCAAACTCGCCGTTCTCATTGAGAGAAAGCTGATGGATTCCAGAAGTGAAACAAAGTTTGTATAGATGAAATCACCAAAACAGGCTGTGACTAGCTGGTTCATTGTTGAATTATCAAGTTGTTGCTGTATTTTTGAATGCACTGTCTCGAAGAGCATCCAGAACTGGTGGATTACAAGGAGCAAGTGTATTAATTACAGTCAATCCTGTTGCTCCCACATCACCTGCACAAAAAGTATGTGGCCTAATCTCGCAAGACAGCATTGCCTTTCAAAATCCTGCACCAGCAAGCATTTCCTTTCTTTATGCATTTCATATGAGTTTAAAAATGTAGTTGTTGGTACTGTGAGCCCATGATAACTTCTCAGGAAGTTGGCTATCCCAGAGCTTGCAGAGATGAGCATGCAGCAGTTTGCACTGCATGTGGAAAGGGGCACATAGGAAAGAGTTACAAGATAATGGACATTTTTCCTATATTCCAATGTATAACAACAAATTATTATCATCCTGTTAATATTATCTGTATAATTGCGGAGGCGGGATTTGGGAAATCAAGAGACGACTCAATATGCGTTAGCTTCAAGAAGTCCGCTTTAATCCAATCCACACCAGGATTTATACCCTTTATCACAATACATGCGAGCTAAACACATACAGCAATTGGTTAAACACTCTTAAGCATGAGCTCTAAATTTGACACAACAGGTGGCTTAGCTCTGTTCACGCCCCGGGACGTTAACAGGGCACTCCTACTTTGCGGTTACCAGCTAAAGCTACTCCCTTCTTTTTCCCAGCTTAGTTTTGCTGAAGTTGTTCATCTGAAGTCTCAAGGACAAGTCAGTATCCTGGAGACTTCTGCTAATTCAGCCTGACCGTGCATTTGCTTGTTACACTTATGTCAAGGGCCTAAGCTGGCTGCTGCGGCCTGAGCCATTTCATACCCTCGCTGCTTCTGCTGAGCCTCTGATTGTACAACATCTCCAGTGATCCGTGACCCCTGTCCCATAGCCATTCTGCAACATATAATGAATAATCTACCCTATTCTTGTTTTGTAAAATATTGTTCTTTAAAACCTCCATTGCCTCACATACATGCACACACACTCTCTCTTGCAAGTCTACTAGAAAATTTTCTGTTGAACTCCATACAGCACCAGTGATGTATAATTCAGGTCTATCATTTTAGCTACTATACCACTATGTTATGACTGTACTGTACATAAGTTATGATTTCTAAGTCAATCAGTCATTGAAACTTTTGCTATGTGTGTAGAATAGGTATCCTCTGTGGATTCTTGAACACATCACATGTCCCCATTAGAGTGACATGGAGACTTCCAGTTTACTGAGAGAGTAATGTCAGCATACTTTTCTATTAGAAAATGTGTAACATGAAAATTGAGGTTTTTGTCATAGCTCCTGTCTCCTGTAATGCAATATATAGTAGTTGTTCTGAAATCCCAGAGGCTGTAGCTTTGAGTTGTCTTTTATTGCTTTGCATGAGCAAAAGTAATAGGGAGGGGAGGAAGGGTTAGAAATGTAAACATAAACCAAAGTGATCAATTATACCTTTATGGAAACATCCATTTTCAAACTCGGACTTCAGTTTTGTCTCCCAGTGATAGACAGCTGCCAGACTCTGTTGGTTTTTGTACGTTCTGTGGTCCACAGGTCCTGTTTGTATTACTGTTATGGTGGAATAACAGAAAATGTAACCATTTTTTGTATTGGCTAAGAAAGACTATTTTAAAACCTCTAAAATATAATAAAAAATAAAGTTACCAGCAATACCTCCTTTTCTCCAAACTAGACAAACCCAAAGTCCTTAGATGCTCCTCATAGGAAATTACTTCCAGCCCTTTCACCAGCTTTGTTGCCCTCTTCTGGGCACATTCAAGGACCTTCACATCCTTCTTAAATTGTGGGGCCCAGAACTGCACACAGTACAGTGGCTACCAGGGCACACTGCTGACTCATACTGAGCCTGCTGTTGACCAGCATCCTCAGATCCCTTTCTGCAGGGCTGCTCCCCAGCTACTCCTCTCCCAATTTATACTTGTGCCTGGCATTACTCCATCCCAGGTGCAGAATCTAGCAAAATGTAAAAGCCTCATCCTCCCATCATTTTTGGAGACAAACTTCGTTCCAAAATTAATTACATACTGCTATCCTGTAGGACTACCCAGAAGCACCACTAAGGCTACAAGTTATGAAAGTCTTGTGGTCTTAACTAGCATGGCCCAGCAGGCAAAAACCAAAATGTCCCAAACCCTGTGTTTAACTTATGTCTATAGAAAAAAACATTAAGATCTGGAGAAATACAACTCAAATCACTGAAAGGAAGGGCATTGGAGCTTAAACCTCATGACATACAATGAAAGGTCTGAATGGAAATGTAAATGAGAGCAGACTAGAGCAATTAGCAGTACAAAAGTAGTTATGACTACAGAAAGAAAGTAGTTATGACTATGGAAAGGTGTGTGGCATAGAGTATAGATGCTATAAGGGCTATAGAACAGATCAGTTATCCTTAACTGGGAACACGGAACCAGATTAGCAAAACAAGAAATAAATAGATACAACAAGAGGAGGGGAAAAAAAAAAGTGGAAAAAGGACATGGATGATTGAGGTAGAAAACAGAGAGAAATAGGATATTGCGTGAAAGGGGTGGTAAAAAAATTTAGCAGGAAATAAACCCCCTTGCATTCCAACTCACCCTCAGATAACTGGAAGAGCTGGGGGCGGCGGGGCTTAGATCCTGAATGATGCCCAGTCGAGCACTATCGGTCCGACAGCTGCGGACTCACTCTATAGCACGCTGCACTCCCATACCCATGATTTATGGACTCACACGGCTAAACCTGCAGCATTTAGTGGCATCCCACTGAGTACAGGTCAGTTGAGGTGGCTTGTTACGGACAATCACAGTTTGATGTGACACTACAGGCCCGACACACCAGTGCCAGATTCACTCAATAGTGCCCTGCACCCGCTGTCCAATCACGATCTCTGGACTCTCACAGCCTATCAGGCTGTGCCCAGTGAGAAATTGTGCAGCAAGTCAATAAGTGAATAAGGCACTTTAATAAAGCAACAGGAATGATACAGGTTCGTGCGGATTGCCGGTGCAGGAGTACATACAAGCATTAAGGTTACAAGTTACTAAAAGTGTTAAGTTAGAAAGCAATTCTATAGAGATTTCTAAGTCTCTGAGAAAGTTCTCGGGGCAGTATAAATCTTACCCAAAGGCATCCCTATGGGGGGGAAGAGAGGCTCAGCCGGTCAGCTGGTCCCAGAGGCCAGGGGTCTACGATGGTATCTTCCCTGACTTGTCCATGGTGGCATCTTCCCTAATTTCCCCCTTTTGGCCAATTTTATATTATTTTTTTACCAGTAAGGTGGAGCTTGAGTGACTCTAGTCATACCTTTACCGTGATTGGCAAAAGACACTTCTGTTCCCCTTTTAATGTAGAAGTTACCAAAATTTAGAGAGCATGCTCAGTAAAGGGGAAGGAGGGGAGGTCAGTGACCTGGAGTTATTTTTTGTGTAGCTATAATTCAAGGTCCACAGAAGGAAGGTATTTGTCTAAGGGGTGCCAGCAGTCCAGTCCAGGGTTGCAAACAGACAACACATCAGCCCCATGGCACCAAGCTGCATCAAAGCAGAATAAGGGAGTCGATGAATGGGACTCCACTTGTTCTCATCCCCCATTTTTTATAAGCAGATCAGGTTCTGAAGGGGGGCAGCCTTGGAGAAAATTCTTTGCATACCACCTTTTTTTTTTCCCTGGTGTCTTCTTCAACACTGTACCTTTCTATAGTGTGTGGACACAGCCATTTTCTGATTTTAAGTTACCTTCAGTAATTATTCCACATAGGAAGGTGGGAGAAAAATTTTGTTTTAGAAGGAGAAAATTGATAACATTTTATTTTTCAGTATGGAGTGGGGAGGCAGTTTGAAAGGGGGGAGTATGATGGAGACTGTGAATGGAAAAAGAAACTGCAAAGAGATATTTAGGGAGACATTTTAAGGTCATTCATTTCTGCATATTGGCAGTAATCCATTGTGGAGAACAGACAGCTGCTGTAGTTGTTAGTAAAGATAAATGTCGCTGAATTATAGATGAGCATAATGGAAAAACTCTCCAGCCATTGTGTAAAATCAGGAGTGGGACACACTGGCTGTATGGGCCTGGTGAATGCCAGGTATGTGGGTGAGTAATGAGCATTGGGAAAGGGTGTCCTATTCAAGTGGTCTATTCAGCTCTTATATCAGCACTGTAATGCCATTATTTTTTTCTGCTCTGACTTCTGAGTACAAACCAAAGAATAGTAAACACTAAGTACATTGATGACTATCTCAGCATGTCCATAAGTTTCTGCTTGCATGTTCAATGCAACGGCAGAGAGGAAAGGACTTATCTTTACTTTGACTTTACTTTAAAGGCCTCTGTGATCACACCACACCAGTTCACAATGCACAACAGGCTATCACAGCCCAAATCAGTCAGTCAGAGATTAAACCTGGTTAGATATTAAAGTCTTTATCTCTTATGACATACAAAATTTTCATTACCCAAATTCATTATTTTAATGGGTGAAAGTTTACTTGCAGGTCATCACTCTGGAAGACTTCAGCCTTCCAGGTGGAAATATTAAGTGTCTAAGCCTGTCAGTGCTCTTAGATGTACAGAGCTCTCCATGTCTGCTTGTCTCCCTGGAATGACAGGTCCCTTTTGCTGTCATACTGAACAGTGTCATTTGACTCTTGTAGCCAGCACAGTAGCTAAGGAGTGTTTGTTTTGTGAAGCATCTTTTCCTTTTACCCAATGTAGTCTGAACAAAGTCACAGTGATGGTGTTGCTCCCATTGTTCCCATACTATATAGCTATTGCTTTTCTTTTCTCAAATTTGGCTGTTCCCCCCCACACACACTGTTCTGTACATCACACATTATTTGTCCTCCTGCATACACATTTGATATATGACACAACTGCTTTTCCAATAACCTGCTTCCTCTATCACAACCATTAAACATGTTGTACAGTATTGGGAGAATGACCAATTAAAACCACTGGTATAAATTCATTGGCCTACACACAGCTAGCCATTAAAGGCAGCCTTCTAGAAAAATTATTAAGGCCTGTTATCTACAAGTATAGCCTAAGAAACCATATATATTGGAAACAGATTTACTAGGGGAATATTAGGTAGAAACTGAAGAACATATTTTTGTCGGCGGCGACGGGAGAAATGCCCAATTCTATAATGGCGGCAAGTCTCTCTTTATTATCAGAAAGCTGCGTGTTATATACACTTCTACTTCCGTACACGTATTCAGTCACTACGAAGCTAATTACCATTGGCTAATAACACTAATCACATATGACCTCTCAGTCCAAGTGGTTCACTTTTATCTCGGTTCGGGTTCACTTCCTCGGTGTAACTTCCTGATTCTTCTCAGTCCTTCCCAGCTGGGATCCATCTTCCTTACTTGATGTTTATTACTTTCACAAGTCCTTGACATTTCTTTGTTATCTTCACTAGCACACAGCCGAAAGAGGCCTAGCTGGTATTACAGCCTTGAAGAATACAGACATGCAGAAGATCCTGTTTTCCCTTATATTCTAACTTAGCTAGATTTTCTCATAACCCTTATTTTATAGACAATTTTCAACAATATGTTGCCCACATTTCCCCTGTTTTGTTTTTGTTTAAAAGGATTGACCTGTGTTCTAAAAATCATTTTTGTAACCAAATTTTGTAAGCAAACTGATTAAACAGGGTAGCAGAATATGCCACTAATGCCAATTAAATACACATGCCTTCAAAATTATTGCAATCGTGACTTTAGTCCAATAGCAGTAAATCAATTGATGCTCTATTTTGTAAAATTTGGTGCCTCAGGCTATCTATGTCCTGGGCTAATTCAGCCAAAATCTGTGTGGTAACATTAGACTTTTTGACTATCCAACATGCCAATTTACCAATTATTGTAAGGGCATGGACTGTGTCCACTCCAGGGACTAGTGTGGCAAAAAATTGAGCTGTAAGTTCTCATAGCTCTGCTTGATCATTGCAGTCAGGTGAAAGGAATTGACCACTTCGTGTGAGCCTGTTTGTTGAAAAAAGACTGTGAGACCATGAAAACAAATCTAAAAGCTAGCATAGCATTTCTATAGTGCTTAAAATTATCATTTGATTATGTCTGATTATATAGCTGCTAAAATTGTGTTTAATTAAATGTGATAATGCTATCAATACCTACATATCCTAAAAGCTTTTAAAATTATACAAAAACACTTATAAGACTCTAAAAGAATACAGCTTAAGGTCTTAAAACAATGCTAATTAACAAAATCTTAAAGCAGTAATAACTATAAACTTAAGACCATAACTATAAACTTAAGACTCTTTAAGATCCTTTAAGACCCTTTCCTCCCCCCCTTTTTTTTTTTTTTTTACATTTTAAACAATTTTAACCACTTCAACAATATACTAATCATACAATAATTAAAGTCATGCATTGTTAAATCATAAACTATTAACTATTTGCTACAAGTAAACTCTAAGTAGTATAACTTTAAACCATAAGTTTAAAACGTGATATCGCTTTAAGGAGACACAGAGAAAACGGCAGGGAGGGGGGGGTGAAAACCCTCTCGCAAGAAATACGGTCTGACAGGTCCTGGTTGCTTAATGCAGGAATGTTGCTCGACAGGTTCCGGTATGCCGTTGTCACAGAAACCGCTGTTCGCCGCTGAGAAGCGAAGGGGGGAAGGAGGGGGAGAAGGGAGGGGGGAGAAGGGAGGGGGGGAGAGAAACGGAGGGGGGAAGGAGGAGGGGGAGAAAAGCGGAGGGGGGAAGGAGGCGGCTCGGCGCCATTTTTGAATCGCCGGTCCCGGTCATTACGCAGCTCTTTTTTCGCCGGGGAGAGCGGTGGAATGTCCTCCCGCCGGGTTCTTTCTGCACTACTCGCTGATTCCGAGCGCAGTTTCGCTGCCGCTTCACTGAGCCACCGTAGCCGCGGGAGGGGGAAGGGAGAAAAGCGGAAAATGCAATCTCGCTGCTCCGGAGCTGGGAGAGATGAGAAACTCGATCCCTCCACCAGCGCCACTGATAAACCGTGGAAACAGCAGGCAGCATGGAAAGATTCTCCAGCCAGTATCATACACTTTATTCTGTTCGCAAGCAGCTGATGTTTGTAAGGGAGCTCTCTGCTCCGCCTGATACTGTAACAAGTTGTTATGAATCATTCTCCATGCTTTCTCTAGCTTCTTTGCAGTTTTCTCTCTATCTGTAACTGTTTCCCACAACTTTTCACCAATTTTAAAGAGCTCTTTCTTTAAATCTATATCTTTACTCTGCTTTTTTCTTGCGAAGCAGGTAAATAAATAATAATATGTTACTTGCCTCTTCATCTCTTAATAGCGCTATTTTTTTGCAGCTCGCTTTTTTTTTTTCCCCTGAGGTTTCGGCAACATGTATCAGCCAAATAACGTCTCTACGTTTATTTGGGGCAGGGCGTATTTTTTATTTCCGTACGCTTATTGTCGTCCCGCTGCAGTAGGACCCGAACCACAACATCGCCGGACCGTGGTACCAGTCAGGTTACGTCTGTACGCTCTCACCTGAAGTTTTCGGCGTGTCTGCACGCTTTTACCGTCCCTTTCGCGGTGTACCTTCTTTGCACGCTTTTGCCGTTTCTTTCTCGGTGGGACCTGTAACCCCTTAGGTGCTGGTGGAATTACGCTGCTAGAAATTCGAGACACATCGGTGTTATCATGTCAGTAGTATCACGTCGATGGTATCACGTTGATGGTATCATGTTGATGTTATCACGTTGTTAGTATCACGTCAGGGGTCACCATTTGTCGGCGGCGATGGGAGAAATGCTCATTCTATAATGTCGGCAAGTCTCTCTTTTATTATCAGAAAGCTGCGTGTTATATACACTTCTACTTCCGTACACGTATTCAGACACTACGAAGCTAATTACCATTGGCTAATAACACTAATCACATATGACCTCTCAGTCCAAGTGGTTCACTTTTATCTCGGTTCGGGTTCACTTCCTCGGTGTAACTTCCTGATCCTTCCCAGTCCTTCCCAGCTGGGATCCATCTTCCTTACTTGATGTTTATTACTTTCACAAGTCCTTCACATACCTTTGTTATCTTCACTAGCACACAGCCGAAAGAGGCCTAGCTGGTATTACAGCCTTGAAGAATACAGACATGCAGAAGATCCTGTTTTCCCTTATATTCTAACTTAGCTAGATTTTCTCATAACCCTTATTTTATAGACAATTTTCAACAATATGTTGCCCACATATTTTATAAGTAACTTGGGCATGTTTAAATAAAATACATCTGGTATGACAGCAGCTAGTAGAGAGAAACTAGGAGTGATCCATATTGCATTAGTAAAAAACTCTTCTAAAATTCCTTTAAAAAAGAAACCCTGAAAACTAAAACATATCCCTTTCCTTTTTCCTGGAGCAGCACAGAGAAAGAATAACAGAAGGTATTTGGGAGTTGGAGAGCTTGCAGGTAAATCACTAAGAACACTGTCCCTTCTAACTTGCAAGGTGAGATCTGGTGGGCGCTCTCAGAGCACATCTATGAGGTTAGGATGCAAGGAAACCTTCCTGGAGATTGACCATTGTCACCCTCTCCTGGTGCTCAGTCACCCTGGGGTTAGAACAGTCACCTCAGGTGTTGGAGACTTAAGGTCATTTTACTTTGCAGCCACTGGCCATTTCTGTTTTTCTTTGATTCTGCTTGAAAATGAGAAAGGGAATACTGGTATGTGAATTGTATCAGGGCACACTTCATAATCCACACTCTCTAGTTTATGGTAGAAACTAATTCATTGTCCCTATGTCTGTTCCTCTTCATGGCACTTGGAGTCCCTTGGTAGCTTTTGCAGGCTGCAGTGCTGTGGTTGTTCATGTTGCAATTGTCACACCAAACTGGGACACGGCATTGTCGTCGAATGTGTCCTTGCCCGCAACGGTAACATTTGATTCTTCTTCGCGTCGGGGGTCGGGGCTGCCTTTTGATCTGCTGTAGGGACGCTAAAGCTACAAAAGCCTGCTGCTGTGCTTGTATAAGATCTTTTCCTAGATCTCGCACGGCTTCTACCATGGCTTGTGGACCTACTGGCACGGCTTGTGGACCTACTGGCACTCTGCTCATACGTTCTAACATCTGTTCTACACTAGCATCTCCTGGCAGTGTTAGTATAATAGCGGCTGTTACTCTGTCTATAAATTGCGCAAAAGCTTCATCTCTACCTTGTTTCATTGCCATGTACAATGGGGAAGGGGGGCAGGCCTAACTGCTGTGATTGCTAACCTAGCTGTTCACATTGCTTCTAAACAAACATCTGGCCCTAATTGAAGTTGTGCATCTACAGTAACAAATCTATTCATTCCCATTAGTTCCCAACACTCACCCCATAAAGAGGATCACCTTGCTGGCGAGGCTGGTGAACAGACTGCTCACAATAGCGCTGCCAGTTTGTTTGCCACAGCAAAAGCTGTGACTGAGTCATAATCATTCTAACAATCCCTTTAATATCTTCTTGGCATAAAAGAGTTCCTCCCCAAATATAATTCAGCAATTGTTTTGTGGATTCACCATTAACTTTTTTGCAGGTTTATCATCGTCTATTACCATATCCCATAATACATCACCTAACTTTCGCCACTCACCAACATCAAAAAAGGGAGTCAGGATTTTGAAAACATCCTTTAACCCTTCCTAGTGTGACTAACCCTGATAATTGCTTGGCACAGTCTACTCCCCGCTTTTCTAAAAAGCGCTGTAATAACTCTAGGGCTACCTCAATATCCATATTGCCGGCACGTTTATGCTCCCTGACTAAGATCCTACTGTGTGCTGACTTCTTAGGGCACACTACCTTGTTGGTGCTCACTTCTTAGGGCACCCTTAGATATCTCTTTCCTACCGTTATAGGCTTTGCAGCCTTTCCAGCAGCTCCTGCAGACGGCGGACCCCTTTTGGACGCTCCAGGCGTTCGGATGAACACACCCCTCTGCGTCGGGCAGCGTTCAGTCAATCTTGGCCCCCCGGTCGCTGCTACCGGTGCTCTTTTTACCAGTCACTCAGAGAGTAGCTCCGCCGGCAGAGCAGGACACTCTTAATCCCAGGGTCGTAGGTTTGTTCGGGCACCATTTGTGAGCGACTGAGGAAACTGTGCGAGCCGACTCAGTGTGAGTGATAAGGCATAGTTCACTTTATTGCTCTCATTCAGTCATATTTATACCGGCTACGATAATTATTCCTACTAGTCCCTAGCTAATTGGCTTAAGCTCTAAACGTTACATTTACAGGTCCTCCTACTTGCGGTTCAGCGGTGAAGCATTGTCTACATTTTTCACACACTCGCTTTCTCAAGGTTGTTTACCAGATTGAGATAAAAGTCGCAGTCAGTGTCTGTTCTTCAGTACTTTTCCACTGCGGCCTGCTGAGTGTTAGACAGGCTCTGCTCGCACAACCATCCTGCCTTGCTCTCTGAGCCATTCCCTAACAATTTCCCTTCTTCTTGTACAAGCATTCAAAACAGTTCCATCTTGGAAGAAATCCCTGCCCCTTCCCTTCAGTCACCTAAATATTGTCCTGCTGATAAAACAAGGTCCACACTGGGCTCCATCCAGCTCTACATGCTGCCCCATCTATTGGGGACAACACAAGAGCTGCTCCCAAATCAGAACCTGGCACAGCAGGGGTTAATGAGGGTGATCGGGAGAGGAGAGTGAGATGAAAGAAAATAGCCCAACATTCTTCCTAGCTTATTTGATGAAGATGTGACCTGGCAGCATTGAAAAGCTTCAAGATTAATGGAAAAATGCCTTCCTGTAGCACCCCTTCAGGTACTGGAGACCTTCTCTTCTCCAGGCTGAACAGCCCCAACTCTCTCAGCCTGTCTTCATAAGAGAGGTGCTCCAGCCCTCTGATCATCCTTGTGGTCCTCCTCTGGACTTGCTCCAGTAGATCCATGTCCTTCTGATGTTGGGGACCCCAGAACTGGATGCAGTACTCCAGATGGGGTCTCACAAGAGCAGAGGGGAAGAATCACCTTCATTGACCTGCTGGCCACGCTTCTCTTGATGAAGCCCAGGATGCAGTTGGCCTTCTGGGCTGCGAGCACACACTGAATGATTGATTTCTGTTTGCAAGATTAAGATTTGCTGCAGAGTTAGTAATTTATGTGTTATATACTTTCTATGCTGAGCAAAAAAATCCCCTTATGTACTACTCTTTAAAAATACAGTATGATGTCTCCCACTCAGTGAACATGATGCATTCTCCCTTGTAGTATTAAAGGGAGGCATGGGAGACTAAAACTTAAGGGTTTTTTCTCCATCTGCAGCAAAATCAGATAGTGACAGTCTTGCAAAAAGCATCTGATTATTTTTTTAAGTTCAGCATTTCAAGTTGAGTTCTTCTTTATCTTTCACCCATGTCATACCATTTATGGCAATCTAGAAATAGTAACAAATAAAAATAGCAGTTTTCAATAGTTTGTGAAATTGGCTTCATATCTGACTGATTCTAGTGTTATAAATCTGAGTTTCTTCCTTTTGGTTAAGAAAGATTAAGTCGGAGTTGAAAATTTAGCTGTGCCACACAAATTCACTTCTGCCTCATGCTAGACAATTGTCTAAAATAATTTGACACAGGATGTATCTATCATAACGTCTTCTACTTTTTTTCTTTTTAGAACAAAAAAAAATTACAATTAATTTTGAAAAATTTAACCTGTGTCACAACAGCTTTTACTGAGGAAAAGTGTCCCAGGTTAAACACCAACACCGTCACTGTGTTTCAACTGGCACCTAAAAAACAGATAGTATGAGATGACTGAGCCTTCATCAATTATGTAGACCTATTCAGTTGGGGAAATAAATTGTTCTGTTCTGTGCAGTTTTTTTATGACATTTTACCTTCAGATCTGTGTCACTTTATAGAAAGAAAATGTGATTTTACACAAAGACTTGTAGGAACTTAGAGGAAATGGTAGACACCACTTTTTTTCTCAGACTATGCCCTTTGGAAAAAGACAGAAGATATAAACTGAATGATGAATCACTTCAGTGAAAGTGTCACAAAGCTCTGTTATTTTAACTATTTATTACTATTTTTAATAAGGAAATTCTCAGACACCTTACTGTTTTTAAATGATTAGCTGTTATTTTCTGATTGTTTTTGCTTCACCATAGCTGCAAGGAAGTGCTAGCATCTTAATCTCACTATGAGTTTATGATTCCTGACAATGTCTTAAAAAATATTTTAAAAAAATAGAAAAAAAATAAAAGTTCTTTTTTAAAATTCATAGTAATAAAAACTTCACAAACTTCATCTGGGCTTTTTTGTTGTTGGGCTAAAGAGTGTGTTTTAATAAATGAAGTGTAATTACATATATTGACATCAAACCATATCGGTATGAGTTTTCTTAGAGTTCAGATTGTTAATTCCCCACTTGATCTTTCAGATTCTTTCATATAGTTCTCAACATTAATCCTTTAACAAACTGCAGAGAAAGGTAAAGAGAGCAACCAAGCCTGGGTATGATGATTTATAGGAAACGGCTTCCTTTATCAAGTAATGTATTGGGTTTGCGTGGCAAGGTTTCGGGGGATTTTTTTGGAGGGAGGAGGGGGGACATAAGGGTGGCTTCTGTGAGAGAAGCTGCCAGAAGCTTCCCCCATGTCCAACCCGACACAGCCAATGCCAGCCGGCTACAAGAACGGAGCCGCCGCTGGCCAAGGCCGAGCCCATCAGTGACGCCTCTGGGAGAACAGAATTGAGAAACAAATGGGAAGAGAAAAAAAAACAAGCTGCACACTTTGCAGCTGGAGAGAGGAGTGAGAAGATGTGAGAGAAACAACTCTGCAGACACCAAGGTCAGTGAAGAAGGAGGGGGGGGAGGTGCTCCAGGCGCCGGAGCAGAGATTCCCCTGCAGCCTGTGGTGAAGACCATGGTGAGGCAGGCTGTCCCCCTGTAGTCCATGGAGGTCCATGGTGGAGCAGATGACCACCTGTAGCCCGTGGAGGACCCCACGCTGGAGCAGGTGAATGCCCGAAGGAGGCTGTGACCCCGCGTGAAGCCCGCGCTGGAGCAGGTTCCTGTCAGGACCTGTAGCCCGTGGAGAGAGGAGCCCAAGCCGGAGCAGGTTTGCTGGCAGGACTTGTGACCCCGTGGGGGACCCGCGCTGGAGCAGTCCCTTCCTGAAGGACTGCACACCATGGAAAGGACCCATGCTAAAGCAGTTTGTGAAGAACTGCTGTTCATGGGAAGGACTCACGTTGGAGAAGTTGGTGGAGGACTGTCTCCTGTGAGAGGGACCCCACGCTGGTGCGGGGGAAGGAGTCCTCCCCCTGAGGAGGAAGGAGTGACAGAAACAATGTGTGATGAAGTGACCACAACCCCCATTCTCTGTCCCCCTGTGCTGCTGGAGGGGAGGAGGTGGAAATCAGGAGAAAAGTTAAGCCTGGGAAGAAGGGAGGGGTGGGGGAGGTGTTTTAAGATTTGGTTTTGCTTCTCATTCTCCTCTTGTCTGATTGGTAATAAAGTAAATTTGTTTTCCCCCCAAGTCGAGTCTGTTTTGCCCGTGCCAGTAACTGGTGAGTGATCTCTCTCCATCCTTATCTCCACCCACCAGCTTTTCGTTATATTTTCTCCCCCTGCCCAGTTGAGGAGGGGGGTGATAGAGTGGGCTTTGGTGGACATCTGGCATCCATCCAGGGTCAACCCACCACTAGTATATATTCAGTTTATATGAATTCAGGAACGAACAAAGAAACACTAATCAAAAAGAGGCTATTAGGACAGGATATTTTTTATAATATTATGTATTATCAAAAGCAAGCAGCACAACATTCTAGAAAATAAAGGATCTTCATATCATCTCCCTTCCCCCTGCCCCAGAAGGCTGACATTTGCATTGTTAAAAAATACATAGTTCTTCAAAGATATTTACTACATTTTGCTGAAGACTCTTAAACAAAATTCTTTCTGTTGATGCAGTCCAGCCAAATTTATATCATACTTGTCAGAATAAATATTAATCTTTCTATATTTGGCTTTGTTTGCTAAAGTTGCTTGAGGTTTTTAAGAGCAGTGATCAAATTCTACATGCACATTGAACTTAATCTCTTAAGTTTCCTGACACTTGGCAGAAATGAAAGTGAGCATGTATACAACCGCTTACAGGACCCAGATCTTACAAGTAAAACATCCTAAAATGTGCTAGAGCTTTTGTTCTGTTTAAGGATTAGGACCAGGCAATCTCTGTTAATTAAGTGCATATCCTTTCCCTGGAAAATTTATAATTTGTTAACATCATACCAGTTTTTTATCAAAGTAAGAGTAGGAGATGCAGCCAAACCTTAGGTAATTTATACAAACAGCTCTACAGTTTGTTGTCGCATTTGGCCACAAAAGGGAATTTCTTATCTGGGGATTCTTAGTGCAACATATTGCAACAACTATGAGCCTATGTTCCCTATGAGTCCTCTTTCCAGCTATTTAGGTGCAACGTTTGTGCCTACTTCCTAGCATGATCCAAGTGAAGTATCTTCTAAGGAGGAGAGTCAATATCCTGCTAATAACCATTGATGTGTGCAAACATACACACAAACACATGTACATAAAACAAAAAACAGATAAAGTTTTGTTTTCCTTCTACAAATAGGAAAGTTGCTATTATGTATGAAGATGCAATCACAAATCAAGAATGCTTAGATGAACAACACTGGTGGCAAATTTTAAGGGTAGACAAAGTAAAATCTGATCTGTTTAGACTTTTATACTAAAGAATTTTATGTGCTCCATCCTCACAAAAACTCACTAATATTTATATCAACTAAATTGTTTTCAGGATTTCCAAAGCAGAATGCTATTCCCTAATGTATAAATAAAACCTAACATTACAAGACTAGGAGGAATGATAAAGCCACAGCTGAGGATGCATGCTGGAGCCGAGACGTCATCACATGGACCCAGCGAGCAGCAGGGTCTCAGACAGTAGCTGAAACTGAGGAAACCCCAAGCAGTGTCTTCTAGGGGTCCTCAAATTCCCTGCCTGAGAGAAGGTAGCACATTGCAAACACTAGAAGGGAACCAGTGGCTGTGGGAAACTTTTTGGCATACTTGAAACCAGTTTAGCAGGAGAGAAGGCAACACTAATGCAACATTTCATGTCTTCCAAGCAGGGGACTGACAATCCTAGCAGGAGATCCACCCTACAGAAGTGGAGAAGTCACACTGAAGATGCTGGGGTTTGGGGAGAACAGTTGGAACAGTTGCTGTGGCTCATTTTTGCAATTGCTAAGATGGAGGATGGGCAAGTGTGGGCCTGTCAGTGGAAAGATCAAAAAATTGGAGAGGAGGGGTGTATTGGGTTTGCATGGCAAGGTTTTTGGTAGCAGTGGGGGAGGGGACATGGGGTGGCTTCTGTGAGAGAAGCTGCCAGAAGCTTCCCCCATGTCCGACCCGACACAGCCAATGCCAGCGGCTACAGGAACGGACCCGCCGCTGGCCAAGGCCGAGCCCATCAGTGACGCCTCTGGGAGAACAGAATTGAGAAACAAAAAAAGGAAGGGAGAAAAAACAAGCTGCACACTTTGCAGCTGGAGAGAGGAGTGAGAAGATGTGAGAGAAAACAACTTCGCAGACACCAAGGTCAGTGAAGAAGGAGGGGGAGGATGGGCTCCGGCGCCGGAGCAGAGATTCCCCCCGCAACCTGTGGTGAAGACCATGGTGAGGCAGGCTGTCCCCCTGCAGCCCATGGAGGTCCATGGTGGAGCAAATGACCACCTGTAGCCCGTGGAGGACCCCACGCCGGAGCAGGTGGATGCCGAAGGAGGCTGTGACCCCGCGGGAAGCCCGCGCTGGAGCAGGTTCCTGTCAGGACCTGTAGCCCGTGGAGAGAGGAGCCCAAGCCGGAGCAGGTTTGCTGGCAGGACTTGTGACCCCGTGGGGGACCCGCGCTGGAGCAGTCCCTTCCTGAAGGACTGCACCCCATGGAATGGACCCAGACTGGAGCAGCTCGTGAAGAGCTGTCAGTCATGGGAAGGACTCACGTTGGAGCAGTTGGTGGAGGACTGTCTCCCGTGAGAGGGACCCCACGCTGGTGCGGGGGAAGGAGACCTCCCCCTGAGGAGGAAGCAGCGGCAGAAACACCGTGTGATGAACTGACCCCAACCCCATTCCCTGTTCCCCTGTGCTGCTGGGGGGAGGAGGTGGAAAATCGGGAAAGAGATGAAGCCTGGGAAGAAGGGAGGGATGGGGGAGGTGTTTTAAGATTTGGTTTTACTTCTCATTCTCCTCTGATTTTGATTGGTAATAAAGTAAATTTGTTTTTCCCCCAAGTCGAGTCTGTTTTGCCCGTGCCAGTAACTGGTGAGTGATCTCTCTCCGTCCTTATCTCCACCCACCAGCTTTTCGTTATAATTTTCTCCCCCTGCCCATTTGAGGAGGGGGAGTGATAGAGTGGGCTTTGGTGGGCATCTGGCCTCTAGCCAGGGTCAACCCACCACAAGGTGGCTCAGGCAGAACTGGAGTCTATGCATTACCAGGAAGCCTTTAAGTTTTTTGCAACACAAGCCAAAATATCATTTGGTTCCATAAACGTGGGAGAGCTCTGAGACAATTAACAGATTGCCACACACACATATCTATGTGGATATAAAAAATTTAAAAAAGAAACAGGGAAAAAGACACAAAGTAACTGTCCTAAAATAACATATTCTGTCAAGATTCAGGAGGAGCAGGAGGATGACCAGTGGTTTGTCTTAGGACTTGGCAACACTTGATTTTTTGCAAAACTGTCTTCCTGCCCCTGTTATTCCCAAGGGTGGGATTTTTTTTTCTATTGTTCTTTTGAGGGCCGCATCTTATACTTTATAACTTATAACTTTATCAGATATAAATCTGATAAACTTCATATATGTTTGACAAAGACCACTTGAGTATATGAAGTCCTGGATTAGAATGTTCTTTTGGGGTAAAAATACAGGGAATCAGCCATCTAAAGTGAATCAGTGTTCTCTTCTTGGATGTATTATAAAATATTGGGGCAAATTTGGAGGAGATCCTTTAACAAAAGTCCAACTGACTGAATACTGTACTCACTGGTGGACATTATATAAATTAGAAGGTGGGGAAAAATAGCCAGAGTAAGGAACATCAAAATATAATACCATTTTGCAGTTGATGTTCTATCAGAAAAAGGGTAAATGGGATGAAGTACCCTATGTTGATCTGTTCTTTACTTTGAAAAATGATCATGAGACTCTGAAAAAAATGTAAACTTTTGGATACTGATAGAAATGTAATGATGATGTTAGAGGACAGGAGTACAGTTTCCCGGTGTTGTTCTACTTGTAGTATTGGGAAAAGATGTTTAAAAGTTGGGGAAGAGGAAGAGGATACACAGATGTTGATAGCCCCAGAAGGTGGAGGAAATTATGAGAATGGTAACAGGGGAAGTGATAACTTCAGTCCAATAGCAGGGAGGACTAGAGCACAGCAGAATTCTATATTATTAGCCCCTCTCTGACAGGTTGTTGGCCCAAGGGGGGAGCCAATGTTAAAGTACCATTTACTACCTCTGATTTAATGAGTTGGAAGGAATCAGCTGGATCATATATGGAAAATCCAGATGAAATGTGCCATTCTTTTAGAATGATTATTGAAAATCATAATCTGGATTGGCAGGACATTCAGGTCCTTTTAAACAACTTATTTACTCCAAAAGAGAAAAGGATCTTACTGGAAAAAACAAATATGGAAAATTAAAGGATAAATGCGAGAGGTGGCTCAACTGATTACATGCCAACCCAAGAACCTAATTGGAACCCTAATATGAATTATGGTAAATTAATGATTAAACAACATCAGCAATTGATACTTTATGGCACTAAAAATGGGATCTCAAGGCCAACAAATCTTGCTAAATTAACACAAATTGTGCAGGGAAAGACAGAGGACCCCCCTCACCCTTTTATGAAAAGTTATGGACTGATTTAGACACAGAAAATTAAGAAAATAAGGCAATATTTACCTTATCTGTCAGACAATCAGGTCCCGATATCAAAGAAATTACAAAAAGTGGATGGAGTTACCTGAATGACTATATCACAGATGACTGAAATTATAGAAATAATAGAAAGGAAGTAGAAAAGAAAGTGTTAGAAAAAGAAAAATTAAAAGACAGGAAACAGAAGGCTGCAATTTTGGCAGCTGCTTTTGCAAATGTTCAAATGTCTAACAGAGGTAGAGTTTTTTCCAGGGGAAGGGGAGGTGTTAGGAGAGGTGGAAGAGCAGGAAGAAGTAAAGGCTCAGGATTTAATTCAAACCCCGGGGCCAAGAGGGTATTAGGGCCAAATCAGTGTGCATACTGTAAGGAATTTGGGCACTGGAAAAATGAATGCCTAAAAAGGGAGGACTTTTTGGAATGGTCAAAGTGGAAAAATGAGTACCCCAGGGGAAATCATGCAGAATCAAAGAAAACCAACCTTGAGGCTGATTTTACTGATGGGAGATTATTCAGAATGAATCTGTTTGGAGAGCTGACCACTGGAAACTGAAGTAACTTTCTTGGAAGAACTCCCTTTTGTGTTTGGTTTTCTTCACAGCTCACATACGTGTGCCTCTAGGGCTGACGTAGTTTTGCAACCCCACTTTCTCATGTCCTGTCCATGGTCACACAATTCAAACCACAGTGTGCCCCGTGGCGTGTGCCATTAGTGTGGTTAGTAGGTCAAGAGAGGTTCTCTTCCCCCTCTACTCTGCCCTGGGGAGGCCACATCTGGAATATTGTGTCCAGTTCTGGGCCCCACAGCTCAAGAAGGACAGGGAACTGCTTGAGAGAGTCCAGCGCAGGGCCACCAAGATGATGAAGGGAGTGGAACATCTCCCTTATGAGGAAAGGCTGAGGGAGCTGGGGCTCTTTAGCTTGGAGAAGAGGAGGCTGAGGGGGGACCTCATTAATGTTTATAAATATCTGAAGGGTGAGTGTCAGGTGGATGGAGCCAGGCTCTTCTCAGTGGTGTCCAATGGTAGGACAAGGGGCAATGGGTGTGAGCTGGAACACAGGAGGTTCTGCTTAAACTTGAGAAGAAACTTCTTTACAGTGAGGGTGACAGAGCACTGGAACAGGCTGCCCAGGGAGGGTGTGGAGTCTCCTTCTGTGGAGACATTCAAAACCCGCCTGGACGCCTTCCTGTGTGAACTCATCTAGGTGTTCCTGCTCCAGCAGGGGGATTGGACTAGATGATCTTTTGAGGTCCCTTCCAATCCCTGACATTCTGTGATTCTGATTCTGTTTCTCTTGGGCAGAGGAACGCTTGTTCTTATCAGCTGAGACCTTGGTACATGCAGAGGAATCAGACATGAATTCCTGGTACTCTTTGGTCAGTTTCTCTACAGCTGAGATGAGGGAGGAGGAGAGAGCATCTCCATATGTCCAGAGCTGGTGAGCCATTTCATCCACCTTTGGCTACTGTCCAGCTCTGAAGCTCAGTACTGCCAGTGACTCGGTATACGATCTGGTGCATTCTTGTCCTGGTTTTGGTAAGATAGTTAATTTTCTTTTTAGTATTTTAGTTGCAGTGTTTCAGTTCAGACTTATTGTGAGAAGGACGTTGATAACAGTGCTGGTGTTGTGAGTTGCTGCTGGAGCTCAAGGCCACCGTGTTTGGCTGCTTCACAGCTGCATTAGGACTGGGAGGGAGAAGCGCAGTGAATAGCAAAGCCCAGAACTGGCATTTGGATGTGCCAATGAAATATTCCAGATCACATCCCGTCATGCCAGTACATTAACCAGGGCTGACTGGAAGACAGGGCACTTCTCTCCCGGGGGTACCTCTCTGGGGATCGCTCGGGCTCACTCTGCCGGGGTTTCAGTTTTGGGACTGTCTCTGCTCCGGGATCGTGAGCTGGCACAGGCCGGGCATCGGTCAGTGGGCGGTGAGCACTGTGCATCACTCATTGGTATAATTCTGTTATCACTGTTGTTATCATCATCATTTCATTTTAATTAGTCAATAGTTTTTATCTCAGCCCGCGAGTCTCCTTGCCCTTCTTTCCAATTCTCTCTCCTACTCCCTGGGCAAGGGGGGGTGTGGGGGGGTGATAGAGCAGGCTGTGTTTGGCTGCAAGCTGCAAGCAAAAGGGGTGAATCCACCACAGTTCTGTAGAACCTTCTGCCACATGCCTTGTGTGCATGGGACTTCATCTGGATCTTTGGGTAACTGATCGTCATTCAGGTTACTATAAATCACTTCCAGGACAGATAATTGTCTCAAGTACTGGATGCCTTTCTCTATGGTGTCCCACTTGCTTAGATTACACAAAATATCGTCCTTAAAGTTGAACCTTTCTTTCACACTTGACAGGAGTCGCTTCCAGAGGTTGAGAGTCTGTGGCTCTCTCCCAATTGCTTTGTCAATGCCACTTTCTCTGGCAATGGAACCCAATTGCTTGGCTTCCCTGCCATCTAGATCCATGCTGCTGGCCCCATTGTCCCAGCATCGAAGCATCCAGGTGGCAATGCGTTTGCCTGGATGACAGCTGAGATCCTTTTGGATGTCTCGCAGCTCACTGAGCAATAGGGATCGGGTGATTACCTCAGGTTCTGGCTCTTCCTCGGGTTCTCGTGATGGCCCCGCTTCCTCCTCATCCTTTGTTATGCGAACAGATTTCTTTGTGTATTTCCTCTTTTGTACAGGGGCAACTGATACTGGCACAGGTTTGTTGTCTGGTTTATCTGTGCTGCTTTTCACTGAGGTTTGAGTAACCTTAGCAGGTGCTGAGGTTGGAGTAGTTGTTGTGGCTGTTGCAGGGGTTGAAATGGCCGCAGTGTTGGTTGTGGGGGTTGCTGCCGTGGGCCATTCAGGCGAGCGGGAAATGAGTGACTCACACACATCCACAAGATGCAACTCAAATCCGTTTTATTATCAGAAAGCTGCGTGTTATATAGCCCGTTAAGTTCCTCATACGTGTCCACACACTACGAAGCTAATTATTATTGGATAATAGCACTATTCACACTTTGACCTCTCAGTCTTTCTCAGTCTCACTGGTTCACTCTTATCTTGGTTCAGGTTCACTTTCTCGACGCAATTTCCAGCTGGCATCCATCTTGTCAGCAGTTGTTTATTACTTTCGCACGTCTTTCATACGTAGCTGCATTCCTTTCTCTCAGCTTATCTCTTCTGGCAGTTGTTGAAAGCGGCCTAGCTGCGGCCTAGCCAGTATCACAGCCATGTAATAATGCTAAGGCCCCAACAGGTTGCAGTGGCTGCAGTGCTGGTCACGGGGCTTGAAGTGGCTGCAGTGTCTTTTGGAGGAGCTGGCGTGGCAGCACAACACTGACATCTGCACCGAACACCCGTAGCAGACCTAAACAACATCACAACCTGACAGACATTAAGTAACAGGATAATGGTAGTTTGAGCAACCCAAGGGTATTAAAAATTCTCAAGAGCTTTTATAAATGATTCAGAGGAGAAGGGGAAAACAGAGGCAGGTGTCCCCTCCTTGTATTGGCTGTCCCAGGAAAAGGTGTAATTGGTGACCACATCCATTATACGACTCCCAAAATGTGGGGGTGGAACCGGCTTGGTCGTGCCACCTGCCACCATGGCATATAGACACAAAATTGGTCCCACAGCCCATGATTTTATCATACCAACAGCCAGCACCCCACAGCACAGCACAACAAAAACCTTAGTCAGCAAAACAGCATCCCTCAATCCAATCCAACGCCTGGAGGTGGTGAACCACATATAAACACTGGCACACAGCACGTACGGCAAGTGAGGTGAGACAGACCACAGCTCTAAAACCACCTTAGAGAGCCCAGAAAACAGTGTTCCGATCAGCGCCGACCAAGCCCCAGGCCACATAATTAGTGCTTATCACAGTTTATTTTAACACAGTCTGGTCAAATCTGTCTTTATCTCAACCCTTCGTGCCCCACGTTGGGCGCCAAAAAAGACTGAGGTGGTTTCATTCCTTTGACTTGCAGCCAAACACAGCCTGCTCTCTCACTCCCCCCCACCTCCACTTCCCCAGGGAGTAGGGGAGAGAATTAGAAAGAGTAAAAGTAAGGAAACTCCTGGGTTGACATAAAAACAATTTACTAATTAAAATATAATAATAATAACAATAACAACAGTAATAAAAGAATATACAAATGAGCGAATACACAGTGAAATTGCTCACCACCCGCCGACTGATGCCCAGACTGTCCCCAGCTAGTGATCCTGGAGTAGAGGCTGTCCCAAAATTGAAACTGCAATTCGAGAAGAGTGAGCCCCAGCGATCCTCAAGAGAAACCCCCCTGCTTTCCGGTCAACCCTGGTTAATATACTGAACATGATGTGATATGATATGGAATATCTCATTGGCATACCCAAATGCCAATTTCAGGTTTTTCTAATTACTTCACTTCCCTCCTCCCAGTCCTTTGCACCTGCGAACTAGTCAAACAAGATGACCTTGGGCTCCAGCAGCAACTAATAACATTAGTACTTTATCAACATTCTTCTCATAACAAATCCCACACTGAAACTAAAACACAGCTACTAAGAAGAAAATTAACTCTATCCTAGCAAAACCAGGACAGGCACATAGGGATCTTAACAGCTCAGCAGATGCAAAGGAGACAATTGCATGAATACAAATACCTTTGGGCAAATGTTTGCATTAAAGATGGAGGCAATTTTTGTGCCAAGTGTGACTATTGAAAAACATCAATATGTCCTAGAAATTTTAACCTGGTAAATGTTTTGAGTAATTGGACAAGATATGTGTTTGGGGAGCTAAACTTAAAAGTCCAACAAGTGTCAAAGATGACTCTACAAAATCAATTAGCCTTATATATATTGTTGTTAAAAGAACATGGGGTGTGCAGAACGTTGAACTTAACAGGAGAATGCTGTATCGCCATCCACAATGCCTCCACCTCTGTAGATGAAGCACGCACAAAGATGAAGAAGGTCGCTGACAAAATGATTTGATGGACTTAGCTCCAGATTGTGGATTATCTTCCTGCTGAAATCTGTCAGACTCACGGGGTGGGGAAAATGGTTTGTAAATATTAGCCTTATGATATTGTGTGGATTTTTGTTTTTCATAATAGGCCTTGTAATAGTTAGATGTATGATCTCTTGCTCACCTCTCTCCTCTCCCATACCTGTCCACTATGTATGGATCACAATGGTCGAAGATCTTGGAGTGTTTGAGCCACAAGGTGATGTAGGAGACCAACTGGAAGAAGAAACAATATGAACAAATAGTTCTGGCACCACGGATAACTTGTAATCCCCTGGAACAAAGGACTGTTTGCTCAAGGATGCAGACAACAGCAGGAGAAGAAACTGATAAGGGAGCAGGGAGTGGAGATCCCCTGAACCTTTCCAAGAAATGTCTCAAACACTCACAAAAATGCTGACATTAAAGGGGAAGGCAAGTGTCAGAAAGTGGGAGAGAAGAAAAAGAAAAAGAAAAAGAAAAAGAAAAAGAAAAAGAAAAAGAAAAAGAAAAAGAAAAAGAAAAAGAAAAAGAAAAAGAAAAAGAAAAAGAAAAAGAAAAAGAAAAAGAAAAAGAAAAAGAAAAAGAAAAAGAAAAAGAAAAAGAAAAAGAAAAAGAAAAAGAAAAAGAAAAAGAAAAAGAAAAAGAAACAACTTCTGGATGAGCGCTCCTACAGACCAGTGAACTCCCTCCCCCATTGGCTGGACCAATGCTGGAACCTAGACCACTGATCTTTGTGATATTCTCTCTCTCTTTCTCTCTTACTTTCTTCTAGAAAGTAACACAAGGCCTGCATCTCATACGATTGATAAATACTAAATATTCCTGTTACCTAACTACTTATTGACAAGCCTAGTTGCAAAATAAAAGTCTCTGCCTGTGGACCTCGTGTATTTAGCACACCTTATTCCAACCAAGAGAACTGGTGAATCTGAGTCATGTTTCCCTCTCTCCTGCTATGGCAAAACTTTACAGGCAGGAATCCAGGACATGACATCATGTCATGGTCCAGCTGGAGTAAGCTGCAATGCTTCTTATATTGGACCAGAAATGTCACACAATGAAAATCTGTGATGCAGTGGAAACTCACGCTGCTAAAGCACGCTAAATGTAAAACTGCTGTTGTCTCAAGCCCCACGTTGGGTGCCAAAAAAGACTGTGGTGGGTTGACCCTGGTTAGAGGCCAGATGCCCACCAAAGCCCACTCTATCACTCCCCTCCTCAACTGGGCAGGGGGAGAAAAGTATAACGAAAAGCTGGTGGGTGGAGATAAGGACGGAGAGAGATCACTCACCAGTTACTGGCACGGGCAAAACAGACTCGACTTGGGGAAAAAACAAATTTACTTTATTACCAATCAAAATCAGAGGAGAATGAGAAGTAAAACCAAATCTTAAAACACCTCCCCCATCCCTCCCTTCTTCCCGGGCTTCATCTCTTTCCCGATTTCCACCTCCTCCCCCCAGCGGCACAGGGGGACAGGGAATGGGGTTGGGGTCAGTTCATCACACGGTGTTTCTGCCGCTCCTTCCTCCTCAGGGGGAGGACTCCTTCCCCCGCACCAGCGTGGGGTCCCTCTCACGGGAGACAGTCCTCCACCAACTTCTCCAACGTGAGTCCTTCCCATGACCGACAGTTCTTCACAAACTGCTTTAGCATGGGTCCATTCCATGGGGTGCAGTCCTTCAGGAAGGGACTGCTCCAGCGCGGGTCCCCCACGGGGTCACAAGTCCTGCCAGCAAACCTGCTCCGGCGTGGGCTCCTCTCTCCACGGGCTACAGGTCCTGACAGGAACCTGCTCCAGCGCGGGCTTCCCGCGGGGTCACAGCCTCCTTCGGGCATCCACCTGCTCCGGCGTGGGGTCCTCCACGGGCTACAGGTGGTCATCTGCTCCACCATGGACCTCCAGGGACTGCAGGGGGACAGCCTGCCTCACCATGGTCTTCACCACAGGCTGCAGAGGAATCTCTGCTCCGGCACCTGGAGCACCTCCTCCCCCTCCTTCTTCACTGACCTTGGTGTCTGTGGAGTTGTTTCTCTCACATCTTCTCACTCCTCTCTCCAGCTGCAAAGTGTGCAGCTTGTTTTCCTCTCTTCTCTTTTTTTTTTTTTTTCTCAATTCTGTTCTCCCAGAGGCGTCACTGATGGGCTCGGCCTTGGCCAGCGGCGGCTCCGTTCTTGTAGCTGGCTGGCATTGGCTGTGTCGGGTCGGACATGGGGGAAACTGTTGGGGCCCTAGCCATATCACAGGACTATAATAGTAGCTAGGCCCCAGCTAGGCCCCAGCTAGGCCGCTTTCAACTGCGTGCCAGAAAAGATAAGCTGAGGGAAAGGAATGTGACTACGTGGAAGAGTAATAAACAGCAATTGAAGAAGATGGATGCCAGCTGGAAAAAACAGGACATTACGATGAGAAAGTGAACCTGAACCAAGATAAGAGCGAACCAGTGAGACTGAGAGGTCAATGTGTGAATAGTGCTATTAACCAATAGTAATTAGCTTTGTAGTGTGTGGACACGTATGCGGAACTAAAAACACACATGTGGTATATAACACACAGCTTTCTGATTATTAATAAAGTGGATTGAGTTTGCATTCTGTGGATGTGTGACTGACTCATTCCCGCTCACCCGGAATTGCCCTCAGCAGGAAACTTCTAGCAGCTTCTCTCACAGAAGCCACCCCCATGTCCTCCCCCCGCTGCTACCAAAACCTTGCCACGCAAACCCAATACATTCCACCCCTCGCCTCTGTGAATCACATATTTAAGAATCATCACTAAAATCCACATCCATCACACAATCTTCACAAACTTCACTCACATCAACAAAAAAGAATTCCCTACACCAAAATCAAAATAACATCATCACAACACCAGACAAAAGTGGACAATTTACACACACAATCCACCCCTTGTCTCTTCACCACAATTAAAAACAGAAATCCCCCATAATTGTCCTACTCATCACTCTTTAGTCGTGTTCAGTCCATGTTTTGCCCGTTACCTCTCCTCTCTCAGTTACCAGCCTTATCTCAAATTTCTCATGCCCCACGTTGGGCGCCAAAAAAGACTGTGGTGGGTTGACCCTGGCTGGATGCTGAATACCCACCAAAGCCCACTCTATCACCCCCCTCCTCAGAAGGATGGGGAGGGGAGAAAATAAGATGGAACACAAAAAAACAAACTCGTGGATCGAGACAAAAGCAGTTCAATAGAAGCAAAGCAAAGCTGCGCGCGCAGAAGCAAAAGAACAAAATGTTTATTCTCCACTTCCCATCAGCAGGCGATGTCTGGCCACTTCCCGGGAAGCAGGGCTTCATACGCGTTGCGGTTCCCGGAGGACACACGGAAGTAGCGAATGCCCCCCCTTCCCCCTCCGTTCCCCTTGCTTTATTGCTGAGCAGACGTCATATGGTCTGGAATATCCCTTTGGTCCCTTGGGGTCAGCTGTCCTGGCTGTGTCCCCTCCCAAGACCTTCCCCACCCCCAGCCTACTGGGGGAAATGCTGGAGAGCCAGCCTTGGTGCTGTGGAGCACTGCTCAGCAGTAACCAACACACTGGTGTGTTAGCAACACCCCTCGAGCCACCAATACAAAACACAGCACTCTGAGGGCTGCCACGGGGAAAATCAACTCCATCCCAGCCAGACCCAATACATGGGTCTAGTTTGTCTAGAGAGTTACTGTGTTAATGCTGTAACCACAGGCTTTGTGCCACATGAGATATAGTCCATTCTGCAGCCAGCATGAACCCAGCATGAATTTCATATTGTGTGGCATGACTAATATGACAGAAGTGTTCTGATCCACACTGAATTAGGTGGATAAGCCAGGGACGACCCTGTTCTTATTTCAGTGACTCCTGAGACAAACTGCAGCAACTGCTGTGGCTTCTCAGATGCTCTGTGAAAAGTCACTTGTCTGTCTTATCTAGTGGAAAAAGAGTACCTTCCCCAAGGTAGAAGACAGTGTCATGTAAGAGGTTGGACTTCAGTTCCAGGTTGCAACTGGAGAGCATGCTTTATAATGAGGCTCTTTTCAGTACTGTGAAAGTGTGTGAGCTGCAGCCCTACCTGAGGCGACATGTAGGGCAGAATGAACTTTATGCGTTTTATGCTTAATACCTGCCATTCAACACATCTGGAAAGATCAGTTCCATGGTCTTGCTTATAAACCTTGCTTGAAGGATCCTTAAGCTGAGGCAGGGAGAAGCCCATTGCTCAACTCTTTTCTATAGTAGTTTTGTGGTGTAATAAAACGTATTGATTATTCTTTTCTCAATCCCTGAGTAATCCTAGAGCCACTTACCTGATGGAGAGCCTTTTTCCCTTTATCTCATTGGACAATTTCTACAATCTGATACATTCATTTTTCTTTGTGGTTCATGGTTCATCTTCCAGGAGCAGAAGCAAGGCAGTTCTGAGATCCCCATGGATTAGATTGGTTCTTCAGGTAATCTGCCAAAGCCTGTGGTCATCAGGTTTCAGAAGACAGCAAAAATTATGGTTGTTTATATAAGTCTTTAAT
Source organism: Caprimulgus europaeus (assembly GCA_907165065.1). Next base: position 1,746,324 of record OU015537.1, read on the forward strand.
TAAATTTTACAGCAACCCCTAGGGTTTATTAATTTAAGGTAGTTGCCTAAGTTTGTACCCTACTTTTATCTCTGTTCCAATTACTATTCAATATCTTAAAGAGGTTTTGAGATTACACTATTCCTCCTCTCATAGAATCATAGTGGTTGGAAAAGACCTTAAAGATCATTGAGTTCAACCATTAACCTATCACTACCAATTCCACCTCTAAACCACGTCCCTAAGCACCTCATCTACCCATCTTTTAAATACTGTTAGGGATGGTGACTCCACCACCTCCCTGGGCAGCCTGTTCTAATGTTTGATTACCCTTTCCGTGAACAATTTTTTCCTAATATCCAACCTAAACCTTCCCTGGTGCAACTTGCAGCCATTTCCTCTCGTTCTGTCACCCATTACCCGGGAGAAGAGACCAACACCCACCTCTCTACAGCCTCCCTTCAGGTAGTTGTAGATGGTGATAAGGTCTCCCCTCAGCCTCCTTTTCTCCAGACTAAACAACCCCAGCTCCCTCAGCCGCTCCTCATAAGACTTGTTCTCCAGGCCCTTCACCAGCTTTGTTGCCCTTCTTTGGACACACTCCAGTGCCTCAATGTCCTTCTTGTATTGGGGGGCCCAAAACTGAACACAGTACTCAAGGTGCGGCCTCACCAGTGTCGAATACAAAGGGACAATCACTTCCCTACTCCTACTGTCCACACTATTTCTGATACAGGCCAGGAGGCCATTGGCCTTCTTGGCTACCTGAGCACACTTCTGGCTGCTGACCAACACCCCTGGGTCCTTTTCTGCCAGGCAGTTTTCCAGCCACTCTTCCCCAAGCTTGTAGTTTTGTATGGGGTTGTTGTGACCCAGGTTCAGGACCCAGCACTTGGCCTTATTGAACTTCATACCACTGGCCTCAGCCCATCAATCCAGCCTGTCCAGGTTCCTCTGTAGAGCTTTCCTACCCTCTGGCAGATCAACACTCCTGAACAACTTGGTGTCATCTGTGAACTTACTGAGGGTGCACTCAATACCCTCATCCAGATCATTAATAAATATATTAAACAGAACTGGCCCCAACACCCATCCCTGGGGAACACCACTCGTGACCGGGAAGCAACTGGACTTAACTCCATTCACCACAACTCTCTGGGCCTGGCCATCCAGCCAGTTCTTTACCCAGAGATGAGTATGCTCATCCAAGCCATAAGCGGTCAGTTTCTCCAGGAGAATTCTGTGGGAAACAGTGTCAAAGGCTTTATTAAAGTCCAGGTGCACCACATCCACAGGCCTTCCTTCATCCACTAAGCGCGTCACCCTGTCATAGAAGGAGATCAGGTTAGTCAGGCAAGATCTGCCTCTCATAAACTCATGATGACTAGGCCTGATCCCCTGGTTGTCCTGTATGTGACGCATGATGGCACTCAGGATAATCTGCTCCATCACCGAGGCCAGACTGACAGTCCTGTAGTTGCTTGGATCGTCCTTCTGGCCCTTCTTGTAGATGGGCGTCATATTGGTCAGCTTCCAGTCATCCATAACCTCCCCAGTTATCCAGGACTGTTGGGGAATGGCTCAGAGAGCAAGGCCATGGATTCACAGAACAGTTGTACGAGCAGACTCTGGTCTAACACTCAGCAGGCCGCAGTGGAAAAGTACTGAATGCTGACACTGCGGCTTTATCTCAAACTCTGGTAAACAACCTTGAGAAAGCGAGTGTGTGAAAAATGTAGACAATGCTTCACCGCTGAACCGCAAGTAGGAGGACCTGTAAATGTAACGTTTAGAGCTTAAGCCAATTAGCTAGGGACTAGTAGGAATAATTATCGTAGCCGGTATAAATATGACTGAATGAGAGCAATAAAGTGAACTATGCCTTATCACTCACACTGAGTCGGCTCGCATAGTTTCCTCAGTCGCTCACAAGTGGTGCCCGAACAAACCTACGACCCTGGGATTAGGAGTTTCATGCTCTGCCGGCGGAGCTACTCCTGTCCTGACTCCGAGCAATGGATGCAGAAAAGCACCGGTAGCAGCGACCGGGGGGCCAAGATCGACTGAACGCTGCCCGACGCGGAGTGGTGTGTCGATCCGAACGCCTGGACCGTCCAAAAGGGGTCCGCCGTCTGCAGGGGCTGCTGGAAAGGCTGCAAAGCGTATAACGGTAGGAAAGAGATATTTTAGTGTGCCTTAATCAAGGAGCACAAATGCCTTAATCAGGGAGCACATGGTGGTGCCTTAATCAGGGAGCACATGATAGTATCTTAGATATTGAGGTAACTATAGAGTTATTACAGCACTTTTTAGAAAAGCGGGGAGTAGACTGTGCCAAGCAATTATCAGGGTTAGTCACACTAGGAAGGGTTAAAGGATGTTTTCAAAATCCTGACTCCCTTTTTTGATGTTGGTGAGTGGCGAAAGTTAGGTGATGTATTATGGGATATGGTAATAGACGATGATAAACCTGCAAAAAAGTTAATGGTGAATCCACAAAACAATTGCTGAATTATATTTGGGGAGGAACTCTTTTATGCCAAGAAGATATTAAAGGGATTGTTAGAATGATTATGACTCAGTCACAGCTTTTGCTGTGGCAAACAAACTGGCAGCGCTATTGTGAGCAGTCTGTTCACCAGCCTCGCCAGCAAGGTGATCCTCTTTATGGGGTGAGTGTTGGGAACTAATGGGAATGAATAGATTTGTTACTGTAGATGCACAACTTCAATTAGGGCCAGATGTTTGTTTAGAAGCAATGTGAACAGCTAGGTTAGCAATCACAGCAGTTAGGCCTGCCCCCCTTCCCCATTGTACATGGCAATGAAACAAGGTAGAGATGAAGCTTTTGCGCAATTTATAGACAGAGTAACAGCCGCTATTATACTAACACTGCCAGGAGATGCTAGTGTAGAACAGATGTTAGAACGTATGAGCAGAGTGCCAGTAGGTCCACAAGCCGTGCCAGTAGGTCCACAAGCCATGGTAGAAGCCGTGCGAGATCTAGGAAAAGATCTTATACAAGCACAGCAGCAGGCTTTTGTAGCTTTAGCGCCCCTACAGCAGACTGAAAGGCAGCCCCGACCCCTAATGCAAAGAGGAAACAAATGTTGTCGCTGCGGGCGAGAAGGACACATCCGACGACAATGCCGTGTCCCAGTTTGGTGTGACAATTGCAACATGAACAACCACAGCACTGAAGCCTGCAGGAGCTGCCAAGGGACTCCAAGTGCCATGGAGGGAAACAGTGAGTGCTATTAAGAAATATAAAATGGAGCAGGACTTAGCTGCTATGGACACTCAGAGGCTCCGGTTGACTTCTGGGGTCATGAATGCTGCGGTGGTAATGACTCCCAACATTTTTGAGACATTACAGCCTGGACTTTCCAGTGCGGGAATATCCGTCCCGATTGCGGCATCAGCAGCACTGGCTCAGAGAAACGTATCAGGGCGGCCGAGTTTTTCACCACCCCCACCTTCGGATGCCACTAGCCTCAAGTTTCCTGAAGTGTTTTCTACAACTGCTACGGAGGATCAAATGTCTGCCGAGTCCCCAGCACTGGTAGAGCCCACTGCACCTAGTGCTCCATCGCAGAGGCCCATCGCGTTTCCGGTTTTCCCCCTTTCCCCCTCCCAGCGACGGCGGCCGCGAGGGCCCAGAGGGGGCGGTGGGAGTCGCGCGCCCGGGGCGGCGCGGCGCCGGACAGCGCGCTGCTGGGCGGGGTCAGCATGGACGGGATCGGCGATTCGAGCCAGCTCCACAGCCAGAAGGATCTGTAGGGGGAGCACTCCCCGCCTGGCAACCCCTCCCCATCCCCCACCTGAGGGGACCCCCAGCCACACCCCCACCGGGGAAAGCAAATACCGACGGAGCTCCGTTTCCCGCTGGAGCCGCCGGGAGAAGCTCTGGGGTCAGTCCATGGAGGGGCTCCTCCCCCCACCCCCCCCCCTTCATTATTTTTTGCCAAAAGGAATGTGTTGTTTTAATTTGTCAGATCACGGAGAATCTACACATGCAAAATTGCAGTGGTTAAAAGGCCACACTCAGAAGATTGTCAAGGACATAAACCCGTATGATGCATGGTTAACATTTCTTTTTGCCTACCTGTCGCCTTAGCTTTTAACTTTAATTAAAGAGGGTGTACGCTTTTTAGGCATTATATTTTAAGTTCTAATTATAGTAAAAAATGCTTATGGATGTATAATGAAAGGAGTACGGAGTGTCACTGCTACAGCCCTGATTGTACAAAAAGAAAAAGGGGGAATTGTTGCAGAACGCTCTGGGACAGGGGTCACAGATCACTGGAGATGTTGTACAATCAGAGGCTCAGCAGAAGCAGCGAGGGTATGAAATGGCTCAGGCTGCAGCAGCCAGCTTAGGCCCTTGACATAAGTGTAACAAGCAAATGCACGGTCAGGGTGAATTAGCAGAAGTCTCCAGGATACTGACTTGTCCTTGAGACTTCAGATGAACAACTTCAGCAAAACTAAGCTGGGAAAAAGAAGGGAGTAGCTTTAGCTGGTAACCGCAAAGTAGGAGTGCCCTGTTAACGTCCAGGGGCGTGAACAGAGCTAAGCCACCTGTTGTGTCAAATTTAGAGCTCATGCTTAAGAGTGTTTAACCAATTGCTGTATGTGTTTAGCTTGCATGTATTGTGATAAAGGGTATAAATCCGGCTGTGAAAACTTTGAGGCCCTCTGTTGTATGGACCTAGAAGATAAATCAAGATCTCTCCATAAAGAAATACAACAACTCATGGACCGCTCTCAGAAAATTCAAAAGGACATGGGTTTCTTTGGCCCTGAAGGTCTAACGAACTGGTTGGGACTGGGAGGATGGTTTAAAAGCTTGTTGCAAGGCATGCTGTTACTTGTCATCATTGTACTAGTTGGCCTTTTATGTTTGAGCTGTGTTGTATCCTGGTTTAGAAAAATGATTGAGTGTGTTGCAGGGCAAGCTCTGCTCGTACAAAAAGAAAAAGGGGGAATTGTTGGGGAATGGCTCAGAGAGCAAGGCCATGGATTCACAGAACAGTTGTACGAGCAGACTCTGGTCTAACACTCAGCAGGCCGCAGTGGAAAAGTACTGAATGCTGACACTGCGGCTTTATCTCAAACTCTGGTAAACAACCTTGAGAAAGCGAGTGTGTGAAAAATGTAGACAATGCTTCACCGCTGAACCGCAAGTAGGAGGACCTGTAAATGTAACGTTTAGAGCTTAAGCCAATTAGCTAGGGACTAGTAGGAATAATTATCGTAGCCGGTATAAATATGACTGAATGAGAGCAATAAAGTGAACTATGCCTTATCACTCACACTGAGTCGGCTCGCATAGTTCCTCCGTCGCTCGCACAGGACTTCTGATAAATGATGGAAAGTGGCTTGGTGAGCACTTCCACTAGCTCCCTCAGTACCCTGGGGTGGATACCATCCGGTCCCATAGACTTATGGATGTCGAAGTGGTGCAATAGGTCACTGTAATAAACAACCAAGCCTTGTAATCAAGGTAGGTTTAGTTTTATTTGTGAGGACAAAGTCAATAAAGCAAAAGCACAGCGCTGGGTGCTTGACCCAAGTCAGAGGCACCCCGGGAAAGTCACGTTATCCCTTTATATACATTTAGGGTTGCCTTAGTCACATACATATTCATTTTAAGGTTGGGTTATTATAATTAGTTTTAAAAAGGGGCAGGGTTATCCTAATTACTTTGAGGGGTCTTATTAAGATAAAATCTTATCTTTTCATGCATGTGCACTACTGTCCGGTGGTTGTGGGAAAGGTCCTTGGCAGGAAGACCCACAGTTTTCTTCACAGCCACTTCTTCACCCCGGTGAATGGGTTATCTGACCTCCAGACCACCAGTTTGGTTCTCTCCAGATGGTGGGTGCAGTGGTGTTCATATCTCCACAGTTCCTCAACTTCCCCACTTTGTTCCCCCAGGATTGGTCATTTTAGGCCTCTCCATCAAATTCCCCATATGTCAGCAAAAAAAGAATTATTATGGCAAAAGCCAACAGCACTCTCCCCCATCTTTCACAACCCCCCCTTTTCTTATTTATACCACATTTGGCTTGAGCCATAATCCTCTTGGTGACTGATCCATTCGTTTGTCTTATAAATTAACTCTTCTATCTAGAGGGCGTGGTTTGTTTCTCACCCTTCTTATTTTCATTATTTGCTTAGTTGAGCTTGAGGTGGTCGATTCCGGATCCGCTGGCATGGAGACTACCTGCATACCTTGGACTACAGTGGTTATAAGTCAGATAAAACAAGGAATAAGACAGGGGAGAAACAACAACCCAGCAACCGAGCATAAAAGGATTAACCCTATTTTCTTCAACCATACTCCCCTAAAAATATTCTCCCACCCATCTGCATTCCACATAGGTTCCCATTTCTGGACAGGCACATGTGCAATCTTTCGGATTTCTTTGGTTATTTCTAACACTGCATCTCCACTCTCATCTGTTTTTAAGCAACAGTCTGAGGTATTCCGTTTTCCACAAACTCCACCCTCCTCAGCCAACAAGTAATCCAAGGCTCGCCTATTTTGGTAAATTGCAGCTCTCATTTTTGTCTGGTGTTTCGATATCAGTTCTAAGGCTTGGGCAGTTTTATTGGAAATTATTTCTACTACTGCTTGGAGCCTGATGATACGATTTAACATATAAATGGGAGTTCGGTAACCCCAGCTACCATCCTGGGCCCAAGTAGCTGGCCCATATACTTGGATTATTCTCTCAGGAGGCCATTCGTCATCACCCCATTTTTGAGATCCTCCTATTACCTCCCTCTTGGTTCTCCCCAAAGAATCATATACTGGAACTCCTAAGTTGTCTCCTTTGGATCCCAGTAACAGGAAAAAACCCGGTTGTATAATACCTGGTGTACAGCTACCCCTCCAATTCGAGGGTAATTCAGAATAAGCTCTTTTTCCACATATCCAGAACAATCCCTCTGGAGCCCTCCAAAAGCCCTCCTGTGCTTCAGCTATTTTGTCCCAATACTTAGCTATTTCTGGGAGGCCCTTATAAGGGTTTGCAGCTGTACCATTACACTAAAAAAGCTTTGTTATCTTATTGTATTTGCAATTCCCCGTCTCATTGTTTAGAACCCAGATTCCCTTTGGTTCCCTCGGGTACCACCAGGTGGAAGTACCATTTGTAAGTTGTAATCTTTTACAGGGAGTATTCCCCACCCTCTTGGAATATTTTCCTCCTTCTCTCCTTAAGCATTCTTCTCCTAAGGTGGTAGAGCTTAAAATCCATCCTTCAGGCCGGGCCTCTCTGCTACTACTAGTACGGTTCCACTGGAGTAATTCTTTAGCTCCTAGGCTACTTCCTTTCCAAGGCCCCTCCTCTGTCATGAGAGGTCCCCCACAGATCCAACAATTGGTGACATTTAATTCTCTGCTTATCCTTTCTCCTAAGTCTACAAACAGATTTTGCCCCAGCTTTGGAAGTCCTATTTCTTCCTCCAATTGCTTTTTGATTTCTGCATGTAAAGCTCCTCCTGGTCCCGGAGGCAAATATTTACGGGCGATAGACTTGGTTCTATTTCTTATTATTCCGGTTTTTACCATATCTTGGACCCCACCCCCGTCTGATATATCCCAATGGCCGGCTTTAGTAGAGCAAATATACTTTTCTCCTCTTGGGCACCCAACTCCCAGGCGTTGGCCTCCTTTTCCCAAGTTTTCAGCTGCCCACCATAAGTACAGGTTTGTAGATTTCGGGTTTCATAACAATGCCGATTGATGTGGGAGTGAACAGAAAGAGTAAAAAGTTTTTGTCTCCCATGGTATACATACTGGAAACACTTGAGCATTCATTTGCTTGTGTTGGTCTTAGGCCAGGGAATAGGAGAAGCCATAGAGGTCCGGCATGACTTACACCCCCACCTCCCATGCCTATGAGGGTGCCACCCACAGCAGGGCAATATCTCTTCTTGATGGCGAGTATAGAGGTCAACCCGGTCTTGCCCTCAACGCTCCTACCTTCTTTTCCAAGCAAATTGCTTTTTACACTTGGAGACCACTTTTTCCCACTCTTTATCAGGAACCTCCCACAAAATTGGCACCAATGATTCCCATCCACAAATTAGAGTTACAGTATCGGTAACCTGGATTGAAGCCTGGGCTAGGATAAGATTTAGTTGTCTGCAACTTGGGCAGTATGGATGCCTTCTGGCATCTACCAATTCTGTTTGCGATTCAAACACTTATATTTAGTCCAGCTATTATGCCGTGCATGAGGATGTATCAGGCAGGGTATGCTACGGGGCACCGCAGGGGCTTGCAATTCCCTTGTCAGGTCTTGATAAAATGGGCTATTTTCTTTACACAGATCACAGGCCAATGCAAATCAAAACCTTTGAGTTTGGTACAGCCCCCACCCTCCAGTCTGCAGCGGCAGTACTCCTCCCCAGGGGGGAATGGAATTTTTTCTTAGAGTCTGTTTGGGTTGCACCTGGAACCGATATAATTCGGGTTTTACCTCCCAAGTCTTTATAAATTCTTGAGTTCTATTTGGCTCCTCACGCATTACCACATCGGTCCACATTTAAAGGTGAGTTTGAGATCCCCAGGAGTTGAGGTTACAGTCCAATCTTTGGGTTCTTCCACTGGTCCTTTAATTCTGCTGGCATGCGTCCATCCTCTTTCCCTGGTTCGTACTGCAGCTTCCGTTGTTAACAACACCTAAAAGGGACCTTCCCAAAACCCCCTCCCCAATGTCCATGTTGTGCAGTATGAAATCTATTATATCCAGGCAGGTATGTTCAAGATTCTCCTTTCCATAGAAAAGCTGCAGGGTTAAGACATGAACTGGTAGATCAAATTAAATCATTCTTTTTCTATTAGCATCACCTTGTATTTCAGAATTCTGGAGTCAGTTAACCACCTTCCAGCCTTGTCATGGAATCACAGAATCACAGACTGCCAGGGATTGGAAGGGACCTTGAAAGATCATCCAGTCCAATCCCCCTGCCGGAGCAGGATCACACAGGAAGGTGTCCAGCTTTTGTGTCAAGACTGTTTTTTCTTGATGTGGAATACTTGCCACTAATACCCCACCAAATATCAGTTTGTTGGTTTTTGTTTTTGGTTTGTTTTTCACCAGATGGGCAGTAGCTGCCACTGCCTGTACACATTCTGGTCACTTTCTTGACACCGGATCCAAGAGCTTAGATAGAAATGCCAAAGGTTGCCGCTTATCTCCCCGCTCCGGGGTTAAAACTCCTAAGGCAGCCCCTTTATCTACCATGACAAACAACTCAAAAGCTTTATCTAAAGATGGCAAGTCTAAAATAGGCATGGTAATTAAGTATTGTTTTAACTCTTGTACTAATTCTTCTTTTGTCCAAATTAAAATATAGGGTTCTTTCTAGAAGTTTTCAACTAAAGATTTTATTTCTTCTTTTTTTTTTTTTTTTAAAAATCTCACTTCACTATTGGTGAATGGGGCACTTACATATCTTAGCTTCCCCAAATTTTGGCCAAAAAATATTGGGGGGACCGCATCCTCTCTCTTGTCTTCCTTTATACCTTTAATAATTAGATTCCAATAATCGCTCATATTTCTGCAGCCTCCTGCATCATTTTGATCCCGATTAGGATTAACAATTGGCAATTTTTGATCCCCTGACGGGCCTTGTTGATTCTCTGGTTCCCATATCCTCATACCAGCCACTCTCACCATTTGTCTTTCCTCAGGGGAAAATAGTGTGCCCAATATTGATTGCATTTCTTCCCAGGGATAAACGCTAGGACCCAGGAATTGATCTAACTGCTCAGATAAGCCCATAGGGTCTTCCAACAATCCTTTCAGTTCCTTTTAGAATTCCTAACTTCAGTAGAAGTTAGAGGACCATTGACAAATTCTATTCCACTTTGTGTGCCCTCCCCCCTCGCCTTCAGAGGCACTTCCCTTAAAGGGAATAAACTTACTTCAGGGTTTTCTCCTATATCGTTGTCCTTTCCCCTTATTTTAATTATTTTAAAAGTCGTTTTCTTTCTGGCTCTTGGAAAGAGAACAGGAAACCTTTGGGACTTATCAGATCTTTCCCTACTGCTAATTGTCGGTCTGTTCCCAGGGGAGGGTGGGACAATCGGGGGATGGTGGTACGGAGGGGGTAGACAGACACACACACACAGACACAAAAACACACCCCCCCAGACACAAATACGTTCCTTAAAATTTACATAGAGGTTTTTTAAAGCTTGGCATATCCAGCCTTCAAAAGACCCGTACCTTGGCCATTACAAATGCTCGGGTCTTATTTCCCTTTTTGTCTATTCTATCATCTTAATCTTGTCTTTACTTCTGGTATTTGGATTATAGTCCTAATTGGCCAATCAACCCACCCCAGGGGACTGTCATGGGGCGACTTTTTGCTTCCCCTTTTCCCTGGGACCCTTTTCCTTGTCCCATTTTTCACGGGGCTATCAGTCAAGCCTCCCCCCTCTTTCCCTGGGGCTATCTTCCAAGCCCCCTCCTTTTCCCTGGAGCTCAAGCCCCATTTCTTTCCCTGGGGCTGTCTTTCAAGCCCCCTCCTTATCTCTGGGCTCAAGCCCCCCCCTTTTTCCCTGGGGCTATCTCTCGCTCACTCTCTAGCGCTTCGTCTCTTCACCGGCCAATTCCCTCGCGGGAGATTGGAACCGCGGTTAGAAAGACTCCACACTCGCTTCCCAGATCCGGACTGTCCGGTCCGAGTCTCACACACACAGCAATCAAGCCCCAAACCCTGCCCAACCAAGCAATACTTACAGTCTCCTTTTCTTGCTTGGATCTTCGTGCACAAGAATTATGGGCGACCGCGGTTTTCCCGGGGAGCTCCTGATCCCCTTTTGCTTTATGAGTCCTCCTCTCCCACGGGATTTGTCAGCTTGAAGTCCCAGAGATCCAGGGAAACCCAGCGGGCTACCGAAATCGGTGGGGCGCCTCCCGCTCGGGGTCCTGGAACACACTGGAACCAAGTGCCGGATCCCGGACGAGCCCCCAAAGTGTAATAAATGACCAAGCCTTGTAAGCAAGGTAGGTTTAGTTTTATTTGTGAGGACAAAGTCAATAAAGCAAAAGCACAGCGCTGGGTGCTTGACCCAAGTCAGAGGCACCCCGGGAAAGTCACGTTATCCCTTTATATACATTTAGGGTTGCCTTAGTCACATACATATTCATTTTAAGGTTGGGTTATTATAATTAGTTTTAAAAAGGGGCAGGGTTATCCTAATTACTTTGGGGGGACTTATTAAGATAAAATCTTATCTTTTCATGCATGTGCACTACTGCCCAGTGGTCGTGGGAAAGGTCCTTGGCAGGAAGACCCACAGTTTTCTTCACAGCCACTTCTTCACCCCGGTGAATGGGTTATCTGACCTCCAGACCACCAGTTTGGTTCTCTCCAGATGGTGGGTACAGTGGTGTTCATATCTCCACAGTTCCTCAACTTCCCCCCTTTGTTCCCCCAGGATTGGTCATTTTAGGCCTCTTCATAAAATTCCTCATATGTCAGCAGAAAAAAGAGAATTATTATGGCGAAAGCCAACAACACTCTCCCCCATCTTTCACAACACAGGTGCTTCTCGTATCTCCAGACATGTATCCCTTCAGTTCCCACAGTTCTCTCAGGGTATGCCAATACACGTTCTCACACTCCCCACAGGCTTTGGTGGGCATCCGGCCTCTAGCCAGGGTCAACCCACCACAGTCTTTATTGGCGCCCAACGTGGGGCATGAGAAATTTGAGATAAGGCTGGTAACTGAGAGAGGAGAGGTAACGGGCAAAACATGGACTGATCATGGCTAAAGAGTGGTGAGTTGGACAATTGTGGGGGATTTCTGTTTTTAATTGTGGTGAAGAGACAAGGGGTGGATTGTGTGTGTAAATTGTCCACTTTTGTCTGGTGTTGTGATGATGTTATTTTGATTTTGGTGTAGGGAATTCTTTTTTGTTGATGTGAGTGAAGTTTGTGAAGATTGTGTGATGGATGTGGATTTTAGTGATGATTCTTAAATATGTGATTCACAGAGGCGAGGGGTGGAATGTATTGGGTTTGCGTGGCAAGGTTTTGGTAGCAGCGGGGGGAGGACATGGGGGTGGCTTCTGTGAGAGAAGCTGCCAGAAGCTTCCCCCATGTCCAACCCGACACAGCCAATGCCAGCCGGCTACAAGAACGGAACCGCCAAAGGCCAAGGCCGAACCCATCAGTGACGCCTCTGGGAGAACAGAATTGAGAAACAAATGGGAAGAGAGGAAAAAAAGGATCTGCAGACTTTGCAGCTGGAGAGAGGAGTGAGAAGATGTGAGAGAAACAACTCCACAGACACCAAGGTCAGTGAAGAAGGAGGAAGAGGAGGTGCTCCAGGCGCCGGAGCAGAGATTCCCCTGCAGCCTGTGGTGAAGACCATGGTGAGGCAGGCTGTCCCCCTGCAGTCCCTGGAGGTCCATGGTGGAGTAGGTGACCACCTACTGGAGGACCATGGAGGCCCATGGAGGACCCCACGCCGGAGCGGGTGGAGGCCCGAAGGAGGCTGTGACCCCGCGGGAAGCCCACGCTGGAGCAGGTTCCTGTCAGGACCCATGGCTCCTGGAGAAAGGAGCCCATGTCGGAGCAGGTTTGCTGGCAGGACTTGTGACCCCGTGGGGGACCCGCGCTGGAGCAGTCCCTTCCTGAAGGACTGCACACCATGGAATGGACCCATGCCAAAGCAGTTCGTGAAGAACTGTCAGTCATGGGAAGGACTCACGTTGGAGAAGTTGGTGGAGGACTGTCTCCCGTGAGAGGGACCCCACGCTGGTGCAGGGGAAGGAGTCCTCCCCCTGAGGAGGAAGCAGCGGCAGAAACACCGTGTGATGAACTGACCCCAACCCCATTCCCTGTCCCCCTGTGCCGCTGGGGGGAGGAGGTGGAAAATCAGGAAAGAGATTAAGTCCGGGAAGAAGGGAGGGGTGGGGGAGGTGTTTTAAGATTTGGTTTTTACTTCTCATTCTCCTCTGATTTTGATTGATTATAAATTAAATTTGTTTTTTCCCCCCAGTCGAGTCTGTTTTGCCCGTGCCAGTAACTGGTGAGTGATCTCTCTCCGTCCTTATCTCCACCCACCAGCCTTTTGTTATAATTTTCTCCCTCTGCCCATTTGAGGAGGGGGAGTGATAGAGTGGGCTTTGGTGGGCATCTGGCCTCTAGCCAGGGTCAACCCACCACAGTATTTTTTTGGTGCCCAACGTGGGGACAGTGCACAGGCGGCAATATCGTACAAACCGAGACTCCTTGGCTCCCATCCGTGAACTGATTCGTCAACTGGAGAGCCAAGGAGTTGTCAGCAAGACTCATTCACCTTTTCATAGCCCCATATGGCCAGTGCAAAAGTCTGATGGAACGTGGAGATTAACAGTAGACTATCGTGGTCTGAATGAAGTGACACCACCACTGAGGGCTGCTGTACCAGACATGTGAGAGCTCCAGTATGAACTGGAGTCACAGGCAGCCAAGTGGTACGCCACCATAGACATTGCCAATGCGTTCTTCTGCATTCCTTTGGCACCAGAGTGCAGGCCACAGTTTGCTTTCACCTGGAGGGGTGTCCAGTACACCTGGAATCGACTGCCCCAGGGGTGGAAACACAGCCCCACCATTTGCCATGGACTGATTCAAAATGCACTGAAAAGGGGTGATGCCCCTGAACATCTACAGTACATTGATGACATCATCGTATGGGGCAACAAGGCAGAAGAAGTGTTTGAGAAGGGAAAAAGAGTAATTCAGATTCTTCTGAGAGCTGGTTTTGCCATTAAGAAAAGCAAGGTCAAGGGACCTGCACAGGAGATTCAGTTCTTGGGACTCAAATGCCAGGATGGACACCATCATGTGCCTATGGATGTGGTCAACAAGATAGCAGCTGTGTCTCCAGCAGCTAACAAGAAGGAAACACAAGCTTTCCTAGGCCTTGGGGGACTCTGGAGAATGCATGTCCCAGGTTACAGCCAGCTTGTGAGACCTCTCTATCAAGTAACTCGAAAGAAGAACTGTTTTGAGTGGGGCCTTGAGCAACAACAAGCCTTTGAGCACATCAAACAGGAAATAGCTCGTGCAATGGCTCTTGGGCCTATCCGAACAGGACCAGCTGTGCAAAATGTAGTCTGCATTGCAGCAGAGCTTTTGGAGTACGGCCTGAGGAGGTGGTTCATGCCCAAGAAGCACCACCATATAATGAGTTACCAGAAGATGAAAGGCGTTATGCTTTGTTTACTGATGGATCCTGTCGTGTGGCAGGAAACCATCGGAAGTGGAAAGCTGCTGCGTGGAGTCCCACACGACAAGTCATCGAGGCCACTGAAGGAGAAGGCGAGTCAAGTTGTAGGGAGTGTGGGAACATGTATTGGCATACCCTGAGAGGACTGTGGGAACTGAAGGGATACAGGTCTGGAGATACGAGAAGCACCTGCGTCGACAAGTGATGAGAAAGGAACCTTGGAATGTATCCAAAGATGTCCCCTGGCAAGCAAACAGGAAGGGATGCACGCAAAGTGCATCAGCCAATTAGGGGCGTGGGAACTGCTCGTGCTGCGAGTGAAGATCCAATAACACGTGAACGGGTGTGGGTGGTTTCATTAGTTTTGAGGTATAAATATTACTGTATTAGAGCAAATAAAGGGGAACTTGCTTATCACTCACATTGAGTCGGCTGCTTGTTTTCCCCGCGCCGCATCAAGGCAGTTTGCAGAAGTGAAAGCCATCCAACTAGCCCTAGAGATTGCTGAACGAGAAAAGTGGCCAGTCCTCTATCTCTACACTGACTCCTGGATGGTGGCTAATGCCCTGTGGGGGTGGCTGCAGCAGTGGAAGAAGACCAATTGGCAGCGCAGGGGTAAACGCATCTGGTCTGCTGCATTGTGGCAGGACATCGCTGCTCGAGTAGAAAACATGACTGTAAAGGTACGTCACGTAGATGCTCACGTGCCCAAAAGCTGTGCCACAGAAGAACATCAAAACAATGAACATGTAGACAAGGCTGCCAAAACTGAAGTAGCTCCCGTGTGCTTGGACTGGGAGCGTAAGGGTGAGCTATTTGTAGCTCGATGGGCCCATGAAACATCGGGACATCTAGGGAGAGATGCAACATATCGATGGGCTTGTGATCAAGGGGTGGACCTGACCATGGAAGCCATCACACAGGTCACTCATGAATGTGAAACGTGTTGCAATCAAGCGAGCCACACCAGTAAAATCTCCCTGGAATAGAGGGCGGTGGCTGGGCTTCGATATGGTGAGGCCTGGCAAATCGACTCTATTGGACCTCTGCCACAAACACGCCAAGGCAAGCGCCACATACTCACCATGGTGGAAGCAACTACTGGTTGGCTAGAAACATACCCTGTAAACCATGCCACTGCCCCAAACACCATCTTGGGCCTTGAAAGACAAATTCTGTGGGGACATGGTACCCCAGAAAGAATTGAATCGGACAATGGGACTCATTTTGGAAATAACCTCATAAACTCCTGGGCAAAGAAACATGGCGTTGAGTGGGTGCACCACATCCCCTGTCACCCACAGGCCTCTGGGAAGATTGACAGATACAATGGACTGTTAAAGACGATGTTGAGGGCATTGGGCAATGGGGGATGGAAGCACTGGGATGTAAATTTAATGGAAGCCACTTGGCTGGTTAACACCAGAGGATCTGCTAACCATCCTGGTCCTGCCCAAACAGAACCCCTACATGCTGTGGGAGGAGATAAGGTCCCTGTAGTGCACACAGGGAAGTGGCTGGGGAAGGCGGTATGGATTGCTCCTCCCATGGGAAAAGGCAAACCCATTTGTGGGACTGTTTTTGCCCAAGGACCTGGGTGTGCTTGGTGGGTAATGAGGAAGAGACCCACTGTGTGCCTTTTTTCCTGAACATCCATCTTGACAGAAAAGGCCCAAGTCAAAGCCTGTTTGTGAACATCTGGAGGAATGGAGGAAGCCCATGGGATATCTGTCTGATAAAGGACAAGGGGGCAGAACTAATAAGAATGTATAAACCTGTATGTTGGGTATAAATTATGTGGGACCTGAGCATGATTTAAATGGTATGGAATAAGGGGTGGAGATTGTATTGGATCTGACCGGGATGGAGTTGATTTTCCCCGTGGCAGCCCTCAGAGTGCTGTGTTTTGTATTGGTGGCTCGAGGGGTGTTGCTAACACACCAGTGTGTTGGTTCCTGCTGAGCAGTGCTCCACAGCACCAAGGCTGGCTCTCCAGCATTTCCCCCAGTAGGCTGGGGGTGGGGAAGGTCTTGGGAGGGGACACAGCCAGGACAGCTGACCCCAAGGGACCAAAGGGATATTTCAGACCATATGACGTCTGCTCAGCAATAAAGCAAGGGGAACGGAGGGGGAAGGGGGGGCATTCGCTACTTCCGTGTGTCCTCCGGGAACCGCAACGCGTATGAAGCCCTGCTTCCCGGGAAGTGGCCAGACATCGCCTGCTGATGGGAAGTGGAGAATAAACATTTTGTTCTTCTGCTTCTGCGCGCACAGCTTTGCTTTGCTTCTGTTAAACTGCCTCTGTCTCACCCACGAGTTTGGGGTTTTTTGAGTTCCATCTTATTTTCTCCCCTCCCCATCCTGCTGAGGAGGGGGGTGATAGAGTGGGCTTTGGTGGGCACCTGGCATCCAGACAGGGTTAACCCACCACAAGGTGAAATAAAAGCTTGTAGCTCTTAACTGGTGGGTCTTGATCAAGCTAGCATCTGTTTTGCCATACTATCTCACAGCAGCTTTTTTCTTTCTAGACTGCATCAAATTACTTATTTTGTTCTTTTAATAAAAGAATAACTCTTGTAATTCTATACTTTCTGGTCTAGCCTCTCTCCTCAGTTGGCACAGGCCATCTGTGAAATTTTTGTGGCAATATCCCGAAAAGGACAGAATAGACCTACCTTTCTGTAGACCACTGTACAATTTATTCCCAGTGTTAAAAACAAAGATGTTAACGAAAGACTCTTAATTTCTGTAATGTCTGTTTTAAGCTATTAATATTAATGCAACCATTCTATGCAGCTACTGCATTAAAGGTATTGATGGTAGCATGCTTAAAACTGATTTAGCTTAATTTGGTTTTAAGCCACCTTTAAAACACTTCAAAATTTTATTCAGGAATTACAGAACTCAGGAACACAAAAGGATGTAGACAAGTGAATCACTGCCCCTCTGAACAGTGTCGCCAAGACACTGAACAGTAAAAATAAGAAACTATTTAAATATTTGAAAAGGAAGCTTTTTCTCAAATAAAGTCTTTTATCAGATCGCACACAGTGTGTTTATTATTATAAATAAACTTGCCTGCTTTAAACTTCTAAGTTGTTTTCTCTTCCAGACTGCCCAGGCTACCCTTTTTTAGGCTGAAATTTATTAACACAAGTAGTTTAACAGAACAGGAGCATATTCTGCCTTATTATGGAATTATTTGCATCAGGAAAATAACATCACTACTGGTCTGGGACAATAAAGTGGAGATGCTCATACAAGTTAAGTCAGGATCCAGATTTAGATGTCAAGCATTCTGAAGATTTTAAGGTGACTATTCTTGGAACCATCTCCCATGTCCGCTGTCCCCGAGAAGATCTAGTCAAATTATACAATTAGTATGTAATTTACATCCTCTTTCCCTCCTCTATCCCTCCCCCACTCCAAAGTTACTTTCTGCTTGAAGCATAATAGGAGAATGGAAACATTTGTGCAATATCCTTCCAAAGTCTCATTATTTAGTACTACTACCAGATGTTCCGAATACCTACCTGAACCTGACTTTCCAAAAGACTTAGACATAATTAGAGTGCATTAGCTGTTTTGCATTATCTGTGCCAGCTAGTGATCCTGGAGCAGAGACAGTCCCGAAACCTCAGAAGACCAAGCCTGAGCGATCCCCCAGAGAGAATCCCCCTGTCTTCCAGTCAGCCCTGGTTAATGTACTGACATGACGGGATGTGATCTGGAATATTTCATTGGCACATCCAAATGCCAGTTCTGGGCTTTGCTATTCACTGCGCTTCTCCCTCCCAGTCCTAATGCAGCTGTGAAGCAGCCAAACACGGTGGCCTTGAGCTCCAGCGGCAACTAATAACATTAGTACTGTTATCAATGTTCTTCTCATAACAAATCCTACACTGAAACTAAAACAAAGCTATTCTAACTACTAAGAAGAAAATTAACTTTATCCTAGCAAAACCAGGACAGTATCCACCCCTTATTCCATACCATTAAGGTCATGCTCAGGTTTCAAACACGTATAGAATCATAGAAACATAGAATGGTTAGGGTTGGAAGGGATCATCTAGTTCCAACCACCCCCTGCCATGAGCAGGGACACCTTCCACTAGACCAGGTTGCTCAAAGCCTCATCCAACCTGACCTTAAACACTTCCAGGGAGGAGCAGCCACAACTTCCTTAGGCAACCTGTTCCAGGGTCTGACCACCCTCACAGTGAAGAATTTCTTCCTAATATCTAATCTAAATCTACCCTCTTCCAGTTTAAAGACATTTCCCCTTGTTCAATCACTACCTACCTTTGTAAAAAGTCCCTCCCCAGCTTTCTTGTAGGCCCCTTCAGGTACTGGAAGGTCGCTATAAGATCTTCCCGAAGCCTTCTCTTTTCCAGGCTGAACAACCCCAACTCTTTCAGCCTGTCCTCATAGCAGAGGTGCTCCAGCACTCAGATCATCCTCATGGCCCTCCTCTGGACTCATTCTAACTGGTCCATGTTGGTAGCCTGTGCCGGAGTCTAAATCACGTATTCTCATAGAGATAGAGTGAATGCTCTGTCTTTATTTGGTACAGGTTCCTTTTATACACTTTGTTACACAACATGTGATGCGTGCCAGCAACTAATTGGTCAAGGTTCCACCCACGTGACACAGTCAGTAAGGTTCACACACAGCATAAAAGTCTAGCTCCTTATTGGTTAGTGATTAAAAGTCACCCACGCCTTAGCTCCCACAGCATGTTTCTCTACATTTCCCCCTTTTTCTTTTGTACAAGGAGTGGCCTGTGTTCTAGAAAAACGTCTTTATAATCAAATTTTGCAAGCAGCTGATCAAACAGGGCAACAAAATATGACCAATAAAATTATGCCTCCAATGCCAATTAAATACATCACTATGGTTTTCAACCATGGTCCCAATCCAAGTGAGGAAAGCCAAGCGTTAACAGGGAACAGGGTACTCCTACTTTGTGGTTCCCAGCTAAAGCTACTCCTGATACAAAATTGTCAAAGTTTCTTCTAACTTGGTTTCGCATATGTGTCCACACACTATGAAGCCAATTACTATTGGTTAATAGCACTGATCACACGCTGATCTCTCAGTCTCACTGGTTCGTTCTCATCTTGGTTCAGGTTCACTTGCAGCTGGCGTCCATCTTTTCCTGTAGCAATGACACTCTGTACTCTTTTAATTACACATCTATAAGCAATTCTTACTATAATTAGAACTAAAAATTGCAATGCCTAAAAAAGCGTACACTCTCTTTAATTAAAGTTGAAAGCTAAAGCGACAGGCTGCCAAAAGAAATGTATTTCTGCTGTTAAGAGACACCAACATGGAAATGGCTACCATTTCCTATCCAGTCTCCCAAACCATCTGAGATGGCCAGATCTCCGACCCAGCATGAAAACAAATCAGCCCAGAGTCCACACCAAACCAGCTTGACTCCACTCCATACCCAAATCAATACCAATCCGACCTAGAGAAGCACTCAATATTCTGATTTTTCAAAGCTGATCCTAACATATCAGCACCCACACCAGATGTGTACGGTGCTCTACGTGGTGCTCTGCCAATAGTTTCCTACACTCTTCCCCGTTTTTATCAATTTAAGCTAAAAAGACATTCTGGGTCAGTTGCTCTACACGTTTGGCCATACAAGAAAACAATATACGTGCCACGATGCAAAGCAAGATTATAATTCCGAGCCATCTAAGGCCTCCTTTTTACTTCTGACCAATTATATTAGAATTTTCTAATCTTGTTTTTCTATTCTGGTGTTTCAAAAGTCAGGAGTTAATTGCCAAGGCCAAAACTGCCTGCATCTTGGGCTCTTAAGGAGCCAACAATTTCTATTTTTTGTCTTTATACCACAAAGGCGTTGTCCACCATCTTCTGCAGGGCCCTTGCAGACACGATAGCAAACAAGGCACTAATAAAAGATTACCAAATTACAAATAGCATCTTAAATCCTGACTTTAATAGTGAAAAGACTCATTCGTGTAAAAACTACTCGCTTAACCAATTATCACTATTTACCCTCAACTGTTTGACATTTTCCCTTAACCTTCCAATGGCCATATGAATTGATTCTGAGTGGTCTGATAGAATCATACAGCACATGCCTTCAGATTCCTCACAACCATGTCGCTTGTGCTAACAAATAAAAATCAACTGCTGCTCTATTCTGTAGTACTGCATGTCTAATGCTATCAATGTCTACTAACATCTATGTGAGCAAAGTTATACAAAGCACTCTACAAGATAGGTCCTAAAAGGATTCTTGGGCATAGGCAGTGAAAGCCACAGTGATTCTTACTTCCTTACATTAGCCAAAGTTATCCACATGTTTTATCTAGGTACTACAACTTAAGGTCTTAAAACAATGCTAATCAACAAAATCCTAATGCAGTAATAACTATAAACTTAAGACTCTTTTCCCCCTTTTTTTTTTATGCACTAACTTATGAGATGTGTGAATACTATGTAGTGCAAATCATGTTGAAATCTTCTCTTTTTTTCTTGCATTACTAAAACTATTACAATTATTACAATTATCTCTGTCTCAATATATATATCAATCTAAAATACTACCCAAAACACTTTCACATTTGAAACAATTTCAACCACTTCAACAAAAATGCATCTGCAGAGTTAAAGAAAAATCCAAATTAATGATTGCAAGTTAGAGCAGTTCAAGGATCTCCAATTTGTCAGTATCCATCTTAACCAGTGTTATTCAAATACAGTATAAGCATTTAGTGTTTCTACAATGAGAAGAAAACATTCAAATATCAAAGCTATGACAAACACACAAAAACAAGGAAAGAAAATTTGCTCTGTACTCAGCAACCGAAATAGAATCAACTCTGAATTTCCTTGCTGTTGTGGTTTTACATCAGAACATTCAAGTTATAACAACCTAATGTCTTTTTAGGAATTCATAATGAAATTGTAAAAATGCTACTATAAATCCCTATCTCAGGTGCAATCTTCTGCTTTAGGAGCTACTGTGTCACTGTACAATATAAGTGGCTTATTAATCACTGAATTGCTGGTGTAGCAGAATGTATTTATCATTGTGGATGTATTTTGAAAATTGGTATTTTAAAACCTGCGTTTATTTCATGACAAGCCACAGTTTTGTGTATTTCAAGCACTAATATCCTTACCCAAAGTACTAAATGAACATTGTGAGTAACCTACCATGGGTGTCTTCGGGCCCCGACTTTGGTATCAACTGCCCAATTGCATCGGCCCGAGTAGCAATTGTGGCCCTAAAAGTAGAGCTATGGAATATCCACTCTATTAATCGCATAGGGGCGCTGTCAGGTAACTGAACAATCAACAAAACAACTTCTTACTCCCGGTTATAGATAACCAAGGAAAAAGACAATTTTCCAATCTATGACCTATGGCTGAGTCTCTAATTTTTTCTGTAATGTCATCCAGTGCTTTTGTAGCCTCCACAGTAAATGATCTAGGGTCAGAAGGGGAACTACTATTCCGTAGATGGTCAATCAAAGGAGAAAAATCTGTTAGCAATTCCACAGAAAGTTCAAAGCCACTGCAGATCACCTATCAATTTTTGAACATCATTAACAGTCTTAATTTCTGGGTGCAAAATAATTTTCTGAGGTATGAGTCTAATTTCTGTAACTTGCATGCCCAAGTAATTCCAAGGAGAATGTTTTGAACCTTTTCAGGTGCAATGACCAGACCAAAATTCTGCAAGCATGTTACAAGTTCCTTCTGTTTGTGTTCAGGAAGGAGTGTAGGGCTGGCTACCAATAAGTCATCCATATAATGGTATGTGAGCAAGTCAGGCTTTTCCCTTCGCCACGGTCTTAAGGCCAAATCCACAAACCACTGACAAATGGTAGGAAAGTTCTTTGTACCCTGTGGCAGTACAACCCATTGATAACGCTGTGACGGGGCGGCCCTATTGATGGAGGGCACAGAAAACACAAACTTGTCACCATCATCCTTTGTAAAGGAATTGTGAAAAAACAATCCTTAAGATCTAGTATTAACAAATCCCATTTTTCTGGCAACATGACCGGAGATGGTAACTCAGGTTGCAAGGCTCCCATGTCCTCCATACAATTGTTTACAGCTCTCAAATCATGTAATAGTCTCCATTTCCCCGATTTTTTCCTGAATGGTAAAAATAGGAGTGTCCCATGGGCTAACAGAGGCTTTAATATGACCCAATTTTAATTATTCCTGTACAAGTTCCTCAACACGTTGCAGCTTCTC
Organism: Caprimulgus europaeus; assembly: GCA_907165065.1. The sequence goes on from OU015537.1 coordinate 1,768,811, forward strand.
TTTTGATAGAGGCCATTGATCAACCCAAACAGGGTTTTCTGTTTTCCATTTAAGTTTAAGTGTCGGGCGAGCGCTGCCGTCAGTGGCCCAAATCACAAATCAGTAGATAACTTCAGTACTAAATGTACATTTATAGTGGCCAATTTAAAATCTCTGCATCTGCTGTTTCACTTTCTTCCATTCTTTACATTACCCTAAAACAGAACTATTTCTGAAGCATTAAAAAAATTTCATAACAATAGCAATAGTAATAATGATACTAACACGGGGTTGGTCCTGCTTTGCTGATTGAATCCTGATTTGAAATATAATCCATGTCACAAAACAAACAAACAAACTAAAAATCTCTCCTCAGGAGAAGTCCCTGCTAGTTGAGATTGTTTTTCAAAACCAAATGTCATGCTTACAGTATCCTTATAGTCATATTATACACCTTTGAAGAATAAAAGCTCACATGGGAAATGATGACAGGGCCTTAGTCATAAAGGTGATAACTGGTGACACTATTTTTCATCAGGAAGGAAAATTAAAAGTTAAAAGCCTCATAAGAATCCATAGCTTATACTGAAAATTTGATCCATGCTCATTCTGTTAATTTAAAAATACTCTTTGGAAATTGTGTAAACTCCTGCAGAAAACTTAGTGATACCTCTTTTCATGTTATAATAAGGATAATTCATATTCACATCTACCCTATGTTATTTTCTATTACTAATATACACTTCATTACTTACTTATGTTACTATCTAATACATATCTTTACATCTTTATATTCTTCTACATACAGTGTTCAGGGCTTTCTCTCTTTTTTTTTTTTTTTTTTACCAAACAGAAGCTGACAACAAGTACACTCGGAATGCCGCCTGAAGAAAATCCCACGGTGGTCCAGAATCTGTAATGACACAAACATAGCCTCTATCCAAAGTTAGTAGGTCTGTGTGACTCCCTCACACAATAGTGATAACTTCATATTCATCTCTGATCCCAGAAACTTTTTAAATTCTTGTGTAGTGTCTGCTCAGTTCCTATTTCAAGTTAGTTTACACATTAAACAATCACAAAGGAAAATTACCTTTACAACATTCATTCATTTCACACAGACGGAAGGTACCTCCACTTTACGCACACACTCATTCCATAAAACATGCCAGGTTCTTGTGCAATACAAATCATAAATCTCAAACTATAATTTTAGAAGGTCTGAAATGCTGCTCTGATCACTTTAAGAAACCACAGTCCGCCGCTCAAGCTGCAGAGAAAGCGGCAGGGAGGGGTTGTGAAAACCCCCTCGCAAGGAATGGAGCCGTCACAGGTCTGGTATGCTCTTATCATGCTGCTATGGAAACCGTCGTTCGCCGTCTCTGGCTTGCTGCTAAAAATAGTCCAAACAGGTTAATTATCAAGAAATCAACAAATGCTTGTATATAGGGAAACTGCTGTCCATAATTCCTCATTGCTTTTTCTATCCTTTTTTACGCTCCCTCGAGGAGGGGGGACTGGGGAGCTTCCCCGGGGGGGGAAAGGGGGGTGGGTGGTGCAAGGCGCAGAAGGTGCCTCCCCGGGGGAGAAGTAGGTGGTGCCAGGCGGGGAAAGTGCCTCCCCCCCAGGTCCGTCAGCTCACAGCTCAGCACCGCCTCCCAGCATCGTCATCCAAAGGGGGGGAAGGGGGGGGCCCATCTTGCCCAGAAACTGACACACTTCTTTTTCGGGGGCCCCATCTTGTTCGGAGGGGGGCGGGTCTTGCCCACACTACGCAGTTCATTTTCCAAAACTTCTCCGCTTATTCTCATTAAAATACTTCTCAGGAGTCTGAAAAAAATGTTATATCTCTCTTTTCTAAAAAGCATGTAAGTAAATGAGAGGATTAATGAGAGGGGCTATCTCTTATCTCTGGCTGATATCGGAAACCTAGTCTCATGCATTCTTCGCATTCCATAGAGCGGTGAATTTACAGTTCAGTCTCTTTCGCGAACTGGAGAAGATTTTACTACCGCTATTCCTTTCCGCTTTCTTTCCAAGGTGCCCCGAGCCTGTGGTCAGTCTTTTCTGGTAACTTGAGAAGATTTTTTACGACCACTACGCCTCCCATTCGAATAAGAGGGCGGGGGGGGTGAATCCTTGCTCTTTAGCCCAGGATTCCAGCTTATGAAAAAGCTTCCCAGAGATGCCTCCTTTCTCTTAGAGAAATTAATGAGGGCTCCACGCAGTAAATCCTGCATCCATTATACATGCCGGCCGGCAAAATAACCGCACTAGCAAAACGACAGCTCAGCCTCACCGGAAATTCAGTCTCACCTGAAATCGATAAGGACGGGGAGCTCCATGGTTCAACGCTTCATACGTCTCTACCACAAATGCCTTCAACATTTCGTCTATACAGCCCGGGGGGGTCAACTCAACGCGTCGCACAGCGTTCCGTTTCTTGCGACAATAAATCAAGGTAACGACCTCCACTAAACGTGTCGCCCAGCGTTTCGTGTCTTGTGGAAAGCCAGGGTAATCAGTGGCGTTCGGGCGTCATCTGTTGGTAGCCTGTGCCGGAGTCTAAATCACGTATTCTCATAGAGATAGGGTGATTGCTCTGTCTTTATTTGGTACAGGTTCCTTTTATACACTTTGTTACACAACATGTGATGCGCGGCCAGCAACTAATTGGTCAAGGTTCCACCCACGTGATACAGTCAGTGAGGTTCACACACAGCATAAAAGTCTCTGTTGCTGAATGAAAGTCACCCACGCCTTAGCTTCCACAGCATGTTTCTCTACAGGTCCATGTCTCTCTTGTGTTGGGGGCTCCAGAACTGGATGCAATACTCCAGGTGGGGCCTTACGAGAGCAGAGTAGAGGGGGAGAATCACCTGATGCAGCCCAGGATACGGTTGGCCTTCTGGGCTGCGAGCGCACATTGCTGGCTCGTGTTGAGCTTCTCGTCCACCACCACTCTCAAGTCCTTCTCTTCAGAGCTGGCCTAAAGACACTCATTGCCCAGCCTCTATTTCTGCTTATGATTGCACCGACCCAGGTGCATATATATACACACAAACACACACAAATATCATTCCCTTAGTTTAATGGGTCATTCCTTCAAAATGTCTATTGAGTTAATTTAGTCCATAACTTTGGGTTCCGTCAGTCATGACAGTCCTTCTAGAAAAGAGGAGATGATGTGGAATTTGCACAGTCAATGGAGCAGGTGACATTGGACACAGCAGGAGGATGATGTGCAGTCTCTGTTGCATGCTGCATCCAGAACTTGTAGTTGGTGTAGCTGCTGTGGTCCGTGCACAGGGTCTGCGGGTTGAAGATGTTGGTCTCAAAGACGTTGTTCGACACAAGCTCTGGTTCCATTGGAGTTCCTTCTTCATTAACCTGAGGAAATTCTTAATATAAAGCTGTTAGTATAATACACAACAACCATAGCAATGACGACATGCAATTCATCGGCTGTTCTCACCTAACATCAAATTCCCTTGAGGCACACATTGGACTTTTCCAACTTTCAGCATCACACACCAAGTGCACCCAGGTCCTTGAGCAAAAGCATTCCCATGAATGGGTTTGCCTTTCCCCAAGGCAGGAATAACCCAGACTGTTTTCCCAAGCATAATTGTTATGCAAACCACAGGGACTTTATCTCCTTCCACAGCACGTAAAAGTCTTGATTGGGCAGGACCGGCTCGGTTGGCAGATCCTCTGGTGTTGACTGACCAGGTGGCTTTTGCTAAGTGTGTGTCCCAGTGTTTGAAAGTTCCACCACCCATTGCTCTCAGTGTGGTTTTCAGCAGCCCATTGCATCGTTCGACTTTCCTGGAGGCTGGTGCATGGTAGGGGATGTGGTACCCCCACCCAATGCCATGTTCTTTGGCCCAAGTGTCTATGAGATTGTTTCGGAAATGGGTCCCATTGTCTGACTCAATTCTGTCTGGGGTGCCATGTCGCCACAAGACCTGCTTTTCAAGGCCTAGAGTGGGGTTTCGGGCAGTGGCATGGGGCACAGCATAGGTCTCCAACCACCCGGTGGTTGCTTCCACCATGGTGAACACGTAGCGCTTACCACTGCGGGTTTGTGGGAGTGTGATACAGCCAACCTGCCAGGCCTCCCCATATTTATATTTTACCCATCGCCCTCCATACCAGAGAGGTTTTAACCTCTTGGCTTGTTTGATCTCAGCACGTTTCACATTCATGAATAACCTGTGCAATAATGTCCATGGTTAAGTCCACCCCTCGATCACGAACCCATCTATATGTTGCATCTCTTCCTTGATGGCCTGAGGCATCATGGGCCGAGCAGGCTAAAAATCTTTTACCCTTCCGTTGTAAGTCCAGGTCTACTTGAGACACTTTGATCTCAGCAGCCTGGTCCACCTGTTGGTTGTTTTGATGTTCTTCAGTGACTCAACTTTTGGGCACATGGGCATCCACATGACGTGTCTTTACAACCAGTCTCTCTAGCCGAGCAGCAATGTCTTGCCATAGTTCAGCAGCCCAGATGGGTTTGCCTCTGCGCTGCCAGTTGCTCTGTTTCCATTGCTGTAACCACCCCCACAGGGCATTTGCCACCATCCATGAGTCCGTACAGAGGTAGAGCACTGGCCATTTCTCTCGCTCAGCAATGTCTAAGGCCAGCTGGATGGCTTCTACCTCTGCAAACTGGCTCGATTCACCTTCTCCTTCAGCAGCTTCTGTGACTCGTTGGGTGGGACTCCACACAGCAGCTTTCCACTTCCAATGTTTTCCTACAATACAACAGGAGCCATCAGTGAACAGGGCATATTGTTTCTCATCATCTGGTAGTTCATTATATGGTGGAGCCTCTTCAGTTCGTGTCACCTCTTCCTCTGGTGACATTCCAAAATTTTTTCCTTCTGGCCAGTTTGTGATCACTTCCAGAATTCCTGGGTGACTATGGCTTCCTCTTCAAGTTTATTGTGCAATCAGCACAACCCACTTACTCCATGTGGCATCAGTTGCGTGGTGTGTAGAGGGAACATTCCCTTTGAACATCCAGCCCAGCACGGGCAATTGGGGTGCCAGGAGGAGCTGTGCCTCAGTACCGAGCACTTCTGGAGCAGCTCCAACTCCCTCATATGCTGCCAATGTCTCCTTTTCAGTTGGAGTATATTTGGCCTCTGATCCTCTGTATCCACGACTCCAAAACCCGAGGGGTCGACCTCAAGTCTCCCCTGGTGCTTTCTGCCAGAGGCTCCAGGTTGGTCCATTGTCTCCACCTGCTGTGTAGAGAACATTTTTAACGTCTTGTCCTGCCTGGACTGACTCAAGCGGTACTGCATGGACTGTCTCCTGTTTGATTAGTTCAAAGGCTCGTTGTTGCTCAGCACCCCATGTGAAATCATTCTTCTTTCGGGTCACCTGGTAGAGAGGGCTCACGATCTCACTGTAATGTGGAATGTGCATTCTCCAGAAACCCACAACGCCTAAGAAGGTTTGTGCTGCCTTTTTGTTGGTTGGTGGGGACATAGCTGTTATTTTATTGATCACATCCATTGGGATCGGACAACATCCATCTTGCCATTTTATTCCTGAAATATGGATCTCCTGAGTAGGTCCCTTGACCTTGCTTTGTTTTATGGCAAAGGCAGCTCTCAGAAGGATTTGGATTATCTCCTTCCCTTTCTCAAAAACTTTTTCTGCTCTGTTGCCCCACACAATGATATCATCAATGTATTGCAGGTGTTCTGGAGCTCCACCCTGCTCCAAGGCAGTCTGGATCAGTCCATGGCAAATGGTGGGGCTGTGTTTTCACCCCTGGGGCAGTCGATTCCAGGTGTACTGGACACCTCTCCAGGTGAAAGCAAACTGTGGCCTGCACTCTGGTGCCAAAGGAATGCAGAAGAACGCATTGGCAATGTCTATGGTGGCGTACCACTTGGCTGCCTGTGACTCCAGTTCATACTGGAGCTCTCACATGTCCGGCACGGCAGCGCTCAGTGGTGGGATGACTTCATTCAAGCCACGATAGTCCCCTGTCAGTCTGCACTCCCCATTTGACTTCTGCCCTGGCCATATGGGGCTGTTACAGGGAGAGCGAGTCCTGCTGATCACTCCTTGGCTCTCCAGCTGACGAATCAGTTCATGGGTGGGAATTATGGAGTCTCGGTTGGTGCGATATTGCCGCCGGTGCACTGTTGTAGTGGCATTTGGCTCTTCTTGGTTTTCGACTCTTAACAGTCCTACAACGGAAGGGTTCTCTGCGAGACTGGGTGTCCTGGTTTTTGCTAGGATAGGGTTAATTTTCTTCTTAGTAGCTAGACAGCACTGTGTTTTGGTTTCAGTGAGGATTGTTATGAGAACAATGTTGATAACTCCAAGGACACTGTGCTTGGGCAGTTTGCAAGAGCAGAGGACTGCAAGGGGGGAGTGGAGAAGGAAAGTGCAGTAATTAGTAAAACCCAGAATTGACAGGTGGATGTGCCAATGAGATATTCCATATCATATTATGTCATGTTTAGTACATGAACTGGGGCTGACCAGAAAGAAGGGTATTATCTCGGGAATCGCTCGAGCTCGCTTTCCCTGGATTGCAATTTCAGTTTCGGGGTTCCTTTTCGCTCCTCCGGGATCGTTATCAGTGGGTGGTGAGCAATTGTACTGTGCATCACATATATATATAGCTGTTATCTTTATTACTCTTATTATTCTTATTATTTTAATTTTATTTTTACTCTAATTATTAATTTTTTCTTTTCTCAACCTACAAATCTTCTCACCTTTACCCCTCCTCCAATTCTCTCCCCGATTCCCTGAGCAGGGGGGAAGGGGGCGGAGGTTGGCGGGGGAAGGCTGCAAGTGGCTGTGTCTTGTTTGGCTGCCAGCTAGGTTAAACTATCACAGACTTTTTGGCGCCCAACGTGGGGCACAAAGGGTTGAGATAACAACAGTTCTGACCACAGTGTGTTAGAAAGAATCTGCAACAAGCATTTGTTACGATGACTCGGTTGTCAGTGATCGGAATGTTGTTGTACTGGATTGCTGAGTTGTTCCTTGAGTTCTTTGAGGTGGCACCTTACATGCCGTTTATACTTTTCATCATCCCTGGCTGTTGGTTTGGGGCTAGGGGTACTGTTCTGCTGTGTGGTACAGTGATGGGTGTTAGTACGATAAAAAGATGGGCAGTGAGACCAATTTTGTACCTGCATTCAGTGATGGCAAGCAGTACACAGAGCAAAGCAGCAGAAGCGGCTCCATCTCTGCATTGTGGGAGCTATCTGGTGCATGTTCTTACCAATTACACCAGTGGTTTCTTTCCTCTGGGAGGGGGAACATCTTCATTCAATTTCCCGCTCCCAGTTACAAAAGTTTTTGAGAATTTTGAATATTCTTGGGATAATCAAACTAGATTAATCGTGCTGCTAGTTCTCCTGAACGTATGCCAGGTTTAAATGCATGTCAGGCTACTTAGGAGAATCACCCCATCCGCTGCTGGAGTTACCCTGGCACCTGCTACAGTTACCTCAAGCTCTGTGACTGATACTGCAGCTACTCCAGTTGCTTCAACCTCAACGACAGACACTGCAGCCTCTCCAACCCCTACAGCAGGCAATGTGGCTACTCCAAACCCTACAGCAAGCAATGCAGCTACTCCAACTCCCTCAAGAAGCATTGCAGATGAACTAGAGAACCAATCCATGTCAGTATCAGTTGTCCCTGTATGTAAGAAGTGGACACGAAAGTCAGCATGTTTACAGAGGGATGAAGAAGATCGAGCTTATGATCTTCCTAAGGAGGAAGAGGAGGAGGGAAGAGGAGATGGAAATGGAGACAGTACAATAACCACCCGATCTCTAACCCTGAGTGAGCTGTGGGATATACGAAAACATTTCACCCGTTACCAAGGCGAGCACCTCATTACGTGGCTGCTCAGATGCTGGGATAATGGGGCCAGTAGCCTGGAGTCAGAGGGCAGAGAAGCCAAGCAGCTGGGATCCCTCTCTAAGGAAGCGGGCACTGATAAAGCAATTGCAAGAGGGGACCCAACCCCCAGTCTTTGGAGGTGGCTCTTGGCGGGTGTGAAGGAAAGGTGTCCCTTCAAGGACAATATTACATGCAACCCAGGCACATGGGTCAGCATGGAGAGAGGGATTCGGTACCTGAGGGAACCAGCTGTGCGGGAGCTGATTTACCAGGACCCGAGGGACATGAGGGTAACTGAAGACCCAGATGAAAACTCGTGCACAGTACCCATGTGGCAAAATGTCTTATGGAGTGCACCAGCCTCATATGCCAGCTCATTGGCAGCAGTAGAAGTTAAAGAGGATGGCCTGAGAATGCGCCCCATTCTGTTGGTGCGCCTGCGCGCTGTGTGTCTGTCTGTGAACACCACACTGTCTTTTTAACTTGTAAAAACATTTTCTTCTCCATAGTGTTTATTCACATAGTTGTGTAGTTTAAAAGCTTTATTGCTGGAGAAAATTCCAGGTGAGCTGCTTTGCCACTAACAAAACTTCCTAGCTGTGCATTTCAATAAAGGCCTGTTTATTTAAAAAGGTTTGAAAGGTATCCTAAATCTATATGTATATGTCTAAGGAACTGATACAGAAGTCAGTCAAAATAGTCAGACTATCCCACAAAACATTTTAAATTTCAACATCCTGCAGTTCCTCATGCCAGAGGACAGCTGTAACAAGGCCAGATTTCCTACATCTGAGCTGCTGTCACTGGAACTTGGCTGCACTAATTTAGCCCAGGGAGTAATTGGAGGTGTGAGTGTGTGTGTGTGTGATTGTGCCTTCTTTATGGTGAGGTGAGACACTTTGGCCTGGTGGGAATTCCCACCACAGCTCTGGCAGAGGCAGTTCCCTTGGTCTTTTCCTGGGGAGATTTTGCACTGGATAAAATTTCATTATCTCAAAGCAAGGAAACAATTTTCTTGGCAATGTGATGAGAAGTTAGCTCCTCTTTATAAATCTTTCTGCTTGCTGGTCCTGACAGGTGGCACTACCTGTGCTTAAAAGCACACAGTCAAACAGAGGACTCTAGGGAGCATAATGCCAAAGTCAAAGGATACAGTCCAGGCACTAGAACTAAAGGTTAGAAAAGGATTTTTGCATGGGTGAGGGGACATGTATTTTTTTTTAAAAGACATCTGTCTTACATTAATGGTTGAATGATGTAAAAACTGAAAACTGTTTATTTCTCTCACTGTTTATAATTCAACTTTCACATCTGTTGTCAAAATGCTAATGCTTAATGTGCAAACATCACATAATGGAAAATTATTAATTCTCAGTATCAGTACTCTAAATTTCTAAAATTTTAAAATATAAATGGTATACAAACTATGAAACTATTTTTATAAGACAACTTATGAAGTATTAATGTAAAATATATTTTTGACCAAAAAAATGTTTATTTGGAAAGCTTCAAGTTGTTCTAGTTAATTGGTAACTTACAAATATAAATAAAATACCAACCCATTTCTAGTGCTGAGAGGTACATATGAGACCAAAACAACTTTAAGAAATTGAAGTATATTTTATTAACAATGCATCCCTTTGATAAGATTATGCTTCAGGAGGCTTTTAATGCCCATAGAGATGAACTGTACACACTACACAAAAACCCCCAAAAAACAAAAAAAAACCCCAAACCACCAACCAAAAACCACACACACGCACAAAAAAAATCAAGGTGGTCAATATCATTTTGGGACAAGCCTCTGTTTAAATTATACACAGCTCAATGCAACATTCTTATGGAAAATATATAAATACTTTTTCTATGTTACAGGTATACAATATAAATCAGATTTCAATGTCTGTTCAGTGACCTACAACCACTAGAATCTCCAAATAATTAGCAGCGTGTTACTAAATAAAAAAGACCACACAAGACAGGGAGAATAAGTCTTGAGCTTTTCCTTTATCCCTTCCCTCCTCAGAATGATTAATTTACATTCTTTACTGAACATACAAATCTGTTGAAAATAAAACTATCCAGGGAACCAGAATCAGGGGTTAAACAAAAACCAAGGAGATGAAAGAACATGGTTTCTAGCATATTTCCAAAGGTCTTTTACAGTTCTCAGATTTTACTCTCGCTTCTGTGCAGCCCTGCCAGAAGGCAAGCAGAAACCTCAGAGACGGTCTGAAGCCTGGCAAGAATTTTTCCACTGCAATTGCTCAGCTTGAACTCACACTTACAAGGTAACACCATCTTCCTGAAGTCCAAAAAGCCAAATACCAAGACCAGGACATAGACTAAGAAGAAGCAACAACTCTTTCATCTCTTACTAGGCTCTGATTATTACCTTTTTCTCAAATAGCTATCTTTCTCTTCAGGCACCTAGTAAAGGTACTATAGATTTTTTTTCAGCTTCTCACTGCAAATTACAACTCTCTTGTTCAAGACCACTAAATATGTTTTTAAATAAAATGACAAAAAGTTGAGCAGTATACTTACTGCTGCCTTTTAAAATGTTTATAAGGGCAGCTTATCTCAGTATGCCAAGCCACTGTGCCCTTAACTACTGAATACTTTAGCACTTCATTGTGTCTTGGGGAAAAAACCACCACCACCTAATGAGTGCACGTTTAGGGTACATATGTCAGGTCAAATAAGAACTGTCAGATGAGGAAAAGTGACTGTTTCAAATACAAAATGCCAAGGGCCCAACATACAAGTTAGGCACCTCAAAGCCTGACCATCTCCAGCTTCAAGTGATGTCCATGACAACTGGGAGCATTCAACATTTCTGAATTTCAGACAGATGAAAAGCTCTTGCTCTCTAAAAGGACACTCACAGCACCCAACTTTGTCCTCCTTCCCACTCAGTGGAGAGAAACAGGCTCTCAAAGAAGTAACTGGGAGCCCTTTAGTTATCTCTCTGCCCTTTGGAAAGAGCTATCCCTTTCCACTGACTGTGAAAGCAAAGAAAATTAGCCAGCTAATGTAGTAGACTAAATGTGATTGGTTTCACAGCCAGTCTTTCCTTCCCACAGAGACTTTCACCTCAGAGCAGTCTGAATATTTTGTGTCATCATGTTTAATCATTCAGGAGTTTTCTTTGCCAGGGCAACCAAATTGTATTTGTATATAGTGTAAATGAATGCTATATGCTTTACCATTTGTTCAACAGTATCACAAATAGTTACGATTGCAAAAAATACAAAGCGGGTGGTCTGTCAGCTTCCCTTGCTACCCTTTCTAGAGGAAGTGAAAGGATTCTTTGTTAGGGTTAATATAAGCACAATTTTTATTTACTACTGTTTTCTTTTGAAGTTTTATCATGAAGCAAATAAAACCCCAAAATAAGAACTTTGAAAGGGATATTTTAAAAAAGAAATTGAGAGAATTAGAAATTCACAGTTTATAACTAGGCCAATATAAAATTCCTTTAACAGTATCTCTTCATTTGCCAATTAAAATGAAATTCGTGTGAGCTTAATGTGTAAATATGTAAATTAATTCTAGAAATGTTATATGTTATGTACAGTACAGACTTTACATCCTTGATACATACTTGTTGAAATCGACTGACACTCATACACTTTCAGAAAAAAAAAATGTTTTAGAACTGAATTTGCAGCAATAATTCATATGTCAAGTTTCTGTTGTCATGGATTCCCACAGAAGCGAGTACTTCAGAACACAAGCATTTCAGGATGAAGATTCTTTCATAAAAACATATGTTGACATCACTTTTGCTTCCTTTTTTATAATCAGAGGCCTTCCTATGGCGCTTTCTACATTAAGTGCTATGGATTAAACTGGTAACAAATGAACAAAGATGGTTTTGTTTTTAAATACAGGTGATAAAATTTGTTTATTTTGCTTTAACTGCAGAAAAATAACATGGAGTTGTTTGATGTAACCCCATCTAGTTATTAAAAAAAATCTCTCATACTCTAGACTAACTGAGGTAGTGTTTGAAACTACTGTATAAGATATGCTAGCCCCATTTTTGGGAAGACTACATTATTTCCTTTGGAGTTTATACCACTATTTGGTCTACTGTGATTGACAATTTGGTTTTACAGAAGCATTTATTTCTTATGACCAGAGAAGTCCATTAGTTACTGGTGTGGTATGTTTTCAGAGCATTTCAAACATGCCTTGACACATAGATGTATTATTTGTGTCACTGACCATAAGAGTTGAATCAGTTTCTTTTTGCTCCTTCTTTCAGTGGGAACTCATTAAAAGATAATCTCAGGAACTAAATTTGACTATGAGCAGCAACTTAGAGATCTGCTTTACCAGAACCTGATGGTATGCAGTGCACATAACTCAGTGAAGTGATAGCTGCAAAGCAGTGCTTATCTGGCAAGATGAAATTTCCAAGAAGAGCAAATGAATTCTACATTTCACTAGGAATGAATCATGTTTTACTGTTCACAGCACTACTTATTGAAATCTCCAGTAGCATAGCTAGTAAGAATAGTTATGAGCATCAGGATAAATTTCACTTATCTTAAGTATTAATCTGACAACTATTAAAAAAAGTTAAAAGGGAATGGATAAAAATATGTTCTACCTTAGTACAGTCAAGGTGAATTATTCAACTATATAAAAATCAAAAGGTAACCCCTTCTATTACAGGCATTCTAACAAAAGGTGGCCATGCTACTGTATATATATATTTTTGCATATATTTATATTACCTTTGTATTAAAGCTTCTGCATCTTCAAACTCATGATAAAAGTGATGGGGATCCTTACTTTTTTGTTTTTAAGCTTGCACTCAATAATTTAGAAACCTCACTAGTAACATGATCGACACAACTATTTCAGTCCTTAACAGTCACTGTATCATGTAACTTTTAAAAGAAGTCTCAAATACCAATATAAAATTATAGTTATTGTTGCTTCAAAATTTGCTGCTTAAGGCTTTTCACTACAATTATTAGTACTATCTGGTGCTTGATCACTAATCCATTGAAAATTCAAATCAAAACTTCTCTTTTATAAAAGACTATTTCCATGGAACTTGGAAAATGCTTATATGTCTTCTCTCAAAAGCAGCAATGATTAAATCTTTTCAAGTTTAGTTTATACAATATTGATTTATCTGATACAAATCATGCTTTTTAAAGGTTTTTAGTTAAGAGAAAGACCAACATTCATACTATATGAGTATAGAAACTGCAAATACATGCATATCATTCAGGGAAAACAAACTGATTTCAGCATTTTAAATTCTTTGTTATTTTTAAATCAAACTGTAGTGAAAATCCTTAACTGGTTCAGATAAGATACATGTACATAAGTGTAATGAAAATGGAGAGACTACTAATAAAATTACTTACAACTATAGCAATATTAAAATAACTTAAAGGAAGCCTCAGATTCACAGAGGCTTTTCTTTCTGTTTGAAGTTACAAACCCCCAAGTAGTGTTATAAATGGTACAGAAACCAACAGAGAAAGTATAACATTAATCCCCTGGTGCCCATGATTATAGCATGGCTCCCTGTTGCTGGTAGTGGAATCTCATCATGGTAACCCTCATCTCTCCGATTCCTGGTCTCTAGGGGCTAAAAAGCAAGGCATTGTTCTGCTTCTCTGGAACAAAATTTTAAGTCAACCAAAAAAGATGTCTCTGCGTGTTGTTCTATTTTTTTTTTCTTTTTTAAGTTTAAGATAAAAAATGAAATGAAAACTTGTGGAGGTGTTCAGTGCTCGGCTCTTGCATATACTGGTAATTACTATTAAAACTATGGTAATGTTTAATAACTCCCCAAAGGGCTCAAAAGACTGGGGCAGTAATTGGTTAAGGAAGAAAAAGTTTTCAGTTCAGTCTTCAGGTATCAGTAGCTTCTGGAACGGTCTAGAAAATGATGCTTCAAAGCTTTTTATCCAGTCAATCGGAGGTTGTCTGAGGATTTCATAAAGTCTATATGCAATGCACTGCATGAGACAGAGGTCAGGATTCAGATGATGTATCAATTACTGGCTGTTTTGCTGGTGTTGCTAAAATAGCCTCTGCTTCTTCATGCATCTAAAAGAAAAAGACAGATGAAGTATTAATGTCATCAGAGATTTTATTAGAAAGACATAATAAAATGGTTTAAGACATATCTGAAAGCATTAAGAACATGAAACCTGCATCCAGCTGGCACATTTTCGTTCATTCAATGCATCTGAACTCTCCACTTACTTGTAAGAACTGTACATCTTGAAATAGCTCCTGAATGAACCTTCGAGATGGAAGTCGAAATGTACAATGTGCTAACAAGTAGGACACCTCAGAGTAAAGGCATATGTCATCAAATGCTTGGGGATATTTCTCCTTAATTCTGATCAACAGGAAAAACAAAATTTTAAAAGTCTAACAGATTTCCATCATATTTTTAAAAACTGTTCAATTAAATTTTGATTGTTATCATTAACAAATTAGAACTCTTCAGTAATAGGCATTATACATTCTGGATCTGATGAAGCAAGAAAATCATAACAGATAGCATTATTTTGTACCAAACTGGAAGAAGTCTATATTAATGAGATGAAACTGAATATATAATTTGAAAGTTGTACAGAGTCTCTGAGATCACATAATCTTAAAATAATAGATGTAGAAAGAGAACAGTATATTAAAGAATAGTCATCCACATGTGCAGAAGTAATAGAAAAATACAAAAAGCTAACTTAATTACCTGTAAGCATTTTTTAAAATAAAATGAGCATTTGTGAATTTCCTTTTAGCAGTCGTATGTCAGTTTCTAACATCACTAGCCTATAAACCTACATTTTTTATTATAATGTGCGGTCCCTGGATTTATATTCCTATATTTTAACATGAGTTTTTCTATAAATTAATTCCAGTAGTTGTACTCTTGCTTAAAGCAGATTTGTGTTTCTCAATAAGTTACTTTCAGATTGTTATTCTGGTTATCTAATATAAATTATTTGGCACAAATAACAAAAAATAATTATAATTTATTTTTTAAAGATGCATGACATTCTGGGTATGTAAGGAAACATTACTACAGTTGAATTACTGATTTAAAAAATAATGGGGAAGAGTAAGAAATTAAAGACAGAACAAACATTAAAAGGAAAATTCTTTGCTTAGCTTTTATATTACATTCAATCATCCCCAGTAACCCAAAATAATACCTGCTTGACAATTTTTTGAAAAGTCAGAAATGTGAATCACTATCCCAGAGATCTTAGAAAATACATACAACTAAATGTTGCTAAAACATTTGAAATTTATTTAACTTACGTCAAGAGTCCAGTTTCATGGCCCTTAGTTCCTACCGAACTACTCAAGTTGATTACTAAACGTAAGACTTCTTTCCGCAGAAGTATTCTACACACTGGTGTATCATCTGGGATTGATTTTACTCCTGGAAAAACAAATTAAACAGTATGGAGTTTAAGCAGAATAGTCTTTGATTGTGCTAATCTTATGCCACATAAGTCTATTTTAGCATTGTAAACACATGAGTATGTATTTATGTATGTATTCTGAACTACCAACAAATATTCCCATTAAAATTAAACCAAACAAAAATAGTTTTCATGAAATTAATGTGGAAATATTTAAAAAAGGTAAACTAGCATTTCCTAAATGCTGTGTGACATTTAGAAAAATCAGTGAGATTCAATTATAGTGCTATCTCTATCACTAAATCATGTTGCAAACTATGTGATTACCTGCTCTGTTTGTATCAGATACTGGTGAAGTTAGCAACCAGCTACTTCATAACAAATTCTGATAATTCAAAATGTAAAATATAAGCCTAAAAATTAAATGTTTTTCTCTTTACAGATATTCAGTAATTTTTAATTTTTTTTTTAAACTTAACAACACCGTGGGGGAAAAAGGCAATCAATTTGATTGTAATGTCGGATACAGATCTGCATTTACATTACCTGCAAAAATGCCATATAGCTAAAGCAGAAAAGTTTGAAAATATGCCATCTGCCATAGTCATTGATAATGCAGCTACCTCCCTGGGTAATGATTAGGGCATCCAAAGAGGGGTTTTTTTGTTGTTGTGGTGTTTTGTTTGTTTGTTTTTTAATAAAGAGCATTACTTTGTTGCAGTATATATAAATATTATTTTTCCACAATATCTAAAAAATACTTTAAGAGTTATAGTCTCTAATAATCATAAGGCTTTCCAAACTTACCTAGTACAAGCTCTGTACTCTTGGCGCTGCTAGCTGAACCATGGGACACTGCATCACTACAGCTTGAAATTCCAGAAAATTTAGAGGAATCCACATCTAAGTGATTTTGTATGGTCTGCCCACACCAGTCAGTATATGGAATGTCTGAAAAATCTGAAAGAAACAAAATATTGCATCTTTATTATTCACACTTTTCCTCACTTCAAAAGCTTTTCTTATTTTTTAACAATTTTAAGCATGCAAAACACTGATGTACTATGTACGGTAACTATTAGCATATAAACCAGCTGGAAACTAGATGCTTGATTTTGGACAAATCATACTCAAAACATCTAAAAATAACTTTTTTTGAATTTTATAATACTTGAGTGAAAATAATCAACTCTTAAGCACTGACAGAAGCCTAAAAAAAATATAATCCCATGTAGAGTTCTTATATAAAATAGAGCATGGATATATCAATAACATAATAAAGATGAATCTTGCATATGCACAAGCTTTTTGTTCATACAATTACCACAGGTTTTGCAGAAAGGGCTCCAACTTTATCAACAGAAAGATGTGACAAATAAGATTCTTCTGGGAGGTTTTACTATCCATAGCCTTTAGAATTTTGTATGTAAAGAGATGAATGTAAAATCCATGCTTTTAATTGTTGTGCAATTAACAAAACCACAGAAAAACATAGGTCTCCAGGGACTTCTGGAGATCACCTAGTTCAACCCCTTGCTCAAAGAAGGGCTCACTTCAAAATGAGATCAAGTTACACTGCAAAGAATTTTTCCCCTTATATTTAACTGGAATTTCCAGTCCTACAACACGTGTCCATGGTCTCCTTGTCCTTTAGCTGTGTGCCTTTGACAAGACCCCGGCTCTGCCTGCCTGTAATCACCTCACACTAATTGAAGACTACAATTGGGATTTTATTTGTCATTTCTTCTCAATACTGAACTTGAGCTCAAACTCAGCGCACTCGGCCATTCCTCACATTTTTGCATCATCCCCTGTCCTGGTTTTGCTAGGATAGGGTTAATTTTCTTTTTAGTAGTTAGAAGAGCTGTGTTTTGATTTCAGTTCAGACTTGTTATGAGAACATCATTGATAAAAGTACTACTGTTATTAGTTGCTGCTGGAGCTCAAGGCCACCGTGTTTGGCTGCTTCACAGCTGCATTAGGACTGGGAGGGAGAAGCGCAGTGAATAGCAAACCCCAAACTGGCATTGGGATGTGCCAATGAAATATTCCAGATCACATCCTGTCATGTTCAGTTTATTATCTGGGGCTGACCGGGAAGGGGGGGTGGATTGACACGGGTTTTCTCTTGGGCTCTTGCTCTTCTGGGATTGCGGTTTCGGTTCGGGATTGTCGCTCCTCCAGGATCGTTATCTGGGAACAGGCCGGGCTCGGTCAGTGGGTGGTGAGCAGTTGCACTGGGTTATCACTCATTTGCATATCTTATTGCTATTATAATTATCATGACTATTTTAATATTAGAGGGTTTTTTTAAGTTTTCTTTTATTTCTATTATTAAACAGTTTATATCTCACCCTACAAGCCTCCTAATTCTTGCCCCAAATCCTCTCCCCTATCCCCTGGGGGTGGGGGGGAAGTGGGTGAATGGCTGTGTTGGCTGCTAGCCAAGGGCTAGCCCAGTGAAACTATCACATCCCCCTTTGCAACAGTACTCTTTATGTGTTACTAAGCAGAAATTGGAATTTCCATTATGAGATTATCTTTTTATTATAGACATTGTAAAGAGGCATGTAACTGCAAGCTCTGTTGAGGAGGTTAGCAAGAAAAACATTCTGAATGTGATCTGAATCTCAAAATATGAAGAAAGGCGACTAAATACCAGACATTACAGCTCAACTTCAACAGACTCCTCAATGAGATTTCCTTTGTTTTGTTTTACGGTACAGACTTAATTTGAAGTCAGACTTTTAATTAGTTTGACCACAAACCTCAGTTTTAAGGCCATCTATTTGTAAGTATTAAATAAGGTTTTAAATTTTATATTTTGATAAGCTTTTAGAAATAGTTAACTACTAACACCACTAGAAACAGAAAAGATGGAAATTGGTTACATAGTGAGCTTATTAAGGAGAATTAATTTCAAGGTCAATAGTCAGTAAGAAAAAACCAACCAAACAAAAAACAACACACAACAAAAAAACCTTACAGATTCATCAATTTTGAAGATGAACAAAATTCAATATTTTCAATCAGTTTTATCACACTTCCCCAAAAGGAACACTAACCTGTATGACTATATGAAGAGTTCACTTTGTTGTTAGGCTGATAACCCAGTATTTGACTGCAGACACAGTAAAGGCAGTTCTCATCAGTGTGCTCTTGTAGCCCTGTATCCTCTGTATTTTCTAAAAACTGAGAGGCATCTGAACGGCTGGTATTCATTATTTCTGTGAGACTGATCTGCTGTCGGAGCATCTGAAAAGGACTTTTGACAACATCACTTGTACCTGATGGAAGACCTGTAGATAAGCAATTAGACATCAGAAAAAACAAAACCATACAACCAACAGTTAATAAAACATTATTTCAATTAAATTTCTCCTTTTAAGCCTTTTAAGGCTGAGAGGAGTGTGTGTGTGTGAAGATCTAGAAAAATTTTTTGATTGGTTAAGGTCCCAAGATTTGTTAGCATTCAGGAAATAAACATGACATTTTATCCTCAGCTTATCATACATGACAAAACATTGCAAAAGACAGAATTCAACCTCTAAATACACATACTATAAGAAGATATGTGGTAATTCCTGACATTATATCAACATTAGTAATAGTAATACCCATATAACGAATAACCCGTTATGAATTTTCATATTATCAAACAAGATTAGTACAACAATATACCAGATGTATGACACATGCACCAATGAAAATAGAAACACAATTTAAAAAAAATGTAACTTAGTGCCTGTAATAGGATTAAATTAGACTCAACAATTCAGAAACAAGCCGAAGATATTTTAGTGATGTGCTCTTCTCCGGGTGGAAAACACCAACAAATACAATTTTGAACAGGCATTACTTTATGCTGAAATTTAGTAAGCTACAGAAACACACTTCCAGGAAAGTAATCTTTATATATTACATTAACACCACAAAAGAAAAAAAAATCAGTAACATGTGTCTATTTGGATGTTCAAAGTGCCTGTAATAAAGTTCCAGGCACTGGAACAAGTCAACAGCTATCCTATACTACTTTAGGACCACTATCAATGTTTCTTTTTCAATTGTCCTATTGAAAAGATACATATTGATGCCCTATAGATTTCTGACAACTTCTGGAGTAGAAAGAAAGCACATTCCAGAACAAGTCAGGCATTACAGAGCGCTTGCGATATTCTTGTACCATGTTCCATCTCCTCTACTGATCAACTGTCACAGAAAGACAAAATTTACATTCTGAAATACACATCTAACACCTTTATTGGTTCCTGTAAATTCACAAGTAATCAAATGGGAGTAAAAATATAACAGCTCAATATATATGTGGCATACATATTTTATCTTAGTGTGGTGGGTTGACCCTGGCTGGATGCCAGATGCCCACCAAAGCCCACTCTATCACTCCCCCTCCTCAAATGGGCAGGGGGAGAAAATTATAACGAAAAGCTGGTGGGTGGAGATAAGGACGGAGAGAGATCACTCACCAGTTACTGGCACGGGCAAAACAGACTCGACTTGGGGGAAAAAAACAAATTTACTTTATTACCAATCAAAATCAGAGGAGAATGAGAAGTAAAACCAAAACTTAAAACACCTCCCCCACCCCTCCCTGCTTCCCGGGCTTAACTTCTCTCCCAATTTTCCACCTCCTCCCCCCAGCGGCACAGGGGGACAGGGAATGAGGTTGGGGTCAGTTCATCACACGTTGTTTCTGCCGCTGCTTCCTCCTCAGGGGGAGGACTCCTTCCCCCGCACCAGTGTGGGGTCCCTCTCACGGGAGACAGTCCTCCACCAACTTCTCCAGCGTGAGTCCTTCCCATGACTGACAGCTCTTCACAAACTGCTTTAGCATGGGTCCTTTCCATGGGGTGCAGTCCTTCAGGAAGGGACTGCTCCAGCGCGGGTCCCCCACGGGGTCACAAGTCCTGCCAGCAAACCTGCTCCGGCGTGGGCTCCTCTCTCCATGGGCTACAGGTCCTGACAGGAACCTGCTCCAGCGTGGGCTTCCTGCGGGGTCACAGCCTCCTTCAGGCATCCACCTGCTCCAGCGCGGGCTTCCCGCGGGGTCACAGCCTCCTTCGGCATCCACCTGCTCCGGCGTGGGGTCCTCCATGGGCTACAGGTGGTCATCTGCTCCACCATGGACCTCCATGGGCTGCAGGGGGACATCTGCTCCACCATGGTCTTCACCACAGGCTGCAGGGGAATCTCTGCTCCGGCGCCTGAAGCACCTCCTCCCCCTCCTTCTTCACTGACCTTGGTGTCTGTGGAGTTGTTTCTCTCACATCTTCTCACTCCTCTCTCCAGCTGCAAAGTGTGCAGCTTGTTTTTTTTTCCTCTCTTCCTTTTTTTTGTTTCTCAATTCTGCTCTCCCAGAGGCGTCACTGATGGGCTCGGCCTTGGCCAGTGGCGGCTCCGTTCTTGTAGCCGGCTGGCATTGGCTGTGTCGGGTCGGACATGGGGGAAGCTTCTGGCAGCTTCTCTCACAGAAGCCACCCCATGTCCCCCCCCTCCACTGCCACCAAAACCTTGCCACGCAAACCCAATACACTTAGCTTAAATTTTATTACTTTATTTAATGAAGTATCACTACCAGTCTTTTAACATTAGCTCATATTATAATCAAAGATATTTAGACTTAGTTTATTAGAGCTGAATTAAGCTTTGAAGCAACACCACGTTATCTTGAACTACATAAAACAAGGAATTAATAGCCTGCTATCTTGAATTCAGAACACAGCTCTCAAAAATTAACAGCTAAAAAAAAACTTTTCTGTAAAGAAAAATCATTAAAAAAACCCCAACACCCCACCGCAGCCAATGTACAAACAAACAATAGAAAGGTACAGAAGAGGAACAAAACCAATACCTCCTGCATCAGTTGCAAAGATCCTAGCTCCACAGTCATCATATGGAGGTGTGGTTTTCTTCTGGAAATATGGAGTTTCCTTTACCTGGAATATTCAAGTTAAAGTTAAAATTAGCACAGGTGATAATTATATACAAAGGAAAAAAAAATATATATATTTATGAGGAAATAAAATGTTGACAAATTTTTACTTCAGGAAAAAGATCTAATTGTCGGAGGAAATTAAGAGTGGGCTCCTGAGTAGTAAAGAAAAACCAATGAGAAAAATATACATTTGTGAATGAATATTTATTAAGCAAGGCTTATGAACAGTCAGTAAATGGTAAAACATAGTGGTGACAGGCTATAAGGAAAGCAGTGATGCAGAAGTGGCTATTTATGATCTGTCCACAAACACTCTACAACACTGGAGACCTTGAGAAAGTAGAACAATACCACCCAGGACATCTAAGATGTTGCCTGTAAGATATTGCAGAGTCGAGATGTGTCTCAACTCTACAAAAAGAGTAGAGAGAAAAGAAATGAGGTAACATAAACATGCCATAAAGACTGTAGAGAGAGAAATAAAATAGTAATTTCATAAAGGGGAAATAGAAGTAGGTATGATGGAAAATCTAGCCTTTGCTCTAGGTTTAGTATTTTTTTGAGATTAGTAAGAAAGGAATCTAGGTTTGAAAGGCAAAGACTAAGTAAACTAAAAATAAGGAAGCCACTGATTTACCTTTGGCATAGACCATGTCCTGTTTTTGATAATTAGATAGCAGAATATCAAATATTGTAATGCATCAATTTGTTAGATGGGAATGTAGTTTAACTAAGTAGAGCAAGGAAGGCAATTGATAAGACACTTAAGATAATCTGTTTTAACTTTAAGAAATATGTCTGTGAGGTTAAGTAAAGACAATATAATTTAATGCTATGATGACAGATATACAAATAAAGTAATATAAAATGAAGATCACAGTAGCAGAAATCATGGTATCAGCAAGTTTACTGTGGGATTATGCATATCATTTATGGTTGACCAATGAACATATCAATTAGTTGGCTAAAGAGATATTACAGAATCACAGAATGGTGGGGTTGGAAGGGACCTCAGGAGATCATCCAGTCCAACCCCCCTGCCAAAGAAGGTTCCCTACACCAGGTTACACAGGAAAGTGTCCAGGTGGGTTTGAACATCTCCAGAGATGGAGACTCCACACCCTCTCTGGGCAGCCTGGCCCAGTGCTCCGTCACCATTACAGTAAAGAAGTTTTCCTTCAGTTTGTCTGGAACTTGTGGTGTTCCAGTTTTTGCCTGTTGCCCCTTGTCCTGTCACTGGGCACCACCAAAAAGAGCCCAGCCCCATCCATTTGGCCCCCACACTTCAGGTATTTATAGACATTGATCAGATCCCCTCTCAGGCTGCTCTGCTCCAGGATGAAGAGTCCCAGCTCTCTCAGCCTTTCCTCATGCGGGAGATGCTCCAGGCCCCTCATCATCTTTGTGGCCCTCCGCTGGACTCTCCCTAGAAGATCCCCGTCTTTCTTGAACTGGGGAGCCCAGAATTGGATGCAGTACTCCAGATGTGGCCTCACCAGGGCAGAGTAGAGGGGGAGGAGAACCTCCCTTGACCTGCTGGCCATGCTCTTTCTAATGCACCTTAGGATACTGTTGGCCTTCTTGGCCCCAAGGGCACACTGCTGGCTCATGGCCAACCTGCTGTTCACCAACAACTCTCCAGTGTGTCCAGGTCTTGTTGAATGGCAGCACAGCCTTCTGGTGTATCATCAGAAAACTACATCCAGGTCATTGATGAAGATGTTAAACAAGACCTAACCCAGTACTGACCCCTGGGGAACACCGCTAGTTACAGGCCTCCAACTAGATTCTGCGCCACTGATCACAACCTACTGAGCTCTGCCAGTCAGCCAGTTCTCCATCCACTTCACAGTCCACTCATCAATCCCATAACTTCTAAGCTTTGCTACAAGGATGTTGTATTAACAAATGTTAAAACAACATATGTTAATATTAACATATTATCAAATGTCCACAGACTATGATAATTTTGGTATAAAAGTGAGCTGTCAGCTAAAAATCTTATGACAGCATATTTATGCTACCACTGTTTAACACACTTCTAACCTAGTCTGTGTCATTATTTGCCTAATAATACAAAACAGACTAGCACTTTTCTGTAAATAGAGTTAGAAAAGTTATAAGTTAGAAAAATAGAAAAAGTCAGAAAAGTAACTCTTGTTCTCTGAAATGCATTCCTTGAAAGTACCACATCCTGTTTTCCTCATTTCTGTAGATCTATTCTGATGACTACCTTCCAGTATGAAAATACAAATTAATCCATTAAGTTATCACATACATACCTGAAATATTTCATTGATATCCACTGGGAGAGCAAGGCCAATGTAGTCATCAGAGCTACTGTATGTAGCATTAGAAACCATGGAGCGAACAGAGGAGGAACGCTGAAGTGTGTTTTGGTTAATAGGACTTAATAAATCTTCTTTAACTAATGAAGCATAACTTAAAGCTTTCATGAACCTGTAACAGTGAAATAATAAATCACAATCTTGGTAAATCTCTCATTCTGGCATATTACAAGTAAGAAGGACTGCTGACACAAAGACCATCCTCATCTTCCTGTTGTAGAACCCAGAGCTTGTTACTCTGTCAAATTACAGCTATAGGCTTATTGATTTTGTTCTATTTCATGTTGTATTGCATGGTTTGGCAGTTCCTCGGGTAAAAAATTGTGATTTTTTTTCCTGGGACAGAGACATCAAAGATAGCAGGATGGAACTTCTGTTTAAGAGGTTGCCAAACCTGTAAAAACACACATTTTCTCCAACTTACCAGGCTTCGAAGATTTACAGCCCAGATACAGTCAGTAAAGATTTAGGCTTTTAAACTGCTAATGCAGAGCTTGAGCCTGCTAGGTACCAGAGATGAGAGCAAGGAACATTTTTTTCCTGTATTCTAAAAGAGCCACCCACTGGGTCACCCAAGCATGGAAGAATTTGCTCAACATGAACAAAGAACAAACTTGAACCTGCGCAGTGAGCAGAGCTGACTGACAAGTAGCCTGAGGAACAAAGAAAGAAATAGGTTGGGAAAGGAGACAGGAGAGAGGAGGCTGGAGAGCAAGTCCTCAGTGCTGATAAGAGTCCTGATGGAATTCTCTCATTTGGCCATCTCTCATTTTACTTCTCATTGAAAATAAAAATCTATGAATGCTTTCTGCTAATCAGCCTAAGTAGATGGTCTATGCAGTGGATTAAAGCTTCCTAGTAAAAAGAGACATTCTTTAGGAAGAGTAATTTTTTATTATATTACTGCAAATTATTGTACACTGGAAGAGAAGTACAGCGAACATTTTATTTCTTGAGCTGAACTTTCTGCCTTAGAAGTAATTTTCTATCCTTTTTTTTTGTTTGTTTTAGATGGGTAATTAAAATGTCTTTTCATCCATAACAGTTTAACAGATTCATACTGAGATAAAAATAAATTATTATGGTTTAACCATATGTTGTTCAAGACATTATTATGTGATGGGAATGTGCAGAACACAGATTGCAGGACATGAATAGTTTTCTTGATACTAATTCTGACCAATGCTAATTACAGTAGCAGTGGACTTGCAATAAAACTCAAGCCATACTTCAAAACCCAGTTACCAATTCCATTAGTTATTTCATAATAAAGCATTTTATAATTACTCTCAATATAAAGATATATGTATTAATTATAAACATTTGTCCCTGCTTCTCTTGTAAAAGCTAACAGATATATCATTAGTAGTGATAAACACTGATAAGTTTTCATTAGATCATGCCTGCAGGTGATGGGGTGAGAGCCATGATTAGGATTTGAGACATTCACCTTAACATTTTTGGTTGGTCTTTTAAAGACAGAAATGGAAAATTTAGCCTCACAAAATAATTCGAGCAAAGAAATAAGCTTTTCAACCCTTTGAACAAATGTAAAAACTAGAAACATCACTGAAGTCAATTTACAGCTGCTACTTGCTATGAACACCTGAATTTGTGAATGAAGCATGAATCAAATAAAATTTTCTGAAGACTGAGAGAATGGCCTTATAAGACAAAAAAGGTAAAAACAAATTACTAATTGAAATAAAATAATAATAATAAAAGTAACAACAGAATATGCAAATGAGTGATGCACAGTGCAATTACTCAACCACCCGCCAACTGATGCCCAGCCTGTGCCAGCCAGCGATCCCGGAGCAGAGACAGTCATTAAACAGCAATTCCAGAAGAGTGAGCCCGAGCGATCCCTGAGAGAATACCTCTGATTTCCGGTCAACCCTGGTTGCTATACTGAAATGACGTGATATGATATGATATGGAATATCTCGCTGGCATATCCAAATTACAATTTTGGGTTTTGCTAATTACTATGCTTCCCCCGCCTAGTCCTTTGCACCCGAAGACTAGCAAAGCACAATGACCTTGGGCTTCCAGCAGCAACTAATAACAATAATACCTTATCAACATTCTTATAACAAATCCCACACTGAAACCAAAACACAGCTATTCTAGCTACTAAGAAGAAAATGAACTCTATCCTAGAAAAAACACAACAGTATCCACCATTTATGTCATGTTCTGGTTTCATATTTTTTATACATTTCAATATATATGTATATACACATATACACACAAATATCGTTCCCTTAGTTTATGGGCTATTTTCACCTAAAATCAAATCCCCTTGAGGCACAAAGACTTAAACCATAAGCCTTTAAATTAGAGTGGACTTTTGAGTAAAATTCCCAACCTGTATTACAACAGCATGAAATGTGACTGTGAGATTCTTTCCCCAACCCGTATCACATCTGCATGAAATAAGACCATGAGACTTTTCCTCCTACAATCCAAAGTCAGGTGCAGAATACCAAAACAGTAGCTTCTCGGACAAATCTCGGATCCTGGACAAAACCAGGATGCACCCATGTGAAGCAAAACTTACCCACCAGATGTTCCCGTGCCTTTCTGTCTGCACAATTTGTTTGTTAGATTGTATAAAAGCAGGACCCTCTCACAGCAAAGATGGAGACCTCACCTACAAGTAGACATACAGTGTAGGACTTCCCAATTGCCAGGGAAAGGCTCTCCAAATCCTCCGCTGTGACAGGACTCCCCAGCTGATGTACAGGATGGGGATGATAATAAGTATTTGGACAATTGGTGATGTTTCATTCTTAATCACTGTGCTTTCTCCTATGCAGTAATGATTAGGTGCATTACCCTGTTTAACTCTGTACCTTGTTTATTCTTCTTTTTTCCCTGTTTTAAACTAGAGTAAAATAAGTTTGTTTCTGGTATTAAGTTCGTGTCTGTGTCATGTTTGCCAGCCCCGTCAACTTGCTAAACAGGCACACATCGGACTTCCCCATCTTTCTGCATCACCCACCAAGTGCACCCAGGTCCTTGAGCAAAAGCATTCCCACGAATGGGTTTGCCTTTACCCAAGGCAGGAATAACCCAGACTGTTTTCCCAGCATATTTTTAACACAAACCACAGGGACTTTATCCCCTTCCACAGCACGTAAAAGTCTTGATTGGGCAGGGCCAGCTCTGTTGGCAGATCCTCTGGTGTTCACTAACCAGGTGGCTTTTGCTAAATGTGTGTCCCAGTGTTTGAAAGTTCCACCACCCATTGCTCTCAGTGTGGTTTTCAGCAGCCCATTGCATTGTTCGACTTTCCCGGAGGCTGGTGCATGGTAGGGGATGTGGTACCCCCACCCAATGCCATGTTCTTTGGCCCAGGTGTCTATGAGATTGTTTCGGAAATGGGTCCCATTGTCTGACTCAATTCTGTCTGGGGTGTCATGTCACCACAAAACTTGCTTTTCAAGTCCCTGAAGTGTTTCAGGCAGTGGCACGTTTCCAGCCATCCTGTGGTTGCTTCTACCATTGTAAGCACATGACGTTTGTCTTGGCAGGTCTGTGGGAGTGTGATATAGTCAATCTGCCAGGCCTCTCCATATTTATATGTTAACCATCGTCCACCACACCAAACATTTTTTAACCTTTTGGGTTGTATTGGGTCTGGCTGGGATGGAGTTGATTTTCCCCGTGGCAGGGAAAATCAACTCCATCCCAGCCAGACCCAATACATGGGTTAAAACATTCATGAATGACTGGTCCAATAATGTCCATGGTTAAGTCCACCTCTCGATCACGAGCCCATCTAGATGTTGCATCTCTTCCTTGATGGCCTGAGGCATCATGGGCCCAGCGGGCTAAAAATTTTTCACCCTTATGTTGCCTGTCCAGGTCTACTTGAGACACTTTGATCTCAGCAGCCTGGTCCACCTGTTGGTTGTTTTGATGTTCTTCAGTGAGTCGACTTTTGGGCACATGAGCATCTACGTGACGTATCTTTACAACCAGTCTCTCTAGCCGAGCAGCAATGTCTTGCCATAGTTCAGCAGCCCAGATGGGTTTGCCTCTGCGCTGCCAGTTGCTCTGTTTCCATTGCTGTAACCACCCCCACAGGGCATTTGCCACCATCCATGAGTCCGTATAGAGGTAGAGCACTGGCCACTTTTCACTCTCAGCAGTATATAAGGCCAGCTGGATGGCTTTTGTCTCTTCAAATTGGCTCGATTCACCTTCTCCTTCAGCAGCTTCTGCAACATGTCATGTAGGACTCCACACAGCAGCTTTCCACTTTCAGTGTTTCCCTACAATACGACAGGACCCATCAGTGAACAGGGCATATCATTTCTCATCATCTGGTAGTTCATTATACTGTGGAGCCTCCTCAGCACACATCACCTCCTCTTCCAGCCATATTCCAAAATCTTTGCCTTCTGGCCAGTTCATGATCACTTCCAGAATTCCTGGGTGACTGGGCCTTCCAATTCGAGCTCGTTGTGTGATCAGCACAACCCACTTACTCGATGTGGCATCAGTTGTGTGGTGTGTAGAGGGAACATTCCCTTTGAACATCCAGCCCAGCACGGGCAATTGGGGTGCCAGGAGGAGCTGTGCCTCAGTACCGAGCACTTCTGAAGCAGCTCGAACTCCCTCATACGCTGCCAATGTCTCCTTTTCAGTTGGAGTATATTTGGCCTCTGATCCTCTGTATCCACGACTCCAAAACCCAAGGGGTCGATCTCGAGTCTCTCCTGGAGTTTTCTCCCAAAGGCACCCAGTAGGGCCTTTCCTTCTGGCTGCAGTGTAGAGCACGTTTTTAACACCTTGTCCTGTCCGGACTGGCCCAAGGGCTACTGCATGGACTATCTCCTGTTTGATTAGTTCAAAGGCTCGTCGTTGCTCAGCACCCCATGTGACATCATTCTTCTTTCGGGTCACCTGGTAGAGAGGGCTCACGATCTCACTGTAATGTGGAATGGGCATTCTCCAGAAACCCACAATGCCTAAGAAGGTTTGTGCTGCCTTTTTGTTCGTTGGTGGGGACATAGCTGTTATTTTATTGATCGCTTCCACTGGGATATGACGAGGTCCATCTTGCCATTTTTTTCCTAAAAACTAGATCTCTGGCACAGGTCCCTTGACCTTGCTTTGTTTTATGGCAAAGGCAGCTCTCAGAAGGATTTGGATTATCTCCTTCCCTTTCTCAAAAACTTCTGCTGCTGTGTTGCCCCACACAATGATGTCATCAATGTATTGCAGGTGTTCTGGAGCTCCACCCTGTTCCAGTACAGTCTGGATCAGTCCATGGCAAATGGTGGGGCTGTGTTTCCACCCCTGGGGCAGTCGATTCCAGGTGTACTGGACACCCCTCCAGGTGAAAGCAAACTGTGGCCTGCACTCTGGTGCCAAAGGAATGGAGAAGAACACATTGGCAATGTCTATGGTGGCGTACCACTTGGCTGCCTGTGACTCCAGTTCATACTGGAGCTCTCACATGTCCGGCACAGCAGCGCTCAGTGGTGGTGTGACTTCATTCAGGCCACGATAGTCCCCTGTCAGTCTGCACTCCGCCGGTGCACTGCTGTGGTAGCAATGGGAACCTGCTGGTCTTTGACCTGTAACAGTCCAACAACAGAAGGGTCCTCTGAGAGTCCGGGCAAGGTGGACAGCTGTTTGATTTTCTCAGTCTCTATGGCAGCTATGCCAAAAGCCCACGGGTACCCTTTTGGGTCCTTGAAGTACCCCCTCCTGAGGAAATCTATGCCGAGGATGCACGGAGCACCCGGGCCAGTCACAGTGGGGTGCTTTTGCCAGTCATTCCCAGTCAGGCTCATTTCAGCCTCCAACACAGTCAGCTGCTGGGAACCCCCTGTGACTCCAGAAATACAAATGGATTCTGTCCCTTTAAAGTCTGATGGCATCAGGGTGCACTGAGCACCAGTGTCCACTAGAGCCTTATACTCTTGTGGGTCGGATGTGCCAGGCAACGAATCCACAGAGTCCAGTAAACTCAATTGTCTCTCTTCTCCACCTGCCTGGAGGAAGGGCCCCTCGATCATACTGCCCATCAGCATCATATGAGTTCAAGAAGCTCGCATGGGTTGGACCCCCATTCTCTTCATTCACGTCTTTCAGATAGAGATCCAAAGCACATCTGTGCTGTCTGGAGAGCTGTCCACTGGAAACTGGAACAACTTTCTTGGAAGAACTCCCTTTTCTGTTTGTTTTTCTTGGCAGCTCACATACTCGTGTGTCTAGGGCTGAGGTAGGTTTCCCATCCCACTTTCTCATGTCCTCTCCATGGTCACGCAATTCAAACCACTGTGTCCCGTGGTATATGCTGTTTCTCTTGGACAGAGGAACGCTTGTTCTTGTCAGCTGATACCTTGGTATATGCAGGGGAATCGGTCATTTTCTCTACAGCTGAGATGAGGGAGGAGGACAGAGTGTCTCCGTATGTCCGGAGGTGGCAAGCCATGTCATCCACCCTTGGCTCCTCTCCAGGTTTGAACTTAAGTACTGCCAGTGACTCGGCATACGATGCTGGTGCGTTCTGTAGAACCTTCCGCCACATGCCTTGTGTGCACGGGACTTCATCTGGATCTTTGGGTAACTGCTCGTCATTCAGGTTACTATAAATCACTTCCAGCGCAGCTCATTCTCTCAAGCACTGGATGCCTTTCTCTATGGTGTCCCACTTGCTTAGATTGCACAAAATATCGTCCTTAAAGTTGAACCTTTCTTTCACACTTGACAGGCGTCGCTTCCAGAGGCTGAGAGTCTGTGGCTCTCTCCCTATAGCTTTGTCAATGCCACTTTCTCTGGCAATGGGTCCCAACTGCTTGGCTTCCCTGCCATCTAGATCCATGCTGCTGGCCCCATTGTCCCAGCATCGAAGCATCCAGGTGGCAATGTGTTCGCCTGGATGACGGGTGAGGTCCTTTCGGATGTCTCGCAGCTCACTGAGCAATAGGAATCAGGTGACTGCCTCTGGTTCTGGCTCTTCCTCGGGTTCTCGTGGTGGCCCTGATTCATCGTCATCCCCTACTATACGAA
The DNA here is from genome assembly GCA_907165065.1 of Caprimulgus europaeus. Next base: position 1,799,440 of record OU015537.1, read on the forward strand.
CTGATTTATTTGTGTATTTCTTCTTCTGTATAGGGGCAACTGATACTGGCACAGGTTTGTTGTCTGGTTTATCTGTGCTGCTTTTCACTGAGGTTTGAGTAACCTTAGCAGATGCTGAGGTTGGAATAACTGTAGTGGTGCCTGTTGCAGGGGTTGAAGTGGCCACAGTGTTGGTCTCACAGAGTAGAGTGGCTGCAGTATTAGTCGTGGGTGGTGGAGTGGCTGCAGTGTCTGTTGGAGGAGCTGGAGTGGCAGCACAACACCGATACCTGCATTGAGCACCAGTAGTAGATCTAAAGAACATCACAACCTGACACACATTCAGCAACAGGGTGATGGTAGGTTGAACATCCCAAGGATATTCGAAATTCTCAAGAGCTTTAATAAATTATATGGAGGAGAAGGGGAAAACGAAGGCAGATGTCCCCTCCTTTTATTGGCTGTCCCAGGCGTCCTGGTTTTTAGCTGGAACAGAGCTGGGTTTCTTTTCCAGTAGTTAGAATAGTGCTGTGTTTTGCTTTCAGCCTGGGACTTGTTGTGAGAGAGACACTGAGAACACACCAGTGTTTGCATTTGTGTCGCTGGAAGTGAAGGACTTTGTGTTCTGTTAGTCCACAAGCACAAGATCTAAGGGGGGAGGAATATTTAAATTAATAAACTTAATTGACAGTTAGATGTGCCAATGGGCTATTCCACATCATATCACGTCATGCCCAGTGCATTAGTGAGGGGCTCTTCCTCTCTGGCTCTCTCTGGCTCTCGCTCGGGCTCTCGCTCTCCCGGGATTGCGGTTTCAGTTCGGGATTGTCGCTCCTCTGGGATCGTTATCTGGGAACAGGCCGGGCTCGGTCAGTGGGGGAGTGAGCAATAACATTGGGTGTCACTCATTTGCATATTTTGTTACTGTTATCATTATCACTGCTATTTTAATATTAGTATTATTTTAAGTTTTCTCTCTATTGTTAAACTGTTCTTATCTCACCCTACAAGCCTCCTTATCCTTGCCCCCAATCCTCTCCCCTATCCCCTGGGGGTGGGGGGGAAGTGGGTGAATGGCTGTGTTGGCTGCTAGCCAAGGGCTAGCCCAGTGAAGCTATCACACCAGGAAAAGGTGTAATTGGTGATAATGCCCACCAGAGGACTCCCAAAATGTGGGGGTGGAACCGGCTTTGCCGTGCCACCTGCCACCACTGCATACAGATACACAATTGGTCCCACAGCCCATGATTTTATCATACCAACAGCCAGCACCCCACAGCACAGCACAACAAAAACCTTAGTCAGCAAAACAGCATCCCTCAATCCAATCCAACGCCTGGAGGTGGTGAACCACATATAAATAGTGGCACACAGCACGTACGGCAAGTGAGGTGAGACAGACCACAGCTCTAAAACCACCTTAGAGAGCCCAGAAAACAGCGTTCCGATCAGCGCCGACCAAGCCCCAGGCCACATAATTAGTGCTTATCAGAGGTTTGTTTTAAAACACTCCACTGAAATCAGTTGTTATCTCAACCCTTTTGTGCCCCACATTGGGTGCCAAAAAAGACTGTGATGGTTTCACTCCTTTGGCTTGCAGCCAAGCACAGTTGCTTTCTCACTCCCTCCCTCTCCAAGGGAATAAAGGAGAGAATTGGAAGGGTAAAAGTAATAAAATTCATGGGTTGAGATAAAAACAATTTACTAATTGAAATAAAATAATAATAATAGTATTAATAACAGAATATGCAAATGAGTGATGTGCAGTGCAATTGCTCATCATCCACCGATGCCCAGCCTGTCACCAGCTAGCAATCCCAGAGCAGAGACAGTCTCAAAACCGAAATCGCAATCCCGGAAGAGCAAGTCCGAGCGATCCCTGAGTGAATACCCCTGATTTCCGGTCAACCCTGGTTAATATACTGAACATGATATGATATGATATGGAATATCTCGCTGGCATATCCAAATTACAATTTTGAGTTTTGCTAATTACTATGCTTCCCCCACCTTGTCCTTGCACCTGCAGACTAGGAAAACACAATGACCTTGGGCTTCCAGCAGCAACTAAAAATATTACTGTTATCAACATTCTTCTCATAACAAATCCCATGCTGAAACCGAAATACAGCTATTCTAGCAATTAAGAAGAAAATGAACTCTATCCTAGCAAAACCACAACACCCTTTCAATAGTAATCTGAAAGCCCAATCCACTAGCTAAAAGCTGATTTGAAAGGAAAAGTTTGAGAAGTAGAAGAGCTTTTAAGAGAAAGTTGTGAAGCACTGACTGTAGTTGTTGGGAACAGTGTCAATGTCATGAGCTAATATGTAACTATCCAATTAGTCTTCAGAAGAGCTAATATTACTCAAAAATAAAGAGGTGACAAGCTAAGAAGCCAAACTCACATTCATATCAGTTGTATCAGTATCTCACCACTGGCCTCAGTGCCACATTGGCAGGAGTCCCTGTCCTAAAATTTCACTAAGTGATGTCGAGAAAATTCTCTTCTGAAATACAGCTCTGACTGCATGAGCAATTTTGTGTGATTGTAACTTTAGTAATGTTAGCAGTGAAATTGCATCTAAATATTAAAAAAAGTTAATCAGGAAGCAAATGTGATAGAAGGAAACCTTTGTCAGTAACAGCATTAAAGGGACTGAAGACAGATATGAAAGCTGGGCTTCTCTGACAGCACTTACAAAATTCAGACTTCTCATTAGCCTATTATTCTCCTAATATTGGTACAGCTTTCAGCAAAGTTATGAATCATCTTGCAACAGCTGACACTTTTAGATAAAGTTGGAAAAAATATTAGAAAGACACTTTTCTTATTTAATTGCTTTTACAGCTTTGAAGTAAGAAACAAGCACATAATAATCTCTTACCAGCTTGGGGTCAGCCGAGAATCCAGACTGCCAGACTTCATGGTAATAGTGTCAGTAAACAGCACGTCCTTTGCTGGAGATGCTAGGGCTTCTGAGTGAGACAGTGAAGGATGCATTCTCTGCTGTTGTAAACGTTTTAGTGTAGTATAGCCAAAGGCATCTCGAGAACTTGTGTAGCTAAAGTTATAGTCAGCAAGACTTTTTATTGTAGCAAGAGAAGGGGCCTTAAGAGACTGGGCTCTTCGGGGAAGTGTATGAGAAGATCCTGGAAGTACCAGGAATACAGAGTTGGATTTTGAGAGAGGCAGGTGGTTAGTCTGTGGTGTTGAACAGAGACTTGGTTTAACTGTTTTTGTGCTTACCACAGTACTCAAACTTCCACAGTCAGTATCTACGTTTGTAGTGTCTACACCTACAGTCTCCCTTGAAGGGCTAGAGCTCATTGAGCTTATGCCACTTGTTGTGGTATCTGTATTAAAACTTAAGCTACGATTCTTGAAATGTGTTTGTGTAGTGCCATCTCCTATCAGTCTTTCTCTGCTTGTATTTTCCTGGTGAATTTCATTTCCAAGACCTTTTGGCAACTTCAGATAATTTTCTCCAATACTTGGGGTACTATCAGTATCTTCTATGTGCTTACTTCCGACAAAAGAAGTTTCTAATCGTAAAGTCTGGATTTTAGGAACTCTGAAAACAGGGTTGAATTCTTCCCCAGCAGGAAAGTCTATGTTACTGGAAAGTTCTGTTACAGTACGATTTCGCCTCAGTCCTGATTTACTGTCAAATGTCAGTTTTCCTCCTTTTGGATCACTATTTCTATGTTTTTTATTAGGTAGAGTAAGAGAGTTTAGAATGCGATTTTTCACAAGTCTGCTAGAAGAAAAAAAAGGAAAGGGACTATGGTCTTTGTCCTTTGAAGGTCCAGGTCTGTCATAAAATATTTGTTCCGCATCTTCAGTAGTATCTAGGAAGAATGTACTAGAGGAAGTACTACCAAAACGGTCATCCTCCATGATGAACATACCTGAAATTATATGAGACTTTGTCACTGAAATTGGATATTTCTTCAAAGTGTATAAACTATGTTGCAAAATGTAAGCAATTCTATAAAAGTAAGCAATTCTATAAAAGCTAAAATGGGAGACTGTGTTTTACCCCAATTTTAATTCAACATTTTTTCTGCAGAACTTAGTACTGTAAATTAAGTATCTTGAAGAGTACCAGAGATGAAGGTCTCATTGCTTCAAAAGAAAAGCCACACTATCTTATTTCAGTGCAAACATTCAGCTCCTAGGATTTCAACTTATGCGCTCTTTTAATGATATCTAAGTATGGTATATTTCTAGATTTAAATTCCAAATATCAATAGTAAAATTAACATGTATTAGATTCACAAAATATACAAGAATTTAAATACAGCAATACTGTATATATGTGTGTGTGCATACAAAGAATATATATTCTAAATATTCTTTTATTCCTTTGTGGACATACAAGTAAATACATCTTTATACCTAAAGCATGGAGATTTCTGCAGGGTATTATAGCAAGCTGCCATAGCTTGACATAAAAAAATAGTAACTTACCCTAATATTAAAATTTCTTATTTCTACATCAAATGTAAATCTAAGACACTGTTTTCTTCCCTCTCACTTGATTATGTCTTTCTGAATGCATATAACTGTCCCCTAGCTTGCACTCTTCTTTCTTGCAATAGCACCTTTAAACTATTTGCCTGAACCTGCCAAAAAGTCAGTAAGAACTCCAAAATGCTGTTTTGTAGGGGTTTGCTTTTCATTTGTTTGTTTGGGTTTTTTTGTTTGTTGTTGTTTGTTTGTTTGGGTTTTTTGTTGTTACTTACTTGAAGGTGTAGATTCACTTTCACTGTTATGCCTAGAACTGGTGGACTCAGAGTTCAAGCTAAGAGTACTGGGTATAGAAGAAAGTTCATTGCAGAGCTGCTCCATGTCATCAGGGACCACTGGCCAAGGCTGTCTACGACTGTGTCTCACTGCATCCCAGTTATGATGCTTCAAAATGTCACATCCTTGTTTAGTTTTGGCTATTAGACCAAGCGCGTAGACACAAGTTCTGTATTTAATGTACATATAGAAGAAAAGAGCAACAATAATAGCATCTAATTTAACTAAACTTATTTATCTCTTGAAAGGAAACAATTTCAAAACAATTCAGCAGAAACTTCACAAAATTGCCAAATAGCTTTTTGTTCCTGATTTATATTTGTAAATCAATGGAAACTTAAGAAAAGCACTAAAATATCTGAGAACAATACACTATTAAAAATAATTATTAAAGGAGCCTGATATATAAAGTAGAAAAGTACCTTTTTTTTAATTTAAAGGACAAATATTAATGCAGTAGCAGTATTAGGCGAAAGACCATCTATTTACACTTTATTTTAAAGATTCAAAAAAGATACTGAATAAAAATGATGGAATAATAAATTGATTCCAACAGAAATATAAGTAGTAAATATTTTAATTGGGTTTTTTTGAAAAAGGAAAAAAGTAGTATTTTTTTCATAGGTTTCATTTGCTTACTGCATGTTCTTTTAGACTTCCTACACAATTCTGAGATTGTATAGGACTAAGACTGATCAATGATCTTTGATAACTGTTTTCCAAGTAAGTGGCAAAACTATATTCACATAAATTAGGTAAGGCTATTTGAAAACCTACTGGAACTACCGTCTGTAAATTTGATGCATAAATCAGATACACATACCCTCTAATGGAGAGAACCTCACAATGTTGCGCAAGTGCCATTATATCAGGAATTACATTCTCCTCTTGAAGCAAGTTGAGACCCCAATTTGATGATCCAATATTACCCTGGAATAAAACAGTTTGTCAAATAAGTTTTGATTCTGATGTGATCTGCAGCGCTGTCAGTGTAAAGCATTCAACATTTTTGTTTGTTGGTAGTACAGTTTCAAGCCATATCTTCTCAAAGCAATTAAGAGATTTGAGCAGCCTTTTTGGCATATCCTAGTCATGCAAATTCAAAAAAGGACTTGAAACGCTATGTAAAATACCTAAAACTGGTCACAGTTAACTACTACATATTCCTCATTTTACCAATTTTACTAGAGCCAGCAGTATGATCTTGAATTACTCAGAATACTGTGTCTGGCTCTGGAGTCCTCAGCACAAGAAAGACATGGACCTGTTAGAGCAGGTCCAGGGGAGAGCCATAACAATGATCAGAGGGCTGGAGCACCTCTCCTATGAGGAAAGGCTGAGAGAGTTGGGGCTGTTCAGCATGGAGAGGAGAAGGCTCTGAGGAGACCTTGTTGCAACCTTTCAATACTTGAAGGGGGCCTATAAGAAAGATGAGGACAAACTTTTTAGCAGGACCTTTAGCGACAGGACAAGGGGTGACGGTTTTAAAATAAAAGAGGGGAGATTTAGACTAGCCATAACGAAAAACTTTTTACAGTGAGGGTGGTGAGACAGTGGCCCAGGTTGCCCAGAGAGGTGGTAGAAGCCCCATCCCTGGAAACATTCAAGGTCAGGCTGGATGGGGCTCTGAGCAATCTGATCTGGTTGAAGATGTCCCTGCTCACTGCAGGGGGGTTGGACTAGATGACCTTTAAAAGTCTCTTCCAACCCAAACCATTCTATGATTCTGTGATTTTACATTCTTCTTAGACAGGCATTTTATTACATATCTACAATATCTTCCAGTAATAGTCACCTTGGATAAATGTTCCAAAATAAACTTTGGGGAAGACAAGAAAGAGGCAGACGAACAGTTGAGGTGGCAAAGCAACTTTAGAAGTGTAGCTTGGATAGGCACAGACACTAGGTTTTCCCCATGTTATACCAAGTACCAGGGATGTCGTGACCTTATATATTCACATGCATCAACAGTGGCAGCCAACTTTCTTCCAGAAAAACTGAATTTTGGCACATCACAGTAAATATATTCAAAACAGACCACAGCAAGTGGTAACCACTGGTTCCATAGTAATATATGTGGCAATCTGTTATTTTTATTTGGTTTAAAACAAACAAGCAAACAAACCCAAAAAAACCCAACAACAACCCCCCCGCCAAAAAAAACCAACAAAACAACAAAAAAGAAAGACAAAGCAACTATTAAAAGACTCAACAAAACAGATGCAATGAACAATTTTAATCTGAAAGTCCAGTTAAGGTACTTTCCACTAGCTTGGAAAGTCACACACATTTTATGACAAAAACCCTAAATAATGATTTTAAGGGATTTTGCTTAGTTATTTCAGAATCAAGAGTCATAACGGAACACAAACAGCTACAATAAGCTTGTAAATCTATTACTAACCAAGGCCCAAAGGGCTGCTTTCAGCTGCTTAATTCCTTCCCACTTATCCAGCATTGGGGAATGAACAGTGTAACTTAGATCTGTAACAATATTCTAAAGGAGAAAAACAGAAGAAAAAAAAATATTCAGTTGAAAATGATACTGAGAAGAACTCAGTTAAACAAGTTCTCTTGCTGTTTTAATAAAGGTAAAGTGCTAATTTAAAGTATGTACCCTAAAATAAAATAGTGGTAGTTCTAGTGTAATAACAATAAATTAACAGCAATGGTAATGGAGGTAGAAAATTTTAATGTTACCACTGACTGCATCAGGTTAATTCAGACTTTATAAAGATAACAGATTCATCAGATTAACACACAATATATAATCTTTCTCTTGAACTTTTTGACTACTATATACAATTCATTACATCATCTTGCAAACCCACATTAAAAATCAATTTATTTAAGCAACTATAAATTGGATTAGGGTTTGTTTTCTTAGCTCTTCAGGATATTAGAAAGAAGATTTTATTTCCTCATCTTCATGTTTTTGTATGTGTCCTGGGTTTGATTAGGATAGAGTTAATTGTTCTCAGGGAACTGGGAGGGGAGCAGCTGGGGCAGCTGACCCAAAGGGGCAAAGTGGTGGTGGTGGGTAGTCGATGTGAACCCTTGGGTTCCATGTATCACTTGTGTTGTATATTCTTTCATTAGTATTGGTGTTGTTTCTCCCTTACCATTCCAGTAAACTGCTCGTGCCTCAACCCCTGAGCCCCGTTCGTTTATATTTTCTCCTCCCCATCCCACCAGAGGGTGGGGGGTGGTGAGTGAGCCTCTGTGGTTAAACCACCACAGTATGCATAAAAGGACAGGCACAGTTTTACTTGTCAATATACAAATCACTCAGATTGAAAAATTCTGTTGGTGAGTTGCTTTCCATTCTAAGTTTTTGATAGCCATTTTAAGGAAAATGCTGCAAGGTATTTCTCTGATATTTCAGTGGTCAGGAAGGAATTTTACATGAGACTGGATGGCAAATACTGTCTTCACAACTTTTTGGCCCCATGTAACTTGAGACTTTCATAATCTACTTATTTTACAATAACTGTTTAAATGCTATCTCTTTTAAAACATATTTTAAAAGGGTTACAATACTCTCTAAAATCTTTCAAGTTATAAATAGTTATTATCCTCACCTGAGACTCCAATAAATGGCAGCCTGTTTTATGGTGCACCAGTTGGCCATAAAGGTGAATTGGCAGGTAGACATGCGGTCGCTGTAATCTGGTAGAAAGAGAAATCATGTTTTCCCAGCAATTCTGAAATTTTCTTTTAAACTAAATTACACTGCAGTGTAATGCAATGAGTTACTCTTGAGTTTTTTCAGACAAAGAGGATTCTTTTGGAGAATTTACCTTTGGTTGCTCCGACGAACATAGTTATCACCATCAACAGGTTTGCGATAAGTTGTAAGTGCTTCATTAAGTTGTTCTTCAATCAATTCAACATACTTTAAGTTATATTCCTAAAAGATGAGAAAGGTTGAAAAAATACATTTAAGTGGTTAATGTTGTTATAGTATGGTACTTTGTAAGGAAGGAACAACTGAAGACTGAATTTCTTTATGATTTGAAAGTGAGTCTCACCAAAATTATTGCACTTCATACATACAATGAGTTTGCAGAGAGTCAACAACTGATTCCATAATTATTTCAGTGAATTTGTTAAAAAAAGAAGGAAATAAGAAAATACTTCACATCTGACTAACCCAAATCTCAACAGACCACCACGCATTTCAGAATTCCTAGAGAAGCGACAGAAGTGACAGTTTATAAGTTAGTAAAAAAATTGCCTAAAAGCCAACAGGGATGAAACTAGGCACTTATAAAAAAAATATAAAAAAAATCCAAAAAAAATATATGAAAAGTTTTATTCTAGTCATGACAATGATGCTTTTTTCTTAATGGATCTTGTGTTCCTAATTACTTCCTAACAGCATAAGCTAATTCTATCTTCATGAGATCTAGATTTAACTTTAATTAGCAACAACCAAGACCAATTGTTCTCCAGGTACCCAGCCCCCTGAGCTGGAAGACAGGGATGTGGAGCAGAATGAATAATCCAAGGGGAAATGATTAGTGACCTGATACACCACTTAGACACACACAAGTCTATGGGGCCAGATGGGATCCATCCGAGAGTACTGAGGGAGCTGGCAGAAGGGCTCACCAAGCCACTTTCCATCATTTATCAACAGTCCTGGATAACCGGGGAGGGCCCAGTTGAATGGAGGTTAGCAAATGTGACGCCCATTTACAAAAAGGACCAGAAGGAGGATCCGGGGAACTACAGGCCTGTCAGTCTGACCTCAGTGCCAGGGAAGGTTATGGAGCAGATCATCTTCAGTGCCATCACATGGCACGTACAGGTGATCAGGCCCAGTCAGCATGGGTTTATGAAAGGCAGATCCTGCTTGACTAACCTGATCTCCTTCTATGACAAGGGGACCTGCTTAGTGGATGAAGGAAAAGCTGTGGATGTTATTTACCTGGATTTTAGTAAAGCTTTTGACACCATTTCCCACATCATTCTGCTTGAAAAACTGGCTGCTCATGGCTTGGATGGGCACATTCTTCGCTGGGTGGAAAACTGGCTGGATGGCCATGCCCAAAGTGTAGTGGTGAATGGAGTTAAATACAGTTGGCAGCCGGTCACAAGTGGTGTTCCCCAGGGCTCAGTGTTGGGGCCAGTTCTGTTCAATATCTTTATCAATGATCTGGATGAGGGGATTGAGTGCACCCTCAGGAAGTTTGCAGACAACACCAAATTGGGTGGGAGTGTTGATCTGCTTGAGGGTAGGAAGGCTCTACAGAGGGATCTGGACAGGCTGGATCAATGGGACAAGGCCATTTTATGAAATTCAACAAGACCAAGTGCAGGGTCCTACACTAGGGTCACAACAACCCCATACAATGCTACAGTCTTGAGGAAAAGTGGCTGGAGAGCTGCCCGGCAGAAAAGGACCTGGGGTTTCTGGTTGACAGCCGGCTGAACATGAACCAGCAGTGTGCCCAGAGGCCAAGAAGGCCAATGGCATCCTGGCTTGAATCAGCAACAGTGTGGCCAGCAGGACTACGGAAGTGATCATCCCTTTGTGGCACTGGTGAGGCTACACCTCGAATACTGTGTTCATTTTTGGGCCCCTCACTACAAGAAGGACATTGAGGCACTGGAGAGTGTCCAAAGAAGGGCAAGGCAGCTGGTGAAGGATCTAGAGCACAAGTCTTATGAGGAGCAGCTGAGGGAATTTGGATTGTTTAGTCTGGAGAAAGGGAGGCTGAGGGGAGACCTTATTGCTCTCTACAACTATCTGAAAGGAGGTGTTAGTGAGATGGGTGTCAGTCTCTTCTCCCAAGTAACAGTGATAGGACAAGAGGAAATGTCCTCAAGTTGTGCCAGGGATGGTTTAGATTGGATGTTAGGAAAAATTTCTTCACCAAAAGGGTTGTCAGGCATTGGAATGAGTTGCCGAGGGAAGTGGTGGAGTCACCATCCCTGGAGGAATTTAAAAGACGTGTAGACGTGGTGTTTTGGAACATGGTTTAGTGTTAGGTTAAAGGTTGGACCTTAAGGGTCTTTTCCAACCTAAATGATTCTATGATTCTATAACCAGAGGTGACAGGCATCTTGAAAAGTACTATTCCTTTACACATTTCTCTAGACAAGACCTTACAGAATAATCTATTTTGAAAAGTCAGTAAGTAAGTCGCTACACTCCTGAAATATTTGCTGGAATATCAAAATTATATAAAAGGCCTCGGTAAATCAAAAGCATGCATGTACAGAGGAGCTATGGAACTGTATGTCCCTGTCAACCTTTTTCAGCAAATTCATAAGTCACTGAGGAAAAAAAAATTATTGGCATTAGCAATGCATATGTATGAATGTACAATATTTTTAATCGTCTTTGACCTTCTAAACATGGGTATTCACATCCTTTCTCCTCCTAATTTCAAGCAAATGCATACATTATATTCTTAATATTACCTTTTGCCACTTTTCCATTTGTTTTGTTACATAACCTCTTTCATTTAGATATGAAAACCCCTTTGGAATGGACAGAAATCTGTAAAGTAACATCGGACAGTCATTACTCCACTTAAATCATACAATTTTAATAAAAAAACTTGTTGTTTTGTACAGTGTAAAGTCAAACAGCATATTTAACATTTACCTTAGGAGTAGAAGCAAACCTTTGTCTCCAAGGTGAGAAAGAGCTGGTTTCATCTGGATAAGGGCATGAAGATTGGCCTAAAATAATTAAAAATGCATAAAGAATATCTGAGCACCGTATAATTCTGAAAACTACAATTACAAGTTTTTCACAGAAGGAGGTATCAAACAGCACTAACCTCATCCTAATAATCCTAATCCAATTTAAGTACCTTCTGTCATTAATATGTGTCCCCTTTACAAAAAATGTAATAATCAAAATAGCTGAATTAGTCTGAATTCATATTTAAAAGTAAGCATTATTCAAAAGTTTACATTTTATTGTCATTAATACTACAGTATTTTCAGCAAGGAGTCTATAAACTATTATGAAGTCCATCAATGACAATCAGGAAAGGGAATCAACAGTAGCTTCTTGCATAGTTTTACTTTGCTACTGAGGGAGGGGGTGGGGAACAGCTTACAGAGTAGCATACCAAAAAGAAGTTGAAGAGGGAAAGGATGCTCACCTTGTCTTCACATGCCTCATCTAGAATATCAAGTGCCTCAGAAGAAATAGTTTTATTTTTATCATGTAACTGGGTCACCAGTAACTCAATCCCCCAGTTGCTGAAGAACTCTACATTTGCTCTCAGTAATACTCGTAAGTGTTTTGTTGCATACAACCTGCAGCTCTGCAAAAGGAAAATACTTTTTTGAATGGAAGAAAAATAGCTAATGTAGTTAATGTTTTATCACTTTAAAAAATACATTTATATTACCATATTTTATAGCAATTAACTGCAATGCACACCTTAATGCATTAAAACTACAATCTACTTAAGAGCTATTTCTATCTTATTAAATAGGAAATTTGAGTTTGAGATAACAAGCAATCTGGTCCCTGCAAGTCTCCTTGGAAAGCCCTTATCAATTAGTCATTCACTATGATGGCACCACACAAATTCATTAGGATATGCAGGAGAAGTACCTTCTAAATGACCAGTGCAATTGCATATGCTTTCATGTATGTAATGTCTTGAAAAATACTTCAACAAATAAATCTTAGAACCTCTGGGGAATTTATTTTAATAAATTTTAAATTGTTTCCCAAAAGTATCTGATCTTCAAAACTTCTCAGAAAGCCTTCTAAATATAAGAATGTTATTTTCTGTAATAAGACAGTTTCCCAACACTTGGTTTACTACTATGAATTTCTCTAAGTGACAGCACAATGAAGTATCTTGTCAATTCCTGTACTGCTGTTCATAACTTGCTGAATAAACCTCATAAATTTATTAACATAATTTTTATTAGAAAAAATACATGCAAAACAGAAGCAAACAGGCTTAATCAAAAATAATTTGTTCTGTAGTAAGCATAGAACAACCCTGACAATGTATGCTTACTGGGAAAGGTGTTATCTTTACTTAGACAAGTATAGTTATAAAAGACAAAATCAGGTGCCTAAAGGTTTCTTCAGGACTTCAGTCCTTACACCAAGGCTATGATAGCTATAAACAAGTAAATTTTCTATATCATAGAATCATAAAATGTTGTGAGTCAGAAGGGGCCCACAAGGATCATTGAGTCCATCTCCTGTCCCTGCACAGGACAATCCCAAGATTCAGACCATGTGTCTGAGGGTGTTGTCCAAATGCTTCTTGAATATGGTCAGGCTTGGTGCCATGACTACCTCCCTGAGGAGCTTATTCCAGTGCTCCACCACACTCTGGGTGAAGAACCTTTTCCTAATGGCCAACCTAAACTTGCCCTGGCACAACTTCCTGCCATGGCCTCTGCTCCTGGCGTTGGTGGCCAAAGAGAAGAGCTCAGCGCCTGCCCCTCCTCTTCCCCTTGGGAGGAAGTTACAGACTGCAATGAGATCTCCTCTCAGTCTCCTCTTCTCCAGGATGAACAATCCAAGCGACTTCAGCCTCTCCTCATAAAGCTTCCACTCTTAAGCCCTTCACCAATTTTGTAACCAATAATATATTCCATATCATATTACGTCATGTTTAGTATATTAATCGGGGCTGACTGGAGGGGGGGTATATCTCATTGGCACATCCACCTGTCAATTCTGGGTTTTACTAACTACTGCACTTTCTTCTCCACCCCTCCCTTCCAGTCCTCTGTTCCTGGAAACTGCCCAAGCACAGTGTCCTTGGAGTTATCAACATTGTTCTCATAACAATCCTCACTGAAACCAAACCACAGTGCTTTCTAGCTACTAAGAAAATTAACCCTATCCTAGCAAAAACCAAGACAATCATTCTTACAGTCATGGTTCTCTAGCCCAGGACTCTTGAAGGTTCCTGAGCCTATCCTTGGTGTTGAAGACCAAGGCAAAGAAGGCACTGAATGTCTCTGCTTTGTGTGCGTCCCAGTTTGTGAGGTGATTGTGCTCATCAAGTAACAGGCCAATGTTATTCCTGGTCTGTCTTTTATTGTTAACATATTTAAAAAAGCCCTTTTTATTGTGTCTCACAGTACTAGCCACCTTCAACTATAATTGACCTTTGGCCGCATGAATTTCCTGAACGGCATCTCTGTAGTCCTCCCATGTTGCCTGACCTTGCTTCCACTGGCCATACACTGTCTTTTTCCACCTTAGTTCTAGAAGAAGATCCCCGCTCAGCCAAGGCAGCCTTCTGCTTCGCTGGCTTGACTTCTGGCATTTTGGGACTGCCTACTCCTGTGCTCTTAGGAGGTGGTACTTAAAAAGTGACCAGTATTGATGGACCCCAGTGCCTTCAAAAGCTTTTTCCCAGGGGACCTTACTTAGTAGTTCCCTGAGCAACCTGAAGTCTGCTCTCCTCGTATCCAGAGTTGAGGTCATGCTGGTAGTTTTCCTCCTGTTACTACAGATTTTGAACTTGACTGCTTCGTGGTTGCTATGGCCAAGGAAACCACCAATTGCCACTTCACCGACGAGACCTGCTCTGTTAATGAGCCACAAGTCAAGGAAGGCACCTTTCCTGGTCAGTTCCCTTAGAACCTGTACCAAAAAGTTGTCATCCAGTTGGTTTAGGAATCCTCTGGACCAGCTGTGTGGTATTCCCAGTTCACAGAATGCTAGGGATTGGAAGGGACCTCGAAAGATCATCCAGTCCAATCCCCCTGCTGGAGCAGGAACACCTAGATGAGTTCACACAGGAAGGTGTCCAGGAGGGTCTTGAATGTCTCCAGAGAAGGAGACTCCACACCCTCCCTGGGCAGCCTGTCCCAGGGCTCTGGCACCCTCACTGTAAAGAAGTTCTTTCTCAAGTTTAAGTGGAACCTCCTGTGTTCCAGCTCACACCCATTGCCCCTTGTCCTATCATTGGACATCACTGTGAAGAGCCTGGCCCCATCCTCCTGACACTCACCCTTCAGATATTTATAAACATTAATGACGTCACCCCTCAGTCTCCTCTTCTCCAAGCTAAAGAGCCCCAGCTCCCTCAGCCTTTCCTCATCAGGGAGATGCTCCACTCCCTTCATCATCTTGGTGGCTCTGTGCTGGACTCTCTCCAGCAGTTCCCTGTCCTTCTTGAACTGTGGGGCCCAGAACTGGACACAATATTCCAGATGTGGCCTCACCAGGGCAGAGTAGAGGGGAAGAAGAACCTCTCTTGACCTACTGACCACAGCCCTTCTAATGCACCCCAGGATGCCATTGGCCTTCCTGGCCACAAGGGCACAGTGCTGGCTCATGGTCATCCTGCTGTCCACCAGGACTCCCAGATCCCTTTCCCCTTCACTGATCTCTAGGAGATCATCTCCCAACCTATACTGGAACCTGGGGTTGTTCCTGCCCAGGTGCAACACCCTACACTTGCCCTTATTATATTTCATCAGTGTTTCCCTGCCCAGCTCTCCAGCCTGTCCAGGTCTCTCTGATGGCAGCACAGCCCTCTGCTGTGTCAGCCACTCCTCCCAGCTTGGTGTCACCAGCAAACTTGCTGCCAGTGCCCTCTGTGCCCTCATCCAGGTCATTGATGAATATATTGAATAGTACTGGTCCTAGTACCGACCCCTGAGGGACTCCACTAGACACAGGTCTCCAACTAGACTCTGCCCTATTGACCACCACTCTCTGGCTTCTTCCCACCAGCCAGTTCACAGTCCACCTCACTACCTGATCATCCAATCCACACTTCCTCAATTTGGCAGCGAGGATGCTGTGGGAGACCGTGTCAAATGCCTTACTGAAATCAAGATAGACCACATCCACTGCTCTACCATCATCTAACCACCTGGTTGTGTCTTCATAAAAGTCTAGAAGGTTGGTCAAGCACAACTTCCCCTTGGTGAAGCCATGTTGACTGCCCCTAATGACCCTCTTATCCCTGATATGCCTTGAGATGGCACCAAGGATAAGTTGTTCCATCACCTTCCCAGGGATGGAGGTGAGGCTGACCGGGCTGTAGTTACCCGGGTCCTCCTTCTTGCCCTTTTTGAAGACTGGAGTGACATTTGCTTTCCTCCAGTCCTCAGGCACCTCACCTGTTCCCCACGACTTAGCAAAGATGATGGAGAGTGGCCTAGCAATGACTTCAGCCAGCTCCCTCAGCACCCGTGGGTGCATCCCATCTGGACCCATAGATTTATGGATGTCCAGATTGCTTAATTGGTCCCTAACCCAGTCCTCCTAGTGTTAGTTTTATCTGCCATGTATTTGAAGAAGCTCTTTCTGTTGTCCTTGACCCCTCTGGCAAGATCTAATTCTAAGGAGGCCTTAGCTTTCCTAGTTGCCTCCCTACATCCTCTGACAACAGCCTTATATTCCTCCCAAGTAGCCAGCCCCTCCTTCCATGATCTGTAAACTCTCCTCTTCCACTTGAGTTTGCCCAGCAGTTCCCTGTTTAACCAAGCAGGTCTCCTGGCTCCCCTCCTTGACTTTCTACGTGTCAGGATGCTCTGATCTTGAGCTTGGAAGAAGCAGTCCCTGAATGCTAACCAGCTATCTTGGGCCCCTTTACCTTCAAGTACCCTGTCCCATGGGATTTCCCCTAGCAATTGCTTGAAAAGGCCAAAGTTGGCCCTCCTGAAGTCCAGCGTTGCAATTCTGCTTGGAATTCTGTTCCTGCCACATGAGATCCTGAACTTCACCATCTCATGGTCACTGCAGCCCAGGCAGTCCTCAACCTTTACAGCCTCAACCAGACCCTCCTTGTTAGTGAGGATGAGATCCAGCAGCGCTCCTCTCCTAGTTGGTTCATCCACCATTTGCATCAGGAAGTTCTCATCGATGCACTGGAGGAACCTCCTGGACTGGGGGTGGCTGGCTGAGTGGTCTCTCCAGCAAATATCAGGGTAGTTAAAATCCCCCACAACAACCAGGGCCTGTGATTGTGAGGCTGCTCTCAGCTGCCTGTAGAAGGCCTCATCAACTTCCTCACCCTGATCTGGTGGCCTGTAATAGACGCCCACAACAGTATCACCCATACCAGCCTGCCCCTTGATTCTCACCCACAGACTCTCAGCTCGCTCCTCATCCGCCCCTGGACAGATCTCAACACCCTGCAGTTGCTCTCTCACGTAAAGATCAACTCCAGCACCTCGCCTTGCTGGCCTGTCTTTCCTGAGAAGGACAGAGCCACCCATGGCCACATTCCAGTCATGTGAGCTGTCCCACCATGTCTCTGTAATTGCCACCAGATCATCATCCCCTGACCGAACACGGGTTTCTAACTCCTCCTGCTTGTTCCCCACGCTGCGTGCATTGGTGTGCAGGCATTGCAGGGAGCGAGCCGAGTGCACCAGTGTCAGCCCAGGGGGGTGGGAGACCTCCTGGCCTTCATCAATTCTAGAGTGCTGCCCCACTGGCACAAGCCCAGCTGTAACCCCTTCCCCCTTCCAATGTAGTCTAAAGCTCTCCAAATGAGCCCTGCCAATTCCTGCCCCAGCCTCCTTTTGCCCCTGTGAGATAAACCTTCCCCACATGTGACTGTCTGGACTGGTGTCCTATAAAACCAGCCATGATCACAGAACCCAAAGCCCTGCCTGTAGCACCAGCCCTGGAGCCAGTCATTTATGGCCTGAATTCTTCTATTCCATCCCACGTCAGCACCCAAAAGTGGAAGGAGGGAAGAGAAAATCACTTGTGCCCCAGACCCTTTCACCAACTGTCCCAAGGCCTTGAAATCTTTCTTCACTGCCCTCAGACTATGGGATGCAGCTTCCTCCCCACCTGTCTGGAAGATCAGGAGCGGGTAGTAGTCCATTGGGCACACCAGGTTGGGGAGTGCCCTGGTGATATCCTTGATCTGGGCTCCAGGAAGACTACAAACTTCCCTATGATGAGGGTCAACCCTGCATATTGGGCCCTCTGTCCCTCTCAGAAGGGAATCACCCACTACAATTACCCTTCTTTCTTTCCTATCAGAGGCAGTCTTGAGGGGTGGAGTCAACCACCTCTTCCTCTGTGGCCTTGTAGGTGGGCCTTGCACCATATCCTCACCTGCCTCTCCTTCAAGAGGCAGGGCCTCAAACCCATTACAGAGGGACACCTGAGGGGGCAAAGCAGGTAGGGAGGGAGGTTGCCCATGACGTCGAACTGGGACTTTGTTCCAACCCTCCTCATCTTTTTTGGTCCCTTGCCTCTGCCCGACAGCGACAGTGTAGGGGCTGCCTTAGGTCCTCCCCCTCTGCCTGACAGGGTGGGGGTTCCATCATCTTTTTGGGGATATCTTCATGAGGCATTTCTGACTGACATGCCAGGGAGTTACTCCACCAGTCAATCTCCTTCTCACATTCTTTAATGGCTCGCAGTCTTTCGACCTCCTCCTTGAGTTTCACCACCATACTGAGGAGATCATCCACCTGCTCACACCTCACACAGGTGGAATGCCTCCCTCCCTCCCCCGGCAGCAGCAGGCCCTGGCACTCCCTGCAGCCAGTTGACATCTGTCAGGTTCAAGTCCCCCATAAGAACTAGAGCAGATGACTTAGAAGCATCCTTTAGTTCCTTAAAGAATAGCTCATCAATGTCATCATGCTGTCTGGGTGGCCTGGTGGTGACTCCCACAACAACATCCACTTTATTTGTCTGTCCCTTTATCCTTACCCAGAGACTCTCTAGTGTGCTATCGCCAACTGCAAGCTCCACGCACTCCAGTCCCTCTGCTACATACAGTGCCACCCCCAACCTCACCTGCCCTGCCTATCCCTCCTGAAGAGCCTGTAACCATCCATCACGGCACAACATTCACAGGACTCATCCCACCAGGTTTCAGTTATGCCAGTGATGCCATATCTCTGGGACTGGGTCAGGGCTTCTAGCTCCTCTTGCTGGTTTCTCATGCTTCATGCATTTGTGTAGAAGCACTTCACGTGTGGTTCATTGCGCCTATCACCTCCTGGAGCTGTCTGAGGAATCCCACCAGCACACAGCTCCTCAAACTTAGGCCAGCCATCCCATTGCTCGTCACAGACTAGTATGTTACGGTCCCTTTCCCCCTTCCAATTTAGTTTAAAGCTCTATCCACCAGCCCCGCAAGCTCTTGGGCAAAACTTCTTTTCCCCTTCCAAGAAAGGCTCATTCCATTGGATGTCAATAGACCTGGTGATGAATAAATCATCCCATGATCGAAAAACTCAAAGTTCTGACGATGACACCAACCTCAGAGTCACACATTGATCAGCTGGATCTGCCTGTTCCTTTCAGTATTATTCCCTGCTACTGGAAGGATTGATGAAAACACTACCTGAGCACCTGATCCTTTAATCAACCACCCCAAGGCTCTGAAATCCCTTTTGATTGCCATAGGATTTCTCTTGGTTACCTCTATATGTTAAAATATAAATAATCTGTGTTGAGATGCATGTGAATATCTCTACTCTAAGAGATAGGTGAATTGATCTAGGTTGGACAGCACTACCTAGGTTAACAATATCTTCTAGATTTTTTTTCCCCTCCAAAAATACTTGGCAAGCAGGACTTGGTAGGAAATGTGAATATGCACAGCTTATTTCAAAAACCTTGTCTCATTATTTCAACTTCAAGTGCCATGTGCACATTTCTATTTATTCAATATACAGAAGCTTATTTTTGGAGGGGAGGCCGGAATGATATAACATAAGTACCAAGAATGACTGTGGCAACAGTGATTCACAACTCTGATCTAGGCTGCATAACCATTTTGAAATGGCTTGCGTCCTGTTAGTGGTATGCCTTGTATGTGGAGTAGATGACTAGCAGCATACTTATTAAAGATGAGAACAAGTAAACCAGAATTCAGTGTCATGTAGTTCAAGTGTTAAAATCTGTCTATGAAGAATCGTTACTACTATAACTATACTGAATAGGATACAAAAAGATAATAATCATCACTTCCTGAAATACTTTCTGAACATGAATTAATCTATCCAGATAGCTGGTGCAGAAATAACATAATTTTTATTTTCTGTTTGAAGAAAGAAAAGATGAAGCAAAATCCTGGAATGTTTTTACTTTTGATGGGAATTGAAAATAAAACCAGTGTAGAGGCATTCCCCTCTTTCCCCCAAGCACAAACTACATGAAAAACATAGATAAAGTTCTGTACTATATCTGTCAGAAGATTCTTACTTTTAATAGTAAAGGTCTTTGTGACCCATAGAAGTGATGACACAAGTCAGAGGTCACTATGCTCAGCTGATTACATACAGCTCAGCACAGATACCAGTAGATATAGGATAAATCTATCTCTTAGCCAGTCATAAAGATAAAAGGTTATGAACTGCAACACTTGAGAACACACTGGCTACTCTGCTGTTTCTACCATGAGCTGGCAGAAAGGCAGCTGAGACAGTATTAATTTGCTTCAGCATGAATGACCAAAGCACATCTGGAAGTAGGTTAAGATGTGCTTCTGCTTCATTGATCTGCAAAGATATTGCTCTGTAAATGTTTTTGTTGTATATAGTCATCCCCAAAAAAGCTACTTTCCCCTTCTAATGCTAAGCTGACTACAGAAATGACTTTTCCTTATTCTGAGACACTCATTAGCAAATTGCTAACAAATCTGCTTCACAGCTCTGGATAGCTGTAAAAAGTGTATGTAACCTCAGTCAACCCATGAAAAAGAGCATCTTTAGCTCTTGAAATAAACAGATACTAAAAATAAGATATTTCATTTAAAAATTAAAATTTCTGAAGAGAAGAAGCCTTACTGGAGATGGTCTTTCTCCCTTAGAAAACACAGCTTTTTAGAAATTATGTCCAGTTCCATGCATTTTTATTGCTTTTAAACATAATTTAGAAGCTAGAGGCAGCATACAGAATCAAAAATCATAATTTGTCTTCTGCATTCTGAATTAATACAAATCGTTCCATAGGCATTTGCTTACTATACAGGCTCCACTCATCCTACCAGGTCCTCATCAGAAGTCCTTGAAAAGGGAGAGTAGAAGGGCTTGCAAATGCCTTATTTGAACTGAACTGCATGTTCATTTTTAATCTTAGGATTCACTTGTCCAAGGTGACAGAGTGTCAGTTCCAGTAATATTAAAAAATATATTCTCCCTACGGGACAGAGCAGTTAGTGGTATAAACTGCACCAAGTTTCAATTTTTTCCTATCATGCTTGCTAAATACAAATGAATAAATATTTGTTTGCTGTTGACAATGCTGCTGTTTCAGAATTCCAGACTGTAAACCCCAGAAAGTGGCAGATACCTTCATCTAACATCTAAGCAGACGTACTTCCAAATTACTCCTCAGTCAGTGGAACTGCCCATGCAAATATTTGTCAGTTCAAAATTTCCATATTCTTTCTGGTATCTTTTCCTCTCCAAATTGACTACTATTTTCATCTCACACAAATATTTTAATTTCTGCAAGAAATTTGTAATTTTGCCAATTGCAGTAGCTCAAAAATACCACTTATACCACTAACTATACAGCTAATATCAGAATAATCAAAATGTTTTATCCTTTGGATTAGCTGTTTATGCTTTGATCTTCTATTGGGAGCACAAACACCAGAAACACTAAACACAAGCATTTTGTCCAACAGATGATACTGGCAATATTCTGTATACCAAGCATTGCCAAAGAGTTCTCCAAAAGGTCAGAATTTTGCCTTTCTGTCAAGTAGTAGTCAATGAAATTTTCTCCTTAAAATGTCATCAGTTCAGTTTCCACCATAAGAATGTAGGCAGCTGGGGACATGTAAAACAGGAAAATAATTTCTTAAGGAAGTAAACAAATTTTATCCAAGTATGAAATCATCAGCAGTTGATGCAAATGTAGATCTATTTCTGCTGGCTGAGACAGTCTATTCTATTTGTGCTTTTCTTCTTTTAGAACAAAAAATTCAGGAAACAAAATGCTCTGAAGTGGTTTTATCCATCCCTCAGGGTTCAATACGTATCACAAAGGAAGTCAAATTCTATTTAAGAGGTTCAAATAGTAAATTTTCCTTCTTTTCTAGTATTCTGATAGTAAAAGATTCATTTACATTTATGATGAACAATCAAAATTTAATTTTTTTATATTTCTTAAATGTGTTATTATAAATATTTTTTTTTAAAGAAAATATTGAAGGGATTCTCATGGTACTGCAGGGTACAAAAATCAGGGTACAGTCTCATCCAGTGCAACACTGAACTCTAAATAGTAGAATTTAAGTCACAACACATCTCAGCTGTGAACTTTCCTAGAGATCACTATGGTTAGAGACCTGCTATACCTGACTACATACTTAACTCTGATATTAAGGGCTATTGACCCATATCAGTACACATATTTTATAAGTAAAACTGTAACCTTTCTCATAAGTCAGTGGTAGACAGTTGAGAAGACATATCCTAATAATTTCTATTCTTTTACATTTCAAGAGACAGCTACTTAATCTCTGCTGTTTCCCTAGACAACATTGCTAGATCAATACATCAGTGTGAGACTGGGAAAAAGAAACATTAGAACTCAGTAGTCATAGGCTACTAACATAGGTTGAGACCTTAAAACATCACAGATGTGAGAAGGTATCAGTGTTTCTAGCAAGAAAGATCTCTATCATCTTTAATACTAATTATTTAGGTTGGAACTAAAATTATTTAGGTTAGAACTAATTATTTAGGTTGGAACTCAAAAATTTGAGTTCTTAAGTTTCTGAGCCTGTATAATGTCTCTTAGCTTTCTCCAAGGAGTTCTATCTTGACATCTGTTTGATGCCAAGGTTTGTCATTAAATACTCATGGTAATACCAGTGAGGACTATTAAAATTCAGGTCATTATCTCTAATCCTTTTCACAATTCCAAACAGACCAGAACTGAAATGGGTAAACATAGGAGCTTGTCATGGTTTAACCTGGGTCAGTGACTAAGCACCACAAAGCACTCGCTCACTTCCCCCTCTGGTGGGATGGAGGGAAGAATTGAAAGGGTAAAAGTGAGTAAACTCATGGGTTGAGATAAAAAGTTTAATAATTAAAAAGAAATTTTAAAAATCACAGAATCACAGAATGTTAGGGATTGGAAGGGACCTCGAAAGATCGAAGGGACCTCGAAAGAAAAAAAGTAAGGAAAAGAAAGAAGAAGGGGAAAAAAAGAGAGAGAAAGAGGAAAATAAAGCCCAAGAAAAACAAGCCACCAATCAACTGATGCCCAGCCAGTCCCCAAGAAGCAATCCCTCCTCCTCAACCCCCCCACTAGTTTTATTGCTGGGCATGATGTCATATGGTATGGAATATTCCGTTGATCAGTTGGGGTCAGCTGTCCCAGCTGTGTCCCCTCCCAACTTCTTGTGTACATCCAACCTACTCGGTGGCAGGGCAGTGTGAGGAGTAGAAAAGGACTGAGGGTATATAAGCACTGCTCAGCAGTAACTAAAACATCTACAGTTATCAACATTATTATCAGTACAAATCCAAAACATAGCCCCATACAAGCTACTATGAAGAAATTTAACTCTATCCCAAGCAAAACCAGTACAGAGCTCTACAAGTTTTCTTAATTTCTAAGGTGCCGGAGAGTGATGTCTATCCTAATCGCGTCCAACATACAAGAAGTGTTTACTACCCATTATTCATTAAGTTGAACTACAAATAGGTGGAAATTGTATTTTCAGTTATCATCACTAATGGCAGCATTAGCTCTCAACTGCTTTCTGGCTTTTTATATGCTTGGGACAGTATCTGCATCCCACTTCAAGCCAGTCTGCTTACAGCTAGTGATACCTGTATCAGAGTTGAATATATTCTGTTTTGTTCCCACTTGATAAAAATGTTAAAAGTAGGTCTTTATAGAACATTTGGAAGATGATCAACCCATTCCTACTTACATAAAGCTTCTGGTGTAAGTACTGGATGCTTGAAAGTGTTGAGAAAAATTTCTCAAAACAGAATTTAAGTCCTCATACCTTAGATATGAGGATCAATAAATCTTTCCCAAAATCTAAACCACAAACACTAATTCACAATAAAATGCCTAAAATTATATATGGAACTGTATATCTCATTGAGGAGACTGTGACAGCATGCCTGGACTTTTTTCTAATTGTTAACTTTCTGCATTTGGAAGAAACTGAAATGCTTGAGTGCTCTTTCTCCTTGTACAGCCTCTTTTTATGAAGGAAAAATAGCTGGGAGGTGGTGGAGGGGGCCAGTACCCATTGACACGAAAGCTTAATAGAAAGCTAAATGAAGTTCCACTGTCTAAACTGCTCTTAACCACTAGTCATCTAACTGGAGCTTAGAAGTCTAATAAAGACACAGGCATGTGTCCTCACAACATATGAATTTCTATTTTCTTGCTCAGATCAGGTATAAAATATCTCTGGAGAAAGGATATCAAAGTCATCACTTCTTTGAAAGATTACTTAAAAATCAGTCAGTAGGGAGTCTTACCCTCTTCTTTCAATGAGTCATTCCTTCAATCCCATCTTTATTACTTTCAGACTCCTCTCTTTACCTATAAGAATCATCACATCTTTGGTAGTCTCAGAAAAATAGCCTTGATTTCTTTCTTTCCCTCTCCTCTTCCTAAATATAAGAAGATATTTAAAGCTAGCGTCTACCTTATTCCCTCTTGTATCCACTCTAGAGTATACTCTGCCTTGTCCAGGCAACAGAGGAACAGCTCTCCCTGAAGTACTGAAAGTTCTTTCCTAGTTATATTTCAACTTAACAATTGTAATTTCCCTGACATTAATGTTTGCCTGTCTACTATATTATACCTGATTGACTTATCTTTTCTTAAAGGTTCAAGAGCTTGCTTTCATAAGTCTGTGTCTTATTTCCACTCACTTTCTTTGATTCAGAAGTAAAAATCCCAATGCCTGTTTCTGAACCACCTCCTTGTTCCAGGAACTATAGATTCTACTCAGTTCCAACCACAGTAATCTCAATCATTATCAAAATGGTATCTATCACTGGAAGGTTAACCTATTTATTACTGCTAGAAATACACATTACTGTTTGTGAAAACAATGCCTTCACCATTGATTTAGGATGTTCGCTGACCTAGACAATGATATTATATTTGTTTTGCATTTGGTTTATTTAAAGACTTTACATTTAAAGACTTTAACTCTCTTCATACATGAAAGAAACATCTGTTTGAATGACTTGAAGTCCACAGCAAATTCAAAAGCTATATGAGTAGGAGTTTAATTTCTCTAAATACAAAAATATAAACTTTTCTGCATATATATTGTCTTAAAAATAAAGTCATACACCTTGAATAACAAAATAAACATCTAGTGACAATGGAACATAAATTGAATAGAACTTACATCAGTCGCTGCTGTCAGGATTTTAGAAAGAATGACTCTTGCTAACCCATCTCTGCTGTAATCCAAACTAGAAACAGTCAGTTTTAACAAGTGATCCTGGTTCTTCAAAGAACAAAGATTAAGAAGACTGGGGGGGAATATAAAAATTAGTATTTGAACAACCCACTCAAACCCACTTATTCATTCAATCAAAAATTTCAACTTAAGTACTCTGAAATAGATTTTCAGTTCTATAAATGCAGAGGAATACAAAATAAGGTCTCTTATGAAAAAGAGTGACTCTAAACTGTTACAGCTGTTAGAGACAAAGGGAGACCAAATAATGCACTAAATTTCAAGGGGAAAAAAAACCCCAAACCAACATTTTTTTATAATTGGTATGTAAGAGTTTTGTCAGTATACTTGGATTGCTGATTATGAGTACAAAAATAAATGTTCATGAAGCTCTGTGTACAATTCCACATTGTAAAACATTCTGTGCATATAGCGTGCCATAAGGTTAGTCCTATTAACTGTCTAGATTTTAGTGTAAATGAAGTTTTCTGTAGCCAGTAAAAAGCTTGCATTCTATTAAGAAATGAAAACAACTTAATTTAAAAAAACAGAGTACATCAAAACACCTGAATTTTCTCTTAAAATTTGCTATATTTGAAATAAACTGGACATTGGCCAAATTACTCCCAAAAGAAGGTAAGTTTATTTGTACCTGAACAAAATTTTGACCTCCACAGCTTCACTCAAATATATTGGACTGAAGTTTAGGTATAACATGCACCACCATCACATTACACACATATTATGATACCTACCACTTTGTTGAGGTTTTTTTGGCCTTTTTTTTTTTTACAACATTTCAGTACAGTATCATCATTCCTGATACTGATTTCTGTCAGATAGGTGTGGACAGGAAAAAATAAGCTATTTCGTAACACAGTCACCCATATCTGTTCAGTAAGACAGACTAAAAGACTTCTTAAAAAAACACCCAAAACACCCACAACTGAGGATCTCTACTTGAAAATAAATTAAAACCATTTAAAAGTTTTCAGCTTTATAGATAGTGATCCTCACGCACAGTTTACAAGTTTCATAACAATTATACCTGTAAGCCCAATTCAAACAGAATAAAACCACTCACCACTGAAACACATTACATTTTTCAAGCATTTTCACTCCATGAGGGTGACAAGAGAGTGTACCAAAAAACAGAAAGTAGTGCTGGCTAAGGGTATTTAGTAACCCCTTATTTTGAAGACTACATTCAGGTTTCATTCCCGATGAAGAGTTGAGCCAATTTACAATATCTTTAACCAATTCCTCCAAGTAACCTTGTCCATCCTAACAAAACAAAGAGTAATAGCATTTACTAGTAACAGAACTGGGTCTATATTCTTTACTGAAATCCATAATTTAAAATTTCTTAAAATGTACAAACACAATAGTAGAATCATAGAATGGTTTGGGTTGGAAGGGACCTTAAAGATCATCTAGTTCCAACCCCCCTGCTGTGGACAGGGTTGCCAACCACTAGATCAGGCTTCCTAGGGCCCCATCCGACCTGGCCTTGAATGCCTCCAGGGAGAGGGCAGCCACAAGTTCTCTAGGCAACTTGTTCCAGTGCCTTACCATCCTCTCGGTGAAAATGTTCCTCCTAATATCTAACCTAAATTTCCCCTCCCTTAGTTTTAAACCATTTTCCCTTGTCCTGTCACTCTAGTTGCTCTCCCTCCTGTTTCTAAGCTCCCTTCAGGTACTGGAAGGCCACAATGAGGTCTCCCCAGAGCCTTCTCTTCTCCAAGCTAAACAAGCCCAGCTCCCTCAACCTTTCTTCATAAAAGAGGTGCTCCAGCACTTTTATCATCTTTGTGGCCCTCCTCTGGACCCGCTCCAACAGCTCTACATCTTTCTTGTGTTGGGGGCTCCAGGCCTGGACACAATACTCCAGATGGGGATTTACAAGGGCAGAATAGAGGGGGACAATCACTTCCCTTGCCCTGCTGGCCACCCCTCTTTTGATGTAGCCCAGGATACAGTTGGCCTTTGGGCTGCAGTTGCACAATGCTGTCTCATGTCAAGCTTGTCGTCCGCCAGGACTCCCAAGTCCTTCTCAGCAGGGCTGCTCTCAATTAGTTCTTCTCCCAGTCTGTACACATACCTGGGAGTGCCCTGACCCAAGTGCACAACCTTGCACTTGGCCTTGTTGAACCTCATTAGGTTCTCGTGCCCCCACTTCTCCAGCCTGTCCAGGTCTCTCTGGATGGCATTCTTTCCATCTGTTGTATCAACTGCACCACTCAGCTTGATGTCATTGATACATCAACAATACAGATACAAAATAGAAATGCTGTTTGGCAAACACAATTCAGACTAAAGAAAAAGGTTCAAGGTAAATAAAAGGAGTTTAGCTTGAAGGATTGTTCAATGACATTTTCCTCTGGCCTGAGGCATAATTGTCTTTAGCACACAAGAAGAAAGGAAGCAGAGAAACAAAGGATATACATAGGAAAAAACAACAACAACAACAAAAACCCAAACACCAATAGAAACAAAAAAACCACAACTAAATCCTAAGCTGCATTTAATAAAGCTGTATTTAATAAAATTCCTACTTAAACAGTCATATACTCAGTGTCTTATCTGGACATTTCAAGATTTTAACTTATATTTATAATTACACTGATCATTTTAGGTTTAACACCCAAAGTCTAGAGAATTCTTTACTAAAATTAAAGTTTTTTTCCTCTAAGTGGCATACAGCAGCATTACTCATTCTATCTCCAATCCTGTAGCTGAAAATTTCTTACCTCTTCTGATTCAAGAAGAAATTCAGTAAACTGACAACCCACCACAGTGAGTTGCTTAGCCTTGGCGTAGTCCACATCCAGGTTGGCATACAGTTTACTGCTAGGCTTGTAAAAATATAGCAATCTCCTTACAAACCTATGGGAAGTAAAAAAGAATTTGTTATTTTTCAATAGGACAAGGACAGTTTCATATTACAAAATGATGCTGGTATAAAAAGATATTTTATCACTAAATTATCTTATTGGCAATAAATGTTCGAAATTTATTAAAATAGAGTAGCAGGCATTAGTAATGAAACTATCCAGACATGATTTCAGAGATGCAGCTGTACTGTTTGTTATAAAGGGTTTTCTATACCATGACTTAAAATAAGCAGAGTATCTATGCTCTTAGAAGCTATAGTTTCCTTCTCATTCTCATGCTTATAATTTATTCTGATGTAATTTATCCTGTGGTGAGTTTCAAAGGCTATACTATCTAGACTTACAAAGAGCTAAAGAGTCTGTCTTAATGTTTGTGTGACATGACTTTTCTTTAGCTATAATAGTTAATGCTACCGTGAAAAAAATTTTTTATGTTCTGATATAAAAAGGCCATATTTATGCAGCAACAGTATTTTCATTCACCTCTGTATTGGGTTTGCGTGGCAAGGTTTTTGGTAGCAGTGGGGGAGGGGACATGGGGTGGCTTCTGTGAGAGAAGCTGCCAGAAGCTTCCCCCATGTCCGACCCGACACAGCCAATGCCAGCCGGCTACAAGAATGGACCCGCCGCTGGCCAAGGCCGAGCCCATCAGTAACGCCTCTGTGATAACATAATTAAGAAAAAAAAAAAAAAAAGGAAGGGAGAAAAAAAAAGCTGCACACTTTGCAGCTGGAGAGAGGAGTGAGAAGATGTAAGAGAAAACAACTTCGCAGACACCAAGGTCAGTGAAGAAGGAGGGGGAGGATGGGCTCTGGCGCCGGAGCAGAGATTCCCCCCCCAACAAGTGGTGAAGACCATGGTGAAGCAGGCTGTCCCCCTGCAGCCCATGGAGGTCCATGGTGGTGCAGATGACCACCTGTAGCCCGTGGAGGACCCCACGCCGGAGCAGGTGGATGCCGAAGGAGGCTGTGACCCCGCGGGAAGCCCGCGCTGGAGCAGGTTCCTGTCAGGACCTGTAGCCCGTGGAGAGAGGAGCCCACGCTGGAGCAGGTTTGCTGGCAGGACTTGTGACCCCGTGGGGGACTCGCGCTGGAGCAGTCCCTTCCTGAAGGACTGCACCCCATGGAATGGACCCAGACTGGAGCAGCTCGTGAAGAGCTGTCAGTCATGGGAAGGACTCACGCTGGAGAAGTTGGTGGAGGACTGTCTCCCGTGAGAGGGACCCCACGCTGGTGCGGGGGAAGGAGACCTCCCCCTGAGGAGGAAGCAGCGGCAGAAACACCGTGTGATGAACTGACCCCAACCCCATTCCCTGTCCCCCTGTGCTGCTGGGGGGAGGAGGTGGAAAATCGGGAAAGAGATTAAGCCCGGGAAGAAGGGAGGGATGGGGGAGGTGTTTTAAGATTTGGTTTTACTTCTCATTCTCCTCTGATTTTGATTGGTAATAAAGTAAATTTGTTTTTCCCCCAAGTCGAGTCTGTTTTGCCCGTGCCAGTAACTGGTGAGTGATCTCTCTCCGTCCTTATCTCCACCCACGAGCTTTTCGTTATAATTTTCTCCCCCTGCCCATTTGAGGAGGGGGAGTGATAGAGTGGGCTTTGGTGGGCATCCGGTCTCTAGCCAGGGTCAACCCACCACAACCTCACTTAAGCATTTCTGAAGCATAACACAGTGATTGCAAATGCAGACTCTCACTCAGACTTTTTAAAACAATGGTGAGCAATATAGCTTGAATTTTGCATTGCAGGAATAAATCTTCAAAGAACTTCTCCCCGTCAATTCTTAGTAAAAAATAAACAACACATTTGTGCTTTAAAAGAACATAGAATGTTCTGCCTGAAGGTAGATATGTCAAGCATTAAGAAAGAGTAACTAAAACACTGTCTTTAGTTAAAAAAGTGAGAGTAAGCCACTATCCCAACTCCAAACACAGGACTGATTATAAAGGAAATCTGAGGGCTTCTTTAAATTTTGTCAAATAAAGTGTATTTTATTCTGAGTTATTAGAAATAAATATACATATTAGCAAACACATTTATATGTGAGTGCATATATACACATGTATATTTAAGTGTGTATATATATATGTATATACATGTATATGTGTGCACACTGCATTAAATGTATCTCTATGAAATGAAGGGATCTATATTAAAAATATCTTGAATTTCACTTTAACAGCCATAAGATCATCACAAAAACAATAACAGTAAAAGAAAAAAAAAAACAATCAACTTATGGAAGGGCAAATAAATTTACATTACACTTCAAAAACAAAGTGGTTGAAAATTTTTTATGATTAGCATTGAAACTAGAAAGATTTGGCGATTAATTAGTTATAATTAAACAAGAACAAAAGCATTTTAAAGCCATTAAAGCATCTAACCCACTATCCTGTAGAAAGGATCAACCAACTGTAGAAGTTTTAAAGTAACTCAATCCTAGGTTTTCTCAATTTATTCAGAATTAAATTATTCAGGCACTGAACAATGCTTGACTGCAGCACAAAACCAGAGAACAGGAACATTGTCCCAGGTAGTTAGGTAGAGGAGTGGATGTGAGTGTCACAGTGAGGACTGCATATTTTCCTTTAGAGAAGCAATGTTTTAAACCACCGGGTTTGGTAAATAATCCTTTACCACAAAGTACAGATTAGCAATTAATGTTTAGGGAAGGGGAAAAAAACCCAGAAAAAAACACAAATGCAAAATTGAATTATTACTACAATTACAATGGGACTATCACTTATGCTGAGAACACTATATACAATTTACCTGATTACTTTTTAGTAAAACTTTAAAATTATGCAGCGTGAGCCTTTCAGGATATGTTTTATCTTTAGGTTTTTCCTCAAATTCATGTAAAAGTAGCTTTCCGTGCCTACAAATACGGAGCTACTCTTCAAAGTAGTTTGTTTAATCAAATCAATTTCTGAAATGCATATTAAAAGTGACATCCAAGAACTAATTAGTAATGCTATTACTACACATGCACAAAAGTAATAAAAATGCCTTAATGGCAACAGACATGAAAAGAATCAGAGCTGTACTGACTGTCTTTTGCAATCACACATGCTTCCCTTGCCATTAATAGCAATTAGAAATAACTTCCTCTTGGTTTTTGATTAAAGCTATTAACTACGTAACTGTACAACTGTAGACCTATTCTGTCAAAATTTGTCAAGTGCTGACATCAAACACTAATGTATGAAGTATCAAAGAGGTAATACTTTAAGGCTTAAAATTAAACAGGACATTTGCAAAATTGATATGATTCTTCTTTAGGGAATAAATATATAAAGTATGTGTGCACAGAAAAGAAACCACTAAAACTTAAAGATCTGTTTATTTAAAGCAAATATTGCAACTTAATTATCTAAATTTTCATTTTTGCTCCTTATCTATAGATTAAGTTTTAGAAATTTAACACATCAAGGAATATTTCATTGCAATATTAAAACTCAGGTTTTCCAAATTTCTTTCTTCAAAGGAAGTCTATATATTTTTTACATACCTGTGCAATTGTTCATCTTTATAGTTCCTTAGATTTACATTTGGCCACTAGAAAAAACAACAAATATAGCATTATATGAAATATACATCAGTCCTTGATTAGTCACTAAAATGTACTAATTTCTATTATGGTTCTATTCACCTAATAATTAGAAGTGTAAGTTTTCTTGCATTTAATGTTACCTATAAAATAATCCCTTATTTTATTGAAAACCCCACATTCTTGCTCCAAGAACTGTTCTATTATTTTCTAGAGAAGAACAAGGAATGTCAGGTGCATGCTATGTGTACAAGTCCATAATTCTAATTAAAATAGCAAACTATGACATGCTAATGAAAAATAAACAATTTTACTCAGTTTCTTCTCTGCAAATAGCAAACAAATTTTGATGCACAGAATGGGGAAATAAGATTTTGTTGTTGTTGTTTTCACTATTAATCTGATTTGTTTTAAAAATAAGCATTTTTCTGTTATAGTTCACTTAAATACTGCTTATTAAAATGGTATTTAAACTCCTCTGTTGATACTTTGTAAGATGTTTTAAAAAGGATCCCACAAAACCATAATACTCTCTTCTGGACCCATCCTTTCCTCATATTATGTTTTCCTCTGTTTTTACAGCCATCTGTTGTCTCTATGGTTTTAGATTTATTTTTGTTGCTACCAGTATCTTCTTGGAAGGGATGGAAAAAAGTACATCAAACATTTTTTTTTCCTACCTAAGCGATGCAGTTCTATGTTTCCAATTGTTATACTAGTATTAAGACATATAGTGCACTATATGACCACTGCCACTTTTGCTGCTATTTTAGCAGATTAGACAACAAGCTGAGCAAGTGAAAAAAGGAAGTAAGGGACCATATGAGATATAAGTAGTGAGGTGGTAGGAAAGCTGATGTTCTTCAGCCATGAAGTTGCGACTGAGACAGGAGGAAAGTAAGTAGCCACGTGAGATGGTGAAGTTCAAACACTGGAATCTGGATCCTGCAGATTCAGGGACTACAGATGGATCACTATGATAAACTGCACAACACCAGTGTAAGCTAAGATAATATTAATAGGAACTGAAGTGGTTAGAATTTAACTGGAAAACACAGCAACTTCTCATTCTGAAAGACAGAAGTCCCTGATTTTGAGACATTTAGAACTGTTCAACGGGACACTAGAAAATATACTACAAGGGAGATCTGAGATAGCAGGGAAACTGACAGCTTGACCTAAATTTCAGAGGAGGGAAAAAAAAATAAATAAAACCCCCCCAAAAAAATTCTCTTAGTTGTCAACTGCATAAAATTTCCATTGTCAAAGTACTACACAGACTAATTAAAAAGTGAGATTCCGAATAAAAGTTTCTTGATAATATCTTTAATACTGAATCAAAGGTAAAAATATCTATGATTATTACTCATAGATATCTAGTAGTATTACAGTAAAAAGTCTGTAAACAGTGTGTATTGGGTTTACGTGGCAAGGTTTTGGTAGCAGTGGGGGAGTGGGGGGACATGGGGTGGCTTCTGTGAGAGAAGCTGCCAGAAGCTTCTCCCATGTCCGACCCGACACAGCCAATGCCAGCCGGCTACAAGAACGGAGCCGCCGCTGGCCAAGGCCGAGCCCATCAGTGACGCCTCTGGGAGAACAGAATTGAGAAAAAAAAAAAAAGGAAGAGAGGGAAGAAACAAGCTGCACACTTTGCAGCAGGAGAGAGGAGTGAGAAGATGTGAGAGAAACAACTCCACAGACATCAAGGTCAGTGAAGAAGGAGGGGGAGGAGGTGCTCCAGGCGCCGGAGCAGAGATTCCCCTGCAGCCTGTGGTGAAGACCATGGTGAGGCAGGCTGTTCCCCTGCAGTCCCTGGAGGTCCATGGTGGAGCAGATGACCACCTGTAGCCTGTGGAGGACCCCACACCAGAGCAGGTGGAGGCCCGAAGGAGGCTGTGACCCCGCGGGAAGCCCGCGCTGGAGCAGGTTCCTGTCAGGACCTGTAGCCCGTGGAGAGAGGAGCCCACGCCGGAGCAGGTTTGCTGGCAGGACTTGTGACCCCGTGGGGGACCCGCGCTGGAGCAGTCCCTTCCTGAAGGACTGCACCCCATGGAATGGACCCAGACTGGAGCAGCTCGTGAAGAGCTGTCAGTCATGGGAAGGACTCACGTTGGAGCAGTTGGTGGAGGACTGTCTCCCGTGAGAGGGACCCCACGCTGGTGCGGGGGAAGGAGACCTCCCCCTGAGGAGGAAGCAGCGGCAGAAACACCGTGTGATGAACTGACCCCAACCCCATTCCCTGTCCCCCTGTGCCGCTGGGGGGAGGAGGTGGAAAATCAGGAAAGAGATGAAGCCCGGGAAGCAGGGAGGGATGGGGGAGGTGTTTTAAGATTTGGTTTTTACTTCTCATTCTCCTCTGATTTTGATTGGTAATAAAGTAAATTTGTTTTTTCCCCCAAGTCGAGTCTGTTGTGCCCGTGCCAGTAACTGGTGAGTGATCTCTCTCCGTCCTTATCTCCACCCACCAGCTTTTCGTTATAATTTTCTCCCCCTGCCCATTTGAGGAGGGGGAGTGATAGAGTGGGCTTTGGTGGGCATCTGGCACCCAGCCAGGGCCAACCCACCACACAGTGGAATTTAGTGGAGCAAAGCTACTGTCATATACCTATTCAGATCTATACCAGACAGATTCTTGCTCTCTCAAGTTTATCAGTCCCTGAACAAATGCACAAAAATATTTAGGGGGATTTTTTTTGGGGGGTGGGTGGATGTTGGTTTTTTTTATATAATCTTGATTATATCTTTCACCATTAATCCTGTTTTGTACTTTTGCCATCTTTATAACAGTAAAGAGAACAGCAAGAAAATGTTACTTGGGGTAACAATGGAAGGATGGCTTTGATGCACAGAATGACAGGAGCTATTTTGACTCTAAGACTATACCAAGTAGTACAGTTGGTCAGAAAGTTTTCTTACTCAAGGAAAGTAAGTACTCTGCTTAATAAAGAGGCAGTCCCTTAAAAGTTGTACATTAAATATAAAGATAATGCCCTCCCTGACAGTGATATTTTCTGTATTTTGTGAAAACAAATTCATTTTGTAATGAACTTGATGCTATGGGACTATTTGTATTAGTTCAAAACATACAATAAGACTGCATACTACTTCAGTTTTCTTATCTGGCTCAGTCTAAGCATCTGAAGCTTGATCTATAACCCACCTCCAGCCTTAGCCTTCAGTGCATGTTATATATTTAAAATAAATTTTAAAATCTGCTATGAAGCTGAAAAAGGCAGTATCCCTATGTCATTTGGACTGAAGTCTAAAGTATTACCAACTTTAAAGCCACTATATCTCATTCTATAAAATCTAATTCTATACAAATAAAGTTATATAAAATTTAATACATACTTATTAAGAAGTCTGTGAATTTAACTGTAGTGTATTTTTGTAAATAATTTAAGGGTTGTATAAAAAGAGACTATATCAGCAGTGATTAAACACATGAGATCCTAATTTTCTGAAATGAAATAGATTATGGGATAGAGTATGGAATTTATATTAGAAAGTCAAAGCTCACATGTGAAATGGAGACTTTTCTTTTCCCCCAAAATAATTTCATAAAAACAGTATCACGCCCTTTATATGCTCACCTTCAGTATGGTCCCTATCAGATTCCAATTCCACTCAAGGTTCTCTTTATGACTGAGAACTTGGCTGTCTCGAAGATTCATTAAAAGTGCTTCTTCTGTATCCTGGAATACAGACATAAAAAACTACAGTAAGTTTCCTTGCATCATGTTTTGTCACATGATATGCTTACTGTTCATGTAATAATCATTAAAAGTGCTATGCTTCACAGTAGTTTACATTTGAAAGTAAACTGCATGGTTATAATACTGCATTAAAAATCTAATAGTAAGAGATCATAATTGAGACTAAAAAGCATTAAAAATTACTGTAATTTCACTCCTCAATTTCTAGAAATACAATATAGTATCCACAAGTAGCTAGAAGACAAATTAAATGAAAAAAATTCTACCAAGAAATCACATAAATGGCTCTGAATTAAATGAAAGAATGAAACTTGGGAGGTGGGATCTAAGTCTGCAAAATACAAAATCAAACTCAGTTTTGAAAAATCCTTTAATATACCTTTAAAATAAAGATGTCTTTCTGCACATGGTACTGATCCCTTTTTTGGTGGCTTGAGATTGCTTTCTGAATAATATGATCTAAATGAAGGCTGTAAGGTTTGGGTCCTCTTTTCTTCATCTCGTGAAAACGTTTTAAGCAGTTGAGTGCAGCACTTGCTCGTCTAATGGAAAAAAATACTATAATCAGTATTTGACAACTGTTTTTCAACTGAAGAGCATCACTGCTATATATTGAGTTAAATAAACATAGCTCAATAAAGAATTCACCAACAATTCCAAAGCCAAGAAAAAGAAAATAACTTTCTTTATATAAGTTTTCATACTTCCATATCTCTCATTCTTGTACTGAAATTATACAGAAAAATATCTTTCAGAATTTCTAGTACTGAAGAATAAGCTTTACTGATAACTTTTCTTCTACTCTGCAATTAGTGGTACCTTTCAGATTTCACAGAAGATATTGCAAAGTTTAAAGTTGATAAAATATCATATACTGTCACAGTAGATCAACGTTCTACAGTGAAGTTGAGACAGCTAGCTTCAATTTTGACTAACAAAGTATTTCTTGTAAATTCCCTTCCCCTCCCCAGAGGGTGGCAAGAGTGTCAGTAGTATATTTCCTGCTCTTTATATCTAAACAGCTCAGCAACAACATGTAAGAAATTTTCCAGGAAAAAATAGGAAGTAATACAAATGACATTTGACATGGACAGAAACAGTTAATTGGAAAATAATGGTAGCAGAAAAAAAATATTTGCTGAGGAATAAGGAAGTCTAAAAAATGAGGAGGTAGGTCTACCTTTCTTCCCCATAAACAAAAATTCTCATAGGGTAGGAGGGTGGGTTTTTTTGTATTCTCTTCAAACAAACAAATACCTGTGAATTTGGTCATCTACCTAAATTACATCAATTTAATCCATAACAGGGCTTACAGTTTTTCAAAGTATG
Source organism: Caprimulgus europaeus (assembly GCA_907165065.1). The sequence goes on from OU015537.1 coordinate 1,836,077, forward strand.
AAACAATGCAGAGTGTTGACCAAAAACCAAAATCCCCAATTATAACAAATACTACATCTACAGAATTGCTTTCTTCCAACAAAATCAAGACTACTTACTACTCTATCAGGTAAAAAGTAAAAAAAAAAAAGCAAGCAATCCACAAACATATCCCTTCTGCTCTTCATCCTTCCTCTCCTCCCACAGCTTTGACCAAGTGGAATACCCTGTGAAGGAGTTTCAGATATGCTTTTTTTGAAAAATAACTATGTTTTCACATATCAAAATCTTCTAGTGACATGTAAGAAACCTTCAAAACTAAAAAGCAGAAGAGCTTTAAGTTTCCAGGAAGCGCTCTACAAGCAACATTTATCATTTCACAGCAGCAGTTCAAAAAAATTCTGTAATTTATTACTGATAATACAATAAAAGACAAAATATGAAGTTATGATACATTTATCAGAATACTGATCTGTCAGGAACAGCAAGAATAATTAACAAAGACATTTCCTATAATTTACTATTAGAAAAAAAAAACCTGACACACTCAATTTAAATGGTCTTCTACAAAGAAATGCAAGTAAGACCACTGAGTTACAGAAACATATTTTAAAGACACTGGAATCTATCAAATTATTTGACTTCCTTCCTCAAGAGGTTTAAATTGTGTGAAGTACCCAGGAGATGGTATTTTATGACAGAGCACTTCAGAGTTTAAATTGCAAGATTAGTAGATGTAGAGATAAATTATAAAAAATTAGGAAAATAAAATAAAAAGACCCACAGGTTTTTAAAGTTTAAAAATTCAGATATTTCTAATTCAAAGAGGAATAGAAAGCTTCTATAAACATTTGTTTCAAGTCAGATGCCTAAATATATCTAATTTGATTACATGAATGCCAAACAGTTCCTAATGCTGCTTAACATGCCACTGCAGAATGCTGCACTAAGTTGTTTCTGTTCATAGTCTTATATTTAAATGGAAATGAAATTAATTGAAAAAATTATCAGTGCAAACTTCAAACAAATGCACCAGAAAGTTTTAACATAATTACTGTTGTTACAATGATCATTTTTTTCCCAAGAAAAAGTAGTTTAAAAACCAGCCCCATCCCACTATTACGTTTTTTGCTCTTGTTCACACTAATAATGATTCACTGATTTGGTCTATTACTATTTAATTAGCTATAGAAAAGAAAAGAAAAGAAAAGAAAAGAAAAGAAAAGAAAAGAAAAGAAAAGAAAAGAAAAGAAAAGAAAAGAAAAGAAAAGAAAAGAAAAGAAAAGAAAAGAAAAGAAAAGAAAAGAAAAGAAAAGAAAAGAAAAGAAAAGAAAAGAAAAGAAAAGAAAAGAAAAGAAAAGAAAAGAAAAGAAAAGAAAAAATGGGTACAGGCTTTTTTAGTTTGGAAAGTTTAACTGTATCAAAATGCCAAAAAAGAAGTGGATGGTGCTTGGTCAAAGAGTGCCTTATGAGTTCATTTAATAAAAATTCTGTGTAAAAAAATTCTTTCAATCTATATAAAACTGTTCTGAAATATACTATCAAAACTTTCTTTCCAAATTTCTGAATTTCTAAATTGTTACTGTAAATAGATCACACTTTTGGAATCATGCACTGGAAACTATTTCCCCAGTAAGTGTCACAGAACATTTCTATATTCTATTTTTCTTATAAATAAAGACAGCAGTGGTTTCAGCCATCAGAAAACTCATAATGTAGGTTTTCATTCAACTGCAAGGTGAAAAGGAGATGTATGTATTTTTGCTTTTAAGTGCAACTTAGAATTCTTACAGTCTTTTCTCTTTCATGATGTCAAAAGATGCTGCCATATTCATTAGCGTTGGTAAGCAGTGCAGGTGATGGCTGTGAGAATGAGGAAGGATTGTGTTTGCCTAAACAACAACAGAAGACTAGTTAGAATAACTTATTACAACATTTTTAGCCATCTCTTTAGGATCAGTATTTCAAGAATCTATCACTTTTCACAAGACTTTCACAAATGCATGATAACAAAACTACCTTTTGCATAATGTCAAAGCAATAATTACACGTACCATTTTGAATATTTGATCTAATTTATCAATCTGAAATACAATTGAAAATAAGACAATTTTAGGACTTAGAGCCTTCTTTTGGAGTCTTCTCATTTGTATTTTTTACATTGGTGGTTTTTAAAGTTGTAAAATGCAAAAACATGCAAAGCATCAGATATACTTATGTCATGTATAAAAGTACTAAAAACCCTAAAATCAGAAACACAATTTAAGATAATGATGTTCATTCAAAACTTTTGACTACCAATGATTCTGCACAAAAATTTATCTGATAAATAAACGTAACTTCATAAGTTACTGGACATTTAATGGCTTTTATTTTGGGAAACATTTGGGTTTTGGGAAACAATCTGTGTAGTTGTGCAAATATTCTATGATTCTATGAATAAATTTATAATTCCCTCTCATCTCTATCTGTTGAAATAAGTATAAATCCTGTCAGTGTGGAGTGGTAAAGACTTTAATCTTGTGATACAGCATGAAGGAAAAAAATATAAGAGAGATTTTAAGGAGAGGAAAAAAGGAACAAAGCATGGTCCCTTCAGTTTCTCTGCAGCAGGGGCTACCAACAGCAGTGCTGAAAGAGCACTCCATCAAGTCAGAGTTGCCTGAATGAATAATATGAAGCGCCCAAGTCACATCAAGCTGAACATGAAAAAAAGTTTCACCTGCCTAGCCTGCGAGGCAGAAAGCTAAACACACTGCCATAGTGCTACCATAATTTTTGGAAAATCAAAAAGCATAAATAGTCATTTTCCCAAACACAGTAACCAATGAGTGAGTTTGCAGGACTCCATCTTAAAAATACAAGTGGTTACTGAGGATTATATCCTTGGAGCAAAAGCCCTATCACTTTCAGTACATTCCAAACTGCCTTCCTATCGATTCATGATGATTTTAACATATTAAGCACCACATGCTGTAATATAAAACAATCCATTATTTTGATGAAAAATGGATGTTCCAAATTTGTAACATAAATTCAAAGCTATAATAGGAAATATCTATTTACAATGAGTTACTAATATTACTTATTCTCAGCAAAAAGTGATACTTACCATGTGCAAAAGTTCTCCTAAAAGGATAGTTGCTCTAACAGATACATGGTCATCACTACTTGTGATCACTTCAACCAGACCCTTCAAAAAAGTTAAAAAATTATTACATTTAATGTATAACATTTTAATGTTTATAGAAAAAAAAGTAGCAAGCATCTATTTAAACTTGAAGTTATTAGTTACCTCTAGAAGTCCATTAGTAATAAAAGCTGAAAGTACTAAAGCCAAATAATTATCCATGAGATCAGGCCTAAGGAGAGAAAAGTATGGAAATGGTTTAGAAAGCACATTTCTTACTGTGCCTGCAAGAAAATGACAAATATTTTTGTAAACAACAACAGAAAACTAAAACCAGATTTTAAACTGAGTTTGCGAAATGTTCACCTTGACCTGGCTCGATGTGGTAGTACAGTTTTAGCTTCAGCAGCTACAAAGCCATCAGAAAGTCTCCAGCAGTCCTGAAACCTGCTTGGATCTATAACAAGAAAATATGGACAATGGTAATTAATACTGGATTTCATAGTGTTATTTTAATAGTTGTCAGTATGTAAATAATAGTTCTTACTAACTGTTATTTCAAGTTTAAAATTACAGAAAAAATTGTCAGAAAGGATCTCTACCAAGTCATCTAATCCACACTTGTCCTGGTTTTTGCTAGGATAGGGTTAATTTTCTTAGCAGCTAGAAAGCACTGTGGTTTGGTTTCAGTGAGGATTGTTATGAGAACAATGTTGATAACTCCAAGGACACTGTGCTTGGGCAGTTTGCAAGAGCAGAGGACTGGAAGGGGGGAGTGGAGAAGAAAAGTGCAGTAGTTAGTAAAACCCAGAACTGACAGGTGGATGTGCCAATGAGATATTCCAGATCAGGTCACGTCATGGTCAGTATATTCACCGGGGCTGACCGGAAAGGGGGGATTCTCTCGGGAATCGCTCGGGCTCGCTTTTCTGGGATTGCAATTTCAGTTTTGGGGTTCCTTTTCGCTCCTCCGGGATCATTATCAGTGGGTGGTGAACAGTTGTACTGTGCATCACTCATATAGATATATAGTTGTTATCATTATTACTCTTATTATTCTTCTTATTTTAATTCAATTTTACTCTAATTATTAAATTGTTCTTATCTCAACCTACAAGTCTCCTCACCTTTACCCCTCCAATTCTCTCCCTGAATCCCTGGTGGGGAAGAAGGGGGTGGAGGGGGCTGCAAGGGGCTGTGTCTTGTTTGGCTGCCAACTAAATAATATTATCACAACACTCCTGCATAAAGCAAGGTTAATTTCATAGCTAGGTGTCCTGGTTTTGCTAGGATAGAGTTAATTTTCTTCTTATTAGCTAGAATAGCTGTGTTTTGGGTTCAGTATGGGATTTCTTATGAGAAGAATGTTGATAACAGTAATGTGTTTAGTTGTTGCTGGAAGCCCAAGGTCATCGTGTTTTGCTAGTTTGCAAGTTCGAAGGACTGGAGTGGGAAGCGTAGTAATCAGCAAAACTCAAAATTGGAATCTGAATATGGCCATATCATATCACGTCATGTTCAGAATATTAACCCAGGTTGACTGGAAGATGGTGGTATTCTCTCAGGGATCACTTGGGCTCGCTCACCCAGGACTACAGTTTCGGTTTCAGGACCATCTCTGTTCGGGGATCACTAGCTTGGGACAGGCTGGGCATTGGTCAGCGGGTGGTGAGTAAATGCACAGTGCATCCCTCATTTGAATATTCCATTATTACTGTTGTTATTATTATTTTAAGTTTTATTTTATTTCAATTATTAAATTGTTTTTATCTCAATCTACAACAAGTATCCTTACCCTTAATCTTCTAATTCTCTCCTCTATTCCATGGGGGAGTGGGGGGAGGAGTGAGCAAGCTGCTGTGTTTAGCTGCTAAACAAGTAAAACCAGCACAATCCTTTTTGGCACCAATGTGGGGCTCAAAGGGTTGAGATAATGACAGATTTGACTAGAGAAGACCCTTTTTCATAACTTCTGTAACATTCATCAGTACTTCTACATTACTAATGCTGCTAACACTTCAAAAAAGTCCAATTTGTAGTAACATATTTACAGACGTCTGTGTAAATTTTCCACCACTGCTCTTGTATGAAACATACAACTGATATATAGTAAGGATGTCAGAAAAAAGTTAGACTTCTAGTAGCTTAGAATCATAAAATCATAGAATGTATTGGGTTGGAAGGGACCTTCAAAGATCATCTAGTCCAACCCCCCTGCACTGAGCAGGGACATCTTCACTAGAGCAGGTTGCTCAGAGCCCCATCAAGCCTGACCTTGAATATCTCCAGGGATAGGGCCTCCACTACCTCTCTGGGCAACCTGTTTCAGTGATCCACCACCTTCATATTGAAGAACTTTTTCCTCGTATCCAACCTAAATCAACCCTTTTCTAGTTTAAAACCATCACCCCTCATCCCATTGCTCCCTGCCCTTGTGAACAGTTCTTCCCCAGCTCTTCCCTCTTCTTAGAGGCACCTTTCAGGTACTGGGAGGCCTCTATAAGGTCCCCCCAGAGCCTTCTCTTCTCCAGGCTGAACAGCCCCAACTCTCTCAGCCTATATTCATAGGAGAGGTGCTCCAGCCCTTGGATCATTTTTGTGGCCCTCCTCTGGACATGCTCCAACAGGTCCTTCTTGTGTTGAGGACTCCAAAGCTGGACACAGTACTCCAGGCAAGGTCTCACCAGAGCAGAGTAGGGGGCAGAATCACCTCTCTCAACCTGCTGTCTGCTGGCCATAATTCTTTTGATGCAGCCCAGGATGTGGTTGGCCTTCTGGTCTGCAGATGTGCATTGGTGGCTCATGTCCAGCTTTTCATCCACTACTACCCCCAAGTCCTGTTCCTCAGGGCTGCTTTCCAGCACATCATCTCCTAGTCTGTATTGATAACAAGGATTGTCCTGACCCAGGTGCAGGACCCTGCACTTGGCCTTGTTGAACCTCAGGAGGTTCACCTGGGCCCACTTCTCCAGCCTGTCCAGGTCCCTCTGGATGGTATCCTGTCCCTCTCTTACCTTGACTGCACCACTCAGCTTGGTATCATCAGCAAACTTGTTGAGGGTACACTCAATCCCAGTATCAATATCATTAATGAAGATATTAAACAGCACTGGTCCCAGTATGGACCCTTGAGGGACATCGCTTGTCACCATCTTCCATCTGGACATTGAGCCATTGAGCACTACTCTCTGGATATGACCATCCAGCCAATTTCTTATCCACTGAACAGTCCACCCATCAAATCCGTACCTCTCCAAATTAAGAGAGAAGGATGTTGTGGGGGACTATGTCAAAGGCCTTGCAGAAATCCAGATAGATGACATCCATAGCTCTTCCCTTGTCCACTGATGTAGTCACTCCGTTGTAGAAAGCCACTAGGTTGGTCAGGCAGGACCTGCCCCTAGTAAAGTCATGCTGTCTGTCTCGAATCACCCCCCTGTCCTCCATGTGTTTCAGCATAGCTTCTAGGAGGATCTGTTCCCAGGCACAGAGATGAGGCTGACAGGTCGGTAGTTCCCAGGGTCCTCCTTTCTACCCTTGTTAAAAATGGGTGCAACATTTCCCTTTTTCCAGTCACCAGGGACTTCACTTGACTGCCATGACTTTTAAAATATCATGGAGAGTGGCTTGGCAACTACATCAGCCAATTCCCTCAGGACTCTGGGATGCATCTCATCAGATCCCATAGACTTATGTATATTCAAGTTCCTCAGATGGTCACGAATGTGATCTTCTCTTACAGTGGGAGGGACTTCATCTCCCTGGTCCCTGTCTTGTGGGCCATCAACTTGAGAGCTGTGAGGAGACAGGTTGCCAGTGAAGACTGAGGCAAAAAAGTTGTTGAGCACCTCAGCCTTCTCCTCATCTGTTGTTACTAGATCACCATTGTTGCTCATTGACGGGGGGGGAGGGTGCGCTTTCTTTAACCTTCCTTTTTGGGTTTACATACTTGTAGAAGCCCTTCTTGTTTTTCTTGGCATCTCTTGCCAAGTTCAGCTCCAGCTGCACCTTCCCAGGATACCTGTCCCTTCTTCCACCGCCTGTGTAGTTCCATCTTGCCTTTTAGTTTGACCAGCAGGTCTCGACTCAGCCATGCTGGTCTCTTGCCTTCCTTGCCTGATTTCTTACACCTGGGGATTGAGAGCTCTTGCGCTCTGTGGAAAACATCCTTAAAAGTTTGCCAGCTCTGTTCTGCTCCCTTGTCCTTAAGGGCCGTTTCCCAGGGGGCCCTACTGACTAACTCCTTGAAGAGCTGTAAGTTGGCTTTCCTGAAATTCAGGGTCCTGACTATGCTTCTCATATGACTCATACGCCTTAGGACAGTGAACTGCACCAGTGTATGATCACTACAGCCCAGACTGCCTCCAATCTTGACATCCCCGATGAGCTCACTTGCATTGGTGACCATCAGGTCCAATATTGCTTCCCCTCAAGTAGAGCTGTCTATTTCTTGTGTTAAGAAGCTATCATCAAGGCACTCCAGGAGTCTCTTGGATTGCCTACAGCTTGCCATGCTACTTTTCCAACAGATGCCAGGGTGCTTGAAATCCCCCAGCCGGATGAGAGCCTGTGAGCTCGATGCCTCCTGGAGCTGGAGTAAGAAGGCTTCATCGATAGGCTCCCCTTGATCGGGTGGCATGTAGTAGACAAGGCTCTCCTTGTTATCTCGATCCCTAATTCCTACCCATAAGCTTTCAACCTGCTCGTGGCTATTCTTTAGGGACAACTCTTCACACTCTATCAATTTCTTAACATAGAGCTTGATCAACACTGAACAGTTGATAAAGAGTTTTAAACAGGACTTCAAAACACCCAATGAATTCAGTGATGAAACAGTTCAGACTGACATAATTTACAGTACTGAGGAAACAGTGAAGAGTTCAAATTTGCAGAAGAGCTTAATAGAAAGAATTTTTATGTGAACCAGTACTAAAATACTTACCTACACTGAGAAGTGCCTCAATAAATTCTTCTGCAACAACAGGGAGAGGAAGGCGAAATATATCATAAAGAACCTCAAGCAGACCTTGCTACCAAAACCAAAAAAAGGCAGAAATTTAATAGGTTTAAAAAAATCATATTTTTGTTCACTATTAATTAAAGTTGAGATTTATAGAAAGTGCTAAATTGGTGTCTTTGTTTAAGCATTTCTTTTAGGATAACATGATTATTTTCATAATCTGAATGAATCTGGAAAAGAGAAGAAGGTAAGGGGCTTGCTTACTTTAGAAGTGTGCCTGATTGTCACTGCAAATTCTACAGAAGCTCAGGCTACTTTGATTACAGTTTTTTAAAACAGTTAGTGCAGCCACCATCAACTTCTTCAACCACCCCGATATCTGTTGGAAGGACAACACAGCCGGGCTTAAGCAATCCAGGAGGTTCCTGGAAGGCACTGATGACAACTTCTTTCTCCAAGTGATCGAGGAGCTGACGAGGAGAGGTGCCATGCTGGACCTTGTTTTCACCAACAAGGAGGGGCTGAGAGGTGAGTCCAGTAGGTTGAGGGAGGTGATTCTCCCCATCTCCTCCGCTCTCCTGAGACCCCACCTGGAGTTCTGCGTCCAGTTCTGGGGCCCCCAACAAAAGAACGCATGGACCTACTGGAGCAAGTCCAAAGGAGGGCCACCAGGATGATCAGAGGACTGAAGCACCTCACCTATGAGGACAGGCTGAGAGAGTTGGGGCTGTTTAGCCTGGAGAAAAAAAGGCTCCAGGGACACCTTATAGGGGCCTTCCAGTACCTGAAGAGGGCCTACAGGAAGGCAGGGGAAGGACTTTTTACAAGGGCAGGTAGTGATGGGACATGGGGTAATGGCTTTAAACTGAAAGAGGGCAGGTTTAGATTAGATATTTATTAAGAAATTCTTCACTGTGAGGGTGGTGAGACACTGGAACAGGTTGCCCAGAGAAGTTGTGGATGCCCCCACCCTGGAAGTTTTAAAAGCCAGGTTAAATGAGGCTTTGAGCAACCTGGTCTAGTGGAAGGTGTCCCTGCTGCTGGCAGAGGGGTTGGAACTGGATGATCTTTAAGGTCCCTTCCAACCCAAACCATTCTATGAGTCTTCACTTTGCAGGTAATTGGGCAGAAACATTTTTATTTAGGTTAGGTTCAATGCTTTAAACTCAGAACTGCAGCTACTGTAAATTTACTTTGACTTGTGGCCAGAGTAAAAATTAATTTGTGCACTTTTTCTCTCCTCCATTCCCTCCTCTCAGACATACAGGGTATTATTCCATTCTCATTTTATGCGTAAGGAGCTGACACAGACAAAGCAAGCAACTTCATTAAGATCACAGAGGAGTTTTATAATGAAATTATAGACTTAGACTTGGGGGGCTCAAATAAACGTGAAGCTAGTGGTCTCATAATTGCAGTCTGTGTTTAAACCATTAAACTGATAAAATTGTTAAAACTTTAAATGTTAATTAACACATCCAATATTATTCCTATATCAGTACTAAATGTTTACCACCTACCCGTATTTCCATATTTGGTATACATAGTACCCCAATAAGAGACTGAATCCCAGAATTCCCAGGCTTGCACAGACTGATAATACCTAGAAAACATTAAATATATAATAATATTCCATCACCAAACAAAAAAAAAAGCATTAGACACATTGTTAAATTTGACTTCCAGTTTGAGTGCAAGCAGAGATGGTAGAAATTATTAATCAAACATTTTTCACTTTTATAATGTCATCTCCTTTCTAATCAATGTTTAATAAAGCTTTCTAATCACAAAACTTTGCTTCTTCATTAAAAACTATAGCTACTTTTACCATTTCTACTGTGAATAGTATTCTCAAATAATCTGCAAAAATAACATTTGCATGGAGAAAATGTCAGATAGAAAAGATAAAATTGTTGATAAAGAATAAATCTTAAACCTGAAAGACTTGCATCATCTTGGCAGAACTGTGAGCAGTTTCTCCCTGGGGGCGGAGAAGGGGTTGGGGCTGCAAGTGATTGTGTCTTGTTTGGCTGCCAGCTAAGTTAAACTATCAGACTCCATCAAAAGCTGTATCTTAAACTAACAAATTATTTAGTTACCTTTAATCTTAAGAGAATTCTAAACAGTGAGTTTAAATATACTTGGAATACCATTCCCTGTGAACCATTTTTAATCATCTTTTTCCAAATAACAAGTGCTCATCTCCAGAATTTCCATAGAAACATAGAATAGTTGGGTTTGAAAGGACCATTAAAGTACCAATGTTATGAGTTGCTGCTGGAGCTCAAGGCCACCGTGTTTGGCTGCTTCACAGCTGCATTAGGACTGGGAGGGAGAAGCGCTGTGAATAGCAAAGCCCAAACTGGCATTGGGATGTGCCCATGAGATATTCCAGATCACATCCCGTCATGCCAGTACATTAACCAGGGCTGACCAGAAAGAAGGGTATTATCTCTGGAATCACTCGGGCTCGCTTTTCTGGGATTGCAATTTCAGTTTCGGGGTTCCTTTTCGCTCCTCCGGGATCATTATCAGTGGGTGGTGAACAGTTGTACTGTGCATCACTCATATAGATATAGGGGGGGAGTGGGAGTGGCTATGTCTTGGTTGGCTGCCAACTAAGTTAAACTATCACACCTAGTTTCTCAACACTTGAGTATCTTCCAGTCGAGCTGGCCCTTCACAACCACAGCTTTTATGCAATGTAGAAGGCCAAAAAGTCCCTGTAGTGCACATTAGAAGCATACTGTGAAAGACAGTCTGGATTATTCCTGCCTCGGGTAAAGGTAATCCCATTCGTGGGATTGCTTTTGCTCAAGGACCTGGGTGCACTTGGTGGGTGGTGCAGAAGGATGGGGAAGTCCAATATGTGCCTCAAGGGAATTTGATGTTAGGTGAAAACAGCCGATGAATTGAATTGTATGGTATTTATTCTTAAATAACCCCGCCACTGCATATCATCATTGTTATAGTTAATATAATACCATTAGTGTAATATACAACAAGAATTCCCCAGGTTAATGAAGAATGAACTTTGATGGAACCAGAGCTGGCACCCAAGAACTTATTTGAGATTGACATCTTCAACTCGCAGACCATGGGCATGGATCACACCAAATACATGTTTGGGTTTGCATGGCAAAGTTTTGGTAGCTGGCGGGGGGAGCATAGGGGTGTCTTCTGTAAGAAGCTGCCAGAAGCTTCAATGCCAGCCGGCTCCAAGAACAGACCCACCGCTGGCCAAGGCCGAGCCCATCAGTGACGCCTCTGGGAGAACAGAATTGAGAAACAAAAAAAAGGAAGAGAGGGAAAACAAGCTGCACACTTTGCAGCTGGAGAGAGGAGTGAGAAGATGTGAGAGAAACAACTCCACAGACACCAAGGTCAGGGAAGAAGGAGGGGGAGGAGGTGCTCCAGGAGCCAGAGCAGAGATTTCCCTGCAACTTGTGGTGCAGACCATGGTGAAGCAGGCTGTCCCCCTGCAGTCCCTGGAGGTCCATGGTGGTGCAGATGACCACCTGTAGCCCATGGAGGACCCCACGCCGGAGCAGGTGGATGCCTGAAGGAGGCTGTGACCCCGCGGGAAGCCTGCGCTGGAGCAGGTTCCTGTCAGGACCTGTAGCCCGTGGAGAGAGGAGCCCACGCCGGAGCAGGTTTGCTGGCAGGACTTGTGACCCCGTGGGGGACCTGCGCTGGAGCAGTCCCTTCCTGAAGGACTGCACCCCATGGAATGGACCCATGCTGGAGCAGTTCATGAAGAGCTGTCAGTCATGGGAAGGACTCACCTTGGAGAAGTTGGTGGAGGACTGTCTCCCGTGAGAGGGACCCCACGCTGGTGTGGGGGAAGGAGTCCTCCCCTGAGGAGGAAGGAGCGGCAGAAACACCGTGTGATGAACTGACCCCAACCCCATTCCCTGTCTCCCTGTGCCGCTGGGGGGAGGAGGTGGAAATCGGGAAAGAGATGAAGCCCGGGAAGAAGGGAGGGGTGGGGGAGGTGTTTTAAGATTTGGTTTTACTTCTCATTCTCCTCTGATTTTGATTGGTAATAAAGTAAATTTGTTTTTTCCCCCAAGTCGAGTCTGTTTTGCCCGTGCCAGTAACTGGTGAGTGATCTCTCTCCGTCCTTATCTCCACCCACGAGCTTTTCGTTATATTTTTCTCTCCCCTGTCCCGCTGAGGAGTGGGAGTGATAGAGTGGGCTTTGGTGGGCATCTGGCACCCAGCCAGGGTCACGCAACCACAATACGCCAGCTATGAGCTCCCGATGCAGCACGCAACAGGGACTACACACTGTCCTCCTCCTGTACTCAATGACACCAGCTCCATTAACTGAGTGAACTCTGCATCATCTCTCCTGCCTTGAGAGACTGTCATGACAGATGGAACCCAAGGTTATGGACTAAATGAACTCAATATATATTTTGGAACAAATGAACCATAAACTATGGGAATGATATCTGTGTGTGTGTGTGTGTGTGTGTGTATATACATATATATATATATATGTATATACACACACACACACACACAGATATCAGGAACAATAGTGGTGATTAACTAAAATGTATTGGAAAGTGTGGAACCTGAGCATGATGTAAATAGTATGGAATAAGGGGTGGATACTGTCCTAGTTTCGGCTGAGATGAAGCTAATTTTCCTCCCTTGGTAGTTAGCATAGCGCTATATTTTGGTTTCAGTATGCAATTTGGTATGAGAAGAATGTTGATAATATACTGATGTTTTCAGTTGTTGCTGGGAAATCAAGGACTTTCCAACTTCCAAAGTTTTGCTAGTCTGCAGGTGCAGAAGAAGCTGGGGGGAGAGTGATGGGTTCAAACTTGTATTTGGATATGCAAATGGGATATTCCATGTCATATCACATTCAGTATATAAAGAGTTTTGACTGGAATGCTCATTCTATTTTCTGAGGTTGTGGTTTTGGGATTTTCGCTCCCCCAGGATCACTATCCAGGAACGGGCTAGGCATTGGTCAGTGAGTGGTGACCAACTGCACTGTACATCACTCATTTGCATATTCTGTTATTTTTATTGTCATTATTATTTTAAGTTTTATTTAAATTGTTTAACATCTTTGTCAGTGACATAGACAGTAGGATTGAAGGGGGCCTACAAAAAAGCTGGGGAAGGACTTTTCATAAGGGCAGTTAATGACAGGACAAGGGGAAATGGCTTTAAGCTGGAAGAGGGGAGGTTTAGATTAGATCTTAGGAAGAAATTCTTCACTGTGAGGGTGGTCAGACACTGGAACAGGTTGCCCAGAGAAGTTGTGGATGCCCCCTCCCTGGAAGTGTTCTCGGCCAGGTTGGATGAGGCTTTGAGCAACCTGGTCTAGTGGAAGGTGTCCCTGCTCATGGCAGGGAGGTTGGAACTGGATGAGCTTTGAGATCCCTTCCAGCCTTAGCCATTCTATGATTCTATGAAGTTCAGTTATTAAATTGTTCTTATCTCAACCTATGAGTCTCTACCTTTATCCTTCCAATTCTCTTCCCTATTTCCCGGGGGAGGGGGTAAAGAGTGAGTGAGAGAGTGAGCAGGTGCAAGTGGCTGTGTGGTGTTTGGCTTCCAGCCAAGTAAACTATGACAAGCTTAAGGACATTCTTGTACTAAGAACTGTTACAATGTTAGTCTTCAACATAACAAATAATATAAAAAACAAAAAGGAAGAATATATCACAATGAAAGTACCATGGCAAGTAACATATTCCAAGACAATCTTTTCTTCAGTCAATTGAACTTTTCAGGCTTATGCTATTAATTCGAAGTGTCAGAGTTATGGAAGATGCAGCAACACTCCTATCAGAAACTGCTTCTCAGAAGTTTCAAAGTTGTCACAAACTTTTCAAGCTTCCTCCTCAAGCAAGTGAGAACATGAGAGAAACTTTTGAAGGATATCTGTATGTTAAATTAAGCTTACTGATCATTTTCAGAACATTAAAAAAATAAAGCAAATAATAGTCTTACAAAGCAAAAGCCCTTCTATACAGTCTGAATCTTTCCTAAGTACAGTCTGTAAAAATCCTAATCAAAATTTTGGCAAATGGTCATGTCAATTGATTTAGTTTGCAAGATACTGTCTTGACTAAAAAGAATGAGCAGTCCCTGAGGCAATATCTTCATGTTAGATTTGGTAATATTGCAGAGAAAGGATTCAGAAAAATGCAAAAACCTTTTTCGATTTATCAATGTCTTCTACATGAAAAATCCAAAACTATGTTCATATGTGATTTATCTTCAACTACAGCACTTGCTAAAAGCAAGTGCTAATGAAACTATTCTGTTAGTATCTCTTAGGATAATCAGATAGATTTCTTATTTACAGTGGCAGAACAATCTCAAAGGCAAATTCTCACAATATGTTGCTATTTTCAACATCCTCTCATCCATCGAGTGTCAAGAAGTACCATCAAGGTACAAATTATATGGCATTCTATACTTAAAAAAAAAAACAAAACTGTGTCTTGTCAGTAGAGTTAATCAAAGAATGCATGAGCCCTCCCATTTATATAATATCAAAACACATCTTAGTACCACTGTAGAAAGGTATTGATAGAAATTAGACAAATTAAAAGAGAGAGATTGTGCTTAAATAAACCACTCTTTTACACTAGAAGGCAAAATACTCCTTCCAATCACCCAACTTCAAACAAACAAACAAACAAAATCTTACCTGCCCATGATCGAAATGCTGCCACTATTCCCATTTTACTAGCTAGGAACCGTGCTTCTCTATCCTCTCTGTCATTAAAATAATAAATGTCACAATACACAGTTAATTACTGTAAAACAAAGTGTTACTAACATAGAAAATAAAAAGTAGTTAACTGAAATTTTAGATGGGAGACAAAATTCAGAGTAAGAAAAATCTGTTACATACATATATATGTGTGTATATATGTATGCTATGTGTACACACACACAAAGATTAGAATTGAAGTGTTGTTACTTTTACTTTTTCAGTGGAGGTTCCATGGTAGGAGTATCACATGAAAAGTAAACATCTATATTTGGTCGGACAATTTACTCTGAAGCCTCTACTGACAGTAAGACTACAGCAGGGGCCACTTCGACACAGATTCATTTATGCAGACCTAAGCATCTATTGCCATTTGATAGTAATAAAAATAAAATAAATAAATACTGAATAATTCAAGTTGGAAGCAATCTCAGGAGGTCTCTAGTCCAAACTCCTGCACAAAGGAGTTGTCAGCTCTGAGACCAGGCCAAGTTATACACAGGGCTTTATCCAGTTGGGTCTTAGAAACTCTCAAGGATGAAGGCTGCAGTGATTCTCTGGACAGCCTATTCCAATATTTGACTTGCCTCACAGAATTTTTTTTTTCCCTCCTGATATCAAGTTGGAACTCCTCATTTCCGTTTCTGAGCCTGACCATACAACTATCAAACATAAAACTAGCTCAAATGCAAACTCCTCATTGTGGATGTTTAAAGTTAGATAAAAAGAAACCCATACGTGAAATAAAAAATTATGATTGTGATGATTTTTTAAGCAAAAGAAATATAACGGGGGGAAGGGAAGAAGGGTAAAACTAATTTTTCCTTTTAAATGTGAAATGCTTAACTATTTTAGGAAGTTGCATTCTAATCTGCTATCATATTCAATTTTGAATAATTTAATATTAGCTAATTGCTTTTATTTTCTTGCTTTGAAAAGAAAAATAGTTTCATTCCAGTAACCATGAACACAATTGGTAGCACAAGTAGCAGCACTAACACTTACTTGAGTTGTCCTTCTGCTGTGTCTGGATTATGCCTGTAGTGAAAATCTGTGTAAGGAGCTAAAATTCGCTAAACAAAAGAAAGACATGCATTACTTTCAAATGAGAATGGTTAACAGGTCTTGCCCTTTCCTCAGTCCCACTCCAATCTGTCATGTTATTCCTGCTTTAAATTATTAAGTTCTTAGCCTAAAAAGTTGCATTTAAACATTTTGCACTAATACAGAGGGTGAAATCTGAAATTAAAATTAAAAATTTTCATTAGTAATACAATGTTTAACTTCTGTCACTAAACAAGTAAAACTGAACCCACCTCTAACTCTATATCTGCTCGCACATACTGTCGGGTCTTTGGATGATTAATGAGGTGCAAAACTGTAGTTATCAGCGCCTCATTTATTCGGCTTAGCTGACAATCAATCACATTTTTCAAGATGGTACTTAAACCACCGTGAAGAGCCACCACCTCGGGATTCTGAAGTGCTAAATAAGGAAAAACACGTCACTTCCAGCCAGCGATAAGAAAGAAAGCGTTTCACGGCTTCCAATACAACAAACTTGTCATCTGGTTTAATATATATATGTATTTCTTCCTGAACACCACTGAGACACACAATAAAGCTTTTAATGACTGACATTAGCAATAAATTGAGATTTTTTTATTAATTTATTACCAACAAAAATATTGCTCAGTCAGTCACCATTGTGCAATTTCCCAGCTTATTTCCAACCAAGTTTCCATACAGCAGTTTCTAGATTTCCCAGCAAAAAGGTTTTGTGCTTCACTGGACTGACATGGATAAAATATGATTCTATAACTATAACTAGAATATAAACAACTAACAGATTGTTTAGTTCTTTAAAAAATAAGTTTGCATGAGTGTCAGCATCTCATTTATGGAATTTTCCCTACTTTCAATCCATTAGTTTTAGAAACATCAACTGCAACAGGGAAATTTTTTTAAGTAATGCAAAAATTGTCAAGTCTTAAAAGAAAGTACAGTACCTGAAATCTTCAGGTACTTCACTAAAGACATTTCGATTTTAAGTTATTTTGGTTTATATCAAACTAATTACTAAAATACATGAAATGGACATTAAGGACATTTAACATTTGATTCATTAGTTATTAAATAAATACCCTTAATTATTTGAATACAATCTATTTAATATTAACCCACAGAAGAGAATCTCTAAGAAGACTGATGAAAACCACATAAAATTTTTTCTTAATTAGCTTTCAATTATCTTACCTAGTTCACAGATAATGGCTATACATGCTCGAACCATTCTGTCTCTTTCTTGAAGACCATCATTTCCAACTGCTATCAAAGAATTAGCAATAGAACTGGGGAACAATGAAGCATTCACAGTGATCATCTGCCAAAAGTGAAAGAAAAAGTCCTCTGGTTTCTTCATAATATTTCTCTAAATATACTCACAGATTCACTATTAGTTTCCTAGATACTACCAGACCACTCCATATATTACTTGTCTGTATCCTGCAAACCCTCAAGACACTTTATTTTGTTCTTTAAATTCTTAATTCAACAATTTACCATTTTCTTCCCACTTCAGTTTTTTATTTTTATATTATTTTAATATAAGAAAGAGTAAAAAAAAACCAACAAACTGACTGTTGCAGAGAGTACTGATACATTCTTCAGATTTTTTCCAATAATTTCTGCCAGAGTGGAGGGAAGAGGTACACTGGAGCGGAGACCTATCTCCAGGCCATGGAGGTCGCCATGCCAGAACCAGGGGCTGCGCCTGAAGAAGTCTGTGACTCCATGGGAAGCCCGTGTTGGAACATTTTTTTCCTGAACTCTTTTAGCTCATGGGAGTGTGAGAAATGATAATGTTGCCTTTGCATCTAGGAGGGCTCAGTTCCTGCAACGTAAGGATGGCTTGGCAGGAACTAAGACAGACATCTGTGGCTAGAGATAAGGATGTGCTGCTGAGTAATTGCCTAGCATCGTATTATAAAAAGGAGGGCAAAAACAATAAAAAGGGGTGGGAAATTAAAATAGAGCAGCAGGAAATTTAAACTACGTGGGACTTCATAGGCTTATCGGACAGGCTGTAAACCTTAAAGTACCTCACCAACAGGGAAACAAGGGAGGGATTTTGCGGCCGGGAATAGGGTATAAAAATTTGTGTGTCGCTCTGGCAGTGTGTGCCTACTAGTTAAGTCACCCGCTCTTGCAAGAACGTAATAAAAGTGCTTCACTGAAGAGTCTGGCTGGAGTCCTTTAAAGCGACCGATTACTCGTTTCTCACAGGAGGGACCCCATGCCAGAGTGGGGGAGAGGGCAAGGAGCCATCTCCCTGAGGAGGAAAGAGCAGCAGAGGTGAACTGACTGCAACCCCCATTCCCCCTCCCCCTGTGCCACTGTGGGGGAGAAGGTAGAGAAATTTGGAACAAAGTAATTTGAGCCCAGGAAGAAGGGAGGGGTGGAAGGAAGGCGTTTTAAGATGTGGTTGTTATGTCTCATTATCCTACTCTTATTGACTGTTAACAAATTAAATTGATTTTTCTTCCCCAAGTTGAGTCTGTTTTGCCCATGACCATAATTGGTGAGTGAGCCCTCCCTGTCCTCATTTTGACCCATGAGCCCCTTTGTTATGTTTTTCTCTCCCCCATCTTACTGGAGGAGGGGGAGTGGGTGAGCGACTGCATGGTCTTAGCTGCCAGCTGTGGCTTAAACCACCATAGAAGCTGCTATAGTATTTGTAAGGCAACTGTCAGCAACACCCCTATATCCTCTTGTATAGTACCTGATCTTCCTACAACTGCAGTGTAATACAACTTAATCAAAAGTTATATAGTTATGTGTCACAAAAAACACACACTTTAAACACGTTAATTTTTAAATGTTTTTAGATGTTTAATGGATATTGAGCATTTTTTAACATCTCAATTTTGTTTATTAGTACAAAAAAATGTGACATGGTTGAGAGGGTTATAAGAAATTATGTTGTTTCCTTTTTAAGCAGTCAGACAAAAAACCTATTTCCCCTTAGTAATACATCTGCTTAACTTTAGTGATGTTTATGTTCCATAGTATACAGGATATATATATATAATTTCAGCAAACTATGAAAAAATGTGAATAGAGAGCTACTCAGCCTTTGTAGTCAAAGTCTCATTTGTGGGGGGGTGGAGTGGGGGGTTTTTTGCCTTTAATGTGTGTACAGGGTCTTGCTCCTTAATCTGGTATAAATTCTGCTTGTCTAAACTAGCAGCTGAGGTTTTCCATGGCACAGGAGCTCTTCAGTAGTGTAAAGGAGCATTGGCTGTTAAAATCTATTCTTCTATTCTGTCTCAAATTTATTGCAAATTGGTTTTATTTTTTTAATTGAAGAATGACTAACCAAGGTTTAATTTAATATCTTTCCCGTTTCCAACAAAAGCAGGCTTATCTCCATTATTTTTCCAAAATTGTTTTGTCCTTTATTCATTTTACAGCTCCCTTAGATGTCTTACAGATATTTGTTCAAAGAAGATTACTCCTACCTCCTTTGCAGAGAATATTAAAATGAGAAGAGATCAACCATTATGACAAATATATTTGAACACTTCAACAAGTTAATTTTTAAGATATGTTTTTGAGAAACTTCTTGTCATACATAATGTTGTCACTCACAAAACAGGAAGCTTTAAGATAGGACTCTAAATAAAACCCAAACTCTTCCCCATCCATGAAGTCTTTCACTTTTACAATGGCACAAAGTAACAAGAATTAGCAATAGAATGGGTGCACCAATCCACTCTATAAAAATATAACCTTTTTTTCTACTGACACTGACATGTACTTAAGCGTGAGAATACAAGCAGTCTCTTAAGGCTGTTTTGCTTTGTTCATAGTATCCCAGACTGGTTTGGGTAGGAAGGGACCTTTAAGCTCATCCAGTTCCAACCCCCCTGCCAGCAGCAGGGACACCTTCCACTAGACCAGGTTGCTCAAAGCCTCATCCAACCTGGCCGAGAACACTTCCAGGGAGGAGCAGCCACAGCTTCTCTGGCCAACCTGTTCCAGTGTCTCACCACCCTCACAGCAAACAATTTCTTCCTAAGATCTAATCTAAACCTACCCTCTTTCAGTTTAAAGCCATTTCCCCTTGTCCTGTCATTACCTGTCCTTATGAAAAGTCCTTCCCCAGCTTTCTTGTAGGCCCCCTTCAGGTACTGGAAGGCCGCTATAAGATCTCCCCAGATGTCTTTTGTCAAGGCTGAAAAGCCCCAACTCTCTCAGCCTGTCCTCATAGGAGAGGTGCTCCAGCCCTCGGATCATCCTCGTGGCCTCCTCTGGACTCGTTCTAACAGGTCCATGTCTCTCTTGTGTTGGGGGCTCCAGAACTGGACACAGTACTCCAGGTGGGGCCTTACGAGAGCAGAGTACAGGGGGAGAATCACCTCCCTCGACCTGCTGGCCACGCTGCTCTTGATGCAGCCCAGGATACAGTTGGCCTTCTGGGCTGCAAGCGCACATTGCCGGCTCATGTTGAGCTTCTGGTCCACCACCACTCCCAAGTCCTTCTCTTCAGAGCTGGCCTCAAGCCACTCATTGCCCAGCCTGTACTTGTGCTTCAGGTTGTCCCGACCCAGGTGCAGGACTTTGCATTTGGCCTTGTTGAACTTCATGAGGTTGGCACAGGCCCACCTCTCAAGCTTGTCAAGATCCCTCTGGATGGCATCCCGTCCCTCCAGCGTGTCAACCACACCACTCAGCTTGGTGTCATCAGCAAACTTGCTGAGGGTGCACTCAATCCCACTGTCCATGTCACTGACAAAGATGTTGAAGAGCACCAGTCCCAATACTGACCCTTGAGGGACACCACTCGTTACCGGTTTCCACTCGGACATTGAGCTGTTGACCACAACTCTTTCAGTGCGACCATCCAGCCAGTTCCTTATCCACCGAGTGGTCCATCCATCAGACCCACAAGATTCCAATTTGGAGATAAGGATGCCATGCAGGACGGTGTCAAACGCCTTGCACAAGTCCAGGTAGATGACATCAATTGCTTTGGCCTTGTCCAGCAACGTTGTAACCCCATCATAGAAGGCCACCAGATTGGTCAGGCATGATTTGCACTTGGTGAAGCCATGCTGGTTGTCACCAATCACCTTCTCATTCTCCATGTGCCTTAGCATAGTTTCTAGGAGTATCTGCTCCATGATCTTGCCTGGCACTGAGGTGAGACTGACCGGCCTGTAGTTCCCTGGGTCTTCCTTGTTTCCCTTTTTAAAAATGGGGGTTTGTTCCCCTTTTTCCAGTCTGTGAGAACTTCACCAGACTGCCAGGACTTCTTAAATATAATGGATAGTGGCTTTGCAACTTCATCTGCCAGTTCCCTCAGGACCCACGGATACATCCCATCAGGTCCCATGGACTTGAGCACCTTCAGGTTCCTTAGGTGCTCCCGAACCTGATCTTCTCCTACAGTGGGCGGCTTTTCATTCTCCCAGACCCATTCTTGGGTTTCTGGGACTTGGGCAGTGTGGCACGAGCCCTTGCCGGTGAAGACTGAGGCAAAAAAGTCATTGAGCACCTCAGCCCTCTCAATGTCCCAGGTGACCAGATCTCCCGTTGCCTTCCTGAGAGGGCCCACGTTATCCCTAGTTTCCCTTTTCTCCCCAACATATCTATAGAAGCTTTTTTTGTTGCCCTTGGCATCTCTGGCCAAATTTAATTCTGTCAGGGCCTTGGCTTTCCTCACCTGGTCCCTGGCTTCTCAAGCAATTTCTCTGTATTCCTCCCAGGTTACCCGTCCTTCCTTCCACCCTCTGTAGGCTTCCTTCTTGAGCCTAAGTTTGTTCAGGCTCTTCCTGTCCATCCATGCAGGCCTCCTGCTGTTTTTGCCTGCCTTCCTCTTTGTTGGGATGCATCGCTCCTGAGCTTGGAGGAGGAGATCTTTGAGTATGTTCCAACTGTCCTGCACCCCTCTTCCTTCCAGGAATTCATCCCATGGTACGTGACCAAGCAGGTCCCTGAAGAGGTCAAAGTCTGCTCTCCTGAAATCCAGGGTGGTGAGCTTACACTGCACCTTCTTCACTGCCCTGAGGATCTCAAATTCCACCATTTCATGGTCACTGCAGCCAAGACTGCCTGAGAGCTTCACGTTCCCCACCAACCCCTCCTTGTTGGTGAGAACAAGGTCCATCATGGCACCACTCCTTGTTGGTTCCTCAACCACCTGGAGAAGGAAGTTGTCCTCCACACATTCCAGGAACTGCCTGGATTGTTTGTGCCCTGCTGTGTTGTCCCTCCAACAGATGTTGGGGTGGTTGAAGTCCCCCATGAGGACCAGGGCTTGTGAATGTGAGGCTGCTCCTAACCTCCTATAGAGGTCTTAATCTGCTGGGTCTCCCTGGTCTGGCAGCCTGTAGCAGACCCCCACTGTAACATCCCCTTTCCCTGCCTTCCCTTTAATCCTGACCCATAAACTCTCAGGTAGCTCCTCATCTGTCTCCAGGTGGAGCTCCATACACTCCAGCTGGTTGTTGACATAGAGGGCAACACCCCCTCCTCATCTCCCCTGCCTGTCCTTCCTGAAGAGCCTGTATCCTTCCCTTCCAACACTCCAGTCATGGGAGCCATCCCACCATGTCTCTGTGATGCCAATCAGGTCATAGCCCTGGAGGCACGCACACATCTCCAGTTCTTCTTGTTTATTGCCCATGCTACGTGCATTAGCACAGAGGCATTTAAGCTGGGCCCCCGGTGAAGTTGACTTTGCCTTGTTGGCTGGAGCAGCTGGAATCCCAGTGCAGTGCTCTTCAGGCATGGACCTCCCAGAGTTACTACCAGCAGTAACAGTTCTATCCCCTTCCCCTTTGTTGTTTTCTTTGGTTTTAAGACATGAGACGGAAAGATTTCTTTCTTTTAATATTCAATTCAAAGTATTTTAGTAGAATCATAGAATCATTTAGGTTGGAAAAGACCTTTAGGATCATAGAGCCCAACTGTTAACCTAACACTAAGTCCACCACTAAACTATGTCCCTAAGCGCCACATCTGCACATCTTTTAAATATCTCCAGGGACGGAGAATAAATACAAATAATAAATACAACCATTTGCTTTCATTCTGCTCTACATATTGAAATACAATTCTAAAGACCAAGGACAGGTGATGCAAGGTTCTTAACAAGCAGCTATGATGAAATAAGTAACAAAGACTGAATTTGGTCTTTAAAGATTCCTTAAAAAAAAGGAGGAAGAAAGAAGGTGGTTCATATTATATCTCACCTTGACTTCTGCTTTGAAGATAAAACTTTTTTACAATGAAATTATTAAAAAATGGGCAGAATAAATTCTATTAGATGGAGAAACACTTTTTGAAGTGTTGCTAAAGAAGGCACTGCTAAATTACAAAGCTCTTACTAGGAAATGTAGAGGTGATAATACTAAACATTACCCCATATAGTACAGTTAAAAAAGAATAGTATTCAAAGTCTTCGAAAACATCAGAAACCAGCTTTAAAAAGTTTAAAGTTGTTTTTCTTTTCTCTTCCTACACTACTTTAACTTGCACTGTTTTAAAAACAAGTTTATCATTAAGTACCTTTTATAAATTCATAAAACAGGATTAATATTTTACATATTGTTCTTCTACTCTATGAAAACAAAGAAAGTAACTAATGGATTTATTTCTCTTGCTTTCTTTTTTTTTCTTTCAAGCAAGACAGGAGTCTTTGCTCAACTAGGAAATGTTCAAGAAAACCAATTCTTTATAAATGTGTTTCCATTACATCTTCTGATCTAAGTTATTCTGGCTCTACACTGAAACTCTTTTTTTAAACCAGATTAACAAAGAACTTTTATAAAATGTGACTTCCTCAAGGATCCATTCCTTTATGGTTGTGGTTTTTGTTTGTTTGGGTGGGGTGGGTGTTTAAGCTTTAAAACTCTTTGGCACAATTGTTAATCAAGCATATTATCTCTTCTGTAAGAAAGCAAGTGAGCTCATTTTAAGAAAAGAAACTGCATATCAAACTTCCATATTTTCAACCTAAATATATATATATAAACATATATACACACAAAACAGATTAAACACAGTGTTCCTGGGGAACAATTCTTCCAACTACTTCAAACCTTACTTGAGTCTTTTTTAGTTTTTCCTAAGATGCTCAGTAGAACAATGTAAGAAATATAAAGAATAGCAAAGTCCAGTACAAAGGTAGAGTATGTGTATTGGGTTTGCGTGGCAAGGTTTTTGGTAGCAGTGGGGGAGGGGACATGGGGTGGCTTCTGTGAGAGAAGCTGCCGGAAGCTTCCCCCATGTCCGACCCAACACAGCCAATGCCAGCCGGCTACAAGAACGGAGCCGCCGCTGGCCAAGGCCGAGCCCATCAGTGACGCCTCTGTGATAACATAATTAAGAAAAAAAAAAGGAAGGGAGAAAAACAAGCTGCACACTTTGCAGCTGGAGAGAGGAGTGAGAAGATGTGAGAGAAACAACTCTGCAGACACCAAGGTCAGGGAAGAAGGAGGGGGAGGATGGGCTCCGGCGCCGGAGCAGCGATTCCCCTGCAACCTGTGGTGAAGACCATGGTGAAGCAGGCTGTCCCCCTGCAGCCCATGGAGGTCCATGGTGGAGCAGATGACCACCTGTAGCCCGTGGAGGACCCCACGCCGGAGCAGGTGGATGCCGAAGGAGGCTGTGACCCCGCGGGAAGCCTGCGCTGGAGCAGTCCCTTCCTGAAGGACTGCACCCCATGGAATGGACCCAGACTGGAGCAGCTCGTGAAGAGCTGTCAGTCATGGGAAGGACTCACCTTGGAGAAGTTGGTGGAGGACTGTCTCCCGTGAGAGGGACCCCACGCTGGTGCGGGGGAAGGAGTCCTCCCCCTGAGGAGGAAGGAGCGGCAGAAACACCGTGTGATGAACTGACCCCAACCTCATTCCCTGTCCCCCTGTGCCGCTGGGGGGAGGAGGTGGAAAATCGGGAAAGAGATGAAGCCCGGGAAGAAGGGAGGGATGGGGGAGGTGTTTTAAGATTTGGTTTTACTTCTCATTCTCCTCTGATTTTGATTGGTAATAAAGTAAATTTGTTTTTTCCCCCAAGTCGAGTCTGTTTTGCCCGTGCCAGTAACTGGTGAGTGATCTCTCTCCATCCTTATCTCCACCCACCAGCTTTTCGTTATAATTTTCTCCCCCTGCCCATTTGAGGAGGGGGAGTGATAGAGTGGGCTTTGGTGGGCATCCGGTCTCTAGCCAGGGTCAACCCACCACAGTATGATATTGCCTGAAAAAAATAGCTTCAGTAGCTGTATATGCCAGTGTCTCTAGGACGAACTTTAAAATGCAACTACCACAGCTTCAAACATCTCACGTCCATAGGTACACAGTATAGTAACCACCATAGACTAACTATGTCTTATTGTGCATCCAAGAAAAGAACTACAGATAAGATCAACCTCTATGGATAAAGCAATAAGGCTAGAAGCATTCCTTCAACTGATTATTCCAGCAATGGGAACTTGTCTCATTTCTCAAATAGCAGAAAATCTCCCATCCTTGATTTACAGATGCTTAAACACACTATACAATAATGTTAAATCATTAGCTGAAACATAATAATATGGTTCTTATATCCTTGCATTCATCATTTGATAATTTTTTCCCAGAATCTTGTCCAGTTTGATCTCTATCAAAGGGAATATTAGCAGGATTTTTCTAGCCCACTCAAGATTCTCAGTGGTAAGCAATTAAAATAAAAACAAGTCTTAGCACTATTCCTTCTTCTCTCCTTTGAATTATCAGCTATAATTTCTTCTCACATGATAAAGTAAGGTACGGTATTAGAGACTATGTGACAAAAAAAAAACCCAAACAAAAAAAACAAACACTACTGGAGTTAGCATAGCTGACTGGCATAAATAATAAAACCATATATAGTTAGATTTTACCTTTCTGACTAATCGAAGTGCTTGTGTTCTTTCTACTTCATTACTCTGCTGTATGTCAATACACCTAAAATAAGTTTAAAAACACATTTTGTTTATAACTGTTAAGGTGAAAGTTAATGTTGTTAACATCTTGCATTAATATTTATGCAACTGAATAAATAGAAGAATATTATGACTGATTGTTTAAAAATTCTGCCTTTCACCAAGCATACTCATTATAATTAGTCAATTAGCATCATTTTATATTTTTTCCCCAGTTATCTTCATTATAATCAAATCACTATAATGTTCTCAAATATACAGTGACATGGCTTCAACAAATATTTTCTGAGCTAGCTGCATTTGTCATTTCAAAAGAAACTAAACAAAGTATTTGTAATGTTTCACATAAACAAGTTTTCTGTGTGTTCTCAGAAGTCCTTTTGCTCCAACAAAATTAAACAGCATACTAAAATTTACCGTGTGTGTATATTTATAAACAGAAACACACATATATGGGCCTGTAGTGACAAGACAAGGGGTGATGGTTTTAAACTAAAAGAGAGGAGATTTAGACTAGACATAAGGAAGAATTTTTTTACAGTGAGGGTGGTGAGACAGTGGCCCAGGTTGCCCAGAGAGGTGGTAGAAGCCCTATACCTTGAAACATTCAAGGTCAGGCTGGATGGGGCTCTGAGCAACCTGATCTGGTTGAAGATGTCCCTGCTCACTGCAGGGGGGTTGGACTAGATGACCTTTAAAAGTCTCTTCCAACCCAAACCCTTCTATGATTCTGTGATTCTGTGATATATCAGTATATTAAATCCAACAAGGTTTTAACAAAGGAAGCACTAGAAATTATAACATTTAGATCTACTCATGATGCTGATCTTACTATCTCATTATTAGTTTGCCCTTTGGTATTCTTCTGTTGTGTCATGGGTTATACTTAGATTACAAATTCTTGGGCATGAACTACTTTTTTTCCCCTGACTTTGTACTAGAGGCTCTGAAGCACTATGATAACACAAAGAATAAAAACAACTCCCATAAAACAAGTTAAGACATGAAAATTCCTGAGGTTTCAACCTTCTAATAGCACCACACATTAATTTATGATTAATAGCATTTAGGATTAAAAAAAAAATCTATGATTTGTTTAATTTTTTAATTACTCATAGTATATCATATTAAGACAGCATTTTATTTGGATTAGCTGGTGTGATATACTATCCCTCAATTTTTAAAGAGAGACATTGTTTATATTGAAGAAAAGTTACTTTTATAAAGCTACATATCAAGAATTTAAGAGGATATGAACACACCTTTTCTCACCTGTTTCAACCATGATAAAACAAGTGATTTACAATTGTACAGTTTACAAGTAAGGGAGGGAAAATTACCTGGCTATCAAGTAATCCACTTTCAACTGTAGCACCTTCTGGAGAATACTAGAGTCTCGAATGAGATATCGGAGGGCTCGCAATCCTGCTGCTCGCACCTCTTTTGCTTCATTTAGTAAAGCTAAACGTAGACTACAATGAAGAAAACAAGGAGAACAAACAATTCTTTAACAGCAGGTAGACATCACCATCTGACATGCAGCTACTACCTACTCATTTAAAATAAAAAAAAGATTGATTTTCAAAAATAAATATTCTGCATTAACTTTCTGTCTTTAAGATATTTAGCTGCACAGCCTAGAAGGCAAGCCTTCAACCTGCCAGCAGATGTAGACAATATATTAACCTGAAAAAGCTACAAACCATTTTTTTAAAAAAAAAAACCTTTTTAAAAAACCAAGACTTGTATACAACTTGTTATTTGACAAAACATCTGAGCACAATATTACTACTGAAAAGATACAATTTTCAAGAAAATTAACAGGTGGAGAGTCTCCTCATCTGCTAAACTGCCAATCCATAAGCATGAATCCACAAAACAATGTCTTGACACCTAACAGAGACAAATTTGCACCTTAAATAATTATATGCACCACTCACTAAAGATGTTATAGTATCAATACGTTTACATGAAATACGAGTCATAACTTAGCCCGACAGCACAGATTTCTACAGATTTAATTTCAACATATAACCAAAATATATTTTTCTTTAGACAGATTTTGAAAGCATTTTGCTTGCACCAAGACAAGCATTCCTAAACGTAACTGTCATCACAATGTATTTTCCTAAATTTACTAGCCAGGTAAAAAGAAAGGAGATTTCTAAAATCTCCAGAGATGGAGGTTAAAAGCATTAAATGACACACTATCCTTCTGAGGGCCCTCAAAAGATTTGCTCCTCTTACTTGACTACACACGAGGAAGAAAAAACAAACAAACAAACAAACAAACAAACAAAACCCCAAAACCACACACCACCAAAACCCACAACACACCAAAAGAACCCTGTATTGGGTTTGCGTGGCAAAGTTTTGGTAGCAGGGGTGGACATAGGGGTGGCTTCTGTGAGAAGCTGCCAGAAGCTTCCCCCATGTCTGACACAGCCAATGCCAGATGGCTCCAAGACAGACCCGCCGCTGGCCAAGGCCGAGCCCATCAGTGACGCCTCTGGGAGAACAGAATTAAGAAAAAAAAGGGAAGAGAGGAAAAAAAAAAAAGCTGCACACTTTGCAGCTGGAGAGAGGAGTGAGAAGATGTGAGAGAAACAACTCCACAGACGAAGAAGGAGGAGGAGGTGCTTCAGGTGCCGGAGCAGAGATTCCCCTGCAGCCTGTGGTGAAGACCAGGGTGAAGCAGGCTGTCCCCCTGAAGCCCATGGAGGTCCATGGTGGAGCAGATGACCACCTGTAGCCCATGGAGGACCCCACGCCGGAGCAGGTGGATGCCCGAAGGAGGCTGTGACCCCGCGGGAAGCCCGCGCTGGAGCAGGTTCCTGTCAGGACCTGTAGCCCGTGGAGAGAGGAGCCCAAGCCGGAGCAGGTTTGCTGGCAGGACTTGTGACCCCGTGGGGGACTCGCGCTGGAGCAGTCCCTTCCTGAAGGACTGCACAGCATGGAATGGACCCAGACTGGAGCAGTTAGTGAAGAACTGTCGGTCATGGGAAGGACTCACGTTGGAGCAGTTGGTGGAGGACTGTCTCCCGTGAGAGGGACCCCACGCTGGTGCGGGGGAAGGAGACCTCCCCCTGAGGAGGCAGCAGCGGCAGAAACAAAGTGTGATGAACTGACCCCAACCCCATTCCCTGTCCCCCTGTGCTGCTGGAGGGGACGAGGTGGAAATCAGGAGAAAAGTTAAGCCTGGGAAGAAGGGAGGGGTGGGGGAGGTGTTTTAAGATTTGGTTTTGCTTCTCATTCTCCTCTTGTCTGATTGGTAATAAAGTAAATTTGTTTTTTCCCCCAAGTCGAGTCTGTTTTGCCCGTGCCAGTAACTGGTGAGTGATCTCTCTCCGTCCTTATCTCCACCCACCAGCCTTTTGTTATAATTTTCTCCCCCTGCCCATTTGAGGAGGGGGAGTGATGGAGTGGGCTTTGGTGGGCATCTGGCACCCAGCCAGGGCCAACCCACCACAAACCCCAACTCTCAGTGACATATTTTAGTAGGATTGTTTTAGTGGACATCTAAGAATGTAAATTCTTCAACTAGGGTGACTGAATTTCAACCTATACAAATTGATTATTTTCTTTTCCTTTCTTATTCTAGGATCACCATGCATGGTAATTGGCTATTCCAAGACCAAAATCTTCTGAATCTTTCCACAGATCAACCAACCTGTGTAAAAGTTACTATAACAGGAACCTACTTCCGGGCAATATCTAGACAAAGTAGAAAGGCTGCAATACTATATGCAAATAAAGATGAACTGATTATTCCTTTCAGCACCAAGAAGGGAATTGCTTCAGGAAGATCATACTTGCTGTAATATCAAATATGATTCTTCAGATAAAAACAGTGCCGCTAATTGTCTTTCTGTATTTACTTTAAGCAGAGATAGAAGCAAATAAGAAACAGATTCTCAATACTGTGAGGTTAAAAAAATTCTTCCCCTAAAAAAGCTGAACTAGGAGAGATTTATTTCCAAGTTGTACAAGAAAAGCAGACAGAAAGACAGACAAGTAACTCTTCAGCCGTGTTGAGTTGTGTCTTGGTTTTTAGCTGAGACACAGCTAGGTTTCTTTTTAGTGGCTAGAAGGGCACTAGAATAGCACTTCAACTACTCAAATCCTGGTAGAGAATGATGAATCTGAGCTAGAGGACCAACCGGTGCCAGTAATAATTGAGCCTATACAGAAAAGGAAGTACAAAAAGAAAATTTACTCTGTAGCAGATGAAGACAAACCAGGTGTATCACGAGAACAGGAGGAAGAGATAGAACCTGAGGTAATCACCTGATCTTTGTCCCTGAGTGAGCTGTGAGATACACGAAAAGATTACAGCCGTCATGTAGGTGAGAGGATTATTACTTGGTTGCTCCGATGCTGGGATAATGGAGCCAGTAGCCTGGAACTGGAGGGCAGGGAAGCCAGGCAACTGGGATACCATACTGTCCTGGTTTTACTAGGATAGAGTTAATTTTCTTTTTAGTATTTTAGTTGCAGTGTTTCAGTTCAGACTTATTGTGAAAAGGACGTTGATAACAGTGCTGGTGTTGTGAGTTGCTGCTGGAGCTCAAGGCCACCGTGTTTGGCTGCTTCACAGCTGCATTAGGACTGGGAGGGAGAAGCGCAGTGAATAGCAAAGCCCAGAACTGGCATTGGGATGTGCCAATGAAATATTCCAGATCACATCCCGTCATGCCAGTACATTAACCAGGGCTGACTGGAAGACAGGGCACTTCTCTCCCGGGGGTACCTCTCTGGGGATCGCTCGGGCTCACTCTGCCAGGGTTTCGGTTTTGGGACTGTCTCTGCTCCGGGATCGTGAGCTGGCACAGGCCGGGCATCGGTCAGTGGGCAGTGAGCACTGTGCATCACCCATTTGTATCATTCTGTTATCACTGTTGTTATCATCATCATTTCATTTTAATTAGTCAATAGTTTTTATCTCAACCCGTGAGTCTCCTTGCCCTTCTTTCCAATTCTCTCCCCTACTCCCTGGGCGAGGGAGGGAGGAAGGTGATAGAGCAGGCTGTGTTTGGCTGCAAGCTGCAAGCAAAAAGGGTGAATCCACCCAAACCACCTCAGTCTTTTTTGGCGCCCAACGTGGGGCTCGAAGGGTTGAGATAAAGACAGATTTGACCAGACTGTGTTAAAACAAACCTCTGATAAGCACTAATTATGTGGCCTGGGGCTTGGTCGGCGCTGATCGGAACGCTGTTTTCTGGGCTCTCTAAGGTGGTTTTAGAGCTGTGGTCTGTCTCACCTCACTTGCCGTACGTGCTGTGTGCCAGTGTTTATATGTGGTTCACCACCTCCAGGCGTTGGATTGGATTGAGGGATGCTGTTTTGCTGACTAAGGTTTTTGTTGTGCTGTGCTGTGGGGTGCTGGCTGTTGGTATGATAAAATCATGGGCTGTGGGACCAATTTTGTGTCTATATGCCATGGTAGCAGGTGGCACGACCAAGCCCGTTCCACCCCCACATTTTGGGAGTCATATAATGGGTGGTCACCAATTACACCTTTTCCTGGGACAGCCAATACAAGGAGGGGACACCTGCCTCTGTTTTCCCCTTCTCCTCTGAATCATTTATAAAAGCTCTTGAGAAATTTGAATACTCTTGGGATGCTCAAACTACCATCACCCTATTGCTGAATGTGTGTCAGGTTGTGATGTTCTTTAGATCTGCTATGGGTGTTCGGTGCAGATGTCAGTGTTGTGCTGCCACTCAAGTTCCTGCAACAGACACCGTGGAAACGTCAACCCCCACGACCAGCACTGCGACCGCTTCAACCCCCACAACCAGCACTGCGACCACGTCAACCCCTGCGATAGTCACCACAACAACTACTCCAACCTCAGCACCTGCTAAGGTTACTCAAACCTCAGTGAAAAGCAGCACAGATAAACCAGACAACAAACCTGTGCCAGTATCAGTTGCCCCTGTACAAAAGAGGAAATACACAAAGAAATCTGTTCGCATAACAAAGGATGAGGAGGAAGCGGGGCCATCACGAGAACCCAAGGAAGAGCCAGAACCAGAGGCAGTCACCCGATCCCTATTGCTCAGTGAGCTGCGGGTTGCCACAGCTGCTGTCCAGTTGCACTGGGAAAACCACCTGCCTGATCATGGTGTCTCCCCTGCCAGAGAAAGTGGAATTGATAAAGTGATTGGAAAGAAACCACAAACCCTCAGCCTCTGGAGACGTCTTCTGCCAGCCGTGAGGGAAAGGTATCCTGTCAAGGATGATATTGTGTTGCAACCAGGGGTAGGCAAATGGACTCCCATGGATAAAGATATCCAGCTCTTGAGGGAACTGGCTGTGTGAGAACTGAGTTATGATGATCCAGACAATGCACAGTTACCTGCAGATCCAGATGAAGCCCGATGCACGATACCCATGTGGCAGAAGCTCATACGGAGCGTGCCCACCTCGTATGCCAGCTATTTGGCAGCACTGGAATGGAAGGATGAAGAAGGACCAACAGTAGATGAACTGACCTTCCAAATCCGGCAATATGAGGAAAGCCTCTCTCCTTCCCTTGTTTCGGCTGTGGAGAAACTGATTGAAAAAGTGTCCCAACTTGCGGATAAATTATGTCCTCCACCTGTACAGACCAATGTCTCAGCCACTAAAAGTGAGCATTCTCCTGTGCAAAAGACACAGTATACACCAAGAGGGACACTGTGGTTTCACTCACATGACCATGGAAACGACATGAGGCAATGGGATGGGAAACCTACCTCAGTCCTAGAAAAACAGGTACATGAGTTGCAAGGAAAACCAAATACAACCAGAGAGCCTTATAGGAAAATTGCTCCGATTTCCAGAAACTTGTTCCTCAAACAGAAATGAAGGGTCGAATTTGCACCCAATCCTACAAGAAGAACTTCTGATTCATATTCACGAGAAGTGACCAATTATGATGAGACTGAAGCCCACAGATATCACAGTAACCCATTCACCAACGATGAATATGATACCCCGAATTAGAGGGGCCCTGCCTCCAGCCAGGCAGAGGAAAGGGATAACCGAGTTTACTGGACTCTGTGGATTCGTTGCCTGGCACATCTGACCCACAAGAGTATAAGGCTCTAGTGGACACTGGTGCTCAGTGCACCCTGATGCCATCAGACTTTAAAGGGACAGAATCCATCTGTATTTCTGGAGTCACAGGGGGTTCCCAGCAGCTGACTGTGTTGGAGGCTGAAATGAGCCTGACTGGGAATGACTGGCAAAAGCACCCCACTGTGACTGGCCCGGGTGCTCCGTGCATCCTCGGCATAGATTACCTCAGGAGAGGGTACTTCAAGGACCCAAAAGGGTACCCGTGGGCTTTTGGCATAGCTGCCATAGAGACTGAGAAAATCAAACAGCTGTCCACCTTGCCCGGACTCTCAGAGGACCCTTCTGTTGTTGGACTGTTACAGGTCAAAGACCAGCAGGTTCCCATCGCTACCACAGCAGTGCACCGGCGGCAATATCGCACCAACCGAGACTCCATAATTCCCACCCATGAACTGATTCGTCAGCTGGAGAGCCAAGGAGTCATCAGCAGGACTCGCTCTCCCTGTAACAGCCCCATATGGCCAGTGTGGAAGTCAAATGGGGAGTGCAGACTGACAGGGGACTATCGTGGCTTGAATGAAGTCACACCACCACTGAGCGCTGCCGTGCCGGACATGTGAGAGCTCCAGTATGAACTGGAGTCACAGGCAGCCAAGTGGTACGCCACCATAGACATTGCCAATGCGTTCTTCTGCATTCCTTTGGCACCAGAGTGCAGGCCACAGTTTGCTTTCACCTGGAGGGGTGTCCAGTACACCTGGAATCGACTGCCCCAGGGGTGGAAACACAGCCCCACCATTTGCCATGGACTGATTCAGACTGCCTTGGAGCAGGGTGGAGCTCCAGAACACCTGCAATACACTGATGATATCATTGTGTGGGGTGATACAGAAGAAGTTTTTGAGAAAGGAGAAAAAAAGTAATCCAAATCCTCCTGACAGCCGTTTTTGCCATAAAACAAAGCAAGGTCAAGGGACCTGCTCAGGAGATCCAGTTTTTAGGAATAAAATGGCAAGATGGACGCTGTCCGATCCCAATGGATGTGATCAATAAAATAACAGCTATGTCCCCACCAACCAACAAAAAGGCAGCACAAACCTTCTTAGGCATTGTGGGTTTCTGGAGAATGCACATTCCACATTACAGTGAGATCGTGAGCCCTCTCTACCAGGTGACCCGAAAGAAGAATGATTTCACATGGGGTGCTGAGCAACAACGAGCCTTTGAACTAATCAAACAGGAGATAGTCCATGCAGTAGCTCTTGGACCCATCCGGAAAGGGCAAGACATTAAAAATGTTCTCTACACAGCAGGTGGAGACAATGGACCAACCTGGAGCCTCTGGCAGAAAGCACCAGGGGAGACTCGAGGTCGACCCCTTGGGTTTTGGAGTCGTGGATACAGAGGATCAGAGGCCAAATATACTCCAACTGAAAAGGAGACATTGGCAGCGTATGAGGGAGTTCGAGCTGCTTCAGAAGTGCTCGGTACTGAGGCACAGCTCCTCCTGGCACCCCAATTGCCCGTGCTGGGCTGGATGTTCAAAGGGAATGTTCCCTCTACACACCACACAACTGATGCCACATGGAGTGAGTGGGTTGTGCTGATCACGCAATGAGCTCGAATTGGAAGCCCCAGTCGCCCAGGAATTCTGGAAGTGATCATGAACTGGCCAGAAGGCAAAGATTTCGGAATGTCACTTGAGGAGGAAGTGGCATGAGCTGACAAGGTTCACTGTGCAATGAACTACTAGATAATGAAAAATAATATGCCTTATTAACTTATGGATCCTGTCATAATGTAGGAAGACATCGAAAGTGGAAAGCTGCTGTATGGTGTCCCACACAATGAGCTGCAGAGTTGACCAAAGGGAAAGATGAATCGAGTCAGTTTGCAGAGGTAAAAGCCATCCAGCTGGCCTTAGACATTGCAGAACGAGAAAGATGGCCAGTGCTCTACCTCTGTACGGACTCATGGATGGTGGCAAATGCCCTGTGGGGGTGGTTACAGCAATGGAAACAGAGCAACTGGCAGCGCAGAGGCAAACCCATCTGGGCTGCTGAACTATGGCAAGACATTGCTGCTCGGCTAGAGAGACTGGTTGTAAAGACACGTCACATAGATCCCTATGTACCAAGGGTTGAGCCACTGAAAAACATAGAAATGACCAAGAGGTAGATCAGGCTGCTAAGACTGAAGTGTAGACTTGGACTGGCAACAGAAGGGTAAAAAATTTTTAGCCCACTGGGCCCATGGTGCCTCAGGCCATCAAGAGACACAACATGTAGATGGACTCGTGATCGAGGGGTGGACTTAACCATGGACACTATTGCACAGGTTACTCATGACTGTGAAACATGTGCTGAGATCAAGCACGCCAAGAGGTTAAAACCTCTCTGGTATGGAGGGCGATGGGTAAAATATAAATATGGGGAGGCCTGGCAGGTTGGCTGTATCACACTCCCACAAACCCGCAGTGGTAAGCGCTACGTGTTCACCATGGTGGAAGCAACCACCGGGTGGTTGGAGACCTATGCTGTGCCCCATGCCACTGCCCGAAACCCCACTCTAGGCCTTGAAAAGCAGGTCTTGTGGCGACATGGCACCCCAGACAGAATTGAGTCAGACAACAGGACCCATTTCCGAAACAATCTCATAGACACCTGGGCCAAAGAACATGGCATTGGGTGGGGGTACCACATCCCCTACCATGCACCAGCCTCCAGGAAAGTCGAACGATGCAATGGGCTGCTGAAAACCACACTGAGAGCAATGGGTGGTGGAACTTTCAAACACTGGGACACACATTTAGC
Source organism: Caprimulgus europaeus (assembly GCA_907165065.1). The sequence continues at coordinate 1,871,745 of OU015537.1, forward strand.
AAAAGCCACCTGGTTAGTGAACACCAGAGGATCTGCCAACCGAGCTGGCCCTGTGTTTTCAAATCAAAACTTTTATGTAATGTGGAAGGGGACAAAGTCATAGAATGGTTTGGGCTGGAAGGGACCTTAAAGCTCATCCAGTTCCAACTCCCCAGCCATCAACAGGGACACCTTCCACTAGACCGGGTTGCTCAGAGCCTCATCAAGCTTGGCCTTACACACTTCCAGGGAGGGGCAGCCACAGCTTCCTTGGGCAACCTGTTCCAGTGTCTGACCACCCTAATATCTAATCTAAACCTCCCCTCTTTCAGCCTATAGCCATTTCCCCTTGTTCTGTCATTAACTGCCCTTATGTAAAGTCCTTCCCCAGCTTTCTTGTAGGCCCCCTTCAGGTATTGCACAAGTCCAGATAGATGACATCAGTTGCTTTAGCCTTGTCCACCAACGTTGTAACCCCATCATAGAAGGCCACCAGATTGGTCAGGCACAGTTTGCCCTTGGTGAAGCCATGCTGGTTGTCACCAATCACCTTCTCATTCTCCATGTGCCTTTTCAGAGGGTCTAGGAGTATCTGCTCCATGATCTTGCCTGGCACTGAGGTGAGACTGACCGGCCTGTAGTTCCCTGGGTCTTCCCTGTTTCCCTTTTTAACAATGGGGGTTATGTTCCCTTTTTCCAGTCTGTGGGAACCTCACCAGACTGCCAGGACTTCTCAAATATGATGGATAATGGCTTTGTAACTTCATCTGCCAGTTCCCTCAGGACCCGCGGATGCATCCCATCAGGTCCCATGGACTTGTGCACCTTCAGGTTCCTTAGGTGCTCCTGAACCTGATCTTCTCCTACAGTGGGCAGCTTTTCATTCTCCTGGACCCTTCCTTGGATTTCTAGGACTTGGGCAGTGTGGCACGAGTCCTTGCCAGTGAAGACTGAGGCAAAAAAGTCATTGAGCACCTCAGCCCTCTCAATGTCCCAGGTGACCAGATCTCCCGTTGCCTTCCTGAGAGGGCCCACGTTATCCCTAGTTTCCCTTTTCTCCCCAACATATCTATAGAAGCTTTTTTTGTTGCCCTTGGCATCTCTGGCCAAATTTAATTCTGTCAGGGCCTTGGCTTTCCTCACCTGATCCCTGGCTTCTCAGGCAATTTCTCTGTATTCCTCCCGGGTTACCTGTCCTTCCTTCCACCCTCTGTAGGCTTCTTTTTTGATCCTAAGCTTATTCAGGGTTCTTCCTGTCCATCCATGCAGGCCTCCTGCTGTTTTTGCCTGCCTTCCTCTTTGTAGGGATGCATCGCTCCTGAGCTTGGAGGAGGAGATCTTTGAGTATGTTCCAACTGTCCTGCACCCCTCTTCCTTCCAGGAATTCATCCCATGGTACGTGACCAAGCAGGTCCCTGAAGAGGTCAAAGTCTGCTCTCCTGAAATCCAGGGTGGTGAGCTTACACTGCACCTTCTTCACTGCCCTGAGGATCTCAAATTCCACCATTTCATGGTCACTGCAGCCAAGACTGCCCGAGAGCTTCACGTTCCCCACCAACCCCTCCTTGTTGGTGAGAACAAGGTCCATCATGGCACCACTCCTTGTCGGTTCCTCGACCACCTGGAGAAGGAAATTGTCCTCCACACATTCCAGGAACTGCCTGGATTGTTTGTGGCCTGCTGTGTTGTCCCTCCAACAGATGTCGGGGTGGTTGAAGTCCCCCATGAGGGCTTGTGAACGTGAGGCTGCTCCTATCTGCCTATAGAGGGCCTCATCTGCTCGGTCTCCCTGGTCTGGTGGTCTGTAGCAGACCCCCACTGTAACATCCCCTTTTCCTGCCTTCCCTTTAATCCTGACCCATAGACTCTCTGTTGTCTCCTCATCTCTCTCCAGGTGGAGCTCCATACACTCCAGCTGGTTGTTGACATAGAGGGCAACACCCCCTCCTCATCTTCCCTGCCTGTTTTTCCAGAAAAGCCTGTACCTTTCTATTCCGACACTGCAGTCCCTGTAGTGCACGTTAAGAATTTGCTTGGGAAAACAGTCTGGGTTATTCCTGCCTCAGGTAAAGGTAAACCCATTCGTGGGAATGCTTTTGCTCAAGGACCTAGATGTACCCGGTGGGTGATGCAGGAAGATGGAGAAGTTCGATGTGTACCTCAGGGGAACTTGATTTTAGGTGAAACTAGCTGATGAATTGCATATCATCATTATGATTGTTGTGCACCATACACGATTTTATACTAAGTATTTCTCCAGGTTAATTACTTTTGAACTCTGGTAGAACCAGAACTGGTCCCCAGCAACTTCTTCAAGATCAATATTGTCAACACTGGGCATGGACCATACCAAATACACCAACTATGAATTCTGGATGCAGCATGCAACAGAGACTGTACACCATCCTCCTATTGTACCCGATGACATCATCTCCATTAACTGGGCAAAGTCTACATCAAAGTCATTTTCCTGACTTGAAAGACCATTACAACAGATGGAACCTGAAGTTATAGACTAAATGAACTCAATACATATTTTGGAAAGATGGTCCATGAACTAAAGGAATGATATCTGTATATATGTGTGTGTGTGTGCATATATCTTTCAAGAATATTAGTAGTAATTAATCTAAATGTATTAGGAAGTGTGAAACCTGAGCATGACGTAAATGGTATGGAATAAGGGGTGTATAGCTGTCTTGGTTTTTAGCTGAGATAGAGCTGGGTTTCTTTTTAGTAGCTGGAATAGTGCTGTATTTGGTTTCACCATAGGATTTGTTATGAGAGCGACACTGAGAACACACCAGTGTTTTCATTTTTGTCACTGGAAGTGAAGGACTTTGTGTTCTGTCAGTCCACAAGTGCAAAATCTAAGGGGGGTGAGGAATGTTTAAATTAATAAGCTAAACTGGCATTTGGTTATGCCAATGGGGTATTCCACATCATATCATGTTCACTATATTAATGATGGTCTCTCTTTTGTCTCTCTCTGGCTTTCGCTCGGGCTCTCACTCTTCTGGGACTGCGGTTTCGGTTCAGGATTGTCGCTCCTCTGGGATCGTTATCTGGGAACAGGCCGGGCTTGGTTGGCAGGTGGTGAGCAGTTGCACTGTGCATCACTCATTTGCATATTTTATTGCTATTATTATCATTTTAAGCTTTATTTTATTTTAATTATTAAATTATTCTTATCTCAACATTTCTCTTCCCTGTCCCCTGGAGGTGGGGGGGAAGAGTGAGCAAACAGCTATGTTTGTCTGCCAGCCAAGTGCTAGCCAAGTAAAACCACCACAAGTTGATAATAGGTACTGTTTAATCACATATCATGCTTTGTTTCTAGTGTTACAGATTTGCAGAGATGGAAGTCTGGGGGATGAGCACATGAGACTCAGTTGTTCCTAGTGATATTTTTCTATTTAGACTTTAACCTTGCAATTTGCAACTCATTTGGATATGCCAATTTAAGACACTTCAGTAGCATTTCCTTTTGGGACAGAAGTTACCCATTACTCATGAAAACAGTGTCGTCGTTATCCATGACATTTCTTATTAGAACAGCCAAATACTGAATCTAAGCTATTTTTTCCCCCCCTCATCAAGTACATTACTTTTATATGTGAGTGGAAAATGTCTCTTGAATGGCAGAACAAACCAATCTTTAAACAAATAGTTTCTCAAAAGCAATTAATGCTTTGAAAGCTTGTTCTACATCTCAGAAGAGGATATTCTTAATTTGTAGACAGAAGTTAATTTAGACTTGGCAACAGTGACATCACAACGAAGGACAACATCATCATGAAATACAACATCCAAAAGCAGAAGGGACCAAAAAGGGATATGTCACTACCTTTAAATAGTGAGAATGCAATGAAAATATAGTGATCCAGAAAGATATAGCCCAAAAAAAAAAGACAAAAAAGTCCATAAAGGTCCAATGAAAGAAATGGCATATAGAAGTGTACAAAGCTGAACAAAAACATCTCCATTAAAAACAAAAACTAAACAAAAAAACCCACCAGTCAATGACTGAACTGAAAAAATCTGAGAGCATGTAGCACAAGTAAAAAGAGAAACCTGATGTTATAAAGCCAATTAAGTAGGCAGAAAAAAAAATACGTAGGAAAATCTATACATGTGTGTCTGCTTGTGTCTGTGTGTTCTGACTTCTCAGCTGTACCACAAGCATAAAACTTCAAAAATTGATCAGGCCTACTGGACAACTCAAAAGGAAAGGGAGAAGGAATGAAGTAAATAAGAGAAACAAGCACTTTCCTTGTACTAAGTCATTGCTTTAGAGGTCTGCATAAAGATTCCTATCCTAAAGTCTTTTTTTGTTATACTAAATATGAGTTAGACTAAGAAGTGAAAATGATGGAAGAAATGGAGGAAATTTGTCACTAAGTATTGTCACTGGCCCACCAAGCTTCACATCTAAATGTTTGGAAAGAACATTAACATGAACAATCTGCATATATTCGCCAGCCCCATATTATAAACTGTAGTGGCCAAGATGGAAAAAAAGCGATAAACAGGTCTATAGAAAAAGGATTCCAAAGCACATCCAGAGGACTGTTCATCACCTTAAAATAAAACTGGTTAGCCATGTGAAGCACCCAGAAGAGTTTACACAAACTGTATTCTGCTAATCTTTTTAAAGACTTGAAAGGAGCTACTACAATAGTGTATAAAAAGGCATAAGGTGTTGCTGAAGATTTTATTAAGGGATATGAAGAGGTTATAGAGTGATGAAAAGTAGTTTCACAAATCAAAATCTGAAAAGATAAATTCAAAGAGCAAGGGTGAATGATCGTATTCGAAATTGAGCGAAAACATTGACTGATCTTATCAAAGCATGTCAAAACGCGGGCTCTGAACAACATAAGGCAGATATATTGGCGGCAGCCTTGGCTCAACAGTTGGTAGCTGCACGGGCTGCTGCCAAATGTTTCTCCTGTGGGCAGGAGGGGCACCTAAAAGGGATTGTCCACAGAAAAATAAAAAGGACCTAGGTCTGGCAGGGCAAGGAAAACAATATGTTCAGTTATGCCCTCGTTGTCAGAAAGGGTATCATTGGAGTAATCAGTGCCTGTCTAAATTTGATAGACAAGGCAATCCACTCTGAAAAAATCCTGGGAAACAGGAAGAGGGGCGTGAGGTCCGGCGCCCCGAGATCATACAACAGGGCCCAGCCTCTAACAACACAACCCTTGATGTGGTCGGGGCATGTCAGCAAAACAAACAGCAACCCACAACAGCCAGTTCTCTCAGGCCAGCCACAGCAGGCAGTGCCCGTTGGACTTGGCCATTAGCCAACACACAATAATACAGGATCAATCTGTGCATTTATTATCCACTGGGGTGTGTGGTCCTTTGCCAAAAAACTTTTGTGCTTTATTAATTGGTAGCTCCTCCACTTCTAGTGCAGGCCTGTTTGTTTTGCCAGGAGTTATAGATTCTGATTATACCAGGGAAATAAAAATAATGGCATGGACCCCCACACCACCGTGTACAATACCTGCTGGGGAACAAATAGCACAGTTAATCTTACTGCCCAATGTACAATTGCATGATAAAGGCACAGTTCAAATTGAAGGACGGGGATCCTTGGGGTTTGGAAGCACAGGTTTGCCTTGTATTTTTTGGACTCAAAAAATCACCACCAGACAGCCGTTGCTGACTTGTAGAGTAAACGGTCTGGTGTTTACTGGTTTGGTGGACACTGGAGCGAATGTCCCTATAATTCAACGATCAGATTGGCCGCAAGACTGGCCATTGGTACAGATATTGGCTGCTGTTTCTGGAATTGGAGGAACACAAATACCTTGGCAAAGTATGCATTCTTTGCTTGTAGAGGGTCCAGAGAATAAACAAGCAATTTTGTTAGATGTACCATGTTGCAGAATGGCTATGGGACAGGGGTCACGGATCACTGGAGATGTTGTACAATCAGAGGCTCAGCAGAAGCAGCGAGGGTATGAAATGGCTCAGGCCGCAGCAGCCAGCTTAGGCCCTTGACATAAGTATAACAAGCAAATGCACGGTCAGGCTGAATTAGCAGAAGTCTCAAGGACACTTGTCCTTGAGACTTCAGACAAACAACTTCAGCAAAACTAAGCTGGGAAAAAGAAGGGAGTAGCTTTAGCTGGTAACCGCAAAGTAGGAGTGCCCTGTTAACGTCCCGGGGCGTGAACAGAGCTAAGCCACCTGTTGTGTCAAATTTAGAGCTCATGCTTAAGAGTGTTTAACCAATTGCTGTATGTGTTTAGCTTGCATGTATTGTGATAAAGGGTATAAATCCTGGTGTGGATTGGATTAAAGCGGACTTCTTGAAGCTAACGCATATTGAGTCGTCTCTTGATTTCCCAAATCCCGCCTCCGCAGTACCATGTACTTTATGGGGTTGAGATTTGTTACAGTGTGGTGGGTTGACCCTGGCTAGAGGCCGGATGCCCACCAAAGCCCACTCTATCACTCCCCCTCCTCAAATGGGCAGGGGGAGAAAATTATAACGAAAAGCTGGTGGGTGGAGATAAGGACGGAGAGAGATCACTCACCAATTACTGGCATGGGCAAAACAGACTCGACTTGGGGGAAAAAAACAAATTTACTTTATTACAAATCAAAATTAGAGGAGAATGAGAAGTAAAACCAAAACTTAAAACACCTCCCCCACCCCTCCCTTCTTCCCGGGCTTAATCTCTTTCCCGATTTTCCACCTCCTCCCCCCAGCGGCACAGGGGGACAGGGAATGAGGTTGGGGTCAGTTCATCACACGGTGTTTCTGCCGCTGCTTCCTCCTCAGGGGGAGGTCTCCTTCCCCCGCACCAGCGTGGGGTCCCTCTCACGGGAGACAGTCCTCCACCAACTGCTCCAACGTGAGTCCTTCCCATGACTGACAGCTCTTCACGAGCTGCTCCAGTCTGGGTCCATTCCATGGGGTGCAGTCCTTCAGGAAGGGACTGCTCCAGCGCGGGTCCCCCACAGGGTCACAAGTCCTGCCAGCAAACCTGCTCCGGCTTGGGCTCCTCTCTCCACGGGCTACAGGTCCTGACAGGAACCTGCTCCAGCGCGGGCTTCCCACGGGGTCACAGCCTCCTTCGGCATCCACCTGCTCCGGCGTGGGGTCCTCCACGGGCTACAGGTGGTCATCTGCACCACCATGGACCTCCAGGGGCTGCAGGGGGACAGCCTGCTTCACCCTGGTCTTTCACCACAGGCTGCGGGGGGAATCTCTGCTCCGGCGCCGGAGCCCATCCTCCCCCTCCTTCTTCACTGACCTTGGTGGCTGCGAAGTTGTTTTTTCTTACATCTTCTCACTCCTCTCTCTCGCTGCAAAGTGTGCAGCTTTTTTTTTTCTTCCCTCTCTTACTTTTTTTTCTTAATTATGTTATCACAGAGGCGTTACTGATTGGCTCGGCCTTGGCCAGCGGCGGGTCTGTTCCTGTAGCCGGCTGGCATTGGCTGTGTCGGGTCGGACATGGGGGAAGCTTCTGGCAGCTTCTCTCACAGAAGCCACCCCATGTCCCCCCCCTCCCCCACTGCTACCAAAGCCTTGCCACGCAAACCCAATACATACAGCAATGGAATACAGCAATAACAAAGCATTTTTAATGAGGGCCACTGATATTCAGCCATGACTCAAGCTGACTTGGCTGACAGACAAGCCGGTATGGGTTGACCAGTGACCTCTTAAAGGGTGATGTGCGGAAAGAGACTCTACAACTTTGTAAAGTTGTAAAGTAGGTGTGTTTATTCAGCGCTGGGCGCACGGGGGATCGCTCCACCACAAACGTGCTCACCTTAAGGCAGTTAGTTCTCTATATTTAAGGTATATTCCTATACATATTCATTAGCTAATGCAAAACACCTATACATATGCATGGCCTTTCCCCGCTTCGTATTAAAATTAGGTCTCCTCCCCTTTCCGCCCGTGCAGAACTTTGTGGCGGTGGTCGTTGAGGGTCTTAGAAATCTTCATCGCAACCTATAGTTACCCCACCCTTCTCATTGTCATCTGTAGTTAACCTCTTGATTTTGCACATGCGCACTTTCTTCTTGGATCTGAGCCTGGGCCTCTTCCTAGTTATCTTTGCTCATTAGCTTTAAATTGGTCGGAGTTCCATAATAAATCATCCACAAGGCCCATCCTTGGCAAATTGGGAGTTGGAGCTCCGTGATAAATTGTCCACAAGGCCAGTCCTTGTTAAGCTAAGATAAGAAAACTAAGAAGCTAGAAATGCTAATGCCTAAAACTCAAAGAGATAAGCTGAAAATACCAAATGCCCACTATCAAAGGGGAGCAGCAGAAAAGGGCTCGTGAGTTAGTACAAGAACAATTAAAACTGGGTCATACTGTCCCTTCTACGAGCCCCTGGAATACTCCTATATTTGTCATTCCGAAAAAATCTGGTAAATGGAGATTATTACAAAATCTCTGAGCTATTAATGCAGTAATAGCTCCCACGGGGGGATTTGCAACGAGGTACCCCAAATGCAACCATGATTCTAGATAATTGGCATTTGAAGGTCATTGATTTGAAAGACTGCTTTTTTACCATTTATCTACATCCTGATGACTGTGTTCATTTTGCCTTTTCTGTTCCTGTGCTTAACAATGATCGACCTATGCAAAGATTTCATTGGGTTGTGTTGCCGCAAGGAATGAAGAATAGTCCAACCATATGTCAAATTGTTGTTAGTGAGGCTTTGTCAAAAATTCGTAAGACACATAATAATATTGTAGTATATCACTATATGGATGACATTTTGTTGGCTGTAGAAACTGAATCTCTTCTCTCTCAAGTTTTTGAAAATGTAGTAGCTGAACTTCAACGATACGGTCTTCAGATTGCAACAGAAAAGGTGCAATCCATTCCTCCGTGGAAGTACCTTGGCTGGAAGCTTTTTGATTCGTACGTATACCCGCAACCTGTGTGATTGGCTACTACTGTGAGTACCTCGAATGATTCACAAAAATTGCTGGGAACAGTTAACTGGCTCCGCCCACTGTTGGGAATAACAACACATGAGTTATCACCTTTGTTTTCCTTGTTAAAAGGGAATCCTGAACTGACTTCTCCCAGATGGCTGACAAAAGAAAGCCAATCAACATTGCAAATGGTTATGGACAAAATTAATAACACATTTGCTCATCAAATTCATCCGCAACTGCCAGTCCACCTGTTTGTTATTTATCACTCTTTTCAACCATGCGCTCTTTTGGGCCAATGGGACGATAATGCCCGAACAGAAAGGACTGCATTACGCATTTTAGAATGGTTGTTTTTATCACATTCTTTTACTAAAACAGTAACTACGGCCTCGGAAATGATTGCAAGACTTGTTTCACAAGGTCGATTGAAATGTCAGCAACTGACAGATCAAGACCCTATTTTTATCCATCTGCCATTTACACGTGATGAATTCCATACTGTGTTGTGTAACAGTTTAATTTTCCAGATTGCTTTGGCTGATTATAACAATATTATTTTACATTCTCTGCCACATCACCATTTATTAGGTTCTTTATATTGTTTGCCACTCCAGCCACAATCACTCTTAAGCCCCGTTCTTCTACAGAATGTACATACTGTGTTTATTGATGGATCAGGAAAAACAAGGTAAAGCTGCAGTTGTTTGGCGACGGACAGTGATGTGTGGGACTCAGATGTTAGGCAAGTTTTGAATTATTTCCTGACAAATCTCTCGATATTATTGTGGATTCTGCTTATGTTATTGGCATTGTTCAACATTTGGAGTCTGCTTTTATTAGGGAAGTAGAGAATAAGCAACTGTTTCAGTTGTTGTTAAAATCAGCTCAACTTTTAAAAACAAGACAACATTTGTATTTTATTGTTCACATCCACTCCCATACTAATTTACCAGGACCTCTTACTGAAGGCAACGTAATAGCAGATCGATTAACTATGACAGGAGTTTCCCCTCGCTGTTTTGAACAGGCTAAATTGGCTCATGACTTTTTTCACCAAAACGCACATTCTTTGCAGAAACATTTTTCTCTAACTTTGGAACAAGCTCAGGAGATCGTCTGGGCTTGTCCAGATTGCCAATGTCTTTCTCCTTTGATGATTTTGCCTGGAACTAACCCTAGAGGTGTTGGGGAATGGCTTAAGGAGCAGGGACATTAGTTCCCTGGGCAACTTAATCACTGGCGTTTAGCATGACTAAGCCTCGGCACATGGGACGGCTAGCAGGTGGGAGCTGTGCAGAGAGTGTTGGCAAAGTTGCAGTGGCCAATCAGAGTGTGACATGTATGCATAGCTTTCTGATGTGACCAATCGGGGTGTGACATGTGTGCATGGTCATTATGGGAAAGCATGAAAGAAGTTGTGTTCTGCAACTAAAGTTGAAGCTTGTTTACCATCCATATTGGATCGACCCCTTGCTTCCTCCGCTCGCAACAAGTGGCGCCCAAACAGGGACTTCGGTTTTTTTTTTTCTTTTCTCCTTTTTTTTAATTTTAATCTGTTTGTCACCGGATGAGCAGACTCGGAGAAGCACTGGCAGCGGCGACCAGGGACCAAAAGATCCACTGCTCTCCGTGAGAGCGAGGTGTCCAGGTCCTCAGGAGGCTAAAAGCTCTATTTTATGAAGCTCGAGCCGGATCTGATTGCAGTCCGAGAGGCGTCTACCTAAAGTCGTTGAAAACACCGCTAGAATCACAGCTGTGAGTATTATGGAAATGGAACGAGAGGTAGCGCAAAAATTATTATTACGCTTTTTAGAAAAGCGCGGCGTCGGTCAGTTTTATGATCTCGCCGAACTTCTTGCCTTAAGGTAAGGCGAAGGGACATTTTAAAGATCCTATCGCAATGTTTGACGAGAGTGAATGGCGGGACTGTGATGACGATAAGGCTGCAAAGAAGTTGATGAAAACGTGGCGAGAGGTGAAAAATCAGGCGGGACGGCAAGAAGATGGCTGCACTGGCGGCAGTTGCCGGGCGGGGGACGCGGCAGTGAGGTGATGGCGGCGGCGAGGCGAGCGGCGCGCTGCTGCTGAGGCTTCCCCCGATCCTCCCCCGGCCGGCCCCGCGCCGCTGTCCCGCGCGCTCCTGTCGGTCGGCGACGGTGCCGCCGCCCAGCGCTCGCCGAGGGCGGCGGGCGAGCCCATCCCCCCTGCGGCCGGGGCTAGCTGCGTCCGCCCCGTCTGCGGCGCCGGGGCTGCCCCCCGACCGGGGCTTGTTTGCAAACTGCACCCATTTTGGGGGCGGGGGGGGGCCGAGCCCGCCCGGACCGCGCTCGCCGCTCGCCACGTGGCTGCCTTCGGGAGAGGCAGTAGGAAGCAAGGAAGCTGGCCTCGGCACCGGAAGAGGCATAGAGAGAGCACCTGAACAACAAGAGCGATTTTTACAGCAACAATTGGAATTGCATTCCTTGGTCATTGCCACTGAAAAGATACAGCGGGCCCCAGCATGGAAATATTTGGGTTGGACAATAAATGAGACACAGATCTCCCCTCAGAAACTTGTTATTCATACGGACATTACTACGCTTGCTGATGCTCAAAAATTATTAGGGGATCTTCAGTGGCTCTGACTAATTGTAGGCATAGACAATGACCTTTAAATTTATTGTTGGACTTTGAGTCAAATTCACTTATAGCAATTTGGTGCCGTGACTTGGATCTGGACTACCTTGGTTCAGAACCCCACTCCAGGAGGGCGCCCCTGTCCTCGGATGGTCCTGGAGTAAGGGACCTCTGGTCCTAAGGTCTCCTAGATCCACGAACCGAGATAGGCTGAGCAAAAGGAAAGCTGCAGTTCCCCGTGATTTTTGTGCACGAAGAACCAAGCGGAGACTCCCCGGAGAGAGAGTGTCAGCTCACCCCGCGGAGAGAGTGCCTTGACCCAATGCAAAAAGAAAAAGGGGGAGAGTCAGATAGCGGTCTTGGAATGGATATTTACTACAATACAACCAGCAACAACACTGCAGAAGAGAATCTCAAACTTAGCGGAATTAATAAAAAAAGGCAGAACAAGATTACTGCAGTTAACAGGAAACGAACCAAGAGCAATGTATGTTCCGATATAGAGGGAGCAAGAATACGGGACATAGGGAATAAAAGACTCTGAGTTATTGCGACAGTTACAGTCGGCGATCGTGCAGCGGACAGAGCTGTACTGTATTATTCACATTAGGAGCCATAAATGGACTGATGGGTCAGGGGAAGGTAATGACCGGGCTGACCAGCTGGTTTCTATGGCCGCCCCTGTAAGTGACTTCATAAAAGCAAGGGAATCACATGCTACATTTCACCAGAACGCTCGAGGGCTGCACCACCAGTTCAATATCACTAGGGAAGAGGCCCGCGGCATTGTCCAGGCATGTGCTACTTGTGGTCATCATGGCCCAGGACTGGGGATTGGGGTGACCCCAAGAGGTCTGGGTCCCTGCGAACTGTGGCAAATGGATGTTACACATGTTAATGAGTTTGGGCGGTTAAAATATGTACATGTTACCATTGATACTTATAGCAGATACACATGGGCCACCCCTCAGACGGGGGAAAAGGCATTGCATGTAACACGTCATCTTACCAGTTGTTTTGCCGTTATGGGGGTTCCCAATGCCATCAAAACTGACAATGGGCCTGCATATTGTAGTGAGAAAGTTAGGAAATTCTGCCAACTATGGGGTGTTAAACATATAACAGGGATACCGCATTCACCAACCGGTCAAGCTGTGGTAGAACGGGCCCACCAAACCCTGAAACGTTATTTACAAAGGTTTAAGAACGTTACTGATATAGCAGAAAGGCTGTTGCGAACTGTTTTTGTGTTAAATCATTTGTGTATTTTTTCTGATCAGGAATTTCCCCCTGTGATGATACATGGGAGAGCAGTAAGTGAAAAGGAAAGGGAACCTATGTATGTGATGTATAAAGAACCAGAAACGGGATTGTGGAAAGGGCCAGCGGAGGTGAAATATCCAGGCAGAGGTTACATGTGTGTCGTTACAGGGAAAGGTCTTCTCTGGGTTCCTGCCAGATTCACCAAACCCACCTTGAAGAGGAGCCCTGAGGAGTGCACGGACACTGTGCCCATTAATGAGCACGCTGACCTGGGTCCCCACCACCTGTCCCTTCTGTTTTAGGTGTGAACCGTGGGTATTAACCTGTTGTAGGGAGTGTAGGATGCTCAGGGGACATTTTGGTACTCATAAATTCCCTAACTAGATCATCTCCACTCCCCCCTACAAGAATTGGAGCTGAAGGGCTCTATGCCCGCTGGTAAGCAGAATGAGACGCAAATGCCGTGGGGTTGTATTTTCTTGGCAAAGTATTTTCCCCAGCCAGACCTGGCCGATTATTGGCTGGTTAAACTCCCACCTGGCTTCCCTTCTCTATTTGGGGTAACTATTGCCACAAGGTGGATGGCAACCCGGGCGCAGAACTAGACAGTAAAGGAGAGGGCATTTGAAACAACGGCTCCACCAAACAGTTGCCCCCCGGGTACTTTTTGGTCTGTTGGCAAGTCATCTTCTGGCACATTGGCTTCACAGTCTGCCTCTGGGTCTATGGAGATCATGCTTGGGGTGGCATCCCACAGCATCCCGCTGGGGGTCCATGCTATCTTAGCAGGCTAACATTGTTTGCCCCCTCTATACACCAAATACAGGTTCACCAGCGATCGCGGCGGTCACTAGCAGGATTAGGTAGCGACTGCAAGGACGATGTGGAGTTGTGGTTGTGCCCAGAGATATTTTTTGCTTCACTGTCTGCACCTGGGGTTGCTGTTTCTAAGGCCTTAGTAACTTTAGAAAAACTTGCTTGTTAGAGTATTAAACAATTTAACCTTACCTCTGAGATTATTTCAGCCCTTCTTACAGATGTAGATAGCGTGAGACACGCCGTGTTGCAGAACCGAGCATCTATTGACTTTTTATTGTTAGCTCAAGGACATGGTTGTGAAGATTTTGAGGTATGTTTTGCATGAACCTTTCGGATCATTCTGAATCCATCCATAAAGCCCTAGCGGCCCTGAGGCAGAACATGGAGCACATCAGGCAACACCACGGCGGTCTGGACGAGTGGCTTCGAGAACTGTTTCAGGGATGGGGTTTCTCGGGATGGACAGGAAGCCTCTGTTACACCTTGTTGTTTTCCTTATGGTTATCTTGTTAATTTTGTCTTTATGCTTTTCTTGTATTAACCTTTGCTCTGTAGGTATAAGCTAGTGGTTCAAAAAGAAAAAGAGGGAATTGTCCCTGCTCCTTAAGCCATTCCCCAACATTAGCTCCCTGGGCGACTTAATCACTGGCGTTTAGCATGACTAAGCCTCGGCACATGGGACGGCTAGCAGGTGGGAGCTGTGCAGAGAGTGTTGGCAAAGTTGCAGTGGCCAATCAGAGTGTGACATGTATGCATAGCTTTCTGATGTGACCAATCGGGGTGTGACATGTGTGCATGGTCATTATGGGAAAGCATGAAAGAAGTTGTGTTCTGCAACTAAAGTTGAAGCTTGTTTACCATCCATATTGGATCGACCCCTTGCTTCCTCCGCTCGCAACATAGAGGCTTAACAGCAAATGAGGTATGGCAATCAGATGTAACTCATGTTCCTTCCTTTGGGTGACTCAAGTATGTCCATGTTTCTATTGACACTTTTTCTGGGTTTTTAGTTGCTACAGCCCACACAGGAGAGAGGACAAAGGATGTCCTGAAGCATTTTTTACGATGCTTTGCTACTATGGGGGTTCCTCAGAAAGTGAAAACTGACAATGGCCCTGCATATGTTTCTAAACGTTTTCTTTTGTTTTTACAGACTTTGGGTGTTGACCATATTACTGGCATTCCACGATCTTCCACTGGTCAAGCAATCATGGAACATGCTCACCATTCTTTGAAAACCCTTATTGATAAACAAGAGGGGGAATCCAGTATTAGGATACTCATTACCTATTACAGTATCTTTTTTTTTTTTACTTTTTTCTAAAGCATCTTATCTACTCACTACAGAAAGATAAAAATGGTTTTGACAAATCTCCGTTTGGTCCCGTCAGGTAATTGTGAAAATTCTGAATTTTGCTTTTATGGCCAAAGCCTCTCAGCACATTACTAAAAGACCTCAAAAGTTTCTGAGGCCTACCAACACTCCATTTTCTTCATGGCTCAAGGCTTCCTCTCAGCTGTCAATGGTATGGTGCTCTGAGAACCAGCAAGACCCATTTACACTGGGAATGATAACAAAATGTGTCACTATTATCTCCATTTGCTGGCAGGAAGAAACTATAATCAGGCACCTGGACTAACAAAATACTAAAAAGATAATTATTTCTAAAAACCAGATCTTTAACTTGAGAATAACTGCAATTATTGCAGACTACTACTGCAGACAATTGTGGACTAAAGGCAACTGTCTTTAGTTTGGGTAAATTATTCTATCAAGGTTACTGATCCCAAAATCTACACAGAACTTTATACGAAATCTATAATTATTCTTTCAGTCATTGATTCCCTTATAGTTTAATACTTTAAGGTTAGACATTCATACTTCACAAATGGAGAAAACTCACACAGTATTTTTTGCATCCAAATAACTTTTCTTGTTTTCAAAGAAAAACAAGTTTGTTCTGTAGAACAAAAAGGTTTCCCTATAGACATCAAGATAACCTTGAGAACATTAGCATAGCAAATTACAGAACTTGCATGCTATTTCCAAATGAATATATGTACTTAGCCTACCTCAAGGTCATTTCCTAAATTAATTAATTAAAAAGTTCAGTATTTGCAAGTTACTCATAGTAGCTGTATAGCAAAATAACCTGTAAACAGAATGCTACTGCAGAATGGCTTAACCCTGTAGGGCAAATTTTTAAAAACTGCTTGAAAAGTCTGTATTTCATAAAAACAATCCATCCTATAAATATTTCTGAAGAACCACCAACCAGCACAATTATGGCTGTTAATATCTGAGTATTTGGGTTGTATGTTTCAGCTTGGAAATTATCATTATAGCAGAATAATCTACATATATGTGTAAAAAAATTTGCTTCTCATGTACATACACAGGAGTCACTGGACTGACCAAAGTAACATTGCTAACCAAGATAATTTTCCTGCTATCAGTCTTTAATTTTTTGAGAAATTGTTTTTGTGTTTAGATTAGTAGATCTTTCTGCAAACTTTTTTCTGCAAAAACAAACAATAGTATTTGTATAACCTTTTAAGACTTGTATTTAAAAATATTTGGTAAGGAACTGGGAATTTTGAAGTTATATTCTTAACTGATGTTTAGTCCCATCATGAAACCCTATAATAGATTACATAAATAAGATCAAAAGACAATAACCTATTAAAACTCACAGCAAAATACAGATTCACAAAAACTTATTAGCATTTTTTAGCTCCAGCAAGGAAAATCAGCTCTATTTAAGAAAACTACTTACAATATTTCCACAACAAAAAAATACACAAGTTCCCCCATAATTTTATTTAAAGAGTGACTAGTTTTTTAAGTTTTCTTTCTTAAGTCAGATAACTAAATTGAAAGAACACTAAATCATATTAAATACTAGGTCTTAGTTGTTTCTGCCACCAATGCTGAGCCTCAGGACAAATTTACCAATGTCTGTGCAAAAACACAGAAGTTCTGGAAATAAGCATGTAGTTACTTTTGACTGTCAGAAATGGAAAAAAAAATAGGAAAATTCCCCTTGAAAGTACATACACAGGGTATTTTTGTAGCAAGGAAAGCAATGTTAGAGATATATTCACACCAAATTAACATAAAATGTTTATCTTTAAATCCTGGTTCTACATCAAGAATATACTCTAAATTCTGTAAGAATACAGTTTTACTAAAAGTGCTTTCTGCAACTACTAAGATATTTAGAGGTATTTTTTTACATTTATGAGGAATATAATAAAGAAATCTACACTGTAACTTGGGAGGGTTTTTTTCCCCTCTTTGCCTGAAAGCATAAAATGTATTTGATTTCATTCATTAAAGTATTTGTAAGGTGTATATATTTGCAGTATGAAATTTCAAACACACTATGGGGATTGGACTAGATGATCTTTCGAGGTCCCTTCCAATCCCTAATATTCTGTGATTCTGTGACACTAGAACAACAAAATACTAGCTCAAAAGTACAAATAAAATTGATTTAATTGCACCTAAAACAATTAAAGTACCCTCTAGTGCTCCTAACTACTTACCATATTATGATGCTGTCATACGTAAAACCTAGCTTTTCTTCAGCATGGCCAGTATTACAAAGAAGCTGAAAATAAAAGAAAACATCTATTACTCATAAATCTTTTAAAATTACTATACAAAACTGAAGATTTATGTCAATGCTTTTAAAGCAAGCTGTAGAATTCCATTCAGATTTCCCCAAGAATTTCTTCTGTCAGTATTCTATGCCTATATACACCAGACACACACAAACCTGTCACCTCTCATACTAGAGAAAAACCTTGCAGAATTGTGTAAGCTGCCTACTGTTCAATTTTTCAACTACAGGCTGGGTGGAGAATGGATTGAGAGCAGCCCTGAAGGAGAAGGACTTGGGGTTACTAGTGGACAAGAAGCTCAACATGAGTCGTCAACGTGCGCTCAGCAGCCCAGAAGGCCAACCATATCCTGGGCTGCATCAAGAGAAGCGCGGCCAGCAGGTCGAGGGAGGGGATTCTGCCTTTCTACTCAACTCTGGTGAGATCCCACCTGAAGGAAGTACTGTGTCCAGCTCTGGAGTCCTTAACACAGGAAAGGCATGAAACTACTGAAGTGAGTCCAGAGGAAGGCCACAAGGATGATCAGAGGGCTGGAGCACCTCTCCTATGAGGAAAGGTTGAGAGAGTTGGGGCTGTTCAGCATGGAGAAGAAAAGGCTCTGGGGAGACCTTAGTGCAGCCTTTCAATACTTAAAACAGGGCTTTTAAGAAAGATGAGGACAAAACTTTTTGGTAGGGCCTTTAGCAATAGGACAAGGGGTGATGGTTTTAAACTAAAAGAGGGGAGATTTAGACTAGACATAAGGAAGAAACATTTTTTATGAGGGTGGTGAAACACTGAAACAGGTTGCCCAGAGAGGTGGTAGAAGCCCCATCCCTGGAAACATTCAAGGTCAGGTTGGACGGAGCTCTGAGCAACCTGATCTGGTTGAAGATGTCCCTGCTCACTGCAGGGGGGTCGGACTAGATGACCTTTAAAGGTCCCTTCCAAACCAAACTAGCCTATGATTCATTATATTTATATACTACTAGTAATGATAAATTTATAGTAAGCTAAATGAACAGTTAAATCAAGGCTACTGTAAGTTGAAATATTTAATGTGTTCCACGCTCCTGTTCTATTGTTCATCTCCACCTGAAAAATCAGCACACTGCACAGAAACTCTGCTTTTACGTAAACCCATTTTATTAGCATGAAGTTTTAAATTCAAACACTTAGGTTTATGCTCAACAAGTACAAATTCTTCCAAGGACCACATTACAGGTTTTTTTTTAACCACTATTATTTTTCATATTGTGAGAAAAATGCATAGCAGTAATGCTGAACTCCAAAGTTGTTAATAAGATAGATTATTAAATTGTCTTGGATCAGCTCCATATTTGGGCTCAAACAATCGAAGTTGATATATTTGGGATTTTGCATTTTTAACAGTGGCGATAATAAAATATGATTATAAAACATAAGGAAAGTTATTATACAACTTATTTCCCCCCCACTTTCAAATTTAAGTGATAATAAAACTAGGTAATTGCATGCATTAACTGGTTATGACAGTATGTCATATCCTAGCATCAATCTATTTTTATATTCTTGGACTGTGCAAGGCCACCATTGCTGCTTTAGCATTTCTATTGAGAAGTTAAAAATTGTCTGGCAGTGAAAGCAAAACAGTGTGATAATATAGTGAGTAAAAACAGTTCGTTGTTCAGTTTCAGATAAGTACATCAATAGTTGTTTAGGCTCATCATTTATACATCTAAACCTTTCCCCATCATTCCACCCCAGACACAAATGAGAAATCCTAATTTAATATACCAGATTGTCTTCAATAGTCTTTTTTCCCTACTTAAAAAACTCCAGAATTAAAATTGTGATGTAGGGAAAAAAAAAAAATATGAGAAAGCTGCTATTGTGTGGAACATGAGTATGTTTTTGAAGCTAGTCTCCTGTCATTGCACTTACCATGCTTTAGTTTGCATGTTGAGCAGTCTTGAGATGAAACTAAAGCAGAAGCAGATGACACATTCCAGGAACCTACCTAAACTGCAGCAATTGCTAAAGGGCATTCAGTTCACTGGACTAATTCTAGTCTAGTTCTCATTAATTACTCCTTACCAAATACGTAGAGTGTGGATATTAGCTCCTCAATATCCACTATTTTCCTCCATATATGTACTCCCATTGCACACACACTCACTGATGTGGAAAGAAACTTGACCTTATCTTGAAATTCAAACATAGTCATGTAACCTGACAACAGTTATAACTTTCAGAAAGTTTAATTGCTGTGTGAATACAAATTTCTGAATGTGATGATAATTATTAATGTGTGTAATTGTGTCTGTGCATATATGTGAAACATCTCTCACAGAAAATGTACAGATAAAAATAGTTGAAAAAGTAAGTACAAGATGAACTATTAGTTTACTCTCATTCCAACAGGTCACCATTATTTATGTATTAGCTTTCTTTACAATTTACACACAGTAGTGTGCTTACAGGATTTCCAGCTAGAAAATAATTTAAAAGACAGACAGCAAGATCAGAATTCAAAATGTTTCAGTGATTTGAAAGGAGTGCCCAAACTGGATAAGAAAATTCAATTACATAAAAGGGAACAACATATCATATCATTCAGGGTACCACACATTAAGAGAGACAGAAAAGCTGAAAGGAGTCCAGCAGAAAAATAAAAGATGTTCAGAAAACATTCAGAATGTCAAAAACAAAAAACCAGCCCCACACCCCCAAAAAAATTAAAGCAAGATCTATAAAGTTACAGCAATCTATACATTAAATGAGTTAATGTGATGTCATTCCCAAAAAGGAAATTTTATATTTAGAAATACTAATAGGACTGCATTAAGTCCAAGATTGAGACCTTTTTTTTCCAAATCACAGGCTGATCTCAAAACTGCAAAAAGAACAAAATTTTTTGGCACCACATCTTAAGAGGAGACAAACTGGAAGAAGTGTAGCATAAAAATCTACAAGGCAGCTGGAAAATACACCCATGAAGGCTGCAACATTTGGTTTAGAGAAGGGACCTCGAAAGCTCATCCAGTCCAACCCCCCTGCTGGAGCAGGAACACCCAGATGAGATCACACAGGAAGGTGTCCAGGAGGGTCTTGAATGTCTCCAGAGAAGGAGACTCCACACCCTCCCTGGGCAGCCTGTTCCAGTGCTCTGTTACTCTCACAGGAAAGAAGTTCATTCTCAAGTTTAAGTGGAACCTCCTGTGTTCCAGCTCACACCCATTGCCCCTTGTCCTATCATTGAACACCACTGAGAAGAGCCTGGCCCCATCCTCCTCACACTCACCCTTCAAATATTTATAAACATTAATGAGGTCCCCCCTCAGCCTCCTCTTCTCCAAGCTAAAGAGCCCCAGCTCCCTCAGCCTTTCCTCATCAGGGAGATGCTCCACTCCCTTAATCATCTTGGTGGCTCTGTGCTGGACTCTCTCAAGCAGTTCCCTGTCCTTCTTGAACTGTGGGGCCCAGAACTGGACACAATATTCCAGATGTGGCCTCACCAGGGCAGAGTAAAGGGGAAGAAGAACCTCTCTTGACCTACTGACCACAGCCCTTCTAATGCACCCCAGGATGCCATTGGCCTTCCTGGCCACAAGGGCACAGTGCTGGCTCATGGTCATCCTGCTGTCCACCAGGACTCCCAGATCCCTTTCCCCTACACTGCTCTCTAGGAGATCATCTCCCAGCCTATACTGGAACCTGGGGTTGTTCCTGCCCAGGTGCAACACCCTACACTTGCCCTTATTATATTTCATCAGTGTTTCCCTGCCCAGCTCTCCAGCCTGTCCAGGTCTCTCTGATGGCAGCACAGCCCTCTGCTGTGTCAGCCACTCCTCCCAGCTTTGTGTCATCAGCAAACTTGCTGCCAGTGCCCTCTGTGCCCTCATCCAGGTCATTGATGAATATATTAAATAATACTGGTCCTAGTACCGACCCCTGAGGGACTCCACTAGACACAGGTCTCCAACTAGACTCTGCTCCATTGACCACCACTCTCTGGCTTCTTCCCACCAGCCAGTTCACAGTCCACCTCACTATTTGATCATCTAATCCACACTTCCTCAATTTGGCAGCGAGGATGCTGTGGGAGACCGTGTCAAATGCCTTGCTGAAATCAAGACAGACCACATCCACTGCTCTACCATCATCCAGCCACCGCGTTGTGTTTTCATAAAAGTCTAGAAGGTTGGTCAAGAACAACTTCCCCTTGGTGAATCCATGCTGACTGCCCCTAATGACCCTCTTATCCTTGATATGCCTAGAGATGGCACCAAGGATAAGTCGTTCCATCACCTTCCCAGGGATGGAGGTGAGGCTGACCGGGCTGTAGTTACCCGGGTCCTCCTTCTTGCCCTTTTTGAAGATTGCAGTGACATTTGCTTTCCTCCAGTCCTCAGGCACCGCTCCTGTTCCCCACGACTTAGCAAAGATGATGGAGAGTGGCCTAGCAATGACTTCAGCCAGCTCCCTCAGCACCCGTGGGTGCATCCCATCTGGACCCACAGATTTATGGATGTCCAGATTGCTTAATTGGTCCCTAACCCAGTCCTCATCAACCAAGGCAAACTCCTCTATTGTCCTGACTCCCTCTGGGGTCTCCAGGGTACAGAGCTCCTCAGGACAGCTTCCGGCAGAGTAGACAGAGGCAAAGAAGGCATTCAGTAACTCTGCCTTCTCTGGATCTTCTGTCACCAGGGTACCCACCTCATCCATCAGTGGGCCTACATTGCCTCTAGTGTTAGTTTTATCTGCCATGTATTTGAAGAAGCTCTTTCTGTTGTCCTTGACCCCTCTGGCAAGATCTAATTCTAAGGAGGCCTTAGCTTTCCTAGTTGCCTCCCTACATCCTCTGACAACAGCCTTATATTCTTCCCAAGTGGCCAACCCCTCCTTCCATGATCTGTAAACTCTCCTCTTCCACTTGAGTTTGCCCAGCAGTTCCCTGTTTAACCAAGCAGGTCTCCTGGCTCCCTTCCTTGACTTCCTACGTGTCAGGATGCTCTGATCTTGGAAGAAGCAGTCCCTGAATGCTAACCAGCTATCTTGGGCCCCTTTGCCTTCAAGTACCCTGTCCCATGGGATTTCCCCTAGCAATTGCTTGAAAAGGACAAAGTTTTAGTTTATTCAGTCCAGGGGAAAAAATAGGCAAAAGTAAGGTTGGATTGATGAATGTTTAAAAGGAGGAAAAAAATGAAAAGTAATGGAAGCTGCTATAAAGATGATACTGTTCAGCTGGTTTCAATGCTTTGGATATTTGTTCAGTTATAAATACATGTCTGGTCTTAAATATATTTAAGGGAACACTTTGCCACTTTCTTCTCATTTCAACTTTAAACAACATTAAGCAGGTCAATGATCCTGGCGCAAATGCAGCAATGTTTGTAGATGGCTGAATTCCTGACAAAGCCATGTATAACTGTCATGTTTTTGACTGTAACATTTTAAAATTAATATACATATCATTGTAGTATAAGTCTGAAGGCATGCAGTACCAGAATACTAAAATCTGCTTTTGGCTACACATTGCTGTATTTTACTAAAATGGCAAAGGATTATAATATCATGTAAATGCTTGTAATTATGCAAATATTCTTTATATTTTAAATATATATTTTATAGAAAGTATATGCATTTTTAATATACACAGTACATTTTATATATTTTAATTTATATATACACACACAGAATATACTTTGCTTGTTAAAACTGTTTACAATTCAACTCTAAAATTCAAAGTTTTTGATATAATGGTAAATGAATAGGAATAGCACAAAATCTCTAAATGGATGATCTAATATTAGGACAAAATGATACCTATACTAGTATCATTTGATAACAACCTACAGTGAAGGTTTTTTTCATGTTTATTGTCAGCTATGAGTTTTTGATGCTACTTGGATAAGTCATACCAATTGAGTTACACATCAACATGTCTTGGAAACAGTAGCTCAAAATAACAAAATCACAGGAGTTCAACAGCATACACAAAGTTGAGTGCACACTGAGACCATTCAAATTTATATTTAACAGAATAGTCACAACAATTAATAGGTAAAAGTATTATATTATTCCAAGTGTTCAAAATGTAATTATTATACTGTAATTTTGGAAACACAGTTTGAACAATCACTGGTAATATTTATGAGGAGACCACTTCACAGAACCACAGAATTGCCTAGACTGGAAAAGCCCTTTAAGATCATCAAGTCCAATCATTAACCTCACACTGACAAGTTCCCGACTGACCCATGTCCCTCAGCACTGTGTCTACACGACTCTTCAATCCCTCCAGGGATGGGGACTCCACCACTGCCCTGGGCAACCCCTTCCAATGCCTCAGAACCCTTTCAGCAAAGAAATTCTTCCTCACATCCCATCTCAACTGCCCTGGCCACAACTGGAGCCCATTTCCTCTTGTCCTATCACTTGTTACTTGGGAGAATAGACAGACCTCCACCTCTCTCCACCCTCCTTTCAGGGAGTTGTAGAGAGTGAGAAGGTCTCCCCTCAGCCTCCTTTTCTCCAGGCTAAACACCCACAGTTCCCTCAGCCACTCCTCATAAGACTTGTTCTCAAGCCCCTTCCCCAGCTCCGTTGCCCTTCTCTGAACACGCTCCAGCACCTCCATGTCCTTCTTGGAGTGAGAGGCCCAACACTGAACCCAGCACTCGAGCTGTGGCCTCACCAGTGCTGAGTACAGGGGTAAGAGAATTTCCCTGCTCCTACTGGCCACACTGGTGCTGATCCAGGCCAGGATGTCATTTGCTTTCTTAGCCACCTGGGCACACTGCTGGTCAGCCAGCTATCAATCAACACCCCCAGGTCCCTCTCTGCCCAGCAGCTCTCCAGCCACTCCTCCCCAAGCCTGAAGCACTGCCGGGGGTTGTTGTAGACAAAGTGCACAACCTCGCATTTGACCTTACTGAAACTCATACAATTGGTCTTGGCCCATCGATCTAGTCTGGCCAGATCCCTCTGCAGAGCCTTCCTACCCTCAAGCAGATCAACGCTTCCACCCAGCTTGGTGTCATCTGCAAACTTACTGAGGGTGCACTCAATCCCCTCATCCAGATCATTTATAAAGTTGTTAAACAGGACTGTCCCCAACACTGAGCCCTGGGGAACACCACTTGTGACCGGCTGCCAACTGTATTTAACTCCATTCACCACCACACTTTGGGCATGGCCATCCAGCCAGTTTTTTTACCCAGCAAAGTATATGTCCATCCAAGCCATGAGCAGCCAGTTTCTCCAGGAGAATGCTGTGGGAAATGGTGTCAAAGGATTTACTAAAGTCCAGGTAGACAACATCCACAGCCTTCCCTTCATCCACTAAGTGGATGACTACATTGTAGAAGGAGATCAGGTTAGTTTAAGCAGGACCTACCGTTCATAAACCCATGCTTACTGGGCCTGATCATTTGGTTGTCCTGCATGTACTGTGTGATGGCACTCAAGATGATCTGCTCCATCAGCTTCCCTGGCATCAAAGTCAAACTGACAGGCCTGTAGTTTCCCAGATCCTCCTTCCAACCCTTCTTGTAGATGTCTGTCACATTGGCTAACTTCCAGTCAGCTAGGACTGCTGAAAAATGATGGAAAGTGGCTTGGTGATCACCTCTGCCAGCTGTATCAGAACTCTTGGGCAGATTCCATCCGGTCCTTTAGACTTGCGCACATCTACGTGGTGCAGCAGGTTGCTGACCATCTCTGCCTAGATTGCGAAGGGATCTTTCTGCTCCTATTCTTTGTCTTTTAGCTCAAGGGGCTGGATTCCCAGAATACAACTGGTCCTATTACTGAAGGCTGAGGAAAATCAGCATTAAGCACCTCAGCTTTCTACTCATCCTTAGTCAGCATGTTTCCTTCTGCATCTAATAGAGGAGGGAGGCTCTCCCCAGCCCTTCTTTTGCTGCTAAGATCTACTTAGTAGATCTTAGTCTTAAGAGAAGTCCTTATTGAAACTGCGTACTCTGGATTTAGACCCATTAGCTCTCCATTTATGTTCCACAGTTGAATGCCCCTAAGCAGATATGCTGTTCCTATCTACTACATATTTCATCACGAGGTATAAAGTTTTGCCCATAGTGGTATATAGCAATTTCACAGAATCACAGAATATTTGGATGAATACTTGTCCTGGTTTTTACCTGAAACAGAGCTGGGTTTCTTTTCCAGTAGCTAGAATAGTGCTGTGTTTTGCTTCCAGCCTGGGACTTGTTGTGAGAGAGACACTGAGAACACACCAGTGTTTGCATTTGTGTCGCTGGAAGTGAAGGACTTTGTGTTCTGTCAGTCCACAAGCACAAGATTTAAGAGGTGAAGAATATTTAAATTAACAAACTTAATTGACAGTTAGATATGCCAATGGGCTATTCCACATCATATCACGTCATGCCCAGTGCATTAGTGAGGGGCTCTTCCTCTCTGGCTCTCTCTGGCTCTCGCTCGGGCTCTCGCTCTTCTGGGACTGCGGTTTCGGTTCGGGATTGTCGCTCCTCTGGGATCGTTATCTGGGAACAGGCCGGGCTCGGTCAGTGGGGGAGTGAGCAATAACATTGGGTGTCACTCATTTGCATATTTTGTTACTGTTATCATTATCACTACTATTTTAATATTAGTATTATTTTAAGTTTTCTTTCTATTATTGAACTGTTTTTATCTCACCCTACAAGCCTCCTTATCCTTGCCCCCAATCCTCTCCCCTATCCCCTGGGGGTGGGGGAGCAGTGGGTGAACGGCTGTGTTGGCTGCTGGCCAAGGGCTAGCCCAGTGAAACTATCACAATACTACAGTCAGTCAATACTATATTCAGATTCTAAGATACTCGGCGCAGTGGATGAAGAAATGACCAACACCGAGATGTGTTCAGGCATCAGCACTCTATTGAAGCTTTGCACTGCTTATATATCCTTTTTTCCTCCCCACTCCCCAAGCACACGGCACTCTCTCACTTTTGATTCGTTACCCCTTATCAGACACGTGCCTGAACAATTGACGTGATTGGATAAATCCACCTGCTCACGAGCCATTCTTTTACTTCTGACTGGTTACTAACTACAGCACAGAATCATCCCTTATCTTGTCTCATACACATTCTTTCTTGTTTTTCCCACTTCATTTTATTTTTCCCTCAAGGTCAGGAATTAATTGCTCAAGGCCGAGGCCGCCTGCAGCTTCAGCTCTTAAAGCACCAACAACTTGCAGTTTGCAAAAGACAGGGCAAGAAACGATGCAAGGGACTATGAATCAGATAGAGAGACTGAATTTTTGACAGCCTCTGTAGCCCCAAAAGCAATTCATACCCTAGTGAAATTTAGCAGCATGGTCAAAAGCTAATAGATATATAAAGCAGAGTAGTAGAGACTCATTAAATAATGATATAATTAGCTTTGAGAAATTGAAAATATCATTTTCCATATCACTGACATTATTTAATTGCTAGGGCTAAACTAAAATGAATTAAGTTTCATTTTGTCCTTAAAGAAGCACATTTCTTTTTAGAATGAAAAATAAAAACCCCTATAATGATATTTGTGGATCTTTTTTTCTGTTCATTATTTAAATATGCTTTTAGGTTTAAAAACGTATGAAGGATCTCTCAGAATCTAACAGTAGAATAAACCTTCTATAATAAAGGATTCTAAATGAATACTTCAAATCCAAAAGATACTTTCCACTAGGTAAATGCAATTGTACAGTTCCTTTTGGTTTTCAATAATTTATCTATCACTATTTCTCATGGGGGTGGGGAAAATCCAAAAGAAATAGCCATGATGTTTTAGTATTAATCATCAGAATTCAGGAAACATCAAAGTGCTTGCCTTATGTAGCTGGCCATATAAATGAAAGATGGCGAAACCTAGTCAGCTTACTGGAGTCAAAGGCACATACTGAGCTTAGGCACTACTGTGACGAATGAAGGCGTCACTGACCATTTACTAAAGGTCAAATCCTCAAATAGTTTTCAGGTAAAAATTCAGGTTAGCTTAAATAGTGATACAGGATATTTGAAAGAACCAAGATTATTTTTGTCCAATACACATTAGGCAGTACACTTCAAAAGCCTTCTTGCCCACAAAACTGCAGCTTCAGGTATTAGGTGATGAGCAGCAGATGAGGAGAAATATTTCTGAGTCCACCACAGCTGCAATTCAGAACAAAACATAACTTTCCATAGCCTGAGTATCATCAGAACATGCCGGTCAAACCGGCGACTGCTCTCAAACACGTGGAGCACGGCGGCGGCAGCAGCAACGGTCAACGGTAAGTCCGTGTGGCTGTTTACAATCGAGAGGAGGAGGAGGGGCGGTCCCAGCACCAGGGGACACTGCAGAAGTGTCGCCGGGTCCCGTCGAGAGCAGCCAATCGCGGGAGCGGGGCTGACGCAGAGGGGGCGGTGCCAGGACCAGCCACGGGAGATTTAAACGGCTCCCAGGGAGCGCGAGCGACCAGGAGCGTGGCGAACAGGACGGGCAAACAGGGCGTGGCGCGGCAGAAGGGCGTGGCGCGGCAGTTCGCGCAGCAGTTCGCGCAATGCAGGGCGAGCAGGGAGGCGAGCAGGGCAGCTCACTGTAGCTCTGCGGCTAGCAGTACTCCATCACAACAGCTCAACCACTTGGAGGTGTGTCCCTTGCTGCCTCCGAAGATGGTGTCCACCAGGCGGAGAGGTTGTAGTAAGAAGACTGTGGCGACTCAGCCAGAGGGCCTGCCCCGAACGGTGGCTGTTCAGGCCTCTGGCTGCAGAGAATGCCAGAGCCTGCTGCTGCCGGGGGAGGGAGGGAGGCATCCACCTGTGTGAGGTGTGAGCAGGTAGACAATCTCCTCAGCATGGTAGTGAAACTTAAGGAGGAGGTCGAGAGACTGAGGGCCATCAGGGAGTGTGAGAAGGAGATTGACTGGTGGAGTAACTCCCTGGCATGCCAGTCAGAAATGCCCCAGGAAGATACCCCCCAAAAGGTGAGGGAACCCCCACCCTATCAGGCAGGGAGGGGGGACCTGAGGAGGCAGCTGCCCTGTAGCTGTCAGGCAGAGGCAAGGGGCCGGGGAGATGAGGAGGGTTGGAAGAAAGTCCCAGTTCGACATCATGGGCGGCCTTCTTCCCTACCTGCTTTGCCCCCTCAGGTGCCCCTCTCTAATAGGTTTGAGGCCCTGCCTCTTGAAGGAGACGTTGGTGAAGATGTTGGTGAGGACGTGGTGCACGGCCCACCTACTAGGCCACAGAGGAAGAGGTGGGTGACCCAACCCCTAAAGATGGCCTCTGACAGGAAAGAAAGAAGGGTCATTGTAATAGGTGATTCCCTTCTGAGGGGAACAGAGGGCCCAATATGCAGGGTTGACCCTCAACACAGGGAGGTATGTAGTCTTCCAGGAGCCAGGATCAGGGATATCACCAGGGCACTCCCCAACCTGGTGCACCCAACAGACTACTGCCCGCTGCTGATCTTCCAGACAGGAGGGGAGGAAGCCGCATCCCGTAGTCTGAGGGGGATGAAGAAGGATTTCAAGACCTTGGGACGACTACTGAAAGGGTCTGGGGCACAAGTGATTTTCTCTTCTGTCCTTCCACTTTCGGGTGCTGATGTGGGTTGCAATGGCAGAGTTCAGGCCATAAATGACTGGCTCCAGGACTGGTGCTACAGGCAGGGCTTTGGGTTCTTTGATCATGGCTGGTTTTATAGGACACCAGTCCAGACAGTGATGTGTGGGGAAGGTTTATCTCACAGGGGCAAAAGGAGGCTGGGGCAGGAATTGGCAGGGCTCGTTTGGAGAGCTTTAGACTACATTGGAAGGGGGAAGGGGTCACAGCTGGGCTTGTGCCAGTGGGGCAGCACTCTAGAATTGATGAAGGCCAGGAGGTCTCCCACCCCCCTGGGATGACGTTGGTGCACTCGGCTCGCTCCCTGCAATGCCTGCACACCAATGCACGCAGCGTGGGGAACAAGCAGGAGGAGTTAGAAACCCGTGTTCGGTCAGGGGATGATGATCTGGTGGCAATGACAGAGACATGGTGGGACAGCTCACATGACTGGAATGTGGCCATGGGTGGCTCTGTCCTTCTCAGGAAAGACAGGCCAGCAAGGCGAGGTGCTGGAGTTGCTCTTTACGTGAGAGAGCAACTGCAGGGTATTGAGATCTGTCCAGGGGCGGATGAGGAGCGAGCTGAGAGTCTGTGGGTGAGAATCAAGGGGCAGGCTGGTATGGGTGATACTGTTGTGGGCGTCTATTAGAGGCCACCAGATCAGGGTGAGGAAGTTGATGAGGCCTTCTACAGGCAGCTGAGAGCAGCCTCGCAATCACAGGCCCTGGTTGTTGTGGGGGATTTTAACTACCCTGATATTTGCTGGAGAGACCACTCAGCCAGCCACCCCCAGTCCAGGAGGTTCCTCCAGTGCATCCATGAGAACTTCCTGATGCAAATGGTGGATGAACCAACCAGGAGGGGAGTGACGCTGGATCTCATCCTCACTAACAAGGAGGGTCTGGTTGAAGCGGTAAAGGTTGAGGACTGCCTGGGCTGCAGTGATCTTGAGATGGTGAAGTTCAGAATCTCATGTGGCATAAGCAGAATTACAAGTAAAATTGCAACCCTGGACTTCAGGAGGGCCAACTTTGGCCTTTTCAAGCAATTGCTAGGGGAAATCCCATGGGACAGGGTACTTGAAGGCAAAGGGGCCCAAGATAGCTGGTTAGCATTCAGGGACTGCTTCTTCCAAGCTCAAGATCAGAGCATCCTGACACGTAGGAAGTCAAGGAAGGGAGCCAGGAGACCTGCTTGGTTAAACAGGGAACTGCTGGGCAAACTCAAGTGGAAGAGGAGAGTTTACAGATCATGGAAGGAGGGGCTGGCTACTTGGGAGGAATATAAGGCTGTTGTCAGAGGATGTAGGGAGGCAACTAGGAAAGCGAAGGCCTCCTTAGAATTAGATCTTGCCAGAGGGGTCAAGGACAACAGAAAGAGCTTCTTCAAATACATGGCAGATAAAACTAACACTAGAGGCCCACTGATGAATGAGGTGGGTGCCCTGGTGACAGAAGATCCAGAGAAGGCAGAGTTACTGAATGCCTTCTTTGCCTCTGTCTACTCTGCCGGAAGCTGTCTTGAGGAGCTCTGTACCCTGGAGACCCCAGATGGAGACAGGACAATAGAGGAGTTTGCCTTGGTTGATGAGGACTGGGTTAGGGACCAATTAAGCAATCTGGACATCCATAAATCTATGGGTCCAGATGGGATGCACCCACGAGTGTTGAGGGAGCTGGCTGAAGTCATTGCTAGGCCACTCTCCATCATGTTTGCTAAGTCGTGGGGAACAGGAGAGGTGCCTGAGGACTGGAGGAAGGCAAATGTCACTCCTGTCTTCAAAAAGGGCAAGAAGGAGGACCCGGGTAACTACAGCCCGGTCAGCCTCACCTCCATCCCTGGGAAGGTGATGGAATGACTTATCCTTGGTGCCGTCTCAAGGCATATCAAGGATAAGAGGGTCATTAGGGGCAGTCAGCAAGGCTTCACCAAGGGGAAGTCGTGCTTGACCAACCTTCTAGACTTTTATGAGAACACGACGAGGTGGCTGGATGGTGGTAGAGCAGTGGATGTGGTCTGTCTTGATTTCAGCAAAGCATTTGACACGGTCTCCCACAGCATCCTCGCTGACAAATTGAGTAAGTGTGGATTAGATGATCAGGTAGTGAGATGGACTGTGAACTGGCTGGTGGGAAGAAGCCAGAGAGTGGTGGTCAATGGAGCAGAGTCTAGTTGGAGACCTGTGTCTAGTGGAGTCCCTCAGGGGTCGGTACTAGGACCAGTATTATTCAATATATTCATCAATGACCTGGATGAGGGCACAGAGGGCACTGGCAGCAAGTTTGCTGGTGACACAAAGCTGGGAGGAGTGGCTGACACAGCAGAGGGCTGTGCTGCCATCAGAGAGACCTGGACAGGCTGGAGAGCTGGGCAGGGAAACACTGATGAAATATAATAAGGGCAAGTGTCAGGTGTTGCACCTGGGCAGGAACAACCCCAGGTTCCAGTATAGGTTGGGAAATGATCTCCTAGAGAGCAGTGAAGGGGAAAGGGATCTGGGAGTCCTGGTGGACAGCAGGATGACCATGAGCCAGCACTGTGCCCTTGTGGCCAGGAAGGCCAATGGCATCCTGGGGTGCATTAGAAGGGCTGTGGTCAGTAGGTCAAGAGAGGTTCTTCTTCCCCTTTACTCTGCCCTGGTGAGGCCACATCTGGAATATTGTGTCCAGTTCTGGGCCCCACAGTTCAAGAAGGACAGGGAACTGCTTGAGAGAGTCCAGCACAGAGCCACCAAGGTGATGAAGGGAGTGGAGCATCTCCATTATGAGGAAAGGCTGAGGGAGCTGGGGCTCTTTAGCTTGGAGAAGAGGAGGCTGAGGGGGGACCTCATTAATGTTTATAAATATTTGAAGGGTGAGTGTGAGGAGGATGGGGCCAGGCTCTTCTCAGTGGTGTCCAATGATAGGACAAGGGGCAATGGGTGTGAGCTGGAACACAGGAGGTTCCACTTAAATTTGAGAAATAACTTCTTTACAGTGAGGGTGCCAGAGCCCTGGGCCAGGCTGCCCAGGGAGGGTGTGGAGTCTCCTTCTCTGGAGACATTCAAGACCCGCCTGGACGCCTTCCTGTGTGAACTCATCTAGGTGTTCCTGCTCCAGCAGGGGGATTGGACTAGATGATCTTTCGAGGTCCCTTCCAATCCCTAATATTCTGTGATTCTGTAATTTCTTGGAGAAGAAAGATTAAAATGATACAGCACCTGATAAGCAAAAACAAACCATGTTCTAAGCCAAAAAGTCAAGAACATTGTCCTGGTTTTTCTAAGATAGAGTTAATTTTCTTTTTAGTATTTTAGTTGCAGTGTTTCAGTTCAGACTTATTATGAGAAGGACGTTGATAACAGTGCTGGTGTTGTGAGTTGCTGCTGGAGCTCAAGGCCACCGTGTTTGGCTGCTTCACAGCTGCATTAGGACTGGGAGGGAGAAGCGCAGTGAATAGCAAAGCCCAAACTGGCATTGGGATGTGCCCATGAGATATTCCAGATCACATCCCGTCATGCCAGTACATTAACCAGGGCTGACTGGAAGACAGGGCACTTCTCTCCCGGGGGTACCTCTCTGGGGATCGCTCGGGCTCACTCTGCCGGGGTTTCAGTTTTGGGACTGTCTCTGCTCCGGGATCGTGAGCTGGCACAGGCCGGGCATCGGTCAGTGGGCGGTGAGCACTGTGCATCACTCATTGGTATAATTCTGTTATCACTGTTGTTATCATCATCATTTCATTTTAATTAGTCAATAGTTTTTATCTCAACCCGTGAGTCTCCTTGCCCTTCTTTCCAATTCTCTCTCCTACTCCCTGGGCGAGGGAGGGGGGAGGGTGATAGAGCAGGCTGTGTTTGGCTGCAAGCTGCAAGCAAAAGGGGTGAATCCACCCAAACCACCACAAACATGAACATTAAAGATTATACTAATAAGAAATACTAGTTATAATTTGATCAATAAAATGCAAGTTTTTGTAAAATATCATATATACAGTATACTTTGCACAGTAAGCATGGGTGCTGTGGTGACTTGAACATCACTAGTTAAAACTCCTCTTTAAGAGAAACACAAATGAAAATGGAGATACTTCACATAGGCATGTGAGCTTCAAAATATCTGCCTTATGGTATCATTCTTGCAGATGAAGAAACAAATTCTGTTGACTCCTGACCACAGTTATTTTAATCAATTTTATATAAAAGTTATTAAACTTCTGCATAAAATCCTGGAGTCTAGTTCAGTAATTTTGAAGGGTGCTGGCTTTCCTTCTTCTTAATAAATAGGGGGGATTCCCCCCACCCACTTAAAAATCTAGTCCTCTTTCAAGGAAAGAAACCTGAACCTAACATACCTCACATGTCTCGGAAATAATACAAAACTTAATGTATTTCTGATCTCTGTCAGGAAAATGCATGTTAACTTACATTACTTATTTCCACATGAATACAAACATTTTCCTTCCTCTGACCAAAAAAGCAGAACAAAATTTCTTCCAAATGTGAGAGTTTCCCAGTCATTAAAGGAAAAATTTGGGGCAGTGGGGAGCAACTTTTCAAACTGGTGCTGACATTTTCTTTTAAGTATAATCATATTCCTAGTAGGACAATTAAGTTTTACAAATTTTTATGTATTATTTTATCAGAAATATGCTAAAAAAATAAAAATAAAATTTCAAAGGTACTTCCCCTGCCCATAGGAAAAATATCCTAGATAACTAGTAGCCTTTCAAATGGACCATTGTATTGGGTCTGGCTGGGATGGAGTTCATTTTCCCCATATCAGCCCTCACAGAGTGCTGTATTTTATATTAGTAGCTAGAAAGGTGTTGATAACACACCGGTGTTTTGGTTCCTGCTGAGCAGTGCTAGCACAGCACCAAGGCTGGCTCTACAACATTTCCCCCTGCTCAACAGTAGGCTGGGGTAGGGAAGGTCTTGGGAGGGGACACAGCCAGGACAGCTGACCCAAACTGACCAAAGGGATATTCCAGACCATATGACGTCTGCTCAGCAATAAAGCAAGGGGAACGGAGGGGGAAGGGGGGGCATTCGTTATTTCTGTTTGTCCTCCAGGAACTACAACGCATATGAAGCCCTGGGGTTTTTTTGTTCCATCTTATTTTCTCCCCTCCCCATGGTGGGCATCTGGCATCTAGCCAGGGTCAACCCACCACAGTCTTTTTTGGCGCCCAACGTGGGGCTTGAGACAACAACAGTTTTACATTCAGAGTGCTTTAGCTGCAGCAGTTATTAAGCAGTGAGCTCCTGTGCGAGCCACAGAGTTGTTTTTTTAAATTTTTTTTTTCTTTCTCTGCTGGCAGCACTGCTTATCTCTGTTTCTGCTCAGTTTGGGAACATGTTGATAACGGGAACAGCTTCATGCTGACATTCGTAGCTTTGCTGTGCTGGGGGAGCTCTCTTGTGGGGAGGATGAAGGAACTCGGGAACGTGCTGGTACAAACAGTGACTCTGTGCCTTGCCCTGGCACTGATGGCCTTACTGTGCTGGGGGAGCTATCTGGTGGAGGAGATGAGGGAAGACATCTCCCTTTCCCTACCTGGAGTTAATGTAGATGTCTTCATTATGCAGGCTCCCGAGGTCCTTGTTCATGCTTACGTGAGCTGTTTATTACTACTAAATAATGCTGTTGGAATATTATGGGTTTTGTAGAATCTGGTCTCGTCCTGGTGTAAGAGAAGGCAGCTTTTGGGTGAGGAAATACTGCAAAGTGCCCTGAAGCGGCCAGTCCCTGGGTGGCAGGGGGTGTGGAAGGATTTGGGCAGGTTCCTGGGACGGTTATCACCTCCCATAGCCTGGGATTTTACACCTGAAGAAGCACACAACCCTGGCAAACTAACGCGTCACTTGATGGAAGGGTGCCTGGCCTACCCCAGTGAGAACCAGCAGCTTCTAGCACTGTACTGGGGCCTGGCCTGTGCCTATGGAGCCCCAGTTCAGTACTCTCAGAGGACTGTGGTTGAGGCAGGGACCCAGACTACATCCGAGGACACCATGGTTGAGACAGGGATCCAAACAACAACCACGACAGTAATTGCCCCAGTGGTGAAAAAGAAACAGTGGACAAGGAGAACAACCGGTCCATATCATCGATTAGTGAGGGCAGAGGAAGAAGAGGAAAGATTTGATCAAGAAGCCGGTCCTTCAACAAGGAACTTGGAGGAAGCAGTGAGAGAACTAAAACAAGAAGCAGAAACTACCCGGTCCCTGACCTCATCAGAGCTTTGAGACATGTGGAAAGATCACAGCCACCAGCCAGGTGAGCGGATTGCTGCCTGGCTGCTCCGATGCTGGGATAATGGGGCCGACAGCCAGCAATTGGAAGGAAGGGAAGCCCAGCAGCTGGGATCCCTGGCTAGAAACCGTGGGATCGAGAGAGGAATTGCAAGAGAGGCAGCAATTTGCAGTCCCTGGAGACGGCTCCTCTCAAGTATGAAAGCCAGATATCCAATCAAGGAACATCTTATGAACTCCCTGGGAAAGAATGAAGATGAAGGCATCCAGTACCTGAGAGAATTAGCAGTGCTGGAAGTCATCTACAGTGATCCAGACAATGATGAGGCCTCCAAAGTTCCAAAGGATGTCCTGTGCACATGGGCCATGTGGAAGAAGGTGATCCAAAGTGCCCCAGTGTCATATGGTAACAGCATGGCAGCGATGTATACCCTGGATATGGAAACACCAACTGTGGAAAGAGTGTCTTCATGGCTTCAAACCTTCGAAGAAAATCTCTGTACCTCCTCATCCCTACGGGCCAGCACCGTGGCCGTCAAGACCATCCCAAGGAATCAATCTTCTCCTGCCACAGTCAGAGGGAAAGGGAGCCCCCGACGTATGCCACGTGGTGCACTCTGGTTCTCTTTGCGTGACCAGGGGGAGGACATGAGGAAGTGGGATGGTGAACTCGCCTTTAAACTGGAGGCCCGTGTACGCGAATTGAAGGGGAAAACAGCCGTTAAGAAAGGACCAATTAAGAAGGCTGTCAGTGTAGTTGCTGCACACACCCAGGAAGGAAATCAGCGATCTTCCAGACATAGAAAAACTGAAATCACCTCCCTCGACCCTGGTGAGGGGACTTCTGGTCTGGAACTACAAAAGTCAGACAGTGAATACTCTGATGAAGAACAGGAGTAGAGGGTCCCTGCCGTCAGCCAGGAGGAGGAAAGGGATGACCGGGTATACTGGACCATGTGGATTCGATGGCCTGGGACATCGGGTCTACAAAGTTATAAGGCCTTGGAAGACACTGGTGCACAGTGTACGCTGGTGCCATCAGGGTACAGGGGCACAGAACCCATCTGGATCTCCGGAGTGACAGGGGGATGCCAGGAATTGTCTGTGTTGGAGGCTGAGATGAGCTTCACAGGAGACAAATGGGAAAAGCACCCCATTGTGACTGGCCCAGAAGCCCCTTGTATCCTTGGCATGGACTACCTCAGGAGAGGGTACTTCAAAGACCCAAAGGGGTACAGATGGGCTTTTGGTGTGGCCACTGTGAACACAGACATGGTCAAGCAGCTGTCTACCCTGCCTGGCCTCTCAGAAGATCCCTTCGTTGTGGGATTGCTGCAAGTTGAAGAACAACAGGTGCCAGCTGCCACCAGGACAGTGCACCGGCGGCAATATCGTACAAACCGAGACTCCTTGGCTCCCATCCGTGAACTGATTCGTCAACTGGAGAGCCAAGGAGTCATCAGCAAGACTCATTCACCTTTTCATAGCCCCATATGGCCAGTGCAAAAGTCTGACGGAGCGTGGAGGTTAACAGTAGACTATCGTGGTCTGAATGAAGTCACACCACCACTGAGTGCTGCTGTACCAGACATGTGAGAGCTCCAGTATGAACTGGAGTCACAGGCAGCCAAGTGCTACGCCACCATAGACATTGCCAATGCGTTCTTCTGCATTCCTTTGGCACCAGAGTGCAGGCCACAGTTTGCTTTCACCTGGAGGGGTGTCCAGTACACCTGGAATCGACTGCCCCAGGGGTGGAAACACAGCCCCACCATTTGCCATGGACTGATTCAAAATGCACTGAAAAGGGGTGATGCCCCTGAACATCTACAATACATTGATGACATCATCGTATGGGGCAACAAGGCAGAAGAAGTGTTTGAGAAGGGAAAAAGAGTAATTCAGATTCTTCTGAGAGCTGGTTTTGCCATTAAGAAAAGCAAGGTCAAGGGACCTGCACAGGAGATTCAGTTCTTGGGACTCAAATGCCAGGATGGACACCATCATGTGCCTATGGATGTGGTCAACAAGATAGCAGCTGTGTCTCCAGCAGCTAACAAGAAGGAAACACAAGCTTTCCTAGGCCTTGGGGGACTCTGGAGAATGCATGTCCCAGGTTACAGCCAGCTTGTGAGACCTCTCTATCAAGTAACTCGAAAGAAGAACTGTTTTGAGTGGGGCCTTGAGCAACAACAAGCCTTTGAGCACATCAAACAGGAAATAGCTCGTGCAATGGCTCTTGGGCCTATCCGAACAGGACCAGCTGTGCAAAATGTACTCTGCATTGCAGCAGAGCTTTTGGAGTACGGCCTGAGGAGGTGGTTCATGCCCAAGAAGCACCACCATATAATGAGTTACCAGAAGATGAAAGGCGTTATGCTTTGTTTACTGATGGATCCTGTCGTGTGGCAGGAAACCATCGGAAGTGGAAAGCTGCTGCGTGGAGTCCCACACGACAAGTCATCGAGGCCACTGAAGGAGAAGGTGAGTCAAGGCAGTTTGCAGAAGTGAAAGCCATCCAACTAGCCCTAGAGATTGCTGAATGAGAAAAGTGGCCAGTCCTCTATCTCTACACTGACTCCTGGATGGTGGCTAATGCCCTGTGGGGGTGGCTGCAGCAGTGGAAGAAGACCAATTGGCAGCGCAGGGGTAAACGCATCTGGTCTGCTGCATTGTGGCAGGACATCGCTGCTCGAGTAGAAAACATGACTGTAAAGGTGCGTCACGTAGATGCTCACGTGCCCAAAAGCTGTGCCACAGAAGAACATCAAAACAATGAACATGTAGACAAGGCTGCCAAAACTGAAGTAGCTCCCGTGTGCTTGGACTGGGAGCGTAAGGGTGAGCTATTTGTAGCTCGATGGGCCCATGAAACATCGGGACATCTAGGGAGAGATGCAACATATCGATGGGCTTGTGATCAAGGGGTGGACCTGACCATGGAAGCCATCACACAGGTCACTCATGAATGTGAAACATGTGCTGCAATCAAGCGAGCCACACCAGTAAAATCTCCCTGGAATAGAGGGCGGTGGCTGGGCTTCGATATGGTGAGGCCTGGCAAATCGACTCTATTGGACCTCTGCCACGAACACGCCAAGTCAAGCGCCACATACTCACCATGGTGGAAGCAACTACTGGTTGGCTAGAAACATACCCTGTAAACCATGCCACTGCCCCAAACACCATCTTGGGCCTTGAAAGACAAATTCTGTGGGGACATGGTACCCCAGAAAGAATTGAATCGGACAATGGGACTCATTTTGGAAATAACCTCATAAACTCCTGGGCAAAGAAACGTGGCATTGAGTGGGTGCACCACATCCCCTGTCACCCACAGGCCTCTGGGAAGATTGACAGATACAATGGACTGTTAAAGACGATGTTGAGGGCATTGGGCAATGGGGAATGGAAGCACTGGGATGTAAATTTAATGGAAGCCACTTGGCTGGTTAACACCAGAGGATCTGCTAACCATCCTGGTCCTGCCCAAACAGAACCCCTACATGCTGTGGGAGGAGATAAGGTCCCTGTAGTGCACACAGGGAAGTGGCTGGGGAAGGCGGTATGGATTGCTCCTCCCATGGGAAAAGGCAAACCCATTTGTGGGATTGTCTTTGCCCAAGGACCTGGGTGTGCTTGGTGGGTAATGAGGAAGAGACCCACTGTGTGCCTTTTTTCCTGAACATCCATCTTGACAGAAGAGGCCCAAGTCAAAGCCTGTTTGTGAACATCTGGAGGAATGGAGGAAGCCCATGGGATATCTGTCTGATAAAGGACAAGGGGGCAGAACTAATAAGAATGTATAAACCTGTATGTTGGGTATAAATTATGTGGGACCTGAGCATGATGCAAATGGTATGGAATAAGGGGTGGAGATTGTATTGGATCTGACCGGGATGGAGTTGATTTTCCCCGTGGCAGCCCTCAGAGTGCTGTGTTTTGTATTGGTGGCTCGAGGGGTGTTGCTAACACACCAGTGTGTTGGTTCCTGCTGAGCAGTGCTCCACAGCACCAAGGCTGGCTCTCCAGCATTTCCCCCAGTAGGCTGGGGGTGGGGAAGGTCTTGGGAGGGGACACAGCCAGGACAGCTGACCCCAAGGGACCAAAGGGATATTCCAGACCATATGACGTCTGCTCAGCAATAAAGCAAGGGGAACGGAGGGGGAAGGGGGGGCATTCGCTACTTCCGTGTGTCCTCCGGGAACCGCAACACGTATGAAGCCCTGCTTCCCGGGAAGTGGCCAGACATGGCCTGCTGATGGGAAGTGGAGAATAAACATTTTGTTCTTCTGCTTCTGCGCGCGCAGCTTTGCTTTGCTTCTATTGAACTGCTTTTGTCTCGATCCACGAGTTTGTTTTTTTGTGTTCCATCTTATTTTCTCCCCTCCCCATCTTGCTGAGGAGGGGGGTGATAGAGTGGGCTTTGGTGGGCACCCAGCATCCAGCCAGGGTCAGCCCACCACAACTATAAAATGCAAGATTTTACAGACAAATCAAGTTCATCTCCATCAATATAATTCCATGACAGGGTACAAACATCCTTGGCTCTTAGCACATCTAACATCACAAAACTTCACCATCTTCCCCACACTCCCATCTCACAAAGTAGGAATTGAGACTATATCAGCTCATGGTAGAAGACCAGACTGCAAAAAGGAAATAAAACCGTGTTCGTCAGGCTCCGGGCTTTCACTCTTAATCACTACAATGAAAAAAAAAAATCAAACCAAAACAAAAGAAAAACCCCCAAAAACCCATAGAACTGTTCCAACCACAAAGGAGATAATACAATTTGCAACTTTTATTCTGTTTTCATAACTGCATTTACAGTTCAAACAAAAATAGGGAGCTTCAAAAACCAAATGTACAAGTTATACATTTATAAAACAGATATTCCAGGGAGATGAATAGAAGAACTAGTGCTAAACATCAAATAGAGTTGGATTCCTTTATACAGGGTCACTCTGATTCAGGATCAAAACCAGGTTATGAACTACAGTCTCTGTCTTCAAAAATCATATTTAATTTTAGCAAGCTGTTTTTCACAAATTCATCATTTCTTGCCAGTCTTAAGTTCAATTTATTAAAACCTTCCTTGTGTTTTTGTACACATTTTCCAATTTTAATACTAGGTAAGTATAAGGAACAGATTCTTCAAATATTAAATTATGGAATTATTCAATTTTTTAAAACTAATTTAAAAAAAAAAAAGGTTCATCCTTTAAATAAATTATGTATATATACTAATTTACCACAATTATAGGTGCTTAACATCTGTAGTAAAAACAACTGTTTTAAAATCCATATTTTCAAATACTAACTTTTCACTAGGATCATGCATCTGCAAACCTAATCTGGCTCTTTAATTTTAAGGCAACTAGAGAATTTGGAAGCACCTACATTTATAAGTTTCCAGGTCAGCACAAAAAAGAAACAGCTACACAGCAGCATTTTCTAGCAGAAAAATGGGCTTTCTTGAAATACAGTTTGGAATCTCAGTAACAACAGCAGCATTTTGTCAGTGGTGGATATCTGACATAGACTGACAGATGCAATAAGGCAATGACCCAAAGAGAAGACTTCAGTTCAGTTCCTCAGTGAATGCTATGCACATACATCTTTTCTGAACCAACTCAGAAAATGGAGCATTTACAGATTTGTTATTAATGCACTAGAAGATAAATTTATTTGCTATCATAATTTTGTTCTCAGTACTCACCCTCCTGCTAACTGAATGTCATACACTACCACTGAAGCATGTTCAGTCTTACAAGGAGTGCTTTCAACAGCCAAGAAGCATGACTACTTCAAAGATTATGATGCCTGTTTATCCTTTTCATATCAATTGGTCCCCTGAACCTGCCCTTGAGCATTTATTCTTTCACTTGAGATTGTCTCAAAACTGTCAAGCAGCCTCCCAGTTATCTTACTCAATGATTTGTTATCTGCTCATCTACAACAACAATAATTTAAACCTTACTTTCCCCACTAAATTCTCCACTACTAACTTGTTTCTTGGCTACTGCTGACTGAAGGATTCATCCTCTGTCACAGAAACTTGGGTTTCATCTTCAAGCATGCCACCCTGTCTGTAGCACTATATCAGAAATGTGTACAACTTACCAACTCCTGCTGTGTATCAGTCTATCCATTTGGGTAACACACTGAAGCTCCAATGTCTCCTAGCTCATTGACTGCAATGCACTTTTCCCTTGCCTCAACAAATGGAACGCTGGTCCAATCACAACCATTCAGTATGCTACAACAAACATCCCTTTACATAACTACCTGCTCACATCCCATCAGTCCTCTCTGCTGCTCTCCACATGTTCCTCCTCTACAAAAAAAAAAAAAAAAAAAAAAAAAAATTGCTCTCCTTCTGAAAGCCTTTTATGGTCTCTTTCTTCAGACTACAATCTCTCATTCTCTAACAAGTTTTCAAGTTTTTAATTCTTGCCTCCCGTCAGCTGACAACATCAGCTTCCAACATATCCGTCACTTTCATACAAGTACCTTTCACATTCCTATAATTTGGAAGCCTATATTTCGAAAAAGCACTTCAAAAACCAGCAATACAGACCATTTCTAGAAACTGACCCTTTAAATCTTTGTCACTATGAAACCTGCAATGAAAGTTGACAGTTGCTATTTTATTAGTGCCCAAACCACTGCATTACCATGCTCATAAGTACAGTCCTCTCCCTCACAATACTTTGTCAGCTTACATCCAGAGTCTGACATTTCACATTTTTTTATTCAATTTTATGGAACAGGAACCAATCTTTATCTCTATCTGTACAAGTTAACCCATAAATTGAGAGAGAATTCAGGCTTCTAAGCACTAAAATACTACAAAAATTCAGCCAGTAGGACATGTAGACAAACTTCAGCGTAACCCTGCGTTCACATATTTGCTTGTCCTTATTTGCTCCTTTCCTCTCCCACAGTACATAGATTCCAAGTACTGTTCCCTGATACTAAGCTGTTTCATGAATCTCCCAGCCAACATCTGTTAGACTACATATAAAATATTTTGCCCATATGATCACTTCTTCTGACACCATTTGAGCTCTTACCTTAGTAAAATTATTCAAGTGACCTAGTTTTCTCATATTTGAAACGCCTCTAAACCTGGCCACATTTTGAAGAATCTCTCTCATATTATCACAGGGTTCTGCAAAACAAAACAGGTTATTAGCAGGTACAGTTAAAAAAAAATATCCAACATCTAAACACGTATTCAACATACAGTTTCTGAAATATAACATGTACTCTCCTGGTCTTAATTAAGGACACAGATCATTTTCCCTCAAGAAGCATCAATTTAATTTATGCCTAGATGTGGCGGATGAAATGACCAACACCGAGATGTGTTCAGGCATCAGCACTCTATTGAAGCTTTGCACTGCTTATATATCCTTTTTTCCTCCCCACGCCCCAAGCACACGGCACTCTCTCACTTTTGATTCGTTACCCCTTATCACACACGTGCCTGAACAATTGACGTGATTGGATAAATCCACCTGCTCACGAGCCATTCTTTCACTTCTGACTGGTTACTGACTACAGCTCACAACCATCCTTATCTTCTCTCATACACATTCTTGCTTGTTAGTCCACTTTGTTTTATTTTCATTTTATCTTTCACTCAAGGTCAGGAATTAATTGCTCAAGGCTGAGGCCGCCTGCAGCTTCGGCTCTTAAAGCACCAACACCTAGAGACAAAACCAGGCATACCCAAGTTCTCTAGAATAAATGCTAAAGCCTATGGAGGAGAGAAACTCCTATTTTAAAGCAGATTTCAATCAATATCTTAGATTGACATTTTAAAAAGAAATCCATTTAGTGTCTGAAACTCCAATCCTACCATAGCATAACTGAACAGCTTTATCCTTAATCCCCTTGTAATTTAAAGACAATAAGTAAACTTAAAGACAGAAGTAAAAAGATAGCATGTTACTGCCACACCATGATTTTTTTCCCTTCAGACAAAGGGTTGGTGAGATTTTGGGAAGACAGGACTCTCTTCTTCTCTCCATATTAATCTCTGTCCACAATCACACTAAACTTACTAGAGGGCTGTGACTTCCAGTGACATGGTAAGTGAACTACAAGATAAGTAGAGGGACTAAGAACTTCTCCTTTCTTCCTGAGGGTCCACCATCCCAACAAAAAACTAAAACCAACCAAACAAAACAAAACAGGATTCAGACACCAGTTGATGACACTGCATTTTGCTGGGAAATGGAAAAGGACTACCAAACATGGGGAGAAGAGACAATTCTGTCCTGCCTTTGGGAATAAAGCTTGGAGTTGAGGCAGTGGGACAAGTAGCACAGAATGGGGCTGGGCATAGAGAGCTGCACACAGAGCTATTGTAACAGAAACTGGAGTAAGCTCTTGTGATAGTTTAACTTAGCTGGCAGCCAAACAAGACACAGCCACTCACAGCCTCCCCACCCTCTGTAAATGGTGGTATTGAGGTAGGACAGTTTTCAAAGGGAGACACTTGACTGCATGACTTTTGTGCAGTTTTGGATTAGACACTATTCTGTATTACACACTAGAACATTATCAACAGCACTGTAGTTTGAAATAAACGAAATACCAAGGCTATCTGAAAACATGAACTGTTAAAAAGTATTACATTACCAAAAAATAAAAAAATTGCATTACATAAAATAAAGTTGTTAGAAAAAGCCTGAAGAAAAGTCCAAACACTGGACATCTGGAAAGCAGCAAAGATAAGAGATTTGTGTGTGGTATCCTATACTAACTTCCAGTAAAATAAATTTGCTTCCTTCTACAGTATGTACAGCTACAGCAGAATTTGAGGAGTTGTGGTGGGTTGACCCTGGCTAGAGGCCGGATGCCCACCAAAGCCCACTCCATCACTCCCCCTCCTCAAATGGGCAGGGGGAGAAAAATATAACGAAAAGCTGGTGGGTGGAGATAAGGACGGAGAGAGATCACTCACCAGTTACTGGCACGGGCAAAACAGACTCGACTTGGGGGAAAAAACAAATTTACTTTATTACCAATCAAAATCAGAGGAGAATGAGAAGTAAAAACCAAATCTTAAAACACCTCCCCCATCCCTCCCTTCTTCCCAGGCTTCATCTCTTTCCCGATTTCCACCTTCTCCCCCCAGCGGCACAGGGGAACAGGGAATGGGGTTGGGGTCAGTCCATCACACGGTGTTTCTGCCGCTCCTTCCTCCTCAGGGGGAGGTCTCCTTCCCCCGCACCAGCGTGGGGTCCCTCTCACGGGAGACAG
The DNA here is from genome assembly GCA_907165065.1 of Caprimulgus europaeus. Next base: position 1,916,049 of record OU015537.1, read on the forward strand.
TCCTCCACCAACTTCTCCAACGTGAGTCCTTCCCATGACTGACAGTTCTTCACAAACTGCTTTAGCATGGGTCCTTTCCATGGTGTGCAGTCCTTCAGGAAGGGACTGCTCCAGCGCGGGTCCCCCACGGGGTCACAAGTCCTGCCAGCAAACCTGCTCTGGCGTGGGCTCCTCTCTCCACGGGCTACAGGTCCTGACAGGAACCTGCTCCAGCGCGGGCTTCCCGCGGGGTCACAGCCTCCTTCAGGCATCCACCTGCTCCGGCGTGGGGTCCTCCACGGGCTACAGGTGGTCATCTGCTCCACCATGGACCTCCATGGGCTGCAGGGGGACAGCCTGCCTCACCCTGGTCTGCACCACAGGCTGCAGGGGAATCTCTGCTCCGGCGCCTGGAGCCCATCCTCCCCCTCCTTCTTCACTGACCTTGGTGTCTGCAGAGTTGTTTCTCTCACATCTTCTCACTCCTCTCTCCAGCTGCAAAGTGTGCAGCTTGTTTTCTTCCCTCTCTTCCCATTTTTTTCTCAATTCTGTTCTCCCAGAGGCGTCACTGATGGGCTCGGCCTTGGCCAGCGGCGGCTCCGTTCTTGTAGCCGGCTGGCATTGGCTGTGTCGGGTCGGACATGGGGGAAGCTTCTGGCAGCTTCTCTCACAGAAGCCACCCCATGTCCCCTCCCCCACTGCTACCAAAAACCTTGCCACGCAAACCCAATACAGGAGTATATATAGTCTTTTATTTCCCTGTTCATCCTCAAAGGATATCTGGATATTTTTCATTATACAAAGAAAATAAAAAGTATCAGAGATATAAAGAAAGGATCTTCTCATCACCTCTCTACAAACCAAGCTGAATTTATTATTGACGTGGTTTAACCAGGTAGGGTCTCTGCCCGCCCCACCCCCACCCTCCGGTGGGATGGGGAGGAGGAAATGTAAACAAACGGGGCTCAGGGGTTTACTGGAATGGTAAGGGAGAAACAACACCAAACAACAACAACAACAGTGTTAATAAAAGAGTAAATGAAAACGGTTCACTGCAGGAACGCCTGGAGAACTATGGTACCCAGCAGCCCCCTCCTCCTGGATCTTCCCTGTTTAAATACTAAGTATGACATCATGTGCTATGGAACACCTGCCCTGGCCCAGGCCAGCTGCACCGGCTGCACCCGCTCCCAGTTCCCTGAGAACAATTAACTCGATCCTAACCAAACCCAGGACATTATCCACCCCTTATTCTATACCATCTACGTCATGCTCAGATCCTGCACTTCCCAATCAATTCCTACCACTGTCTTGTAAAGCTATATCTATACATACATAAACACACAGATAATTCCCTTAGTCTATGGGCCATCACTCTATAGTGTCCACTGAGTTCATTTAACCCATGACTGTGGGCTCCATCTGTCATAAGTCTCTCAGGGTGAGAAGAAAAACCTGGTGTGTGGTGTTGGATTGCTGCATGCTGTATCCAGAGCTTGTGGCTGGTGTATCTTGGAGAGCTGACTGGAAATGATGTGCTGGTGTATCAGGTATGGCCCCGGCTCATGGTCTGCAGGTCAAAGATGTCAATCTTAATGACATCGTTGGGCACTGATTGCTGGAGCCAGCTCTGGTTTCATCACTGCTGCACCTTGCTCAGTTTTCACCAAGGTCCATTTCTTCATCCATTTTGGGGCAATTCATACTGTAATCCCTTTAACATGGCATATAGCAACCACAGTAGTAATGACACACAATATATAAAGAGTTCAAATTATTGATTATTCTCACCCAGAGTCAAATCTCCTTGAGGTACACATCGGCATCTTTCTGTTACCAGTCCAAATCTACTTGAGACACTTTGATCTTAGCAGCCTGGTCCACCTGTTGTTTTCATGCTCTTCAGTGGCTCGACTCTTTGGTACATGGGCATCCACATGACGTGTCTTTACAACCAGTCTCTCTAGCCGAGCAGCAATGTCTTGCCATAGTTCAGCAGCCCAGATGGGTTTGCCTCTGCGCTGCCAGTTGCTCTGTTTCCATTGCTGTAACCACCCCCACAGGGCATTTGCCACCATCCATGAGTCCGTACAGAGGTAGAGCACTGGCCATTTCTCTCGCTCAGCAATGTCTAAGGCCAGCTGGATGGCTTCTACCTCTGCAAACTGGCTTGACTCACCTTTTCCTTCAGCAGCTTCTGAAACATGTTGTGCAGGGCTTCACACAGCAGCTTTCCACTTTTGATGTTTCCTACAATACAACAGGACCCATCAGTGAACAGGGCATATTGTTTCTCATCATCTGGTAGTTCATTATATGGTGGAGCCTCCTCAGCACACGTCACCTCCTCTTTCAGTGGCATTCCAAAATTTTTGCCCTCTGGCCAGTTTGTGATCACTTCCAGAATTCCTGGGCGACTGGGCCTTCCTATCCGAGCCCTTTGTGTGATCAGTACGACCCACTTATTCCATGCGGTATCAGTTGCGTGGTGTGTAGTAGAGGCCCTCCCTTTGAACATCCAGCCCAGCAGTGGCAGTTGGGGTGCCAAGAGGAGCTGTGTCTCAGTACCAAGCACCTCAGAAGCAGCTCGAACTCCCTCATACGCTGCCAATCTCTCTTTTTCATTTGGAGTATATCAGGTCTCTGATCCTCTGTATCCACGACTCCAAAACCCAAGGGGTTGACCTTGAGTCTCCCCTGGTGCTTTCTGCCAGAGACTCCAAGTTGGGCCATTCTCCCCAGCTGCAGTGTAGAGCACATTTCTAACATCTTGTCCCGCCCAGACTGGCCCAAGGGCTACTGCATGAACTAACTCTTGTTTGATTTGCTTGTCGTTGCTCAGGACCCCATCTAAAGTCATTCTTCTTCAAAGTCACTTGAGAGAGAGGTCTCACAATCTGACTGTAATTTGGAATATGCATCCTCCAAAAACCCACAATGCCTAAGAAGGTTTGTGCTTCCTCTTTGCTAGTTGGTTGTTATTTCGTTGATCACATCCACTGGGATGTGGCGATGCCCATCTTCCACTTTATTCCTAAAAACTGGATCTCCTGCGCAGGTCCCTTGACTTCATTTCGTTTTATGGCAAAGGCAGCTCTCAGAAGGATTTGGATTATTTTCTCTCCTGTCTCAAAAACTTCTTCTGCTCTGTTGCCCTGTCGCGACGGGGGGAAAAAATCCGGACGCTCAATATGAGAATCATCAGACTTCCCCATTTATTGATCACACACATGTCTCTTATATACAATCCGTTAACCAAGCCCACATACGTTCTTATAAATCCACACTGATTGGCTTATTCATTCTCCTGAGAACTCTCTCCTCGTTACAACAGGTGGTGTTTGTTCAGTTGAACTTCAAAGGGCAAAAACAGAATACTCCCTTCTTTCCCAGCTTGATTAGAATTGTTTTGTCTAAAGTTCTCAAGGAGAAGAGGCCTCCTGAAGATCTCTGCTAATTCTCTCTGATTTATGCCAAAGGGCCTAAGCCATTTCAATGATTTACAACAATTCCCCCTTTTTTATTATTTTGAACTAAAAAGATATTCTGGGTAAGTTGTTCCACTTGCTTGGTTGTACAGGAAAACAACATATGTGCTACAATGTAAAGCAAAATTATAATACTAAACCATCTAAGGCCTTGTACTAGCAAAACAAAAAAAATCAATGGTGGCTCTATTTTGCAAAAGTGCGTGCCTCAAACTATCTACATCTTAAGCTAATTCACTAATTACTTTTGCGGTTAAATTGGACTAATTATTATAATACTTGGGTCTTTTTTTTTTTTTTTTTTTTTTTTAGTTTCCACCCAAATTTTCTAAAACAGGCCTATTTTGTCCTGCTCCAATCAGCCTTTGATACTGACCATACCACAGGCAAAAAGCCGTTGTCATGGCCGTATCAGGTAACTCCGGATTCAGGCTTCTTCAGAGCTGGTTTTACCCACCGACTGGGTATCCACTGTGAACCTGTGGGTGTAAGCACACAGACATAGCCTCGAGCAAAATACAATACTTCAGCAGGGCCATGCCAGGCTCCTGTAGCTAAGTCCTTGAACATAACATAGCTCCCTGTTCCTTTGGTAGTAGAAGGGGCTCTCTCCCTATGTTTAATTATAGGGGGTTCCTTTTCTTCCCCAAACACACATAAATGATTCAATACAAAAAGAGCCTTCATAACTCTCTCTTTGGGATCCACAACGTCCTTAAATTTATCTAGATACTTTTTTATGGTCCCATTTGCTCGTTCCACAATGGCCTGGCCTGTTGGAGAATGTGGGATTCCGGTGACGTGGGCAACGTTCCAGGTTTGGAGGAATGTTCGTAAAGCTTTGCTGCTGTAAGCAGGTCCGTTGTCCGTCTTAATCGTGCCGGGAACTCCCATGACTGCAAAGCAACTGGTAAGATGCCGACGCACATCTCGAGTCTTCTCACCAGGTTGAGGTGTTGCCCATATAAGGTGACTATAGGTGTCAATTGACACGTGGAGGTACTTAAGACGTCCTAGAGCTGGTACATGGGTAACGTCCATTTGCCAAACTTCATTGGCCTTCAGCCCTCTGGGGTTGACACCGCAGCCTACCCCCACCTTGATTGAGAAAACTGCATATGGGACAAGCTTTAACTATAGCTCGTGCTTCTCCCATAGAGATATCATAACTTCGAGCTAGGCCTTTCGCATTTTGATGGAATGTGGCATGCGCCTCTCTCAATTGAATTCAGTGGTTCCAATTTTTGGGTGAGCGCTGGAAACGGAACCAATTGGGCCAACCGTGTACCTCGCTTAATAAAACATGGAGGGAAGAGGGTTTGCAACATAATTTGTATTTCTCCGGTGAAATCTGCATCAATTACTCCGGTAAGCACCTGTAGTCCTTTCATAGAGGCTGAGGAACGGCCTATAAGCAATGCTCCAACAGCTCTACCGTTTATCACAATAGGTCCTTTAAGTCCAGTGGGAACTCGCTGTGGTCGGTTATCAATGAGGGCAATGTCTATTGCGGTTGCCAAGTCCATCCCGAGGCTCCCTCGGGTTGCGGGTAGGAGAGGAAAGGGTTGTTCGTTGGTACTGTCACTGTGCCGCTGGTGGGTTCCTGATTCGCTGAAAATACTGCCGCTCTTGGGGTTGTCACGGGGCGGCTTTTCCGCTCGGCTTCCCGTTTCCCGATCGTGAGCTTTTACACGCTGCGCTGGCATGGGTGTCAGACCGGCAGTGTTGGCACCACACTGCTCCGGAGTTGCATGCTCTTCGTATATGACCAGAGACACCACATCGAAAGCATCGTAGACGAATATTGCGGCGTGTGGTGCCGCCCTTTTGGTATTGCAAAGGTGCAAGAGCAGCAAGGACTTGATTTTGAGATGCTTCTGCTTGTCTTATAAGTCCCTCACCTAGGTCTTTTATAGCATTCACTAACATAGCTTGAGGTCCTACAGGGATTTGTGACGTTCTTTCTAAAGCTTCCTCAATTGTCCATGTCCCAGGCAGTGTAACTAATATGCCTCGTGTGATGGGGTTACAGTTTTGGATGGCGCACTGTTTTAGCAAAGCACCATGCAAATATTCTGGAACCCCAGCTGCAATAATGGCGCCAGCCACTCGATCAATAAAAGTGCCAAACGGTTCTTCCATTCCCTGCTTAATTCCCATATATGATGGGGCGCCCCCTGGCTCCTTTATTTGATCGAGTGCCCGGCGTGCCAATCTCATAGATTCTCGTACTTTATCTGGTCCCAACAACGCTTGTGCCTCTATCCTTATATATGGTCCTACTCCCATGAGTTCCTCTAATGTTACTCCATGCAGTGGGTCCCCTGCTACCCGCTGCATTGCCACAGATTGCTGACAGAGTGCTTGCCAATGTGCCCCAAATAGTATTTGCTGGTGCTGTGTTAATACAAGTTTTGTGATGCTCCGAATATCACTCGGAAGTAATAAGGTAGATCCCCACAAAAAATCTAACATTTGACGAGTGGGCTCTCCTTTTATGCCTGATTCATTAACAGTAGCACGCAGTTGGGTCAATAGTTTCCAATCGAGAGTCTTAAGTGTAACATTTATTTGGCCCTGTGGATCGGGACCGGAATATTCTACCGGAAATGCATGGGCAAGTTCTCTGGCAGTCTCTGTATCCCCCTCAGCAATAACGTGCTTTGCAATCTCCTTCCAAAATTCTTTCCGTTCCTGAGCTACCCTTTGTTCTTCCCCAAAAAAAGGATTAGTATTTGCTTGGGGTGTTGATGGAATATACTCCGGCTTAGGAGCCGGTGGCCACCATTCAGGGGAACGAGCTGTCGGCAAGACCGGCGCCTGCGCATTTGGAATTTCGGAAGGAGGGGGGGAAGCAGCAAGGGGAGGGGTAAGGGGAGGTGCAAGGGGAGCGGCAAGGGGAGGGGCAGGGGGAGAGGCAGGGGCCGCCGCGGGAGGGGGAGCCGCTGCCAAAGCGCCAAGGGGAGGGCCCGGGGGCACGGCCGGGGCCGCCGCCGCGAGGGGCGCGGCCGCCGCCGGGAACGCAGCGCGGCCCGGCTCGACCCCTTTTTCCGGGGGAAGAGAAGCGGGGGGAAAAACGGCAGGGCGTCTCGGCTCAGTGCCTTTCCCCGGGGAGGGGCGGGGGGAAACGCAGCGGGGCGGCTCGACTCGGTCCCCTTCCCCTCCCTTCCTCCCCTCGCACCGCGGCTCCCTCCTCGGCCGAGAAAACGCGGAGGGGGGAGAGGAGCGCGGGGAGGGGGGGGTGGATGCCGGCCAGGTAGCTCCGCCAGTTAGTGCGCTCGTTAAGTCCCGTAGCCTCCTGGCTGGGGCCTTACGGCCGCCATCGCCGCGGGGGGAGGAAAGGGGGAAAAGCGGAAAACGCTGCGATGGGCGCTCTGCAGCCTTTTGATACGCTTCATAATGAGCTAGAGCATTAATCACCGCCCGCCATGGCTTCATTAATTTTTCAAAAATTAATTTATCAAAAATCTTATTCCCTAATGCTCGCCATTCTTTCCTCTCAACAGCTTCATGAGGGTCAATAAAGCAACCTTTTGAGACCCCATATGCCAAAAGTTCAGGGAGTTTCTTTTTATAGTTAATCCCTGGAATGCTCCGCTTTTTTAAAAAGCATCTGAGCAAATAATACACCGCTTGTCTCTTTTCCATACCTATTCATCAGCTCTGCTGCAACCTTTGCAAGACCTCGGCGGTGCGTTGGGCAGGACCCCTCTATAGGTGGCTTCCTGGACTTTCGGAGGTGCCAGCCTCTTAGTCTCCCTCGTTGCAGAAAGGGACCGATACGGATTTCCGTCGCGTCGTGGCCGCAAGATGCCTTCTATAAGGTCCGATCTTCGCCCTCTTTAGGGTCCCTGTTCGGGCGCCATTTTGTCGCGACGGGGGGAAAAAATCCGGACGCTCAATATGAGAATCATCAGACTTCTCCATTTATTGATCACACACATGTCTCTTATATACAATCCGTTAACCAAGCCCACATACGTTCTTATAAATCCACACTGATTGGCTTATTCATTCTCCTGAGAACTCTCTCCTCGTTACAACAGGTGGTGTTTGTTCAGTTGAACTTCAAAGGGCAAAAACAGGATACTCCCTTTTTTCCCAGCTTGATTAGAATTGTTTTGTCTAAAGTTCTCAAGGAGAAGAGGCCTACTGAAGATCTCTTCTAATTCTCTCTGATTTATGCCAAGGGGCCTAAGCCATTTCAATGATTTACAACATTGCCCCATATGATGATGTTGCTAATGTATTGCAGGTGTTCAGGACTTTTACCCTGTTCCAGTACAGTCTGGATCAGTCCATGGCAAATGGTGGGGCTGTGTTTCCACCCCTGGGGCAGTCGATTCCAGGTGTACTGGACACCCCTCCAGGTGAAAGCAAACTGTGGCCTGCACTCTGGTGCCAAAGGAATGCAGAAGAACGCATTGGCAATGTCTATGGTGGCGTACCACTTGGCTGCCTGTGACTCCAGTTCATACTGGAGCTCTCACATGTCCGGCACGGCAGCGCTCAGTGGTGGTGTGACTTCATTCAGGCCACGATAGTCCCCTGTCAGTCTCCACTCCCCATTAGACTTCCGCACTGGCCATATGGGGCTGTTACAGGGAGAGCGAGTCCTGCTGACCACTCCTTGGCTCTCCAGCTGACGAATCAGTTCATGGGTGGGAATTACGGAGTCTCGGTTGGTGCGATATTGCCACCAGTGCGCTGGTGTGGTAGCGATGGGAACCTGCTGGTCTTCAACCCTCAGCAATCCCACAGCAGAAGGATCCTCTGAGAGACCGGACAGAGCAGGCAACTGTTTAATTTCCTCTTTCTCCAAAGCTGCTATACCAAAAGCCCACCAGTACCCTTTGGGATCCTTTAAATACCCCCTCTTGAGGTAATCAGTACCATGGATACAAGGGGCCTCTGGACCAGTCACAATGGGGTGCTTTTGCCACTCATTCCCAGTCAGGCTCACTTCAGCTTCCAACACAGTCAGCTGCTGGGATCCCCCTGTTACTCCAGAAATACAGATGGCCTTTATACCACGATGGCTTAATGGCATCAGGGTGCATTGTGCCCCAGTGTCCACTAGAGCCTTATACTCTTGTGGGTCTGATGTGCCAGGCCATCGGATCCACACAGTCCAATAAATCCAGTCAGCCCTTTCCTCCACCTGGCTGGAGGCAGGGCCCCTCTAATCCTGATCATGGTATTTGCCACTCACTTCTTGTAAATATGAGTCAGAAGTCCCTTCTGGAGGATCAGAAATGAGATCAGCCCTCTCACTCTGTCTGGAGAGCTGCCCACTGGAGACTGGAGCAGCATATTTCCTGGAAGGATCTCCTTCTGTGATCGTTTTTCCCTGCAACTCACGCACCCGTGCCCCTAGGATCGACGGGGGTTTTCCATCCCACCTCCTCATGTCCTCTCCATAGTCACGCAAGTAGAACCACAGAATGCTTTATGGAGTGTATCCTCTATGTCCTCTCTCTTGAGCAGAGGGACGCTGGCTCCTGATAGCTGAGATACTGATCCATACAGGTGGGTAAAGGGACATATCCTCTTTGAGTTGCTGGACTTCCCAGGAAAGTTTTTCCACAGCCAAGACACAGGCCCGTACGGAGGCCGATAGACTTCCTTGGTATTGTCCAAGTTGACCAGCTAATTCATCTACCGTTTGTCCCTCATCTTCTCTCCAGGACATTACTGCCAATGAGTTGGCGTATGATGATGGTGCACTCTGTTAGAACTTCTGCCACATGGATCGTGTGCATTGGACTTCATCTGGGTCTGTGGGTGACTGCTCGTTATCTGGATCATTATAAATCACCTCCAGCACAGCTAATTCCCTCAAATACTGGATACCTTTCTCCATGGTGATCCACTTAGCTGGGTGACATGTCACATTGTCTTTGAGGGAGGATCTTTCCCTCACACCTGACAGAAGTCGCCTCTAGAGGCTGAGGGTTTGTGTCTTTCTCCCAATTGCCTTGTCACTGCCACCTTCCCTAGACAGAGATCCCAGCTGCCTGGCTTCCCTGCCCTCTAATTCCCAGCTACTGGCCCCGCAATCCCAGCATCGGAGAAGCCAGGTGACAACGTGCTCACCCAGATGGAGGCTGAAGTCTTTCTCGCAGCTCACCTAGGGACAGGGATCAGGTGATTCTCTCTGGTTCTGCCTCTTCGTCCTGTTCTCGCCATGGCCCTGGTTCACTTTCCTCCTTTGCCAAGCGAGCTGGCTTTTTTGTGTGTTTCTTCTTCTGTACAGGAGCAACTGATACTGGCACGGGCTGGTCCTCTGGTTTGGGTGCAGTAGCAGTATCTGTCGTGGGGGTTGGAGTAGTTGCCGTGCTTGTTACAGGGGCTGGACTATCTGCAATATCTGTCATTTTGCTGCCAAATCCAGAGACCTTCCCTTGCCCTTGAGGGTACTGAGTAGTGTTGAATAGGATGCGATAGGCATGGGCCAGGCCCCAGCACATTGCAATGATCTGTGACTCTCTGGAATTGCCAGGGTGACAACACACTCTTTCCAAATATTTTACTAATTCTTCAGGATTCTGCACTTGTTCAGGTGTGAATTTCCAGAACATTGGAGGTGCCCACTGCCCCAGGTGCTTGCCCATACTATCCCACACACCCTGCCACTCATAGCTATCCCCTGGGGCAGACCTCTGGGTCATATTCCTAAGTAGATGTTTAACCCACAGCAGGAGCTGAAACACATTAAAGAGACCCAGCAACAGAAACATGAAGGTTAGAGCATCCCAAGGATATTCGAAATTCTCACTGAACGAGGAAAAGGAGGCAAAGGGGTGGGGGAAATCACCCCCCTCTGTCTTCCCCGTAGCCTGGGTGCGATTACTAACACGTTCCGACAGGGGGCGCCGGGGATACGACTATGAAGACAACACCGCGAACAAAGAGGCACCCAAGCACCTGGCCAGTGACGTGACCATATCGTAAGCTGAGACCACACAGTGCAACAAAATCATAACCCTGAGCCCTCTCCCAGCCTTGATAAGCAGCACCGCGGGGAATACATACTGCACATAAGGCTTTACATAGCACAGCCAGGTGAGCAAGTGAAACAACATTGTGACCAGGGACTATTTAACTACTACATTAAATGTGTACATATATAAAAGATTGCTCTGACACGCTCTGGTCAGGTCTGCTGTTATCTCAACCCTCAAGCCCCACGTTGGGCGCCAAAAGCTGACGTGGTTTAATCAGGAAGGGTCTCTGCCTGCCCCACCCCTCACCCTCCGGTGGGATGGGGAGGAGAAAATATAAACGAACGGGGCTCAGGGGTTGAGGCACGAGCAGTTTACTGGAATGGTAAGGGAGAAACAACATCAAACAACAACAACAGTGCTAATGAAAGCGTATACAGTGTAAAAAAAAGTGATACACGGAACAAAACATCTCACCACAAGACTGACTCACAAACTACAGTACCCAGAAACCCCCTCCTCCCGGAACTTCCCTGTTTAAATACTGAGCATGACATCACGTGGTACGGAACACCTGCCCTGGCTGCCCAGACTAGCAGTCTCGGCCATCCCCCTCCCAGTTCCCTGAGAACAATTAACTCTCTCCTAACCAAAGCCAGGACAATTACCAAATTCTGTAGATTAAAAACACACCAAATTTGAAAAAGCAGATGTAATAAATAAATAAATGTAGTTTATAGTTAAACCAGCTTATAAGCATGTAACAAGAAGCTAAATGCAGTTTAAAATTATGCCAAACACAGTGTAAAGAATGTGAAATTGCTTATGCAAACAGAACCGTTTAAGATAACCAGATGACCCCTTGTATACAAGATAAAATGATTAACAACTATTTGTATAAGATTAAGACAACCGCCAGATGACCACTTGTATGCAAGATAAGATAAGTGCTAAAACTAACGGAGACAGAACTGTTTATACAAGATAAGATTGCCAGACAACCGTTTGTGCAGAAAAACGACCCCTAGCAACCTACCTCAAGGATACGGAGAAAAAAAAATGTATAAAAAGAGAACTGTTTAAACCACCGGGACAGCAGTTTTTTTGCGGAGTGCAGACTCCACTGCTGTCCAGCGCTGTTTTGCTCATATTCTACTTGCTACAATTAATAAAATATCAATTGGATTAGGATCCGTTGTGGTCTCAATTTATGACAGCAGACATATCTAACAATTGCATCAGGATATATCCAGAACGTATTTTGAAGGACAAGAGCCTGTACTTACACTACCATCAGGAATACAAGAGAGTATTTAAAGATTAAGACATCTACAGGTAGGCACCTGAATTCAGGTGTGTAAACCTATGCTAGATGTCTCAGCTCCCATGTAGTTATTGGCGATCTCATCTATGAGCCAATGAGGTCTAAAACAATTAACCTCAGTAGCTGCAAGGTGTCTACTCAAGAGTAAGGTGAATTAATTGTACTGACCGCACTACGTATAATGAGCCTTTAGCATATGTACAAACATGCTACTGCTACGCTGCATATTTATGATTTTTTTCAGTGGCCTGGTTTCAGTTAGAACAAAGCTAATTTTCCTCCCTTGGTAGTTAGCATAGCGCTATATTTTGGTTTCAGTATGCAATTTGGTATGAGAAGAATGTTGATAATATACTGATGTTTTCAGTTGTTGCTGGGAAATCAAGGACTTTCCAACTTCCAAAGTTTTGCTAGTCTGCAGGTGCAGAAGAAGCTGGGGGGAGAGTGATGGGTTCAAACTGATACCACAGTGCACTCCTGCACGCTGCTGCCTTTGTTTTATTATTGTCATTATTAATTTAAGTTTTATTTAAATTCAATGATTAAATTGTTCTTATCTCAACCTACAACTCTCCTTACCTTTACTCCTCCAATTCTCTGTGTGGTGTTTGGCTGCCAGCCAAGTTAAAGTAAAATATTCAAAGAGTCAATGGGATTTGGGAAGACAGACATTAGTCTCAATCATCAGTTTGTATCTTAGTGGATATATCCCAAGTTTAGGATTCCTCTGCATAGTTTACTTTTCCAGGGCTTAAATCAGTTTTAGATGTTTGCAATAGCACAAAACATTAAAAAAAACCCCAATAAAACCCCTAAGGACAAGTAGGTTGGTAGAGTTGTGAAACTACAAACAGTTTACAGCATAACCCCTAATTTCAAGGGAATATTATAAGAGAGGAAAATAACTTTCTCATAGTTTGGTTTCTCTGAAAATATAATTTCGCAAATTTCTATGCTTTGGCTTGCTATGGGTGGGAATTTCGCTGGTTCACATCACTTTTGGACCTGTAACATATCCCCATTATGCCATAGGAAATATCCAAGATGAGCAGCCTTAGAGCTCTCCAGAATGTTCTGCTTCAATTCCCTGAAGAACAGGCAGCAACAATAACTTTTCAAAATGACTGGAAACAGAATCATAGATTCTATTTATGGATTGGAAGGGACCTTAAAGATCATCCAGTTCCAACCCCCCTGAGCAGGGACACCTTCCACTAGACCAGGTTGCTCAAAGCCTCATCCAGTCTGGCTTTGAACACTTCCAGGGAGGGGGCATCCACAACTTCCTTGGGCAACCTGTTCCAGGGTCTGACCACCCTCACAGTGAAGAATTTCTTCCTCATATCTAATCTAAACCTCCCCTCTTTCAGCTTAAAGCCATTTCCCCTTGTCCTGTCACTAACTGCCCTTGTGAAAAGTCCCTCCCCAGCTTTCCTGTAGGCCCCTTCAGGTACTGGAAGGCCGCTATAAGGTCTCCCCGGAGTCTTCTCTTCTCCAGGCTGAACAGCCCCAACTCTCTCAGCCTGTCCTCATAGCAGAGGTGCTCCAGCCCTTGGATCATCCTCATGGCCCTCCTTTGTGCGAGAGGACAAATCACAGACTCCACACACGATTCAATGTGAATTCTGCTGGAGACCTTTATTATTGGTTACACGATCACTTATATATGCTTAAGCTGCTAACACACACACACACACACACACACACACACACACACATAAACAACTCTTCATTGGCTAAAAGCTACTGTTCACACGCCTGGTTACAATACTTGATTGGATAAATCCACCTGTCCATGAGCCATTCTTTTACTTCTGTCTAGTTACTAATTACAGCACACAACTCATCCCTTATCTTGTCTCATACATTCTTTGCTGTGAGTCTGCTTTGTTTTAATTTTCACTCAAATTCAGGAATTAATTGCTCAAGGCTGAAGCCGCCTGCAGCTTCAGCTCTTAAAGGGCCAACACCTTTGGACTCAGTCCGATAAGTCCATGTCCTTCTTGTGTTGTGGGCTCCAGAACTGGACACGGTACTGCAACTGGGGTCTCAGGAGAGCAGAGGAGAGGGGGAGAATCACTTCCCTTGACCTGCTGAACACGCTTCTCTTGATGCAGCTCAGGATATGGTTGGCCTTCTGGGATGGAAGCATGGACTGCTGGCTCATGTTGAGCTTCTCATCCACCAGCCCTTCTACTCAGGGCTGCTCTCCATCCATTCTCCAAGCAGCCTGTATTGATACTGGGGATTGCCCTGAGCCAGGTGCAGGACCTTGCACTTGGCCTTATTGAACTTCATGAGGTTTGCACAGGCCCACCTCTCAAGCCTGTCAAGGTCCCTCTGGATGGCATCCTGTCCCTCCAGTGTGTTGACCAAACCACACAGCTTGGTGTCATCAGCAAACTTGCTGAGGGTGCACTCAATCCCACTTTCCATATCAAGGACAAAGATGTTAACCAGAGCCTGTCCCAATACTGACCCCTGAGGGACACCACTCATCACTGATCTCCACTTGGACATTGAGCTGTTGACCGCAACTCTTTGAGTGCGACCATCTGATAGTGGGCATTTGGTATTTTTCAGTTTGTCTCTTTAAATTTTAAGCATTAGCATTTCCAGCTTCTTAGTTTACTTAGACAAGGACTGACCTTCTGGACAATTTATCACGAAGCTCAACTTGCCAGGGGTAGGCCTGGACAGTGTATCAGAACTCCAACTCCCTACTTGCCAGGGATGGGCCTTGTGGGTGATTTATCATGGAACAAAAACCAATTTAAAACTGATGAGCAAAGATAACGAGGAAGAGGCCCAGGCCCAGGCCCAGGTCCAGAAAGAAAGTGCGCATGTGTGAGATCAAGAGGTTAACTGCAGGTGACGATGAGGAGGGGGGGGTAACTATAGGTTGCGATGAAGATTTCCCTCTAAGACCCTCAACGACCACCACCACAAAGCTCTGCGCAGGTGCAAAGGGGAGGAGACCTAATTTTAATACGAAGCGGGGAAAGGCCATGCATATGTATAGGTGTTTTGCATTAGCTAATGAATATGTATAGGAATATACCTTAAATATAGAGAACTAACTGCCTTAAGGTGAGCACGTTTGTGGTGGAGCGATCCCCCGTGCGCCCAGCGCTGAATAAACACACCTACTGTACAACCTTACAGGTTGTGGAGTCTCTTTCCGCACATCACCATCCAGCCAGTTCCTTATCCACCAAGTGGTCCATCCATCAAACCCATGTCTCTCCAACTTAGAGAAAAGGATGTTGTGTGGGACAGTGTCAAATGTCTTGTACAAGTCCAGGTAAATGACATCAGTTGCTTTTCCCTTATTGACTGAAGCTGTAACTCAATCATAGAAGGCCATCAAATTGGTCAGGCATGATTTGCCCTTGGTGAAGCCATGTTGGTTGTCAGATGTGGTTGTTGTGTCTCACTGTCCTACTCCGATGATTGGTAATGAATTAAATTGATTTTTTTTCCCCAAGTGGAGTCTGTTTTGCCCGTGACCATCACTGGCGAGTGAGCCCTCCCTGTCCTCATTTCGATCCACGAACCCTTTGTTGTGTTTCTCTCCCCATCTCATTAGGTGAGGGGAGCGAGTGCAAGACCACATGGTCTCAGCCGTGAGTGAAACCACTGCAATACTCAAGGTAAATCTCTACTGAAACTAAGCTTGTTATATGGACAGGAAAAAAACACAAGATGCCCAAGAAACCTCTTATACATCATTGGCAATGAACATTTCTATTCAGCTACTTGATACTGTGGGCATTAACTCAGAAGTGAGTTAGGTGTGCTGTGCAGAAAGGCAGCCAATTTGGATGCAAAGAAACCAGGACATGATGATGCTGTCACTTCCCATGTTTAACAATTCTGTAAACAATAGCACACATTTATAATGAAGTTGTATAATTAAAATGTGCACTAAAATCCATTTTATTCTACACATGTATGAAAAACTGCAGTTATAGTGACTTTTTTAACATTGCCCTCTTTCTGCTGAGAAAAGCTCTCATTTCTAGAGAGACAAAAAAATCTGAGGAAAACCATCTTTGTAGTGCTTAGCAGAGCAGACAGGTATTTCCCAGAAGCTTTGCTAGCAGGTAAGTAATTTGAAGCAAAGCAGGGATTCCGGTATAAGATCTACAACACACTGAGAAAATTGAAAACACAACAGACATTTCCACTATCAAATGGATAACATGAATACAGCAAGTTATCTGGCTCAACACTAGTGCTGGAGAAAAAACAAGACAGTAAAAAAATAAATACCCTCTAATGGCATACCACCTCAGAACAAAGTAAGATTATAGAAGTCTTTTCTATCAAGCCTTGACAGTTCAAGTCTTGTTTTAAACTTCAGAAGAACCTTCTTGCAAAACATCTGTATTTGGTTTGCATGGCAAGGTTTTGGTAGCAGGGGGGCTACATGGGTGGCTTCTGTGAGAAGCTGATAGAAGCTTCCCCGATGTCCAACAGAGCCAAAGCCAACCAGCTCCAAGACAGACCCACCACTGGCCAAGGCTGAGCCCATCAGTGATGGTGGCAGCACCTCAGTGAAAACATATTTAAGAAGGTGGGGGGAGAACAAATGCATAACAACTTGCATCCAGAAAGAGGAGTGAGAAGATGTGGGAGAAATAACTCTGCAGACACCAAGGTCAGTGAAGAAGGAGGGGGGGGAGGTGCTCCAGGAGCCAGAGCAGAGATTCCCCTGCAGCCTGTGGTGAAGACCATGGTGAGGCAGGCTGTCCCCCTGCAGCTCATAGAGGTCCATGGTGGAGCAGATGTCCCCCTGCAGCCTGTGGAGGACTCCACATCAGAGCAGGTGGATGTGCCCAAAGGAGGCTGTGACCCTGTGGGAAGCCCGCGCTGGAGCAAGCTCCTAGCAGGACCCGTGACCCTGTGGGGGACACATGCTGGAGCAATCTGCTCCTGAAGGGAACACCATGGAAGGGACCCATGCCAGAGCAGTTCATGAAGAACTGTAGCCCATGGGAAGGACTCACGTTGGAGAAGTTTGTGGAGGACTGTCTCCTGTGGGAGGGACCCCATGCTGGAGTGAGGAAGAGTGTGAGCAGTCCTCCCCCTGAGGAGGAAGGAGCAGCACTAACCCCCATTCCCAGTCCCCCTGTGCTACTCGGGGGAAAGAAGTATAGAAAATCAGAAGTGAAGTTAAGCCCAGGAAGAAGGAAGGGGTAGGGGGGAAGGTGTTTTAAGGTTTGTTTTTATTTCTCATTATCCTACTCTGATTTGATTGGCAATAAATTAAATTAATTTCCCCAAGCCAAGTCTGTTTTACCCATGATGGTAATTGGCGAGTGATCTCCCTGTCCTTATCTCGACCCATGAGCCTTTCCTTATATTTTCTCTGGGGATTGATAAAGTGGCTTTGGTGGGCATCTGGTAGAATTTTTTGTGGGCACCACAAAATCTTTTCAAAGAAGTTAACAAAAGGATTGTGACATTAACTTCAAGTAAAGATGGACTATCCTGTTTCTCTTCTTCTGGAAATGCATGATACATTAGAATGAAGTAGAAAATTTACTCATGACTCATTTTTAATACAAATGAAGTCAATAGGTAAGGTAGTCAAGCCTAATGGAACTTCATGCGTTGCAGTTGTAAAAATTTAAACAAAATAACATTACTTCACAAATAGAGATATAGTCTGTTGTTATTCTGTCCCTTACATTAAAATAGACTTGAAAAGAGACTAAATACATTCTAGATTCTACCAACTAAGCCATGTGGCATTCTCTTAAAGATCAGTTACAGCACTGCATATCTTCCTGCCAGTCTCATGCAATAGCACCGAGGAACACAGACTAAGAGATTCATATCCCAAAAGCAGTAGTATCATGTCCTTAACATTTCATTATCAAGCTTAACAGCTCATGTTGGTATTGACAAGGACAACTTTTTTTTTTTATGACCCCAGTTCAGACCATTGTTGCAGATTTCTTAGCTCTGCCTTACTCTCTACTCCTTCAGAAGTTCTTATTTTTCTATCTGGAGGAAAGAAAAAAAAAAAAAAGATGCTGACTCAAGTTGGCCCATAACAATAATCAAATATCTTCACATTCTTTCCCATGGTGCTTCTGAGGTCAGAGCTGTGCAAAATGACTTGAGCTGATCTTACAGCTTTCTTCTGCCAGAAGATGCACAACCTCCTCCCCTACTTTCCTTCCCTCTACTCTGTCCCACTATATGATGCACCCTTATCCTTTAAACTACTCTAGCACCCATTGACTTCATATTAAAGTGATTCTGCTAACTAATTCAGTAGAATACTTTTCATTCTTGTGGCTGTGTAAGTGTTATGCTGGGTTACTGAGTCAAACTGAATATTGAAGTCATGCAAAAATCCACAAACAGCAGAAGAGACTCATTACATAAAAGCATAAAAGTCAGACTATCTTTTTTTTTTTTTTAACCTGCACTTTTACACCTGGCAATTTCTCCCAATTTATGTATACAAAGTCACTTTGTCTCAAATCTCATCTAAAAACTTGTTGATATATACAAAAATTTCAAGCCAGCTCACTTGAGTTTTGCAACAATTTAACTTGCTGATCACTACCATCTTCCTTTTTGGACAGCAACCACTTTGCAGTAGCCAATATTTTTTCTGTGATAGTTTAACTTAGCTGGCAGCCAAACAAGACAGGGCCACGCACAGCACCACCCCCCCACGCAGGGAATTGGGGAGAGAATTGGAGGGGTAAAGGTGAGGAGCCTTGTAGGTTGAGATATGAACAATTTAATAATTAGAGTAAAAAAAAAAATTAAAAAAATTCAAATAAGAATAATAAGAGTAATAATGATAACAACTATATATCTATATGAGTGATGCACAGTACAACTGTTCACCACCCACTGATAATGATCCCGGAGGAGCGAAAAGGAACCCCGAAACTGAAATCACAATCCCAGAAAAGCGAGCCCGAGCGATTCCCGAGAGAATCCCCCCTTTCCGGTCAGCCCCGGTGAATATACTGACCATGACGTGACCTGATCTGGAATATCTCATTGGCACATCCACCTGTCAGTTCTGGGTTTTACTAACTACTGCACTTTTCTTCTCCACTCCCCCCTTGCAGTCCTCTGCTCTTGCAAACTGCCCAAGCACAGTGTCCTTGGAGTTATCAACATTGTTCTCATAACAATCCTCACTGAAACCAAACCACAGTGCTTTCTAGCTGCTAAGAAAATTAACCCTATCCTAGCAAAAACCAGGACATTCTATTACGCCAAACACAGTTCTTAACCCACACCTGTTTGCACTGAATAACATCCAGTACATATAATGATAATCATAAGCACACAGTGAAATTTGTGTTTTTAAAACCCTAGCCTCAAGAATTCCATGATTCTCTATGTCTTAAAGTAATTCACAGATGAATGTATACTGAAAATCTTCAAAGGTGTGCTGTTATTTGTTTTTAAACTCTCATGACCATTTAGAGCTTGACTCCTTTTCCACCCCTTCAGGACTGACTTTGTTTTTTCCCAGTGAGAATCATGATGCATTCTGACAGATCCCATTCTCCAGAAAGAAATATCACCACAGAGCTCCAGCTACACAAAACAGCTAGCACTCCATCTAATGCAGGAATGAAACAGGGACAGCAATAGCTATATTAGCATAAGTGACAACTCCATTCCCATGATAGATTTAGCAGCATTGTTTGACCACATTCAGTAGGCTAGCAGCATCTCAGTTCATTGGCTATTCTGTTATGTGCATTTGAATAAAAAGCAAACAAAAACAATAGTAGGCTTTAGCACACAAATAATTCAGTAACTCTGAAGTCAGGCATAATGAGTTAAACTGAGGAGCATATTTTATATGCATCACTTGGTAGATGCTAGGACAGTAGCTGCAACACAGTAACCAACGTATGTTCAGTAAGTAAGCTCTCAAGTGAGAGACTGCTACTGCATCTACTAGAATCATAGTACCAAAAAATGTAATAAAAGACTAAATATGCCTAAAGAGTTCTCTTAAAGAAGGAAGCTGTATTAACTATGGTTAAGCATTTAATAATTGATTAAGAATACAAAAAAGATTTTCCTCTTATTGAAGGAAAAAATAACAACATAAATAGATGATCCTGCTTAGCTTACTTTACATCTTTACATTTAATAGATTTTTGAAGTCCAAGTGCTACACAACTGTATATTGCAAAGCTGCTCTTAGTGGATTGCTAAACTACATGCTGCCAAAATGAAGGAAGACAAGTGAAATGCACACCAACTAGGATCATTAATGCACTGGTGCATCCCTAGGAGAAAGAAATCAGGCAAGAGTGGCAGGAAACCTGCGTTGATGAGCAAGGAGCTCATGGAAAAACTCAAAGGGAAGAGGAAGGTCCATGAAATGTGGAAAAAGGTTGTAGCCACCTGGGAGGAATAAAGGAATGTGGTCAGGGCCTGCAGGGATGCAACTAGGAAGGCTAAGGCCCACCTGGAGCTGAATCTGGCAAAGGAGGTGAAAGACAACAAAAAAGGCTTTTTTAGGTACATCAGTAACAAAAGGCAGACCAGGGAAAATGTGGGCCCGCTGTTGAATGAGGCAGGTGCCCTGGTAACAGGAGATGCTGAGAAGGCAGATACCGAATGCCTTCTTTGCTTCAGTCTTTACGGCTAAAAGTGCCCCTCAGGAACCCCAGATGCTGGAGGGAAAAGAGTGTCTGGAGGGAGGAAGACTGCCCCTTGGATGAGGAAGAACAGGTCAGAGATAGTCTAAACAAATCAATACACACAAATCCATGGGCCCCAATGGGATGCACCCACGAGTGCTGAAGGAGCCGGCGGACTTGATCGCTAAACCACTCTCTATCATCTTTGAAAGGTCCTGGAGAACAGGAGAAGTGCCTGAAGACTGGAGGATAGCCAATGTCACTCCAGTCTTCAAAAAGGGCAAGAAGGACAATCCAGGCAACTACAGGCCAGTCAGCCTCACTTCCATCCCTGGGAAGGTGATGGAACAGCTCATTCTTGATACCATCTCCAAGCAACTAAAAGAAAAGAAGGTGATCAGGAGAAGTCAACATGGATTCACCAAGGGGAAATCATGCTTGACCAATCTGGTAGCCTTCTATGATGTCATCACTAGCTGGGTAGATGAGGCAAAAGCAGTGGATGTTGTCTACCTTGATTTCAGCAAGGCTTTTGATACTGTCCCCCACAACATCCTTGTAGCAAAGCTTAGAAGTTATGGGATAGATGAGTGGACGGTGAGGTGGATGGAGAACTGGCTGACTGGCAGAGCTCAGAGGGTTGTGATCAGTGGCGCAGAATCTAGTTGGAGGCCTGTAACTAGCGGTGTTCCCCAGGGGTCGGTACTGGGTCAGGTCTTGTTTTACATCTTCATCAGTGACCTGGATGTAGGGATAGAGTCCGCCCTCAGCACATTTGCTGATGATACCAAGTTGGGAGGAGTGGCTGACACACCAGAAGGCCGTGCTGCCATCCAGCGAGACCTGGGCACACTGGAGAGTTGGGCTGAAAGGAGCCTGATGAGGTTCAACAAGAGCAAGTGTAGGGTCCTTCACCTGGGGAGGAGTAACCCCAGGCACCAGTACAGGTTGGGGGTTGACCTGCTGGAAAGCAGCCCTGCAGAGAAGGACCTGGGAGTGTTGGTGGACGACCAGTTGACCATGAGCCAGCAGTGTGCCCTTGTGGCCAAGAAGGCCACCAGTATCCTAAGGTGCATTAAAAAGAGCGTGGCCAGCAGGTCAAGGGAGGTTCTCCTCCCCCTCTACTCTGCCCTGGTGAGGCCACATCTGGAATACTGTGTTCAATTCTGGCCTCCCCAGTTCCAGAGGGACAGGGATCTTCTGGAGAGAGTCCAGCGGAGGCCACAAAGATGATGAGGGGCCTGGAGCATCTCCCGTATGAGGAGAGGCTGAGAGAGCTGGGACTGTTCAGCCTGGAGAAGAGCAGCCTGAGAGGGGATCTGATCAATGTCTGTCAATATCTGAAGTGTGGGGGCCAAATGGATGGGGCCGGGCTCTTCTCAGTGGTGCCCAGTGACAGGACAAGGGGCAATGGGCACAAACTGGGACACCAGAAGTTCCAGACAAACTTAAGGAGAAACTTCTTTACTGTGAGGGTGCCAGAGCCCTGGGCCAGGCTGCCCAGAGAGGGTGTGGAGTCTCCTTCTCTGGAGATGTTCAAACCCACCTGGACACTTTCCTGTGCAACCTGGTGTAGGGAACCTGCTTTGGCAGGGAGGTTGGACTGGATGATCTCCTGAGGTCCCTTCCAACCCCACCATGCTGTGATTCTCCATTTCCACTGCAAGTCATGAGTTATCAGTTATTAAAAGCAATTAAACATTAGGAATCAGTTACTTCAAGGTTTTTATATAAGACCAGAAGACAGATAATGGCTGCTAAAACACTTTTTATCAACATCTTAAATAATGAAAGAAAACACCAATGAGAAGGCATATCCTGCCATTACCAACTTGCTGGGGAAAAAAAAAATCAGGACAATTACATAATCTCTCATTACATTAAGTATTCTTAATTTGTATCTAACTCAAAATGTGGAAACGGTGCAGAAGAAAAACAACCAGGTTCTTAGAACAATGGAAGAAAACTACATAAAAAAGCAAACTGCATGACAAAGATCACTCCTGAATTTATATTGACAAATCAACTCCACTTTGCCAGATTAAAAAAATTAGTGCATGAACAATTTACGTTTAGCCTATGATTTTCAAAAACACAGTAATTATGTTTAGACTGAAGGTATGTCTCAATATATACATAGGAATCACTGTTTATTTGTAATATCAAATTTATGCACTCACTATTATGTTGAAAAACGTACTGAACACTAAGCCAGACAGATGTCCTCTATGTTCACTGTTAAAATTCTATTATCACACTTGAATCAGTAAGGTGAAAAATACTTTGTGCTGGTATAGTGTGACATATAAGTTTTGATGAATAATTCTCATAAATTTTAGATTAAAAAAAAAAACCCCAATGTATTACACATCTTAAGTTTAACAACTGAGAGCACTCCCTTGAAAAGTACAGGTTACCAAAATCAGTGATTTCTGCAGAATGTACCTAGAGATTTATTTAGTTTGATTCCTATAGCTTCCATAGGTGAAGCATACATAAAGCACTTGTTTTGAATCACAGAATGTGAGGGATTGGAAGGGACCTTGAAAGATCATCCAGTCCAATCCCCCTGCTGCAGAAGGAACACCTAGCTGAGATCACACAGGAAGGCATCCAGGAGGGTTTTGAATGTCTCCAGAGAAGGAGACTCCACACCCTCCCTGGGCAGCCTGGCCCAGGGCTCTGTTACTCTCACAGTGAAAAAGTTTTTCCTTACGCTTACATGGAATCACCTATACTCCAGCTGCCATCTGTTGCCCCTTGTCCTACTGTGGAACATCACTGAGAAGAGCCTGGCTCCATCCTCCTGACACTCAACCTTCATATATTAATAAGCATTAATGACGTCACCCCTCAGCCTCCTCTTCTCCAAGCTAAAGAGCCCCAGCTCCCTCAGCCTTTCCTCATAATGGAGATGCTCCACTCCCTTCATCACCTTGGTGGCTCTGTGCTGGACTCTCTCAAGCAGCTCCCTGTCCTTCTTGAACTGTGGGGCCCAGAACTGGACACAATATTCCAGATGTGGCCTCACCAGGGCAGAGTAGAGGGGAAGAAGAACCTAGACTCTGCCCCATTGACCACCACTCTCTGGCTTCTTCCCACCAGCCACTTCACAGTCCATCTCACTACCTGATCATCCAATCCACACTTCCTCAATTTGGCAGCGAGGATGCTGTGGGAGACCGTGTCAAATGCCTTGCTGAAATCAAGACAGACCACATCCACTGCTCTGCCATCATCCAGACACCTGGTTGTGTCCTCATAAAAGGCTATCAGGATGGTTAAACACGACTTCCCCTTGGTAAAACCATGCTGACTGCCCTTAATGACCCTCTTATCCTTGATATGCCTTGAGATGGCACCAAGGATAAGTCGTTCCATCACCTTCCCAGGGATGGAGGTGAGGCTGACCGGTCTGTAGTTACCCGGGTCCTCCTTCTTGCCCTTTTTGAAGATTGCAGTGACATTTGCTTTCCTCCAGTCCTCAGGCACCGCTCCTGTTCCCCACGACTTAGCAAAGATGATGGAGAGTGGTCTAGCAATGACCTCAGCCAGCTCCCTCAACACCCGTGGGTGCATCCCATCTGGACCCATAGATTTATGGATGTCCAGATTGCTTAATTGGTCCCTAACCCAGTCCTCATCAACTGAGGCAAGCTCCTCTATTGTCCTGACTCCCTCTGGGGTCTTCAGGGTACAGAGCTCCTCAAGACAGCTTCCGGCAGAGTAGACAGAGGCAAAGAAGGCATTCAGTAACTCTGCCTTCTCTGGATCTTCTGTCACCAGGGCACCCACCTCATTCATCAGTGGGCCTCTAGTGTTAGTTTTATCTGCCATGTATTTGAAGAAGCTCTTTCTGTTGTCCTTGACCCCTCTGGCAAGATCTAATTCTAAGGAGGCCTTCGCTTTCCTAGTTGCCTCCCTACATCCTCTGACAACAGAGGATCCTCTGAATACAACAGAGAAGCTCCAATAACCCATGTTCATGAAAACAGAAAAAAATAAAGGCTAAAAACTCAGATTATTTTCACTCTTGCTGCTTAAGAAGCCTATGAATAAATGAAAGTTGCTCAGTAATATGGAAAAAAAGCACACCTCCTCTCTTTCATGGCAGTCAGAAAAGAAAGTAAACGAACTGCTGTATTGGGTTTGCATGGCAAGGTTTTGGTGGCAGTGGAGGGGGGGGACATGGGGTGGCTTCTGTGAGAGAAGCTGCCAGAAGCTTCCCCCATGTCCGACCCGACACAGCCAATGCCAGCCGGCTACAAGAACGGAGCCGCCGCTGGCCAAGGCCGAGCCCATCAGTGACGCCTCTGGGAGAACAGAATTGAGAAAAAAAAGGAAGGGAGAAAAAAAGCTGCACACTTTGCAGCAGGAGAGAGGAGTGAGAAGATGTGAGAGAAACAACTCTGCAGACACCAAGGTCAGTGAAGAAGGAGGGGGAGGAGGTGCTCCAGGCGCCGGAGCAGAGATTCCCCTGCAGCCTGTGGTGCAGACCAGGGTGAGGCAGGCTGTCCCCCTGCAGTCCCTGGAGGTCCATGGTGGAGCAGATGACCACCTGTAGCCCGTGGAGGACCCCACGCCGGAGCAGGTGGATGCCGAAGGAGGCTGTGACCCCGCGGGAAGCCCGCGCTGGAGCAGGTTCCTGTCAGGACCTGTAGCCCGTGGAGAGAGGAGCCCACGCCGGAGCAGGTTTGCTGGCAGGACTTGTGACCCCGTGGGGGACCCGCGCTGGAGCAGTCCCTTCCTGAAGGACTGCACACCATGGAATGGACCCAGACTGGAGCAGCTCGTGAAGAACTGTCAGTCATGGGAAGGACTCACGCTGGAGAAGTTGGTGGAGGACTGTCTCCCGTGAGAGGGACCCCACGCTGGTGCGGGGGAAGGAGTCCTCCCCCTGAGGAGGAAGGAGCGGCAGAAACACCATGTGATGAACTGACCCCAACCTCATTCCCTGTCCCCCTTGTGCCGCTGGGGGGAGGAGGTGGAAAATCGGGAAAGAGATGAAGCCCGGGAAGCAGGGAGGGATGGGGGAGGTGTTTTAAGATTTGGTTTTACTTCTCATTCTCCTCTGATTTTGATTGGTAATAAAGTAAATTTGTTTTTTTCCCCCAAGTCGAGTCTGTTTTGCCCGTGCCAGTAACTGGTGAGTGATCTCTCTCCGTCCTTATCTCCACCCACCAGCTTTTCGTTATAATTTTCTCCCCCTGCCCATTTGAGGAGGGGGAGTGATGGAGTGGGCTTTGGTGGGCATCCGGCCTCTAGCCAGGGTCAACCCACCACAACTGCTCTTTCTACATCAGTCATGTAGAAATTAATCTTCACATTTACAAAAATGTCTATTAACTAGAAAGCAGTACAAAAAACAGCATATCCAAGGTAGAATCCAGGAATCACTAGAACCTCAGATAAGGAAGTCTTTTATCAGGATTACATGTAGGATTCTCATCCTCCATATTCAGCTCTGTACATCTAGACTTGCACATATGTCCTTCTGTAAGTAAACAAGACAGAAAAGTTTAAATGCCTGTTATGACTGTACAGATTTCTCCATTGCAGATGTGCATAAAATATTGTAAATTAAATGATAATTTTTTTTACAGATTCCTAAGTATGGATAAAGGTCATATGAAATGTACATTCTGGTGTTGCAGTCAGCTTGAAGTAGTGACAGCAGTTAAAAAATGGACTACTTTCAAAATTACTGTCTTTAAATATTATTTCTAACCAAGACACTGAGATTATATGTGTATAAAAGCCGTTCTTACATTCTCACCCTTGGAATTATGTTAATTATTTCTAGTGTGTGAGTTAGTGTTACTTTACTGATAAAACTGAAAAACAGGTTTTATAGTTGAAACGCAGCACTAACTGCAGTCAGGAAACCTTTAAACTGTGGCAATTGTATGACAGAATAACTACCTCTACCCTCAAAAAATGTCATAACCAGATTTTAAAATAGTGCACAGATTGATGATGCTTGGAAACTCCAGTCCCTTGTGCTAGGGACAAGACAAGTCTCATCTGCCCACAGCTGTGACTGTTCAAGCCTTCTCTTGAAAAGGTAATTTTCAGAAAAGGGACAGGAAGTATCATAATTATATTCATAAATTTCACAACAGGATCCAAGTACAACTTTTTAAACACAGAAGACACCTAATTCATTGGTAAATTTCAACTTCAAAAAACTTATTCTACTGAAATAATGGACTAATCTAAAAAAACTGAGGTGAAAACATCACATTTATGGAAACAGCAATATTTTTTCCATTTCTTTTTTTGAATTTCATGGGAAGAAAAAAAAACCCAAATCAGTAAGTCTACCCATGAAAATCACATTTTAAATTCTCTAGCTATGACGTTGCTTAAGTTGAATTCTGATATCACTAATGCTCAGAAGGTAACAAAGGAAAAGGATGACTTAAAGATTTAATCTTTTTTTAAAACAGTAATTTTCAGACAACAGCTGTTCTTGATAGTCCTCTATTTTTATGAAGTCATTACATTTTTAAATACATATATATTTTTATTTCTAGTCTGTATATACTTCAACCAGGAAGCCAATCTTTTATGCAGTTGAAAAAAATAAACAAAATCCCTGTACTGTTCACAATAAATCTTTATATTAAGAGATTAATTAAATTGTTATTTTTTATAGTAATTATATATTTTTCCATAAAAAAGCCATATTGTTTTGTTTTAAATACCGTACATCTATGCACAAATATCTCCTATTAATCATTCTGTATTCTTAAATCAACAGCTGCAGTTCATTTCCCAACAAATAAAATTCATATTCATTGAGTATAGAGACGTACCTCTCATATTAACAAAATAAGTGCTGTCAGTAGCCATTTCTAGTATGGATGGGTAACTATCTTTGCCATTTTGCCATCCTTTTGGTCTTAGACTCATAAGGTTACTCAAAGTATCACTGATAAACAGCATAATTTTTTTTTTTAATTATCCATTTCCCCAATGGAAAGCAAATTCAAAATCTTTTTGCTTTTCATTTTACAGCTCAGACAATTAAGTGTCTTTAATTTCTACAGAATAATTTTATTTTTTTTTTAAATTAAGCTTCCTGAAATGTTCCAGGATCAGCTACATGAATAAATAGTCAGACGTAGTCAAAACAGTAATAAGTAGCACTTGGACAAAAACAAGGAGCTTAGAAAAGCCTAGATAGCAAAGAACAAAACCAGTAAATTTAAAAATTTTTGCTCTCTACAGCTTCCTGAAGAGGGGATGTGAAGAGGGAGGTGCTGATCTCTTCTCCCTGGTATCCAGTGACAGGACTCGTGGGAATGGTTCAAAGCTGCACCACAGATTCACAGATCAGAATTGACATTAGGAAGCATTTATTTACCGAGAGGGTAGTCAAACCCTGGAACAGGTTTCCTAGAGAGGTGGTCGATGCCCCAAGCCTGTCAGTGTTTAAGGGGCATTTGGACAATGCCCTTAACAACATGCTTTAACTTTTGGTCAGCCCTGAAGTGGTCAGGCAGTTGGACTAGATCATCATTGTAGGTCCCTTCCAACTGAACTAGTCTATTCTAGAAACAAAATTCTATTCCTGAGCTGGAAGATGGGGATGGAGAACAGAATAACCCCCCCATAATTCAGGAGGAAGATGTTTATGACCTGCTACACCACCTGAACACTCACAAGTCTATGGGGCCAGATAGGATCCATCCAAGGGTACTGAGGGAGCTGGCAGAGGAACTTGCCAAGCCACTCTCCACAATTTATCAACAGTCCTGGATAACAGGGAAGGTCCCAGAAGACTGGAGGCTTGCCAATGTAACGCCCATCTATTAGAAGGGCTGGAAGGAGGATCCAGGGAACTACAGGCCTGTCAGTCTGACCTTGGTGCTGGGGAAGATCATGGAGCAGTTCATTTTGAGTGCGCTCACGCTGCATATGCAGGACAACCAAGGAATCAGGCCCAGCCGGCATGGGTTCATGAAAGGCAGGTCCTGCTTGACCAACCTGGTCTCCTTCTATGATCAGGTGACCCACCTAGTGGATGAGGGTGTGGATGTTGTCTACCTGGACTTTAGCAAGACCTTTGACACTGTCTCCCACAGTGTTCTCCTAGAGAAGCTGGCGGCTCAAGGCTTAGACAGATGTATTCTTCGCTGGGTAAAAAACTGGCTGGATGGCCGAGCCCAGAGAGTTGTGGTGAACAGAGCAGAATCCACTTGGTGGCCGGTCACAAGTGGTGTTCCCCAGGGCTCAGTTTTGGAACAGTCTTGTTTAATATCTTTATCAATGATCTGGATGAGGGGATTGAGTGCACCCTCAGTAAGTTTGCAGATGACACCAAGCTGGGCGGGAGTGTTGATCTGCTTGAGGGTAGGAAGGCTCTACAGAGAGATCTGGACAGGTTGGATTGATGGGCTGAGGCCAATTGTATGAGGTTTAACAAGGCCAAGTGCTGGGTCCTTCACTTTGATCACAACAACCCCATGCAACGCTAAAGGCTTGGGGAGGAGTGGCTGGAGAGCTGCTGGGCAGAGAGGGATCTGGGGTTTCTGGTTGACAGCCGGCTGAACATGAGCCAGCAGTGTGCCCAGGTGGCCAAGAAAGCCAAAGGCATCCTGGCCTGTATCAGAAACAGTGCGGCCAGCAGGACTACGGAAGTGATTGTGCTCCTGTACGCAGCACTGGTGAGGCTGCAGCTCGAATGCTGGGTTCAGTTTTGGGTCCCTCACTCCAAGAAGGACATGGAGGTGCTGGAGTGTGTCCAGAGAAGGGCAACAAAGCTGGTGAAGGGCCTGGAGAACAAGTCTTATGAGGAGCGGCTGAGGGAGCTGGGGTTGTTTAGTCTGGAGGAGGCTGAGGGGAGACCTTATCACCATCTACAACTACCTGAAAGGAGGTGTTAGTGAGGTGGGTGTTGGTCTCTTCTCCCAAATAAAAAGAGATAGGACAAGAGGGAAGGGCCTTAAGTTGCACCATGGGAGGTTTAAGTTGGATATTAGGAAAAAATTCTTCACTGAAAGGGTCATCAAGCATTGGAACAGGCTGCCCAGGGCAGTGGTGGAGTCACCACCCCTGGAGGTATTCAAAGGATGTGTAGATGTGGTCCTTGGGGACGTGCTTTAGTGGTGAACTTGGCAGTGCTAGGTTTACGGTTGGACTAGATGATTGTAATGGTCTTTTCCAACCAAACTATTCTATGACTCTATGAAAATCTCCACTTTTAGGAAAACTTTAATAAAGGCTCCATCACTCAGACTAATTTATTAATGTATAATGTTAATTCCAAGGATATTCCTATTCAGGTAGAATTTAGGCAAAGAGACTTCCTTGTAAATATTTATCCAAACCTATTCAAGCCACTATTGAGATGCAGCTTGCTACACTGATGAATATAACAAAAGCATAAAAACATAAGTCCTATAGAGCTCTTAGGTATGTGCTAACAGTAAAATTCAGTCACATAACAAAGAAAATACAAATACAACTCTAAGTAAGGATTTTTGTTCTTTGACACTGGGTTGGTTTTTTTGGGGTTTTATGTCGGGTTTTTTTTTTACTCCGTTTTCTCACTTTCTCACTTACACATCTTTATCTGTATTCCTCCTCTTCACCAACTGCAAGGATTTAGTGAATACACTCTTTATTAATCATGCTCTGAAGTTCTGCTAACTCCTACTTTTTTTCTGATCCATTCTACCCAAATTTTCCATCACAATTGATGGTTGGCAAACAAAAAAAAATAGAAAATAGTTTCTGCAGTATACATGAATATACCAATACTACAGATTTTTAAACTAAAATAAAGTAAAATACATTTTATCGTGAGAGAGAGAGTTAAAAGTGCTCCGGTTAAAACAATTTGTCAAATATCAGCCAGCACTTGTGTAGCAGTGTTACGGCACCTTCCTTTCTGTATCAGAAATCATCACAGAGTGGCTGCTCAGTATGCAAAGTCACCTGCACTATGGTATAAGCATCTGCCTATCTCCATGCTGTAAAAACCACTTCTACTGAAAAGCAAACCTCTTATTTTATGTAATCTGTTATGTAGTTATCAAAGCCTCAAGTCACAAGCTTGTCTTAGTTATAAGAAGCTAGCTGGTTTTAAAGTAGATGATTTGTGTTACTTATTATTTTTAAAAAGTCTCAGGCAGGAGTCTCAAATAGTATGAAAGATAAAAAGCCTATCTCATTTTTCACATTTCCCAAAACTAGTCGACCATCATTTAAACATAAATGGTCAAGTCATCCATATACTTGCTATCATTATTCCTCTTATTATTCTTATTATTTAAATTGTATTTTACTCTAATTATTAAATTGTTCTTATCTCAACCTACAAGTCTCCTCACCTTTACCCCTCCGATTCTCTCCCCGATTCCCAGGGTGGGGGAGGGAAGGGGGCAGAGGGGGGCTGCAAGTGGCTGTGTCTTGTTTGGCTGCCAGCTAGGTTAAACTATCACAGTCTTTTTGGCGCCCAACGTGGGGCACGAAAGGTTGAGATAACAACAGTTCTGACCAAAGTGTGTTAGAAAGAATCTGCAACAAGCATTTGTTACGATGACTCGGTTGTCAGTGATCGGAATGTTGTTGTACTGGATTGCTGAGTTGTTCCTTGAGTTCTTTGAGGTGGCACCTTACATGCCGTTTATACTTTTCATCATCCCTGGCTGTTGGTTTGGGGCTAGGGGTACTGTTCTGCTGTGTGGTACAGTGATGGGTGTTAGTACGATAAAAAGATGGGCAGTGAGACCAATTTTGTACCTGCATTCAGTGATGGCAAGCAGTACACAGAGCAAAGCAGCAGAAGCGGCTCCATCTCTGCATTGTGGGAGCTATCTGGTGCATGTTCTTACCAATTACACCAGTGGTTTCTTTCCTCTGGGAGGGGGAACATCTTCATTCAATTTCCCGCTCCCAGTTACAAAAGTTTTTGAGAATTTTGAATATTCTTGGGATAATCAAACTAGATTAATCGTGCTGCTAGTTCTCCTGAACGTATGCCAGGTTTTCATGCATGTCAGGCTACTTAGGAGAATCACCCCATCCGCTGCTGGAGTTACCCTGGCACCTGCTACAGTTACCTCAAGCTCTGTGACTGATACTGCAGCTACTCCAGTTGCTTCAACCTCAACGACAGACACTGCAGCCTCTCCAACCCCTACAGCAGGCAATGTGGCTACTCCAAACCCTACAGCAAGCAATGCAGCTACTCCAACTCCCTCAAGAAGCATTGCAGATGAACTAGAGAACCAATCCATGTCAGTATCAGTTGTCCCTGTATGTAAGAAGTGGACACGAAAGTCAGCATGTTTACAGAGGGATGAAGAAGATCGAGCTTATGATCTTCCTAAGGAGGAAGAGGAGGAGGGAAGAGGAGATGGAAATGGAGACAGTACAATAACCACCCGATCTCTAACCCTGAGTGAGCTGTGGGATATACGAAAACATTTCACCCGTTACCAAGGCGAGCACCTCATTACGTGGCTGCTCAGATGCTGGGATAATGGGGCCAGTAGCATGGAGTCAGAGGGCAGAGAAGCCAAGCAGCTGGGATCCCTCTCTAAGGAAGCGGGCACTGATAAAGCAATTGCAAGAGGGGACCCAACCCCCAGTCTTTGGAGGTGGCTCTTGGCGGGTGTGAAGGAAAGGTGTCCCTTCAAGGACAATATTACATGCAACCCAGGCACATGGGTCAGCATGGAGAGAGGGATTCGGTACCTGAGGGAACCAGCTGTGCGGGAGCTGATTTACCAGGACCCGAGGGACATGAGGGTAACTGAAGACCCAGATGAAAACTCGTGCACAGTACCCATGTGGCAAAATGTCTTATGGAGTGCACCAGCCTCATATGCCAGCTCATTGGCAGCAGTAGAAGTTAAAGAGGATGAGAAGGCACCAACTGTAAATGAAGTGGCTATCCGGCTCCAGGGATTTGAAGACAGTCTCTATATCTCTATACGAGCCTGTGTCGCGGCTGTGGAAAAACTACCAGAAGTCCTGGAGAAACACGTGGAGAAACTGTCCCAAGAGTTCCAGCGATTCGAGGACAGGCTCCGCCCTCCACCCATTCGGACCTATGTCTCAGCTGTTAGGAGCAAGCGTTTCCCTGCTCAAGAGAGACAGTATACACCACGGGGCACACTGTGGTTTTATTTGAGTGACCATGGAGAAGACATGAGAAAGTGGGATGGGAAACCTACCTCTGTCCTGCAGGCACGAGTACATGGGCTGCAAAGAAAAACAAGTACAAATAGGGATGCTTCTGGTCCTCCTAGGAAAAGTGCTGCTCCAGTCTCCAGTGGACAATTCCCTGGAGAGAATTGAGTCAGACAATGGGACCCATTTCCGAAACAATCTCATAGACACCTGGGCCAAAGAACATGGCATTGGGTGGGGGTACCACATCCCCTACCATGCACCAGCCTCCGGGAAAGTCGAACGATGCAATGAGCTGCTGAAAACCACACTGAGAGCAATGGGTGGTGGAACTTTCAAACACTGGGACACACATTTAGCAAAAGCCACCTGGTTAGTGAACACCAGAGGATCTGCCAACCGAGCTGGCCCTGCCCAATCAAGACTTTTACATGCTGTGGAAGGGGATAAAGTCCCTGTGGTTTGTGTTAAAAATATGCTGGGAAAACAGTCTGGGTTATTCCTGCCTTGGGTAAAGGCAAACCCATTCGTGGGAATGCTTTTGCTCAAGGACCTGGGTGCACTTGGTGGGTGATGCAGAAAGGTGGGGAAGTCCGATGTGTACCTCAAGGAGATTTGATTTTGGGTGAAAATAGCCAATGAATTGTGTATCATCATTGCTGTGGTTGTTGTGTGTTACACTAACAGCTTTGTTTTGAGAATCTCCCCAGGTTAATGCAGACTGAACTCTTGATGGACCAGAGTTGGCACCCAACAACATCTTCGAGATCATCATCTTCAAACTGCAGATCCTGAGCATGGACCACACCAGTTACACCAACTATAAGTTCCAGATACAGCATGCAACAGAGACTGCACACCATCCTCCTGCTGTGTCCAACGTCACCTACTTCATTGACTGTGCAAACTCCACATCATCTCTCCTATCTTAAAAGACTGTCATGATAGACAGAAGCCAAGGTAATGGACTAAATGAACTCAACAGACATTTTAAAGGCATGGTCCATAAACTAAGGGAATACTATTTGTATGTATATATGAGTATATATGTGTGTATGTATATAGATAGAAACACAGCATGCAACAGACTGCACACCCTCCTCCTGCTGTGTCCAATGTCACCTACTTCATTGACTGTGCAAACTTTACATCATTTCCCCTGCCTTGAAAGTCTGTTATGACAGATGGAACCAAAGGTTATAGAGATAGAGAGACTGAGGACCATCAGGGAATGTGAGAAGGAGATTGACTGGTGGAGTAACTCCCTGGCATGTCAGTCAGAAATGCCTCATGAAGATATCCCCAAAAAGATGATGGAACCCCCACCCTGTCAGGCAGAGGGGGAGGACCTAAGGCAGCCCCTACACTGTCGCTGTCGGGCAGAGGCAAGGGACCAAAAAAGATGAGGAGGGTTGGAACAAAGTCCCAGTTCGACGTCATGGGCAACCTCCCTCCCTACCTGCTTTGCCCCCTCAGGTGTCCCTCTGTAATGGGTTTGAGGCCCTGCCTCTTGAAGGAGAGGCAGGTGAGGATATGGTGCAAGGCCCACCTACAAGGCCACAGAGGAAGAGGTGGTTGACTCCACCCCTCAAGACTGCCTCTGATAGGAAAGAAAGAAGGGTAATTGTAGTGGGTGATTCCCTTCTGAGGGGGACAGAGGGCCCAATATGCAGGGTTGACCCTCATCATAGGGAAGTTTGCAGTCTTCCTGGAGCCCAGATCAAGGATATCACCAGGGCACTCCCCAACCTGGTGTGCCCAATGGACTACTACCCGCTCCTGATCTTCCAGACAGGTGGGGAGGAAGCTGCATCCCATAGTCTGAGGGCAGTGAAGAAAGATTTCAAGGCCTTGGGGCGGTTGGTGAAAGGGTCTGGAGCTCAAGTGATTTTCTCTTCCCTCCTTCCACTTTTGGGTGCTGACGTGGGATGGAATAGAAGAATTCAGGCCATAAATGACTGGCTCCAGGACTGGTGCTACAGGCAGGGCTTTGGGTTCTTTGATCATGGCTGGTTTTATAGGACACCAGTCCAGACAGTGATGTGTGGGGAAGGTTTATCTCACAGGGGCAAAAGGAGGCTGGGGCAGGAATTGGCAGGGCTCATTTGGAGAGCTTTAGACTACATTGGAAGGGGGAAGGGGTCACAGCTGGGCTTGTGCCAGTGGGGCAGCACTCTAGAATTGATGAAGGCCAGGAGGTCTCCCACCCCCCTGGGATGACGTTGGTGCACTCGGCTCGCTCCCTGCAATGCCTGCACACCAATGCACGCAGCGTGGGGAACAAGCAGGAGGAGTTAGAAACCCGTGTTCGGTCAGGGGATGATGATCTGGTGGCAATGACAGAGACATGGTGGGACAGCTCACATGACTGGAATGTGGCCATGGGTGGCTCTGTCCTTCTCAGGAAAGACAGGCCAGCAAGGCGAGGTGCTGGAGTTGATCTTTACGTGAGAGAGCAACTGCAGGGTATTGAGATCTGTCCAGGGGCGGATGAGGAGCGAGCTGAGAGTCTGTGGGTGAGAATCAAGGGGCAGGCTGGTATGGGTGATACTGTTGTGGGCGTCTATTACAGGCCACCAGATCAGGGTGAGGAAGTTGATGAGGCCTTCTACAGGCAGCTGAGAGCAGCCTCGCAATCACAGGCCCTGTTGTTGTGGGGGATTTTAACTACCCTGATGTTTGCTGGAGAGACCACTCAGCCAGCCACCCCCAGTCCAGGAGGTTCCTCCAGTGCATCGATGAGAACTTCCTGATGCAAACGGTGGATGAACCAACTAGGAGAGGAGCGCTGCTGGATCTCATCCTCACTAACAAGGAGGGTCTGGTTGAGGCTGTAAAGGTTGAGGACTGCCTGGATTGCAGTGACCATAAGATGGTGGAGTTCAGGATCTCATGTGGCAGGAACAGAATTCCAAGCAGAATTGCAACCCTGGACTTCAGGAGGGCCAACTTTGGCCTTTTCAAGCAATTGCTAGGGGAAATCCCATGGGACAGGGTACTTGAAGGTAAAGGGGCCCAAGATAGCTGGTTAGCATTCAGGGACTGCTTCTTCCAAGCTCAAGATCGAAGCATCCCATTATGTAGGAAGCCAGGGAAGGGAGCCAGGAGACCTGCTTGGTTAAACAGGGAACTGCTGGGCAAAATCAAGTGGAAGAGGAGAGTTTACAGATCATGGAAGGAGGGGTTGGCCACTTGGGAGGAATATAAGGCTGTTGTCAGAGGATGTAGGGAGGCAACTAGGAAAGCCAAGGCCTCCTTAGAATTAGATCTTGCCAGAGGGGTCAAGGACAACAGAAAGAGCTTCTTCAAATACATGGCAGATAAAACTAACACTAGAGGCCCACTGATGAATGAGGTGGGTGCCCTGGTGACAGAAGATCCAGAGAAGGCAGAGTTACTGAATGCCTTCTTTGCCTCTGTCTACTCTGCTGGAAGCTGTCTTGAGGAGCTCTGTACCCTGGAGACCCCAGAGGGAGTCAGGACAATGGAGGAGTTTGCCTCAGTTGATGAGGACTGGGTTAGGGACCAATTAAGCAATCTGGACATCCATAAATCTATGGGTCCAGATGGGATGCACCCACGGGTGTTGAGGGAGCTGGCTGAAGTCATTGCTAGGCCACTCTCCATCATCTTTGCTAAGTCGTGGGGAACGGGAGAGGTGCCTGAGGACTGGAGGAAAGCAAATGTCACTCCAGTCTTCAAAAAGGGCAAGAAGGAGGACCCGGGTAACTACAGCCCGGTCAGCCTCACCTCCATCCCTGGAAAGGTGATGGAACGACTTATCCTTGGTGCCGTCTCAAGGCATATCAAGGATAAGAGGGTCATTAGGGGCAGTCAGCATGGCTTCACCAAGGGGAAGTCGTGTTTAACCATCCTGATAGCCTTTTATGAGGACACAACCAGGTGTCTGGATGATGGTAGAGCAGTGGATGTGGTCTGTCTT
Source organism: Caprimulgus europaeus (assembly GCA_907165065.1). Next base: position 1,952,522 of record OU015537.1, read on the forward strand.
GATTTCAGCAAGGCATTTGACACGGTCTCCCACAGCATCCTCGCTGATAAATTGAGGAAGTGTGGGTTAGATGATCAGGTAGTGAGATGGACTGTGAAGTGGCTGGTGGGAAGAAGCCAGAGAGTGGTGGTCAATGGAGCAGAGTCTAGTTGGAGACCTGTGTCTAGTGGAGTCCCTCAAGGGTCAGTACTAGGACCAGTATTATTCAATATATTCATCAATGACCTGGATGAGGGCACAGAGGGCACTGGCAGCAAGTTTGCTGGTGACACAAAGCTGGGAGGAGTGGCTGACACAGCAGAGGGCTGTGCTGCCATCAGAGAGACCTGGACAGGCTGGAGAGCTGGGCAGGGAAACACTGATGAAATATAATAAGGGCAAGTGTAGGGTGTTGCATCTGGGCAGGAACAACCCCAGGTTCCAGTATAGGTTGGGAGATGATCTCCTAGAGAGCAGTGTAGGGGAAAGGGATCTGGGAGTCCTGGTGGACAGCAGGATGACCATGAGCCAGCACTGTGCCCTTGTGGCCAGGAAGGCCAATGGCATCCTGGGGTGCATTAGAAGGGCTGTGGTCAGTAGGTCAAGAGAGGTTCTTCTTCCCCTCTACTCTGCCCTGGTGAGGCCACATCTGGAATATTGTGTCCAGTTCTGGGCCCCACAGTTCAAGAAGGACAGGGAGCTGCTGGAGAGAGTCCAGCACAGAGCCACCAAGATGATTAAGGGAGTGGAGCATCTCCATTATGAGGAAAGGCTGAGGGAGCTGGGGCTCTTGAGCTTGGAGAAGAGGAGGCTGAGGAGGGACCTGATTAATGTTTATAAATATCTGAAGGGTGAGTGTCAGGAGGATGGAGCCAGGCTCTTCACAGTGACAACCAATGACAGGACAAGGGGTAAAGGCAAAAACTGGAATACCGGAAGTTCTGTACAAACCCTAGGGAATAATTTCTTTACAGTGAGGGTGCCAGAGCCCTGGGACAGGCTGCCCAGGGAGGGTGTGGAGTCTCCTTCTCTGGAGACATTCAGGACCCGCCTGGACACCTTCCTGTGTGATCTCATCTGGGTGTTCCTGCTCCGGCAGGGGGATTGGACTGGATGATCTTTCGAGGTCCCTTCCAATCCCTGACATTCTGTGATTCTGTGATTTTATCAATCTTTTTTTGTTGTTCCTGCATCCTGTCTGTGTCAGCTCACACAAAGGGCCTGTTTCTTTTGCACATCATCTACACTGGATAGACTCACACACACAGAGAAATAAAATTCCTGAAACTAAGCACCGCATTAATCTCAAAAGTGCTGGGGTTGTGGATAATTGCTGGAGGTAACTAAAAATCAGAAAATGGCCGTGTCCACACACTAAGGGAAAGGTACATTGTCAAGGACGATCCCAGGGGAAAAACGCAGCTGGTATGCCAGGAATTCCTCCAGCATCACCTTCCTTCAGACTGTTTAGCTGTACAGGAGATGGGAAAGAGTGACGGCTCCTTCTCCAACTCCCATACCAGTTGCAGTTTTGACTCCACAAGGCTTGATGTATGGTCTATCTGATTCTGGATCAAGAGCTGGTGCCCCTTCTGACAGCTACCTCCCTTTGTGGACCTTGACAAAATCATAACTCCATACCACTGACCCCTCTCTTTCCCCCTCATACAGAGCATCTCTAAGTTTTGGTAATTTCTACCTTAAAAGGGGAACAGAAGTGCCTTTTGCCAATCACCATAAAGGTATGACTAGAGTCACTCAAGCTCCACCCTGCAGGCAAAAAATAGTATAAAATTAGCACAAAGAAAGGAGGGAATTAGGGAAGACACCATCATGGTTAGGGAAGACAGGGACCAGTCAGACATGACTCCATCGCAGACCTCTGACCCCTGGGACCAGCCAACAGGCTGAGCCTCTCTTCTCCCCCATTGGGACACCTTTGGGTAAGACTTAGACTCAGCTGAGGATCTTCCTCGGAAACTTAGAAAATCTCTAGAGAATCATTTTACCAACTTAGCGCTTTGTAGTAACTTGTCATCTTTTAGCAATCAATAACACTTTTAGTAATCTGTAACGTTAATGCTTGTATATACTTCTGCAATGCTTGTATATACTTCTGCAGACAGTGGTTTATCACCAGCAATCCATACAAATCTGTATTAATCCTGTTGCTCTATTAAAGGTGCTTTCATTTGCTTACAGACTTGCTGCACAATTTCTTGCTGGGCTCCTGCCTGATAAGGCCGTGGGAGTCCATAGATTGTGACTGGCCGATGGGTGCAGGACACTATCGAGTGAATCCGGCACTGATGTGCCTGGACTTGTGGTGTCACATCAAACTGTGTCCTTCTGTCACCAGCCACCCCAACTGACCCGTGCTCAGTGGGACGCTGCTAAATTCTGCAGGTTTAGCCGTGTAGGTCCATAAATCGCGGGCACGGGAGTGCAGTACAGTATTTGGTGCATCCGCAGCTGTTGGACCCGTAGTGCTCAATTGGGCATCATTCAGGATTTAAGCCCAGCTGCCCCCAGCTCCTCCAGTTATCTGAGGGTGAGTTGGAACACAAGGGGGTTTATTTCCTGCTCAATTGCTTTACCACCCTTTTCATGCAACAGGTGTAGAGGGGAAGAATTAAAAAAAAAAAAAAAAAAAACACAAGAAAGCTGAACAGCATTAATGGTAAAGACCAAAACATTCATATAAAGAAGGTAACAGAAATTAGATTGATCAATCTGAACCACAGCAGGAAAAACAAAGGACCCACCCATAAAAACTTTCAAGACAGACGTGAATGCAGATCTTGAAAGACGTAGTAGTGCCCAGCTCCTAAAGATACCTTAATGCTAGTTAAGTCAGTTATAATGTTTTAAAATTGCCTTTTGTTAAGATTTTTCCTTCACTAAAGATGTTATTCCTGTTTTCAGTAAGTGAAAATATTCTAAGCATGCACCATTTTAGTAGTTCTGAAAAGCCTTAAGATTGTAAAAGCAGTAATATCTAAGCAGTAATACCTTAAGAAGCAAAGCCAAAGGTATGCGAGTGTTATTAATCTAACCAGGCTAGAGTGCTATACAATTCCAAAACAACAGTCAACTGAAGCACAAGTGCATACAAGAAAGTTAAGTGTATGCCTTGATTTTGGAGTGCATATACTGAGCACTTCTAACCTCCTTACTTTTAAAACCTACCAAAAGGTTACACGTTGCCAAAAAAGTTAGCTGGCTGCCACCATCATTCACTTCCCCTTTGGTTTCCAACTATATAAAAAAAAAAAAAAAAAACCAAAACAAAAAACCCAAAACAATATTCAAGAATAATGCAGCACAGAATTTCTCAGACAGCAAAGCAAGTGAGATCTCCCTCCAGCTGTTTTTCAAGTTGCCCCTCTATATCTCAGAATAACTGAAAAAAATGTCGCTAAATACTGCCTTGCTCCTATTATGGCTTCTGTTACAGATTCACAAACAAGGAAGCAAATAAAAAGAGCTACTGCTCTGTGATTTGCTCTAATACAAGCATCCTGTTATATTTACCAATCACGATGATGGCATACCACAAAGTGAGGGTTAAAGATGCCTACACATTTTGTTTATTTGAGTATTTTTAAAATAGTGTTTCTATAGAGCCCCATTTCTACATATTTTCAAGCTTGATCACATATTGCAAGAGTACGCAAAGAAGAACTTAAAGGCTTTCCATAACAGTCTTGCCATTAGTGTGGAAGAACTGCTTTTGAGCCAACAAGAAAGCATATACCAGCTACCATCTGCACCAGTTCCCTACTGCCTTGCTGCAAGCACTCCAAAAGGGTTTTTTTTTTTTGCTCCCCCACTACTTGAGCTCTCAGTATCAGACAGGTGTGCAGCATCCCATCCTGCTTCTTCCCTACTGATGAAGGAAGCTGGAAATGGTGTGGTCACCAAATCTGAAGCTGAATTTGAAAACAAAATTCATCCAGCCTTCTTTAACTATCCCACAAAAAACCCTTAAAAACGCCCAACGTTTTTGCTGGCTGTAAACTGCAAATAGCATCCCAAGACATTTGTCCTGCATGCAATGCACTACAATTTGCCATGTGGGCACATGGAATCAAATACAACATGATTTAAAGTTATGTAGGCACAGTAAGAAAAGCAATACAGTTGAGATCTTGTGAAGTTAAATGGAACTTTTGTACTTATCTTTACCTACATGATAGAAGGGAGGAAAAAAGGAAAAGGGTATTTTTTCAGAAAACACTAAGCCATTTTTATGAAATTCACTCTTAGGAAGAAAAGAGTCAGTTTTCTCAGTTACTTTATTTATATTTGTCTGGTGCTATAGCTAGAAGACTCAAAATTTACAAAATATAGGAATCAGCCATACAAGAAAAGATGCTAAATCAAAGTAGCATCTCATAATGCATATTTAATAATAATAAATGAAAGTAACAATGTTGAAGATAATTAAGTATAATATTTGAAAGTGAAGACTAACTGAAGTGTACCTGTTACCCTCAAAAAGGAGGAAATAAAGACATACAGACATGAACAGCACTTAACCATCAGCAGTTGGTACCCTTTTATCTCTCCAAAGCTTCAGTAAATGAACAAGCTCTGAAAAGTTCCTAATAGCCATTGCAGACTCAGAGCTATAGGAATCCAAGAAAAGAGGAATCCCTTGAAGGAAGGACTGACTACAGATAAGGCACCGTAAGACACTGTTCTCAACTAGGCAAGTTCCAAACTATTTAGGCCTTCACAGCCCAAAGGCAACAACTGAAACTCCAACAAAGGAAGGGGTCACCCAACAGGATAAGGCAATACTGAAACAGTAACAAATTTTCAAAATCAGTTTGTAAGTAGATTCAGTTACAGAGATGAGCAAAGAACTTAACAGCAAACAAAGTGTGGATCACACAAGCCTTTTACAATGCCCAGAGCTTTGGGAGGTATAGGAGCTTCTCTAATTTAGCTTGGAATCCCTGTAAAACAATCAGAGATTAAGATGAATTATGCTAAAAGCATATAATACTTGTAGCATGGTTACATATGCAACCATGACCAGACTCAATGCAAGAATTCCTGCCAAATGAAATAACCTGGTCAATAATGTCAATTGTCCTTTCTGGCCTTAAGAAGTTATGAGCTTGATGTCAGTAGCCTAATTAAACCAGTCTGCCTCATCCTATTGCCAATTCCTTCCAGATGACTGCAATGGGAGTTGCACTGGTGGTGAATCTGTCCTCCTTTCCCTTTTCTGTTCTGAGCAGGTAATATAACACAAGGCCAAAACCCAAGTACTCTGAATCCCAGTTATTAACTGCAATTTTGTAATCAATAGAAGACACAATATATGACCTTAAGTAGACAAAAGCAACCAGTCTAACCTGTATCAGCAGGTTTTTTTTTTTTTCTTGCTATACCAACATTATGCTCAACCGTATTTGTGCTGGGGACAATTTTTCCAGAGTTGATCATCATTTCAGCAAACCAATTTTCTAGGAAAAAGTTAAGAAAATCATTGTCCCAAAAGAAGATTTATCAGAATAAGAGATGGGGTACAGCCAGGGATAAGTGGCTCAGATGTTTAATAAAAACAAACAAACAAAAAACCACCACACAAAAAAATCCCAACACCAGATAACTGAAACAGCAAGCCACAGACTTTACATTATCATCTTTTACTAGGTTAATCTTGTATATAGAGTGTTCACACACACATACACAATGCACCATCATATAAAATGTTTTTCATAAACATTATTATATATCATTTTTTAAAATGCAGAGCACCAAAAAGCTCCAAAGAGTAAAACCTACTATACCAGCCATGGTAAAAATACATAAGAGAACAACATAGTGTGTTCTGAAAAAATGTGGGCACCTCTCAAACTACAGCAGCAAAGAGGAAACAAAAAGCATACAGAAAGTTAGATAAATCAGCTCTACATGCAGCAAAGCATTCCCCAAGTCTTACTGCACAAAAAGACAGGCAGAATTAGGACCCAAAGCAGCACAAACAAGGCTAGCACCCTGCCCACATCTATTACTAGTTCTGAAATACTTAGCAGCACTGATTTCTTGCATGGCAAGAACTGAGTTAATATATAGTCTGCAGCTATGGACTAGAAAAGGTCTGACTTGTATGCTAACTCATTGTTCAGCAAGCCATCACTAAATAGGAACTGTACTGTCCAGCATTTAATTTTGTGTATTGTTCTTTCACATCAAAACAATTCAGTATGCTACACAACATAAGTTACTAAACACATTCATTAAAATCCTGATTCTGTAAATTTCATAAACAGATAACACTGCTTACAGTAATAAATGTGTCATGTGTTTGAACTGTTAAGGCCTTTGTCCTGCATTTTCTTGACAAAAGTTCTACTTGTTTTAATTCTAAAGACAATGTCTCACTAAAGCAATCATGTCCATTTCGAGATAGGGTGGGAGGAGACATAAGAGCCTGTTGCTTTAAACTGAAAAAACCTTTTCCCAGGAACTAAAATATATTTGTAAATATTATATGTTTACACAGAGATAACTTTCAGCCCATGGTAAAACCGCTTAATAAAAAAAAAAAATGCTAAAAACAGATCACACTGGAGAAAAAAAAAAAGAATTAGAGGTGGAATTGTTGATATAGACTTATACTAAGCTGAAAACTTTATTGTTGCTGCTAACATTTGTACTTCCTTTACATGTCACAGTCCACTTTTATCTCATTGATTCTGTCATTTCCCTGCCTACTTCCTCATAAAAAGGATCTATTCAGGACAGCAGTAGTCCTGGATCTCCTGAAGCAGAACAGTTAATCCTTACTCCAGATAAGATCATCGCTGCTAGCAGGCCAGTTTGTTTTCTACATTTTATTCAGCTCTTGGGGAAAGTCTAACCCTTACCTTAGCCCTCAGCAAGACATGATGAGCTATAGATTTGGGTAGGGAACAAGTTGCTATTTGTCTAAAAGACAACTAGTTAGTGTGTAGCAGTCCTGGTTTTTAGCTGAGACAGAGCTAAACATTGTTGTTTCCTTCCTCTTATTCCCCCCCCCATATACCTGAGAGCAATGAAGGGCATTCTGGAGCAACTTAACAAGTAAATGGGAAATGAGCGCCTTCTGGTCTCACAGCAAGGAGCTCACGGCAAGCACTGTGGCCAACCTGCCTAGGACAGGTACAGAGATAGGATAAGGGATTGAGGCAGGACCAGCCGCCACCGCCGAGGTGCTCCCCAGAGGCGTGCAGTTCTGACCTGCCGAGCAGAGCCACGGCCAGAGGGAGCCCCGGCAGCGAAGCCGACAGTCACGGCGCAGCCAGCCCCACCGCGGGCCGGACACTGTGAACAGACCCGTCTACAAACAACGGCCCCTTCGAAAACAATCCCAGAAGCAGACGAGGAGCCTCTGCCCACACGCCCTGTGACCCCAGCACGGCCCCGCGGTGCCCGAGGAGTGTTCGTGCTGCCCTGCAGGCGGCGAGGGCTGAGGAGAAGCTTCTACCTACAGGCAGGTCCGCTCACTACAGTGCGTCGGGCCGGGCACCGGCACCCGGAGACCCCCGTTCCATCTTCCCACTCCCCCCACTCCGCGCCGGCCCGGGGCACCAGGCCACTTGCCATCAGCGGCCCCCCCTCTAGGCGGGCGCGCAGCAAGGGGAAGACAGCGACCCCCGCCCCACTGGCCCGTACCTCGGCTGAGATCGAGGGAGACGTTCTCCTCGCCGCTATCGTTCCGACCTGCGGGAATGGGGGAAAAGAAGTTTGTTAGGTTGGCGGGGAAGAAGGAGCTGGAGGAGGAGGGAGGGGAAGAGGAGAGAGCAGAGAGGACGGCTGGGTACCGGCGTAGGGCGAGAACCTCCGGGAGAGTGCGAAGGAAGCAGCCTACTGTAGCAGCCTGCCCAGGCCCCTTACCTCGGATACGGAGATGCCTCAACGAACGACCGCGAAGACTCACCGCCATGTTTACGGCTCCACAGTCACAATACCGGAAACCTCGCCTACTCTCGCGAGGAAAAGCCCGCGAAGCCGCTACAGGGGCACCCCCCCCCCCCCCCCCCCCCCCCCATAGCCGTGCCACCAACGGAAGGAGAGCGGGGGTGAGATGACCGTTGCGGTTCCCTAGAAGCCCTGCTTAGCCGCGGCCCCTCTCCCGTATCGAAGCAGTGCCCTGTAGCTCCAGGACTGTGAGAAACGAGCAATCGGTCACTTTAAAGGATTCTGGCCAGATTCTTCAGCGAAGCACTTTTATTAAACGTTTTTGCAAGAGCGGGTGTTCTAACTAGCAGGCACACACCGACAGAGCAACACACAAATTTTCATATTCTATTCCCGACCGCAAAATTTCTTCTTTGCTTTCTTATTGGTGAGGTACTCCAAGGTTTACATCTTATTTGATGTGCTTGTGAAGTCCTACTGCAGTTTAAATGTCCCGCTACTCTATTTTAATCTCCCACCCCCTTTTTATTGGTTTTTTTCCTCTCCTTTTTATAATAAGATGGTAGGAAGTTACTCAGTAGCACATCTTTATTTCTAGTTACAGATGTCTGTCTTAGTTCCTGCCAAGTCATTCTTGCGTCACAGGAGCTGAGTCCTCCTAGTTGCAAAGACAACATTATCATTTCTCACAATTCCCCCCATTCTTTTATTATACAACTGTTGCTTTTTGCATTGAATTAAGGAATAGAGTTGAGTATGGCTTGAAGGTTTGCTTAGCATAACTAGACCGCACTTAGCATAGGTATTGGTTGGCAAAATGTGTGTTCTTGTTTTTGCTAAGCTTGTACTTAAGCTGAACTATTGTGCTCTTGTTTTTCTATGAAATTCTTTGTGCAAAAGGGAACTGCCCTCCTGCAGGGCATGATAAGAACAAAATACGTTTCTTCTAGGCCCATATACCCTGATCTGGAAAATTCCTTGTAGTAAACTGAGTAGAGAAATAGAGATATGTAATAGAACTGTTTGCTTATCAAAGAATAACCACAGAATGTATGGAATGTTTGATAAAATCACTATATAAGCTAACTGAAATTTTACCTAGGTGGAGATGCGTTTTGATTTAGTAGGGTGCAAACCGTACACTCTCCCCGCTAGCAAAAATGGCATGCTATGCTAGCGTCAATAAAGGTGCTTTGGCTTACAGTCCGTCTGCAAGTCGATGCTTTTGAATCATTCTGGCGAGCCAGGCAGGAGACTCTCGGGATCGGGGACCCTCCAAGGCTGGCCCGGAGACTTTACTCTGTGAAGGCTCCACGGACCCCCTGGATCATTGCAGGAGCAGCCAAGTCCCTGGAAGAAGATGGTAAACTGAATAAAAGCGCCTTTTCTGTGGTAAGAATATTCTCTAAAGTTTGTAATTTAAAGTTTGTCAAATAATATTTTCTAAAATTTATAAGGTAATATTTAAAAAAAAAATGTAAAGCAATATTCTCTAAGATTTGTAAGATACCTAACATTATATAAAATCCATAAGTCATATATGCAGCAGAAAAGGGACTAAGATTGTGGGATAGAGAGTGGCCCACCTTAGTCAAAGGAGACCAAGAACTAAAATTGTGGGTTCAAGGCCCACCTTAGTCTCAGGGGACGGATCATTGGTATATCGACTTATATGGCTTGAATTTGGATTCGGTACTAGAGTCGTGATTAGGATTTATTTGTTTTGGCAAAACCCCTCCCTTTTGTTTCTTGTTTATCTTGTTTGTCTTCTTTGCCTTATTTGTCTTGTTTGTCTTGTGTTTTATGTTGTGTGAATGCGTGAGTGAATGAGACTTGTTATTAACAAGAAGCAAGCGCGGAGTCTCGAGCTGCAGTTCCACTATCCCACGAGGGATGTGGTTAGTGAGAGACAAAACAAGTAGTCTTGTTTGTGAGAGATTTTGTGAGTGAATCTTTTACAAACAAGGCCACCTGAGACGTACAGTAGTATGAAGCGAGTGCGGAGCTCTGATCCATGGTTCTGTTATTCTGTGAGGGGTATGGCTGGAGACAAATGAAGCAATTGCAAAGAGAGTGTGGAGCTCTGATTTGCAATTCTGTTTCTCAGTGATGAGAGTGGCCAGAGCTGAGCAAAGTGTGTGACAAAAATATAGTGGATGCCACTCAGAATTTAAACTCAACTGTTCCCAGCCCCTCTGATATCTGAGGATAAGCTGGAACGCAAGGGAGTTTATTTTCTGTCAAATTTTAAACTTTAAATTAAAAGCAGCCAAAAATAAACAAACTAAGTATTTATCAAAAATTAGTTATAATAATTAATTTTTTGACAACAAAACCAAGAACAAGTAGAGCCACCACAGTCATTAAAAGAACCCAAAGCAGCCCTTAAAGAAGAAAGAGGGGGTGCAAAACCCTTTCCACCTCAAAAGAACTCACAAAATCAACGTTTTTGAATCAGGCTAAGCATTGATCAATGTGCAGTGTGCAAGGAAAAGGGACACTGGAAGCGAGATTGCCCACAAAGAAAAAGACGAATAAGGCTGGGCATTAATCAATGCGCAATGTGCAAAGAAAAAGGACACTGGAAATGAAATTGCCCACAGAGAGAAAAAGAAATAGAAGGGCAAGAGCCACAAAACTAAAAGAAAATTAAAGAAAAACAGAGAATCAATCCCCAGAGAATCCTCTTGTTATAATAAAACTAAGAAATAAGTAACATAACATTGAGTTTTAATACATATTAGAAAAACCTTTTGTGTTAAGTATGTATAATCTATAAATATAACCTTTTTGTATTAAATATATTACAATCTATAAACATGGTTGGGGCAACGGGTCAACAACAGAAGGTATCATTCATAAAGCCACTATTTTTTTAAATTGGGACAATTAAAAGTAAATGAGAAAGAACTAATTGAAATTTTAAGTTTAGCTTTATTTATAGATAAAGAACCAGAAGAAATTCCCGATGGAATCCTGAATCAAGTATATCCTGGAGTCTGAGCAAATGAAACCCCCGGGAGAGCAAAGGCAGCGCAACTGGTAACCATTAAATTGAAACCTAAAGTACAGCCGGTAAGAATTAAACAATATCCTTTCAAATTAGAGAATCGCAAAGGAATTAAAATAGTAAAAGATCGCCACCCTGTGGTGGCCAACCCGTATACAATATTAATCAGACGTAAAGAGGAATATGTGTGGTTTACTGTTTTAGATTTGAAAGATGCCTTCTTCTGTCTACCCTTAGACCCTGACAGCCAGAAACTGTTTGCCTTCGAGTGCAAAAATCCTGAAACAGGTAGAAAATCCCAACTAACCTGGATGGTGCTCCCACAAGGATTCACGAACAGCCCTACCATTTTTGGGAACCAATTGGACAGAGATCTTGAAGGATGGACAGCTCCCCCAGGAGAAGGGATTCTTCTACAGTATGTGGATGACCTAATGATAGCAACGACCACCAAGGATTCTTGTTTATCATGGACAGTAAGCCTTTTAAACTTTTTGGGACTAAGTGGGTATAAAGTATCAAAACAAAAGGCACAGATCTTGCAACACGAAGTAACATATCTCGGGTATGAGATATCGGGGGGACAATGCAAACTGGGGATGGAAATTAAAAAGGCCATCTATAATACTCCCCTACCACACACTGCCAAGGAACTGAGAACTCTCCTGGGAATGACAGGCTGGTGTCGGCTGTGGATACTTAATTATGGCATCCTAGTCAAACCCCTCTATCAGATGATAAAGGACAATCCAAAAACTCTGACATGGACCAAGGAAGGTAAGAGAGCTTTTCAAACCTTAAAAGAAGAACTATTACGGGCCCCAGCTCTGGACCTCCCTGACATCTCAAAGCCATTTTTGCTTTTCTTACATGAGAAGCAGGGGATGGCTTTGGGAGTGTTAGCACAAAACATTGGCCCCTATAGAAGAGCTGTGGCTTACTTCTCAAAACAGCTGGATGAAGTAAGTAAAGGATGGCTGAGCTGTTTAAGGGCAGTATTGGCCGTGGTTATCAACATTCAAGAAGCTCACAAATTTACCTTAGGTCAGAAAATAACTGTGTTTGTATCTCATACAGTAGCTGTTGTACTAGAACAGAAAGGGAACCACTGGTTATCTCCCTCAAGGTTTCTCAAATACCAGGCCATCCTAGTGGAACAAGATGATGTGGAAATCCTCAACACTAACCTAATCAACCCTGCAGCATTCCTGTCATCAGCCCAGGAGGATTCAAAGACCCTCCACCATGACTGTCTGGAAGTGATTAAAAGCACATATTCCAGCAGGCCTGACTTGAAAGAAGAACCCCTCCCAGATGCTGAAACCTGGTATACAGATGGTAGCAGTTTCGTAAAGAACGGTGAACGTAAGTCTGGATATGCAATAACCACTCTTGACTCTGTCATAGAATCAAAACCATTACTGCCTGGGACTTCAGCTCAAAAGGCAGAAATTATCACACTCATCAGAGCACTGCAGAAAGCTCAAGGAAAATGAATCAACCTATGGACAAATTCCAAATATGCCTTTGTAGTGGTGCATGCTCATGGGGCAGTATGGAAAGAAAGAGGATTACTAACCTCCCAAGGCAAGCAGATTAAACATTCTGAAGACATCTTATAACTATTGGAGGCCGTCAAATTTCCCCAAGAAGTAGCCATAATGCACTGCAAAGGACACCAGAAAGGAGAAACAGAATAAGAAAGAGGAAACAGGTTGGCTGATCAGGAGCCAAAAAGGGTGGCAGAACAAGGACAAGGTACAGTAACCATACAACCCCTCATTCCTGAAGGTAAGATTGAATTTGACTCTAAAGATTCCTATTCTAAGAAAGACCAGGAACTAGTTCAAGACTTGCATGCCACCTTAAGGGTGAAAATTATGTAACCCCTCAAGGACAGGTAAGCAATACCTGAGAAGGCTCTATGGCAAATAGTGCCAAAGGAACATGAGAAAACACATTGGGGAGGAGATGCCCTATATACATATCTCCAGAAAAGGATAATAGGCAGAAACCTTTATACTATAATCAAACAAGTTACTCAAAGGTGTGCCGTCTGCCTCCAAAATATTCCTCAGACAACTCATAAAGCAAAATTTGGGGCAACAGATAGAGGAAACTATCCTAGACAACAGTGGTAAATCAATTTTTCCAAACTCTCAAGAACAGATACCTTCTCCGGATGGCCTGAAGCCTTCCCAATGAGGACCAATAAAGCCAGAGAAGTAGTCAAAGTATTACTGAATGAAATAATACCTAGATTTGGGGTACCTGCTGACATGTCCTCAGATAGGGGCTCTCATTTTGTAGCCGATGTGGTGCAAGGAGTGAGTAAGGTGCTACAGACTAACTGGCATCTTGACACTCCTTATAGGCCACAAGCCAGGCGGCAAGTAGAAAAAATGAATCATTTACTTAAACAACAAATTGTTAAAATTGGGCAGGAGGACAATCTACAATGGCCTCAAGCATTACCTTTGGCTTTATTGAGAATCAGGGTAAAACCTAAAAGTAAGGAGATACTGAACCCCTTTAAAATATTATATGGAAGACCCTACAGATTCACATACGGGGGGGGAAGATATGAACCAACTGAGAGAGAGTTATGTCCAAAACTACATAATTGCATTATCTAAACAATTATCTCAGATTAATAATGTCCTGGTTTTGCTAGGATAGAGTTAATTTTCTTTTTAGTAGTTAGAAGAGCTGTGTTTTAGTTTCAGTGTAAGACTTGTTATGAGAAGAACGTTGATAACAGTGCTGGTGTTGTGAGTTACTGCTGGAACTCAGGGCCACCGTGTTTGGCTGCTTCACAGCTGCATTAGGACTGGGAGGGAGAAGCGCAGTGAATAGCAAAGCCCAAACTGGCATTGGGATGTGCCAATGAAATATTCCAGATCACATCCCGTCATGCCAGTACATTAACCAGGGCTGACTGGAAAGGGGGCTGATTCTCTCTGGCTTTTGCTCGGGCTCTCACTCTTCCGGAAGTGCGGTTTCGCTTTTGGATTGTCGCTTCTCCAGGATGGTTATCTGGGAACAGGCTGGGCTTGATCGTTGGGTGGTGAGCAGTTGCACTGTGTATCACTCATTTGTATATTTTATTACTGTTATTATCACCACTATTTTAATAGTAGTTTTTTTTAAGTTTTCTTTAATTTCTATTATTAAACTGTTCTCATCTCACCCTACAAGCCTCCTTATCCTTGACCCCCAGTCTGTCGCGACAGAGGGAAAACCCGGACGCTCAGTATGAGTGATCAGCAAGCTCCGTTTATTGATTACATATGTGCTCCCTATATACAGTGATTAATTAAGCTCATGCATATTCTTAAAGACCTATACTGATTGGTTTATTAATTATCCTGGGAACTTCTTCTTTGTTATAACAGGTGGTTTTGCTCTGTTCACGTCCCAAGGACGTCAACAAGATACTCCTACTTTGTGGTTACCAGCTAAAGCTACTCCCTTCTTTTTCCCAGCTTAGTTTTGCTAAAGTTGTTTGAAGTCTCAAGGACAAATCAGTATCCTGGAGACTTCTGCTAATTCACCCTGACTTATGTCAAGGGCCTAAGCTGGCTACTGCGGCCTGAGCCATTTCATACCCTCGCTGCTTCTGCTAAGCCTCTGATTGTACAACATCTCTAGTGATCTGCAACACCAGTCCTCTCCCCTATCCCCTGGGGGTGGGGGGGAAGTGGGTGAACAGCTGTGTTGGCTGCTGGCCAAGGGCTAGCTTAGTGAAACTATCACAAATAAGTATGTAATAAGCACTCGATCAAGGGAATTAGGTGGCCTCTTACATAATTGTCATGGGTTGATCTTGCCTGAATGCCAGGTGCCCACCAAGCCACTCTATCACCCCCCTCTTCAGCAGGATGGGGAGGGGAGAAAATAAGATGAAACAAAATAAACCCCTGTGATAGTTTAACTTAGCTGGCAGCCAAACAAGACAGAGCCACTCGCAGCACCACCCTCCCCCGCCCCCCCCCCCCCCACGCAGGGAATCGGGGAGAGAATTGGAGGGGTAAAGGTGAGGAGACTTGTAGGTTGAGATAAGAACAATTTAATAATTAGAGTAAAAATAAAATTAAAATAGTAAGAATAATAAGAGTAATAATGATAACAACTATATATCTATATGAGTGATGCACAGTACAACTGTTCACCACCCACTGATAATGATCCCGGAGGAGCGAAAAGGAACCCCAAAACTGAAATTGCAATCCCAGAAAAGCGAGCCCGAGCGATTCCTGAGAGAATCCCCCCTTTCCGGTCAGCCCCGGTGAATATACTGACCATGACGTGACCTGATCTGGAATATCTCATTGGCACATCCACCTGTCAGTTCTGGGTTTTACTAACTACTGCACTTTTCTTCTCCACTCCCCCCTTGCAGTCCTCTGCTCTTGCAAACTGCCCAAGCACAGTGTCCTTGGAGTTATCAACATTGTTCTCATAACAATCCTCACCGAAACCAAAACACAGTGCTTTCTAACCATCCAGGAGTCAGTGTAGAGATAGAGTACTGTCCATTTTTTTTGTTCAGCAATCTCTAAGGCTAGTTGGATGGCTTTCACCTCTGCAAACTGACTTGACTCGCTGTGGGAATATAACGGAAGATTGGTGAGGAGGACTGTAAATACGCTCAAGGGACTTGCATCTGGGGTGTTGAAAAACACGTATCACACCACTAATTGTTGTTTAGTGCTTGACAAGTAGAGCATCTGCATTTAGATAACATAGCCCTGAGATAGACTCAAGGGCACCCTAGACATGCCTGAGATTGCTACCCTGCTGTGAGAAAGATCAAAGCACAGTGGAAAACTACTGCCTGTAAAGAAATCCTTAATATACAGGCAAGAGAGGCAGGTTCAGAATCTCTCACTCTCACTCTAGCAAGGACCGAGCTCCACGGTGCCTGCGTTCCCGCTTACGTGCCTCTGCCCCGGGTGCTGCTGTGGAGATACACCTGTTCGCGAGGTAACGAGAATAAATTTGCTTTTTGCATTTTATCCATGGTTTTTGTGGTTGTTCCTGCGTCCTGCCTGTGTCAGCTCACACACTCACCTTCTCCTTCAGTGGCCTCAATGACTTATCATGCCGGACTCCACACAGCAGCTTTCCACTTCCGATGGCTTCCTGACACACAACAGGATCCATCAGTAAACAAAGCATAACGCCTTTCATCTTCTGGTAACTCATTATATGGTGGTGCTTCTTGGGCATGAACCACCTCCTCAGGCTGTACTCCAAAAGCTCTGCCTTCTGGCCAGTTCATGATCTCTTCCACGATTCCTGGACGGTTGGGATTCCCTAGTCGAGCTCGTTGCGTGATCAATGCTGCCCACTTACTCCATGTAGCACTGGTTGCATGATGTGTAGAAGGGATGTTTCCTTTAAACATCCAGTGTAGCACAGGCAATCGCGGTGCCAGGAGCAGATGCGCTTCTGTACCAACAACTTCTGAAGCGACGTGAACCCCCTCATACGCTGCTAGTATCTCCTTTTCACTTGGAGTGTAGTGGGCTTCTGATCCTCGATACCCCTGGCTCCAAAGCCCTAATGGTCGACCTCAGGTTTCTCCTGATGTTTTCTGCCAGAGGCTCCAGGTGAGACCATGCTCCCCAGCTGCAGTGTAGAGTACATTTTGCACAGCTGGTCCTGTTCGGATAGGCCCAAGAGCCATTGCACGAGCTATTTCCTGTTTGATGTGCTCAAAGGCTTGTTGTTGCTCAAGGCCCCACTCAAAACAGTTCTTCTTTTGAGTTACTTGATAGAGAGGTCTCACAAGCTGGCTGTAACCTGGGACATGCATTCTCCAGAGTCCCCCAAGGCCTAGGAAAGCTTGTGTTTCCTTCTTGTTAGCTGCTGGAGACACAGCTGCTATCTTGTTGACCACATCCATAGGCACATGATGGTGTCCATCCTGGCATTTGAGTCCCAAGAACTGAATCTCCTGTGCAGGTCCCTTGACCTTGCTTTTCTTAATGGCAAAACCAGCTCTCAGAAGAATCTGAATTACTCTTCTTCCCTTCTCAAACACTTCTTCTGCCTTGTTGCCCCATACGATGATGTCATCAATGTATTGTAGATGTTCAGGGGCATCACCCCTTTTCAGTGCATTTTGAATCAGTCCATGGCAAATGGTGGGGCTGTGTTTCCACCCCTGGGGCAGTCGATTCCAGGTGTACTGGACACCCCTCCAGGTGAAAGCAAACTGTGGCCTGCACTCTGGTGCCAAAGGAATGCAGAAGAACGCATTGGCAATGTCTATGGTGGCGTAGCACTTGGCTGCCTGTGACTCCAGTTCATACTGGAGCTCTCACATGTCTGGCACAGCAGCCCTCAGTGGTGGTGTCACTTCATTCAGACCACGGTAGTCTACTGTTAACCTCCACGCTCCGTCAGACTTTTGCACTGGCCATATGGGGCTATGAAAAGGTGAATGAGTCTTGCTGACAACTCCTTGGCTCTCCAGTTGACGAATCAGTTCACGGATGGGAGCCAAGGAGTCTCGGTTTGTGTGCTCTTGCCTTCCTGGGTGTCTGCAGCAACTACACTGACAGCCTTCTTGGGTAGCCCTTTCTTAACAGCTGTCTTCTCCCTCAGTTCACGTACACGGGCCTCCAGTTTAAAGGTGGGTTCACCATCCGACTTCCTCACGTTCTCCCCCTGGTCACACAAGGACCAGAGTGCACCACGTGGCATACGTCAGGGGCTTACTTTCCCTCTGGCTGGAGCAGGACAGGATTGATTCATTGGAACGCTCCTGACAGCCACGGTGCTGGCCCCTAAGGATGAAGAGGTACAGAGATAAATATGTAAAGGGTGAATGTCAGGAGGATGGAGCCAGGCTCTTCTCAGTGATGTCCAATGGTAGGATAAGGGGCAATGGGTATAAGCTGGAACACAGGAGGTTCTGCTTAAACTTGAGAAGAAACTTCTTTACAGTGAGGGTGACAGAGCACTGGGACAGGCTGCCCAGGGAGGGTGTGGAGTCTCCTTCTCTGGAGACATTCAAAACCCACCTGGACACCTTCCTATGTGATCTCATCTAGGTGTTCCCGCTGCAGCAGGAGGATTGGACTAGATGATCTTTCAAGGTCCCTTCCAATCCCTGACATTCTGTGATTCTGTGATTTTCTTCGAAGGTTTGGAGCCATGAAGACACTCTTTCCACAGTTGGTGTTTCCACATCCGGGGAATACATCGCTGCCAAGCTGTTTGCATACAACACTGGGGCACTTTGGATCACCTTCCTCCACATGGCCTGTGTGCACAGAACATCCTCTGGATCTTTGGAGTCCTCATCATTGTCTGGATCACTGTAGATGACTTCCAGCACTGCTAATTCTCTCAGGGACTGGATGCCTTCATCTGTGTTAGTCCACTTTCCCAGGGAATTCATAAGGTCATCTTTGAATGGGTATCTGGCTTTCACGCTTGAGAGGAGCTGTCTCCAGAGACTGCAAATTGCTGCCTCTCTTCCCATTCCTCTCTCCATCCCACGGTTTCTAGCCAGGGATCCCAGCTGCTGGGCTTCCCTTCCTTCCTGTTGCTGACTGTCAGCCCCATTATCCCAGCATCGGAGCAGCCAGGCAGCAATCCGCTCACCTGGCTGGTGGCTGTGATCTTTCCACATGTCTCAAAGCTCTGATGAGGTCAGGGACCGGGTAGTTTCTGCTTCTTGTTTTAGTTCTCTCACTCCTTCCTCCAAGTTCCTCATAGAAGGACCGGCTTCTTGATCCTCTTCTTCCTCTGCCCTCACTAATCGATTATATGGACCAGTGGTTCTCCTTGTCCACTGTTTCTTTTTCACCACTGGGGCAATTACTGTTGTGGTTGTTGTTTGGATCCCTGTCTCAACCATGGTGTCCTCGGATGTAGTCTGGGTCCCTGCCTCAACCACAGTCCTCTGAGAGTGCTGAACTGGGGCTCCATAGGCACAGGCCAAGCCCCAGTACAGTGCTAGAAGCTGCTGGTTCTCACTGGGGTAGGCCAGGCACCCTTCCATCAAGTGACGCGTTAGTTTGCCAGGGTTGTGTGCTTCTTCAGGTGTAAAATCCCAGGCTATGGGAGGTGATAACCGTCCCAGGAACCTGCCCAAATCCTTCCACACCCCCTGCCACCCAGGGACCGGCCGCTTCAGGGCACTTTGCAGTATTTCCTCACCCAAAAGCTGCCTTCTCTTACACCAGGACGAGACCAGATTCCACAAACCCCATAATATTCCAACAGCATTATTTAGTAGTAATAAACAGCTCACGTAAGGGTGGACAAGGACCTCGGGAGCCTGCATAATGAAGACATCTACATTAACTCCGGGTAGGGAAAGGGAGATGTGTTCCCTCATCTCCTCCACAAGATAGCTCCCCCAGCACAGCAAAGCAGTGAATGCCAGCACAAAGCACACAGCTCTTACTGGTATCAACATGTTCCCAAGCTTAGCAAAATAAAGAGATAAGCAAGGCTACCAGCAAAAACTCCGTGACCCACACAGGAGCTCACTGCTTGATAACTGCTGCAGCTAAAGTGCGCAATGTGGCTACTCCAAGCCCTGTGACAAACACTGCAGCTACTCAAACCCCATCAAGAAGCACTGCAGATGAATTAAAGAACCAACCCGTGCCAGTATCAGTTGCCCCTGTATGGAAGAAGTGGAAACGAAAGTCAGTACGTTTACAGAGGGATGAAGAAGACAAAGCTTATGATCTTCCTAAGGAGGAAGAGGAGGAGTGCGAGCGACTGAGGAAACTATGCGAGCCGACTCAGTGTGAGTGATAAGGCATAGTTCACTTTATTGCTCTCATTCAGTCATATTTATACCGGCTACGATAATTATTCCTACTAGTCCCTAGCTAATTGGCTTAAGCTCTAAACGTTACATTTACAGGTCCTCCTACTTGCGGTTCAGCGGTGAAGCATTGTCTACATTTTTCACACACTCGCTTTCTCAAGGTTGTTTACCAGAGTTTGAGATAAAGCCGCAGTGTCAGCATTCAGTACTTTTCCACTGCGGCCTGCTGAGTGTTAGACCAGAGTCTGCTCGTACAACTGTTCTGTGAATCCATGGCCTTGCTCTCTGAGCCATTCCCCAACAGAGGAGGAAGGGGGAGATGGAAATGGAGACAGTACAATAACCACCCAATCTCTAACCCGGAGTGAGGTGCAGGATATATGAAAATATTTCACCCGTTACCAAGGCGAGCACCTCATTATGTGGCTGCTCAGATGCTGGGATAATGGGGCCAGTAGCATGGAGTTAGAGGGTAGAGAAGCCAATTGCTGGAACTCAACGATGGACTCTGCCACACTATCAATATGATCAAGCAAGAAGCCATTTATTTGCTCTAATACAGTTATATTTACACCCCAAACTAATGAAACCACCCACACCCGTTCACGTGTTATTGGCTCTTCTCTCACAGCACGAGCAGTTCCCACGCCCCTAATTGGCTGATGGACTTTGCGTGCATCCCTTCCTGTTTGCTTGCCAGGGGACATCTTTGGATACATTCCAAGGTTCCTTTCTCATCACTTGTCGATGCAGGTGCTTCTCGTATCTCCAGACCTGTATCCCTTCAGTTCCCACAGTCCTCTCAGGGTATGCCAATACACGTTCCCACACTCCCCACAATTCCCCTCTTTTCTTTTTGGAAGCAGAAAAACCTAAAGCTTAACTTATAGGTATAACTTATCGGAATTTAACAAAAATACAAGCCCTAAACCTAAAGCTTAACCTATAGATAAAACTGATAACAAATTTTTAAAGCTTATCATTACACACAGTTATAATACTTGATCAACTTCAGAATATCCATTTGCTCTTAGAAACCCTACAATTCCCCTTCTTGTGTTTGTACGACAAAAGCATCGTTCACCATCTTCTGCAGGGCCCTTTGCAGACACGATAGCAAACAAGGCACTAAGAGGAGGATCACCAGAATTACAAGTAACACTTGCAATCCTGACTTGAGCAGTGAAAATACCCAGCCTTGTATTCCCCAGCCTTGAAACCAATTGCTTAACCAATCATCATTATCTACCTTGGACTGTGTGACATTCTCCTTTAACTTGTTAATTGCCACATGAATTGATTCTGAGTGTTGTGATAAATTCATACAGCACATACCATCAAATTCCTCACAACCATGGCCTTGAGCTAAAAGCAAGAAATCAACAGCAGCACGATTCTGCAGAGTGGCGTGTCGAACTGAGTCGACATCTGTCAGCAAGCCTGAGAGCGCCAAGGACATAAGATTAGATTGTTGAGAAAGCCAGGATCCTAACTTGGGTGGGTTTGTTAGTGCACTTGCTACTCCTACTCCAGGGGCCAGAATAGAGGCTGCAGCTATTTCCCCAGGATTCCAAACCTCTGCATTGGAATCACAGTTGTGCTCAAATGAGCGAATGCTACGCTTGCTTCTTATCCGATTTTTGCACTTTCCCAAAATCATGGTGATGTTAGGTGTCAACAGAGTTAAACGGCCCAAACTGCAGGGGCCTCCACGAATACGTGATGGTGTTCCTGCCCACGCTCTGTCTCCACAGATAAGGAAAACACCTGGTGGTAGCTGTACTGGGTTATGAGTAGTTTTAGAAATGTTTGGTGAAGTGTAACTACACCAAGCTGCTTTATTTCTAAAAACGGAGCCGGTGGCAGTTGCATTCCGGGCAGTGACTCTGGTGTCGCTTGTAGAGAAATCAAAAAAGACACAGAAGTCCACTGGTACTGATCCCAACAGATTCAGCTCCTGTGGCTCTGCAGGCATCATCGGTAGGTATGGGACCCCTCCATCCCAGTTATCACCCACCGCTCGCATTGTGCGAGTGGCTTTCCTTGCCTGCATAGGGACAAGAGACACAGGGTCATCTACTGGTAAACCCACCAGACGTGTAGAAAAGGGGTTGTCGGGGGTAGCAAGAGACAAACAAAGCGTGTTCTGCTGCATTTGGTTAGCCAGAGTAATCCAAATATTTGTTTTGGGTAAGATGTTATAATAGGCTTGAATCACTATCCAAAGACTGAGAATCCCTATCAAAGTACCCATAGGTTGATCCTGCATTCCCATGGTTCTTTCTGTCAGTCAAGGTGTTTTACAGGTTTAAAAATTGGACACAGCTGAGTACTTGCGTGCGTGTCTATCCTGGATCTAGGTGGGGCGAGACATCTGGATTTCTGCTGTTCTGCCCATGTAAAGGTTGTCCTTTCCATGGTTTTGTCCACCGGGCAGGAACCCACCTAGGTCCAGTATCTGTAAGGACACACATATAACCTCTTCCTGTTAAATGAACTTCAGCAGGTCCTTTCCATTGTCCATCTGTGAGATCTTTATATAATACTTGAATTTGACTGCTGTTGTTATCTGGACTTTCTGCTAAGTCCCATCCATGGACTACCATGGGTGGAGCCTCAGCATTGCCGACCAGGCGTAAAACATTAAGTACATACAATGCTTTTGAAATACGTTCCTGTGGGGTTAAGCCTCTCTCCCCTGTTTTCTGGTTTTGTAAGATGGATTTAAGCACTTGGTGAGCTCGTTCAATGCTAGCTTGGCCTGTTGGAGAGTGAGGAATACCAGTGACATGCCTCACACCCCGCTGCTGACAGAATTGTGCAAAAGAGCGTGAAACAGAAGCTGGACCGTTATCAGTTTTTAGCTGTGATGGTGCACCCATAACTGCAAAGCAACCTCATCAGTGTCGTTTAACATGTTTGGCTGTTTCACCTGACAGAGGTGCTGCCCACAATACAGAGGAAAAGGGATCTATAGTGACGTGAACATACTTTAAACGGCCAAATTCTGAAAAAGGTGTGACATCCATTTGCCACATCTGCAAAGGCAGCAAACCCCTGGGATTAACTCCCAGGCCGATGCCAACACCATAGTGCTGACAGTCAGGACAGGACTGAACAATTCCTTGAGCGTCTGAGAGACTGAAATGAAATTGGCGAGATAACATTTTAGCATTCTGGTGAAACAAGGAATGAGCCTGACGAGCTTGGTCAAAAGTCGATACAGGAGGACCACTCCAGGCGGGAGCTACTCATTTGTCAGCTCTATTGTTACCTTCTGTTAAGGCGCCGGGCAGGTCAGAGTGACTGCAAATATGAGTAACAAAATAAGGCTCAGTACAATGTTGTAATAAGCGTAACAGCTGGCAGAATAAGTGAAAAAGCGTCTTATTCGTTATCGCTTTGAGAATAGCCTGTTCCAAGCCAATAACTACTCCTACAGCATACAGGGAGTCTGATACAACATTTAAAGGTTCCCTGGACCATTTTGTGAATGCCCAAACAACAGCTTTTAGTTCAAGTGTCTGCAAAGAATCCTCTGGGGTGCCGTTTAAAATATGTTTGTCCCAGTGTGCATTACTTAGCCAAGTGATAGCAGTCTTGTGGTTATTTTTGCTAGCGTCAGTAAAAACAGATAAACCTCCCACAGGAGTCGCAGAATAAAGAGGCTTTTCAAGAAAAGTGTGAGAGGACAGAAGGGAAAACAAACGATGAGGTGGATAAACATTAGAAGTTTGTCCAGAGTAACCTGCTAGAGCTAATTGTAAATCGTCTGAGTGACCAATCAAAATATGCCTGTGTTAGTGGAAGGATGATATATGCAGGATCCAAACCAGCCATCTCTATCAATCTCAATCTGCCTCTCATCATCAATTGAGCCAGTGCTTCCAGTTGTGTAGTTATACTTTTACGCAAACAGTAGGGCAAAAAGATCCACTCCAGTGCACACAAGGGATCTTTTTTCGCATCGTTCCATTGCATCAGCAATGCAAAGGGGTGACAATTTGCAGGACCTCCAGTAACAGTAGCCAAAATGACTTTTTAAAATCAGGATTAGAGTGTGGCAGCTGTGGAAAATCAGGGGTCGGTGGTGTGGACGGAAGGAGTACAGGATAGACTGGAACACGGGCAGATCGACTCCATTTTTTCGGGCAGTGGCGCCGGGGGAGCGTGAGCGCGCGGCGCGGGGCCGGCCGGGCCGGAGCGTTGCGCAGTTCGTGGAGCGCAGCGCAGGAGGGAGCCCGGCGGGGGGCGGGGGGCCGGGACGCTCTGAGCTGTAAATGTGTCTTTCGCCCCCTCTCTTTCGGCTTTTATGGCTTTTATAGTACCTGAAATCAATCGCCAAGCTGTTGCAAAGTCTCTTAAGGAAGTATGCAATCTGCCCACAAAACCTGCAAATGGTTCAGTGGGTCCCCGCCGCAGCGCAGCAAACGCTGGAGTCGGCCCTCCCGACCCCGGCACACCTCTCCAAGCCTTCCAGGCCAAACCCTGAGAAAGCCGGAGAACTGGAGTCCGCAAACGGGACCGCACGCCAGCAGCGGCAAAGGGTCCCACACCCAGCAGCACACCCGCATCAACCAAGCGAAGAACGTCATCTGCCAGACGCCGCAAACCCCTCGCCCCTGCATCAACACAGAGGCCCCCCCAACAGCAAAAAAAATGCATTTGTTGCGAGGGGCTCAAAAGAGCACCAACCAGCACCCTGACATCATGAGGTGCCAATAAGGCACTGCCAAAAATGTGCATTAGAACTGCTTCAGTAAAATATGATTTTAACCCATACTGACTTATAGCATTTTTTTGCTTCTTTTATAATTTTCCAATCTAAAGCTGTATAAGCCCCTTCATCATTTGGTCCCACCGAAACTGGAAAAGCAGAGGGAGTATTAGGCAACATTTCCCCTTCTACTAAAGCATCCCTTAAAATTCCCCTCCACCGACAATGTGGATTTTCTCCTCTCCTCCCCCCCCCCCCCCCCCCCCCCCCCTATTAAAGCAACGTTTTTGGATTGTTCTGCTGTAGACACCTGGGGAATAGAAAAAGAGTTAGTATGGATAAAGGATATGGGTGAATCCTTGTCCTGGTTAGCTGCTAAGTCCTTAAGTTTTTCTATTAGCTGTTGGGATGGGTCGTCTAAGTTCACTTTTCTCTCCTCTGGTTCTCTCGGGGTGTTCGGGGTAGAAGGTGGTAGAGGTGGATAGAGGAAAGGTGCATTCTCACAGGCTGTAGCAGAGTGCTGTGGTGAATCTTGTACAGGCACAGAAGGGTCAGTTACCGGCTGCACGGAGGGAGAGGTATTTCTCGGGGGAGGTGGTGAAAGCGGTGGAGCAGTCGTACTTGTTGCCGCGGGCGCTGGCGATACAGGCAGAGGTGGATTACACATTTTTGCATTACTTGCCGCAGGTGCTGGCGGTGAAATATTGTCCATAAATACCAGTGTGGAAGTAGATATCTTTTTACTGCAAGGCTTACTGGTAGAAGTGGTAGGACTTAATGCTACAAAGGCTGACGCAGCAGCATCACGTTCTGCTTTTAACTCTTGAAGGGTATTTTTAAGCAGCTTCCATAAGGTAGCAAAGTTTTGTGCTTCTTTAGATCCATTGCTAATTTCTTCCCATAGAGCATTGCCTATTCGTTCCCAAGTGTCAAGTTCAAAGGCAGTATCCACCCCAGATAATAATTCTCTTTCCTCACACCATAGCAATAAACGTTTCAAACACATCACATCATATTTTATGCCTCTCTTAGAGAGAAAATGTTGGAGGAGCTTAATCACGGCTTCCTCTTCCTTACTAAGAGAAGCCCCCATTTCTCTATTTTTCTTTTTCTATTTCTCTCCTCCGTCCGGCCGCTCACCTCACTGTCAGGTGAATCTCTGCTGCAGCAACGCCTCGAAGGGCCACCTCAATGGGTCTTCCCCTCTCTTCAGGGGCTCCGGACTTGTTCCAGATGGTCCTTTCCTCGGCCAGTTCTTCCCCCGCTTCAAAGCGGTCGCATAGCGATGAATAGGGTCCCTGTTCGGGCGCCAATTGCGGAAACTCAAAGATGGACTCTGCCACACTATCAATATGATCAAGCAAGAAGCCATTTGTTTGCTCTAATACAGTTATATTTACACCCCAAACTAATGAAACCACCCACACCCGTTCACGTGTTATTGGCTCTTCTCTCACAGCACGAGCAGTTCCCACGCCCCTAATTGGCTGATGCACTTTGCGTGCATCCCTTCCTGTTTGCTTGCCAGGGGACATCTTTGGATACATTCCAAGGTTCCTTTCTCATCACTTGTCGATGCAGGTGCTTCTCGTATCCCCAAACCTGTATCCCTTCAGTTCCCACAGTCCTCTCAGGGTATGCCAATACACGTTCCCACACTCCCCACAATTCCCCTCTTTTCTTTTTGGAAGCAGAAAAACCTAAAGCTTAACTTATAGGTATAACTTATCGGAATTTAACAAAAATACAAGCCCTAAACCTAAAGCTTAACTTATAGATGAAACAGATAACAAATTTTTAAAGCTTATCATTACACACAGTTATAATACTTGATCAACTTCAGAATATCCATTTGCTCTTAGAAACCCTACAATTCCCCCTTCTTGTGGGGGTATGCCAATACACATTCTCACACTCCCCACAAACATGTATACAAAAACCCCCATATGAATATCCACTTGGCTAGCAAGATTTGGGTCTTTAAACTTTGCAGATCTTCGAGGACCTGCAGAAGGTAACTGCTGTGCACTTTAAATTCTGTGCAGATCCACATTGACAGAGGTACATGGCAACAATAAACCCAGCCAGAACTGGAAGGACAGGAATTGTGACCCTCCTGTCTGAACTCCATGAATGGAATAAATGGTTCCATTTCTTGGATAAAGAAGAAAGGAAAAAAAAAAAATTCAAACAAAAAAACAGCAACAACAGCAGCAAACAAACCAGACTCCAAACTACGATACCGTAGAACAATCATATTTAAAAGGATTAACATATAGGAAACTTCACCTCGATAAAGGTTTAAATGGTTACTTTTGCAATAATGCCTTGCTTTTGTACCCTCAGGCCTCAGTGAAAACGGCGGGTGCTGCTGAGGGGGGAAGAGGAGAAAGGGCCAGATAGGCAAAGGCAGCCGTGCCCCACTCACCTGCCTGGCCTCGGCCCGGCTCCCTGCCTACAACCTGATGAGGACTAGCCGCTTCGCGAACAAAAGCTTTGTACGAGATCTGTAACTGAACGACAGGCCGAGCATTTCCCTAACAGGATCGTTGCTATTTTTGCTGTTAGCCAAGCAACCGATGGCTGAAGGGGAGAATGCGTGCCGGCCACAGCCAGACTCCGGGACCCGGAGCTCACCGCCCACTACCCAATTTCAGCTGCCAGCCCCTCCCGAAACACCTCCCGGCCAGCCAGGGCCCCCAAGCCGTGCCAAGCAGCGAGAGAAGACGAGAAGAAATGTCGAAGCCCTCCGAACAAGGAGCCCTCACACCCCTCGCCGCAGACGTTTTTCTCTCAGTTCTTCAGTGCTTATCTCAACACCACACTGCGAGCTCGCAGCGAAGCCCTAGCCCCACCAAAGAATACTCCAGCTCTCTGCGCGAGATTGAAGCAACAACAAAAGAAAAACGCTCACAACAGGAAAGATACGCACAAACGGCGGAAGAAACCGCTACTACGACTCGACTCGCGCATGCGCGGCGGGGTTGTTTTTCACAAAGCTGTTCTTAAAGTGAGCTGGCAGCGTGCAGGCAGCTGTCTTTGTAAGGAGATTGCAGCGTTGGGTGGCCGCCGCTACCGCTACTACTAATGTTGAGGTTTTCTCAGTAATTCCGATGAAGCGTTTGTAGGGGACACGCTGATCTTGTTGGCAGGCTTTTTGCGTGGCAGAAGTGTTGTTCAGTGTAAAGTGAAGATTGCATTTTGTATGAGGCCTTGGCTTTTTTTTTTCCTTCTCTTTATAGTATATTTTTATACACTTTGCTATAAAATATGGTGCTGGGGAAGGTGAAGAGTTTGACAATAAGCTTTGACTGTCTTAATGACAGCAATATCCCCGTCTATTCTAGCGGGGACACAGTCTCAGGAAGGGTCAATGTAGAAGTTACTGGGGAAATTAGGGTAAAATCTCTTAAAATTCATGCAAGAGGGCATGCAAAAGTACATTGGACTGAATCTAGAAATGCTGGATCCAACACTGCCTATACACAAAATTACACTGAAGAAGTAGAGTATTTTAACCATAAGGATGTTCTACTTGGGCACGAAAGAGGTAAGCTTTTAACTTATTCATTCACTCCATGCAGATGTTTTTCCAGAAAAAGACACATCTTTGCATCGTCTTGGTTTGTCCCTTTTTAATATGCAGTGTCATAGAGTTTGCTATTTCTAAAGATGAGGAAATGCTGGTTATGTTCTTAGGTTTTATTTCTGATTATTTGAACATTTACTTAATATTAAAACCGTGTTGAGATGCATTTTCAAAGTACCTGCAAACAGGACTTTCTTAAAATATCTGCCTTTTAACAGAGTCTCTTCATAAGGATTTGCATTTTTTTGAATGCAGTTTTTTTTGGATATGCAATGTTGTTGTTTTTTTTTTTTTTTCTTAGTATTATTAGCAGGATTTGTTTCTCTATGGGGAAAATAACTGTCAAATCAAAACCAGATATGCAGTAAATTACTTTATTGGTAGCATCCTATCGAATCATAAGTGTAATTAAAACATAACACTAGACTTTTTGGCACATAATAGATACAGGTCTGACTTTCAGACTTATATGTGATGATTTTTAAGGTTGGTTCATTGTTGGCAGATAAAAGATTCCCTGTGGCTTACTTTGACATGCTATCACCACCCCACCTGTATTTTTTCATCTCTTCCTTTGTTCTAAACTAGTATACTTGTAAATTACTTTCATTTTTTTTATTCAACTCCTCTATGAGGGACCCAAATGTACAAATCTGTCTGAAAGGCCAAATAAGAGTTCATGGTTGTTCCGAGTTGGGGAGTTCTGGAACCTGCATTCAATGAAAACCTGGTCTGCTAAGCCCCTAGAGAAACAGAAAGTGCCCTGTAAATTCCCATATTTTGGGTATGGAAATGGGTTATTACATTGTGAGCGAGATTGTGGGTCTTAAGTTGGGTAATCTATTGTTCGTATAGTGTAAGGGACTCTAAGCTTGTTTTTTTCTCAAGTTTCCACCCTTTGTTAGAAGCGGTTCAATCCTGTTTTGGACCGGTCCTGGGGAGAAGGGAGGGAGAACTCCTTCTCTCCGCAGATTGGTTGCACACGTCAGGTGGTGGCCATGACTTAATTCCTAGTACAAGAAAATGTTAAAACTGATTACATAATTTGGGTAGGGTGTTCTGGTGTGGTGTTTTGTTTTCGTTTTAAATATGCAGCATATTTACTGCAGAGATCCTCTGCAGTAAAATGCATTTTTTAAAGAAGCTTGCCTATAGATTGCATTGAGCCTTTTATTAAGCACTTCTGAAATAAATACTGTAGCTGAGTGGAGTTGCTATTGGTTTTAATTATGATATCGTGATGCAAGCAAGCACGGATCACTCATGAGGTGGCTTTGTAGCTCAAACGTTCTTTATACTGCCGCCTTAGAAATAATTCTCTCGTTAAAGTTCGTTCACCTTTGGTTTGCAGATGACAGAAACGTGCAAACATGCCCGAGTCGTTAACAGCAGGATGTATGCTTACAAGTAGGAGGGCGACCCCGTGCTTCTAACTGTCTGCTTAAGCAGCAGCAATGACTTTGCATGTGGACTGTAGATCCAAATGCTGACCTCGATAGTAGGTGCTTGGGTTTGGCTGGAAAGAGAACAAAAGGTGGCAGGGAAGGGACAGATCTGACACGTTCCGACAGCAGAAGCGAGACGGGGTGCGCACCGCTGCACGTACGGCACGTAAAAACTTAAGCAGTTGTCTCGGAACACCGCTACCGCTGCCCCTCCCTCGGCTGCAAGGGCAGGACTGCGAACACTCGCTGCACGGAGTGGAATTTAACTCAACGCCTCGTACCCTAGCATAGTCCGGAAGGCCACGCCCTGTCCCCGCTTTGTCATTGGCCTGCTGGGGTTTGTTAGCCTGTTGCTAAGGCGATGCCAGCCGCTGATTATAGGGGGTTGGGACGTGGGGGAAGAGCAGGGCTGAGGGAGCAGGTTTCTCTGCCCGCGCTCTGGTGTGTGCTGGGGGCGGGGCGAACGGGCTCTGGCCACCCTGAGGTCAGCCCTGTGCGGGGTTGGGGGCGCTCCGAGCCCCGCTTCCCTGAGGAGTTACAGAGTATGGTACAAATTTACCTTGCTGGGAAACCGGAGGGTGGGTGGGGTGTTTCAATTCAGCAGTTACTGCTTTCTCCCTTGCTTCCTGCCTTGCCTTCTTCCCCTTCCCTCCCTCCGGTTATGGATCCGATCGCGACCTTGGTAGGACGCTGCACTGCTAAGGGGGAGCGCTGTCACCCTGGACACTTTTTGTTAGGAACGGGGCATGCCTGGCAATGTCAGCCTTGACGGCTCAAAGGGCACGCTGCCTTTCTTGGGAAAATCCATCCCTGGGGACAGACAGAAGCATTCAAGCTCTTGCCGCGTACATCCACTGGGACAGCAAGCGGCTGTGAGCAGGGGTGGCCATTGGGACACATGGCCCTGCAGCCTCTCGCATCCCTTACTTGGTTGTCTTTCCCCTCCTGTGCCCCCAGCCAGCACTATCCATAATCGTCTTTCAGTAATGGTCAGCACATGCTCCCGAGAGAAGTGCAGGATTGGGGTGTCACCTTGCACATAGCATAGGCCAGGTTGGGGCAAGCCAGCAGCACGGCCCTGTGGTATGAGGAGACCAGATGGTGAGGCGTGAGTGGTGGCCCTCCCTCTCTCCTTACCTCTGCATTAGTCAGGCTAGGCTGTGAACAGAGTTGCTGAGCAAATGTGGTGGGGCGTAATGTATACTGTATGTATGTGTAGTGGCTGGCAGGGGATCTGCTTGGGCCTGTTTAGTCCAGTCCTCTCCTGCTCCGACCTAGTCTGTGATTGACAGCTCAGTACTCATTTACTGCAGTTCTGCTGCTGCTCAGGCTCAATGGGACTGCTGGTCTGGCAGGAAGGAAGTGAAGAAGGGATGAAAAAACTTATGTGCAGGGAAAAAAAATATTTTTATCTCAAACAAACAAACAAAAATCTCCAAATGTGGTGTGGTTTTTTTTGTTGTTTGGGGTTTTTGGGGGGGGGGGGGTTGTGTGTTTTGGTTTTTTTACAAAAAAAGCATTATACACATTGTTTTCCTCTTTCAGTGTATTGAAGATTCTTATTTAATGACATTACATGCTGAGGATGCATTTGTGTAAATAGTGTTCTAGTGTTTTTATATTTTTGCATAGGTTTGTTTCAGCATTTCTGGTGCACTAAAGAAATTGGAGCATCAGCACTTTTGTAGGACAATGGGAACTAAAAACTCTTAAAATGTACCAACATTCCTTCATGATGTTTCAGGCTATTAACAATAGGTAGTGTCTTTTGCATAATCCCACTATATGTGTTTTTATTACCCCAACCCTTTTGTATATGTGACGCTCAATTATTTTCCCTAAATAACTTTCTATTTTGATGGAATCAGCATTTTTCTGGTTTTATGGTAATTATATCAGAACAAACCATAAATTTGTTGGAGCATTTAAAGCAATGCAAGGAAACATGACTATAAACTAAGGTCAGCTTTTTTGTTGAAATTAGGAAAGGTTTGGGTCTTTGCTATCCAAGCAAAATTGAGCTAAACTTTGAATTTTTGATACATTAGGTCTAAACAACACTAATTGGACAGCTTGTCACCTTTCATGCCCCTAAATTTGTTCGGTACTTCCTGGGTGGTTGTCCTGGTTTTTGCTAGGATAGAGTTAATTTTCGTCTTAGCTAGAAAGCACTGTGTTTTGGTTTCGGTGAGGGATTTGTTATGAGAAGAAAGTTGATAATGTACAAGGACATCATGTTTGGGTAGTTTGTGAGTGCAAAGGACTAGGAGAGAGGGAAGCATAGTAATTAGCAAAACCCAGAATTGGCATTTGGATATGATGTCACATTCAGTATATTAATGAGGGTTGATCGGAAAGCGAGGGGATTCGCTTGGGCTCACTATTCCAGGATTGCGATTTCGGGTTTGGGGTTCCTTTTCACTCCTCCAGGATCACTATTGGCAGGTGGTGAGCAATTGTACTGTGCATCACTTGTGTGTGTGTGTGTGTGTATATATATATACACACGCACACACACACATATATATATATATATATATATATATATATATATATATATATATATATATATATATATAAAATTACTATTTTATTTTATTCCAATTATTAAATTGTCCTTATATCAACCTACAAGTGTCCTGACCTTTACCTCTCCAGTTCTCTCCCCTGTTCCCTGGGTGGGGGGTGCAAGCGGCTGTGTGGTGGTTGGCTGCCAGCCAAGTTAAACTACTACAGTCTTTTTTGGCACCCAACGTGGAGCATGAAGGGATGAGATAATGACAGTTTTGACCCAAGTGTGTGTATCGGGTCTGGCTGGGATGGAGTTGATTTTCCCCGTGGCAGCCCTCAGAGTGCTGTGTTTTGTATTGGTGGCTCGAGGGGTGTTGCTAACACACCAGTGTGTTGGTTCCTGCTGAGCAGTGCTCCACAGCACCAAGGCTGGCTCTACAACATCCCCCCCCCTCCCCACCAACAGTAGGCTGGGGTGGGGAAGGTCTTGGGAGGGGACATAGCCAGGACAGCTGACCCAAACGGACCAAAGGGATATTCCAGACCATATGACATCTGCTCAGAAATAAAAGCAAGGAGAACAGAGGAGGAAGGGAGGGCATTCGCTACTTCCGTTTGTCCTCTGGGAACCGCAACGCGTATGAAGCCCTGCTTCCCGGGAAGTGGCCAGACATCGCCTGCTGATGGGAAGTGGAGAGTAAATATTTTGTTCTTTTGCTTCTGTGTGTGCAGCTTTGCTTTGCTTCTATTAAACTGCCCATCTTGCTGAGGAGGGGAGTGATAGAGTGGGCTTTGGTGGGCATCTGGCATCCAGCCAGGGTCAACCCACCACAGTGTGTTAGATAGAAATCTGCAATAAGCATTTGTTACAACAACATGGTTGTCGGTGGTTGGAATGTTGGTGTATTAGATTGCAGAGTTGCTCTTTGAGTTGAGGTGGCACATTTCGTGCTGTTTATATTTGTTTGCCATCTCTAGGCATTGGTTTGGGGTTAAGGGTACTGTTTTGCTGTGTGGTACAGTTCTGGTTGTTGGTCTCACTACCCATCTTTTTATTGTACTGATTTTGTACTTGTATTCAGCAGTGGCAGGCGGCACACAGAGCAAAGTGGCTGAGCTGACTCCATCGCCGTATTACGGGACCCATCTGATGGATGTTGTCAACAATTACACCAGTGTTTTTTTTTCTCTTTGAGCTGATATATTGGGGGAACATCTTCATTCAATTTCTCCTTCTCCACCAGACCAGTTACAAAAGTTTTTGAGAATTTTGAATATTCTTGGGATAGTCAAACATAATCATGCTGCTAGTTCTCCTGAATGTATGTCAGGTTTTAATGTATGTCAGGCTACTTAGGATGATCACCCCATCCGCTGCTGGAGTTACCCTGGTGCCTG
Organism: Caprimulgus europaeus; assembly: GCA_907165065.1. The sequence continues at coordinate 1,985,894 of OU015537.1, forward strand.
CTATGGTTACCTCAACCTCCACGACAGAAACTGCAGCTATTTCAACCCCACCACCTTCTACAGTTGCTTCAACCTTGGTGATAGACACTGCAGCCTCTCCAACCCCTACAGCAAGCAATGTGGCTACTCCAATCCCTGTGACAGATACTGCAGCTACTCCAACCCCATCAAGAAGTGCGGCAGATGAACTAGAGAACCAATCCATGTCAGTATCAGTTGCCCTTGTATGGAAGAAGAAATGGACACAGAAGTCAGTACATTTACAAAGGGATGAAGAAGATCGTGCTTAAGATCTTCCTAAGGGTGAAGAGGAGGAGGAAGAGGAGGAGGAGGAAAAGGGAGACAGGACAATAACCACCCAATCGCTAACCCTGAGTGAGCTGTGGTATATACGAAAAGATTTCACCTGTTACCAAGGCGAGCACCTCATTACTTGGCTGCTCAGATGCTGGGATAATGGGGCCAGTAGCCTGGAGCTAGAGGGTAGCGTCAGGGACCAGTTTGAAAACCCTGGGTTCAAGCCTGGTTTGACACAGATTCTGGATTCCCGAGAGTCAAATAAAGGTGCATCCACACCAAGCAATCAAATATGTGAAAGAAATATCTTTATTGAACAAGGAACAAGTTTGCGTGCATTGTAATGTTTAAGTGAGCAAGGAAAGGTGGAAGAAAAGAGGAAAGCTAGAAAGAGAGGAGAAAGAAGAAAGTCTCAACACTCTGGCTTCCAGTGATGAGCAACTAAGATTCTTCTTCTAATCTTTTCTGCTGGCGATGAAGTTGGCTTCTTTTCTTCTGTATCATGGATCCAGGATAGTGGAAGAGTCCCCACTGATGGCCAAACCTGTTGCCTTTTATTTGCTCCAGTTCTTAAGGGCCTTCCCAGTGGGTGGAGGTGATTAGCATATGCATGCAGGCCTAGTCAGTCCTTCTAGATGGTTCTGGAAATGAGCTTAGTTCACAAGGTTCTGGAGATAGGCTTGGGGGTCCCTGGTGATTTACAGACCCCATAGAAGTTCTCTTTTGCCATTTTTTATATGTACAATCATCTCCTTCAGGCCATCAGCATCAGTGGTCATCAGGGTGGAGACTGGAGTTTGGAGACAGTACAATATCCTCTGGAAGAGTTTGTTCCTTATGAGCAACTCCCCTTCCCCCTAGGTCTCCCTTTTCATTCTTCTTATCAGGCTCAACTTGGGGAAGAAACAAATCAATTTAATTTGTTCCAAATCATCCGAGTAGCACAGTGAGACATAACAACCACATCTCAAGACACCTTCCCCCCCATCCCTCCCTTCTTCCCAGGCTCAAATTACTTTGCTCCCGCTTTCTCTACCTTTTCCCCCCAAGCAGCACAGGGGACAGGGAATGGAGGTTGCAGTCAGTTCGCCTCTGCCACTCTTCCCGGCATGAAAAGTCCCTCCCGCAGGCTGCAAAAGCCCAGGAACAAAGTGTTCCAACACAGGCTTCCCATGGAGTCAAAGACCTCTTTGGGCGCAGCTCCTGGCTCCGGCATGGGGACATCCACAGGCTGCAGCGCACCTCCTCCCCTCCCTGGCTCTGGGGGTCCACCCATGCTCTAGTGTTGAACGTCTCAATTCAGTCACACCTGCCCTTGGGCTTGGCTTTCTGCTACAGCGGGAAGTCCTCCATGGCCTACATGTGGGGTATCTGCTCCTCCATTGAACTTCCATGGGCTGCAGGGGACCTCATTTACCTTCTAACCTGCGCATGTTGAACTGGGTGTCTGAAGTTCTCTGTCCTCCCTCTCCTCCTTCTTCCTCCTGGCAATGAAGCTCTCCCTTTGTTTAGGCTGATGGTTGTATTTTTGTTCAGGTCAATGGCCTCTCCTCCAGGTTCTCTCCACCTTCCTCTTATTAAGATAATCCGTCCCCTAATAAATATGGATTTGAAGAGGCGTTTCTCTATTGCTAATTATCTTAGCCTGGGCTGAAGGCGGGTACACCTTGGAGCCAGGGGAGCTTCGTGAAGCTTCTCACAGGGGCCATCTCTGTAGCCTCTTCTCCCACTACTAAAAAAGCACCCCCCCACACCCCCACCAGCACACACACAAAGCCAACAAAAAGGATCACTCCATCCGTTTAGTGGTGTTACCCCAGTGCCTGCTACGGTTACCTCAGCATCTGTGACAGATACTGTGGCTACTCCAACCCCAGTGCCTGCTACTGTTGGCCCTTTAAGAGTCAAATTTGCAGGCAGCTTCGGCCTTGAGCAATTAAATCCTGACTTTGAGTGAAAAAATAGAATCAAATAAGATTCGTAAGAAAGAATGCAAGAAACAAGATAAGAAACTTATTATATAATTAGTCAGAAGTAAAAAGAATGCCTCATGGACAGGTGGATTTATCCAATCAAGTATTGTAACCAGGTGTGTGAACAGTAGCTTTTAGCCAATGAAGAGTTGTTTGTGTGTGTGTGTGTGTGTGTGTGTTAGCAGCTTAAGCATATATAAGTGATCGTGTAACCAATAATAAAGGTCTCCAGTAGAATTCACATTGAATCGTGTGTGGAGTCCATGGGTGCATCCCTCTTGGCAAGTGGTGACCCCGAAGTGATCCGCCAGGAGAATTAACGGCGAGGGGGTGACCGCCCTAGGAGAGGAGGCCCCGGCTGGAGACAGCGCTGGCTGGACCGGAGTTGGGTCGCAGTGGGTGGCACTGCGAAGTAAAGCTGTATCGTCGGGACGGACACCTGAGAGGTCAGGTGAGCAGCTGGGGGCGAGATGGGGCAACAAGTAACAAGGGAAGAAAGAGTACTTGTCAAGCTCCTCTCGCTTATCCTTTCCACGAAGGGTATTAAGTATGATAAGACTGTGCTTCGGCAACTGTTAATTTGGTGCCGAGACAAGGGATTCTGCGCAAACTCAGCCGCAGCCTTTCAAGTTGAAATCTGAGAAGAGATAGGAAAAGTTTTATGGGATTCGATTAGCCGCCGTGAAAAAGACACAAGAGACTTTGCAACAGCTTGGCGATAGATTTCAGACACTTTAAAAGCCATAAAAGCTGAAAGAGAGGGGGCGAAAGGCGCATTTACAGCTCGGAGTGGCCCCGCCCGGGCCCCTCCCGGCCGCTCTCCCCCCTGTGCTCCACGAACTGCGCAACGCTCCGGCCCGGCCACCCCTCTCCGCGCCACGCGCTCGCGCTCCCCCAGCACCGCTGCCTGAAAAAATGGAAGTCGATCTGCCCGAGGCAGGGAAATCTTGGAAATTTCTTGATCCCAGGGCTGCTAAGCCCAAAGACTTTTCCCATGTTCCAGTCTATCCTGCACCTCCTCTGTCCACGCCACCGACCCCTGATTTTCCACAGCCGCTGCCACACTCTAATCCTGAGAATCATCCGGAGTGGGCACAACAACTCATTCGTGAGCTTGAAGAGTTAGAACAGCAGCAGGACACTCCTTACAGCAGGCACTGACCCGATTTGAATCCCAAAGGAACAACTAGGTGGACGGGGAATGATGATGATCCGGCCATGAGATGGCAAGGAGTGATAAAAACGCTTTGCTTGAGGGGGTGTCTTGCCCACACCTACTGCACATCCAGTGATTATGGGGGTACCGGGAACGATGGAAGAAGGAAACCTAACTATTGGTCTCCGTTCCCTTGGGAACTAGGAAAAGAGGCCAGAAAATCAGTAAGAGATTATGGGCTGCAGTCTCCCTATACGCAGGCATTTGTTGATAATATCTTTTCTACTAATCTTTTAACTGCAGCTGACTGTCGTGCTATGATGCAAATGCTTTTAACACCGATGTAGGCATTGTTATGGCGAACGCGGTGGCGGCTGGACATGTCGGTAGCGGTCGTGAAGCGCGAACGGCAGGAGCCATGGCAACAACAACAACACGGAGGCAGGCGGGGGGGCGGAGGCCTTGATCGCTCCACCGCGCCGGGGCTGGCTGCGGAGAGGGGGGTTTTCCCCCCACCCTCTTCCCCCGTGGCTTCGACCATTGCATGCCGCGCCCAGAGAACGGCCACTCTGCCCATGCCCGCGGCCCAGGTTTTACCAAGAGACAGCACATCTAGGAGACTCAGCTCCACTTATTGATTTTACTTCATCATGGGACCCCTGTGCCTTCCTCAGATGAGCTCAACCTCCCCTCTGGACCCTCTAAAATTGTGGAAAAAGATTAAAGAAGAGGTAGCTGTTGAAGAGGACTCACGCAGCAGGAGCGCTGTGTGGGACTGGCTGGCATCCTATACATTTGTTGAAAAAAAAAAAAAAAGAGAGAGAGAGAGAGAGAGAGAGAGACACAACCCAGTACCATGCATTATGGTTTAAGTTACACTGCTTGGTGTGGACCTGTGGCAAATGGTTAATGGTTTATAGTTTGCATTGCACAAGAATCTATTGTTTAACTGGCATATTTTGTGGTGTGAGTGAGTGAGAGGAGTGAAGGGCCCTTCCCATTTGTGTGACTGAGTGTCTGTGTTGCTTAAGTGAACGCAGCCTGACTGCAAAGCAGGTGCAGAGCTCTAGCTAAGAGTTCTGTTCTCCTGCGAGGGAAGCAGACAGAGATGAACTAAGCAAGAGGTTATAGTTCAATGCTGTAAACGTAATTTTTCTCTGTGGTTGTTTAAAGTGTAAATGGAAACTAAATGGGAACTAAATGGGAATTTAAGACTCATAGATGTTAGAGAGGCCCTTGGAGACCCCCGCTGGGGATCAGTCAGTACCAATGGAATTTTTTGTCTTTTTTAATTTCTCTACAAGTCCATGGAACACTCCTATATTTACCATTCCAAAGAAAAGTGGAAAATGGCGGTTACTCTGTGACCTATGAAAGGTTAATGAAGTCATGGAGGACATGGGTACCCTTCAACCTGGGTTGCCATCCCCAAATATGATACCTCAGGGGTGGGATGTTTCAATCATTGACTTAAAAGATTGTTTTTTCACCATACTGCTGCATGAGAAAGACTTTTAAAATTTTGCCTTGTCATTTCCATCTGTCAATAAGCAAGAACCTGTGAAAAGGTACCATTGGGTTGTTTTGCCGCAGGGCATGAAAAATTCACCTACCACGTGTCAGATTTTTCTTGCCTGGGCGTTAACTCCATTTCGAGATAAGTATATCGAGCTAATAGTCTATCATTATATGGATGATATTTTAATTTCCATAATTAAAGAATTAGAAGAATTGTTAAATTCTCAAGGGTTAAAAATAGCCCCAGAAAAATCACAGTGTGCTCCACCCTGGAAATATTTAGGGTGGGAGATAACAAAAGCCACTGTGTACCCCCAAAAATTAACAATCCATACAGACATTCAAGCCCCCAATGATGTGCAGAAACTTATGGGAGATCTTAATTGGATTCGCACCTGTTGTGGAATCACCAATGAAGATCTCCTCCCAATGGCTAAAGTACTGCAGGGAGGAGGTGGAGTTGAGGCCCCCAGACAAACAAATGAAAGAGAGCGACAGACACTAACAGGAATATTAGGGAAAATTACAAAGCAATATGCACATAGATGGGACCCTGATTATAGCATTGGGTTGATGATTATTAACTGTGATCAACATCCTTTTGCCCTACTTATGCAATGGGTCGCTAGTCCTGATCCTTTAGGGATCTTGGAGTGGATATTTCTTCCGATACAACCCAAACGATCAATTGTAACTCGAGTGGAAGCCATTGCTCAGCTAATTATCAGAGGCCGCAGTCGAATTGTTCAGATAGGAGGGAAAGAGCCAGAATATTTAGCTGTCCCTCTGTTGGCAAAATATTTGCAGTGGTCATTACAAAATTCTACAACATTACAGATTGCAATGTTGAATTATCACGGTGAAATTTGTGTTCGCTATCCGCCACATAAACTATGAGGATGGCTACCCAAGCTTCAGATAGAGCACCTGCCTTTACTGTCACCAACTCCTGTAAAAGGTGTCACAGTTTTTACAGATGTGGGTGGCCACACTCTTAAGGCTGCATTGGCATGGCTCGAGAACGGGCAATGGAAAGACATGGTGTTGACAAACCTCACAGGATCTGTGCAATTATTAGAGTTACAAGCTGTTGTAGATCACTAAGAGATATTGTACAATCAAAGGCTGCAGTAAGCCAGCTTAGGCCCTTGACATAAGTCAGGGTAAATTACAAACAACTTTAATCAAGCTGGGAAAAAAGGGAGCTGGAAATCGCGAAGTAGGGAGTATCCTGTTGACGTCCTTGGGACGTGAACAGAGCAACACCACCTGTTATAACAAAGAGAAAGTTCCCAGGAAAACTAATGAGCCAATCAGTGTGGGTCTTTGGGAATATGCATGAGCTTAATTGGCCGCTGTATATAAGGAGCACGTATGTAATCAATAAACGGAAGCCTGCTGAAATCTGCTGATCATCGCATTTTGAGTGTCCGGGTTTTCACTCCATCGCGACAAATGGCGCCTGAACAGGGACCCTAAAGAGGGCAAGGATGGGACTCTAAAGAGAACGAGGATCGGACCCTACCCTGCGGCCACGACATGACGACCCCTTTGCAACGAGGGAGGCTGTAAGAGCCCTGGAAGGTTTTGCAAAGTTGCAACGGTGCTGACGATTAGGTATGGAAAATAGACAAGCAGTGTATGGTTTGCTCAAATGCTATTTAGAAAAGCAGAGCACCCCAGGGATTAAGAGGGAAGAATGGTGAGCATTTGGGGATAAGATTTTTGACAAGGTAGCTAAAAAATTAACGAGCGCGCTAACTGGCGGAGAGACCTGGCCGGCATCCACCCCCCCTCCCCCCGCTCCTCTCCTTCCCCCCGCTGTTTGTCTTTCCCCCCTCCCTGCCGTTCGTCTTTTCCCCCCCCTCCTCCTTCCCCTGCTCCCGCCGGCCTTTCTCTCCTCCTCCTTCTTCTCCTCCTCCTTCCCCCCCCGCGTTTTCTCGGGCGGGGAGGGAACCGCGGTGCGAGGGGAGGAAGGGAGGGGAAAGGGACCAAGCCGAGCCGCCCCGCCGCTTCCCCCCACCGCTGCGTTCCCCCCCGCCCCTCCCCTGGGGAAAAGGGCCGAGCCGGGCCGTGCTGCGTTCCCCGCGGCGGCCGCGCCCCCCGCCGCGGTGGCCCCGGCCCCTCCCCTTGGCGCTCCCCCCACGGCGGCAGCTCCCCCTGCGGCGGCGGCCTCTCCGGCCCTTCCCCCGGCCCCTCCCCCTGCCCCTCCCCTTGCCGCTCCCCTTGCCGCTCCCCTTGCCCCTCCTCTTGCCGTTCCCCCTCCTCCCGACTCTCCAATTGCGCAGGCGCCGGTCCTGCTGACGGCGCCTTCCCCTGAATGGCGGCCACCAGCTTCCCCGCCGGAGTATATTCCATCACCACCCCAAGCAAATACTAATCCTTTTTTTGGGGAAGGTCAAAGAGTAGCTCAGGAACGTGAGGAATTTTGGAAGGAGATTGCAAAGAACATCGCTGCTGAGGGCGATACAGAAACTGCCAGAGAGCTTGCTTATGCATTTCCGGTAGACTATTCTGCACAGGGTCAAATAAACGTTGCGCTTAAGACTCTCGATTGGAAATTGTTGACCCAACTGCGTGCTACCGTTAACGAGTCAGGCATAAAAGGAGAGCCGACTCGCCAAATGTTAGATTTTATGTGGGGATCTACCTTATTACTTCCAAGTGATATTCGGAGCATTACAAAACTTGTATTAACACAGCACCAGCAAATACTATTTGGGGCATATTGGCAAGCACTCTGTCAGCAATCTGTGGCAATGCAGCGGGTAGCAGGGGACCCACTGCATGGAGTAACATTAGAGGAACTCATGGGAGTGGGACCATATATAAGGATAGAGGCACAAGCACTGTTAGGACCAGATAAAGTACGGGAGTCTATGAGATTGGCAGGCCGGGCACTCGATCAGATAAAGCAGCCAGGAGGTGCCCCATCATATATGAGAGTTAAGCAGGGAATAGAAGAACCGTTTGGCACTTTTATTGATCGAGTGGCTGGCGCCATTATTGCAGCTGGGGTTCCAGAATATTTGCATGGTGCTTTGCTAAAACAGTGCGCCATCCAAAACTGTAACCCCATCACACGAGGCATATTAGTTACACTGCCTGGGACATGGACAATTGAGGAAGCTTTAGAAACAATGTCACAAATCCCTGTAGGACCTCAAGCTATGTTAGTGAATGCTATAAAAGAGCTAGGTAAGGGACTTACACAACAAGCAGAAGCATCTCAAAACCAAGTCCTAGCTGCTCTTGCACCTTTGCAATACCGAAAGGGTGGCACCACACGCCGCAATATTCGTCTACGATGCTTTCGATGTGGTGTCTCTGGTCATATGCGAAGAGCATGCAACTCCGGAGCAGTGTGGTGCCAACACTGCCGGTCCGACACCCATGCCAGCGCAGCGTGTAAAAGCTCACGATCGGGACACGGGAAGCCGAGCGGAAAAGCCCGCCCCGCGACGACCCCAAGAGCGACAGCGTTTTCAGCCAATCAGGAACCCGCCAGCGGCACAGCGACAGTAGCGATGAACAACCCTTTCCTCTCCTACCCGCAACCCGAGGGAGCCTCGGAATGGACTTGGTAACCGCAATAGACATTGCCCTCATTGATAACCGACCACAGCGGGTTCCCACTGGAGTTAAAGGACTTATTGTGATAAACGGTAAAGCTGTTGGAGCGTTGCTTATAGGCTGCTCCTCGGCCTCTATGAAAGGACTACAGGTGCTTACCGGAGTAATTGATGCAGATTTCACCGGAGAAATGCAAATTATGTTGCAAACCCTCTTCCCTCCATGTTTTATTGAGTGAGGTACCCAATTGGCCCAATTGGTTCCGTTTCCAGCGCTCACCCAAAAATTGAAACCGCTGAATTCAATTGAGAGAGGCGATAAAGGATTTGGGTCTACGGGACCAACTGCCATGCTAACTGTGGGTCTGAAAACTCGACCGCGCCGTACAGTAACAGTAGCATATCAGGGACAATCGATTACCCTCACGGCACTGCTTGACACGGGTGCCGATGTATCCGTTATAAGCAGCTATAACTGGCCCCAACATTGGCCCACCTTTGACTCAGATGCTACAGTAGGGGTAGGAGGACTCACTATTGCACACAAGTCGCCCCCATTGCAATGGACAATAGACGATCAAATAGTGAACTGCTGTGTCTCCATTATCCCTTTACCACCCAGTGTTGCTGCCCTTGTGGGAAGAGACATTCTTGCCCAAATGGGCATGGTGCTCACTACCAACACACCTTTTTAGGAGTGGCCATTGCTTGGAAGACTGAGCATCCGGTTTGGATTGAGCAGTGGCCACTAAAAAGGGAAAGTCTGGAACAAGCACACGCCTTGGGACATCTGCAGCTGTCAACAAGTCCATGGAATACGCCAATTTTTGCGATCCAGCAATGTTGCCAGAAGGATGGCCAGTGCTTGCTGTTGACCTCAAGGACTGTTTTTTCACAATATCTTTGCATGAGGCAGACAAGCAACGTTTTGCCTTCACCCTTCCTGCAATTAATAGGGAAGGCCCTGCTCAGCGATTCAAATGGACGGTACTCCCACAAGGCAGGCGTAATTCACCAACCCTCTGTCAGCTCTGTGTGGACTCTGCCTTGCAACCAATTCGAAAAGCGTTCCCAGACACTATTATTTATTTTCTTAGCCCAAAACCAGCCATTTACAGAACAGCAACAAGAGTTTTTACGAGACACATTGAGGACAAAAGGTCTACAAATAGCACCGGAGAAGGTGCAAACTACTGACCCCTGATTTTCCACAGCCACTTCCACACTCTAATCCTGAGAATCATCCAGAATGTGCACAACAACTCATTCGTGAGCTTGAAGAGTTAGAACAACAGCAGGAAAACCCCTTATAGCAGACACTGACCCAATTTGAATCCCAAAGGAACAACCCAGGGGACGGGGAATGATGATGATCCGGCCATAAGATGGCAAGGAGTGATAAAAAAGCTTTGCTTGAGGGGGGCTTCCCACTCCCTTTTCCCCCCTCCCCTTCCCCTGCAGCTTCAACCACCGCAGGCCGCGACCGGAGAGCGGCCGCTCTGCTGCTGCCCAGCTTTTACCAAGAGACAGAACATCCATGAGACTCAGCTCCACTTACTGATTTTGCTTCATCATGGGAACCTCCACGGCTTTCTCAAATGAGATCAACCTACATTCCAGACCCTCTAAAATTATGGTTTATGTTGCACTGCTTGATGTGGACCTGTGACAAATGGTTAATGGTTTATAGTTTGCATTGCACGAGAATCTGACTATTGTATGATTGGCATATTTTGTGGTGTGAGTGAGTGACTGAGTGAGTGAAGGATCTTTCTTGTTTGTGTAACTGACTGTCTGTGTTGTTTGAATGAATGAGAAGTTACAGTTCAATGTTGTAAAGGTAAATTTTCTTTGTGATTGTTTAATGTGTAAACGGAAATGAAATGGGAACTAAACAGACACTAAACGAGAATTTTAAAAGTTTAAAGAATCAGAGATAAATACAAAGTCATCACTATTGTATGAGAAAGTCCCTGAGAACTGATGGCTTTGGGTAGGGGCTATGCTTGTGTCATTACAGATTCTGGAACACGGTGGATTTCAGTGAAGTGGATACGCCTCTGGTTGGAAGACAAGAAGTCTTAAGTTTATAATTATTACTGCATTAAGATTTTTGTTAATTAGCATTGTTTTAAGACTTTAAGCTGTAGTACCCAGACAAAACATGTGGGTAACTTTTGCTAATATAAAGAAGCAAGAATCACTATGGCTTTCACTGGCTACGCCCAAGGATCCTTTTAGAACCTGTCTTATAAGAGTGCCTTTGTATAACTTTGAAAGCTTTTTAGGATATGTAAGTATTGATAGCATTATCACATTTAATGAAACACAAATTCAGCAGCTATATAATCAGACATGGCCAAATAACAATTTTAAGCGCTATAAAATGCTATGCTAGCTTTTAGATCTGTTTTCATAATCTCCCATTTAAACACATCTCTTACAGAACCACAACAACACTCGACACAAGAGAAGCGTTTCTTATTTTGCTGACAATTGTAACGATCAGATACGGTTTTGGGACACTGCTGCCATGGTCCTAACTGCGTTGTTTTCCCCTAACGTTGCAGCAGGAAAAGCATTAGGAGATGTGAAAAAGCTAAGTTGTTGGATAGCAAATTACACAAATCTCACGTCACAAATTCTCACATAGATGTTGGTAGACATTGATGCCATTAGACATGCAACACTGCAAAATAGAGCAGCAATTGAAGACCACTCAGAATCAATTCATATGGCCATTAGAAGGTTTTCACTCCGTCGCGACAACAAGCAGTAATTCAAGTCCTCATTTTCTGGGCAACACAACCAGCAAATGTTGTCAGCGACTCTTTGTATGTACTAGGAGTAGTTCAATGTATGGAGAGAGCAGTGCTAAAGAACATTGACGTGTTATTTCAATATCAATTGATCAAGCAGCTGTGAGATTTGGTCAACCAGAGATCACACTGATATTTCATTGCTCACATTAGAAGCCACACAAACCTTACAGGTAGCCTTGCTGAAGGCAACCATCACACAGACAGTCTGGTTGCCCCGGCATGGACAGGTCCACCAATAGATCGCTTTGCCCAGGCGCAGCAATCGCAAGACTTTTTCCACCAAGCAGCCAACGTTCTATAACGACAATTCCACATTTCTGAGGCCGATGCACACAACATTGTCCTCTCCTGTCCTGAACTGTCAGCAGCAATCCAGCGGCCTTGCAACAGGGGTCAACCCCCATGGTCTTGGACCCCTAGAACTGTGGCAAATGGACATAACACACATCCTGGAATTTGGTAAATTTAAATATGTCCATGTTTCTATCGATACCTGGTCTCATGCTACATGGGCCACAGCACAAACAGGAGAATCTAGTAAGCACGTGTGTGGTAGTTTGGGTGGATTCACCCCTTTTGCTTGCAGCTTGCAGCCAAACACAGCCTGCTCTATCACCCTCCCCCCTCCCTCGCCCAGGGAGTAGGGGAGAGAATTGGAAAGAAGGGCAAGGAGACTCACAGGTTGAGATAAAAACTATTGACTAATTAAAATGAAATGATGATGATAACAACAGTGATAACAGAATGATACAAATGGGTGATGCACAGTGCTCACCGCCCGCTGACTGATGCCCGGCCTGTGCCAGCTCACGATCCCGGAGCAGAGACAGTCCCAAAACTGAAACCCTGGCAGAGTGAGCCCGAGCGATCCCCCAGAGAGGTACCCCCGGAAGAGAAGTGCCCTGTCTTCTGGTCAGCCCTGGTTAATGTACTGGCATGACGGGAAATGATCTGGAATATTTCATTGGCACATCCAAATGCCAGTTCTGGGCTTTGCTATTCACTGCGCTTCTCCCTCCCAGTCCTAATGCAGCTGTGAAGCAGCCAAACACGGTGGCCTTGAGCTCCAGCAGCAACTCACAACACCAGCACTGTTATCAACGTCCTTCTCACAATAAGTCTGAACTGAAACACTGCAACTAAAATACTAAAAAGAAAATTAACTCTATCTTAGCAAAACCAGGACAGTATCCACCCCTTATTCTATACCATTTACGTCATGCTCAGGTTTCTATCTATATACATACACACATATATACTCATATATACATACAAATAGTATTCCCTTAGTTTATGGACCATGCCTTTAAAATGTCTATTGAGTTCATTTAGTCCATTACCTTGGGTTCTGTCTATCATGACAGTCTTTTAAGATAGGAGAGATGATGTGGAGTTTGCACAGTCAATGAAGTAGGTGACGTTGGACACAGCAGGAGGATGGTGTGCAGTCTCTGTTGCATGCTGTATCTGGAACTTATAGTTGGTGTAACTGGTGTGGTCCATGCTCAGGATCTGCAGTTTGAAGATGATGATCTCGAAGATGTTGTTGGGTGCCAACTCTGGTCCATCAAGAGTTCAGTCTGCATTAACCTGGGGAGATTCTCAAAACAAAGATGTTAGTGTAACACACAACAACCACAGCAATGATGATACACAATTCATTGGCTATTTTCACCCAAAATCAAATCTCCTTGAGGTACACATCGGACTTCCCCACCTTTCTGCATCACCCACCAAGTGCACCCAGGTCCTTGAGCAAAAGCATTCCCACGAATGGGTTTGCCTTTACCCAAGGCAGGAATAACCCAGACTGTTTTCCCAAGCAAATTTTTAACACAAACCACAGGGACTTTATCCCCTTCCACAGCACGTAAAAGTCTTGATTGGGCAGGGCCAGCTCTGTTGGCAGATCCTCTGGTGTTCACTAACCAGGTGGCTTTTGCTAAATGTGTGTCCCAGTGTTTGAAAGTTCCACCACCCATTGCTCTCAGTGTGGTTTTCAGCAGCCCATTGCATCGTTCGACTTTCCCGGAGGCTGGTGCATGGTAGGGGATGTGGTACCCCCACCCAATGCCATGTTCTTTGGCCCAGGTGTCTATGAGATTGTTTCAGAAATCAGTCCCATTGTCTGACTCAATTCTGTCTGGGGTGCCATGTCGCCACAAGACCTGCTTTTCAAGGCCTAGAGTGGGGTTTCGGGCAGTGGCATGGGGCACAGCATAGGTCTCCAACCATCCAGTGGTTGCTTCCACCATGGTGAGCACGTAGCGCTTACCACTGCGGGTTTGTGGGAGTGTGATACAGCCAACCTGCCAGGCCTCCCCATATTTATATTTTACCCATCGCCCTCCATACCAGAGAGGTTTTAACCTCTTGGCTTGCTTAATCACAGCACATGTTTCACAGTCATGAGTAACCTGTGCAATAATGTCCATGGTTAAGTCCACCCCTCGATCACGAGTCCATCTACATGTTGTGTCTCTTGATGGCCTGAGGCATCATGGGCCCATCGCGCTAAAAATTTTTCACCCTTATGTTGCCAGTCCAAGTCTACTTGAGACACTTTAATCTCAGCAGCCTGGTCCACCTGTTGGTTGTTTTGATGTTCTTCAGTGGCTCGACTTTTGGGCACATGGGCATCTACATGTTGTATCTTTACAACCAGTCTCTCTAGCCGAGCAGCAATGTCTTGCCATAGTTCAGCAGCCCAGATGGGTTTGCCTCTGCGCTGCCAGTTGCTCTGTTTCCATTGCTGTAACCACCCCCACAGGGCATTTGCCACCATCCATGAGTCAGTACAGAGGCAGAGCACTGGCCATTTCTCTCGCTCAGCAATGTCTAAGGCCAGCTGGATGGCTTTTACCTCTGCAAAGTGGCTCGATTCACCTTCTCCTTCAGCAGTCTCTGTGACTTGTTGGGTGGGACTCCACACAGCAGCTTTCCACTTCCGATGTTTTCCTACAATACGACAGGACCCATCAGTGAACAGGGCATATTGTTTCTCATTATCTGGTAGTTCATTGTAAGGTGGAGCCTCATCAGCTCGTGTCACCTCCTCCTCAGGTGACATTCTGAAATCTTTGCCTTCTGGCCAATTTGTGATCACTTCCAAAATTCCTGGGTGGTTAAGGCTTCCAATTCGAGCTCGTTCTGTGATCAGTGCAACCCACTTACTCGATGTGGCATCAGTTGCGTGGTGTGTAGAGGGAACATTCCCTTTGAACATCCAGCCCAGCACGGGCAATTGGGGTGCCAGGAGGAGCTGTGCCTCAGTACCGAGCACTTCTGAAGCAGCTCGAACTCCCTCATACGCTGCCAATGTCTCCTTTTCAGTTGGAGTATATTTAGCCTCTGATCCTCTGTATCCACGACTCCAAAACCCAAGGGGTCGACCTCGAGTCTCCCCTGGTGCTTTCTGCCAGAGGCTCCAGCTTGGTCCATTGTCTCCACCTGCTGTGTAGAGAACATTTTTAATGTCTTGTCCTGTCCGGACTGGTCCAAGAGCTACTTCATGCACTTATTCCTGTTTGATTAGTTCAAAGGCTCGTTGTTGCTCAGCACCCCATGTGAAATCATTCTTCTTTCGGGTCACCTGGTAGAGAGGGCTCACGATCTCACTGTAATGTGGAATGTGCATTCTCCAGAAACCCACAACGCCTAAGAAGGTTTGTGCTGCCTTTTTGTTGGTTGGTGGGGACATAGCTGTTATTTTATTGATCACATCCATTAGAATCTGATGGCGTCCATCTTGCCACTTCATTCCTAAAAACTGAATTTCTTGTGCAGGTCCCCTGACCTTGCTTTGTTTTATGGCAAAGGCAGCTCTCAGAAGGATTTGGATTATCTCCTTCCCTTTCTCAAAAACTTCTGCTGCTGTGTTGCCCCACACAATGATATCATCAATGTATTGCAGGTGTTCTGGAGCTCCACCCTGTTCCAGTGCATTCTGGATCAGTCCATGGCAAATGGTGGGGCTGTGTTTCCACCCCTGGGGCAGTCGATTCCAGGTGTACTGGACACCCCTCCAGGTGAAAGCAAACTGTGGCCTGCACTCTGGTGCCAAAGGAATGCAGAAGAACGCATTGGCAATGTCTATGGTGGCGTACCACTTGGCTGCCTGTGACTCCAGTTCATACTGGAGCTCTCACATGTCCGGCACAGCAGCGCTCAGTGGTGGTGTGACTTCATTCAGGCCACGATAGTCCCCTGTCAGTCTCCACTCCCCATTAGACTTCCGCACAGGCCATATGGGGCTGTTACAGGGAGAGCGAGTCCTGCTGACCACTCCTTGGCTCTCCAGCTGACGAATCAGTTCATGGGTGGGAATTATGGAGTCTCGGTTGGTGCGATATTGCCGCCGGTGCACTGCTGTGGTAGCGATGGGAACCTGCTGGTCTTTGACCTGTAACAGTCCAACAACAGAAGGGTCCTCTGAGAGTCCGGGCAAGGTGGACAGCTGTTTGATTTTCTCAGTCTCTATGGCAGCTATGCCAAAAGCCCACAGGTACCCTTTTGGGTCCTTGAAGTACCCTCTCCTGAGGTAATCTATGCCGAGGATGCACGGAGCACCCGGGCCAGTCACAGTGGGGTGCTTTTGCCAGTCATTCCCAGTCAGGCTCATTTCAGCCTCCAACACAGTCAGCTGCTGGGAACCCCCTGTGACTCCAGAAATACAAATGGATTCTGTCCCTTTAAAGTCTGATGGCATCAGGGTGCACTGAGCACCAGTGTCCACTAGAGCCTTATACTCTTGTGGGTCAGATGTGCCAGGCCAACGAATCCACACAGTCCAATAAACTCGGTTGTCCCTCTCCTCCACCTGGCTGGAGGCAGGGCCCCTCTAATCTTGATCAGACTGCCCATCATCATCATATGAGTTTGAGCAGCTTGTGTGGGCTAGACCCCTCTTGTCTTCATTTGCATCTTGTAGATAGGGATGGGAAGCCCATCTACGCTGTTTGGAGAGCCGACCAGTGGAAACTGGAGCAACTTTCTTGGAAGAACTCCCTTTTGTGTTTGTTTTTCTTCCCAGCTCACGGACACGTGCCTCTAGGGCTGAGGTAGGTTTGCCATACCACTTTCTCATGTCGTCTCCATGGTCACGCAATTCAAACCACAGTGTGCCTCGTGGTGTGTGCCGTTTCTCTTGGGCAGAGAAACGCTTGTTCTTATCACCTGAGACCTTGTTGTGTGCAGAGGAATTGGACATGTATTCCCGGAACTCTTGGGTCATTTTCAGCTGAGATGAGGGAGGAGGACAGAGTGTCTCCGTATGTCCGGAGGTGGCAAGCCATGTCATCCACCCTTGGCTGCTCTCCAGGTTTGAACTTAAGTACTGCCAGTGACTCGGCATACGATGCTGGTGCGTTCTGTAGAACCTTCTGCCACATGCCTTGTGTGCATGGGACTTCATCTGGATCTTTGGGTAACTGATCGTCATTCAGGTTACTATAAATCACTTCCAGGACAGATAATTGTCTCAAGTACTGGATGCCTTTCTCTATGGTGTCCCTCTTGCTTAGATTACACAAAATATCATCCTTAAAGTTGAACCTTTCTTTCACACTTGACAGGAGTCGCTTCCAGAGGCTGAGAGTCTGTGGCTCTCTCCCTATAGCTTTGTCAATGCCACTTTCTCTGGCAATGGGTCCCAACTGCTTGGCTTCCCTGCCATCTAGATCCATGCTGCTGGCCCCATTGTCCCAGCATCGAAGCATCCAGGTGGCAATGTGTTCGCCTGGATGATGGGTGAGGTCCTTTCGGATGTCTTGCAGCTCACTGAGCGATAGGAATCAGGTGACTGCCTCTGGTTCTGGCTCTTCCTCGGGTTCTCGTGATGGCCTCAGTTCCTCCTCATCCTTTGTTATGCGAACAGATTTCTTTGTGTATTTCCTCTTTTGTACAGGGGCAACTGATACTGGCACAGGTTTGTTGTCTGGTTTATCTGTGCTGCTTTTCACCGAGGCTTGAGTAACCTTAGCAGGTGCTGAGGTTGGAGTAGTTGTAGTGGTGACTATCGCAGGGGTTGAAATCGTCGCAGTGCTGGTCACAGGGGTTGATGTGGTTGCAGGAACTTGAGTGGCAGCACAACACTGACATCTGCACCGAACACCCATAGCAAATCCAAAGAACATCACAACCTGACACACATTCAGCAATAGGGTGATGGTAGTTTGAGCATCCCAAGAGTATTCAAAATTCTCAAGAGCTTTTATAAATGATTCAGAGGAGAAGGGGAAAACAGAGGCAGGTGTCCCCTCCTTGTATTGGCTGTCCCAGGAAAAGGTGTAATTGGTGACCACACCCATTATACGACTCCCAAAATGTGGGGGTGGAACTGGCTTGGTCGTGCCACCTGCCACCATGGCATATAGACACAAAATTGGTCCCACAGCCCATGATTTTATCATACCAACAACCAGCACCCCACAGCACAGCACAACAAAAACCTTAGTCAGCAAAACAGCATCCCTCAATCCAATCCAACGCCTGGAGGTGGTGAACCACATATAAATAGTGGCACACAGCACGTACGGCAAGTGAGGTGAGACAGACCACAGCTCTAAAACCACCTTAGAGAGCCCAGAAAACAGCGTTCCGATCAGCGCCGACCAAGCCCCAGGCCACATAATTAGTGCTTATCAGAGGTTTGTTTTAACACAGTCTGGTCAAATCTGTCTTTATCTCAACCCTTCGTGCCCCACGTTGGGCGCCAAAAAAGGACTGTGGTGGTTTGGGTGGATTCACCCCTTTTGCTTGCAGCTTGCAGCCAAACACAGCCTGCTCTATCACACAAATTCAGCAGCTATATAATCAGACATGGCCTAATATTCTGTGATTCTGTGATTCTGTGAAATAACAATTTTAAGCACTATAAAATGCTATGCTAGCGTTTAGATCTGTTTTCATAATCTCCCATTTAAACACATCTCTTACAGAACCACAACAACACTCGACACAAGAGAAGCGTTTCTTATTTTGCTGACAATTGTAACGATCAGATACAGTTTTGGGACACTGCTGCCATGGTCCTAACTGCGTTGTTTTCCCCTAACATTGCAGCAGGAAAAGCATTAGGAGATGTGAAAAAGCTAAGTTGTTGGATAGCAAATTACACAAATCTCACGTCACAAATTCTCACATAGATGTTAGTAGACACTGATAGCATTAGACATGCAACACTGCAAAATAGAGCAGTAATTGATTTTTATTTGTTAGCACAAGGAACATGGTTGTGAGGAATCTGAAGGCATGTGCTGTATGATTCTATCAGACCACCCAGAATCAATTCATATGGCCATTGGAAGGTTAAGGGAAAATGTCAAACAGTTGAGGGTAAATAGTGATGATTGGTTAAGCGAGTGTTTTTTACAAGGATGGGGGTCTCCACTATTAGAGTCAGGATTTAAAATGCTATTCGTATTTTGGCAATCCTTTTATCAGTGCCTTGTTTGCTATCGTGTCTGCAAAGGGCCCTGCAGAAGATGGTGAACAACGCCTTTGTGGTACAAAAACAAAAGGGGGAATTGTTGGTGCTTTAAGAGCCAAAGCTGCAGGCGGCTTCCACCTTGGGCAATTCAGTTAGGACTTGGGGTAGAAAAATAGATTCATGAGAAAGAATGCAAGAAAACAAGATAAGAAAACTTCTTATGTAACTAGTCAGAAGTAAAAGAATGCCTCATGGACAGGTGGATTTATCCAATCAAGTATTGTAACCAGGTGTGTGAACAGTAGCTTTTAGCCAATGAAGAGTTGTTTGTGTGTGTGTGTGTGTGTGTGTTAGCAGCTTAAGAGTATATAAGTGATCGTGTAACCAATAATAAAGGTCTCCAGTAGAATTCACATCGAATCTTGTGTCGAGTCCATGGGTGCATCCCTCTCGGCATGCTTCAGTTGCTTCAACCTCGGCGACAGACACTGCAGCCTCTGCAACCCTTACTGCAGGCAATGTGGCTACTCTAACACCCATGACAGACTACTTAGGAGGATCACTCCATCTGCTACCAGTGTTATCTCGGTACCTGCTACAGTTACCTCAGCCTCCGCGACAGATACTGCAGCTACTCCAACCATGTCAAGAAGAGCTGCAGATGAACTAGAGAACCAACCCGTGCCAGTATTGGTTGCCCCCGTAGAGCAAAAGAAGTGGACGTGGAAGTCAGTATGTTTACAAAGGGATGAAGAAGATCGAGCTTATGATCTTCCTAAGGGGGAAGAGGAGGAGGGAAGAGGAGATGGAAATGGAGACAGTACAATAACCACCCGATCTCTAACCCTGAGTGAGCTGTGGGATATACGAAAACATTTCACCCGTTACCAAGGCGAGCACCTCATTACGTGGCTGCTCAGATGCTGGGATAATGGGGCCAGTAGCATGGAGTCAGAGGGCAGAGAAGCCAAGCAGCTGGGATCCCTCTCTAAGGAAGTGGGCATTGATAAAGCAATTGCAAGAGGGGACCCAACCCCCAGTCTTTGGAGGCGGCTCTTGGCGGGTGTGAAGGAAAGGGATCACTTCAAGGACAATATTACATGCAAACCAGGCACATGGGTCATCATGGAGAGAGGGATTTAGTACCTGAAAGAACTAGCTTCCTCCAACCAGGCAGAAGAAAGTTATAACTGAGTTTACTGGACTGTGTGGATTTGTTGGCCTGGCACATCTGACCCCCAGAAGTATAAGGCTTTAGTGGACACTGGTGCCCAATGTGCCCTGATGCCATCGAAATTAAAGGAGCAGAATCCATTTGTATTTCTGGAGTCACAGGGGGAACCTTATTGGAGGCTGAACATAATCCTGACTGGGAATGACTGGCAAAAACACCCCATTATTACTGGCCTAGATGCTCCGTGCATCCTCGGCATAGATTTCCTCACGAGAGGGTACTTCAAGGACCCAAAAGGGTACCCGTGGGCTTTTGGCATAGCTGCCATAGAGACTGAGAAAATCAAACAGCTGTCTGCTCTGCCCAGCCTCTCAGAGGACCCTTCTGTTGTTGGACTGCTGAGGGTCAAAGACCAGCAGGTTCCCATCGCTACCACAGCAGTGCACCGGCGGCAATATCGCACCAACCGAGACTCCATAATTCCCACCCATGAACTGATTCGTCAGCTGGAGAGCCAAGGAGTGATCAGCAGGACTCGCTCTCCCTGTAACAGCCCCATATGGCCAGGGCAGAAGTCAAATGGGGAGTGGAGACTGACAGGGGACTATCGTGGCTTGAATGAAGTCACACCACCACTGAGCGCTGCCGTGCCAGACATGTGAGAGCTCCAGTATGAACTGGAGTCACAGGCAGCCAAGTGGTACGCCACCATAGACATTGCTAATGCGTTCTTCTCCATTCCTTTGGCAGCAGAGTGCAGGCCACAGTTTGCTTTCACCTGGAGGGGTGTCCAGTACACCTGGAATCGACTGCCCCAGGGGTGGAAACACAGCCCCACCATTTGCCATGGACTGATCCAGACTGCCTTGGAGCAGGGTGGAGCTCCAGAACACCTGCAATACATTGATGACATCATTGTGTGGGGCAACAGAGCAGCAGAAGTTTTTGAGAAAGGGAAGGAGATAATCCAAATCCTCCTGAGAGCTGCCTTTGCCATAAAACGAAGCAAGTTCAAGGGACCTACACCAGAGAGCCAGTTTTTAGGAATCAAGTGGCAAGATGGACGCCGTCAGATCCCAATGGATGTGACCAATAAAATAACAGCTATGTCCTCACCAACTAACTAAAAGGAAGCACAAACCTTCTTAGGCGTTGTGGGTCTCTGGAGAATGCACATTCCACATTACAGTGAGATCGTGAGCCCTCTCTACCAGGTGACCCGAAAGAAGAATGATTTCACATGGGGTGCTGAGCAATGATGAGCATTTGAACAAATTAAATAGGAAATAGTTCCTTCAGTAGCCCTTAGGCCAGTCCGGACAGGACAAGATATTAAAAATGTGCTCTATACTGCAGCTGGGGAGAGTGGCCCTACCTGGAGCGTCTGGCAGAAAGCAGCAGGGGAGACTTGAGGTCGACCCCTGGGGTTTTGGAATGGGGGATACAGAAGACTGGAGGCCAAATATACTCCAACTTTCACTTTTCAAAGAGATATTGGCAGAATATGAGTGAGTTCGAGCTGTTTTAGAAGTGATTGGTACTGAATCACAGCTCATCCTGGCACCCCGATGGGCTAGATGTTCAAAGCAAAATTGAGCTAAACTTTGAATTATTGATACATTAGCTCTAAACAACATTAATTGGACAACTTGTCACCTTTCCTGCCCCTGAATCTGTTTAGTACTTTCTAGGTTGTGCTTGTGTACTTGAAAAAAAACAAAACCAAAAAAACTCCAAACAAACCAATTTTTGGACAATTGCTAGGCAGGAGATAGATTAAATTTAGTAATTCAGCTTTCTTCTATTAATGTAGGAGACTTAATTCTATGTGGTGGGTTGACCTTGTCTGAATGCTAGGTGCCCACTAAGCCACTCTATCACCCCCCTCCTCAGAAGAATATTTGGCTACTTCCTGGGAAGAAGGGCTTCAATGTATGGGTTGCAGTTACCCCTGGAGGACAAATGTAAATAGCAAATTTCTCCCCTCCACCCTTCCCCCACAACCCCCTGCCTGCGTTCTCCTTGGTTTTTTTTCTGAGCAGACATCATATGGTATGGAATATTCCTTTGGTCAGTTTGGGTCAGCTGTCTTGACTGTGTCCCCTCCCAAAATTGTTGTAGAGCCAGCCTTGATACTGTGGGAGCACTGCTCAGCAGTAACCAAAACACTGGTGTGTTATCAACACCTTTCTAGCTACTAATACAAAACACAGCACTCTGAGGGCTGCTGTGGGGAAAATCAACTCCATCCCAGCCAGACCCAATACATACTATTAGAGAGCTCTATTCCAATTTATGTTTTAACTAGGAATTATATTGGAAAACAGTTTTCATTACAGATCTTTCAGGCAGACCTTGAAATGGCAGCAGTTACAACTATGTCAGTAATCGGAATTAAGATCATAAATTAAATCAAGTTAACTTCTGCTTTTATTTAAGGTGATTCTTGCAATTTCACCTAACCTTAGAAATTCTGTAGCCATACATCTAGCGCTTAATGCAAATCTACTGGAGAGACTTGTTTCTGGGACGCTGAGTTCTTAGTATTGTAAAAAATGTGTAAATCCCTCCTATTCTGGAAAATAAACCTATTTACTATATTATGCTGTGTAAAATGTTCATAGGTGGAATAGCATATTGGGTTTTTTTCCTCCTAGATGATGAAAATTTTGAAGAAGGCCTTCACACCATTTATTCAGGAAGGCATGAATATGCATTCAGCTTTGAGCTTCCACAGATGTAAGTATTTGCATGCAGTACACAGCTTGTGTTCGAGAAGGCTAAGATACATATCTGCTTAGGAAAAACTCTTGTGGGTGGAGGGGAAACCTTTTCAATGGTAGTAGGAGTTGTGCTCAGACATGCAGTAGAGGACATAATCTCATTAAACTGAAGAGGTTGCTCATTGAACAGGAGCTCGTTGCCCAGTTGGTTACTCTCTCTTTTGATTGAGGTCTATTGACTCATTATGCCTTATAGTATTTTACCCCTCCACAGGAGAAGGGAGGGGAATTCGTGCCATTTGAGTCCTGCAGAGTGGCTGAGGTATCTTCTAAATGAAACAAGATTTTTACTGTAGCTATGCAGGCCATCAGAACTAGTGATAACACTAGTGATAACAGATTAACTGTTTGGGCTCAGTCTGAAACAGATGGTGGCAAACTTAATCACATTTGAACAAAATAAGATTTTTTTTTCTAGTTTAAATAGGATGTGTGTACTCAGGCTGCCCTTTATGCAAAAGGCCAGTGTTGCGAGCGGAGGAAGCAAGGGGTCGATCCAATATGGATGGTAAACAAGCTTCAACTTTAGTTGCAGAACACAACTTCTTTCATGCTTTCCCATAATGACCATGCACACATGTCACACCCCGATTGGTCACATCAGAAAGCTATGCATACATGTCACACTCTGATTGGCCACTGCAACTTTGCCAACACTCTCTGCACAGCTCCCACCTGCTAGCCGTCCCATGTGCCGAGGCTTAGTCATGCTAAACGCCAGTGATTAAGTTGCCCAGGGAGCTAATGTCCCTGCTCCTTAAGCCATTCCCCAACAGGCCAGGATGGAAATAAGCAAATGGATAAGTGGATGAAGCAAGAAACATTCCCATACCTAAACCTGCTTGTCTCAGAAAGCAAAGGAAGCAAGGGTGATAGCAGAAATCTTAAGATAAATTGCCACATAGACACGCACCAAAAAAAAGTTTGAGGTGTCTAATGTATACATTATGAAGAGAAGATTTAAACATAGAGGAGTTACTAACATGGAAATTAGTTAAAACACAAGTTGTGGGAAAACTAAATATCAAGGAACAGAGAGAGTCTGGAAATAGATGAAAAAAGGGAGGCAGGAGGAGCCTTTTACTGTAAAAGCCAAGTGCCGAATGATAGAATGGTATGAGTTAGAAGGGACCTTAAAGATCATCTACTTCCCACCCCCCTGCCATCAGCAGGGACACCTTCCACTAGACCAGGTTGCTCAAAGCCTCATCCAACCTGGCCGAGAACACTTCCAGGGAGGGGGCATCCACAACTTCCTTGGGCAACCTGTTCCAGTGTCTCACCACCCACACAGTAAAGAATTTCTTCCTAAAGATATTTCTCCTTCTAATCTAAACCTCCCCTCTTCCAGTTTATAACCATTACCCCTCGTCCTGTCACTACCTGGCCTTGTAAAAAGTCCCTCCCCAGCCTTCCTGTAGGCCCCTTCAGGTACTGGAAGGTCGCTATAAGGTCTCCCCAGAGCCTTCTCTTCTCCAGGCTGAACAGCCCCAACTCTCAGCCTGTCCTCATAGGAGAGGTGCTCCAGTCCTTTGATCATCCTTGTAGCCTTCCTCTGGACTCGCTCCAGTAGGTCCCTGTCCTTATTTTGGGGGCCCCAGAACTGGATGCAGTACTCCAGGTGGGATCTCATGAGAGCAGAGTAGAGGGGCAGAATCACCTCCCTCAACCTGCTGGCTACGCTTCTTTTGATGCAGCCCAAGATATGGTTGGCCTTCTGGGCTGCAAACACACATTGATGGCTCATGTTGAGCTTCTCGTCCACCAGTACCCCCAAGTCCTTCTCCTCAGGGCTGCTTGAAAAGTTGGCAGAATATTAGAGTAATACCTAATATTAAAGCTAATAAATAATCTGTTTATTAGAGGGGCTGTCTTGAGCATAACCTATAGATGATAAATGCTTTTATGGATCAGTTTTAGTGAATAGCACAGGGCTTTACAATATATATTATTGGAACACTGAGGCAGACCCATATATATAGAGAGACTTTTAGAAGTCATTTTAAGGTTCAGATGAAAATCTCATCT
The DNA here is from genome assembly GCA_907165065.1 of Caprimulgus europaeus. The sequence goes on from OU015537.1 coordinate 2,010,646, forward strand.
ATAAGAAGTGATAAGGATGATACCAATATTCCCTTGAGTTGGAAGGGATGTTCACATATTAAAGAACAAAACAGTATATGTGAATATAGAATATTATGTTTGAGATTAAATAGATGACTAGTAAAATAGCACAAGCATTGATTAAATCACTAAAGTTCTTTTCAAGTGATTGAAGGATTAACTATGAAGCCATCTTTGATAATACTGAAAAAATGAAGACTCGTAATTAAAGACCTGAAGAACACTAGTTTGACGCTGCCTCCATATTGTTTCTTGCTATTTTGTATCCATAGAATATTTCTAAGAATGTATTTAAAACAAAACCAATGTGTTGTGTTGACCTTGGCTGTCTGCTAGCCCTCTATGCAGTTGTTCCTCACTCCCCCTCATTAACAGGACAGCGAGAGAAAATAAGATGGATAAGCTTGTGGGTTGAGATAAAGGCAGTTTAATAAGTTGTATATGGAAGCAAAGCAAAAATAATAATTCATTCACTACTTCCCAGTGGCAGGCAGAAGTCCAGCCACTTCCTGGAAAGCAGGGCCTCAGTATGTGTAGTGGTTGTTTGAGAAGACAAACACTAGAACCATGAATGTCTGTGTCAGCCCTGTTCATCTCCCCCCCCCCCCCCCCGCCTCCAGCTTTTATTGCTGAGCAGCCCTCATATGGTCTGGAATATCCCTTTGGTCAGTTTGGGTCAGCTGTCCTGGCTATGTCCCCCCCCAAGATTTTTCCCATTCCCAGCCTATTGGTGAGAGGGCAGAACGTTGGAGAGCCAGCCTTGATGCTGTGGGAGCACTGCTCAGCAGTAGCCAAAACACTGGTGTGTTATCAACACTGTTTTAGCCACAAATGCAAAGCACAGCACTATATGGGCTGCTATGGGGAAAATTACCTCCATCCCAGCCAGACCCAGTACAACCAAATAAAAAGCAATAGTGAAACAAACAAGACACTGACTGGCCTTACTGATTTTGTCTTAAAGGATACTGGGGTAGGATGAAACATTGAAGACTCATTAAAAAATCCTTTCATTTGTTTTATTAAGAAAAAAATTAAACATTTCAGATGTGCAAATAGAGATGTAAAACCTAAAGGGTAATGCTGGAAGGTTTGGAGTCCCTTTCCACATCTTTTTTTTCCCTTCCAAATCCTGAAAAGGTCTTCCTTTGTCTTTCAGCATTCAGAGCAGAATAGTCTCTATCTTTTATATATCTATATATATCTATATATATATATATATAAATATTTTAAGATGGCCTCATCAGGGTAAAGGAAAATTAGAAGATGCTCAAAATAGCCTCTATTTAGAATTCTAAACTGAAATATTTAACTAACGTACTTAAGGCAAAACAAACTACAGAAGCAAACTACAAAAGCTATTTTATAGCTAAAATAAACCACTGAGATACCAGCCAAGTAAATAATACACAATTATTTACAGAATACAATGTCCAAAACAATAATTGGGTGGTACTAATGCTAATTTTATTTGATGGTCTTAATTTGACCTTAAAAGGATGTACTTTATTCTATACTTGAAAGTGGCCTCTTAAGTCTAAAGGAAATTGTACTCTTCTGGCATTTTCTAGCATAATTCTTTAATTGATTCTTAAAACTTCTACAAAACTACTGTTGGATGAATTGGAGATGATATTTTCTCCCAACTTTAATCTTACATTTTTCTGAGATATGGAAACTTATTTGCAAATAAGTTATGCTTATTATTATGCACTAAAAATGCAGTTCCACATATTAATTACTAATCTGATCAATTATATCATTATTGGAAAGAAAGAAAAATTTTACTCAACTTTGACCTTTGTTCTGCACAGACCACTTGCTACCTCATTCGAAGGCAGACATGGCAGTGTGCGCTATTGGGTAAAAGCTGAATTGCATAGGCCTTGGCTTCTACCAGTAAAATTAAAGAAGGAATTTACAGTCTTTGAACATATAGATATCAACACTCCTTCATTACTGGTAAGAACTGATAGAATTACTCATTCTTTTTCTGGCATAAAAATAATGAAGTATAATAACTGAAACAACATCAACCTGTAATTTTACCTAATATTTATTTGCTAGTTTAACTACAGCTCTTCTTCTAAGTATTATATCAGTTTAGCAACTCTTTAACTGCTGGTATTTTTAAGGCAAAGTTATCCTGTACTTGGAGTTGCTTGATTTTTATGATATATAAAATGTATTTGTCAGTCTAAATTGATACTACTAAATTGTAGAATCTCATTAAGGAAGAAAACTTGGTGAACTATTCCTCTTCAATTATAAATAAAGAATAATCTGTGGAAGGAACAGTGCAACCCTTAATATTTTAGTGAGGGACTGCTAACTTAAAAATGCAAAGTAAAAAATTTACTGCAGTGTATAATTGATAATTTCCATATGGATAGTTTTCTAGTGATGGGGAGAAATTATCACAATTCTGTATAATCCTTTCCTGAAATTTCATTTTATTAAAATAACTTTGATATCACAACTGCTTTCAATGAGGATTTGATTTCAGTCTGGTCTTTATTTTATCCCTTCCTCAAATTTTAATCTAGAGGGGAAAAAAAAAATTAGAAGTCCATTGAAATAGGTTTATTGTGTGTCAGGCTTGCAAAGGGACCTCCATTAAAATCAAAGGTCTTTCATTTGACTTTAATGGGCTTTGGATCAAGCCCTAAATCCTGATGTTGTGTTAAATAAATCTTTTTAATATAGATGAAACCGGATCGTTCAGAAACCAAGGAAAATAGCAGGAGTCAAGGTTACAGTAGTTTAGCTTAGTTATTTTGTTTCTGAAATACAGCTTAGTAGAAAGTGTGAAGATATTCTAATTTACTGTTAGTTAAATGAAAAGCTCTGCAACAGTATGTTGAGATGTGTAGGCTATGAAGCCTTTTGTTTTAAGCTATACAGTATTTATTTTTAGCATTTAAAACTGTTTTAAGTCTGGTTGTAGTATGGAGGATTGCAGAAAAAGCTATACTAATACAGCAATGGAATTAGAATAAAATTGTATCTGTATAATGCTGTTTAAATTGCTTGAGACTTTTCCTATGAAAGTAGGTTTGTTTATCAAAATATGTAATAATAAGTGCATTATTAAAATGATTATTTTCCTGTGTTGATTTAAATACCTGAAGAGATTCATGGAGCTACTAATTTAATGGACAATATTTTTCTCTTCTTGCAGTCACCTCAAGCAGGCACAAAAGAAAAGACTCTATGTTGCTGGCTTTGTACCTCAGGCCCAATATCCTTAAGTGCCAAAATTGAAAGAAAGGGCTACACTCCAGGTATGTAATAGGATATATTTTTCCTTCCCTTTTAAAGCTACATTTTGTATTTACTGTTTTTATATAAATTAAATATTAAGGATATTTTTATCACCTCAGTCTGCATTTAGTAATCTCAGTATACTCTGTTAACTAAGACAGCACTACTTGTATCTCTAGACTGCTAAAGGACCTCATCTATTAGACTGGTATGTTTTGGGGTTTGTTTTGGTTTGCTTTTTTTTCATTTTTGAACTCATGGGGATCTTGCTTCTATTAGCATCAGTGGATGCAGGTAGAGCAGTGATAGCAGCATCTGGTGCAGCATAACAGTATACAGAATGTGACAGTTTGCTTAAGTTGCCTTGTAAATGTAAAGAGAACTTGAATTTCTGGTGTGTGGGGTTTTTTGGGTTTGTTTTGTTTTGTTTTGTTTTGTTTCAGGTGAATCAATTCAGATCTTTGCTGAGATTGAGAATTGCTCTTCCCGTATGGTGGTGCCAAAGGCAACCATTTACCAAACACAGGCATTTTATGCCAAAGGGAAAACGAAGGAAGTCAAACAGCTTGTTGCCAGTGTCCGTGGGGAATCCTTGTCATCTGGCAAAACAGAAACCTGGAATGGCAAGCAGTTGAAAATTCCACCTGTTTCACCTTCAATCGTTGACTGCAGTATAATCCGTGTGGAGTATTCACTGATGGTATGTTGAGTAGTCTGTTTCACTCTCAAGAATGAGTAGCTTCCAACATTCCATACAAATTCCTAGCACAGTATTTTGTGATAATTAGTTATGAAAAAAATACATGTTCTGGTATTAGTGTCCTGACAGGAGATCTGGTAAGTAAATTTAGTTTAAATCATGCAAGTTTTTAAAACAGTTGTGTGTCAACTAAGCAAGCATTTAATGAGTAGACTGCATTTATATGTGAGGGCTCATGTTAAGACTCTTCTTTTAACTTGAAGAGCTCATGTCTCCATAGGGGCATGGGCCTTAAAAGAGACTATTAGAAACAAGCTCCTCATGGAAACTTCCATGGAAAGACAACTTAGACTAGTACTTATGAAGTACAGTGGTGAACTTGGCAATGCTAGGTTTACGGTGTGTTAGTTTCACTGCGCTAGCCCTTGACCAGCAGCCAACACAGCCATTCACCCACTTCCCCCCTACCCCCAGGGGATAGGGGAGAGGATTGGGGGCAAGGATAAGGAGGCTTGTAGGTTGAGATAAGAAAAGTTCAATAATAGAAAGAAAACTTAAAATAATACTAATATTAAAATAGTAGTGATAATGATAACAGTAACAAAATATGCAAATGAGTGACACCCAATGTTATTGCTCACTCCCCCACTGACCGAGCCCGGCCTGTTCCCAGATAACGATCCCAGAGGAGCGACAATCCCGAACCGAAACCGCAGTCCCAGAAGAGCGAGAGCCCGAGCGAGAGCCAGAGAGAGCCAGAGAGGAAGAGCCCCTCACTAATATACTGGGCATGACGTGATATGATGTGGAATAGCCCATTGGCACATCTAACTGTCAATTAAGTTTGTTAATTTAAATATTCTCCACCCCCTTAGATCTTGTGCTTGTGGACTGACAGAACACAAAGTCCTTCACTTCCAGCGACAAAAATGCAAACACTGGGATGCTCTCAGTGTCTCTCTCACAGCGAGTCCCAGGCTGGAAGGAAAATGCTGCACAATTCTAGCTACTAAAAAAAAAAAAACAAAACCCAGAAAACTGCTCTATTTCAGCCAAAAAAACAGGACAGTGGTTAGACTAGATGATCGTAATGGTCTTTTCCAACCAAACTATTCTATGATTTTAATCGTACACTTGTTTAATTTTTTTTCAGGTATATGTTGATATTCCAGGAGCCATGGATTTATTCCTTAATTTACCACTGGTTATTGGTACCATTCCTCTACATCCATTTGGTAGCAGAACATCAAGTGTGAGCAGCCAGGGTAGCATGAACATGAATTGGCTTGGTCTGACACTGCCTGAAAGACCAGAAGGTAACTTGACAATACAAATCCCAATCAATTTGCTAATCTGTTTTGTTTTTTGTCTACTTTATTCATTGCAGTCTTGTTAACAGAGTCAAATTACATTCTTTCATAATAAAGCCCAAAGGAAATCTATTGTGGATGTTTTTTTGCCACCTGCTTGTCCTATGTAGAAGAACAGAGTTTCTTTCCTCCCTGCCTTTCTCTAGGACAGGCAGTGAAATCCAGTTGCTTTGGAAGGTGTCAGAAATGAAAGCACAGGATGCCATTGTATCTGTGCACAACTTCATTACTTCCACCTCCAGTATCCCAATCGCATCCTTGGTTATAAGGCGTTGCAACCCATAATAGCAGTTTCTGGGGTCTCTCACCAGTCTTAGTAGCCAAGTCTTTGTGAAAAGATAACATTATTTTCTATGGGGAAATTTTTTATGGCCAAAGAAAGAATTATGTATTTCCTTCCTTCTGTTTTCATGTATCTAATATCTTGGGATTTTAAGTACAAATCCCAGACCTGGAGGCTTCTGGAGTCTGGAGGGCTGCAATGTTCTGTCATTCCAACTTGTACAGAAATAAATTATCTTTGGTATGCTTTAAATTTTAAGGGGATAATTAAGCCACAATAAACAGTGATCAGTCTGGTTTTGAACATAAGCTTAATATTAGAATAAAATGAAATAGTGTAGTCTCCCTTTTTTGTTTAACATTTTTTTTAAGAAGTTACCTACCTGCTGGTGAATCTTACAGTGATTGAAGTTTAATATTTATCATGCTATATACTCGTTGTTTGAACTGCATGTACTTTTTCCCTTCAGCACCTCCTAGCTATGCAGAAGTGGTCACAGAGGAAAACAGACAGTTGAGCCTTGCACCTATAGCTGCTTTTGATGATTTTGAGAGAGCACTTCAAGGACCATTATTTGCATACATTCAGGAGTTTCGTTTTCTGCCTCCACCCCTATATTCAGAAGTAGGTATATCTGTCAGAAAATGCTGATTCATGTATTGTTTTTGTCTGGTTTATTGATTGTTTTTTGGTTTGGTTTGGTTTGGCTTTTGTCTTGTGGAACAAGTTTAGGAAGCTGTTTCTCCTTCCTAAAATTAGGAGAAACCATTAAAAAGATGAACATGGAATAAGTTGTTTTTGTGGAGGTTTGTTGTTTGTTTGTAAGATGCAGGTGAATTGCATCAAGAGTGTTCCATGCCTGTTTTACAGCATGGGTTACCCTTTTTTATTTGTATTTTTAACATTAACTCTGCAACCTTAAATTTAAAAGGTGCTCTGTGAGGTGCCTTGGCTTCTCTATCATGCTATTTCCTGGAGCTGCAGACCTGGAAGGTAATTTTCCTTGGCAGCACTCTTCCCTAGTCTAATACTTTCTGGAAAATTTCAGAGCGTTGTTTGCCATTTTAGCAACATCATTTTTTTTGTGTATTAAAAATAAAAAAATAAGGCTTCAACTCTCACTTCTTCTGTTTCCCAACATTTTATAGCAACCACTAAACTGTTTTGCCTTCATGTGTGTTTAAGTTCTGTGGATGTAGATCTTTCAGAAGCTTCATGTAGAAAAGTGACATACTGGTATTCATTTCCAACTTGAAGTTTTCTGAAGTACACAGTTTTTCAATGCTCTTGGCCTTTACAGAACTAAAAATGCAGCCACTGAATAACCATGAATGAGATGCAAATTTCAAAGCTCATCATGTTTATACTTTTCAAGAAAAAGCAGTGATATAGGACAAAAGAAAAAAATGCATCCTCTGACCAAATTTTGTTTGAATTCACTGGCTTTAGGAAAATAGTATTATATAGCACAATTATCCACCTCCCCCCCAGCCTTGAAACACTACTGTGCTAATGAGCAGGTAGAAGGGTGTTTTTTGTGTTCTAGACACTTTCCTGAGAACTCTGCTGTAGCTAACTCTAGAGCACAATGCCCGAGTCCTTTTAATTTTAGGTACTTTAAGATTTAAAGAAGCTTTTTTTTAAAAAACAAAACAAAACAAAAAAGGTTATATGAAGTTTCCCTGTCCACAGCAGAGGAGTTGGAACTAGATGATCTTTAAAGGTCCCTTTCAACCCAAGCCATTCTATGATTCTAAGTTAACTGATGCAATGTTGTCTAAAAGATGTGCTGTACACTTAAAATATTGTTACCATCCAGTTTTTGAGACCTGTTAGCAGACTGTACCCCTTCTTTCTCCTATAGAAAGGAAGAAGAGGTAAGGCTTAGAACACATCAACTTTTGAAACATCCCATAGGATATGTGAGGATTAATTACTTTTAAATTAAAAAGTAGAATGATTTTTTAATTGATAACTTTCTGCCTTTTCAAGCAAAACCTCTCTACTTCTCTCAAATCAATTAAATATTTCTTAAGTTACATTTCCAGTGATGTGTGTTGAATCATTTTTTTTGTATATATCAAATAATTGAAAAGACTTCTGTGCTAGTAATGCAGAAATTTTTAAAGTTTTATATTAGTTATTCATGCTTATCCTTAAATTACCATCAACCTGTAGTTTAAAGTCTTCCACTGTATCTGATATGTCTATTAATTTTTATCCAAAGTTTTGTATGACTAAAAGATTTTTCATTAATTTCAGTAACCTTTGGACTGGGAATGCCATATATCATTATAATTTTCTTAAACTTGTGGATTTTGATTTTTTTCTATTTCTAGCAGTTGATTCTAAAATGCACTGGGTTGTTGTGGCTTTTTGTTTGTATATTGGGAGGTTATTTGGTTGGTTGGTTTGTTTCTTTTCCCTTTTGGTTAGGTTGATCCAAACCCAGATCAGCCCACAGATGAGAGACCATCTTTCCCCTCTCGTTGAAGGAATCTATAAAAAGCTGACTTGACTTGGGTTTTGAATCACACCTGTGTTGAAGATCAAGGTGTCATAGTGGAGATTTGCTTTTAAAGGAAATGGTGTTGCTCTTGCCTGTACGATGAATAAATAGAAACAACCTGTGGTCATGCTTTTACACCTACAGCACATCGTAGGACTGCTCCACATGCTTGAAAACCTGAGCCCTCCCCCTTAAATAGTGGCACACACTAGGAGCAGCCTTACTAGCATACAGTCACATGTTTCAAAACACTCAAACCATATTGTAAGAGAGGAATGGCTGCTTCTTGTGATTCAAAAATTTGCACGGGCTTATTGCTTTTGTTATGCAGTTCAGTGTCACTACAGCTTTTTCTCATTTATGATGAACTGTTGTTAACCCCTCCCCTTAATTGTTTGTGATCTGCACAACAAGGAACAAAAGAAAGCTTTGACCAAAAAAAAGTTATGAAGACTGACAAATGCACTGAGGTTTGTTTTTTTTTTTAATTTAATGTGGCCTGGACTTTATTTGCATATGCACATGCTCAGAATTGTCCTACTAGGCTGATCATGTATCACCTCTTCAGCTTGGATCCAAAACTGCAATCCCGGAAGAACGAGAGCCCGAGCGAAAGCCAGAGAGAGCAAGAGAGGAAGAGTCCCTCACTAATATCCCCCATGAGCAGGGACACCTTCCACTAGACCAGGTTGCTCAAAGCCTCATCCAGCCTGGCCTTAAACATTTCCAGGGAGGGGGCATCCACAACTTCCTTGGGCAACCTGTTCCAGTGTCTGACCACCCTCACAGTGAAGAATTTCTTCCTAATATCTAATCTAAACCTACCCTTTTCCAGTTTAAAGCCATTTCCCCTTGTTCAATCACTATCTACCTTTGTAAAAAGTCCCTCCCCAGCTTTCTTGTAGGCCCCTTCAGGTACTGGGAGGTCGCTATAAGATCTCCCCAAAGCCTTCTCTTCTCCAGGCTGAACAGCCCCAACTCTCTCAGCCTGTCCTCATAGGAGAGGTGCTCCAGCCCTCAAATCATCCTCGTGGCCCTCCTCTGGACTCATTCTAATTGGCCCATGTCTTTCTTGTGTTGGGGGCTTCAGAACCGGACACAGTACTCCAGGTGGGACCTTACGAGAGTGGAGTAGAGGGGGAGAATCACCTCCCTCGACCTGCTGGCCACGCTTCTCTTGATGCAGCCCAGGATACAGTTGGCCTTCTGGGCTGCAAGCGCACATTGCTGGCTCATGTTGAGCTTCTCGTCCATCACCACTCCCAAGGCCTTCTCTTAGGGGCTGCTCTCAAGCCACTCATAGCCCAGCCTGTATTTGTGCTTGGGGTTGCCCCGACCCAGGTGCAGGATCTTGCATTCGGCCTTGTTGAACTTCATGAGGTTAGCACAGGCCCACCTCGCAAGCCTGTCAAGGTCCCTCTAGATGGCATCCTGTCCCTCCAGCATGTCAACCTCACCTCACAGCTTGGTGTCATCGGCAAACTTGCTGAGGGTGCACTCAATCCCACTGTCCATGTCTCTGACAAAGATGCTAAAGAGCACCAGTCCCAATACCGACCCTTGAGGGACACCACTCCTCACCGGTTTCCACTCGGACTTTGAGCTGTTGACCACAACTCTTTCAGTGCGACCATCCAGCCAGTTCCTTATCCACTGAGTGGTCCATCCATCAGACCCACATGTTTCCAATTTAGAGACAAGGATGCCATGCAGGACGGTGTCAAACACCTTGCACAAGTCCAGGTAGATGACATCAATTGCTTTGGCCTTATCCACCAATGTTGTAACCCCATCATAAAAGGTCACCAGATTGGTCAGGCATGACTTGCTCTTGGTGAAGCCATGCTGGAGGTCACCAATCACCTTCTCATTCTCCATGTGCCTTTTCAGAGGGTCTAGGAGTATCTGCTCCATGATCTTGCCTGGCACTGAGGTGAGACTGACCGGCCTGTAGTTCCCCGGGTCTTCCTTGTTTCCCTTTTTAACAATGGGGGTTATGTTCCCTTTTTCCAGTCTGCAGGAACTTCACCAGACTGCCAGGACTTCTCAAATATGATGGATAATGGCTTTGTAACTTCATCCGCCAGTTCCCTCAGGACCCACGGATACATCCCATCAGGTCCCATGGACTTGTGCACCTTCAGGTTCCTTAGGTGCTCCTGAACCTGATCTTCTCCTACAGTGGGCAGCTTTTCATTCTCCTGGATCCTTCCTTGGATTTCTAGGACTTGGGCAGTGTGGCACGAGTCCTTGCCGGTGAAGACTGAGGCAAAAAAGTCATTGAGCACCTCAGCCCTCTCAATGTCCCAGGTGACCAGATCTCCTGTTGCCTTCCTGAGAGGGCCCACGTTATCCCTAGTTTCCCTTTTCTCCCCAACATACCTGTAGAAGCTTTTTTTGTTGCCCTTGGCATCTCTGGCCAAATTTAATTCTGTCAGGGCCTTGGCTTTCCTAACCTGGTCCCTGGCTTCTCAGGCAATTTCTCTGTATTCCTCCCAGGTTACCTGTCCTTCCTTCCACCCTCTGTAGGCTTCTTTCTTGATCCTAAGTTTGTTCAGGCTCTTCCTGTCCATCCATGCAGGCCTCCTGCTGTTTTTGCCTGCCTTCCTCTTTGTTGGGATGCACCGCTCCTGGGCTTGGAGGTCAGTTTTCTCATCTCAGAATGGAGTGTGACTTCCAATACAAGTTTTCCAGTGAGTACATTGCACACCACAGTGAGCCATGTTGGAATTTGCTGCCTTGCACAGTCAGTCCTTGTCTAGGCAAACCCACCCAAAGTTAACTAAACTCTTTTTCCATGTGTCACAAATCAATAGTAACCATATAGTCAAAGTTCACTGTCATAGTCACCAAAGCAAATGTCACACATTCTTCATGCTTGGCTATTCAGAATTATTGGTCTTGCTTTCAGATGCTTGTGGCCATGCAGTTTGTATAAATAGCTAAATGTCATAAGAATATCGCATCCTTTTCCACAGTCATTTCCTTTCAGAAGCTTAAAAAAAAGTAAGGATAATGGACCAACTCCTCATGCTTTCCCAAGAGGCAAGTTTTATTAGTTAATTGTACAAGTTTTCTTGCTGTTCTCAATCCATGCTGTCTTACTCATGGGAACAAGTAGTAATAAAATAAAAAAAGGATGACAGCTTCCTATAGGAAAGAACTCTATGGTGACCAATATCTTTTGGTAACATTTAAGGCCAGAGATGATAACTGCTCCCATCTCAATACCACTCCACTCAAAATTTCAGTGTCTGCAAGGAGTTAAGCAAAGATTAAATGGGAGAACAATACTGAAATTTCTTTTCACGTGGGAATATGCCAACTGTCACCTTCATTCACAGACTTGGAAAAAAATTAATTTCATTGGAAGTAAAGTGATGTGCTGGGTTTGTGTGTGTGTGGGGGGTGTTTTTGGTAGTGGGGGAAAGGGCCACCTTAGTGAGAAGCTTCATGAAAGCTACCCTGACTCCAAGGCATACTGACCCAGCCCAGACTGAGCCAATTAGCAATAGAGAAATGCCTCTGCGAATCCATATTTGTGAGGGGAAGGATTGCCTTGAAAAGAAGGTGGAGAGGACCTGGAGGAGAGGCCATTGACCTGAACAAAAAACAACCATCGGCCTAAACAAAGGGAGAGCTTCATTGCCAGGAAGAAGGAGGAGGAGGGGGAGGACAGTGAACCTCAAACACCCAATTCAACACGCATGGAGTAAGAGAAGGTAAATGAGGTCCCCTGCAGCCCATGGAAGTTCAATGTCGGAGCAGATACCCATGTGTAGGCCATAGAGGACTTCACACTGGAGCAGAAAGCTGAGCCCAAGGGCAAATGTGACTGAAATTGAGACCCCAGAGTTGCTCAATGCCAGAGCGGGGGTGGACCTCCAGAGCCAGGGGAGGAAGGAGGTGCATTGGACTGGCAGTCTGTCTGCAGCCCATGGATGTCCTCGTGTTGGAGCCAGGAGCTGTGCCCAAAGAGGTCCGTGACTCCATGGGAAGCTCTCTTTGGAACACTTTGTTCCTGGACTTTCATGCTGGGAAGAGCAGCAGAGGTGAACTGATTGCAACCCCCATTCCCTGTCCCCTGTGCTGCTGGGATGGTGAAGGTAGAGAAAACAGGAGCAAAGTTGGGAGAAGAAGCTTGGGAAGAAGTTCGGGGTGGGGGGAAGGTGTCTTAAGGTTGTTATGTCTCACTGTGCTACTTGGATGATTTATAACAAATTAAATTGATTTTTCTTCCCAAGTTTGAGTCTGTTTTGCCCGTGACCATAACTGGTGAGTGAGTCGTCCCTGTCCTCATTTTAATCTGTGACCCCTTTGTTGTGATTCCCTTCCCATCTCACGGGGTGGTGGGAGTGAGTGCAGGACTGCATGGTCTACCTGTGGTTAAACCACCACAAGTGAACATAAATTCTTTTGCATAAGGGAGGAATTTGTTCCTCAAAAGCTCCCTAATACAGTCAAATAAAATAAATCTTTGATTCTTCAAGTAATTTTTTCCAAAGTTAAGTCTGTCTTCACTATAATGACTATTTTCCAACTGTGATCACATTGGTTCTGTCTACCCAGACTTTCCACATTGATGAGAAGCCCGGTTTCCACAAGAGAAATGGGAATAAAACTAGCTCTTCATATAATAACAGTGCTTATAACTAATCAGGAATTCAGTATTCTCGAATGACTTAGATGAAGGAACAAGAGTCTCCTCAGCAGATTTGCCGATGATACTAAACTGGGAGGAGTGTTGGATATGCCAGATGGCTGCACTGCCATTCAGAGGGACCTCGACAGGCTGGAGAGATGGGCAGAGAGGAACTTCCCAAGGTTCAACAAGGGAAAATTCAGGGTCCTGCATATGGAAAGGTATAACCCCATGCACCAGTACAGGTTGGGGGCTGACCTACTGGAAAGCAGCCCTGCAGAGAAGGTCCTGGGAGTCCTGGTGGACAAGTCAAATATGAGCCAGCAGTGTGCTCTTATGGCCAGGAAGGCCAACGGTATCCTGGGTTGTATTAGGAAGAGTGTTGCCAGCAGGTCAAGAGAGGTGATCATCCCCCTCTACTCATCCCCAGTGAGGCCCCACCTGGAGTATTGTGTCCGGTTCTGGGCTCCCCAGTACAGGAAGGACATGGAACTCCTGGAGTGTGTCCAGTGAAGGGCGACTAAGATGATTAAAGGACTGGAGTATCTTTCATATGAGGAAAGGCTGAGGGAGCTGGGCCTGTTCAGCCTGGAGAAAAGATGACTCAGAGGGCATCTGATTAATGTTTATAAATACCTAAAGGAAGAGTGTCTAGAGGACAGGGCCAGAGTCTTCTCCTTGGCACCCAACAAAAGGATGAGAGGCAATGGGCATAAACTGCAGCATAGAAATTTCCCCCTGAACATAACGAAGAACTTCTTTACTGTGAGGGTGACTGAGCACTGGAACAGGTGGTACCCAGAGAGGTTGTGGAATCTCCCTCCCTGGAGATATTAAAAAAAAAGTCTGGAAAAAATCCTGGTTCATGTGCTCTAGGAGTCTGCTTGAGCAGGGTGGTTGGACTAGATGACCTTCCGAGATCTCTTCTAATCTCAACCATTCTGTGATTCTGTGATTCTGTGAAATGATTTTGAATGAGCAAACTTGATCCAACTTAACTTAAGTCACCTGCTACCAGGAATAAGCATCTTAGAGGAAAGAAGAAATAGGGGAGTGCCGAGAGGGATTCACCCATGGACTCCACACACGATTCAATGTGAATTCTACTGGAGACCTTTATTATTGGTTACACGATCACTTATATATGCTTAAGCTGCTAACACACACACACACACACACACACAAACAACTCTTCATTGGCTAAAAGCTACTGTTCACACGCCTGGTTACAATACTTGATTGGATAAATCCACCTGTCCATGAGGCATTCTTTTTACTTCTGACTAATTATATAAGGAGCTTCTTATCTTGTTTCTTGCATTCTTTCTCATTAATCTTATTCTATTCTATTTTTTCATCCAAAGACAGGACTTAATTGCTCAAGGCCGAAATCGCCTGCAGCTTCAGCTCTTAAGGGGCCAACAATTCCCCTTTTTGTTTTTGTACCACAAAGGCGTTGTTCACCATCTTCTGCAGGGCCCTTTGCAGACACGATAGCAAACAAGGCACTGATAAAAGGATTGCCAAAATACGAATAGCATTTTAAATCCTGACTTTGATAGTGAAGACACCCATCCTTGTAAAAAACACTCGCTTAACCAATCATCACTATTTACCCTCAACTGTTTGACATTTTCCTTTAACCTTCTAATGGCCATATGAATTGATTCTGGGTGGTCTGATAGATTCATACAGCACATGCCTTCAGATTCCTCACAACCATGTTCCTTGTGCTAACAGATAAAAATCAACTGCTGCTCTATTTTGCAATGTTGCATGTCTAATGCTATCAATGTCTACCAACATCTATGTGAGAATTTGTGACGTGAGATTTGTTTATTTAGCTATCCAACAACTTAGCTTTTTCACATCTCCTAATGCTTTTCCTGCTGCAACGTTAGGGGAAAACAACGCAGTTAGGACCATGGCAGCAGTGTCCCAAAACCGTATCTGATCGTTACAATTGTCAGCAAAATAAGAAACGCTTCTCTTGTGTCGAGTGTTGTTGTGGTTCTGTAAGAGATGTGTTTAAATGGGAGATTATGAAAACAGATCTAAAAGCTAGCATAGCATTTTATAGCGCTTAAAATTGTTATTTGGCCATGTCTGATTATATAGCTGCTGAATTTGTGTTTCATTAAATGTGATAATGCTATCATTATTTACATAACCTAAAAAGCTTTCAAAGTTATACAAAGGCACTCCTATAAGACAGGTTCTAAAAGGATCCCTGGGTGTAGCCAGTGAAAACCACAGTGACTCTTGCTTTGTTATATTAGCAAAAGTTACCCACATGTTCTGTCTGGGTACTACAGCCCAGGGTCCTGAAACAACACCAATTACCAAAAACCTTACTGCAGTAATAACTATAAGCTCAAGATGTATCGTCTTTCTTTTGTGCCTCTTGCTTGTCTTCCAACCAGGGGCATATCCACTTCGCCGGAACCTTCCGTGTTCCAGGATCTGTAACTACATAAGCACAGCCCCTACCCCAACTTCTCAGTTCTCTGGGACCCTCCCATTGTCCAGTGACACCATTTTTTACCCACACTTTGGCTTGGCCTCTTTTTATATTGTCCAGTCCTCCTGATAGGCCTTTGCCATGTGCCACCATTGGAGGGTGCAGTTCCCCTCGGGGCAGTCTTAGGTAATTTCATACATACAACGCTTTGCTGAGTCTTTCATGAGGTGTTAAGCCCGATTCCCCTTTCTTTTGTTTTTGCAACAGGTGTTTTCATGTTTGCTGAGTGCGTTCAACCAAAGCTTGTCCTGTAGGCGAGTGCAGTGTACCAGTACTGTGTTGAATGCCCCACAAGGCTAAAAAATGGCTTGTAGTTTTGGCTGTGTATCCAGGCCCATTGCCTGTTTTTATTTCGCGGGGAACACCAAGCGCCGCAAATGCTGCACGTAAATGACGTTGCACGTGCTTACTAGATTCTCCTGTTTGTGCTGTGGCCCATGTAGCATGAGACCAGGTATCGATAGAAACATGGACATATTTAAATTTACCAAATTCCAGGATGTGTGTTATGTCCATTTGCCACAGTTCTAGGGGTCCAAGACCACGGGGGTTGACCCCTGTTGCAAGGCCGCTGGGTTGCTGCTGACAGTTCAGGACAGGAGAGGACAATGTTGCGTGCATCGGCCTCAGAAATGTGGAATTGTCATTGTAAAACATTTGCTGCTTGGTGGAAAAAGTCGTGCTATTGCCACGCCTGGGCAAAGCGATCTATTGGTGGACCTGTCCATGCCGGGGCAACCAGACTGTCTGTGTGATGGTTGCCTTCAGCAAGGCTACCTGTAAGGTTTGTGTGGCTTCTAATGTGAGCAATGAAATATCAGTGTGATCTCTGGTTGACCAAATCTCACAGCTGCTTGATCAATTGATATTGAAATAACACGTCAATGTTCTTTAGCACTGCTCTCTCCATATGTTGAACTACTCCTACTACATACAAAGAGTCGCTGACAACATTTGCTGGTTGTGTTGCCCAGAAAATGAGGACTTGAATTACTGCTTGTAACTCTAATAATTGCACAGATCCTGTGAGGTTTGTCAACACCATGTCTTTCCATTGCCCGTTCTCGAGCCATGCCAATGCAGCCTTAAGAGTGTGGCCACCCACATCTGTAAAAACTGTGACACCTTTTACAGGAGTTGGTGACAGTAAAGGCAGGTGCTCTATCTGAAGCTTGGGTAGCCATCCTCATAGTTTATGTGGCGGATAGCGAACACAAATTTCACCGTGATAATTCAACATTGCAATCTGTAATGTTGTAGAATTTTGTAATGACCACTGCAAATATTTTGCCAACAGAGGGACAGCTAAATATTCTGGCTCTTTCCCTCCTATCTGAACAATTCGACTGCGGCCTCTGATAATTAGCTGAGCAATGGCTTCCACTCGAGTTACAATTGATCGTTTGGGTTGTATCGGAAGAAATATCCACTCCAAGATCCGTAAAGGATCAGGACTAGCGACCCATTGCATAAGTAGGGCAAAAGGATGTTGATCACAGTTAATAATCATCAACCCAATGCTATAATCAGGGTCCCATCTATGTGCATATTGCTTTGTAATTTTCCCTAATATTCCTGTTAGTGTCTGTCGCTCTCTTTCATTTGTTTGTCTGGGGGCCTCAACTCCACCTCCTCCCTGCAGTACTTTAGCCATTGGGAGGAGATCTTCATTGGTGATTCCACAACAGGTGCGAATCCAATTAAGATCTCCCATAAGTTTCTGCACATCATTGGGGGCTTGAATGTCTGTATGGATTGTTAATTTTTGGGGGTGCACAGTGGCTTTTGTTATCTCCCACCCTAAATATTTCCAGGGTGGAGCACACTGTGATTTTTCTGGGGCTATTTTTAACCCTTGAGAATTTAACAATTCTTCTAATTCTTTAATTATGGAAATTAAAATATAATCCATATAATGATAGACTATTAACTCATTATGTTTATCTGGAAATGGAGTTAACGCCCAAGCAAGAAAAATCTGACACGTGGTAGGTGAATTTTTCATGCCCTGCGGCAAAACAACCCAATGGTACCTTTTCACAGGTTCTTGCTTATTGACAGATGGAAATGCAAAGGCAAATTTTTCAAAGTCTTTCTCATGCAGCAGTATGGTGAAAAAACAATCTTTTAAGTCAATGATTAAAACATCCCACCCCTGAGGTATCATATTTGGGGATGGCAAACCAGGTTGAAGGGTACCCATGTCCTCCATGACTTCATTAACCTTTCATAGGTCACAGAGTAACCGCCATTTTCCACTTTTCTTTGGAATGGTAAATATAGGAGTGTTCCATGGACTTGTAGAGAAATTAAAAAAGACACAAAAGTCTTAATTGCTCCCCAGCAGCCGTCTCTAAGGACCTCTCTAACATTTATGAATCTTAAATTCCCGTTTAGTTTCCATTTAGACCTTAAACATCCACAAAGAAAAATTATGTTTACAACATTGCACTATAACCTCTCGCTTCATTCTTCTCCAGCTGTTTCCCTCGCGGGAGAACGAACTGTCAATTAGACTCTGCACCCACCTTGCACTCAGGCTACTTTCACTGAAGCAACACAGACACTCAGTCACACAAACGTGAAGGGCCCTTCACTCCTCTCAAAGTAAAATCAATAAGTGGGGCTTAGTCTCCTGGATGTTCTGTCTCTTGGTAAAACCTGGGCCACAGGCAGCGGCGGAGCGGCTGCTCTCTGGGTGCGGCCTGCAGTGGGTGAAGCCTCGGGGGAAGAGGGTGGGTGGAAGCCCTCCCTCGCCTCAGCTGGCCCCGGTGCGGGGGAGTTGGCCAGGCCTCTGCCCCCCTGCCCACCTTCGTGTTATTATTTTTTTTGCAGTGCCTACTGCTGTTTGCGCTATGTGACCGCTACCAACACGTCCAGCTGCGTTCACCATAACAATGCCTGCATCGGTGTTAAAAGCATTTGCATCATAATACGACAGTCACATGGAATGTTGCCTCTCAGAGGCGTGACGACCTGGTTCAGGAACAGCACGGCGACCACCCCCAGGCCGCTCGGGCCATCAGCTCACAGACACCAATGTGGTGGACGGCAAATGGCGTTTTATTAGTGTGTAGCACGGTGTTATATACCTTGGATTTACAACGTCACTTCCGTCTGCTTACACCATAGACTAAACGCTGTTGGCTATCGGGAGAGGAGTCTTATCTTTCCGTACAGCGCGATATCTTCCGGTCGCCAGACCCTAACTACCGACAATGGAGTTAAAAGATTAGTAGAAAAGATATTATCAACAAATGCCTGCGTATAGGGAGACTGCAGCCCATAATCTCTTACTGATTTTCTGGCCTCTTTTCCTAGTTCCCAAGGGAACGGAGACCAATTGTTAGGTTTCCTTCTTCCATCATTCCCGGTACCCCCATAATCACTGGATGTGCAGTAGGTGTGGGCAAGACACCCCCTCAAGCAAAGCATTTTTTATCACTCCTTGTAACCTTATAGCCGGATGCCCATCATCATCATTCCCCCCTCCCCCTGGTTTTTTCTTTGGGATTTGAGATTCAAATCGGGTCAGTGTCTGCTGTAAGGAGTGTCCTGCTGCTGTTCTAACTCTTCAAGCTCACGAATGAGTTGTTGTGCCCACTCTGGACTTTTCTCAGGATTGGAGTGCAGCGGCTGTGGAAAATCAGGGGTCGGTGGCATGGACAGGGGGAGTGCAGGGTAGACTGGAACATGGGAAAAGTCTTTGGGCTTAGCAACCCTGGGATCAAGAAATTTCCGAGATTTCCCCGCCTTGAGCAGATCAACTTCCTTTTTTTCAGGCATCAGCGCTGGGAAAGGATAAGCGAGAGGAGCTTGACAAGTACTCTTTCTTCCCTTGTTACTTGCCCCATCTCGCCCCTGGCTGCTCACCTGACCTCCCAGGTGTCCATCGGGATGATACAGCTTTACTTCACAGTGCCACCCACTGTGACCCAGCTCCTGACCAGCCGGCATTGTCTCCAGCCAGGGCCTCCTCTCCTAGGGCGGTCACCCCCTTGCCATCAGTTCTCCTGGTGGATCACAACGAGGTCACCACTTGCCAAGAGGGATGCACCCATGGACTCCACACACAATTCAATGTGAATTCTACTGGAGACCTTTATTATTGGTTACACGATCACTTATATATGCTTAAGCTGCTAACACACACACACACACACAAACAACTCTTCATTGGCTAAAAGCTACTGTTCACACACCTGGTTACAATACTTGATTGGATAAATCCACCTGAGGATTCTTTTTACTTCTGACTAATTATATTACAAGTTTCTTATCTTGTTTCTTGCATTCTTTCTCACAAATCTTATTCTATTATATTTTTTCACTCAAAGTCAGGACTTAATCGCTGCAGCTTCGGCTCTTTAAGGGCCAACAGGGGAGGAAGGAGACATTCACATCACCACACAGAAAAAGTAAATTAGTTCTCTTGAGTGAGAGACAAAAGCCTCATGTTCCAATAACCCTCCAAGCTGATTTGATGAATTGTACAGCAGTACAATTCTACAGCAGTAAAAGTCAAAAGTTGAAAGCTGTGAGGACTGTGCATTTAATGGTAGGGGGCTTTTTGCTCTGACAGGGAGGGATGACTGGTCCTACCAGCCAATCACAGGGCTGCTTGAGAACACATGGAGTATGATTGCATCAAAAATTGCAGTTAGCCAATGACAAAGCAGTATGAAAACACATGGTGACTTGCTGCAGGTAGTGGGGCTTCTGCCAGAAGTTGGGTGCAGTTACTTCTTATCTTGTATATCAGTAATCCTTATACTACTAACCCATTCAACTCTGGGTGAGTGCCATCAACAAGGATGGCACTAGCCTTTTCCTAACTGATGCAAGAATAGGACCTCTATAAAAAGGTAACAAGCAATAAAAATGTGATTAAGGAATGACATGGTATACTGTTATAGTAAACAGAACTTCTCAGAATGCTGAGGAATTAGTGCTTACGTAGCTTTTTGAAAACAAAAGTTATTTAAGTCACTCTCATTCACAATTTCATTAGTCAGTGAAAAGTATAGGGACAGAAGGTATCTAGAATTTTTTTTCTATGACATTTGCTTTTTCCTATGCCCTCTTATGCAAACAGTTTGTGAAAGTAAAGCAGTGGTCCTAACTTGATGAAGTTCTGAACTTTACAAAATAAATTCTTCCCTCCCCCAAAAAAACCCCAAAAGAGAGCATTTAACTGCAGATCCAAATGTACTGATTAGCCTTTGAGTCCTTGCATAAGACACATGCTTATACTGTTTCTGCAAATGTTGGCAACATAACCACAGTTAAGGAAGTTAAAAGCAGCTATTTTGACTCACAGTTTGGGAAGCAGCAAATCATTCATCTGAGCTCTACATTTTTTTCCATATTTTTAAATAGACAATTCTGGAAGTTATTAGCTCACCATTAATCTTCAGTGCTGTATAGGTCTGTCATATTTAAGTAAGCGATGAAACCTTGAAAAGAAGGAGTGGGACCTACTTTTAGTAAAGTCCACGTGCATTTTATTTTATATCTTTTCAATACTTCAGTGACAACTGATCTTATATAAATGCAACAAAGGAAGTATCAAAGTACCTTTGTAATGAAACATTTGTTTTAGCTAATGTCGCAGAAGAAGAGTCAGAGATCACTCAGACAGATCTGATCTAGTAGTTAGTTTATTGAGTTCTAATTAGTAAATTTAGGTGTGTAAAATATTTAATAAGTACAAATGGATTGGTGGTCAATACTATTTTCTACACTTAAAGTTGGTATGGGATGCAAAAATTATCATGTAAGCTTACTATAGGTATCTTAAATGTTACATGCATGTAAAAAATGTCACTTACCAACCCATTGATGCCTGGTGTCAGGTAAGGAATCTCTCAGCCTCGAGGGGTAACCTTGAGAGGTGTCCCTACTCAAGGAGAGATTTCCACCGCACAGTCAGGTGCTATGGAGTGAGATCTCAACAGACCCTGACAGCTGCAGATATTTATAGCCTGAAGTGATTGATTCATAGTCAGATTTTCTGCTGTGTTTATACAGTTTTGGATGCTTATAAGCCCAGTCTCCAGCCAAAGCATTTTTTTGTTGTTGTTTCGGTGCTGTGTTCTCACCAACAGTTCCACATAATAGGATTAACTTTGGTTAGGCTTACTTGCTGAGCATCTGCCTGGACCAAAGTTCAGTTAGTTCAAACAGGAGGAGTGCATCCATCACAGCTAAGTAGCCTAATATTGCACTGTGATTTCTTGATTAAATAAGTTGAATTGCCTATCCAACTAACTGACAATCACACGTCAGTTTTTCTACTCTAAATGACTAATGGAAATTTGAACACCACACATCTTTGCCTGAAGTTTGCTTAATATTGCATGATTGCAAAATATTTGTAGATTTAGCCTTTAATGTATTGATTTTTCTTGTTAAGCTTTGCTATTCGAAGTCAGCAAAATCTAGTTACAAAACAGCAGTGATCTGATTGTCCCCAAGGTGCAGAGACCTCCCAACCCTTATTAGCTTCTTAGTGAGCTAAAGGTGTTTTGATTCTCCAAGGGAAAGAAAATCAGGACAGATAATTTTCAAAGTTCCAGCTACTAACTTAACCACTGAATAGATTTCTAGAGAGTACTCATTACTGAAGTGCAAGTCAGCTATGCTGATCCACTCATGAGAGTGATATTTTTTCCAGGTTCTAACAACAAAATGTTGGAATTGTTAAAGTGAAAGTCATCTTTGTAGCTGCGAATGATCTGCTATTTACTAGAAAAAAGGAAGTAAGAGCCTATCTCTGACCATCAGAAAGAAGTACTTCTATGCCAAGATTGGCTTTTCTGCTAAGATAAAGGTTAAAGGGATTTGTTTGCATGTTGATAATTTCCTGACAATATCTGAGGGGTTTTATAGCCTGAAAATAGAAATAGGACTACTATAAATTCTGTAGTTCAACAGTGGAGTGGATACTGTCCTGGGATAGAGCTTTCTTCTTAGTAGCTAGAATAGTGGTGTGTTTGGCTTCAGCATGGGATTTGGTATGAGAAGAATGTTGAATTGAATACTGATGTTTTTAGTTGTTGCAAAGAAATCAAGGACTTTCCTACTTTCCATGTTTTGCTAGTCTGCAGGTTCAGTAGAAACTGGAGGGAGCATAGTAAAATTAACAGATCCAAATTGGCATTTGGATATGCCAATGGAATATTCTATATCATATAATGGCACATTTGGTATATAAAAGAGAGTTAGCCAGAAAACTATCTCTTGCTCTTATAGGATTGGGGTTTCGGGATTGTCTTTCCTCTGGGATGACTAGCTGTAAATAGGCTGGGCATTGGTTGGTGGGTGGTGAGCAATTGCACTGTGTATCACTCATTTGTATATTCCTTTATTACTGTTATCATTATTATTGTCATTATTATTTAAATTCTTTAAATTTATTTCAGTTAGTAAATTGTTTTTATCTCAACCCATGATTTTTCTCACTTCTACTCTTCTGATTCTCTTCTCTATTTCCCGTACAGGGGAGGGTGAGTGAGTGGCTGTGTGGTGTTTGGCTGCGGGACGAGTTATACCCACCACATTTCCCCTATTGATTGTTAGTAAAACAAGGGTGAAACACCGAAGAAATACTAACAGAAAACAGACAGTTTAGAGCAAAGGAGAGGGAAAACCTCTAGCCCATATTTGCAATCACTAGAGAAAAACGAGTTTAGGAATATTGAAAATATTAGTAATTAGTGGTTAGAAATAAAGCACTTATGGATAGCCATAATTTATGATACATATAGCTTTGGTGGAATGGCTGAAATCAGTAAATTGCTTTCTAGCATGTGTTCATCAATTTATGAAGTTTGACATCAGCAGGATCAAACATTGAGCAAAAACAGTGAAAAAGAACATGGACTTTTACAGACTTGACAGGAGTGGCTGCATTATCAGATTGTTACACTTAGTATATTTTGCTCAAATTAAACGTATTTGAATACTTCTGAGATATTGTATTGGGTATGTCTGAGATGGAGTTAACTTTCCCCATAGCAGCCCTCATAGTGCTATGCTTTGTATTTGTAGCTTGAATGGTGCTAATAACACACCAGTGTTTTGGCTACTGCTGAGCAGTGCTAGCACAGCACCAAGACTGTCTCTCCAATCCCTCTCCACCTCCAGAGATCAGTAGACTGGGGATGGGCAAGAGGTTGGGAGGGAACAAAGCCAGAACAGCTGACCCAAACTGACCAAAGGGATATTCCATACCATATGATGTCATGCTCAGGGATAAAAGCTAAGAGAAAGGAGGAGGGAGGACGTTCCTTATGAAAACATTCATCTTTCAAAGCAACTGCTATATGCATACTGAGGCCCTACTTCCCAAGAAGTGGCTGGGCATTGCCTACTCATGAAAAGTAGAGAATAATATTTTTTCTTTCCTTTGTTTCCATGCATGAACTTTGTTTTTCTTTATTAAACTGCCTTTATCTTGACCCATGAGTTCTTTTTCATCTTATTTTCTCCCCCTCTGTCCTGCTGAGGAGAGGAATGATAGAGCGGCTTGGTGGGCATCTGGCAGCCAGCCAATGTTAACAAACCATAGGAATTGACTGGTATGAACTGATATTAACTAATTCATATGACTAACCAGTCACTTGAATTATAGTTTAGGAATTGTTTAAAATTACTTAAGAAGTCTCTAACTTTCTGATGTTTATTTCCCACTTTATGGTAGAAGAAAGATCAAGGTACACACTACATTAAGATTTATTGATTTATACTGTTGAAGAGTGTCTTCTTGGCAAGACTACTTTCCTAGTGGCTTAAAAAAAGCTATTAAGCATTGCCTAATATTGTAACTCTAATTTAACATGATTAAATGGTTGTATTTTATTTGGCAGTGGCTTGTACAGTTTGAGAAGCAAGGAATCTTTTAATTACTTGAGTGACAGGTGTCTTGGAAAAACTAATTGAGACATAAGAAGTTTCATTACTTTTGTATGACTGTGGATTTAGTAGATTTTGGATAGCTTCTTTCAATCTGATATAAAATTCATCATGTGTCTCCTGATTTAACCCTAGTAGGCAGCTAAGCACCACACAGCTTCTCACTCATTCCCCCCTGGAGGGATGGAGGAGAGAAGTGGAAGGGTAAAAGTGTGAAAAAGATTACATTCTCCACCCCTTATTCCATACTATTTATGTCATGCTCAGATGCCACACTATTAACATCATTAGCCACCACTCCCCTTCTCATCCTTTGATATATACACAAATATAATTCCCTTAGTCTATGGATCACCCCTGTGAAATGTCTGTAAAATGTCTATTGAGGTTGGTTTTTTTTCTTTTTAGTCTATTACTTTGAGCTCCATCTGTTATGGTGGTCACAGTCCCTTTGACTCAACTTCACACTGGAGTTCCAGCATGTCCAGTACAGAATCACAGAAACAGCAGCGATACTCTGGCCATCTGTCAGCCCAGGTGCATGGCCATTGCTGTTATCAGAATGTTCCCAGGCACAGCAGAGTAAGATAAGCAGTACAGCAAACAGCAAAAGGAAAAACACAACCACTAATGAGCACTAGCAGGTAGAGGGAGGTGATTCTGCACCTCTACTCTGCTTTTGTGAGACCCCACCTGGAGTAGTACTGCATCCAGCTCTGTAGTCCTCAGTACAAAGCAGACATGGATCTGTTGGAGCAGGTCCAGAGGAGGGCCACAAAAATGATCAGCGGGATGGAACAGCTCTCCTATGAGGAAAGGCTAAGAGAGTTGGGGTTGTTCAGACTGTGTGGTGGTTTCGCTACTTTGGCTTGCAACCAAACACAATTGCTCTCACATTCTCCCCCGCCAGGGAGTAGTGGAGAGAATTAGAAAAGTAAAAGTAAGAAAACTCATGGGTTAAGATAAAAACACTTTACTAATTGAAATGAAATAATAATGATAATAACAGTAACAACAGAATATACAAATGAGTGATGTGTTGCCTCTCAGAGGCGTGACGACCTGGTTCAGGAACGGCACGGCGACCACCCCCAGGCCGCTCGGGCCATCAGCTCACAGACACCAATGTGGTGGATGGCAAATGGCGTTTTATTAGTGTGTAGCACGGTGTTATATACCTTGGATTTACAACGTCACTTCCGTCTGCTTATGGGAGAGGGGTCTTATCTTTCTGTACAGAGCGATATCTTCCGGTCGCCGGACCCTAACTACCGACAGTGATGCACAGTGCAATTTCTTACCACTTGCCGACCGATGCCCAGCCTGTCCCCAGTGAGTGATCTCGGAGCAGAGACAGTCCCAAAAGTGAAATCACAGTCATAGAATCATAGAATTGTATTGGTTGGAAAAGACCTTTAAGATCATTGAGTCCAACCATAAACCTAACACTATCAACTGCACTTATAAACCGTATCCCTAAGTATCTCATCTACCCATCTTTTAAATACCATCAGGGATGGTGACTCCACCACCTCCTTGGGCAGCCTGTTCCAATGCTTGACTACCCTTTCGGTGAAGACGTTTTTCCTAATATCCAATCTAAACCTCCCCTGGCACAACTTGAGGCCATTTCCTCTTGTCCTATCACTTGTTACCTGGGAGAAAAGACCAACTCCCACCTCTCTACAACCTCCTTTCAGGTAGTTGTAGAGAGCAATAAGGTGTCTCTTCAGTCTCCTTTTCTCTAAGCTAAACAACCCCAGCTCCCTCAGCCACTCCTCATAAGACTTGTTCTCCAGGCCCTTCACCAGCTTTGTTGCCTTTCTTTGGACATGCTCCAGTAACTCAATGTCTTTCCCATAGTGAGGGGCCCAAAACTGAACACAGTACTCAAGGTGCGGCCTCACCCAGTGCTGAATACAGGGGGAGGATCACTTCCCTACTCCTGCTGGCCACACTATTTTTGATACAAGCCAGGATGCTATTTGCCTCCTTGGCCATCCAGGCGCACTGCTGGCTCATGTTCATCTGGCTATCAACCAATACCCCCAGGTCCTTTTCTGCTAGGCAGCTCTCCAGCCAATCTTCACCAAGCCTATAATGTTGCATGGGGTTGTTGTGACCCAGGTGCAGGACCTGGCACTTGGCCTTATTGCACTTCATGCCATTGGCCTCAGCCCATTGATCCAGATCCCTCTGCAGAGCTTTCTTATCCTCAAGCAGATCAACACTGCTGCCCAGTTTGGTGTCGTCTGCAAACTTAGTGAGGGCACACTCAATCCCCTCATCCAGATCATTGATAAAGACATTAAACAGAACTTGGGGAACACCACTCGTGACCAGCCACCAACTGGATTTAACTCTGTTCACCACAACTCCCAGTATGGCCATCCAGTCAATTCTTTACCTAGCAAAGAGTACGTCTATCCAAGCCATGAGTGGCCAGTTTCTCCAGGAGAATGCTGTGGGAAACAGTGTCAAAGGCTTTACTAAAGTCTAAGGCCACACATCTACAGGCTTTCCCTCATCCACTAAGTGCGTCACCTTGTCATAGAAGGAGATCAGGTTAGTCAGGCAAGACCTGCCTTTCATAAACCCTTGTTGACTGGGCCTGATCCCCTGGTTGTCCTGCACGTGACATGTGATGGCACTCAGGTTCATCTGCTCCATCACCTTCTCTGGCACCAAGGTCAGACTGACAGGCCTGTAGTTGCTTGGATCGTCCTTCTGGCCCTTCTTGTAGATGGGCTTCCAGTCAGTCAGAACCTCCCCAGTTTGCCAGGACTGCTGATAAATGATGGACAGTGAGTTGATGTGCACTTCCACCAGCTCCCTTAGTACCCTGGGGTGGATCCCATCTGGCCCCATAGACTTGTGGATGTCTATGTAGTGTAATAGGTCACTAACCATTTCCCCTGGGATTATGGGGGCGTTGTTCTGCTCCTCAATCCTGTCTACCCGCTCAGGGGTCTGTGTATTCAGAGAGCAACTTGTCTTACCGTTAAAGACCGAGGCAAAGAAGGCATTAAGTACCTCAGCCCTTTCCTCATCCTTTGTCACAATGTTTCCCTGTATATCCAACAAAGGATGAAGATTCTCCTTAGCTCTCCTTTTGTTACTAATGTATTTATACAAGGTTTTTGGGGTTTTTTTTGCCTTTTACTGATGCAGCGAGATTGAGTTCTAGCTGGGCTTTGGCCTCTTTAATTTTCTTCCTGCATAACCTCACGAGGTCTTTGTAGTCCTCATGACTTGCCTGTCCCTTCCACAGATCATAAACCCTCCTTTTTTTCCTGAGCTCCAGCCTAAGATCCCTGTTCAGCCAGGCTGGTCTTCTTCCCTGCCAGCTTGTCTTTTGGCGCATGGGGACAGCCTGCTCCTGTGCCTTTAAAATTTCCTTCTTAAAGAGTGTCCAGCCTTCCTGGACTCCTTTGCCCTTCAGCACTGCCTCCCAAGGGACTCTGACAACCAGACTCCTGAACAGCCCAAAGTCTGGCCTCCAAATGTCCAAGGTGGTGGTCCTGCTGACCCCTCTCCTGACTTCTCCAAGAATAGAAAACTATCAATATCATGATCACTGCGCCCAAGACAGCCTCCAACTACCGCTTCACCCACCAGTCCTTCTCTGTTAGTGAATAACAGGTCCAGTGGGGCATCTTCCCTGGTTGGTTCCCTCACCAGCTGTGTCAGGAAGTTGTCTTCCACACACTCCAGAAGAGAATCCCAGAAGAGTGAGGCTGAGCAATACCCCCATGTTCCAGTCAACCCTGGTTAATATACTGAACATGATGTGATATGATATGGAATATCTCATTGGCATACCCAAATGCCAATTTTGGGTTTTGCTTATTACTCCACTTCTCCCTTCCCAGTCCTTTCTACCTGCAAACTATCCAAACACTATGATCTTGGGCTCCAGCAGCAACTAATAATATTAGTACCTTATCAACATTCTTCTCATAACAAATGACAGAATCACAGAATGTTAGGGGTTGGAAGGGACCTCAGGAGATCATCCAGTCCAACTCCCCTGCCAAAGAAGGTTCACCTAGATAGAGCAAGTTGCACAGGACTGCATCCAGGCAGGTTTTTAATATCTCCAGAGAAGGAGACTCCACAACCTCCCTGGGTAGCCTGTTCCAGTGCTCTGTCAACCTCACAGTAAAGAAGTTTTTCCTCATGTTTAAGTGGAACCTCCTGTCTTCCATCTTGTGCCCATTGCCCCTTGTCCTATCGCTGGCCACCACTGAAAAGAGTCTGGCCCCATCCTCTTGCCACCCACCCTTTAGATATTTATAAACATTAATAAGGTCCCCTCCCAGTCTTCTCCAGGCTAAACATACCCAACTCCCTCAGTCTTTCCTCATGAGAAAGATGCTCCAGCCCTTTAATCATCTTAGTAACCCTCCTCTGGACTCTGTCCAGAAGATCCCTATCTCTCTTGGACTAGGGAGCCCAGAACTGGACACAATACTCCAGATGCAGTCTCACCAGGGCAGAGTAGGGGGGGAGGATCACCTCCCTTAACCTGCTGGTCACACTCTTCTTAATGCACCCCAGGACACCATTGGCCTTCTTGGCCATGAGGGCACATTCTAGAGGCCATCTCTAAACATGTAGAGGAAAAGAAGGTTATCGGGAATGGTCAACATGGATTCACTAAGGGGAAATCATGTTTGACCAATCTGGTAGCCATCTGTGATGGCATGATTGGCTGGGTGGATGAAGGGAGAGCAGTGGATGTTGTCTACCTTGACTTCAGCAAGGCTTTTGACACTGTCTCCCATGGCATCCTCATAGGTAAGCTTAGGAAGTGTGGGTTAGATGAGGGAACAGTGAGGTGGGTGAAGAATTGGCTCAATGGCAGAGCTCAGAGGGTTTTAATCAGCGGTGGAGTCTAGTTGGAGGCCTGTGCTTAGTGGTGTTCCCCAAGGGTCAGTACTTGGTCCAGTCCTATTCAATATATTCATCAGTGACTTGGATGAAGGGACTGAGTGTGCCCTCAGCAAGTTTGCTGATGACACTAAACTGGGAGGAATGGCTGATACACAGGAAGGCTGTGCTGCCATCCAGAGAGATCTGGACAGGCTGGAGAGTTGGGCACAGAGGAACCTGATGAAGTTCAATAAGGGCAAGTGTAGGGTCCTGCACCTGGGGAGGAATAACCCCAGGCACCAGTACAGGTTGGGAGTTGACCTGCTGGAGCCTAGTGCTTGGCCACAGAACTTACCACTGCCGCCGCTGCGTGCCCAGACACCTGAGATCCATACTGAAAATAAAACACAGCTATTCTAGCTACTAAGAAGAAAATTAACGCTATCCCAGAAAAACTAGGACAGTATCCACCCCTTATTCCATACTATTTATGTCATGCTCAGGTATATACATATATATGTACAAATATGCAGGCCATTCACAGAATCACAGAATGGTAGGGGTTGGAGGGGACCTCAGGAGATCATGCCTGAAGAGCACCGCACTGGGATTCCAGCTGTTCCAGCCAGCAAGTCAAAGTCAACTTCACCGGGGGCCCAGCTTAAATGCCTCTGTGCTAATGCACGTAGCATGGGCAATAAACAAGAAGAACTGGAGATGTGTGCGTGCCTCCAGGGCTATGACCTGATTGGCATCACAGAGACATGGTGGGATGGCTCCCATGACTGGAGTGTTGGAAGGGAAGGATACAGGCTCTTCAGGAAGGACAGGCAGGGGAGATGAGGAGGGAGTGTTGCCCTCTATGTCAACAACCAGATGGTGTGTATGGAGCTCCACCTGGAGACAGATGAGGAGCTACCTGAGAGTTTATGGGTCAGGATTAAAGGGAAGGCAGGGAAAGGGGATATTACGGTGGGGGTCTGCTACAGACCACCAGACCAGGGAGACCAAGCAGATGAGGCCCACTATAGGCAGATAGGAGCAGCCTCACGTTCACAAGCCCTGGTCCTCATGGGGGACTTCAACCACCCCAACATCTGTTGGAGGGACAACACAGCAGGCCACAAACAATCCAGGCGGTTCCTGGAATGTGTGGAGGACAATTTCCTTCTCCAAGTGGTCGAGGAACCAACGAGAAGGGGTGCCATGCACAACCTTGTTCTCACCAACAAAGAGGGGTTGGTGGGGAATGTGAAGCTCCTGGGCAGTCTTGGCTGCAGTGACCATGAAATGGTGGAATTCGAGATCCTTAGGGCAGTGAAGAAGGTGCAGTGTAAGCTCACCACCCTGGATTTCAGGAGAGCAGACTTTGACCTCTTCAGGGATCTGCTTGGTCATGTACCATGGGATGAATTCCTGGAAGGAAGAGGGGTGCAGGACAGTTGGAACATACTCAAAGATCTCCTCCTCCAAGCTCAGGAGCGATGCATCCCTACAAAGAGGAAGGCAGGCAAAAACAGCAGGAGGCCTGCATGGATGGACAGGAAGAGCCTGAACAAACTTAGGCTCAAGAAGGAAGCCTATAGAGGGTGGAAGGAAGGACGGGTAACCTGGGAGGAATACAGAGAAATTGCCCAAGAAGCCAGGGATCACGTTAGGAAAGCCAAGGCCCTGACAGAATTAAATTTGGCCAGAGATGCCAAGGGCAACAAAAAAAGCTTCTACAGGTATGTTGGGGAGAAAAGGAAAACTAGGGATAACGTGGGCCCTCTCAGGAAGGCAACGGGAGATCTGGTCACCTGGGACATTGAGAGGGCTGAGGTGCTCAATGACTTTTTTGCCTCAGTCTTCACCGGCAAGGGCTCGTGCCACACTGCACAAGTACTAGAAAGCAAAGGAAGGGTCCGGGAGAATGAAAAGCTGCCCACTGTAGGAGAAGATCAGGTTCAGGAGCACCTAAGGAACCTGAAGGTGCACAAGTCCATGGGACCTGATGGGATGCATCCGCGCGTCCTGAGAGAACTGGCAGATGAAGTTACAAAGCCATTATCCATCATATTTGAGAAGTCCTGGCAGTCTGGTGAAGTTCCCACAGACTGGAAAAAGGGAACATAACCCCCATTGTTAAAAAGGGAAACAGGGAAGACCCAGGGAACTACAGGCCGGTCAGTCTCACCTCAGTGCCAGGCAAGATCATGGAGCAGATACTCCTAGACCCTCTGAAAAGGCACATGGAGAATGAGAAGGTGATTGGTGACCTCCAGCATGGCTTCACCAAGAGCAAGTCATGCCTGACCAATCTGGTGACCTTTTATGATGGGGTTACAACATTGGTGGATAAGGCCAAAGCAATTGATGTCATCTCCCTGGACTTGTGCAAGGTGTTTGACACCATCCTGCATGGCATCCTTATCTCCAAATTGGAAACATGTGGGTTTGATGGATGGACCACTCAGTGGATAAGGAACTGGCTGGATGGTCGCACTGAAAGAGTTGTGGTCAACAGCTCAATGTCCGAGTGGAAACCGGTGATGAGTGGTGTCCCTCAAGGGTCGGTATTGGGACTGGTGCTCTTCAACATCTTTGTCAGAGACATGGACAGTGGGATTGAGTGCACCCTCAGCAAGTTTGCTGATGACACCAAGCTGAGTGGTGTGGTTGACACGCTGGAGGGACAGGTTGCCATCTAGAGGGACCTTGACAGGCTTGCGAGGTGGGCCTGTGCTAACCTCATGAAGTTCAACAAGGCCAAATGCAAGGTCCTGCACCTGGGTCGGGGCAACCCCAAGCACAAATACAGGCTGGGCAATGAGTGGCTTGAGGCCAGCTCTGAAGAGAAGGACTTGGGAGTGGTCGTGGATGAGAAGCTCAAGATGAACTGGCAATGTGCACTTGCAGCCCAGAAGGCCAACCGTATCCTGGGCTGCATCAAGAGAAGTGTGGCCAGCAGGTCGAGGGAGGGGATTCTGCCCCTGTACTCTGCTCTCGTAAGGCCCCACCTGGAGTACTGTATCCAGTTCTGGAGCCCCCAACACAAAAAAGACATGGACCAGTTAGAACGAGTCCAGAAGAGGGCCATGAGGATGATCCGAGGGCTGGAGCACCTCTCCTACGAGGACAGGCTGAAAGAGTTGGGGCTGTTCAGCCTGGAGAAGAGACAGCTCCGGGGAGATCTTATAGCGGCCTTCCAGTACCTGAAGGGGGCCTACAAGAAAGCTGGGGAGGGACTTTTCATAAGGACAGAACAAGGGGAAATGAATTTAAGCTGAAAGAGAAGAGGTTTAGATGAGATATTAGGAAGAAATTCTTCACTGTGAGGGTGGTGAGACACTGGAACAGGTTGCCCAGAGAAGTTGTGGATGCCCCCTCCCTGGAAATGTTTAAGGCCAGGTTGGATGAGGCTTTGAGCAACCTGGTCTAGTGGAAGGTGTCCCTGCTCATGGCAGGGGGGTTGGAGCTAGATGATCTTTAAGGTCCCTTCCAACCCAAACCATTCTATGATTCTATGATCACCTAGGCCACCCCCTCTGCCAAAGCAGGTTCCCTACAGCAGGTTGCACAGGAAAGTGTCCAGGTGGGTTTGAACATCTCCAGAGAAGGAGACTCCACACCCTCTCTGGGCAGCCTGTCCCAGGGCTCTGGCACCCTCACAGTAAAGAAGTTTTTCCTTAAGTTTGTCTGGAACTTCCGGTGTCCCAGTTTGTGCCCATTGCCCCTTGTCCTGTCACTGGGTACTACCAAAAAAAGACCAGCCCCATCCATTTGGCCCCCACATTTCAGATATTTATAGACATTGATAAGATCTCCTTTCAGTCTTCTCTTCTCCTGGCTGAACAGTCCCAGCTCTCTCAGCCTTTCCTCAAATGGGAGATGCTCCAGGCCCCTAATCATCTTTGTGGCCTCCGCTGGACTCTCTCCAGAAGATGCCTGTATTTCTTGAACTGAGGAGCCCAGAACTGGACACAGTATTCCAGATGTGGACTCACCAGGGCAGAGTAGAGGGGGAGGAGAACCTCCCTCGACCTGCTGGCCATGCTCTTTTTAATGCACCCCAGGATACTATTGGCCTTCCTGGCCTCAAGGACACACTGCTGGCTCATGGCCAGACTGCTGTCCACCAGGACACCCAGGTCCTTTTCTACAGAGCTCCTCTCCAGCAGGTCAGCCCCTAACCTGTACTCATGCATGCGGTTATTCCTCCCCAGGTGAAGGACTCTGCACTTGCTCTTGTTGAACCTCATCAGGCTCCTTTCAGCCCAACTCTCCAGCATATCCAGGTCTCATTGAATGGCAGCACAGCCTTCTGGTGTGTCAGCCACTCCTCCCAACTTCATTTCATCAGCAAACTTGTTATCCCTACATCCAGGTCATTGATGAAGATCTTAAACAAGACCTGACCCAGTACCAATTCCTTTGGAACACCGCTAGTTACAGGCCTCCAACTAGATTCTGCACCACTGATCACAACCTTCTGAGCTCTGCCAGTCAGCCAGTTCTCCATCCACCTCACCATCCACTCATCTATCCCATATCTTCTAAGCTTTGCTACAAGGATGTTGTGGGAGACAGTATCAAAAGCCTTGCTGAAATCAAGGTAGACAACATCCACTGCTTTCCCCTCATCTACCCAGCTGGTGATGGCATCATAGAAGGTTACCAGATTGGTCAAGCATGATTTCCCCTTAGTGAATCCATGTTGACTACTCCTGATCACCTTCTTTTCTTTTAGTTGCTTGGAGATGGTATCAAGAATGAGCTGTTCCATCTTCTTCCCAGGGATGGAAGTGAGGCTGACTGGCCTGTAGTTGCCTGGATTGTCCTTCTTGCCCTTTTTGAAGGCTGGAGTGACATTGGCTATCCTCCAGTCTTCAGGCATCTCTCCCATTGTCCAGGACCTTTCAGAGATGATAGAGAGCAGTTTAGCAATCAAGTCCACCAGCTCCTTCAGCACTCATGGGTGCATCCCATTGGGGCCCATGGCTTTGTGTATATTGATTTTGTTTAGGCTATCTCTGATCAGCTCTTCCTCATCCAAGGGGCAGTCTTCCTCCTTCCAGACACTCTTTTCCCTCCAGCATCTGGGGTTCCTGAGGGGCACTTTTAGCCGTAAAGACTGAAGCAAAGAAGGCATTCGGTATCTGCCTTCTCAGCATCTCCTGTTACCAGGGCACCTGCCTCATTCAACAGCGGGCCCACATTTTCCCTGGTCTGCCTTTTGTTACTGATGTACCTAAAAAAGCCTTTTTTGTTGTCTTTCACCTCCTTTGCCAGATTCAGCTCCAGGTGGGCCTTAGCCTTCCTAGTTGCATCCCTGCAGGCCCTGACCACATTCCTTTATTCCTCCCAGGTGGCTAGACCCCTTTTTCCACATTTCATGGACCTTCCTCTTCCCTTTGAGATTTTCCATTATCTCCTTGCTCATCCATGTGGATTTTCTGCCACTCTTGCCTGATTTCTTTCTCTTAGGGATGCACCGATCTTGGGCTTGGAGGAAATGGTACTTGAATGTTAACCAAAATGTTATTCCTTCAAAATGTGTACTGATTTCATTTAGTTCATAACCTTAGCTTCTGGCCGTCATGACAGTCTTTCAAGGCAGGAGTTATGATGTGGAATTTGCACAGTCAATGAAGTAGGTGACATTGGACACAGCAGGAAGATGATGTGTAGTCTTTGTTGCATGCTGAATCTGGGACTTGTAGCTGACACACCTGGTGTGGTCTGTGCCCAGGGTCTGCACAGGGTCACACCCCATGTGAAATCATTCTTCTTTCGGGTCACCTGGTAGAGAGGGCTCACGATCTCACTGATGCCCGGCCTGTGCCAGCTCACGATCCCGGAGGAGAGACAGTCCCAGAACCAAAACCCCGGAAGAGTGAGCCCGAGCGATCCCCCAGAGAGGTACCCCCGGAAGAGAAGTGCCCTGTCTTCTGGTCAGCCCTGGTTAATGTACTGGCATGACGGGAAATGATCTGGAATATTTCATTGGCACATCCAAATGCCAGTTCTGGGCTTTGCTATTCACTACATTTCTCCCTCCCAGTCCTAATGCAGCTGTGAAGCAGCCAAACACGGTGGCCTTGAGCTCCAGCAGCAACTCACAACACCAGCACTGTTATCAACGTTCTTCTCATAGTAAGTCCGAATTGAAACACGAAAAAGGAAATTAACTCTATCATAGAAAACCAGGACAGTCCTCTTCCACAGTACGTAAAAGTCTTGATTGGGCAGGGCCAGCTCGGTTGGCAGATCCTCTGGTGTTCACTAACCAGGCTTTTGCCAAGTGTGTATATCAGTGTTTGAAAGTTCCACCACCCGTTGTTCTCAGTGTGGTTTTCAGCAGTCCATTGCATCGTTCAACTTTCCCGGAGACTGGTGCATGACAGGGGATGTGGTACCCCCACCCAATGCCATGTTCTTTGGCCCAAGTGTCTATGAGGCTGTTTTGGAAATGAGTCCCGTTGTCTGACTCAGTTATCTCTTGGGTAACATGTCACAACAAAACGTGCTTTTCAAGGTCTAGAACAGTGTTTTGAGTGGTATCATAGGGCAAAACATATGTCTCCAGCCACCTAGTGCTTGCTTCCGCTATTCTAAGCACATGGTGCTTGCCTTGGTGGGCTTGTGGAAGTGTGATATAATTATTCTGCCAGGCCCTTCCATATTTCTCTTTTAACCATCATCCTCCATACCAGAGAGATTTTAACCTCTTGGCTTGCTTAATCACAGCACGTGATTCAGTCATGAATGACTTGTGCAATTGTGTCCATGGTCAAGTCCACCCCTCGATCACGAGCCCATCTATATGTTGCATCTCTTCCCTGATGGCCTGAGGCATCATGGGCCCAGTGAGCTATAAATAATTCATCCTTCTGTTGCCAATCCAGGTCTACTTGAGACACTTAGATATTAGCAGCCTGATCCACCTGTCGGTTGTTTTGATGTTCTTCAGTGGCTTGACTCTTGGGCACATGAGCATCTACGACATATCCTTACAACCAGTCTCTCTAGCCGAGCAGCAATGTCTTGCCATAATTCAGCAGCCCAGATGGGTTTGCCTCTGCGCTGCCAGTTGCTCTGTTTCCATTGCTGTAACCACCCCCACAGGGCATTTGCCACCATCCATGAGTCCGTACAGAGGTAGAGCATTGGCCATTTCTCTCGTTCAGCAATGTCTAAGGCCAGCTGGATGGCTTTTACCTCTGCAAACTGGCTTGATTCACCTTTTCCTTCAGCAGCCTCAGAGACTTGTTGGGTAGGACTCCATATAGCAGATTTCCACTTCCGATGTTTTCCTACAATGCAACAGGACCCATCAGTGAACAGGGCATATTGTTTCTCATCATCTGGTAGTTCATTATATGGTGGAGCCTTTTCAGCAGGTCTCATCCTCCTTTGGCCAAATTCCAAAGTTTTTGCCCTCTGGTCAGTTCGTCATCACTTCCAAAATTCCTGGACGACTGGTGCTTCCAATTCGAGCCCTTTGTGTGATCAGTGCAACACATTTACTCCATGTAGCATCAGCTACATGATGTGCATAGGGAACGCTCCCTTTGAACATCCAGCCCAGCACAGGCAATTGGGGCTCCAGGAGGAGCTGTGCTTCAGTACCGAGCACTTCTGAAGCAGCTCAAACTCCCTCATACGCTGCCAATATCCCCTTTTCAGTTGGAATATATCGGGTCTCTGATCCTCTGTATCCATGACTACAAAACCTAAAGGGGTGACCTCGAGTCTCCTCTAGTGCTTTCTGCCAGAGCTTCCAGAAAGGTCCATTCTCTCTGCAGTGTAGAGCACATTTTTAACACCTTGTCCTGTTCAGACTGGCCCAAGGGCTACTGCATGGACTATCTCTTGTTTAATTTGTTCAAAGGCTCGTCTTTGCTCGGGAAATAATTTTTTTTGGGTCACTAGGTAGAGAGGGCTCACAATCTGCCTATAATTTGGAACGTGCATTCTCCAGAAAGCCACAATGCCTAAGAAGGCTTGTGCTTCCTTTTTGTTACTTGGTGGAGACATAGCTGTTATTTTATTGATCACATCCATTGAGATCTGACAACAGAATCACAGAATCACAGAATGTTGGGGATTAGAAGGGACCTCGAAAGATCAACTTGTCCAATCCCCCTGCTGGAGCAGGAACACCTACATAAGATTACACAGGAAGGCATCCAGGTGGGTTTTGAATGTCCGCAGAGAAGGAGACTCCACAACCTCCCTGGGTAGCCTGTTCCAGTGCTCTGTCACCCTTACTGTAAAGAAGTTTCTTCTCAAGTTTAAGCGGAACCTCCTGTGTTCCAGCTTACACCCATTACCCCTTGTCCTATCATTGCACATCACTGTAAAGAGCCTGGCTCCACCCTCCTGACATTCGCCCTTAACATTCATCAGGGAGATCAGGCTGCTAAGATCAAAGTGTCTCAAGTAGACTTGGACTGGCAACAGAAGGGTGAAAAACTTTTAGCGCGATGGGCCCATGATGCCTCAGGCCATCAAGGAAGAGATGCAACATATAGATGGGCTTGTGATCGAGGGGTGGACTTGACCATGGACACTATTGCACAAATCATTCATGACTGTGAAACATGTGCTGTGATTAAGCAAGCCAAGAGGTTAAAACCTCTCTGGTATGGAGGGCGATAGTTAAAAAGTAAATATGGAGAGGCCTGGCAGGTTGGCTGTATCACACTCCCACAAACCCGCAGTGGTAAGCGCTATGTGCTCACCATGGTGGAAGCAACCACTGGATGGTTGGAGACATATGCTGTGCCCCATGCCACTGCCCGAAACACTATTCTAGGTCTTGAAAAGCAGGTCTTGTGGCAACATGGCACCCCAGACAGAATTGAGTCAGACAATGGGACCCATTTACGAAACAATCTCATAGACACCTGGGCCAAAGAACATGGCATTGGGTGGGGGTACCACATCCCCTACCATGCACCAGCCTCCGGGAAAGTCGAACGATGCAATGGGCTGCTGAAAACCACACTGAGAGCAATGGGTGGTGGAACTTTCAAACACTGGGACACACATTTAGCAAAAGCCACCTGGTTAGTGAACACCAGAGGATCTGCCAACCGAGCTGGCCCTGCCCAATCAAAACTTTTACATATTGTGGAAGGGGATAGAGTCCCTGTAGTTCACATTAAAAATATGCTGGGAAAAACAGTCTGGATTATTCCTGACCATTTCTGGGATTGCTTTTGCTCAGGGACCTGGGTGCACTTGGTGGGTGATGCAAAAGGATGGGGAAATCCAATGTAAGCCTCAAGAGAATTTAACGTTAGCTGAAAAATAGCTGATGAAGTGCATATCATCATTCCTATTGTGTATTATACTAACGGCTTTATATTAAGAATTTCCTCAGGTTAATGAAGAAGGAACTCTAATAGAGCCAGAGCTGGTGCCCAACAGCTTCTTCAAGATCAACATCTTCAACCTGCAGACCCTGAGCATGGACTGTACTAGATACTCCAACTAAAAGTTCCAGATGCAGCATGAAACAGAGACTACACACCATCCTCTTGCTGTGTCCAATGTCACCTACTCCATTGATTGTGCAACTTCCACATCATCTCTCCTGCCTTGAAAAACTGTCATGATAGACAGAACCCAAGGTAATGGACTAAATGAACTCAATAGACATTTTGGAGGAATGACCCACAAACAACAGGAATTATATGTGCATGTATATATATATATAAACTTGAGCATGAAGTGAATGGTATGGAATAAGGGATGGATACTGTCCTGGTTTTACTAGGATAGAGTTAATTTTCTTCTCAGTAGTTAGAAGAGCCCTGTTTTGATTTCAGTTCAGACTTGTTATGAGAACATCATTGATAAAAGTACTACTGTTATTAGTTGCTGCTGGAGCTCAAGGCCACCGTGTTTGGCTGCCTCACAGCTGCATTAGGACTGGGAAGGAGAAGCGCAGCGAATAGCAAATCCCAGAACTGGCATTTGGATGTGCCAATGTGTACCACACAATGAAATATTCCAAATCATATCTCGTCATGTTTAGTATATTATCCGGGTCTGACCAGAAAGGGGGGGTGGATTGACACGGGTTTTCTCTCGGGCTCAAGTTCTTCCGGGATCGCGGTTTCAGTTCAGGATTGTTGCTCCTCCGGGATCGTTATCCGGGAACGAACCGGGCTTATCAGTGGGTGGTAAGCAGTTTGCACTGGGTTATCACTCATTTGCATATCTTATTACTGTTATCATTATCATTACTATTTTAATATTAGTTGTTTAGTTGTTTTGTTGTTGTTGTTTTAAGTTTTCTTTTATTTCTGTTATTAAATTGTTTTAATCTCACCCTATAAGCCTCCTAATTCTTGCCCCCAATCCTCTCCCCTATCCCCTGGGGGTGGGGGGGAAAGTGGGTGAACGACTGTGTTGGCTGCTAGCCAAGGGCTAGCCCAGTGAAGCTACTACAGTTGAGATAAAAATAAATTACTAATTGAAATAGAATAATAATGATAATAACAGTAATAACAGAATATGCAATTGAGTGATGCATTGTGCAATTGCTTACCACCTGCTGATCAATGCCCAGCCAGCAATCCTGGAGCAGAGATTGAGTTCCGAAACCAAAACCGCAATCCAGGAAGTGCAATCCTGAGCGATCCCTAAGAGAATACCCCCATTTTCCCATAAACCCATGTTAATATACTGAACATGACATGATACGATACAGAATATTGCATTGGCCTATGCAAATGCCAATTTTGGGTTTTACTAATTACTACACTTCTCCCCTCCCAGTCCTTTCCACCTGCATCATGTATATTCCATCATAATACATGGAATATCCCTTTGGTCAGTTAGGGTCAATATGTCCCCTCCCATCTTCTTGTGCTCCCCTAGCCTACTTGCTGGTGGGGCAGCATGAGAGGCAGAAAAGACCTTGGCGTTGTGTAAGCACTGCACAGTCGTAACTAAAACATCCCTGTGTTATCAACACTGCTTTCATCACAAATCCAAAATATATCATCATATGAGTTCCTATGAAGAAAATTAACTCTGTTCCAGACAAAACCAGTTTAGGGCTCAAACTGATTGCGTCCATACTCTACCATGCAAGGAGCAAGCTCCTATTTACCATCTGCCACAAAATGCCCTTCCTACACATGTTGCCCATCCCCGAGTTGTATTTTGCACACACTGCAATTATCCGTCATGTATCATAGAGCCCATTTCAATTTTTGATAGACAAAGCACCCTTCAGCATAACAAAAAAACAGGTAAGCACTGAAAAAAGTGCTATTAGGTGAGGCAACCCTAGCAGCAGAGTATGCTGTCCTGCAGAAAACTGAAGGAAGAGAGAAAGATGAAGCAGGAAATCATGTGGAAACTGACTTTCTGCCCTAAACTTGAAAATCTGAAACATGAATAAAAACGTGGCTCTCTTCAGCCCTCACAGCATCCCTTGAAACAAGATAAAAATCAATATTGCTGTTTACATGTACCTGGTTTAGTGGATTTACAGACTATAGTATTGTTGTGGTTTAACCCCAGTAGGCAGCTAAGCACCAGACAGCCACTCACTCATTCCCCGCACAGCAGGACAGAGGAGAGAATCAGAAGGGTAAAAGTGTGAAAACGTGTGGATTGAGATAAAGACAGTTTAATATGTAAAGCAAAAGCTGCGTGTGCAAACAAAGCAAAATAAGGAATTCATTCACTACTTCCTATTGGCAGGCAGATGTTTAGCTGTCTCCTAGTGTGGTGGTTTTA
Source organism: Caprimulgus europaeus (assembly GCA_907165065.1). Next base: position 2,051,492 of record OU015537.1, read on the forward strand.
CTTGGCTAGCAGCCAAACACAGCTGCTTGCTCACTCTCTACCCCCAGGGAATAGGGGAGAGAATTGGAGTGGTAAAGGTAAGGAGACTTGTAGGTTGAGATAAGAATAATTTAATAATTGAAATAAAATAAAACTTAAAATAATGATGATATTGAAATAATAATGAAAATAATAGTAATAATCAAATATGTAAATGAGTGATACACAGTGCAATTTCTCACCACCCGTTGACCAAGCCCAGCCTATTTTTGGATAATGATCCCAGAAGAGCAACGATCCCAAAAACTGAAACTATGATCCCGGAAAAGTGAGAGCCCAAGCGACAGCTCCAACAAGAGAAAGACCCTCATTAATATACTGAACATGACATTATATGATATGGAATATCCCATTGCCATATCCAAATGCCAGTTTGACTTACTAATTTTAATATTTCTCGCCCTCCCCTAGACCTTGCACCTGTAGACTAGCAAAAAACTAAGTCCTTTGACTTCCATCGACAATTGAAAACATTAGTATGTTATTAGGGTATCTCTCATAACAAATCCCGTACTGAAACCAAAACACAATGCTATTCTAGCTAGTAAAAAGAAACCTAGCTCTGTCCCATTCAAAAACCAGGACAGTATCCATCCCTTATTCCATAACATTCCAGTTTACTGGACTGTGTGGATTCAGTGGCCTGGCACATCTGACCCCCAGGAGTGTAAGGCTCTAGTGGACACTGGTGCCCAATGCATCCTAATGCCATCAGACTTTAAAGGGGCAAAATCCATCTATATTTCTGGAGTGACAGGGGAGTCCCAACAGCTGACTGTACTGGAGGCTGAAAGGAACCTAACTGGGAATGAGTGGCAAAAACACCCCATTGTGACTGGCCTAGAGGCTCCATGCATCCTTGGCATAGATTTCCTTAGGAGAGGGTATTTGTCACAGCTTCCTACAGGACTCATCCACCTGCTCTAACGAGGGGTCCTCCACAGGCTTCAGGGTGGATATCTGCTCCACCATGGTCTTCGCCACGGGCTGCAGGGGAATCTCTGCTCTGGTGCCCATAGCACTTCCTCCTCCTCCTTCTTCACTGACCTTGACATATGTATAGTTTTTTCTCTCATATCCTCTCTCCCAGCTGCTGTTGCACAGTAATTTTTCTCTCCTTCTTAAATATGCTATCACAGAGGTGCTACCACCGTCACTGATTGGCTCAGCTTTGGCCAGTGGCAGATTTGTCTTGGAGCTAGCTGGAACTGTCTCTGTCTGACATAGGGGCAGCTTATGGTGTCTTCTCACAGAAAACACCCCTGTAGCCCCCAGCTACCAAAATCTTGCCGCATAAATGCCATATAGGAATATCCCTTTGGTCAGTTGGGGTCAGCTGTCCCAGCTGTGTCCCCTCCCAACTTCTTGTGCACCCTCAGCCTGCTTGCTGTTGGGGCATTATGAGAAACAGAAAAGGCACTGTATAAGCACTGTTCAACAATAAGTGAAACACTGGTGTGTTATCAAAACTGTTTTCAGCACAAATCCAAAACACAGCCACATACAAGCTACTATGAATAAAATTAACTCTATCCCAGCCAAAACCAGTACAAGTATATGGTTTTAACTAAGCTAACACTGACAAAATGGACAAGTGACTTAAGAAGACTCTTGCAAAGAAACTGTGAATTGAACATAATACTAATAATGCAAACATAAGCGAGCAAGAAAAAGCAGAGCTGACACTTCTCCTACTCCTAGTATAAGCATGACCTAATTAGGACTAACAAGAACTTGTCCAAAAAAATTTGAAATTGTCAAGAAAACTATTTGAAATTTGGATTTTCATCCACTGTTGTTAATGATGTACCTCGCAGTAAGTGTATACTGTGCCTTGAGCTATTAGCAAGAAATTTAAAAACTAAGTGTCCAGAACATCAAGACAAACCCCTACAATTTTTTCAGCAGTTTCCACTTATGCAATACTCAATCCAGCATATTACAAAAAGTAATGATAAATGTTTAGAAGCCTCTTTTGAGGCTTTTTGCTTAATACTGAAAGACAAAAAGCCACATACCAGTGGGGAAACAGTTGTTCTTCTTGCAGCTATAAAAATGGCTGAAATTGTACATGGAAAACAATATGGCAACAAACTAAAATGCATTCCTTTTTCAGCAAATACTGTTAAAGATGGATAGAGAGCATTGCTGAAGATTTGAAGAAACAGGTATTAGAACAAATTATGCAATGTAGGAGGTGTGCTATACATCTGACTGAAAGTACAGATGTTTCTAACATGTCAACTTATGATTTTTGTTAGGTTCTGTTTCAAGAATGAAATACACTAAGAACTACTTTTTGGTGAGACACTGAAGGAAAGAAAGATATTCTGGAGAACATATATTCTCAAGTCTTTAATAAAATCAGTGCTTTATGGAAATAACTGATTGAGTGGTTGCTTTGACTGGAATAAAAAAAGGATTCTGGGATAAGGTTACAGAGATAACGCAACTTGTGAAATTAATTTACTGCATCTTTTATAGGCAAGCTATTGCAGCTAAGAAGCTGGAACCAGAAGTACACAAAGTGCTACAGGATGTCATTGTATCCTGGTTTTGGCTGGGATAGAGCTAATTTACTTCTTAGTAGCTAAAATAGCACTGTGTTTTGGATTCAGTATGGGATACGGTATGAAAAGAACGTTAATATACTGATGTTTTTAGTTGTTGCAAAGAAATCAAGGACTTTCCCACTTCCCATGTTTTGCTAGTCTGCATGTGCAGAAGAAACTGGGGGAGCATAGTAAAATTAGCAGACCCAAACTGACATTTGGATATACCAATGGGATATTCCATATCATTTAATGGCATGTTCAGTATATAAATGAGGGTTGGCCAGGAGGGTCTCTGTCTCTCTCTTCTGGGGTTTTGGTTTTGGTTTTCGGGATTGTCACTGCTCTGAGATTGCTAGCTGGGGAATGGGCTGGTCATCAGTCAGCAGGTAGTGAGCAATTGCACTGTGCATTCCATTGTTACTTTTATTATCATTACTTTTGGTATTATTATTTTAATCTTTATTTTATTTCAATTATTAAATTGGTTTTATCTCAACCCATGAGTTTTCTCACTTTTATCCTTCTGATTCCCCTACTTCCCAGGTGGGGGAGGATGAGTGAGAAGCTGTGTGGCTGTTGGATGACTTAAAACCACCACAGTCCTTTTTGGCACTGAATGTGGGGCTCGAAGGGTTGAAATAACAACAGATTTGACCAGAGTGTGTTAAAACAAATCTGATGTCACTGACCGGAATGTTGTTTTCTTCGCTCTCAAAGTTGCTTTTAGAGTTGTGTTATGTAGCACCTTACTTGCCGTATATGCTATTCGTCAATATTTATACATGGTTTAGCACCTCTGGGCGTTGGATTTGGATTAGAAATATTCTTTTGCTGATTAAGGCTTTCACTTTTCTGTGCTGTGGGGTTCTGGTTGTTGGTATGATAAAAATCACAGGTAGTGGGTTCAGTTTTGTATCTGTATGCAGTGGTAGCGGCAGAGAGCAGAGCGGAGCTGCAGAACAGGCTCTAACTCTGTACTTTGGGATCTTACCCCCTCAAGACACTGTGGCCACTCCAGCCCCTGCAACAGGCACCACTAAAGTTAATCCAACCCCGGTGCCTCCTACAGTTACTCAAATCTCGGTGATGAGCACCACAGATAAACCAGAGAACCAACCTGTGCCAGTATCAGTCACCTCTATACAGAAGAAGAAATACACAAAGAAATTGGTTTACACAGTAAGGGATGAAGATGAACCAGGGTCATAACAAGAACAGGAGGAAGAGCCAGAACCAGAGGTAATCATCCCTGAGTGAGCTGCAAGACATCTGAAAGGATGTCAGCCTTCAACCAGGTGAGCACAATGTCACCTGGATGCTCTGATGCTGAGACAATGGGGCCAATAGCCTGGAACTAGAGGGTAGGGAAGCCAAGCAGTTGGGATCCATTGCTAGAGAAAGTGGTATAGACAAAGAGATTGGGAGAGAGGCACAGGCCCTCAACCTCTGAAAGTGACACTTGTCAGGAGTGAAGGAAAGTTTCCCTTTAAGGATGACACTATGTGTAAACTAGCCAGGTGGAACACCACAGACGGAGGCATCCAGTGCTTGAGAGAATGAGCTGTGTTGGAAGTGATTTATAGTAACCTGAATGACGATCAGTTACCCAAAGATCCAAATGAAGTCCCATGCACACAAGCCATGTGGTGGAAGGTTCTATAGACTGCACCATCATTGTATATCAATTCATTGGCAGTACTGAGCTTTAAAGTTAGAGAGGAGCCAAAGGTGGATGAAACGGCTTGCCAGCTCCGAACATACAGAGACACTCTCTCTTCCCCCCTCATCTCGACTGTAGAGAAATTGTCCCAAGAGTTCCAGCCATACAGGGAGGATATGGCCCATTCCCCAACCTGCATGTAGCAGTATCTTGGCTGTTAAAAACAAGCATGCCCCTCACCAAGAGAAATGCTACACATCATGGAGCAAATTGTAGTTTTACTTGCGTAACCATGGAGAAGACGAGAAAGTGGGATGGGAAACCTACCTCAGCCCTAGAGGCAGGAGTATGTGAGTTGCGAAGAAAAACAAACAGAAAAGGGGGCCCTTGCAGGAAAATTGTTGCTCCAGTTTCCACTGGAAAGCTGTCCAGACAGTGTAGATGGGCTTAAGATGCCCATTTACAAGATGTGAGTAATGGGGATGGGAATCTAATCCATGCAAGCCACTTGAACCCCCATGTCAATAGTGGGCACTATGTTCAGAATTACAGGGGCCCTGCTTCCAGCCAGGCGGAGGAAAGGGATAGACGAGTTTACTGGACTGTGTGGATTTGTTGGCCTGGCACATCTGACCCCCAGGAGTGTAAGGCTCTTGTGGACACTGGTGCACCCTAATGCTATCAAACTTTTAAGGGACAATCCATCTGTATTTCTGGAGTCACAGGGCAGTCCCAACAGCTGACTGTGTTGGAGGCTGAAGTGAGTCTGACTGGGAATGACTGGCAGAAGCACCCCACTGTGACTGGCCCAGATTTCTGTGCATTTTGGCATAGATTAGCTCAGGAGAGGGTATTTCAAGGAACCAAAAGGGTACCGCTGGGCTTTTGGCATAGCTGCTTTGGAGACAGAAGAAATCAAAAAGCAGTCCACCTTGCCTGGTCTCTTACAGGACCCTTCTGTTGTGGGACTGCTGAGGATCGAAGAACAACAGGTGCCCATCGCTACCACAACAGTGCACCGGCGGCAATATCGCACCAACCGAGACTCCATAATTCCCACCCATGAACTGATTCGTCAGCTGGAGAGCCAAGGAGTGATCAGCAGGACTCGCTCTCCCTGTAACAGCCCTATTTGGCCAGTGCAGCAGTCAAATGGAGATTGGAGACTGACAGTGGACTATTGTGGCCCGAATGAAGTCACAACACCACTGAGTGCTGCCATGTCTGACGTGCTAGAACTTCAGTACAAACTAGAGTCACAGGCAGCCAAGTGGTACGCCACCATAGACATTGCTAATGCATTCTTCTCCATTCCTTTGGCAGCAGAGTACAGGCCACAGTTTGCTTTCACCTGGAGGGGTGTCCAGTACACCTGGAATCGACTGCCCCAGGGGTGGAAACACAGCCCCACCATTTGCCATGGACTGATCCAGCATGCCTTGGAGCAGGTTGGAGCTCCAGAACACCTGAAATATATTGATGATATCATTGTGTGGGGCAACACAGCAGAAGTTTTCAAGGAAGGAGAGAAAACAATCCAAATCCTTTTGAAAGCCAGTTTTGCTATAAAACCAAGTAAGATCAAGGGACCTGAACGATAAATCCAGTTTTTAGGAATAAAGTGGCAAGATGGATGTTGTCAGATCCCAGTGGATGTGATTAATAAAATAACAGTCAGATTTTAAACTCTCTCTCTCTACCAAGCGACCCAAAAGAAGAATTATTTTCCATGGGGTCCTGAGCGATGACAAGCCTTTGAACAAATTAAATAGAAGATATTCCATGCAGTAGCCCCTGGGCCAGTCCAGACATGACAAAGTATTAAAAATGTGCTCTACACTGCAGCTGGGGAGAATGGCCCTACCTGGAGCCTCTGGCAGAAAGCAGCAGGGGAGACTCAAGGTTGACCCCTTTAGGTTTTCGAGTTGGGGATACAGATAGATCTGAGGCCCACTATACTCCAATGGAAAAAGAGATATTGGCAGCATACGAGGCAGTTTGAGCTGTTTCAGAAGTTTGAGCTGTTTCAGAAGTGATCGGTACTGCAGCATAGCTCCTCCTGGCGCCCTGGTTGCCTGTGCAGAACCAGATGTTCAAAAGGAACATTTCCCTCTACACATCATGCAACTGATATCACATGGAATGAGCGGGTTGCATTGACCACACAAAGGGCCTGAATAGGAAGCCCCAGTCACCTAGGAATTTTGGAAGTGATCATGAACTGGCCAGAAGGCAAAAATTTCAGAATATCACCTGAGGAGGAGGTGACTTGTGCTGAAGAGGTTCCAATGTATAATGAAATACCAGATAATGAGAAGCAATATGCCCTGTTCACTGATGGCTCCTTGTCCTGTCTTTTAGCTGGGACAGAGGAAAATTTCTTTTTAGTAGCTAGAATAGCACTGTGTTTTGATTTTAGCATGGGATTTGTTATGAGACAAACATTGAAAACATACCAATGTTTTGAAGTCTGGCTGGAAGTTGAAGGAATTTGTGTTTTGAAAGTCTATAAGTGCTAGGTCTAGGAGAGGGTGAGGAATATTAAAATTACTAAGCTAAATTAACATTTTGATATGTCAGTGGGATATTCCATATCATATAACATCATGTTCAGTATATTAATGAAGGACTCTCTCTTGTGAGTGTTCTTTCTGTCTCTGGCTTTTGCTTGGGCTCTCGCTCTTCTGGGACTGCGGTTTCAGTTTTGGGATTGTCACTCCCCCGTGATCCTTATGCAAGAACGGGCCAGGCTTGGTCAGTGGGTGGTGAACAACTGCACTGTGTACCAGTCATTTGACCATTTTATTACTATAATAATAATAATAATAGTAATTATTATAACCTTGTCCCTCAAGGGTCAGTATTAGGTCTGGTGCTCTTCAACATCTTTATCAGAGACATGGACAGTGGGATTGACTGCCACTCTCATCAAGTTTGCTGACGACACCAAGCTATATAGTGCAGTTGACACGTTGGAGGGACAGGATGCCATCCAGAGGAACCTTGACAGGCTTGAGAGGTGAGCCTGTGCTAACCTCATGAAGTTCAACAAGGCCAAATGCAAGGTCCTGCACCTGGGTTGGGACAATCCTAAGCACAAATACAGACTGGGCGATGAGTGGTTTGAGACCAGCTCTGAAGAGAAGGACTTGGGAGTGGTCGTGTGTAGCCTGTGCCGGGAATCTACACGTATACTCATAGAGTTAGTGTGATGTTCCGACTTTATTTGATACAAGTGCCTTTTATATACTTTGCCATACAACATAATGTAACATATGATGCGTGTTAGTAACTAATTGGTTAAAACTCTATTCCCACCACACAGTTAATGAGGTTTATGCATATCACAAAAGTCTAGATCCTTATTGGTTAGTGATTAAAAGTTATCCACACCTTAGTTTCTCACAGAATGCTTATCTTATGGCTGCAGCTGCAAGGATTCTACTTGTTTTTTACAGATAAAGACCTTCTATTCTCGTTAGCTGTTAATTAAAATGTTTCACAGGGGCCCTGTTCTCACAGGGGCCCTGTTCTTTCTCATGTTTTTAACTAACTTGATGTTATCATGACCCCTGTCTCGTAGACAAATTTCAATAGTGCTCTCCACATTTCCCCCGTTTTCTTTTTGTACAAAGAGAGCAGCCTGTGTTCTATAAGCTGTCTTAATAACTAAATTTTGCAAGCAGCTAAGCAGACAGGGCAACAAAAATATTACCGATAAAATTGTGCCTCCAATACCAATTAAATACATCACTATGGTTTTCAGCCATGGCCCCAATCCAAGTGAAGAAAGCCAGGCATCAAGAGGGTTGGTGACTACATTAATGTCACCAGTGTGGTCCCTAAGCCACTGTAGTTGTTTGTGAATAGATACTGAGTGAGAAGAGAGGTTAAAACAACACATGCCTTCAAAATCATCACAACCATGGCCCTGGGCCAACAACAAAAAATCAATTGCTGCCCGATTTTGTAAAATTTGATGCCTCAGGCTATCCATGTCTTGGGCTAATTCAGTCAAGATTCGAGTGGTGGCATTAGACTGTTTGACCATCCAACATGCTAATTTACCAATTGTCGTGAGGGCATGGGCTGTGCCCACTCCCAGGACTAGTGAGGCAAAAAATCGAGCTGTTGGTTCCCACAGCTCTGCCTGGTCATTGCAGTCAGGGGAGAGGTCAGTAACAGAACGCTTCGGTCGAGCTGCTTTGTTAAAAAGCAACCATGAGACCATAGAAGCATTTGGTGCAAAAAAGGCTAATCGGCCCAGGTAGCATGGGCCACCATAGGCATGTCTCGGGACACCGTGCCAGGCTCGCTCTCCACATATCAAATACACATTGTCAGGTAATGCCTTGGCACTGTCGTTTGTCCAAATTCTGATCTGACCAGATCCCCACCCATATCTCGTACTGGTACCGTTGGTATCGTTGCCACACATATATTGACTGTTCCAAAAAGGATAGCGTTTAGGGGTGAGCCAAACAGGAGTGTCGTCTACATGATAGCTGTAAAATCCCAGCAACACACATCCAGACTCATTCAGAGAACTATTTAGCTGTCTACTGCCCAATAGGCTAATTTCTTGGGGGTCCCCTGGTAACGACACATTGAGACCAGCCAACAGCATTGCTGTACAGGCACTGGTATTCCTGGCTGTGTTACAATTTGCTGTGGTCATATTTTTAAAATCGGTTTCATTGTACCCAGGAATGCCAATTAAACATGTTTGAAAAGGGTCGGTCACAGAGGCTAGTGCTAGACAAAACGAGGTCGTCTGGGTTTTCTTTGCCCAAGTGACCCATAAATTTGTTCGGGGATCAATAGTGTGCAGGCCATAAGTGATACTAAAAAGGGTAGATAAAATGATAACTTCAGTCATCCACATTTTTTGTTTTAGCTGATTGAGTGACCAGGCAGTTACGAAGGCGAAAAAAGCGCTGTTGTGCATCATTGTAATTGTTCTGCTCAATGGTCCACAAGTGTGGAATTTTGATCTAGGCACGATGGTGTATAGAGGTACAATGCAAACAATTATAATCTATATCTTGTCTAAGAAACAGCAAAAGCTCACTTATAATACATGCAACAAGTTCATCAAAATCAATCTTTGGTGTCCAGTGGATCACTTCTTCTCCGAGCAGTGTGCTGATCTCAGCAAGCAGAGGGGATAAAAGCTGCCATCGTCTATACTGTCGACGATAGGTAATTTCATCGGTCATTAACAGCTCGCGTCCATCTGCTCGGAACCCACCGAGGCCCAGTTTCTGTGGAAACACAAGAATAACCTCGACCGGTGAATAGCAGTGAGGACGGCCCTTCCCATTGCCCGGTGCTGGGATTTTTATAATACACTTGCACTCCTGAGATGTCCACCGTAGCCTGCTTGCTATAATGGATAAGTGCAGGAGGCACTTCCCTATCTGTTAGGGTGAGAAAGTTCAATGTAAACAATGCTTTATATAATCGATTACTGGGATCTACATTATCTGGGTCCTTTTGTTTTTCCAAAATATCTTTTAAGGTTCTATGGGCTCTTTCTACTATAGCTTGGCCTGTAGGACTATGTGGTATATCCGTGCTGTGTGCAATACCCCATTTAGTCAAAAGCTGTTTTAATTTATGACTCACATAAGCAGGACCGTTGTCAGTTTTGATGTGTTGTGGTATCCCCATAACAGCAAAACAAGCATATAAATGACGAATTACATGCTGAGCTTTTTCTCCCGTCTGTAGTGTCGCCCAGACTAAGTGCGAGAAGGTGTCTACAGTCACATGCACATATTTCAACCTCCCAAAGGCTGATATATGTGTCACGTCCATCTGCCATAACTCACATGCTACTAACCCTCGGGGATTAACTCCTAGACCCAAGCTCCCACTATGTCGACTGCATTGATCACAAGCTTTAACTATTCCTTGAGCATGGGTCGAGGATAGGGAGAACTGTTTTTTCAACATTTTTGCTCCTTGGTGGAACATAGAGTGGCTGATATGAGCTGCTTGGAACATATCTATGTTCCGGTTATTAGCTATAGCCACTAATTGATCTGCTCTATCATTACCTTCACCAAGACCAACCGTCATTTGATGGCTCCTAATGTGGATGATGCAACAGGGCTGTGTGCGTTGTCCGATTACCTGTTGCAACTGATAAAACAACCTGGTCAGTATCTCCCGTTTTGATCCTTTGACAATCGCATCCTCTATTCGCTGGACCACACCTACAACATACAGTGAATCAGACACAATATTTAATGGCTCATGAACCCATCGAGTCAATGCCCAAAGAACTGCCTTTAATTCAAGGGTCTGCAGTGAATCATCCTGCGTGCCCCAAATCATATGATGCTGCCATTGATTTTCAGACTTCCATACACAAACAGCCTTTTTTGATCTTCTACCAGCGTCAGTGAATACTGTACAAGCATCCACTAAAGGTGTTGTCAAAATGCTATGTCTTGGCTGCCATTGCAATTGATTCAGGACATGCAAGACAGAACCACAAGGTGTTTTTGCCTTTAAACTTCCCGGAAAACCCTCCAAGGCACATTGCATAGGCGTTGAATTTACTAAGAGCCATTCCATATCCTCTTGACGTAGAGGCACCCAAATCTCAGAGGGCTCAGAACCACTAACATCTACACAACGTTTCCTACCCTTTACCATAAGTTGTGCTATCAATTCTGTTCGTTGAAAAATACTTCGCGGTGGGGTTTGTGGTGGGAACAGCCACTCCAGAATTAATTCCTGCGTACTTTCCCCCTTTTCTTTTAAAGGAGGAACCTGTAAAAGCAAGGCAAATGGGTCAGTGCGGAGGGAGCTGCAAAACAAAATTAGAGGAGTATCTGGTAAACACCGATCAGCAGAGGCAAGGGTAAGTTTATCCATTACGGATTGCAAGTGGCGTTGATGTTGAAGAGTCCAAGGTACCTTAGCGCCCGGGTCAGTGCCCCACAATAGAGCTGTAAATGGGGCTAGGTCTGCATTGGTAAGACCGGTAAGGGGTCGTAGCCATTGCAGATCTCCGGCAAGTTTTTGAACATCGCCTAGAGTGGTAATCTTAGATACAATTAATGGCTTTTGTGGTTTTACAGTTTTTTGACAAATGAGCCAACCAAGATATTTCCAGGGAGGCATAGACTGGATCTTCTCTGGTGTGACTACAAGAGAACAGCGTTGCAACACGTTAGTTACATCCTGTAAAAGAGACGAGGGCAATGGGGATTGAGAGCAGAACAGAATATCATCCATATAATGATAGATTAACAAATGAGGGTATTTTGATCGAATTGGTTGTAGGGCCCAATCAACATACAATTGACACATGGTAGGACTATTTCGCATACCTTGTGGAAGTACCACCCATTCGAACCGTTGATCAGGTCTGGCCTTATTGGTACTTTTAAGTGGGAATGCAAACCGGCATGTATCCTGAGGTTGTAAAGGTATTGTGAAAAAACAATCTTTCAAATCAATTACCACGATATGCCAATCTCTAGGTAACATAGTAGGTAAAGGGATACCTGGCTGCAAAGCACCCATAGGCCACATCTGATCATTTACCTTCCTCAAATCATGCAATAAACGCCATTTCCCAGACTTTTTAGGTATAACAAAAATAGGAGTATTCCAAGGACTAGTGGATGGCTTGACGTGGCCTAATTGTAACTGCTCTTCTACTAGTTGCATTGCAATTTGCTGTCGCTCCTTAGTCATAGGCCATTGTTCAACCCAAACCGGTTCATCGGTTTTCCAAGCAATAGCTGGAATGGGCGGCGACTCTGCAATGGCCACTATGGAAAAAGCGGTGAAATATCAGAATTGGGATCTCCTTGTGGTGGGATAACTACTACTGCTCCCAATTGTGATAAAACATCTCGCCCAATTAGTCCTTGCAAATCTCCTGGCAATTGCATTACAAATGGTTTAACAGATACAGATTGACCCTCAGGAAAGTATAGTTGTATTGGATCTTTACTTTGTAAAGGTACCTGACCACCACCCACCCCCTGTACAGAATCTAATGCTTTGGTCAGTGGCCAATGTCGAGGCCAGTTATGCTTTGAGAAGATAGTTACATCAGCCCCAGTGTCACACATGGCTAACAGCGTACAGGTGCCCAAAGCACACTGTAATTTCACGGACAGCTGTGGGCGTTGCTCCATTTTTTGCACAAGATTAACCAGTTGCTGTCCTGTAGAGCCAAAACCTGCATCCCCTCTTTCACGGGTCAAGGCGTGAGGTGTGGCTGAATGTCTCTCATATAACAATAATTGAGCGATGCGTGTTCCCGCAGTGATTGACAATGGGGGTTGTAAAGTAAAAGCAATGACTTGAATTTGTCCTGTAAAGTCAGCATCAATAACGCCTGGCAATATTACTAGTCCCGCAAGTCCGGCAGAAGAACGTCCAATAAGTAGGGCTCCAGTGGCAGAATTAACATTACAAGCTGGGCCATATGTGGTGGTAGGAATTCTATGGGGAGCTGTTGTTAATAGGGTGATATCTATTGCTGCTGCCAAATCGATGCCCAGGCTCCCTCTTGTGGCTGGAGAGGGCAAGGCTGCTGTGCCACTCCGATTTGTGTCTTGGCGCGGGGGGGCTTCGCGCTCGGACGGCCGTTTTTTCCAAAGCTTTTTGCCACTTTACAAACCGCTGTAGCATGGTTATCGCGTTGGCAATAATCACACCAGACAGCAACCGTGCATGTTTTCCGAAGGTGTCCCTGCCTGCCACAACAGAAGCAAGTTACCGAGCTGGATAAAGGACCCGTAGAAAGAGGACCAAAAGAACGAGATCTGTGACTGAGCTTTTTTACTGCCGCAGCGACTAGATTGGTTGTCGGCTGTATAGCAGCTGCAATAGCTCCTGCAATATTGTTTGCTTGCTGACCTTGTTCTGCTCGTAAAGCAAGCTCCAGCATATCAGAAACATTCTTGCCTTGTGGGAGAGTTGCCAAAAGAGATTTAGTCTTGGAATTTGCGTTCTCAAAAGCTAGCAACCGAAACATACTGTCTTTATTTTCTCCGGCAATTTTTGAATTACCCAAAATAGCAGAATGCAAACGATGAATAAAATGAGAATAAGTCTCTGTCAGTCCTTGTTTCACACTAGTGAAAGAAGGGGTTCCCGCAGTATCTGGCACAGCCTCATAAGCTTGAATAGCTGTTTGTGACACAAGCTGCAATAGCGGGTAAGGATATCGGAGCTGTTCTGCTATGTTGGAAAATATACCCGCTCCGGTGATCATATCAGCACGTATGCCTGCTAAAGGGTCTCCATCTACCCGTGGCTTCATAGCTTCTAACTGCGCCAAACGTTCCCACTCCTTATGCCATATCAGAAATTGTGAAGGAGACAATAGAATCCGAGCTAAATTGACACAGTCCATAGGAGTATTGAAATCTCCTGTATACAGCCAGTGCATCAAGGCTCGCCCAGTCTCTGATTTATGACCATTGTCTTTTAAAGTATTTTTTGCTTGCTGCAAAACTTTCCACTCATGGGCTTCATAGTGAGCCCCTCCACCATTCTCATCCCACAATATCGGACAAACTAATAAAGACGGTGTCCATCCTCCCTCCAAAATTGCATCTTTGATAACTCCCGACCACCTCTTTGGACGAACTACCCCCACCGGCCATGGAGAAGAGGCTTTTCCCTCTATTATTTCTGATAAAGACGGGGTCTGTGACACATCAGAATGACCAGGGGCGGGCGGTTTAGTGGCATTTGAAGCGGTCTGTAAGACCTTGTCCCACTGATCTATTACCTTTCGATTTTGTTGGTCTAATTGACCCATAATTCATTTAAGGTCTTCAGCTACTTGAATCAAAGAAAAACTATTTGGGCTTATATCATGCGGCTCAGGCGGAATATTAGAAGGATCGACATTTGAGGGTTCAACTGCACTGGGAGCACAGTCAGGAGGGCAACAAGCCGGACCACCCACTTCAGCAGACTGAGACACCTCCTCGGCAGCCGGAGCAGATGGTAAAGTAAGCGGCTCTGGGAGGGGTGGATGTAACACAGCCATAGACGGTGTTGCTGGCAAAAGGTCTGCTGCTGGCAAAAGGTCTGCTACCGTCTGACAAGGACGGTCTGTCATCTCTTTCAGCGGCCATTCAGGACCAGACTGTACAGCCAGGCATGATAAAAATGGGTTGGCGGGGCAGGGGTTAGAACAAGAGTCAGGCTGATTCGTAACTGGGGACAAAGCTTCCATAGCCGCGGCCGCTACCCGGGATTCCGCTTTCATATCTTGAAGGACGTTAATAATCACCCTCCAGGGCGCTCTAAGCTCTTTAACACTTTTATCTTTATCTGAAATTGTTAAGTCCCACATGCGATCTCCCAGCAACCGCCATTCCTCCCATTGAAATAAGAGAGGGAGTACTTTAAAGAATCCTTGCTCTTTAGCCCAAGTTGCCAGCTTATGTAAAAGCTTTTCAGAGACTGCCTCCCCTCTCTTAGAGAGGATAGCGATAAGTAGCCTTTCAGCAGCTGTAAACTCTGCTTCCATCACGTATGCTGGCCGGCAAAACAACCGCACTAGGCCAACCTCAACCCAGCCTTACCTGAAAAGATAAGGACGAGGGGTTCTCACCGTTCAACGTTTCGTCTATACGGCGAAGGAGGGTAGGGGTCTCCGCTCAGCGTTTCGGCCAGCGTGTCGCGTCTTGTGGAGAGCCAGGGAAATCAGTGGCGTTCGGGGGCCACCTGTAGCCTGTGCCGGGAATCTACACGTATACTCATAGAGTTAGAGTGATGTTCCGACTTTATTTGATACAAGTGCCTTTTATATACTTTGCCATACAACATAATGTAACATACGATGCGTGTTAGTGACTAATTGGTTAAAACTCTATTCCCATGACACAGTTAATGAGGTTTATGCATATCACAAAAGTCTAGCTCCTTATTGGTTAGTGATTAAAAGTTATCCACACCTTAGTTTCTCACAGAATGCTTATCTTATGGCTGCAGCTGCAAGGATTCTACTTGTTTTTTACAGATAAAGAACTTCTATTCTCGTTAGCTGTTAATTAAAATGTTTCACAGGGGCCCTGTTCTTTCTCATATTTTTAACTAACTGGATGTTATCATGACCCCTGTCTCGTAGCCAAATTTCAATAGTGCTCTCCACAGTCGTGGATGAGAAGCTCAACATGAGCCGGCAATGTATGCTTGCAGCCCAGAAAGCCAACCGTATCCTGGGCTGCATCATGAGAAGCGTGGCCAGCAGGTCGAGGGAGGTGATTCTCCCCCTGTACTCTGCTCTTGTAAGGCCCCACCTGGAGTACTGTGTCCAGTTCTGGAGCCCTCAACACAAGAAAGACATAGACCAGTTAGAACGAGTCCAGAGGAGGGCCACGAGGATGCGGGAACTCAGCGATGGACTCTGCCACACGATCAATATGATCAAGCAAGAAGCCATTTATTTGCTCTAATGCAGTTATATTTATACCCCTGTATTGGGTTTGCGTGGCAAGGTTTTTGGTAGCAGTGGGGGAGGGGACATGGGGTGGCTTCTGTGAGAGAAGCTGCCAGAAGCTTCCCCCATGTCCGACCCAACACAGCCAATGCCAGCCGGCTACAAGAAGGGACCCTCCGCTGGCCAAGGCCAAGCCAATCAGTAACGCCTCTGGGAGAGCAGAATTGAGAAAAAAAAAAGGAAGGGAGAAAAAAAAAAGCTGCACACTTTGCAGCGGGAGAGAGGAGTGAGAAGATGTAAGAGAAAACAACTTCGCAGACACCAAGGTCAGTGAAGAAGGAGGGGGGGAGGATGGGCTCCAGGTGCCGGAGCAGCGATTCCCCGGCAACCTGTGGTGAAGACCATGGTGAAGCAGGCTGTCCCCCTGCAGCCCATGGAGGTCCATGGTGGAGCAGTGACCACCTGTAGCCCGTGGAGAACCCCACGCTGGAGCAGGTGGATGCCTGAAGGAGGCTGTGACCCCGCGGGAAGCCCGCGCTGGAGCAGGTTCCTGTCAGGACCTGTAGCCCGTGGAGAGAGGAGCCCACGCCGGAGCAGGTTTGCTGGCAGGACTTGTGACCCCGTGGGGGACTCGCGCTGGAGCAGTCCCTTCCTCACAGGACTGCACACCATGGAATGGACCCATGCCAAAGCAGTTCGTGAGGAACTGTTGGTCATGGGAAGGACTCACGTTGGAGCAGTTGGTGGAGTACTGTCTCCCATGAGAGGGACCCCACGCTGGTGCGGGGGAAGGAGTCCTCCCCCTGAGGAGGAAGGAGCGGCAGAAACACCGTGTGATGAACTGACCCCAACCCCATTCCCTGTCCCCCTTGTGCCGCTGGGGGGAGAAGGTGGAAATCGGGAAAGAGATGAAGCCCGGGAAGCAGGGAGGGATGGGGGAGGTGTTTTAAGATTTGGTTTTACTTCTCACTCTCCTCTGATTTTGACTGGTAATAAAGTAAATTTGTTTTTCCCCCAAGTCGAGTCTGTTTTGCCCGTGCCAGTAACTGGTGAGTGATCTCTCTCCGTCCTTATCTCCACCCACCAGCTTTTCGTTATAATTTTCTCCCCCTGCCCATTTGAGGAGGGGGAGTGATAGAGTGGGCTTTGGTGGGCATCCGGCCTCTAGCCAGGGTCAACCCACCACAGTCTTTTTTGGCGCCCAACGTGGGGCATGAGAGATTGGAGATAAGGTTATTAACGGAGAGAGGAGAGGTAACGGGCAAAACATAGACTGAACATGGTTAAGGAGTGGTGAGTGACGAGTAGGACGATTATGGGGGATTTTATCGATTTAATTGTGGTGAAGAGACAAGGGGTGGATTGTGTGTGTAAATTGTCCACTTTGTCTGTGTCTGGCGTTGTGATGAAGTTATTTTGATTTTGGTGTGGGGAATTATTTTCTGTTGATGTGAGTAGAAGTTTGTGAAGATTGTGTGATGAATGTGGATTTTAGTGATGATTCTTAAATATGTGATTCACAGAGGCGAGGGGTGGAAAATTAAATGGTCCCAAGACCTCTAATCATTCGCTTTACAGGGTAAAACTGCCCCACTGCCGAGTGCCAGCTATCCTGAGTGGGCTTTGGTGGGCATCCAGCCTCTAGCCAGGGTCAACCCACCACAACCCCAAACTAATGAAACCACCCACACCCTTTCACGTGTTATTGGCTCTTCACTCACAGCACGAGCAGTTCCCACGCCCCTAATTGGCTGATGCACTTTGCGTGCATCCCTTCCTGTTTGCTTGCCAGGGGACATCTTTGGATACATTCCAAGGTTCCTTTCTCATCACTTGTCGATGCAGGTGCTTCTCGTATCTCCAGACCTGTATCCCTTCAGTTCCCACAGTCCTCTCAGGGTATGCCAATACACGTTCCCACACTCCCCACATGAGGATGATCCAAGGGCTGGAGCACCTCTCTTATGAGGACAGGCTGAGAGAGTTGGAGCTGTTCAGCCTGGAAAAGAGAAGGCTTTGGGAAGATCTTATAGAGGCCTTGCAATACCTGAAGGGGCCTACAAGAAAGCTGGGGAGGGACTTAGATATTAGGAATAAATTCTTTCCTGTGAGAATGGTCAGACACTGGAACAGGTTGCCCAAGGAAGTTGTGGATGCTCCCTCCCTGGAAGTGTTTAAGGCCAGGTTGGATGAGGCTCAGAGCAACCTAGTCTAGTGGAAGGTGTCCCTGCTTATGGCAGGGGGGATTGGAACTAGATGATCTTTAAGGTCCCTTCCAACCCAAACCATTCTATGATTCTATGATTCCATGATTCTTCAGACTAAACAATCCCAGCTCCCTCAGCTGGTCCTCATTGTTCTCCAGGCCCTTCACCAACTTCATTGCCATACTCTGCAAAAGCTCACCTCCATGTCCTTCTTGTAGTGAGGGGTCCAAAACTGAACACAGAACTCAAGGTGCAGCCTCACCAGTGCTGAGTACAGGGGCACAGTCACTTCCCTAGTCCTGCTGACCACACTATTTCTGATGCAAGCCAGGATGCAGTTGGTCGCCTTGGCCACCTGAGCACACTGCTGGCTCATGTTCAGCTGGCTGTGGACCAGCAACCCCAGGTCCTTTTCTGCTGGGCAGCTTTCCAGCCACTCCTCCTCAAGCCTGTAGCGTTGCATGGGGTTGTTGTGACCCAAAGGCAGGACCTGGCACTTGGCCTTGTTAAACTTCATACAATTGGCCTTGGCCCATCGATCCAGCCTGTTCAGATCCCTCTGCAGACCCTTCCTACCCTCAAGCAGATCAACACTCCCGCCCAGCTTGGTGTCATCTGCAAACTTACTGAGGGTGCCCTCAATCCCCTCATCCAGATCATTGATAAAGATATTAAACAAGACTGTTCCAAAACTGAGCCCTGGGGAACACCACTTGTGACCGGCCACCAAGTGGATTCTGCTCTGTTCACCACAACTCTCTGGGCTCGGCCATCCAGCCAGTTTTTTACCCAGTGAAGAATACATCTGTCTAAGCCTTGAGCCGCCAGCTTCTCTAGGAGAACACTGTGGGAGACAGTGTCAAAGGTCTTGCTAAAGTCCAGGTAGACAACATCCACACCCTCATCCACTAGGTGGGTCACCTGATCATAGAAGGAGACCAGGTTGGTCAAGCAGGACCTGCCTTTCATGAACCCATGCCGGCTGGGCCTGATTCCTTGGTTGTCCTGCATATGCAGCGTGAGCGCACTCAAAATGAACTGCTCCATGATCTTCCCCAGCACCAAGGTCAGACTGACAGGCCTGTAGTTCCCTGGATCCTCCTTCCAGCCCTTCTAATAGATGGGCGTTACATTGGCAAGCCTCCAGTCTTCTGGGACCTTCCCTGTTATCCAGGACTGTTGATAAATTGTGGAGAGTGGCTTGGCAAGTTCCTCTGCCAGCTCCCTCAGTACCCTTGGATGGATCCTATCTGGCCCCATAGACTTGTGAGTGTTCAGGTGGTGTAGCAGGTCATAAACATCTTCCTCCTGAATTATGGGGGGGTTATTCTGTTCTCCATCCCCATCTTCCAGCTCGGGGGGCTGAATACCCTGAGGATAACTGGTCTGGCTATTAAAGACTGAGGCAAAGAAGCATTAAGTACCTCAGCCTTTTCCTCATCCTTGGTGACAATGTTGCCCTCTGAATCCAATAAAGGATGGAGATTCCCCTTGCCTCGCCTTTTGTTGTCAATGTATTTGTAAAAACATTTTTTGTTATCTCTAACAGTGTCCAGACTGAATTCTAGCTGGGCTTTTGCCTTTCTAATTTAGTCTCTGCAAAACCTAATGAGTTTCTTTTCAGTAGCTAGAATAGTGCCGATTTTTGCTTCCAGCCTGGGACTTGTTATGAGAGAAACACTGAGAACATACCAGTGTTTACATTTTTGTCACTGGAAGTGAAGGATTTCATGTTCTGTTAGTCTATAAGCACAAAATTTAAGGGGGTGAAGAATATTTAAATTAATAAGCTAAATTGGCATTTAGATGTTCCAATGGGGTATTCTATATCATATCACGTCATGCCCAGTATATTAGTGAGGGGCTCTTCCTCTTTTGGCTCTCTCTGGCTTTCGCTTGGGCTGTCACTCTTCTGGGATTGCAGTTTTGGTTTGGGATTGTTTCTCTTCTGGGATTGCTATCCTGGAATGGGCCAGTCTTGGTCGGCGGGTGGTGAGCAATTGTACTGTGTATCACTCATTTGCATATTTTGTTACTGTTATCATTATCACTGCTATTTTAATATTAGTATTATTTTAAGTTTAATTATTTCTATTATTAAATTGTTCTTATCTCAACCTTTGAGTCTACTTACCCTTTCCCCCCAGTTCTCTTCCCTATCCCCTGGAGGTGGGGGGGAATGGGTGAATGGCTGTGTTGGCTGTTAGCCAAGTGCTAGCCCAGTGAAACCACCACAGTCATTTTGATGCCCAGCATGGGGCATGAAGGTTTGAGATAATGACAGTTTCGGACAGCTCTTTAACAAAATGATTACAATGTTGCTACCTTCCATCACAGAGTTGATATCAGAATTGTAGGATATGAGTCCTTACTTGCTTTTTATTTCAATGCTTATTAGCTATAAAAATGTGATTAAAGGTCTTTGCCATCTGTATTGTCTGACAATGACTGTGAGAGTAGCCCAGTTTTTCTACATACTGTTTCCACCATCCTCGCATTTCAGGCGCTATCTGTTAGAGAGCCTTGATAAGTTCGGGGTTTACCTTGTCTTCCCGTGGAGACAACCCACTGAGCAAACATCATTTGGCTTCGGGCGCCATCTGCTGGAGACTATTGCTAATTACACCGTCAATTTTTTCTGCTCTGTAAAGTAAGGTATTAATCAGACCTTTAAGTACATTGAGTGACACCCGCCAGAGAGTAGTAATAATTGTACTTATTCCTTTCTCTCTTCCGGGAACAAATTTACGAATGGGACGGCTTCTGACAATTTCTCTTTCTCTGCCAGGCCAAGCATAAAAGAGTGTGAGAGTATTCTTGGGTTAGTCTGACCATTTTCTTTCTATTGATGGGCCTCCTAAGTGGTTTTCGGGTTTTGTTTAAGATCAGGAAACTATTTAGGTATGTCACCCCGGGAATAACTGCTGCAATAGACACTGGCTACTGAAACCCCTGCAACAGATACTGTGGCCAATCCGAGACCCACAACAGGAACTGTAGCTATTCAGACCCTGAAAACAAGTATTCCAGCTATACAGACCCCAGTAAGGAAGTCTGTAGTTATTCAAACTCCAAAAAACAGGTACTGCAGCTACATAGACCCCAGCAGCAAGAAATGTAGCTATTCAAACCCAGATAACCAACCCTCTGACTTGTACTGTGGCTACTCAAAATCCAGTAATACATAGTGCAGGCACTCAGACCCAGGTGACAGACCCCCTCCAACTCACACTGTGGATACTCAGTTCCCAGTGACAAATATTGCAGCTACTCAGACCCTAGTGGAAAGTCCTGTTGCTCCAATCTTCACAACTGCAGCTACTCAGACCTTGACGACAAGCACATCAACTACCCAAACCTTGTTGGAAAGTAATGAATCTGAGCTAGAGGAACAACCAAAGTCAGTAATAATTGCCCCTATATGCCGAGAGGGATGCACCCATGGACTCCACATGATTCGATGTGAATTCTACTGGAGACCTTTATTATTGGTTACACCATCACTTATATACTCTTAAGCTGCTAACACACACACACACACACACACACAAACAACTCTTCATTGGCTAAAAGCTACTGTTCACACACCTGGTTACAATACTTGATTGGATAAATCCACCTGTCCATGAGGCATTCTTTTTACTTCTGACTAGTTACATAAGAAGTTTCTTATCTTGTTTTCTTGCATTCTTTCTCATGAATCTATTGTTTCACCCAAAGTCAGAGCTTAATTGCTCAAGGCCGAAGCCTCCTGCAGCTTTGGCTCTTAAAGCGCCAACACCTATAGAGAAAAGGAAGTATAAAAATAAAACAATTTACTCTTCAGCAGATGAAGACAAACCAGGTGTATCACGAGAACAGGAGGAAGAGATAGAACCTGAGGTGATCACCTGATCTTTGTCCCTGAGTGAGCTGTGAGATACACGAAAAGATTACAGCCGTCATGTAGGCGAGAGGATTATTACTTGGTTGCTCCGATGCTGGGATAATGGAGCCAGTAGCCTGGAACTGGAGGGCAGGGAAGCCAGGCAATTGGGATCCCTTGCCAGAGAAAGTGGAGTTGATAAAGCGATTGGAAAAAACCACAAACCCTCAGCCTTTGAAGATGCCTTCTGTCAGCCATGAGGGAAAGGTATCACATTAAGGATGATATTGTGTTGCAACCAGGGGTAGGCAAATGGACTCCCATGGATAAAGATATCCAGCTTTTGAGGGAACTGGCTGTACAAGAACTGATTTATGATGATCAAGACAATGCACAGTTGCCTGCAGTTCGAGATGAAGTCCAGTGCACGATACCCATGTGGTAGAAGCTCATATGGAGCGCACCCACCTCATATGCCAGCTATTTGGCAGTACTGGAATAGAAGAACAAAGAAGGATCAACAGCAGATGAACTGGCTATCTGAATCCGGCAATATGAGGAAAGCCTCTCTCCCTCCCTTGTTTTGGCTGTGGAGAAAGTGACCAAAAAAAGTGTCTCATTTATGCTCTCTACCCGTACAGACCAATGTCTCAGACACTAAGAGTGAGCGTTCTTCTGTGCAAAAGGGAAAGCATACATCGAGAGGGACATTGTGGTTTTATTTCCATGACCATGGAGAAGACAAGAGAAAATGGGATGGAAAACCTACCCTGGTCCTAGAAAGACGAGTACATGAGTTGCAAGGGAAATCAAATGCAAATAGAGAACGTTTTAGGAGAATTGCTCTGATTTCCAAAAACCTGTTCCTCAAATAGAATAGAAGGGTCAAACTTTTATTTATGAGAAGTGACCGACCATGATGAGACTGAAGCCCACAGATGTTACACTAACCCATTCACTGATGACGAATATGATACCCCAAATTACAGGGGCCCTGCTTCCAGCCAGGAAAGGGATAACCAAGTTTACTGGACTGTGTGGATTCGTTGGCCTGGTACATCTGACCCACAAGAGGATAAGGCTCTAGTGGACACTGGTGCTCAATGCACTGTAATGCCATCGAATTTTAAAGGGACAGAATCCATCTGTATTTCTGGAGTGACAGGGAGATCCCAACTACCTGTATTGGAGGCTGAAATGAGCCTAACTGGGAATGAGTGGCAAAAGCACCCCATTGTGACTGATCGAGATGTTCCATGCATACTTGGCATAGATTAGCTCAGGAGAGGGTATTTCAAGGACCCACAAGGGTCCAAAAAGGGTGCAAGGACCCAAAAGCCCCCAAAAGTGAGCTTTTGGCATAGCTGCCTTGGAGACAGTGGAAATCAAACAGCTGTCTGCCCTACCTGGTGTCTCAGAGGACCTTTCTGTTGTAGGGTTGCTGAGGCTTAAAGACCAACAAGTTCCCATAGCTACAATAACAGTGTGTCATTGACAATATTGCACCAACCGAGACTCCATAATTCCCACCCATGAACTGATTCGTCAGCTGGAGAGCCAAGGAGTGATCAGCAGGACTCGCTCTCCCTGTAACAGCCCCATATGGCCAGGGCGGAAGTCAAATGGGGAGTGGAGACTGACAGGGGACTATCGTGGCTTGAATGAAGTCACACCACCACCAAGTGCTGCTGTGCTGGACACATTAGAGCTCCAATATGAACTGGAGTCACAGGCAGCCAAGTGGTACGCCACCATAGACATTGCCAATGCGTTCTTCTCCATTCCTTTGGCAGCAGAGTGCAGGCCACAGTTTGCTTTCACCTGGAGGGGTGTCCAGTACACCTGGAATCGACTGCCCCAGGGGTGGAAACACAGCCCCACCATTTGCCATGGACTGATCCAGATTACCCTGGATAAGGGGGAAGCTGCAGAACACCTGCAATACGTTGATCATATCATTGTATGGGGCAACACAAAAGAAGAAGTCTTTGAGAAAGGAGAGAAAATAATCCAAATCCTTCTGAGAGCTGGTTTTCCCATAAAACAAAGCAAAGTCAAGGGACCTGCACAAGAAATTCAGTTTTTAGGAATGAAGTGGCAAAATGGATGTCGTCGGATCCCAATGGATGAGATCAATAAAATAACAGCTATGTGTCCACCAGCTAAGAAAAAGGCAGCACAAACCTTCTTAGGCATTGTGGGTTTCTGGAAAATGCACATTCCACATTACAGTCTCTCTATCAATGACCTGGAAGAAAAATGGGATTTTGTACAGGATTCTGAGCAATGACAAGCCTTTGAACAAATTAAACAGGAGTAGCCCGTGGCCCAGTCCAGGAAGGACAAGATATTAAAAATGTGCTCTACACTGCAGCTGGAGAGAATGGCCCTACCTGGAGCCTCTGGAAGAAAGCACCAGGGGAGACTTGAGGTCAAACCCTAGGGTTTTGGAGTCAGGGATACAGAGGATCAGAGGCCCATTATACTCTCACTGAAAAAAGAGATATTGGCAGTACATGAGGGAGTTTGAGCTGCTTCAGAATTAGTTGGTACTGCAGCACAGCTCCTTCTGTCACCCTGACTGCTGGTGCAGAACTGGATGTTCAAAGGGAAAGTTTCCTCTACACACCATGCAATGGATGCCACATGGAGTAAGTGGGTTGCACTGATCACACCGTGGGCTCAAATAGGAAGCCCCAGTCTCCCAGGAATTCTAGAAGTGATCACAACTGGCCAGAAATCAAGGAAATCAGGATATCACCTGATATTCTGAGGTGACACGAGCTAACGAGGCTCCAAGGTATAATGAACTACCAGATAATGCGAAGCAATATGCCCTGTTCACTGATGGGTCTTGTCATACTGTAGGAAAACATCAAAAGTAGAAAGCTGCGGTGTGGAGGCCTACCTGACAAGAATTGGCTCTTCCAGGAAAAGGTGTAATTGGTGACAACGCCCACCAGATGGCTCCCAAAACGTGGCGATAGAGCTGAATTCCCTGTGCCACCACTGCATACAGATATAAAATTGGTCCCACAGACCATGATTTTATCATACCAACAACCAGCACCCCACAGCACAGCTCAACGAAAACCTTATTTAGCAAAACAACATCCCTCCTTCCAATCCAATGCCTAGAGGTTGTAAACCATGTGTAAATACTGGCACACAGCATATACAGTAAGTGAGGTGCTACAGAACACAACTCTAAAAACAACTTTGAGAACACAGAAAACAGTGTTCCGATCAGGGCCAACCAAAACAGAGACCACATAATTAATGCTTATCACAGTTTATTTTAACACAGTCTGGTCAAATCTGCCTTTAGCTCAACCCTTTGTGCTCCACATGGGGCACCAAAAAAGACTGAGGTGGATTCACTCCTTTGACTTGCAGGCAAATGCAATCGCTCTCTCACTCTGCCCCTCACCCCCAACCTGTGGGAGTAAGGGAGCGAATTGGAAGGATAAGCGCTAGGAGATTCGCTGTTTACTAATTAAAATAAAATTATAATGATAATAACAGTAATAACAGAATATACAAATGAGTGATGCACAGTGCAATTGCTCACCACCCACTGACCAATGCCCAGCCTGTCCCAGCTAGTGATCCTGGAGCAGAGACAGTCCTGAAACTGCAATCCCCAAAGAGAGAGCCTGAGTGATCCCCGAGAGAATACCCCTAATTTGTTGTCAGCCCTGGTTAATATACTGACATGACATTACATGATATGGAATATCTCACTGGCATATCGAAATGGAAATTTGGGGTTTTGTTATTTAATACATTTCTCCCTCCCAGTCCTAATGCAGCTGTGAACCAGCCAAGCACGATGACCTTGAGCTCCAGCAGCAACTAATAACATTAGTATTTTATCAATGTTCTTATAACAAATCCCATACTGACACTAAAACACAGCTATTCTAGCTATTAAGAAGAAAATTAACTCTATTCTAGAAAAACCAGGACACTCTACACTGACTCATGGATGGTGGCAAATGCCCTGTGGGGGAGGTTACAACAATGGAATCAGAACAACTGGCAGCACAGAGGCAAACCCATCTGGGATGCTGAATTGTGGCAAGATAGTGCTGCCTGGATAGAGAAATTGCCTATAAAAGTACATCATGTAGATGTTCATGTACCCATTTGTTGGCCCTTTAAGAGCTGAAGCTGCAGGTGGCTTCAGCTTTGAGCAATTAAGTCCTGACTTTGAGTGAAAAAATAGAATAGAATAAGATTTGTGAGAAAGAATGCAAGAAACAAGATAAGACATTTCTTATATAATTAGTCAGAAGTAAAAAGAATGCCTCATGAACAGGTGGATTTATCCAATCAAGTATTGTAACCAGGTGTGTGAACAGTAGTTTTTAGCCAATGAAGAGTTGTTTATGTGTGTGTGTCTGTGTGTGTGTGTGTGTGTTAGTAGTTTAAGAATATATAAGTGATCATGTAACCAATAATAAAGGTCTCCCTTCTTTTTCCCAGCTTAGTTTTGCTGAAGTTGTTTGTCTGAAGTCTCAAGGACAAGTGTCCTTGAGACTTCTGCTAATTCAGCCTGACCGTGCATTTGCTTGTTATACTTATGTCAAGGGCCTAAGCTGGCTGCTGCGGCCTGAGCCATTTCATACCCTTGCTGCTTCTGCTAAGCCTCTGATTGTACAACATTCTAGTGACCTGTGACCCCTGTCCCAGAGCGTTCTGCAACAGATGGACACCGGAGAGGTCAGGTGAGCAGCCGGGGGCGAGATGAGGCAACAAGGGAAGAAAGAGTACTAGTTAAGCTCCTCTCGCTTATCCTTTCCAAGAAAGGAATAAAGTATGATGAGACTGTGCTTCGGCAACTGTTAATTTGGTGCCAAGACAAGGGATTCTCTGCAAACTCAGCCGCAGCCTTTCAAGTAGAAATCTGGGAAGAGATAGGAAAAGTTTTATGGGATTCGATTAGCCGCCGTGAAAAAGACACAAGAGACTTTGCAACAGCTTGGCGATAGATTTCATATACTTTAAAAGCCATAAAAGCCGAAAGAGAGGTGGCATTTACAGCCCTGAACTTTAACGCAAGTTCAGAGCAGCCCCCTAACCCTAATTCCCCCCGGCGCTCCACAAATTGCACTACGACCGCCTCCGGCCCAGCCCAACCGCCCCCCACCTCTCCGCGCCGCGTGTTCGCCAAGCACCGCTGCCCAAAAAAATTGGAGATCGATCTGCCCGAGGTGGGGAAATCTTATCGGAAATTTCTTGATCCCAGGGTTGCTAAGCCCAAATACTTTTCCCATGTTCCAGTCTATCCTGCACTCTCTCTGTTCGCTCCACTGACCCCTGATTTTCCACAGCCGCTGCCACACTCTAATCCTGAGAATCGTCTGGAGTGGGCACAACATCTCGTTCGTAAGCTTGAAGAGTTAGAACAGCAGCAGGACACTCCTTACAGCAGACACTGACCCGATTTGAATCCCAAATCCCAAAGAAACAACCAGGGGGAGGGGGGAATGATGATGATCCGGCCATAAGGTTACAAGGAGTGATAAAAAACGCTTTGCTTGAGGGGGTGTCTTGCCCACACCTACTGCACATCCAGTGATTATGGGGGTACCGGGAATGATGGAAGAAGGAAACCTAACTATTGGTCTCCGTTCCCTTGGGAACTAGGAAAAGAGGCCAGAAAATCAGTAAGAGATTATGGGCTGCAGTCTCCCTATACGCAGGCATTTGTTGATAATATCTTTTCTACTAATCTTTTAACTCCAGCTGACTGTCGTGCTATGATGCAAATGCTTTTAACACCGATGCAGGCATTGTTATGGCGGCTGCACCAGGGTCGGCTGAGGGGGAACTTCCCCCCACCCTCTTCCCCCCTGGCTTCACCCACCGAAGGCCACGCCCAGAGAACGGCCACTCTGCCCATGCCCGCGGCCCAGGTTTTACCAAGAGACAGCACATCTAGGAGACTCAGCTCCACTTATTGATTTTACTTCATCATGGGACCCCTGTGCCTTCCTCAGATGAGCTCAACCTCCCCTCTGGACCCTCTAAAATTGTGGAAAAAGATTAAAGAAGAGGTAGCTGTTGAAGAGGACTCACGCAGCAGGAGCGCTGTGTGGGACTGGCTGGCATCCTATACATTTGTTGAAAAAAAAAAAAAAAGAGAGAGAGAGAACCCAGTACCATGCATTATGGTTTAAGTTGCACTGCTTGGTGTGGACCTGTGGCAAATGGTTAACAGTTTATAGCTTGCACTGCATGAGAATCTGACTACTGTTTGATTGGCATATTTTGTGGTGTGAGTGAAAGGAGTGAAGGGCCTTTCCCATTTGTGTGACTGAGTGTCTGTGTTGTTTGAGGGATGCAGCCCAATTGCAAGGTGGGTGTAGAGTCTAATTGACAGTTCTGTTCTCCTGCGAGGGAAACAGCTGGAGACAAAAGAAGCGAGAGGTTATAGTGCAATGTTGTAAACGTAATTTTTCTTTGTGGTTGTTTAAGGTGTAAACAGGAACTAAATGGGAACTAAATGGGAATTTAAGATTCATAGATGTTAGAGAGGCCCTTGGAGACCCCCGCTGGGGATCAGTCAGTACCAATGGAATTTTTTGTCTTTTTTAATTTCTCTACAAGTCCATGGAACACTCCTATATTTACCATTCCAAAGAAAAGTGGAAAATGGCGGTTACTCTGTGACCTATGAAAGGTTAATGAAGTCATGGAGGACATGGGTACCCTTCAACCTGGTTTGTCATCCCCAAATATGATACCTCAGGGGTGGGATGTTTTAATCATTGACTTAAAAGATTGTTTTTTCACCATACTGCTGCATGAGAAAGACTTTGAAAAATTTGCCTTTGCATTTCCATCTGTCAATAAGCAAGAACCTGTGAAAAAGTACCATTGGGTTGTTTTGCCGCAGGGCATGAAAAATTCACCTACCACGTGTCAGATTTTTCTTGCCTGGGCGTTAACTCCATTTCCAGATAAACATAATGAGTTAATAGTCTATCATTATATGGATTATATTTTAATTTCCATAATTAAAGAATTAGAAGAATTGTTAAATTCTCAAGGGTTAAAAATAGCCCCAGAAAAATCACAGTGTGCTCCACCCTGGAAATATTTAGGGTGGGAGATAACAAAAGCCACTGTGCACCCCCAAAAATTAACAATCCATACAGACATTCAAGCCCCCAATGATGTGCAGAAACTTATGGGAGATCTTAATTGGATTCGCACCTGTTGTGGAATCACCAATGAAGATCTCCTCCCAATGGCTAAAGTACTGCAGGGAGGAGGTGGAGTTGAGGCCCCCAGACAAACAAATGAAAGAGAGCGACAGACACTAACAGGAATATTAGGGAAAATTACAAAGCAATATGCACATAGATGGGACCCTGATTATAGCATTGGGTTGATGATTATTAACTGTGATCAACATCCTTTTGCCCTACTTATGCAATGGGTCGCTAGTCCTGATCCTTTACGGATCTTGGAGTGGATATTTCTTCCGATACAACCCAAACGATCAATTGTAACTCGAGTGGAAGCCATTGCTCAGCTAATTATCAGAGGCCGCAGTCGAATTGTTCAGATAGGAGGGAAAGAGCCAGAATATTTAGCTGTCCCTCTGTTGGCAGAATATTTGCAGTGGTCATTACAAAATTCTACAACATTACAGATTGCAATGTTGAATTATCACGGTGAAATTTGTGTTCGCTATCCGCCACATAAACTATGAGGATGGCTACCCAAGCTTCAGATAGAGCACCTGCCTTTACTGTCACCAACTCCTGTAAAAGGTGTCACAGTTTTTACAGATGTGGGTGGCCACACTCTTAAGGCTGCATTGGCATGGCTCGAGAATGGGCAATGGAAAGACATGGTGTTGACAAACCTCACAGGATCTGTGCAATTATTAGAGTTACAAGCAGTAATTCAAGTCCTCATTTTCTGGGCAACACAACCAGCAAATGTTGTCAGCGACTCTTTGTATGTAGTAGGAGTAGTTCAACATATGGAGAGAGCAGTGCTAAAGAACATTGACGTGTTATTTCAATATCAATTGATCAAGCAGCTGTGAGATTTGGTCAACCAGAGATCACACTGATATTTCATTGCTCACATTAGAAGCCACACAAACCTTACAGGTAGCCTTGCTGAAGGCAACCATCACACAGACAGTCTGGTTGCCCCGGCATGGACAGGTCCACCAATAGATCGCTTTGCCCAGGCGTGGCAATAGCACGACTTTTTCCACCAAGCAGCAAATGTTTTACAATGACAATTCCACATTTCTGAGGCCGATGCACGCAACATTGTCCTCTCCTGTCCTGAACTGTCAGCAGCAACCCAGCGGCCTTGCAACAGGGGTCAACCCCCGTGGTCTTGGACCCCTAGAACTGTGGCAAATGGACATAACACACATCCTGGAATTTGGTAAATTTAAATATGTCCATGTTTCTATCGATACCTGGTCTCATGCTACATGGGCCACAGCACAAACAGGAGAATCTAGTAAGCACGTGCAACGTCATTTACGTGCAGCATTTGCGGCGCTTGGTGTTCCCCGCGAAATAAAAACAGACAATGGGCCTGGATACACAGCCAAAACTACAAGCCATTTTTTAGCCTTGTGGGGCATTCAACACAGTACTGGTACACCGCACTCGCCTACAGGACAAGCTTTGGTTGAACGCACTCAGCAAACATGAAAACACCTGTTGCAAAAACAAAAGAAAGGGGAATCGGGCTTAACACCTCATGAAAGACTCAGCAAAGCGTTGTATGTATGAAATTACCTAAGACTGCCCCGAGGGGAACTGCACCCTCCAATGGTGGCACATGGCAAAGGCCTATCAGGAGGACTGGACAATATAAAAAGAGGCCAAGCCAAAGTGTGGGTAAAAAATGGGGTCACTGGACAATGGGAGGGTCCCAGAGAACTGAGAAGTTGGGGTAGGGGCTGTGCTTATGTAGTTACAGATCCTGGAACACGGTGGGTTCTGGCAAAGTGGATATGCCCCTGGTTGGAAGACAAGCAAGAGGCACAAAAGAAAGACGATACATCTTGAGCTTATAGTTATTACTGCAGTAAGGTTTTTGGTAATTGGTGTTGTTTCAGGACCCTGGGCTGTAGTACCCAGACAGAACATGTGGGTAACTTTTGCTAATATAACAAAGCAAGAGTCACTGTGGTTTTCACTGGCTACACCCAGGGATCCTTTTAGAACCTGTCTTATAGGAGTGCCTTTGTATAACTTTGAAAGCTTTTTAGGTTATGTAAATAATGATAGCATTATCACATTTAATGAAACACAAATTCAGCAGCTATATAATCAGACATGGCCAAATAACAATTTTAAGCACTATAAAATGCTATGCTAGCGTTTAGATCTGTTTTCATAATCTCACATTTAAACACATCTCTTACAGAACCACAACAACACTCGACACAAGAGAAGTGTTTCTTATTTTGCTGACAATTGTAACCATCAGATACGATTTTGGGACACTGCTGCCATGGTCCTAACTGTGTTGTTTTATAGAGTGCACTGTCAGCAAGTTTGCTGATGACACCAAGCTGGGAGGAGTGGCTGACACAGCAGAGGGCTGTGCTGCCATCAGAGAGACCTGGACAGGCTGGAGAGCTGGGCAGGGAAACACTGATGAAATATAATAAGGGCAAGTGTCGGGTGTTGCACCTGGGCAGGAACTACCCCAGATTCCAGTATAGGTTAGGAAATGATCTACTAGAGAGCAGTGTAGGGGAAAGGGATCTGGGAGTCCTGGTGGACAGCAGGATGACCATGAGCCAGCACTGTGCCCTTGTGGCCAGGAAGGCTGTGGTGGGTTGACCCTGGCTAGATGCTGGGTGCCCACCAAAGCCCACTCTATCACCCCCCTCCTCAGAAGGATGGGGAGGGGAGAAAATAAGATGGAACACAAAAAAACAAACTCGTGGATCGAGACAAAAGCAGTTCAATAGAAGCAAAGCAAAGCTGCGCGCGCAGAAGCAAAAGAACAAAATATTTATTCTCCACTTCCCATCAGCAGGCGATGTCTGGCCACTTCCCGGGAAGCAGGGCTTCATACGCGTTGCGGTTCCCGGAGGACACACGGAAGTAACGAATGCCCCCCCTTCCCCCTCCGTTCCCCTTGCTTTATTTCTGAGCAGACATCATATGGTCTGGAATATCCCTTTGGTCCGTTTGGGTCAGCTGTCCTGGCTGTGTCCCCTCCCAAGACCTTCCCCCCTCCCAGCCTACTGGGGGAAATGTTGGAGAGCCAGCCTTGGTGCTGTGCTGGCACTGCTCACCAGTAACCAACACACTGGTGTGTTAGCAACACCCCTCGAGCCACCAATACAAAACACAGCACTCTGAGGGCTGCCACGGGGAAAATCAACTCCATCCCAGCCAGACCCTCTACAAAGGCCAATGGCATCCTGGGGTGCATTAGATTGGGTGTGGTTAGTAGGTCAAGAGAGATTCTCCTCCCCCTCTACTCTGCCCTGGTGAGGCCACATCTGGAATATTGTGTCCAGTTCTGGGCTCCACAGTTCAAGAAGGACAGGGAGCTGCTTGAGAGAGTCCAGCACAGAGCCACCAAGATGATTAAGGGAGTGGAGCTCCCTCATGAGGAAAGGCTGAGGGAGCTGGGTCTCTTTAGCTTGGAGAAGAGGAGACTAAGGGAGGACCTCATTAATGTTTATAAATATATGAAGGGTGAGTGTCAGGTGGATGGAGCCAGGCTCTTCACAGTGATGTCCAATGATAGGACAAGGAGCAACGGGTGTAAGCTGGAACACAGGAGGTTCCCCTTAAATTTGAGAAGGAACTTCTTTACTGTGAGGGTAACAGAGCACTGGAACAGGCTGCCCAGGGAGGTTGTGGAGTCTCCTTCCCTGGAGACATTCAAGACCCGCCTGGATGCCTTCCTGTGTGAACTCATCTAGGTGTTCCTGCTCCGGCAGGGGGATTGGACTGGATGATCTTTCGAGGTCCCTTCCAATCCCTGACATTCTGTGATTCTGTGATTCTGTGAACCGAAACCGCCATCCCTGAAGAACCTGAGCCCGACAGAAAAATCCACCCCCCCCCCTTTCCAGTCAGCCCCAGATAATATACTAAACATGACGGGAAATGATCTGGAATATTTCATTGGCACATCCAAATGCCAGTTTTGGGGTTTGCTATTCTCTGCACTTCTCCCTCCCAGTCCTAATGCAGCTGTGAACAGCCAAACACGGTGGCCTTGAGCTCCAGCAGTAACTAATAACATTAGTACTTTTATCAGTGATGTTCTCATAACAAGTCTGAACTGAAACCAAAACACGGCTCTTCTAACTACTGAGAAGAAAATTAACTCTATCCTAGCAAAACTAGGAGAATTAGTCAGAAGTAAAAAGAATGCCTCATGAACAGGTGGATTTATCCAATCAAGTATTGTAACCAGGTGTGTGAACAGTAGCTTTTAGCCAATGAAGAGTTGTTTGTGTGAGTGAGTGTTAGCAGCTTAGGAGTATGTAAGTTATGATGTAACGAATAATAAAGGTCTCCAGTAGAATTCACATTGAATTGTGTGTGGAGTCCATGTGTGAATCCCTCTCGGCACCCATGAGTCATGTGACTGAAGAGCATCAAAATAACTAACAGGTAGATCAGGCTGCTAAAATCAAAGTGTCACAAGTAGGCTTGTACTGGCAACAGAAGGGTGAAAAATTTTTAGCTCACTTGGCCCTCAGGCCATCAAGGAAGAGATGCAACATATAGATGGGCTCGTGATCGAGGGGTGAACTTAACTATGGACTCAATCACACAGATTATTAATGAACGTGAAAAATGTGCTGTGATCAAGGAAGCCAATCAGTTAAAACCTCTCAGGTATGGAGGACAATGGTTCAAATACAAATATGGAGAGGCCTGGCAGATTGATTATATCACGCTTCCATAAACCCGCAGTGGCAAGTGCTACGTGGTCATAATGGTGGAAGAAACTGCTGGATGTTTGGAAACATGTGCTGTGCCCCATGCCACTGCCCGAAACACTATCCTGGGTCTTGAAATGCAAGTCTTATTGTGATGTGGCACCCCAGAAAGAATTGAATCAGACAATGGGACTCATTTCCGAAACATAGACACTTGGGCCAAAGAACATGGCATTGGGTGGGGGTACCACATCCCCTGTCATGCACCAGCCTCCGGGAAAGTCAAATGATGCAATGGACTGCTAAAAACCACACTCAAAGCAATAGGTGGTGGAACTTTCAAACACTGGGACACACGTTTACCAAAAGCCACCTGGTTAATCAATACTAGAGGATCTGCCAACTGAGCCGACTCTGCTCAATCAAGAGTTTTATGTACTGTGGAAGGGGATAAAGTCCCTGTAGTGCATTAAAAATATGGTGGGTAAAACGGTCTGGGTTATTCCTGCCTCGGGTAAAGGTAAACCCATTTGTGGGATTACTTTTGCTCAAGGTCCTGGGTGCACTTGGTGGATGATGCAGAAGGATGGGGAAGTCCAATGTGTGCCTCAAGGGAATTTGATGTTAGGTCAAAACAGCCGATGAATTGTATATCATCATTGCTATGGTTGTTATGTATTATACTAACAGCATTATATTAAGAACTTCCCCGGGTTAATGAAGAATGAACTCCATTGGAACTAGAATTGTTGTCTAACAACTTCTTCAAGATCAACATCTTCAACCTGCAGACCATGGGCATAGACTGCACCAGATATGCCAGCTGCGAGCTCTGTATGCAGCATGCAATAGAGAGTACACACCATCATCCTTCTGTGTCCGATGTCACCTGTTCCATTGACTGAGTGAACTCCACATATTTCTCCTGCCTTGAAAGATTGTCTTGACAGATGGAAGCCAATGTTATGGACTAATTGGACTCAATAGATATTTAGAAGGTATGGCTCATAAACTAAGGGAATGATATTTGTATGTGTTTGTCTCTACATATAAACAGGAAGAGTGATGGTGATTAATGGAATTATATTGAAAAGTGTGGGACCTGATAATTACGTAATGGTATGGAATAAGGGGTGGATACTGTCCTGGTTTTGACTGGGATAGAGCTAATTTTCTTCTTAGTAGCTAGAATAGCACTCTGTCTTGAATTTAGCATGAGATTTGGTGTGAGAAGAATGTTGGTAATATGTTAATGTTTTTAGTTGTTGCTGAGAAATCAAAGACTTTCCCATTTCCCTTGTTTTGCTAGTCTACAGATGGTATGTTGAGTATATAAATGAGGGTTGGCTAGGGGGCGCACTTGATACCAAGAAAGCCGTTTTGGAGTTTTAGAAAGTGGGTATTCTTTATTGCAGCACTGGACACACACGGAGATCGCTCCCCCAAGGTGTGTGTGTCCATCTTTGTTTCAGCACACATTATATTGATCTAATACATGTATATTCATTGAAATTCCGAGAAATTATCTACATATTCAAAACATTTCCAGTAACTATTTAGCATATGTAAATGTCCTTCATATTAGCTCAGTAAAATGAGTCAGTGGTCTTCTATAGCCTTCATCACTGTATCTGCTGATTGAACTCTTTGATTCTACGCAGTGGTGTCTCTTTTACATGCTTGGGACAGCATTCCTTGAAGAATATTTGGTCCTTCCTCAGGCTTAAGCACTTCTGATAACATTTGCAAAAGGTCCTAAGGTTATCAGCAATTTATGAAGAATTTCATTTAAAGCTTGTTAGCATATGTAAATATCAAACAGCGAGGTGATAAATGCTCATCCCATGGTTATCAGCAATTTTATTCAAAGGTTGTTACAACAGCTGGGTGATGTCTAAGCAACTAAGGGATCTATAAAGCTTTTAGTTTCGAATTTCTCAGGGTTTACTCTTTCACACTCTCTCTCTCTTCTGTTTTTTTTAGATTCGGTTTTGGGATTGTCACTGCTCTGGGATTGCTAGCTGGGGAATGGGCTGGTCATTGGTGGTGAGTAATTGCACTGTGCATCACTTTTATATGATGATTGTCCAATGCTCCAATCTATCCAGATCCCTCTGCAAGGCCTCTTGTGCCTCAAGAGATTCAACAGGACCTTCCAGTTTGGTATCAACATCAAACTTGTTAATGGTGCGTTCAACTCCTGCATTCAGATTGTTGATAGTTGTATTGAACAGAACTGGCCCTAGAATTGAGCCCTGAGGAACACTGCTGGTGACAGTTTGCCAGCCAGATGTAGCCCCATTCACTACAACCCTTTGAGCTCTGCCATTCAGTCAGTTCTTCACATAGCACACCATGGACCTGCTCATCTCACAGTTGGACAACTTGTCCGGAAGGATGCTGTGAGAAATGGTATCAAAAGCCTTTCTAAAATCTAGAAAAAATACATCCATCTCCTTCCCTTCATCCACTAGGCAGGTGACCTTATAATAGAAAGATATCAAATTACTTAAACAGAACTTTCCCTTTGTGAACCCATGTTGACTGTGCCTGATAATTGCATTGTTCTTTACATGCATTTCAATAGATGTGGAATTATTACTGGAGATAACTTAGAAATCTCTTTATACCTACATTGCAAAAGAAGGTACAGAGTGAAGGAAACTTTCAGGGCAGAGTGTGGTTGGCATGCCAGAAATCTGTTCCATGGTAGTTCACTAGGTATAGCCTGCAACCTTAGAATCTCTGACTCTAAAGAGAAACAGCACAGAGGGTGGAGTGGAGTGGAGTGGAGTGGAGTGGAGTGGAGTGGAGTGGAGTGGAGTGGAGTGGAGTGGAGTGGAGTGGAGACACCACAGTGAGGCTCTCTGCATAGCAGAGGGGAACATGATGGTACTGCGGAACTGATAAGCTGCATGGTTGCTGCCCTGAGCCAGCAGTTTCTCATTGTTTTGCTAAAATTGTGTCTTCAGTGGAACTTTGCTCATTATATTGTAATTATAATGCTAAACTACACCTCCAACCCAAAAGCTACCCGCCTCCAAGGTGCAACCACCCCTCACTGAGCATGAACTCTGAATTTCCTCTAGTCTAGACCTTTAAAAGCAAAGCGAGGAAATTGTCCACCAATTATAATAAAGATATGTATGACTAGAGTCACTCAAGCTACACCTGAAAGTAAGAACATAGTATAAAATAGCCTAAGAGAGGGGAGATGTTAGGGAATTGCAGACAAGTCCGGAAGATGCTATCATGAATCATTGCCAACTTCTGGGACCAGTCGATGGGCTGAACCTCTCTTTCCCCCCCCCCCCCCCATAGGGATGCCTATTGGGTGAGATTGGAACCTTCCCCTATCTGTAGAGAATTGTTTTTCTTTTTCTTAACATGTTTGTAGATTCACATTCTTAGGTACCTACACTTATCTTTGCAGACAGTGTATTTATCACTGGCAATCCAAAAGAACCTGTACTCTGTTGCTTCAATAAACTGCACCATTCACTAATCCAATTGTGATAGTCCTCATTGAATGTGACCAAGAGTGGCCATGTTAATTCATTTTAATGCAACTAAACTGGAGGTGCATTGCACTATTAGAGTATCCTGCTGCAAGTTCTCATAGAACACGACCAAGTGGCCATGCTAGTTCATTCAAACGCGACTAGACTGGGGTGCCACACTATTACTGCATCCGGAGCCACGGTAGTTCAGTATATGATTGTCAAATTGAGCATCACCCAGAATCTAAGCCCAGTCATCCCCAGCCCCTCTGATATTTGAGGACAAGCTGGAACGCAAGGGGGTTTATTTTCTGCCAAATCTCTCTGCCCTTTAATGCAACAATAGAACCCACTGTGATCTTCTCCATAATTTTTCCAGGTACTGAGGTTAGACTAACATGTCTGTGTTTTCCTGGGTCTTCCCTCATGCCCTTTTTGAAGACTGGAATAACATCGGATAGCTTACAGTCAGCGGGGACATCCCCAGACTCACAAGACTTTTGGCAGATGATTGAGAGGGATTCTACCATATCATCCGCTAGCTCCTTCAGTACTCTGGGATTAATACCATCAGGTCCAATGGACTTGAACATTCAGCTGATACAGTTGGTCCCTTGCAATTACAGTGTCCACAAATGGAAAATCACTGTTCCTCTGCTTGTGGTCCTCCGACTCAGGGAAGAGTGGACATCAACCTACTGATCTGCTCTGAAAATGCTGATAAAGTATTAACATTTATGTTAGTGAGTCAAAATCATACATCCTTCTTTTGCAAGCTTTCACACAGCATGTAGTAGCATGTACTGCAAGTAATGAAACATCTGTTACAGCCCAAACTTTCTCATAATTGAACAAGTATTACAATCATTCTCTTGGGTCTGAATTAATGCTAAGAATTTAGTGGATAGATGAGAAATATCAGTAATCATAGAATCATTAAGGTTGGAAAAGACCTCTAACATTATCAAGTCCAATCATCAACCCAACACCACCATGACCACTAAACCATGTCCAAGTGTCACATCTACTCATCTTTTAAATACTTCCAGAGATGGTGACTCAACCACTTCCCTGGGAAGCCTGTTCCAATGCTTGATAACCCTTTCAGTAAATTAATTTTTCCTAATATCCAACATAAACCTCCTGTCCTGGTTTTTAGCTGGAACAGAGCTGGGTTTCTTTTTAGTAGCTAGAATAGTGCTGCGTTTTGCTTTCAGCCTGGGACTCGCTGTGAGAGAGACACTGAGAACATCCCAGTGTTTGCATTTTTGTCGCTGAAGTGAAGGACTTTGTGTTCTGTTAGTCCACGAGCACAAGTTCAAAGGGAATGAGGAATATTTAAATTAATAAGTTAAATTGACGTTTGGGTATGTCAATGGGATATTCCATATCATATCATGTCCAGTATATTAGTGAGGGTGTCTTCCTCTTTTGGCTCTCTCTGACTTTCGCTTGGGGTCTCACTGTTAAAGGAATTTAACTCAGTCCCTGGGTAGCTCTAGGTTTGCTTTACTGACAACTCAGTTGGGCCATCACCTCAGTGAGTGGCAAAGGCATTGCAAAAATCAGGTTCTATATATAGGCTAAACTGAACCTCATGCAATAAGTATTCTTTTCAAAGTTCTTGGTATTTTCCCACAAACCCTCAGTTCCAAATTTCTCATTAATTTAAAATTCTATAAAAGTTTTGTGAGGCCAAAATCATATCTAGAACCGATTATGAATAGTCATTTTTGATAGCTCACTTACTTCTTTCTGAAGTGTTAATAATCCATGAGCTGTAGAATTTTCTAGTTTTTCAATTTCCACGGAAACAATCAAAATTGCTTTTTCTAATTCACTTACTCCTAAAGAGGGGATTAACCATCTAATAAAGGAATGAAATCCAGCTGGCCTTTCAATTAAGGGGTTCAGTGATCTTTGGGTTCAAATTAAAAAGGTTCTATGTCAGGTTGGGCCCATTACCGTTTTTGGATTAATTTCTAATTCTGGCGATACCACTCCTAAGGTACAAATACCTCCCCAGCCTTGTGGTAAAGCTTTATAGGCTTTTTGCCCACATAACCAAAATATTCCTAAATCTTCAGGTGTTTTCCAGCTAAGAATCACAGAATCACAGAATGTTGGGGATTAGAAGGGACCTCGAAAGATCATCTAGTCCAATCTCCCTGCCAGAACAGGAATACGTAAATGAGATCACACAGGAAGTCGTCCAGGCGGGTCTTGAATGTCTCCAGAGAAGGAGATGTTACTGATCTGTAAAATTAATCAATAGTTTATGATTAGTTTTGATTTTAATAGTATAAGATTATAAGAAATATTTTAATGAAAAGTATGCTTGCACAGCAACCGAATGCTACTATGAAATCCCTGTACAGCCTGTACGAAGGCCGAAGGGATTGGTCAAAATCATCTGGTAGGAACCGTAACTTAGGTAACAAGTACAAGTTGATCTGTGAACTGATTTATGATACTTATATGGAAAACTAGAAGAATACATGTAGCTGTCAAAATCTGGATTAATGAGAATGGGGAAACAATGGGAAGAGAAGCCGACTGTAACGGTTTGTAGGTGCTGCCAAGAAAGGGAAGCCGACTGTAACGGTTTATAGATGCCTGCCAAGAAACCGTGTCCTTAAGCAAAAGGCAATTCTGGCAGGGGGAGATTGCGACCACCGACACACGGGTTGCCCACCCATTCGACACCCCAGACTCATTTCCAGATGGTTCTAACAGTTATTGCGCAGAATCGGAAATAGGAGGAGAATATGGTAATGATTTGTTGGAAATAACATGTTTATGTATGACTACTTAATGAATATGTATGAGTAAGCTCTATATAAGATGTATGATTTTGGGGAATGGTGTGGTGAGAGAACTCACTCACGCACCTGGCCGTTAATAAAGTGTCTGCTTATCCGCATCACATTGGTGTTGATAAGTTTCTTATTCCGGATTTTCGGTAACAGAGACTCCACACCCTCCCTGGGCAGCCTGTTCCAGTGCTCTGTTACCCTCACAGTAAAGAAGTTGCTTCTCAAGTTTAAGCGGAACCTCCTGTGTTCCAGCTCACACCCATTGCCCCTTGTCCTATCATTGGACATCACTGTGAAGAGCCTGGCTCCACCCTCCTGACATTCGCCTTTAACATATTTGTAAACATTAATGACGTCACCCCTCAGTCTCCTCTTCTCCAAGCTAAAGAGGCCCAGCTCCCTCAGCCTTTCCTCATCAGGGAGGTGCTCCACTCCCTTAATCATCTTAGTGGCTCTGTGCTGGACTCTCTCAAGCAGCTCCCTGTCCTTCTTGAACTGTGGGGCCCAGAACTGGACACAATATTCCAGATGTGGCCTCACCAGGGCAGAGTAGAGGGGGAGGAGAATCTCTCTTGACCTACTAACCACACCCAATCTAATGCACCCCAGGATGCCATTGGCCTTCCTGGCCACAAGGGCACAGTGCTGGCTCATGGTCATCCTGCTGTCCACCAGGACTCCCAGATCCCTTTCCCCTACACTGCTCTCTAGGAGATCATCTCCCAAACTATACTGGAACCTGGGGTTGTTCCTGCCCAGATGCAACACCCTACACTTGCTCTTATTATATTTCATCAGTGTTTCCCTGCCCAGCTCTCCAGCCTGTCCAGGTCTCTCTGATGGCAGCACAGCCCTCTGCTGTGTCAGCCACTCCTCCCAGCTTTGTGTCATCAGCAAACTTGCTGCCAGTGCCCTCTGTGCCCTCATCCAGGTCACTGATAAATATATTGAATAATACTGGTCCTAGTACTGACCCTTGAGGGACTCCACTAGACACAGGTCTCCAACTAGACTCTGCTCCATTGACCACCACTCTCTGGCTTCTTCCCACCAGCCAGTTCACAGTCCACCTCACTACCTGATCATCTAATCCACACTTCCTCTACTTTGCAGCAAGGATGCTGTGGGAGACCGTGTCAAATGCTTTGCTGAAATCAAGATAGACCACATCCACTGCTCTACCACCATCTAGATACCTGGTTGTGTCTTCATAAAAGTCTAGAAGGTTGGTTAAACATGACTTCCCCTTGGTGAAGTAATGCTGACTGCCCCCAATGACCCTCTTATCCTTGATATGCTTTGAGATGACACCAAGGATAAGTCATTCATTCACCTTCCCAGGGATGGAGGTGAGGCTGACCGGGCTGTAGTTACCCGGGTCCTCCTTCTTGCCCTTTTTGAAGATTGGAGTGACATTTGCTTTCTTCCAGTCCTCAGGCACCTCTCCTGTTTCCCACGACTTAGCAAAGATGATGGAGAGTGGTCTAGCAATGACTTCAGCCAGCTCCCTCAACACTCATGGGTGCATCCCATCTGGACCCATCGATTTATGGATGTCCAGATTGCTTAATTGGTCCCTAACCCAGTCCTCATCAACCAAGGCAAACTCCTCTATTGTCCTGACTCCCTCTGGGGCCTCAGGGGTCCGGGGCTCCTTAGGACAGCTTCTGGCAGAGTAGACAGAGACAAAGAAGGCATTCAGTAACTCTGCCTTCTCTGGATCTTCTGTCACCAGGGCACCCACCTCATTCATCAGTGGGCCTACATTGCCTCTAGTGTTAGTTTGATCTGCCATGTATTTGAAGAAGCTCTTTCTGTTGTCCTTGACCCTTCTGGCAAGGTTTAATTCTAAGGAGGCCTTAGCTTTCCTAGTTGCCTCCCTACATCCTCTGACAACAGCCTTATATTCTTCCCAAGTGGCCAACCCCTCCTTCCATGATCTGTAAACTCTCCTCTTCCACTTGAGTTTGCCCAGCAGTTCCCTGTTTAACCAAGCAGGTCTCCTGGCTCCCTTCCTTGACTTCCTATGTGTCAGGATGCTTTGATCTTGAGCTTGGAAGAAGCAGTCCCTGAATGCTAACCAGCTATCTTGGGCCCCTTTACCTTCAAGTACCCTGTCCCATGGGATTTCCCCTAGCAATTGCTTGAAAAGGCCAAAGTTGGCCCTCCTGAAGTCCAGGGTTGCAGTTCTGCTTGGAATTCTCTTCCTGCCACATGAGATCCTGAACTTCACCATCTCATGGTCGCTGCAGCCCAGGCAGTCCTCAACCTTTACCGCTTCAACCAGACCCTCCTTGTTAGTGAGGATGAGATCCAGCCGTGCTCCTCTCCTATTTGGTTCATCCACCATTTGCATCAGGAAGTTATTCTTTGTCTTAAAGCCTGTAACTTGACCTGAAAGTTGACCAGAGCAACCACTATATATAATAACAGTTCTATCTGAACAGACATCTTGGTAACACTATGCAGATCTTGTCCACAAGGTCTCACTCTTAGCTAAAATACAAAGAAACACAGAGAAAAATAATACTTTACAACAGTCTATTATTCTTTAGAATCTTTGCAGGCATGAGAATGATGCATCCAAGCCTCTTTCCCAGCAATCTTAATAGCATAAAAATATGTTAGTAAAACAGTAGAAGGTCCTTCCCATTTAGGTTCAAATCTATTTTTTCTTTTAAAAATTTTGATATATACTTTATCCCCCGGTTGAAGATTATGGACTTGAATTTCAGGACTTACACCTTGATACCAATAGGCAGGGTTACATATTTGGAAAAAGGAATTTTGCAAATACAACAGATACTGTGTAACTTGTTCATCTCTATCCAAAAGACTAGTTTTTGCAGGTACATATGTTCCAGGAACAGCAAGTATTCTACCAAACAAGATTTCAGCTGGAGAAACTCCTACAGGTTGTCTGGGGGTGCTTCTGATGTCCCATAATACTAAATTTAAAGCATCAGGCCATTTCAAACCCGTCTGTTTACAAACCTGGACTATTTTTTCCTTCAAAGTCCTATTCATTTGTTCTACTTGTCCTGAGGATTCAGGACGATGTGGGGTGTGAAGCTGACTAAGGATACCTAAGGAGTTATACACCCGAATCAAGATAGCTGCTGTAAAATGACCCCCTCGGTCTGAATTAATAATATAAGGGACTCCATATCTTGGAACAACCTCTTTTAAGAGAACCTTTACTACAGATTTTGAATCATTCTTCCTAGTTGGAAATGCTTCTACCCACCTGGACAATTGATCAACTATTACTAACATGTAAGAGTACCCCATAATTTTTGGCATGTCTGCATAATCAATTTGGAGCTTTTGAAAGGGAAAGGTGGCTGGTGGTCTCTTCCTGATAGGGGCTTTTATTTTCTGCAAAGTTTGCACCTCTCACAAATTCTTTTTGCTGCTGCATAAATCCTGGGAGCAGCCCAGAGTCTCTGGATTTGGAGTGCTAAATTTTCTGGCCCTCCGTGAGTTTTTTCATGATGCCAACATCTGACCAGGATTAAATACCTTTTCGGAAGAAGGGGCTTGTTATTCAGCAGCCATTTACCTCCTTGCTGCTGGGCTCCAAGTTGAATCCATTGTTCCTTTTCTTCTTGAGTG
The DNA here is from genome assembly GCA_907165065.1 of Caprimulgus europaeus. The sequence goes on from OU015537.1 coordinate 2,095,097, forward strand.
AGATCCTCATACAGTTTTGCGATGTCAGGGAGCTCGGAGATTACTTCATGTTGTGCAACCAGTGCCATTATGGGCACAAACTGTCTTGCAGCGGCTTTAGCTGCTAAATCAGCTAGTGAGTTTCCTCGAGAAATCATCCGTCTTCTGGGTGTGCGCTTTTATATAGACAATAGAAATCTCAGAGGGCAACTGGATCGCCTCTAGAAGGTCCTTGATCTGCTTTCCATGAGCAACAGTCTTTCCAGTTGAGGTCAAAAACCCTCTTTCTTTCCATAGAGTTGCACGGCACACTCCAAAAGCATACTTAGAGTATGTATAAAGGTTGACATGCAATCCAGTTGCATATTTAGCAGCTTCTGCGAGACCAACAATTTCCACCCCTTGAGCACCCAAGGGTGTAGGCAAAGGTCCTGCTATCGGTACCCAGGTTTCCATGGTAACAGCAAATCCAGTGCATTTTTTACCTTCTTCATAATAAGACTAGCTGTCTATGAAGAGGTTGATTTTTCAAGTTGTCTCATGGTTTACTGGTTTTGGATACAAGTTTAACACAATAGTGATTATCCTTTTCACCATCAGAAAGCAGAGGTAACAAAGTAGCAGGATTTAAAGTGTTGCACCTTTCCAATTTCAAATTATCAGCCAATAGTAAAATTATTTCATATCTATGTGCTCGTTGAGGAGATAAAGCTTTCTCCACATATTGCTTTAATAAAATTTCTACCTCATGCGGTACGCAAACAGTTAGTGCATGCCCTAAAACCATTACTCTAGTCTTTTCTACCATTTCAGCAGCTGTAGCTATTGCCCTGATATAAAAGGGAGTTCCTTTAATTACTGGGTCTAGGGTGGAAGAAAAATAAGCAACTGGTCTTTCATGTGGGCCCGAAGTTTGTACTAATACCCCTTTGCTATTCCTTTTGTTTTATCACAATAAAGCTTAAAAGGTTTCAAATAATCAGGAAGCCCTAATGCTGGAGCAGATAAAAGTGCTGCTTTTAAGGTACAGAAAGCTTTTTCTCTTTCAGCTCCCCAAGCAATTGGCTCAATTTCCTCATTTTGAGTTGCTTCATGAAAAGGTCTGGCAATTTCACTAAATCCAGGAATCCAAGGACGACAGAAACCCACCTGTCCCAGAAATCCCCTTAATTGCTTCTTAGTTATTGGTCTGGGGATTTCTTGAATAGCTTTGACCCTTTCAGGGTCTACTTCTTGTCTCCCCAGTTTTAATATGAAACCCAAATATTTTACTTGCTGCTCACAAAACTGCAACTTGGATGGAGATACATGGTGTCTCTTTTTTACAAGCTGAATACACAAATATATTGTATCTCTGATACAATCATCTTTAGTTTTACTTTACAAATCATCCACATATTGTATTGAAATTGATTTATTTGGAAAAATTAAATCCTGTAAGTCATTTTTCAAAATTTGAGAGAATACAGTAGGAGAGCTAGTGAATCTCTGTGGTAACCTGGTCCAGGTTAATTGTCTGCCTTGCCAAGTGAAGGCAAAAATATGCTGGCTTTCTTCTGCAATAGGAATGCTAAAGAAAGCTCCAGTTAGATCAAGTACAGTAAAATACTGTGCCAAATTAGGGATTTGAGTTAGAATTAAATTAGGATTTGGGACCACAGGGTGTGGAGCAATTACATGTTCATTCACAGCTTATAAGTCTTGCACAAATATATATTCAGGATCTCCATCTTTATCAATTATATAAATTTGACAACATTCATCTACCTTGATTCCAACAAGTTCCATAGCTCTTTTAATTCCCAGAGAAGTCGGATACCATTTCTCTTACTGCGAGTGCGGACATGCAGGTCGATCTGGTAGAAGCCTTCCTTGAGCTGTTGGTCGTATTGGGCAGTCTCTTTACAAGTGACCTATATTCCCACGATAAAAACACTATAAGGAGTTAGCATATTGAAATACAGGAAGGGGATTTTGGAGTGAGAGAGCAAAAGGAACTCTACCTGATGCTCCCCTCCCCCTCAATCTGCCCCTTGGAAATCCTCATCCTCTTTCCCTTGGGAAATTCTGGGTTATTGCTGCAACCAATAACCCAATTTCCCTTTCCTTTTCTTTACGGTCTCGCTTTCTTTCAAGTTTTAACCTTTCTTCTTCCTGTTTTTGTCTTTCTTCATCTCGACCATCAAACACAAAAGTTGCAATGCTCAAGATCTTGGTTAATGTTTCTCCCTGCCACCCCAGCATATGTTTCTTAAAATACTTAGTTATATCAGGAGAAGATTGATCAACAAAAACACTGATTGCTAAGGGTTCTTGGAAATTGTCACTGGTCATGCCTCCATTTTTCAACATAGCGGCTTTTAATCTTGCCCAGTAATCCCTTGGATGCTCATCAGGTCTTTGCTTACATTCCAATACTTTAGTCCAATTAGTTACTCTTTCATCAGCTTGGCGAACTGTCCCAATTAGTTGCCTGAGAGCAGCATGATGAGCATTTTGTCCATCAGTGATTGCTAAGTTCCACCCTGGATCTTGTTCAGGCCAAGGATTTAATCCTTGACCTCTCTGCACAATTTATCTGTCCTTTTGGAAAATTTTATCTCTTTCTTCTGATTGAAATAATTCTCTCATTAAAGTTCTCATATCATTCCAACTAGGAACATAATCAGTGACAATTCCTGATAACAGTTGTGCACATTTTTCAGTATCATCTTGTAGATGAGGCATTTTTGATTACCAGGCTATTAAATCACCTTGTTTTCAAGGTTCATGTCTTATAACTGCAGTTACTGCAGGAACATCAGGAGGTGCACCCAGTCCTGCTCTTGGATTTGGGATGTAACCCATGAACATTGGATACATGCCAAATCCTTTAGAGAGGGGTTCAGTTTCCTAGGCTTCAGGAGCCGAGGGAAGTGGACTCCTTCCTTTAAAGAGGGGTTCAGTTTCCCCAGCCTCAAGAGCAGAGGGAAGTGGATTCTCTCTTATTTTTGTTGCAATAGTATTTTTTCTTTGATTTTCCCAATTATAACAAATATACCAATAATCAATATCTTGACACCCAAAGTCTTTTAAAATTAATCTCAAAAATTTATGTTTATAGGGTTTAAAGGTTCCTTTTGGAGGCCACTGATCATTTGATCTTCCTCCTCTAATTCTAGTCAGGAATGGCCATTCCTCTTGGCACAACATTATCAGTCTCCTCATCTGTAATGTCTGTGTCAAGGCTATCTTTTTCCAATTTTCCAGTACCTCAGCAAGGGGGGTCTCCCTTTCAACGCTGGGTGTCATCCCCATTTTCTTTTACCGTCCTTTCTTTATAGCAAGTTTAAACACAAGAGTCCTCCCAGTATAAACCAATCTGGAATTACCCATACCCAAGGCTCTATAGGTGCACTCACCTGTTTGAGTGTTGGAGATGGGTTTGTCCAGAGGGATATCTGGCTCTTATTTTTTAATCTTGTGTCATAGAGTCCCATCTGGGGTGCCAATTTCTGTTAAAGGAATTTAACTCAGTCCCTGGGTAACTCTAGGTTTGCTCAGAGTTGGGCCATCACCTCAGTGAGTAGCAAAGGCATTACAAAAATCAGGTTCTATATATAGGCTAAATTGAACATTATGCAATAGGTATTCTTTTCAAAGTTCTTGGTATTTTCCCATGAACCCTCAGTTCCAAATTTCTCATTAATTTAAAATTCTATAAAAGTCCACAGCGGTCTTCAAACGCAGCTGATTCTTCTCATCTCGTCTCAGTGCCTGTTCAGAAGTTGCAGCCCACTGGTCCCATTCTGGTCACTGTATTCACTTGTCTTCTTGAATAATCTTCCTGTCTGCTCACCTTTGCACTTCTAAGGAAAACTTACATAATGACATTCAACTTCTGTCTGTTTAAAAATAAGTAATCTTTCCCAATTCACTTACTCCAAGTTAATCACTTGTCCTCTATAATTGCTATGTCTCAAAATTCTATTATTCTTGTTGATTCAGCTGGATTGGGTTTAAACCAACCATGGAGAGGGCTAAACAAAGGATAAAGTGAGAAGCAGCATGGTTGCATGGTTTATAAGAATTATTATTGTAATATTTCCCAGCACCTGTTTCTAATTTTTCATTTTAACTATAATAATTCTACTAATCAATATCATTTTATTTATAAGCATTCTCTTAGAGAGTCTTTCCCATTTACACACACACTTCCGGGATTGTGGTTTTGGTTCGGGATTGTCGCTCCTCCAGGATAGTTATCTGGGAACAGGCCGGGCTTGGTCGGCGGGTGGTGAGCAGTTGCACTGGGTATCACTCAGTTTCATATTTTGTTACTGTTATCATTATCACTGCTATTTTAATATTAGTATTATTTTAAGTTTTCTTTTATTTCTATTATTAAACTGTTCTTATCTCACCCTACAAGCCTCCTTATCCTTGCCCTCCAATCCTCTCCCCTTCCCCCTGGGAGTGGGGGGGAAGTGGGTGAAAGGCTGTGTTGGCTGCTAGCCAAGGGCTAGCCCAGTGAAACTATTACACCTCCCTTGGCACAACTTGAGACCATTTCCTCTTGTCCTATCACTTGTTATTTGGGAGAAGATACCAACACCCACCTGTCTACAATCTCTTTTCAGGTAGTTATAGAGAGCAATAATGTCACCCCTAAGCTTCCTTTTCTCAAGACTAAACAACCCCAGTTCCCTCAGCTGCTCCTCATAACACTTGTTCTTCAGGCCCTTCACCAACTTCATTGCCTTTCTTTGGAAATACTCCAGCACCTCAATGTCTTTCCTGTAGTGAGGGGCCCAAAAATGAACAGAATACTCAAGGTATGGCCTCACCAGTACCAATTACAGGGGGAGGATCACTTCCCTACTCCTGCTGGCCACACTTTTTCTGATACAGGCCAGTGTTGGTCCTTTAAGAGCTGAAGCTGAAGGCGGCTCCAGCATTGAGCAATTAATTCCTTACTTTAAGTGAAAAACAAAACAAAGCAGACTCACAAGAAAGAATGTGTATGAGACAAGATAAAAAATTACTGTGTGCTGTAATTAGTAACTAGTCAGAAGTAAAAAGAATGGCTCATGAACAGGTGGATTTATCCAATCAAGTATTGTAACCAGGTGTGTGAACAGTAGTTTTTAGCCAATGAAGAGTTGCTTGTGTGTGTGTGTGTGTGTGTGTGTGTGTGTTAGCAGCTTAAGAGTATATAAGTGATTGTGTAACCAATAATAAAGGTCTCCAGTAGAATTCACATTGAATTGTGTGTGGAGTCCATGTGTCATCCCTCTTGCAGGCCAGCATGCTATTGGCCTTTTTGGCCACCTGGGCACACTGAGGGCTCATGTTCAGCTGGCTGTTGAACAGCAACCCCAGGTCCTTTTCTGCTGGGCAGCTTTCCAGCCACTCCTCCTCAAGCCTGTAGCGTTGCATGGGGTTGTTGTGACCCAAGGGCAGGACCTGGCACTTGGCCTTGTTAAACTTCATACAATTGGCCTTGGCCCATCGATCCAGCCTGTTCAGATCCCTCTGCAGACCCTTCCTACCCTCAAGCAGATCAACACTCCCGCCCAGCTTGGTGTCATCTGCAAACTTACTGAGGGTGCACTCAATCCCCTCATCCAGATCATTGATAAAGATATTAAACAAGACTGTTCCAAAACTGAGCCCTGGGGAACACCACTTGTGACCGGCCACCAAGTGGATTCTGCTCTGTTCACCACAACTCTCTGGGCTCGGCCATCCAGCCAGTTTTTTACCCAGCGAAGAATACATCTGTCTAAGCCTTGAGCCGCCAGCTTCTCTAGGAGAACACTGTGGGAGACAGTGTCAAAGGTCTTGCTAAAGTCCAGGTAGACAACATCCACACCCTCATCCACTAGGTGGGTCACCTGATCATAGAAGGAGACCAGGTTGGTCAAGCAGGACCTGCCTTTCATGAACCCATGCCGGCTGGGCCTGATTCCTTGGTTGTCCTGCATATGCAGCGTGAGCGCACTCAAAATGAACTGCTCCATGATCTTCCCCAGCACCAAGGTCAGACTGACAGGCCTGTAGTTCCCTGGATCCTCCTTCCAGCCCTTCTAATAGATGGGCGTTACATTGGCAAGCCTCCAGTCTTCTGGGACCTTCCCTGTTATCCAGGACTGTTGATAAATTGTGGAGAGTGGCTTGGCAAGTTCCTCTGCCAGCTCCCTCAGTACCCTTGGATGGATCCTATCTGGCCCCATAGACTTGTGAGTGTTCAGGTGGTGTAGCAGGTCATAAACATCTTCCTCCTGAATTATGGGGGGGTTATTCTGTTCTCCATCCCCATCTTCCAGCTCGGGGGGCTGAATACCCTGAGGATAACTGGTCTGGCTATTAAAGACTGAGGCAAAGAAGCATTAAGTACCTCAGCCTTTTCCTCATCCTTGGTGACAATGTTGCCCTCTGAATCCAATAAAGGATGGAGATTCTCCTTGCCTCGCTTTTTGTTGTCAATGTATTTGTAAAAACATTTTTTGTTATTTCCTATGACAGTGGCCAGATTGAGCTCAATCTGAGCTTTTGCCTTTCTAATTTTATCACTGCATGACCTAATGTGTTGGGTTTGTATGTGTTGGGGGGAGCTGGGTTTTTTTGGTGTTGGGGGAAGGGGGACCTTATGAGAGCAGAAAGCTCAGACCTCCCAGCCCAAGCTGGGCCAATGAGCACTAGAGAAACAACTCTGTGAATCCATATTGGTGAGGGGAAGGACTGTCCTGAAAAGAAGAAGGTGTGGTACCTGGAGGAGAGGCCGTTGACAAATGATGACCATCAGCCTAAACAAACGGCGGACAGACAGAGATAGAGAGGTTCATTGCCAGAGGAAAGAGGAGGAAAGACTAAGACCCACACCCGGTTCACCAGATGGAGTAGGAGAAGGAAAAGGAAGTCCCTTCTGCAGCCCATGGAGATTCAATGGTGGAGCAGAGACCCACGTGTAGCTCATGGAGGACTCCACGCTGGAGCAGAAAAGTTGAGCCTGAAGGCAAGTGTGACTGAAATTGTGACCCCGAGCCAGAGCAGAGAGTGGACCACCAGAGTGGGGGGTGAGTCTGAAGCCCAGGGATGTCCCATGCCTGAGCTGGGAGCTGAGCCTGAAGAGGTCTGTGACTCCATGGGAAGCTCGTGTTGGAACATCTTGTTCCTGGACTTCCATGCTGGGAAGAGCGGCAGAGGTGAACTGACTGAACCCCCATTCCCTGTTACCTGTGCCACTGGAGGGGAAGGTAGAGACATCAGGAGCAAAGTGATTTGAGCCTGGGAAGAAGGGAGGGGTGGGGGGAAGGTGTTGTCAGATGTAGTTGTTTTGTCTACTCAGATGATTTGCAATGAATTAAATTGATTTTTCTTCCCCAAGTTTGAATCTGTTTTGCCTGTGACCATAACTGGTGAGTGAGCTGTCCCTGTCCTTATTCCTAACCCCATGCCCCTTTTGTTGTGCCTCCCATCCCATCTCGCCTGGTTGAGGGAGTGAATGCAGGACTGCATGGTCTCACTGTGGGTCAAACCACCACACCTAAAAAGATTCCTGTATTCTTCTTGAGTTGCCTGCTCCTTCTTCCAAAAATGACAAACTCTTCTTTTTTCCCTGAGTCCCAGCAAAAGCTCCCTGTTCATCCAGGCCAGTCATCTTCTTTGCTGTCGGTTTGTCTTGCGGCACACAGGGACAGACTGCTTTTGCACCTTTAGGACTTCCTTCTTGAAGAATGTCCAAGCTTCCTGGACCCCTTTGCCCTTCAGGACTGTCTCCCAAGGGACTCTCTCAGACAGCATCCTGAACAGGCCAAAGTGTGCCCTCCAGAAGTCCATGGTAGTGGTTTTGCTAATCCCCCTCCTTACTTCACCAAAAATCAAGAACTCTATCATTTCATGGCCGCTAAGCCCAAGATGGCCTCCAACCACCACATCTCCCACCAGTCCTTCTCTGTTGGTAAACAGCAGGTCTAGTGAGGCACCTCCCCAGTAGACTCACTTGCCAGTTGTGTCAGGAAGTTATCTTCCACTCTCTCCAGGAACCTCCCAGACTGTTTCCTCTCTGCTGTGTTTTATTTTCAGCAGATGTCCAGTAAGTTGAAGCCCTCCATAAGAACAATGGCTAGTGATTGTGACACTTCTGCCAGCAGCTTGTAGAAATATTCATCTGCCTCTGGTTGGGTGGTCTGTAGCAGACTTCCAGCAGGACATCTGCCTTGTTGGCCTTCCCTCTCATCCTTACCCATAAGCACTCGACCTTATCATCACAGTCATTGAGCTCTGTACAATCAAAACACACCCTAACATACAGAGCCACCCCACCATCCCTCCTTCCTTGCCTATCCCTTCTAAAGAGCTTATAGCCATCCATTGCAGCACTCCAGTCATGAGAGTCATCCCACCATGTTTCTGTGATGGTGACCAAGTCATAGCTGTCCTGCACAATGGCTTCCAGCTCCTCCTGTTTATTGCCCATACTGCATACATTGATGTAGATGCACTTGAGCTGGGCTATCGATTTCACCCCCAACACTGACGCCACCCCTAGGCTCATCTCTAGTGAGCCTGGATTTATCCCCTTCTCCCTTTGAATCTAGTTTAAAGCTCAGTGAGCCCCACCAACTCATGAGTAAGAATCCTTTTTCCCCTTTGAGATAGTTGAACTCCATCTGCTGCCAGCCCGATGCCATGTAAATCTCCCCATGAACAAAAAAACCTAGATTCCACCAATGGCACCAGCCTCTGAGCCATGTGTTAATCAGGTGAATTTTCCTGTTCCTTTCAGTATTCTTCCCTGCCCCTAAAGGAATTGAGGAAAGCACTACCTGAGCTCCTGATCCTTCAATCAATTACCCCATTGCCCTTGTGGTGGGTTGACTTTGACTGAATGCCAGGTGCCCAACAAGATGCTCTATCAGCAGGATGGGGAGAGGAGAAAATAAGATGGCACAAAAAAAACCCCAAACTCATGGGTCAAGACAAAGGCAGTTTAATAGAAGCAAAGCAAAGCTGCGTGCACAGAAGCAAAAGAACAAAATATTTATTCTCTACTTCCCATCAGCAGGAGATGTTTGGCCACTTCCTGGGAAGCAGGACTTCAGTATGCATAGCAGTTACCCTGGAGGACAAACGTAAATAACGAATGTCCCCACTTCCACCTCTGTTCCCCTTGCTTTTATTTCTGAGCAGACGTCTTATGGTATGGAATATCCCTTTGGTCAGTTTGGGTCAGCTGTCATGGCTATGTCCCCTCCCATGACTTTCCCCACCCCAGCCTACTGGGGAGGGGGGATGTCACGACGGAGGGAAAACCCGGACGCTCAATAGGAGTTATAAAAACCCGGATGCTCAACATTGAACTATAACCTCTCATTCATTCGTCTCCGTAGACTCTGGACCCGCCCTGCAGTCAGGCTGCGTCCCTCAAGCAAACACAGACACTCAGTCACACAAACAGGAAGGGCCCTTCACTCCTCTCACTCAGTCACTCACTCACACCACAAAATATGCCAATTATACAATAGTCAGATTCTCGTGCAATGCAAACTATAAACCATTAACCATTTGTCACAGGTCCACATCAAGCAGTGCAACTTAAACCATAATTTTAGAGGGTCTGGAATGTAGGTTGATCTCATTTGAGGAAGCCGCGGAGGTTCCCATGATGAAGCAAAATCAGTAAGTGGAGCTGAGTCTCCTGGATGCTCTGTCTCTTGGTAAAAGCTGGGCCACGGGCAGGAATGCGGTGGTTGAAGCCGCAGGGGAAGAGGCGGGGGGGAGCCCCCCTCACCTCAGCCAGCCCAGGTGCAGCGGAACGGGCCAGGCCTCTGCCTCCCCGCCCGCTTCTGTGTTGTTGTTGCCGTGGCCAAAAATGCCTGCATCGGTGTTAAAAGCATTTGCATCATAGTACGACAGTCACATGGAGTTAAAAGATTAGTAGAAAAGATATTATCAACAAATGCCTGCGTATAGGGAAACTGCAGCCCATAATCTCTTACTGATTTTCTGGCCTCTTTTCCTAGTTCCCAAGGGAACGGAGACCAATAGTTAGGTTTCCTTCTTCCATCATTCCCGGTACCCCCATAATCACTGGATGTGCAGTAGGTGTGGGCAAGACACCCCCTCAAGCAAAGCGTTTTTATCACTCCTTGCCATCTCATGGCCGGATCATCATCATTCCCCGTCCACCTAGTTGTTCCTTTGGGATTCAAATCGGGTCAGTGTCTGCTGTAAGGAGTTTCCTGCTGTTGTTCTAACTCTTCAAGCTCACGAATGAGTTGTTGTGCACATTCTGGATGATTCTCAGGATTAGAGTGTGGAAGTGGCTGTGGAAAATCAGGGGTCAGTAGTTTGCACCTTCTCCGGTGCTATTTGTAGACCTTTTGTCTTCAATGTGTCTCGTAAAAACTCTTGTTGCTGTTCTGTAAATGGCTGTTTTTGGGCTAACAAAATAAATAATAGTGTCTGGGAACGCTTTTCGAATTGGTTGCAAGGCAGAGTCCACACAGAGCTGACAGAGGGTTGGTGAATTACGCCTGCCTTGTGGGAGTACCGTCCATTTGAATCGCTGAGCAGGGCCTTCCCTATTAATTGCAGGAAGGGTGAAGGCAAAACGTTGCTTGTCTGCCTCATGCAAAGATATTGTGAAAAAACAGTCCTTGAGGTCAACAGCAAGCAGTGGCCATCCTTCTGGCAACATTGCTGGATCAGGGAGGCCTGGTTGAAGGGCCCCCATGTCATACATTTGTTGATTAACGGCTCGCAAATCATGTAACAGTCGGTATTTACCAGATTTCTTTTTGATCACAAAAATTGGCATATTCCATGGACTTGTTGACAGCTGCAGATGTCCCAAGGCGTGCGCTTGTTCCAGACTTTCCCTTTTTAGTGGCCACTGCTCAATCCAAACCGGATGCTCAGTCTTCCAAGCAATGGCCACTCCTAAAAAGGCGTGTTGGTAGTGAGCACCATGCCCATTTGGGCAAGAATGTCTCTTCCCACAAGGGCAGCAACACTGGGTGGTAAAGGGATAATGGAGACACAGCAGTTCACTATTTGATCGTCTATTGTCCATTGCAATGGGGGCGACTTGTGTGCAATAGTGAGTCCTCCTACCCCTACTGTAGCATCTGAGTCAAAGGTGGGCCAATGTTGGGGCCAGTTATAGCTGCTTATAACGGATACATCGGCACCCGTGTCAAGCAGTGCCGTGAGGGTAATCGATTGTCCCTGATATGCTACTGTTACTGTACGGCGCGGTCGAGTTTTCAGACCCACAGTTAGCATGGCAGTTGGTCCCGTAGACCCAAATCCTTTATCGCCTCTCTCAATTGAATTCAGCGGTTTCAATTTTTGGGTGAGCGCTGGAAACGGAACCAATTGGGCCAACCGGGTACCTCGCTCAATAAAACATGGAGGGAAGAGGGTTTGCAACATAATTTGCATTTCTCCGGTGAAATCTGCATCAATTACTCCAGTAAGCACCTGTAGTCCTTTCATAGAGGCCGAGGAGCGGCCTATAAGCAACGCTCCAACAGCTTTACCGTTTATCACAATAAGTCCTTTAACTCCAGTGGGAACCCGCTGTGGTCGGTTATCAATGAGGGCAATGTCTATTGCGGTTACCAAGTCCATTCCGAGGCTCCCTCGGGTTGCGGGTAGGAGAGGAAAGGGTTGTTCATCGCTACTGTCGCTGTGCCGCTGGCGGGTTCCTGATTGGCTGAAAACGCTGTCGCTCTTGGGGTCGTCGCGGGGCGGGCTTTTCCGCTCGGCTTCCCGTGTCCCGATCGTGGGCTTTTACACACTGCGCTGGCATGGGTGTCAGACCGGCAGTGTTGGCACCACACTGCTCCGGAGTTGCATGCTCTTCGCATATGACCAGAGACACCACATCGAAAGCATCGTAGACGAATATTGCGGCGTGTGGTGCCGCCCTTTTGGTATTGCAAAGGTGCAAGAGCAGCTAGGACTTGGTTTTGAGATGCTTCTGCTTGTTGTGTAAGTCCCTTACCTAGCTCTTTTATAGCATTCACTAACATAGCTTGAGGTCCTACAGGGATTTGTGATGTTCTTTCTAAAGCTTCCTCAATTGTCCATGTCCCAGGCAGTGTAACTAATATGCCTCGTGTGATGGGGTTACAGTTTTGGATGGCGCACTGTTTTAGCAAAGCACCATGCAAATATTCTGGAACCCCAGCTGCAATAATGGCGCCAGCCACTCGATCAATAAAAGTGCCAAACGGTTCTTCTATTCCCTGCTTAATTCCCATATATGATGGAATACCTCCTGGCTGCTTTATTTGATCGAGTGCCCGGCCTGCCAATCTCATAGATTCTCGTACTTTATCTGGTCCTAACAGTGCTTGTGCCTCTATCCTTATATATGGTCCCACTCCCATGAGTTCCTCTAATGTTACTCCATGCAGTGGGTCCCCTGCTACCCGCTGCATTGCCACAGATTGCTGACAGAGTGCTTGCCAATATGCCCCAAATAGCATTTGCTGGTGCTGTGTTAATACAAGTTTTGTGATGCTCCGAATATCACTTGGAAGTAATAAGGTAGACCCCCAGATAAAATCTAACATTTGGCGAGTCGGCTCTCCTTTTATGGGCCTAAGGTGGCTTACTGCGACCTCTGATTGTACAACATCTCTAGTGATCTACAACAGACCAGGACAGTTAGCAGATCCTCTGGTGTTAACCAGCCAAGTGGCTTCCACTAAATTTACATCCCAGTGCTTCCATTCCCCATTATCCAATGCCCTCAACATCGTCTTTAACAGTCCATTGTATCTGTCAATCTTCCCAGAGGCCTGTGGGTGACAGGGGATGTGGCGCACCCACTCAATGCCACGTTTCTTTGCCCAGGAGTTTATGAGGTTATTTCAAAAATGAGTCCCATTGTCCGATTCAATTCTTTCTGGGGTACCATGTTGCCACAGAATTTGTCTTTCAAGGCCTAAGATGGTGTTTGGGGCAGTGGCATGGTTTACAGGGTATGTTTCTAGCCAACCAGTAGTTGCTTCCACCATGGTGATTATGTGGCGCTTGCCTTGGCGTGTTCGTGGCAGTGGTCCAACAGAGTCGATTTGCCAGGCCTCGCCATATCGAAAGCCCAGCCACCGCCCTCTATTCCAGGGAGATTTTACTGGTGTGGCTCGCTTGATTGCAGCACGTTTCACATTCATGAGTGACCTGTGTGATGGCTTCCATGCTCAGGTCCACCCCTCGATCATGAGCCCATCGATATGTTGCATCTCTCCCTAGATGTCCCAATGTTTCATGGGTCCATCAAGCTAGAAAAAGCTCACCTTTACGCTCCCAGTCCAAGTCCACGGGAACTACTTCAATTTTGGCAGCCTTGTTTACATGTTCATTGTTTTGATGTTCTTCAGTGGTGCTGCTTTTTTGCCACTTTTTTTTTTTTTTAAAGTCATGTTTTCTACTCGAGCAGCGATGTCCTGCCACAATGCAGCAGCCCAGATGGGTTTACCACTGTGCTGCCAATTGGTCTTCTTCCACTGCTGCAGCCACCAACATAGGGCATTTGCCATCAGCCAAAAGTCACTGTAGAGATAGAGTACTGGCCACTTTTCTCGTTCAGCAATCTATAGGGCTAGTTGGATGGCTTTCACCTCTGCAAACTGACTTGACTCACCTTCTCCTTCAGTGGTCTCAATGACTTGTCATGTGGGACTCCACACAGCAGCTTTCCACTTCCGATGGTTTCCTACCACACGACAGGATCCATCAGTAAACAAAGCATAACGCCTTTCATCTTCTGGTAACTCATTATACGGTGGTGCCTCCTGAGCACGAACCACCTCCTCAGGCTGTACTCCAAAATCTCTGCCTTCTGGCCAGTCCGTGATCTCTTCCATGATTCCTGGACGGTTGGGATTCCCTAGTCGAGCTCGTTGTGTGATCAATGCTGCCCACTTACTCCACGTAGCACTGGTTGCATGATGTGTAGAAGGGATGTTTCCTTTAAACATCCAGTGTAGCACAGGCAATTGTGGTGCCAGGAGCAGATGCTCTTCTGTACCAGCAACTTCTGAAGCGACGTGAACCCCCTCATATGCTGCTAGTATCTCCTTTTCACTTGGAGTGTAGTGGGCTTCTGATCCTCGATACCCCTGGCTCCAAAGCCCTAATGGTCGACCTTGGGTTTCTCCTGATGTTTTCTGCCATAGGCTCCAGGTGAGACCATGCTCCCCAGCTGCACTGCAGAGTATATTTTGCACAGCTGGTCCTGTTTAGATAGGCCCAAGAGCCACTGCATGGGCTATTTCTTGTTTGATACGCTCAAAGTCTTCTTGTTGCTCAAGGGTCCACTCAAAATAGTTCTTATTTCGGGTTACTCAATAGAGAGGTCTCACAAGCTGACTGTAACCTGGGACATTGTGGTGGGTTGACCCTGGCTAGAGGCTGGATGCCCACCAAAGCCCACTCTATCACTCCCCCTCCTCAAATGGGCAGGGGGAGAAAATTATAACGAAAAGCTCGTGGGTGGAGATAAGGACGGAGAGAGATCACTCACCAATTACTGGCACGGGCAAAACAGACTCGACTTGGGGGAAAAACAAATTTACTTTATTACCAATCAAAATCAGAGGAGAATGAGAAGTAAAACCAAATCTTAAAACACCTCCCCCATCCCTCCCTGCTTCCCGGGCTTCATCTCTTTCCCGATTTTCCACCTCCTCCCCCCAGCAGCACAGGGGGACAGGGAATGGGGTTGGGGTCAGTTCATCACACGGTGTTTCTGCCGCTCCTTCCTCCTCAGGGGGAGGACTCCTTCCCCCGCACCAGTGTGGGGTCCCTCTCACGGGAGACAGTCCTCCACCAACTTCTCCAACGTGAGTCCTTCCCATGACTGACAGCTCTTCACGAGCTGCTCCAGTCTGGGTCCATTCCATGGGGTGCAGTCCTTCAGGAAGGGACTGCTCCAGCGCGGGTCCCCCACGGGGTCACAAGTCCTGCCAGCAAACCTGCTCTGGCGTGGGCTACTCTCTTCACGGGCTACAGGTCCTGACAGGAACCTGCTCCAGCGCAGGCTTCCTGAGGAGTCACAGCCTCCTTCGGGCATCCACCTGCTCCGGCGTGGGGTCCTCCACAGGCTACAGGTGGTCATCTGCCCCACCATGGACCTCCAGGGACTGCAGGGGGACATCTGCTCCACCATGGACCTCCAGGGACTGCAGGGGGACAGCCTGCCTCACCCTGGTCCTCACCACAGGCTGCAGGGGGATCTCTGCTCCGGAGCCTGGAACACCTCCTCCCCCTCCTTCTTCACTGACCTTGGTGTCTGCAGAGTTGTTTTTTCTTACATCTTCTCACTCCTTTCTCCAGCTGCAAAGTGTGCAGCTTTTTTTTTTCTCCCTTCCTTTTTTTTTCTTAATTATGTTATCACAGAGGCGTTACTGATGGGCTCGGCCTTGGCCAGTGGCGGGTCCCTTCTTGTAGCTGGCTGGCATTGGCTGCGTCGGGTCGGACATGGGGGAAGCTTCTGGCAGCTTCTCTCACAGAAGCCACCCCATGTCCCCCCCCTCCCCCACTGCTACCAAAACCTTGCCACGCAAACCCAATACAGACATGCATTCTCCAGAATCCCACAAGGCCTAGGAAAGCTTGTGTTTCCTTCTTGTTAGCTGCTGGAGACACAGCTGCTATCTTGTTGACCACATCCATAGGCACATGATGGTGTCCATCCTGGCATTTGATTCCCAAGAACTGAATCTCCTGTGCAGGTCCCTTGACCTTGCTTTTCTTAATAGCAAAACCAGCTCTCAGAAGAATCTGAATTACTCTTTTTCCCTTCTCAACCACTTCTTCTGCCTTGTTGCCCCACACAATGATGTCATCAATGTATTGTAGATGTTCAGGGGCATCACCCTTTTCCAGTGCAGCTTGGATTAGTCCGTGACAAATGGTGGGGCTGTGTTTCCACCCCTGGGGCAGTCGATTCCAGGTGTACTGGACACCCCTCCAGGTGAAAGCAAACTGTGGCCTGCACTCTGCTGCCAAAGGAATGCAGAAGAACGCATTGGCAATGTCTATGGTGGCGTACCACTTGGCTGCCTGTGACTCCAGTTCATACTGGAGCTCTCACATGTCTGGTACAGCAGCACTCAGTGGTGGTGTGACTTCATTCAGGCCACGGTAGTCTACTGTTAACCTCCACGCTCCGTCAGACTTTTGCACTGGCCATATGGGGCTATTAAAAGGTGAATGAGTCTTGCTGATGACTCCTTGGCTCTCCAGTTGACGAATCAGTTCATGGATGGGAGCCAAGGAGTCTCGGTTTGTGTGATATTGCGCCGATGCACTGTCCTGGTGGCAACTGGCACCTGTTGTTCTTCAACTTGCAGCAACCCCACAACGAAGGGATCTCCTGAGAGGCCAGGCAGGGTAGACAGCTGCTTGACCTTGTCTGTGTTCACAGTGGCCACACCAAAAGCCCATCGCTACCCCTTTGGGTCTTTGAAGCACCCTCTCCTGAGGTAGTCTGTTGCAGAACGGCTACGGGACAGGGGTCACGGATCACTGGAGATGTTGTACAATCAGAGGCTCAGCAGAAGCAGCGAGGGTATGAAATGGCTCAGGCCGCAGCAGCCAGCTTAGGCCCTTGACATAAGTATAACAAGCAAATGCACGGTCAGGCTGAATTAGCAGAAGTCTCAAGGACACTTGTCCTTGAGACTTCAGACAAACAACTTCAGCAAAACTAAGCTGGGAAAAAGAAGGGAGTAGCTTTAGCTGGTAACCGCAAAGTAGGAGTGCCCTGTTAACGTCCCGGGGCGTGAACAGAGCTAAGCCACCTGTTGTGTCAAATTTAGAGCTCATGCTTAAGAGTGTTTAACCAATTGCTGTATGTGTTTAGCTCGCATGTATTGTGATAAAGGGTATAAATCCTGGTGTGTATTGGATTAAAGCGGACTTCTTGAAGCTAACGCATATTGAGTCGTCTCTTGATTTCCCAAATCCCGCCTCCACAGTAGTGCATGCCAAGGACACAAGGGACTTCTGGGCCAGTCACAATGGGGTGCTTTTCCCATTTTTCCCCTGTCAAGCTCACCTCAGCCTCCAACACAGACAATTCCTGGCATCCCCCTGTCACTCCAGAGATCCTGATGGGTTCTATGTCCCTGTACCCTGATGGCACCAGTGTACACTGTGCACCAGCGTCTACCAAAGCTTTGTACTTCTGTGGATCTGATATGCCAGGCCATTGGATCCACACAGTCCAATATACCCGGTCATCCCTTTCCTCCTCCTGGCCGAAGGCAGGGACCTTCTACTCCTGTTCCTAGTCAGAGTATTCACTGTCTGACCTTTGTAGTGCCAGACCAGAAGTCCCCTCAGCAGGGTCAAGAGAGGTGATTTCTTTTCTTCTGTGTCTGGGAGATAGCTGATTTCCTTCTTGGGTGTCTGCAGCAACTACACTGGTAGTCTTCTTGGGTGACCCCTCAAGTCCTCCCCCTGGTCATGCAAGAAGAACCAGAGTGCACCACGTGGCATGTGTTAGAGGCTCCCTTTCCCTCTTGTTGGGACAGGAGAGGATTGATTCCTTGGGATGCTCCTGACAGCCATGGTGCTGGCTCGTAGGGATGAGGAGGTACAGAGATTTTCTTCAAAGTTCTGGAGCCACGAAGACACTCTTTCCACAGTTGATGTTTCCATATCCAGGGTATACATCGCTGCCAAGCTGTTTGCATACGACACTGGGGCACTTTGGATCACTTTCCTTCACAGGACATCCTCTGGATCTTTGGAGTCCTCATCATTGTCTGGATCATGGTAGATGACTTCCACCACTACTAATTCTCTCAGGTACTGGATGCCTTCATCTGCCGTAGTCCACTTTTCCCAGGGAGTTCATAAGATGTTCCTTGATTGGATATCTGGCTTTCATACTTGAGAGGAGCCGTCTCCAGAGACTGCAAATTGCTGCCTCTCTTCCAATTCCTCTCTCAATCTCACAGTTTCTAGCCAGGGATCCCAGCTGCTGGGCTTCCCTTCCTTCCTGTTGCTGACTGTCGGCCCCATTATCCCAGCATCGGAGCAGCCAAGCAGCAATCCGCTCACCTGGATGGTGGCTGTGATCTTTCTGCATGTCTCAAAGCTCTGATGAGGTCAGGGACCGGGTAGTGTCTTCTTCCTGTTTCAGTTCTCTCACTCCTTCCTCCAAGTTCCTTGTTGAAGGACCGGCTTCTTGATCAAATCTTTCCTCTTCTTCCTCTGCCCTCACTAATCGATGATATGGACCGGTTGTTCTCCTTGTCCACTGTTTCTTTTTCACCACTGGGGCAATTACTGTCGTGGTTGTTGTTTGGATCCCTGTCTCAACCATGGTGTCCTCGGATGTGGTCTGGGTCCCTGCCTCAACCACAGTCCTCTGAGAGTGCTGAACTGGGGCTCCATAGGCACAGGCCAGGCCCCAGTACAGTGCTAGAAGCTGCTGGTTCTCACTGGGGTAGGCCAGGCACCCTTCCATCAAGTGACGCGTTAGTTTGCCAGGGTTGTGTGCTTCTTCAGGTGTAAAATCCCAGGCTATGGGAGGTGATAACCGTCCCAGGAACCTGCCCAAATCCTTCCACACCCCCTGCCACCCAGGGACTGGCCGCTTCAGGGCACTTTGCAGTATTTCCTCACCCAAAAGCTGCCTTCTCTTACACCAGGACAAGACCAGATTCCACAAACCCCATAATATTCTGACAGTATTACTAAGTAGTAATAAACAGCTCACGTAAGGGTGGACAAGGACCTCGGGAGCCTGCATAATGAAGACATCTACATTAACTCTGGGTAGGGAAAGGGAGATGTCTTCCCTCATCTCCTCCACAAGATAGCTCCCCCAGCACAGCAAAGCAGTGAATGCCAGCACAAAGCACACAGCTCTTACTGGTATCAACATGTTCCCAAGCTTAGCAAAATAAAGAGATAAGCAAGGCTACCAGCAAAAACTCCGTGACTGTGGTGGGTTGACCCTGGCTAGAGGCTGGATGCCCACCAAAGCCCACTCTATCACTCCCCCTCCTCAAATAGGCAGGGGGAGAAAATTATAACGAAAAGCTGGTGGGTGGAGATAAGGACGGAGAGAGATCACTCACCAATTACTGGCACGGGCAAAACAGACTTGACTTGGGGGAAAAAACAAATTTACTTTATTACCAATCGAAAGTAGAGGAGAATGAGAAGTAAAACCAAATCTTAAAACACCTCCCCCATCCCTCCCTTCTTCCCGGGCTTCATCTCTTTCCCGATTTGCCACCTCCTCCCCCCAGCAGCACAGGGGGACAGGGAATGGGGTTGGGGTCAGTTCATCACACGGTGTTTCTGCCGCTCCTTCCTCCTCAGGGGGAGGACTCCTTCCCCCGCACCAGCGTGGGGTCCCTCTCACGGGAGACAGTCCTCCACCAACTTCTCCAACGTGAGTCCTTCCCATGACCAACAGTTCCTCACGAACTGCTTTGGCATGGGTCCATTCCATGGTGTGCAGTCCTTTGAGGAAGGGACTGCTCCAGCGCGAGTCCCCCACGGGGTCACAAGTCCTGCCAGCAAACCTGCTCCGGCGTGGGCTCCTCTCTCCACGGGCTACAGGTCCTGACAGGAACCTGCTCCAGCGCGGGCTTCCCGCGGGGTCACAGCCTCCTTCGGGCATCCACCTGCTCCGGCATGGGGTCCTCCACGGGCTACAGGTGGTCATCTGCTCCACCATGGACCTCCAGGGGCTGCAGGGGGACAGCCTGTCTCACCCTGGTCTGCACCACAGGCTGCAGGGGAATCTCTGCTCCGGCGCCTGGAGCCCATCCTCCCCCTCCTTCTTCACTGACCTTGGTGTCTGTGGAGTTGTTTTTTCTTACATCTTCTCACTCCTCTCTCCCGCTGCAAAGTGTGCAGCTTTTTTTTCTCCCTTCCTTTTTTTTGTTTTTTTCTTAATTATGTTATCACAGAGGCGTTACTGATTGGCTCGGCCTTGGCCAGCGGCGGGTCCGTTCTTGTAGCCGGCTGGCATTGGCTGTGTCGGGTCGGACATGGGGGAAACTTCTGGCAGCTTCTCTCACAGAAGCCACCCCATGTCCCCTCCCCCACTGCTACCAAAACCTTGCCACGCAAACCCAATACAGTGACCCACACAGGAGCTCACTGCTTGATAACTGCTATAGCTATAGAACGCTTAATGCAAAACTGCTGTTGTCTCATGCCCCACATTGGGCACCAAAAAGGATTGTGGTGGGTTGACCTTAGCTAAATGCCAGGTGCCCACTAAGCCACTCTATCACTCCCTCCTCAGCAGGATGGGGAGAAGAGAAAATAACATGGAACAAAAACCCCAAACTCGTGGGTCAAGACAAAAGGCAGTTTAATGGAAACAAAGCAAAGCTCTACTTCCCATCAGCAGGAGATGTTTGGCCACTTCCTGGGAAGCAGGGCTTCATACGTGTAGCAGTTATCCAGGAGAACAAACGTAAATAACAAATGCCCTCCCTTCCCCCTCCGTTCTCCTTGCTTTTATTTCTGAGCATATGTCATATGGTCTGGAATATCCCTTTGGTCAGTTTGAGTCAGCTTGTTAGAGAATGGCTCAGAGAGCAAGGCAGGATGGTTGTACAAGCAGCCTGTCTGACATTTAGCAGGCCGCAGTGGAAAAGTACTGAAAACGGACACTGACTGCGACTTTTATCTCAATCTGGTAAACAACCTTGAGAAAGTAAGTGTGTGAAAAATGTAGAGAATGCTTTACCGTTGAACCGCAAGTAGGAGGACCTGTAAATGTAACGTTTAGAGCTTAAGCCAATTAGCTAGGGACTAGTAGGAATAATTATCGTAGCCGGTATAAATATGACTGAATGAGAGCAATAAAGTGAACTATGCCTTATCACTCACACTGAGTCGGCTCGCATAGTTTCCTCCGTCGTTCACATCAGCTGTCTTGGCTATGTCCATTCCCAAGACCTTCCCCACCCCCAGCCTACTGGGGAGTGGGGAAATGTTGTAGAGCCAGCCTTGGTGCTGTGCTAGCACTGCTCAGCAGTAACCAAAACACCGGTGTGTTATCAACACCTTTCTAGCTACTAATATAAAATACAGCACTCTGAGGGCTGCTGTGGGGAAAATTAACTCCATCTCAGTCAGACCCAATACAGGTGTCCCACATGTTTAGGATACA
This sequence comes from Caprimulgus europaeus, assembly GCA_907165065.1. The sequence continues at coordinate 2,116,233 of OU015537.1, forward strand.
CATAGCATCTTCCTTAAAGGGATACATTTCCTTTAGGCTTGACAGGAGTTGCTTTCAGGGGCTGAGGTCCTGTGCCCCTTTCCTAATCGCTTTGTCAATGCCATTTTCCCTAGCAATGGATTCCAACTGCATGATTTCCCTACCCTGTAGTTCCAGGCTATTGGCTGAATTGTCCCAGCATCGGAGAATCCAGGTGACAATTTGCTTGCCTGAATGATGGCTGATATCCTTTCAGATGTCTAGCAGCTAACTGAGGGATACAGACTGGGTGATTACCTGTGGTTCTTCCTGGTCTCATGATGACTCAGGTTCCTCCTCATCCTTTAGTATGTAAACTGATTTCTTTGTGTAGTTCTCCTTCTGTATAGGGGTGACTGATACTGACACAAGTTTGTTGTCTGATTTATCTTCAGTGCTTCTCACTGAGGTTTAAGTAACCATAGCAGGGGTCAGGGTTGGAGTATACAGTGAAGTCCCCAGTGACTGGAAAAAAGGGAAACATTGCACCCATTTGTAAAAAGGGTAGAAAGGAGGACCCTGGGAACTACCGACCTGTCAGCCTCATCTCTGGGCCTGGGAAGATCATGGAACAGATCCTCCTAGAAGCTATGCTAAGGCACATGGAGGACAGGGGGGTGATTCAAGATAGACAGCATGGCTTCACCAAGGGCAAGTCTTGCATGACCAACTTGGTGGCCTTCTATGATGGAGTGACTGCACCAATAGAAATGGGAAGAGCTATGGATGTCATCTATCTGGACTTCTGTAAGGCCTTTGACACCGTCCTCCACAACATCCTTCTCTCTAAATTGGAGAGATATGGATTTGATGGGTGGACTGTTTGGTGGATGAGGAATTGGCTGGATGGTCGCATCCAGAGGGTAGTGGTCAATGTCTCAATGTCCAGATGGAGATCAGTGACAAGTGGTGTCCCTCAGGGGTCTCTATTGGGACCAGTACTGTTTAATATCTTCATCAATGACATAGACAGTGGGATTGAGTGCACCCTTAGCAAGTTTGCAGATGACACCAAGCTGAGTGGTGCGGTTGACAAGTCTGAGAGAAGGGATGCTGTCCTGGTTTTTAGCTGGAACAGAGCTGGGTTTCTTTTCAGTAGTTAGAATAGTGCTGCGTTTTGCTTCCAGCCTGGGACTTGTTATGAGACAGACACTGATAACATACCAGTGCAAATGGGATATTCCATATCATATCATGTCATGTCCAGTATATTAGGGAGGATCTCTTCCTCCTATGGCTCTCTCTGGCTTTTCGCTTGGGCTCTCATTCTTCCGGGATTGCGGTTTCGGTTGGGGACTGTTGCTCCTCCAGGATCATTATCTGGGAAGGGGCAGGGCTTGGTCGGCTGGTGGTGAGCAGTTGCACTGTGTATCACTCATTTGAATATTTTGTTACTGTTATAATTATCACTGCTATTTTAATATTAGTATTAAGTTTTCTTTTATTTCTGTTATTAAACTACTCTTATCTAAACCTACGAATCTCCTTATCCTTGCCCTCTAATCCTCTCCCCTATCCCCTGGGGGTGGAGGGAAGTGGGTGAACGGCTGTGTTGGCTGCTAGCCAAGGGCTAGCTAAGTGAAACTATAACAGTCATCTTGGTGTCCAACGTGGAGCACAAAAGGTTGAGATAACGACAGTGCTTTAACAAAATGATCACCATGTTGCTATATTTCATCAGGGGGTTGTCATCAGAACTGTGGGATATGACTCCTTACTTGCTTTTTATTGCATTGATCATTGGCTATAAAAATGTGATTAAGGGTGTTTTCCATCTGTCTGACAATGACTGTGAGAGTAGCCCAGTTTTTGTACATGCCTCTCATTTTGGGCTCTATCTGTTAGAGACCTTTGATCAGTTCAGGGTTTACCTTGTCTTCCTGTGGAGATAGCCGTGAGCTGAACCTGGAGATTATTGGCAGGTAGATTTCTCGGAGTTACCCAGACAAAATGGGTACCGATACATCCTGGTGGGGGTTGACACTTTTACAGGATGGCCAGAAGCCCTTCCCCGTCTCACCACACAAGCAAAAGAAGTAGTAAAGTGGTTCCTACAAGAAATAATTCCAAGATTTGGGGTCCCTATTGGAATTTCTTCTGACAGAGGTCCACACTTTGTTGCTGAAGTAGTCCAAAGTGTTAGTAAAACATTGGGTATTGCCTGGGATTTACATGCATCCTGGAGGCCACAATCCAGTGGGAAGGTAGAAAGAATGAATCAGACTCTAAAAAGACAAATAAGTAAAATTTGTCAGGAAATAATCTAAAATGGCCTCAAGCACTTCCATTGGCATTACTACAAATTAGAGTTCAGCCAAAGAGTGGAACCTCAATCAGTCCTTATGAATTACTGTATGGAAAACCTTATGAGTCCCCAGAACCAAATCCAGGTATGCATGTAAAAGGAAAACAAGTTGTATATAACTATTTGCTTTCTCTAGGGAGAACTTTGGCTGCAATTCGGAGTGCAGTAATTTGGAACAGACCTTTATCTCTGGACAATCCGGTCCATGATTTCCAACCAGGAGACTATGTCTATGTGAAGATGTGGACTTCTGAACCTCTGCAGGAACGCTGGAAAGGACCTCTCCAGATACTGTTGACCACCTTCACAGCTATCAAGATTGCAGAATCAGAAGCTTGGATACATTATACTCGGGTGAAGAAAGCACCTACTTCATGGAAGATTGTTAGCCGTGACCCAGAGACTTTAAAACTGACTCTGAAACATGTCTAACTTCTTATACCAGCTTTCGATTGTTCTTTGGCTCTTATGCTGGAAGGTAGTACTGGTGAATCCGTGGGCCGACTTGGTAAGTAGGAACAAAAGACAAATAGAAACAGAACAAGTGATTGAAATTCCCAAACAAACGCCCGAGGAAAATTTGATATTAGGATTGATTAAAGGATTTGCTGATCTGCAGAATGTTACACAAATTACTGCTTGTTTACCAATACCAAGGACAGGAGGTGAATCTATTCCATGGGGAATCTTAACTATGAATCTGACTAACCTGGAACATAAAAATGAGACCACTCATTGTGAACAAAGGCCAGTGACTCAATGGTATGAACAAGTGAAATATATTAAAAAAACCCAAAGGAAGTCCCCGGGAAGTAAGGCTGAGTGTACAAAATTATTAAATTCAAATTTTGTAGACATTAGTGGTGGTTGGACAGGACTAGATTCAGGATATGGTTATGGATGGTGTTCTTATGATGAACCAATAAGGAGAAATGTGAGCTGTATGATAATGGAATTGAAATGTGAAAAGGATACTCAAACTCCACAAAAAGAGTAACCTACTTGGGGATCAATTTGGTCCATGACTGTATTTTCCCAGTTTCAATACATGGCAAAAACCTCTTGGTGTTTTAAGTGGGAAGGGTCACTTCATTCAGTTTGGCCAACAGTAGCAGAAAGAGGAACTTCGTCACGAGAAGAGGAGAAATCAGTGTCGTGGTGGAAGTGTGAAAAGGTTTTTGATTGCAATACAGTAAGTAAAGCAATTCAGGAAATTCCCCCTTTAGCAGCTGCAATTAAATATGGGTGTTACTGCCGAGGACTCAGGAATGATCTTCAATTGACTGAAGATTATATGATCTCAAGAGGAACATTTTTAAGTTGCAGAAAATATACAATCCAGAGTCCGGGACATCTAATTTGGGCATTAAGTGATGGAACCTGGACGACTCACTTACCAGTAGATGGTAAAGTGAAACAAATTCCTTTAGGCATGCCAACATTGTGCCCGATTTGGAAAAGATCACCCTTTAAGGGACCTTTAGAGAATTTGCATTTAAAACAGACTAAAAGATCTGAGATGGATGATGGTATCTGGAATGAACCCTCGGCAGGAGTAAAAATTAGTTGGGCTCTAGAATCTCTTTTGAATCCCATTGCCTCTTACAGAAACAGAGAGTGGCTGTACCATTTAACAGGTCAGGTTGAGAAGTTAGCAAACGTTACGAGGGAAGAGTTTAGGAACCTGAACATACAATTGCAGGCAACATCTAGAATGACCCTCCAAAATAGAGTGGCCTTAGATATACTTCTACTTAAAGAGCACGGAGTGTGTGGGTACCTAAAGGACAGGGTAGACCACTGCTGTATACACATTCCAAACGTTACCCAGGATGTAGAGCATGATCTGGATTTGTTAGGAAAAATTGAGAAAGAAACAGAATCAATTCGAGAAGACATGTCAGAGGATTGGATAGGAAAAATTTTCAAAGGATTGGGATGGAATTTAAGCTCTTGGATACAATCTTTGATTAAAACTCTGTTTCCGTTGCTAATTGTCTTTTTGATGATCATGCTGGTATACACCTGTTTGAAAAAACAGTTTACTAATAGAATTGCAGTTAATCGCATGATCATGAGAGAGTTACCCACTATTGCACCAGACTACCATTCACCATCAAAGTATGCTGAAACAAATCTTGGCTTCAAAAATGTTAATGATTAAATGCTATGCAGTAGAGGTGAAAGTATTGAAATAATTTTCAACACTTTCAAAGGGGGGAGATGTTACTGATATGTTAGAATTAATTATTAGTTTATAGTTTGTGAATAGTTTTGATTTTAATAATATAAGATTATAAGAAATATTTTAATGAAAAGTATGCTTGCACAGCAACCGAATGCTACTATGAAATCCCTGTACAGCCTGTACGAAGGCCGAAGGGATTGGTCAAAATCATCTGGTAGGAACCGTAACTTAGGTAACAAGTACAAGTTGATCTGTGAACTGATTTATGATACTTATATGGAAAACTAGAAGAATACATGTAGCTGTCAAAATCTGGATTAATGAGAATGGGGAAACAATGGGAAGAGAAGCCGACTGTAACGGTTTGTAGGTGCTGCCAAGAAAGGGAAGCCGACTGTAACGGTTTATAGATGCCTGCCAAGAAACCGTGTCCTTAAGCAAAAGGCAATTCTGGCAGGGGGAGATTGCGACCACCGACACACGGGTCGCCCACCCATTCGACACCCCAGACTCATTTCCAGATGATTCTAACAGTTATTGCGCAGAATCGGAAATAGGAGGAGAATATGGTAATGATTTGTTGGAAATAGCATGTTTATGTATGACTACTTAATGAATATGTATGAGTAAGCTCTATATAAGATGTATGATTTTGGGGCATGGTGTGCGTTGGTCGTGAGAGAACTCACTCACGCACCCGGCCGTAATAAAGCAGTGTCTGCTTATCCGCATCACATTGGTGTTGATAAGTTTCTTATTCCAGATTTTCGGTAACAGTACTGTTGGCCCTCAGGCTCTATCTGCTGGAGGCTGTTGTAAATTACACAGTCAATTTTTTCTCGGGAAGCCAAGGTATGAATCCGACCTCTCCGTACAGCGAGTGCCACCTGACAGAGTTTAGTAATAATTGCACCTCTTATGTTCTCTCTTTGGGGAACCAATTCATTAAGGGGATGGCTTTTGACAATTTCTCTTTCTGTGCCAGGCCAAGCATGAAAGTATTTGAGGGATAGTCTGACAATTTTCTTTCTATTACTGGGCCTCCTAAGTGTTTTTCAGGTGGTGTTTAAGATCAGGAAACTCTTTACGTATACCACCCCAGGAATAACCTCTGCAATAGACACTGTGGTTACTGAAACCCCCGCAACCAGTAATGCAGCTACTGAAACCTTTGCAGCAGATACTGTGGCCACTTCGAGGCCCATGACAAGAATTGTAGCTATTCAGACCCTGAAAACATGTATTCCAGCTATACAGACCCCAGTAAGGAGGTCTGTAGCTATTCAGTCGCCAAGAACAGGTACTGTAGATACACAGACCCCGGCAGGAAGAAATGTAGCTATTCACAGAATCACAGAATGGTAGGGGTTGGAAGGGACCTCAGGAGATCATCCAGTCCAACCCCCCTGCCAAAGCAGGTTCCCTACACCAGGTTGCACAGGAAAGCATCCAGGCAGGTTTTGAACATCTCCAGAGAAGGAGACTCCACACCCTCTCTGGGAAGCCTATTCCAGTGCTCTGTCACCCTCACAGTAAAGGAGCTTTTCCTTAAGTTTGCATGGAAATTCCGGTGTTACAGTTTTTGCCCATTGCCCCTTGTCCTGTCATCAGCCACCACCAAAAAGAGCCTGGCCCCATCCATTTGGCCCCTACATTTCAGATATTTATAGACAATGATAAGATGTCTGTCTTCTCTTCTCCAAGCTGAAGAGTCCCAGCTCTCTCAGCCTCTCCTTGTAAGGCAGATGCTCCAGGCCCCTCATCATCCTTGTGGCCCTCTGCTGGACTCTCTCCAGAAGATCCCTGTCCCTCTTGAACTGGGGAGCCCAGAACTGGACACAGTATTCCAGATGTGGCCTCACCAGGGCAGAGTAGAGGGGGAGGAGAACCTCCCTCAACCTGCTGGCCACACTCTTCTTAATGTACCCCAGGATACTGTTGGCCTTCCTGGCCACAAGGGCACAGTGCTGGCTCATGGCCAGCCTGCTGTCCACCAGGACACCCAGGTCCTTTTCCACAGAGCTCCTCTCCAGCAGGTCAGCCCCTAACCTGTACTCATGCATGCGGTTATTCCTCCCCAGGTGAAGGACTCTGCACTTGCTCTTGATGAACCTCATCAGGCTCCTTTCAGCCCAACCCTCCAGTGTGTCCAGGTCTTGTTGAATGGCAGCACAGCCTTCTGGTGTGTCAGCCACTCTTCCCAACTTTGTGTCATCAGCAAACTTACTGAGGGTGGATGTTATCCCTACATCCAGGTCATTGATGAAAATGTTAAACAAGACCAGACCCAGTACCGACCCCTGGGGAACACCACTAGTTACAGGCCTCCAACTAGATTCTGCGCCACTGATCACAACCTTCTGAGCTCTGCCAGTCAGCCAGTTCTCAATCCACCTCACCATCCACTCATCTATCCCATACCTTCTAAGCTTTGCTACAAGGATGTCGTGGGAGACAGTAACAAAAGCCTTGCTGAAATCAAGGTAGACAACATCCACTGCTTTTGCCTCATCTACCCAGCTGGTGATGACATCATAGAAGGCTACCAGATTGGTCAAGCATGATTTCCCCTTAGTGAATCCATGTTGACTACTCCTGATCACCTTCTTTTCTTTTAGTCGCTTGGAGATGGTATCAAGAATGAGCTGTTCCATCTTCTTCCCAGGGATGGAGGTGAGGCTGACTGGCCTGTAGTTTCCCAGATCCTCCTTCTTGCCCTTTTTGAAGATTGGAGTGACATTGGCTATCCTCCAGTCTTCAGGCACCTCTCCTGTATTCCAGGACCTTTCAAAGATGATAGAGAGCAGTTTAGTAATCAAGTCCACCAGCTCCTTCAGCACTCGTGGGTGCATCCCATCGGGGTCCATGGATTTGTGTATATTGATTTTGTCTGTCAAACTCAGACAACCAGCCCTCTGACTTGTGCTGTGGCTACTCAAAATCCAATAGCACATACTGCAGCTACTCAAACCCAGGTGACAGACCCCCCCAGCTCTCACTGTGGATACTCAATTTGCAATGAGAAATATTGCAGCTACTCAGACCCTGATGGATAGTCCTGTTGCTCCAATCTTCACAATCGCAGCTACTCAGACCTTGATGAAAAGCACATCAACTACCCAAACCTTGGTGGAAAGTGATGAATCTGAGCTAGAGGATGAACCAGCGCCAGTAATAATGTCCCCTATACAGAAAAGGAAGTACAAAAAGAAAATTTACTCTGCAGCAGATGAAGACGAACCAGGTGTATCACGAGAACAGGAGGAAGAGATAGAACCTGAGGTGATCACCTGATCTTTGTCCCTGAGTGAGCTGTGAGATACACGAAAAGATTACAGCCGTCATGTAGGTGAGAGGATTATTACTTGGTTGCTCCGATGCTGGGATAATGGAGCCAGTAGCCTGGAACTGGAGGGCAGGGAAGCCAGGCAACTGGGATCCCTTGCCAGAGAAAATGGAATTGATAAAGCGATTGGAAAAAACCACAAACCCTCAGCCTCTGGAGACGTCTTCTATCAGCCGTGAGGGAAAGGTATCCTGTCAAGGATGATATTGTGTTGCAACCAGGGGTAGGCAAATGGACTCCCATGGATAAAGATATCCAGCTCTTGAGGGAACTGGCTGTGCGAGAACTGAGTTATGATGATCCAGACAATGCACAGTTACCTGCAGATCCAGATGAAGCCCGATGCACGATACCCATGTGGCAGAAGCTCATACGGAGCGCGCCCACCTCATATGCCAGCTATTTGGCAGTACTGGAATGGAAAGACGAAGAAGGACCAACAGTAGATGAACTGACCTTCCAAATACGGCAATATGAGGAAAGCCTCTCTCCTTCCCTTGTTTTGGCTGTGGAGAAACTGACTGAAAAAGTGTCCCAACTATGCTCTCTCCCCGTACAGACCAATGTCTCAGCCACTAAGAGTGAGTGTCCCCCTGTGTAAAGGAGACAGCATACATCGAGAGAGACATTGTGGTTTTACTTGCGTGACCATGGAGAAGACATGAGGAAATGGGATGGGAAATCTACCCTGATCCTAGAAAGACGAGTACATGAGTTGCAAGGGAAATCAAATCAAGTAGAGAACCTTTTCGAAGAACTGCTCTGATTTCCAGAAACCCATTCCTCAAACAGAATGGAAGGGTTGAATTTGTACCTCACCCTACGAGAAAAACTTTTGATTCATATTCACGAGAAGTGACCGATCATCATGAGACCGAAGCCCACAGATATCACATTAACTTATTTACTGATGATGAATATGATACCCCAAATTAGAGGGGCCCTGCCTCCAGCCAGGTGGAGGAGAGGCACAATCCAGTTTATTAGACTCTGTGGATTCGTTGACCTGGCACATCTGACCCACAAGAGGATAAGGCCCTAGTAGACACTGGTGCCCAATGCACCCTAATGCCATCAGACTTTAACGGGACAGAATCCATCTGTATTTCTGGAGTCACAGGGGGGGTCCCAACAGCTGACTGTGTTGGAGGCTGAAATGAGCCTGACTGGGAATGAGTGGCAAAAGCACCCCACTGTGACTGGCCGAGATGTTCCGTACATCCTTGACATAGATTACTTCAGGAGAAGGTATTTCAAGGACCCAAGAGGGTACTGGTGGGCTTTTGGCATAGCTACTTTGGAGACAAAGGAAATCAAACAGCTGTCCACCTTGCTCGGTCTCTCAGAGGACCCTTCTGTTGTGGGACTGCTGAGGGTCAAAGACCAGCAGGTTCCCATCGCTACCACAGCAGTGCACCGGCGGCAATATCGCACCAACCGAGACTCCATAATTCCCACCCATGAACTGATTCGTCAGCTGGAGAGCCAAGGAGTGATCAGCAGGACTCGCTCTCCCTGTAACAGCCCCATATGGCCAGGGCAGAAGTCAAATGGGGAGTGGAGACTGACAGGGGACTATCGTGGCTTGAATGAAGTCACACCACCACCAAGTGCTGCTGTGCTGGACACATTAGAACTCCAGTAAGAACTGGAGTCAAGGGAAGCCAAGTGGTACGCCACCATAGACATTGCTAATGCATTTTTCTCCATTCCTTTGGCAGCAGAGTGCAGGCCACAGTTTGCTTTCACCTGGAGGGGTTTCCAGTACACCTGGAATCGACTGCCCCAGGGGTGGAAACACAGCCCCACCATTTGCCATGGACTGATCAAAACTTCTCTGGAGCAGGGTGGAGCTCCAGAACACCTGCAATACATTGATGACATCATTGAATGGGGCAATACAGCAGCAGCAGATTTTGAGAAAGGGAAGGAGATAATCCAAATCCTCCTGAGAGCTGGGTTTGCCATAAAACGAAGCAAAGTCAAGGGACCTGCTCAGGAGATCCAGTTTTTAGGAATAAAGTGGCAAGATGGACGTCTTCAGATCTCAATGGATCTGATTAATAAAATAACAGCTATGTCCACAAACTAACAAAAAGGAAGCACAAACCTTCTTAGGCGTTGTGTGTTTCTGGAGAATGCACATTCCACATTACGGCCAGATTATAAACTCTCTCTATCAATGACCTGGAAGAAAAATGGGATTTTGTATGGGATTCTGAGCAATGACAAGCCTTTGAACAAATTAAACAGGATTATCCCTTGGCCCAGTCCAGACAGGACAAGATAGTAAAATTGTGCTCTACACTGAAGCTGGAGATAATGACCCTACCTGGAGCCTCTGGCAGAAAGCACCAGGGGAGACTCGAGGTCGACCCCTCGGGTTTTGGAGTTGTGGATACAGAGGATCAGAGACCCGATATACTCCAACTGAAAAAGAGATATTGGCAGCATATGAGGGAGTTTGAGCTGCTTCAGAAGTGCTCGATACTGAGGCACAGCTCCTCTTGGCACCCCGATTGCCCGTGCTGGGCGGGATGTTCAAAGGGAATGTTCCCTCTACACACCACGCAACTGATGCCACATGGAGTGAGTGGGTGGCACTGATCACACAACGGGCTCGAATTGGAAGCCCCAGTCGCCCAGGAATTCTGGAAGTGATCATGAACTGGCGATGGTTAAAATATAAATATGGGGAGGCCTGGCAGATTGACTATAGCACGCTCCCACAAGCCCGTAATGGTAAGTGCTATGTGCTCAAAATGGTGGAAGCAACCACTGGATGAGTAGAAACATATGCCATGCACCATGGCACTGCCAAATTCCCCGATAAACCATGTCCCTAAGTGCCACATCTACACTTCTTTTAAATACCTCCAGGGATGGTGACTCCACTACTTCCCTGAGCAGCCTGTTCCAATGCTTGGCAATTCTTTCTATGAATAAATTTTTCCTCATATCCAATCTAAACCTTCCCTGGTGCAACTTAAGTCTGTGTCCTCTTGTCCTATTGCTTGTTACTTGAGGGAAGAGACTGACACCCACCTGGCTACAACCTCCTTTCGGGAAGGATCCAAAATGATGAGAAATGCTGTTTCTGAAATGAACATGGGTTATATGGGTCTATTTTATTTCCAAGTTGAAGTAAATGATCCACCAAAAATAGATATAAATTCTGCATACAACTTTTCATATATAAAAAAATCTCTTAGAAAATAAAGAATAGAAAGAATGCTTTGCATTTTCCAGTCTTCATTCCAAAATTTCAGTTACTCGAAGAACACTTGATTAGTGTTTTGGATAAAATACAATGTGTAAGGAAATTATTTTCTCTTCTCTCAAGTGATTTCAACTTGTAATCAACTTAATCCACTGATATTCATAGGGAAATCAGGTTGGAACTAGATCCCTTAAAGGGATCTTTAAGGTCCCTTCAAACCCTAACCATTCTATGATTCTATGATTCTATGATTCTATGAAATATAGTACAGTTTGGCCAATTGGTTCTGAAATATTGGGATATAAGATAATGTGAGTTGGAACTGTGATTCATGGATGTCACAGATGAAAAATACCTATTAGATCAGCCATTCCATCTATTTGCCAGTACAAGCTTAATTCCCCACAGAACATTTCCTAGTCTTTTTTCCAGTCTAATTTCAAAGTCCATCTAGGTGTACGAGTTAAGCTATTATGAGAAAGTATGTTATTAAAATGTGTGATATATTTTGGCTCTGTCATTTTCAGCCAAAGAACTTTTTTATTACTGAATGTGGTATGTATACTCTGAAGCAACCACAGTGGCTATGCCTTATGTAGAGATATCCAAACAGGCTTTGTAAGCTAGTTATAAGTGTAACTATAGCATTCTGGATTTCAAGGACAACTGGAAAATGCAGTCAGAAAGCTTTATAAACACCCAGGTGGTGAAGTTCACTCTCAGTCCCATACTGCTGCAAGTATATTCTTGTCAGTTTAAAGCTAAGTCAAGCATCTGTACATAAACTGCAGTGACTCCAGTACAGACACATGCAAAGGCACACACTGCTTGATACAAAAATGACACTATAAGGGATACAAGGACTAAAAAAAAAAAAAACAACCAAAGAGAACTGTAGTAGCAAGAAATAAGAGCATTTTAAAAATCTGTTCAGATGAGCTCATTTTTCTGAGATAATTTTCCTGTACACCAGAATCTTGATTGATTTCTACTGATACTGTATGTGGTGGTTTCACCCTTTTGGTTTGCAGCCAAACACAGCCTGCTCTCTCCCCCCACCTCCCCCACCTCCAGGGAGTAGGGGAGAGAATTGGAAAGAAAAGGGCAAGGAAACTCATGGGTTGAGATAAAAACTATTTGCTAATTAAAATAAAATGATAATGATATCGACAGTGATAACAGAATTATACAAATGAGTGATGCCCAGTGCAATTACTCACCACCCTCCGACCTATGCCCAGCCTGTGCCAGCCAGCGATCCCAGAGCAGAGACAGTCCTGAAACCGAAAACCTGGAAGAGCGAGCCCGATCTTTCCTGGAGAGAATACCCTGATTTCTGGTCAACCCCGGTTAATATACTGGCATGACGGGATATGATCTGGAATATTTCATTGGCACATCCAAATGCCAGTTTTGAGTTTTGCTATTCACTGCGCTTCTCCCTCCCAGTCCTAATGCAGCCGTGAACCAGACAAACACAATGACCTTGAACTCCAGCAGCAACTAATAACATTGGTACTTTTATCAACATCCTTCTCATAACAAATCCCACACTGAAACTAAAACACAGCTATTCTAACTACTAAGAAGAAAATTAACTCTATCCTAGCAAAACCAGGACACCATATTATGCCATTAATGCTTGGAAAGAGAAAGAAAGAGCTTTTATTTAGCAGCATAAGCTAAATACTGTTGTAAATCATTGAAATGGCTTAGGCCCCTTGACATAAATCAGAGAGAATTAGCAGAGATCTTCAGGAGGCCTCTTCTCCTTGAGAACTTTAGACAAAACAATTCTAATCAAGCTGGGAAAGAAGGGAGTATTCTGTTTTTGCCCTTTGAAGTTCAACTGAACAAACACCACCTGTTGTAACGAGGAGAGAGTTCTCAGGAGAATGAATAAGCCAATCAGTGTGGACTTATAAGAACGTATGTGGGCTTGGTTAACGGATTGTATATAAGAGACATGTGTGTGATCAATAAATGGGGAAGTCTGATGATTCTCATATTGAGCGTCCGGATTTTTTTCCCCCGTCGCAACAAAATACAACTCTCTAAATTTCATTGGATGATCTTCTTTTTTTTTTTTTTTTTTTTTACATGGTCCCCATTACTCTATTATCCAGGTACCATTTGGTGTTTAAATGGTATTGTCTCACTCCAAAATAAAGTTATGCCGTTACGGTAAGCAAATAATGCAAGCTATCCCATTCTCACTTTATGGACTGAATCATTTTTTGGCACCCTGCCCTGGCATAGAATTCCCAAATTTGGATTCTAGATATAATGAAGAGGTTTCCAGTGTTAGGAAAACCAAAGCCCAACTTGAGTATGATCTGGTGAGGGATATCAAAGACAACAAGAGGGACTTCTATAAGCACATAAGCAGCAAAAGGAAGACTAGGGAAAATGTCACTAGCTGTATACACTGGGGTCAATAGTGGGTCCAGTCCTGTTCAACATCTTCATTAATGATCTGGATGAGAGGGCAGAGTGTATCTATCTTCAGCAAGTTTGCAGATCCCACAAAGCTGAGAGGAATGGCTGATATGTCAGAGGGTCATGCTGCCATCCAGAGGGACCTCCATAGTCTGGATTAATGGGTTGACAGAAACTTCATGCAGTTCAACAAGGGGAAGTGCAAAGTCCTGTCCCTGGGGAGGAACAGCTCCACGCACCAATATATGCTAGGGACCTGTCTTGATTTCACTAGGATAGGGTTAATTTTCTTCTTAGTAGCTAGAATAGTGCTGTGTTTTGGTTTCAGTCTGAGATTTGTTATGAGAAGAATGTTGATAACATACTAATGTTTTCAGTTGTTGCTGGAAATCCAAGGAATTTGTATTTTGCTAGCCTACAAGTGCAAAGGATTGGGTGGGGGGGGGGGGAGCGCAGTAATTAGCAAAATCCAAAATTGACATTTGGATACACCAATGGGATATTCCATATCATATAATGTCATGTTCATTGTATTAATGAGAGTTGGCCATTGTGGTTTCAGGTTCGGGGTTACTTTTTGCTCCTCCGGGACTGCTGTTGGTGGGTGGTAAGCAATTGTACTGTGCATAACTCATTTGTATATATTATTATTACCATTACCATTACCATTATTATTATCATTACTATTTTAATTCTATTTTACTCCATTTATTAAATTGTTCTTATCTCAGCCTACAAGTCTCTTTATCTTTACCCTTCCAATTGTCTCCCTTATTCCCTGGGTGGGGAGAAAGGGGGGGGTGCGAGAGGCTGTGTGGTATTTTGCTGCCAGACAAGTTAAACTACTGCAGTCTTTTTGATGAGCAAAGTGGGGCCTGTGAGCGACGGAGGAAACTATGCGAGCCGACTCAATGTGAGTGAGAAGGCATAGTTCCGTTTATTACTCTCATTCAGTCATATTTATACAGGCTACGATAATTATTCCTACTAGTCCCTAGCTAATTGGCTTAAGCTCTAAACGTTACATTTACATGGTCCTCCTACTTGCGGTTTAACAGTAAAGCATCCTCTGCATTTTTCACACACTTGCTTCCTCAAGGTTGTTTACCAGATTTGAGATAAAAGTCGCAGTCAGTGTCAGTATTCAGTACTTTTCCACTGCGGCCTGCTAAATGTTAGAGAGGCTGCTCGTACAACCATCCTGCCTTGCTCTCTGAGCCATTCCCTAACAATTCCCCCTTTTTCTTTTTGTACGAGCAGAGCTTGTCCTGCAACACACTCAATCATTTTTCTAAACCAGGATACAACACAGCTCAAACATAAAAGGCCAACTAGTACAATGATGACAAGCAACAGCATGCTTTGCAACAAGCTTTTAAACCATCCTCCCAGTCCCAACCAGTTTGTTATACCTTCAGGGCCAAAGAAACCCATGTCCTTTTGAATTTTCTGAGAGCGGTCCATGAGTTGTTGTATTGCTTTATGGAGAGATCTCAATTTATCTTCTAGGTCCATACAGCAGAGGTTCTTAAAATTTTTCACAGCTGTATTTATACCCTTTATCACAATACATGCGAGCTAAACACATACAGCAATTGGTTAAACACTCTTAAGCATGAGCTCTAAATTTGACACAACAGGTGGCTTAGCTCTGTTCACGCCCCTGGACGTTAACAGGGCACTCCTACTTTGCGGTTACCAGCTAAAGCTACTCCCTTCTTTTTCCCAGCTTAGTTTTGCTGAAGTTGTTCATCTGAAGTCTCAAGGACAAGTCAGTATCCTGGAGACTTCTGCTAATTCACCCTGACCGTGCATTTGCCTGTTATACTTATGTCAAGGGCCTAAGCTGGCTACTGCACAGAATCACAGAATCACATAAATATTAGGGATTGGAAGGGACACCGAAAAGACCATCCAGTCCAATCTCCCTGCCGGAGCAGGAACACCCAGATGAATCCACACAGGAAGGCATCCAGGCGGGTCCGAACGTCTCCAGAGAAAGAGACTCCACAACCTCCCTGGGAAGCCCGCTCCAGCGCTCTGTTACCCTCACAGCAAAGAAGTTCCTTCTCAAATTCAAGCGGAACCTCCTGTGCTCCAACTTGTACCCATTGCCCCTTGTCCTATCATAGGACATCACTGTGAAGAGCCTGGCTCCATCCTCCTGACACTCACCCTTCATGTATTTACAAACATCAATAAGGTCCCCCCTCAGCCTCCTCTTCTCCAAGCTAAAGAGGCCCAGCTCCCTCAGCCCCCCCTCACAATGGAGATGCTCCACTTCCCTTAATCATTCCAGTGGCTCTGTGCTGGACTCTCTCAAGTAGCCCCTTGCCCTTCTTAAACTGTGGGGCCCAGAAATGGACACAACACTCCAGATGTGGCCTCACCAGGGCAGAGTAGAGGGGAAGAAGAACCTCTCTTGACCTACCAACTTACTAACCTACTAACGGCCTAAACCATTTCAATACCCTCGCTGCTTCTGCTGAGCCTCTGATTGTACAACATCTCTAGTGAGCCGTGACCCATTCCATAACCATTCTACAGCAATTCCCCCTTTTTCTTTTTGTACAATCAGGGCTGTAGCAGTGACACTCCGTACTCCTTTCATTATACATCCATAAACAATTTTTACTATAATTAGAACTAAAAATATTATGCCTAAAAAGCATACACCCTCTTTAATTAAAGTTAAAAGCTAAGGCAACAAGTTGGCAAAAAGAAATGTTAACCATGCATCAAACGGGTTTATGTCCTTGACAATCTTCTGAGTGTGGGAGGGGCCCCTCCTTGGACTGACCCAACAGCTTTTCCCGGCAGCTCTGGTGGGAAAACAGAGCTCTGTCGGTATTTGCCCTCCCCGGTGGGGGTGGGGCTGGGGGTCCTCTCGGGTGGGTGGGTGGGGGGTGCCGGGGGGGGGGGGCCTCCCCCGGTCCTTCTGGCTGCGGAGCTGATCTTGTCCGTGCTGACCCCGCCCAGCAGCGCGCTGTCCGACGCCGCGCCGCCCCCGGCGCGCGGCTCCTGCCACCTCCCCGGGCCCTGACGGCCGCCCTTGCAACGGGGGGGAAAGGGGGAAAAGCGGAAACGCAATGGGCTGCTGCGATGAAGCAATAGGTCGATGAAGCAATAGGTCCAGGCTCGGCAGACATTTGATCCTCCGTAGCAATTGTAGAAACCACTTCAGGAGACTTGAGGCTAGTGGCATCCGAAGGTGGGGGTGGTGAAAAACTCGGCCGCTCTGATACGTTTCTCTGAGCCAGTGCTGCTGATGCCGCAATCGGGAAGTCCAGGCTGCAATGTCGTTTCCTCTTCATGGCACTTGGAGTCCCTTGGTAGCTTTTGCAGGCTGCAGTGCTGTGGTTGTTCATGTTGCAGTTGTCACACCAAACTGGGACACGGCATTGTCGTCGGATGTGTCCTTGCCCGCAACGGTAACATTTGATTCTTCTTCGCGTCGGGGGTCGGGGCTGCCTTTTGATCTGCTGTAGGGACGCTAAAGCTACAAAAGCCTGCTGCTGTGCTTGTATAAGATCTTTTCCTAGATCTCGCACGGCTTCTACCATGGCTTGTGGACCTACTGGCACGGCTTGTGGACCTACTGGCACTCTGCTCATACGTTCTAACATCTGTTCTACACTATCATCTCCTGGCAGTGTTAGTATAATAGCGGCTGTTACTCTGTCTATAAATTGCGCAAAAGGTTCATCTCTACCTTGTTTCATTGCCATATACGATGGGGAAGGAGGGGCAGTCCTGACTGCTGTGATTGCTAACCTAGCTGTTCACATTGCTTCTAAACAAACATCTGGCCCTAATTGAAGTAGCCTGTATAAATATGACTGAATGAGAGTAATAAACGGAACTATGCCTTATCACTCACATTGAGACGGTTCGCATAGTTTCCTCCGTCGCTCACAATTGGCTCACAATTATTATTACGATAATTATTCCTACTAGTCCTTAGCTAATTGGCTTAAGCTCTAAACGTTACATTTACAGGTCCTCCTACTTGTGATTTAACCGTAAAGCATTCTCTACATTTTTCACACACTTACTTTCTCAAGGTTGTTTACCAGATTTGAGGTAAAAGTCGCAGTCAGTGTCAGTATTCAGTACTTTTCCACTGCGGCCTGCTAAATGTTAGAGAGGCTGCTCGTACAACCATCCTGCCTTGCTCTCTGAGCCATTCTCTAATAGGGGCCCAAAGGGTTGAGATAATGACAGTTTTGACCAAAGTGTGTTAGAAAGAATTCTGCAATATGCATTTGTTATGATGACTTGGTGGTCAGTGGTTGGAATGTTGTTGTCTTGGATTGCAGAGTAGCTTTTTGAGTTCATTGAGGTGGCATCTTACATGCCGTTTATATTGTTTGCCATCCTTAGGCGTTGTTTTGGGTTTGAGCACAGTTTTGCTGTGTGGTACAGTGCTGGTTGTTAGTATGATAAAAAGATGAGTAGTGAGATTGATTTTGTACTTGTATTCAGTGGCGGTGGGCGGCACGCAGAGCGAAGTAGCAGAGCCGGTGTCATCTCCATATTATGGAACCATCCGATGGATGTTCAAACAGCTCTTCAGGTGTGTCCCCAAAGAAAGTAATGCAGCCGACTAGAAACTCATACAGGATAATGCCCATGGCCCACCAGTCCACAGGCTTCCCATAGCCCTGGTGCAGGATCATTTCTGGTGCAATGTATTCCGGAGTCCCACAGACCTGCTTGTCCAGGAATTCCCTGGTATCCTTCTCAATGTGTCCCTCATAAAGATTAGTTATAAGGCTCATTAACCCAATTTTAGACAGTCCAAAGTCTGTTAGTTTAATGTGACCCATGGAAGTTATCAGGAGATTATCAGGTTTTAGGTCGCGGTGAAAAATCCCATAATTATGTAGGTACTCCAATGCCAGAACAGTCTCAGCAAAATACATCCTTGCCATATCAACAGGTAGGGCACCCATGTTCTTGAGAAGTGTAGCACAATCACCTCCTTCCACATACTCCATAACCATGCACAGGTGGCGCTTGGTCTCAAAGGAACAGAACATGCTGACCACAAAGGGGTTCTCAAGAAACGTCAAGATATCTCTCTCCACAAAAGCCTGCTGGATCTGGTTTCTCAAGATCAGGTTCTGTTTATTGAGCTTCTTCATGGCAAAACGTTGACAGGTGGTCTTGTGCAGCACCAAATACACCGCTCCATAAGCACCATTACTGATCAGCTTAATAATTTCAAACTCTTCTTCAGATGGAGTTTTCTTTGACTGGACAGAGGCCCCACGGCTCTCAACTGAATCATCTGTCTCAGGAGTGTCTGGACTGTCATAGCTATTCAACTGGGCCATTTCCTCCAGGGGATCCCTGGTGAGTCCCAACTGGCTGATGATATAACGAGGAATGTCGCATTTAATTCCTTGCCCTTCCTTGGCATGGCCTTCTGCAGCTTCTAACAAATGGTAGAACTCTTCAGGATCAAACTCCAAGCACTCAAGCAAATGATAATCATCAGCTTCTTCACGAGTTGGGTAACGAAGGCAATCTCGGAGCTCTCGGATTGCTCGTGGGCATCCTGGAGAAGTTTCTCTAAGTTTTCCTGCAGCTCATAAAAGTATCGAGAAGTAATAAGACCTTCATGTGATTTATCTAGGCAATCTCTGGCCAGTTCAATAACTTGATGATGAATTAAACTTCGGACCCCATCTGCTAATTTCAGCACGTTCTCTGGAGCATTAGAGGCAATAAACTCAGGCAGCCGTTCTTCCATCTGTGCCGTGGCCTTTGGAAACCTTTCTTTGTACACATGATTCATCATTATTATTTCACTGTCAAAGGAAATTGAGGAGCGACCCGGGCTGAGACTGCGAGATCGAGGCCTCAAGGCTAGAGAAAGGCTCCCTTCCTCATCAGTGATGCTCTCAGTACTGAAATGCTTTGTCAGGAAATGAAGTTCATCTGCCGTGGGCTGAAAGGGCAGCTGGTGCAGCTTCTTCTGAGATGAGCATGATGATGAAACTGTTGAACTGGGAGTATTTGTTCCATAACCAGATGAAGGAAGGGAGGCCAAGGACCAGCAGCGTCCATCTGTTCTTCGGGCAGGAACAAAGGAAAAATGAGCCGGTGCATTGGGAGAGAAGTTTCTGGGACTGTCCAAAGGGCTGCTACCTGGGTGTCCATGAAGAGGGGAATGTGTTCGCGGGAGAGTTGGAGATGTGCTGGATGTTACAATCAAACTCTTTCTGTTGCTTGTCCAACAGAAGCTTCCTCTTCTGGGGAGAATGAGCTCCTTCTGCAGCCCTCTTCTTCGAAGAATACTTGGAATCATCCATATTCCGACTCTGCTAATCACAAATTCCTGTTAAAGTTCACTTGCTTCTGGCTAGCTTTGCTCTCTAACTGTTAAAGAAGTCCATTATTTTCAAACTTTTCAATGGGTGTGAGCTGGAACACAGGAGGTTCCGCTTAAACTTGAGAAGAAACTTCTTTACTCTGAGAGTAACAGAGCACTGGAACAGGCTGCCCAGGGAGGGTGTGGAGTCTCCTTCTCTGGAGACATTCAAGACCCGCCTGGAAGTCTTCCTGTGTGAACTAATCTAGCTGTTCCTGCTCTGGCAGGGGTATTGGACTGGATGAGCTTTCGAGGTCCCTTCCAATCCCTGACATTCTGTGATTCTGTGATTCTGTGATGTTGTTACCAATTACACCAGTGTTTTTTTCTCTTTGAGCTGATATATTGAGGGAACATCTTCATTCAATTTCCTCTTTTCCTCCAGACTGGTTTCAGAAGTTTTTGAGAATTTTGAATATTCTTGGGTTAGTCAAACCAGCATAATAGTTTGACCCATGCAAACTTCATGAAGTTCAACAAGGTCCTGTACCTTGAGTCGAGGCAACCACAAGCACAAATACAGGCTGGGTGGAGAATGCATTGAAAGCAGCAGTGAGGAGAAGACTTGGGGGTGCTGGTGGACGAGAAGCTCAACATGAGCTGGCAATGCGCTCACAGCCCAGAAGGCCAACCGTATCCTGGGCTGCATCAAGAGAAGCATGGCCAGCAGGTCGAGGGAGGTGATTCTTCCCCTGTACTCTGCACTCTCATGAGACCCCACCTGGAGTACTGTGTCCAGTTCTGGGGCCCCCAACATAAGAAGCATATGGACCTACTGGAGTGAGTCCAGAGGAGGGCCATGAGGGTGATCAGAGGTCTGGAGCACCTCTCCTATGAGGACAGGCTGAAAGAGTTGGAGCTGTTCAACCTGGAGAAGAGAAGGCTCCAGGGAGAACTTATAGCAGTCTATACTACCAAGGGCAGTTAGTGATAGAACAAGAGGTAACAGTTATAAATTGGAAGAGGGTAGGTTTAGATTAGATATTAGGAAGAAATTCTTTACTGTGAGGGAGGTGAGACACTGGAACAGGTTGCCCAGAGAAGTTGTGGATGCCCCCTCCCTGGAAGTGTTCAAGGCCAGGTTGGATGAGGCTTTGAGCAACCTGGTCTAGTGGAAGGTGTCCCTGCTCATGGCAGGGGGGTTGGAAGTAGATGATCTTTAAGGTCCCTTCCAACCCATACCACTCTATGATTCTGTGATAATCATGCTGCTAGTTCTCCTGAATATAGGGCAACTGTAAAAACCTGGTGGGAGGGGTGGGGAAGTGGGAGGGGAGCTGTGAGCGACTGTGTGGTATTTGACTGTCAATCAAGTTAAACTACTACCCACCTAGAAAGCAGCTTTGCAGAGAAGGCCCTGAGAGTCCCAGTGGACATCAATTTGAACATGAGCTAGCAATGTGCCCTTGCTGCAAAGAAGGCTAACGGTGTCCTTGGCTGCATTAGGAGGAGTGTTGCCAGCAGGTCAAGGGAGGTGATTCTTCTCCTCTACTCACCACTGATGAGGCCACATCTTGAGTCCTGTGTCCAGTTCTGGGCTTCCTAGTACATGAGAGACAAGGGCATACTGGAGAGAGTCCAGAGAAGGACCACAAAGATGGTTAAGGGACTGGAGCATTTCTCCTATAAGGAAAGGCTGAGGGAGCTGGGACTGTTTAGCCTAGAGAAGAGAAGGTTCAGGGGAGGATCTCATAAATGTATACAAATGTCTGAAGCGAGGGTGCAAAGAACATATAGGCAGACTCTTTTCAGTGGTTCCCAGTGACAGGATCAGAGGTAATGGGTACAATCTCAAACACAGGAGGTTCCCTCTGGACATCAGGAAACACTTTTTTACTGTGAGGGTGACTAAGAATTGTAACAGGTTGCCCAGAGAGATCGTGGAGTCTCCATCCTTGGAGATATTCAAAAGTCAAATGGACATGATACTGAGAAACCAGCCCTAGGACATGATACTGAGATACCAGCCCTAGGTGGCCTTGCTTGAGCAGGGGGGTTGGACAAGATGATCTTCAGAGGTCCTTTCCAACTTCAACCATTCTGTGAGTCTGTGATGAGCAGATCCCATGCTTAGAATAGGATTCACAGAAGATAAAACAATATTTGGCTAGAACATATCAGAAAAAGTAAGGTAGGGAGAGTTGAGGATTCTGGACAATACAACTGGGGAATTCAGAATTCCCTGAGCCCGTTGGCTGTCAATTTGTCCAGAGAAGAAGCCATGTCCTCCTTCCTGCTGACCTGCCTGATAGCCATGGTTATGTAAGTCATTGTATGCCTAGATGTTTAGTCTAATATTGGTGAATTACTAAATTTGCTATTCTTTCAAACTGGATAATTGTACTAATGAATTACTGGATTTGCTGTCGTAATGACCTGGAGAATTGCACTACTGATCTATATTTGTTACTGTACCATTAGTTAGGGATAAACAATTTATCCCTAAAACTGCTGGTCTGTTGTCTGTTACCATATCCCAAACCTTAAGACCTTACACAGGGTTATATCTGATTTGTCATTTCTAAATAGGCCCCTACTTCTATTCTCAGCCCAGCTGAGGGCAGTGGTGCCTTTGAACACCCTTTAAAAGATCTATCTTTTACTTTCTAGACAAAACCATGGCATCCATGTCTTTCCAGACACCTAAGCAGGCTGAATTTTCATGGAGCACTTTCTTGACCAATGACATCTATATTAAGCTTCATTTACACTTTAGGCTCTTAAGTGCTCTTTTGCATCTCATCCAGACTAAAAGACTTTCCCAAGGTCACACAGGAAGTCTATGACAGAAAAGGAACCTGATCTGGGGTCTCTAACGTCCAAGATTAGTACGCTGGAACATCTTTCCTCTCTCTGCTGTTCCTTACAAACCTAAAATGATGTGAAAGGCCAAAAAACTAATGGCAGGAAATAACATGTTATGGAATTAATTAATTTCATCTACAGAATTCTGAAACATGATCTATATATTTTATCCATCTATTACTTTTTTTACCCTTAGCATGATTGCAGAAATGCCAAATCCAGATATTTATAAAACAGTGAAACAGTCAAGTGTTCTTTAATGTGCCACTTCCAAGTGTGAGCAATATATACTGATCAGTTCATAACTATCTTGGCAGGAATTCACATACCTGTTAGGAATTTAATTTAATTTAAGCCTGAATTGTACCTACGATTGCCTAGACTAGATGGTGTTCAAAAAATGACGTTTAATTTTTACTTTGATTAATGAAGAAGATTATAAAAGGTTTTCCAATTTTAGAACTGTTAATATTCTTCCACTGTTATAAAGGCCCCCAAGAATCTCAGGGAGTGTACAGGCTGAGTCTCTATTGTTTGCCATAGGTTCCATAGGCTCAGTGCAATTTCAATATAACTGTTTCCTTCAGACCCATTGTAGACATAAGTAATACACTCCCATTACCAGCAGATCACTGAAGTGATAGATAGTAATGACTCCTTAGAAAACAGCATATATATCAACCTGCAGTGGAGTTTGTTTTACAGACCGGTTATAAATTCTGTAAGAAATGCTGACAGATTCTTCACTAAAACATTACCAAATAGTATTACCACTCCATAGTGAAAATAAAATGCTAGCTACATTATTGCCTTCAGTCCACAGCAGAACTCTCACTGGAAGAAGGATAGTCTCAGTCAGAAAGTTCATAAAGAAATTATTTTAATTTTTTTCTACTATTTTCATAGTCAATGATAAAACTGTAATAGTCTGTATATTTGGTAAATGGATTATGTTCTCTTTACTTTCAGTTCTTGTCCTCTGCCTTGTCTAAACATTCAGCATAGTCTGGTGGGTTGACCTTGGCTGGCAGCGAGGTGCCCACCAAGCTGCTCTTTCACTCCCCCTCCATCAACAGGACGGGAGAAGAAAATATGCTGAAAGGTTCGTGGGTCAAGATATGTTGGTAGGGTCTGGCGACCAGAAGATCTCGTGATGTACGGAAAGATAAGACCCCTCTCCCGATAGCCAATAGCATTTGACCTATGATGTAAGCACACGGAAGTGACATCATAAACCCAGGGTATATAATGTTGCGTCACACACCAATAAACGTCATTTGCCATCCACCACATTGGTGTCAGTGAGCTGATGACCTGAGCGGCCTGGGGGTGGTCGCCGTGCCGTTCCTGAACCAGGTCGTCACACCTCTGAGAGGCAACAAGTGGTGCCGAAACCTGGGAGCCACCTACAGGGCACTCGGGACGGGAAATTCGCCTGGGATCGGGTGAACGGCGGCCGAGACAGCAGGACCAGCCCGGCGGGGAGGACGCTCCCGGACCAACAAGGAGGATGGAAGCCCTTGTGAAGGTCGTATTGCAATTACATAAGCAGTGGGGGATTGATTGCAAGCCTAAAGATTTTACTCTCGCAGTTGCGAGGCTTTTACAGATTGGGGTCATTGACCAGCCAGTGGATATTCTCCACCCTAAAGTATGGGATAAGTGTACCAAAGCCTTAGCTGAGGAGACAATGTCCTCAGGCTCGGGGAAATATCTTAAGTCGTGGGGGAAAGTCGTACAGGCCCTACAAAAGGCCATACAAGAACAGGAAACCTGGAAGGCAGCAAAGAACTGCTGGTTGGCTATCCCGAAATTGGGAGTCGGGGCAGCCACACAGACTTTGCATGCACCAGGAGATAATGATTCTACTGAATCTAAAAGTTTACAAGAGGGTGATGCGTCCCCTCAACTCCCGAACCCCGACCCGCTTGTAGAAGGACAAAAACAAGCTAAGACGTTTTGGGATGATTTAGCCCAGGAAGCCAGAGACGCCGCGAAGAAGTCAGGGTCTGGCGCCGCGAAGAAGTCAGACTCTGGGGAAGCCTGGGCCGAACCACCACCATATGCGCCTCAAGATGGCGCTGAGAGCAAAGGGAAAGAGCGGGGTGAAAACGCACGTGGCGGGCACAAGGGGGAAGCACTAGCACTAACAAGCGCACGTGGACGGGAGGGGGAGGAGAACGACAAGGGGAAAGGCGGTGGGGGCGAGAGGAAGGAGGAGGGGAGCCTGATCGAAGGGCGGAAAGCCAATCAGAGCGGCCATTCGAAAGAATGCCTTTGTAAAGCAAACAGCCCACCAGGTGGAGGGTGGGGCGGACCCAGAAGGATGGGCGAACCAGGAGGGTGGGGCGGACCCAGAGGGATGGGCGAACCAGGAGGGTGGAGCGGACCCAGAGGGACGGGAGAATCAGGAGGACGGGGGGAGCCGAGGGGGAGGGAACGGCCCGCCCGCAAGGGAAGCAGGCGGGGCCGGAGCCCGACAAAAAGGGACTGAAAACCGGAAGTAACAAGTCAGTCGAGCTCCGACTCCGACTCAGACACTAGCTGGGATGAGCGGCTCGTAACCGATTCAAACTCAGAGGAGGAGGATGTGGAAGTAATTACAGTAAAAAGCAAAAATATTCCCATCCGAAATAAAAAGGGACAGCGAGAAGAAAAAATTCCTCTCACTGACTGGAGGAAAATAAGGATTGCATGTGCCGATCTGGTCCCATCAGCCACATAGCCTTCCCGGTCCGACTGGCGGAGGAGGGGCAGAGGTTCTACTCGCCAGTTAACCCTAAAGATATACAAGCGATTGTTAAAGCAATTGCGGATAAAGGCCTTAGTTCTGCCATGGTCTCCACCCTCATAGACAGCGTTTCTGGGGGAGATGATATGCTCCCGTTTGATATAAAACAAACTTGCAGGTTAATTTTTGATGGGGCAGGGATGCTTGTTTTTAAACAAGAGTGGGAGGAGAACTGTACGAGACAACTAGCCCAAGTGACTGGGGTGGATCACCCGCTACATGGCTCCAGCCTGCAGCGGCTAATGGGTACAGACCCAACAATGATTACCCCCCTGGCGCAGGCCCAAGGCCTGCGGGCCCATGAAATTGTGACAACTACTCGTGCAGCCAGGGAAGCCATTCGCACAACCACTAGAGTTATTGTCAAGCCACCGCCATGGTCCACTATAAAACAAAATGAGAGTGAGAGCTTTACGCAATTCGTGGATCGCCTCCAGGCAGCGGTCGATTCCTCGACCCTGCCTGCAGAAGCGAAAGGCCCGGTTGTCGCAGATTGCCTACGCCAGCAGTGTAATTCGGCAACCAAAGAAATCCTACGATCACTGCCAGTGGGGTCAAGTGTTGCAGACATGATTAAGCATGTCCCAAAGGAAGAGCATCTAGCCCCGATTCAGGTAGCTGTGCCTACCGCAATAGCTAACGTGATGGCATGTTTTAAATGTGGCCAGGCAGGCCACGTTGTGGCAAACTGCCCTCGATTGGGGAATCCGACGACAGCGCCCCCTCCGGGCCAAAATAGACCCAGAGGACCCTGTTGGGCTTGTGGAAAGAAAGGACACTTTGCCAAGGAATGCAGATCTAAAAACCAGGGAAACGGGAGGGGGAGAGGGCACCCAGGCCGCACACAGCCCTCTCCCACTTGGGACATGAGGCGGCCCAACTATGCCAACCCCAAGTGGGGCGAATCGTTCCCAAACCCGCTGCCCCTTCAAGAAGCGACCAATTTTATGGTTCAACCAACAATCCAGTCGAACCTGCCCCCACCTCAGGGACAGCAGGGACCACCCCCTGGAGTCGAGACCCCAGGGTGGCCCTGGCAATAAAGTGTGATAACCCGCCAGTGGCGTGGGGGATCTGTTCCCTCCACAATACCTTAGATAGCACCACCATTACCGCCCCCTTTTTAATCGATACCGGAGCAGATGTTACAGTTATTCCCGAGACAAACTGGCCCCCGCATTGGAAATTACAAGATGCCCCCATGGTGGGTGGAGTAGGGGGATTATCCCGGGCTCGAAAAAGTGCTCAATTGGTAGCAATCAGGCTTCACACTGAAAGAGGCCCGGAGAAAACCATTACCCTCCTCCCATATGTCATGTCAGGAGTCCCACCCCTGTTGGGAAGGGACGCTTTAACTCTATTAAAAGTCAGGGTTACAAATTTGCCACTGCCGCACACCCACCTCCACCTATTAAACTGGCGTGGAAATCATCCGACCCAGTGTGGGTAGAGCAGTGGCCCCTGTCAAAGCCTCGAATGGACGCTCTTCTTAAGCTAATCGACCGTGAGCTACAACGAGGTCATATAGAGCCTTCTACTAGCCCATGGAATACCCCAGTCTTTGTAATACCCAAACGAACCGGCGAAGGGTTTCGCCTTCTCCATGACCTGCATGAAGTTAACAAGAAAATTCAGCCAATGGGTCCCGTCCAAACATTATTGCCCATGAACTCTATGATACCAGAAAAACAACTTTGTGCTGTCCTTGATATTAAAGACTGTTTCTTTTCGATACCCCTACATGAGGAGGACAGGGAGCAGTTTGCTTTTTCTGTCATGTTCCCAAACAGCCAAAGCCCCAACCTACGCTTCCAGGGGAAAGTGCTACCACGAGGGATGATCAACTCACCTACTATCTGCCAGATCACAGTCGATCGAGCATTAGCACCGGTTCGGTGCAACAACCCAACCGCGACCATCATCCAGTACATGGACGACATCTTGATTGCCACGCCGTCAGGAAGTCAGGTAGACCAGCTGGTATCAGCAGTTTCGGAGACTTTAAAAACAAACGGGTTCGAAATCGAGAGCGCGAAAGTTAAGAGAGGACCATGTGTAACTTTTCTGGGAATGGGGATCACAAACTCTTACGTAACCCCCCCCCAGATAAAAATCCGTCGAAACATCAGAACACTCCATGATATACAACAATTAGTGGGATCCTTGCAATGGCTCCGCAACATTGTCCTGGTCCCTCCTGAAATCATGACCCCCCTATATGATCTTCTGAAAGGAAAGCACCCCTGGGAGCAAAAAACTCTAACGACGGACGCAATGAACTCTCTTGACTTTATCGAGCTGCAGGTATCATCAAGCACGCTCGCCAGGTGGAACCCACATGTACCACTTGACTTGTACGTACACTTCACGGAGGGAGGGGGAGTAGGGGCACTAGCCCAGGGGCCCCCTGAAAAAGCCCAACCAATACAATGGATAGTCCTGGGAAAACCATCACGTGCATTCTCCCCAGGAGCCGAGTGCCTTGGTAACCTCATCATGAAAGGCAGAAAACTCGCCCTAAGACATCTAGGCATTGAGCCCGCCAGGATATACCTACCCTTCCGCAAACAGCTCCCAACGCAGTCAGTGGCAATGTAAGAGTATCTAGCTATAGCTCTCGTTGGATTTGGCGGAGAAATCCGGTATGCTGTGAAGCCTCCCTGGACTCAAATGCTGGCCATTATCCACATCGACCTCCCACGGAAGATCATGGACCGACCCCAGCAGGGACCAACTGTCTTCACAGACACATCCTCAACAACCTCAACCGCGGCAGCAGTGTGGCAATCCGGAGAAGAATGGCACTGTGTTAAAATGACCGATTGTGCGCTTTCCGTCCAGCAGCTGGAAGCGATGGCTGTAGTACTGGCGTGTGGACTGTTCCCAATGGAACACCTCAACATAGTGACTGATTCTCTGTTCGTAGCCAAGCTTTGCTTAGCCATGGCGGGGCCCGGAGTGGCAACATCCACAATAGCCCTAACGCTGGAGGAAGCACTTTCTTCTCGAAAAGGCACCATATCGGTCATCCACGTCAACAGCCACAACCCAATCAAGGGGTTCTTCCAAATCGGCAATGACAAAGCAGACGCCCCTGCGAAAGGGTTGTGGACGCTGAGAGATGCCCGTCAGCTACACGAGTCTCTCCACATCGGAGCCAAAGCGCTAGCCAAGAAATGCGGGATCTCAGTCACTGACGCGAAACACATAGTAGCCACGTGTCCCCACTGTCAAAAAACACCATTGTGGTCCAGTGGTGTCAACCCCAGAGGCCTTAAAGCCTCCGAGGTGTGGCAGACAGATTTTACGCTTTGTCAGTTACTGAAACCTCGAGCCTGGCTAGCGGTAACCGTAGATACATATAGCAGAGTGATCGTAGCCCCACATCTCAAAACTGACTCCAAAGCAACCATCCAACACTGGTTAACAGTCATGGCGTGGCTTGGCATCCCTAATCAGATTAAAACAGATAATGGGTCGAACTTTGTCTCTAAATCAGTCCAAACATTTGCTTTAAAATGGGGTATCACTCTAACACACGGCATTCCATATAACAGCACAGGACAAGCCATAGTCGAGAGAGCGAATCAAACTTTAGAATCTAAACTAGAGGTGTTGGCAAAAACAGAAGGTTTTGCCAGTGCCATTCCCCCAGGAGACCAAGCACGTCTGTTAGTAACCGCTCTCTTAGCTCTAAATCAGTTCCCCGGGGGGAAGAGAGGAATAGCCCTGCTCAAAAACATTGGGCCACTCAAGCGTTAGAAGAAGGACCGTTAGTTATAATCAGAAATGAGCTGGGGGAATGGGAACAGGGGTGGAGGCTAGTCCTTACTGGACGAGGGTATGCCGCGGTCAAAAAAGATGAGAAAGTTAAGTGGTGTCCGCTTAAGTCCATTAAACCGGACCTCCGGGATAAAACTAATGAAAACTGTGAGTTTCTGTCCACAGGACCGGATCATCGGATGCCCTCATAACCCGCACGCCTCAGTGACAAGAGAAGACGGCGAGTCAACAAACATCCCGTCTGCACCTGAAGGGTCCGTGCTGTCAGAATCCAATCAATGGCAACGTAATTTCCATGGAAGTAGGCGGCAGTATCTTTGTGTGCTTTTGATTTTGGGACTTGCCATGGTAAAACAGGTAAAACCAGAGCACCATCCCCATCAGCCATTCAGATGGGTCCTACGAGACCCCATAGACAACGACAGAGTGATAAGGGAGGACACAACAGCAGGTGATCCGACTTTTACAGTTACAATTGGTGACTTGCTCCCCTGGGTTGGAGGACCCGGATCTAAATCATTATGGGGAACATATTGGTGCCCTAGCTCAAACCCAGGAAAGAGTTACTGCAATTATCCAGGATATTGGTTTTGTGGATATTGGGGATGTGAAACCATTGTAACAAGTGATAGATGGAGACCACAAAAAGATGATGAATTTCTGAAAGTAACCTGGGGACCAAATAAGTGCGACCATCCAAAATTTGCAAGCAACGGTCTCGTATATCATAAAGGTAATTGTACCCATTTGAACTTAGAGATCCTACGCCAAACCAATACAGGTTGGTTAGTAGGGAAAATGTGGTCAGTATTCATTCACAAAGCTTTTACAGATCCAGGAGCAGTCATTCAAATTATCAAACTCGTACCACAAGCACCTCAAGCAATTGGGCCTAACCGAGTTCTTAATCCAACTAAACCGGTCCCCAACCCACAAATAGCCACGTTCCCTCCACAAAACACCATGAACAATATAGGAGTTATCACATCAATTGTGACACGTACTACCCAAACCCCTGACAAAAATTCTCTCTGGGAAATGATGCGGGCTACTTACCAAATGCTGAACAAAACTAACCCAAATCTTACAGAACACTGCTGGCTGTGTTATGGAATCAAACCACCCTTTTATGAGGCCGTAGCAGTAAATGACACACCCACACGAGTAAACAATGCAAATCCTACCCAGTGTAATTGGGACATAAAAAATCAAGGGATTACTTTGGCACAAGTAATTGGAAGTGGTGTATGTGTAGGTAAAGTCCCGAAACACAAAGAGCGCCTGTGTGTTAACAGAATACAAGATAAAACCCCTGCGAAATGGTTAACACCAGCCAACAATACCAAATGGGTTTGTTCTATCATGGGAGTCACACCCTGTCTGTCGTTGGAAAAATTTGACGCCTCCTCAGAATATTGTGTCCAAGTAACCATAGTCCCCAAAATTTTTTATCATTCTGAAAACTTTGTATATGATTCACAAATTACCCCAGAACACCATCTATCAAAACGAGAACCCTTTACGGCGTTGACAATAGCTACCCTAATGATCTTAGGAGGTGCGGGAGTGGGTACAGGAGTAGCATCCTTGGTGCAGCAGAATAAAGAATTTAGTGCCTTAAGAGTAGCAGTAGACGAAGATCTGGTCAGAATTGAACGGTCAATAAGTGCATTAGAGCAGTCACTTAGATCACTATCCGAAGTAGTGCTGCAGAATCGAAGAGGATTAGATCTGATGTTTTTACAGCAAGGGGGAATGTGCGCTGCACTAGGAGAAGAATGTTGTGTGTATGCGGATCACACCGGAATAGTGAGAGACACCATGGCCAAACTGCGAGAGGGATTGGAAAAACGCAAAAGGGAACGAGAAGCACAACAAAATTGGTTTGCATCATGGTTTGGTCAGTCACCATGGCTGACCACTTTAGTATCTACCCTGATAGGGCCGATCGCAATGATCGTGATGGCACTGATCTGTGGACCCTGTATACTAAACAGGCTGGCGTTGCTTGTTAAGAGCTGGCTGGAGAAGGTTAACATGCTGACAGAACGCCAACAACTGCTCTAAGAGCGCTTCTGCCCAGAATTTCCTTTTTCTATCCCCAGTTATATCTCATTGCTCCTAGTTACCCTTTAACTACCTCACTCAATGTGCCTTATGTTTTTTATCCAGGTCTGTGGTACTTTCTCACAGTGTTGTAAAACAGAATCAGAAAATGCTGCATTTAGTATGTTCTTTACCTTCAGTTACGATGTAAATATTCTTTAAAACCTTTTATAACTTAATTTAATAATGCATAGGGAGGGGGGAAATGTTGGTAGGGTCTGGCAACCAGAAGATCTCGTGATGTACGGAAAGATAAGACCCCTCTCCCGATAGCCAATAGCATTTGACCTATGATGTAAGCACACGGAAGTGACATCATAAACCCAGGGTATATAATGTTGCGTCACACACCAATAAACGTCATTTGCCATCCACCACATTGGTGTCAGTGAGCTGATGACCTGAGCGGCCTGGGGGTGGTCGCCGTGCCGTTCCTGAACCAGGTCCCCACGCCTCCGGAGAGGCAACAAGCACTCACTGATTACCAATTACCATCATGGGCAAAACAGATAAGACTTGGGGAAATTAATTTAGTTTATTGCCAATTAAAAATGACATATGATTGTGAGAAATAAGAACAAATCTTAAAACACCTTCTCCCCACCCCTCCCTTCTTCCCAGGTTCAACTTCACTCCTAACTATTCTACTTCCTCCCCTCACACCAAATGGTAGAGAGATGGGGAATGGGGGTTGTGGTCAAATCATAATGCTTTGTCTCTGTTGCTCCTTCTTCCTCATGCTCTTCTCCTGCTCCAGCATGGGGTTGCACCCAAAGGAGGCAGTCCTTCATGAACTTTTCCAACGTAGATCCTTCCCACAGGCTGCAGTTCTTCACAAACTACTCCAGCATGGGGTCACACCCAAAGGAGGAAGTCCTTCATGAACTTTTTCAACATAGATCTTTCCCACAGACTGCAGTTCTTCACAAACTAGTCCAGTATGGGTCCTACTCCAGGAACAGACTGCTCTGACGTGGGTCCCTGACGGGGTCACAGGTCCTGCCAGAAAGCCTGCTCCAGCATGGGCTCCGCTCCACAGACGACAGATCCTGTAAGGATCCTGCCCTCTCTGGGGCCTCCACAGGCTGCAGCTGAATAAAATGGAATAGACTTGCCTAGACTAGAGTAGAATATTTTCAGTTGGAAGGGACCTACAGCGGTTATCTAGTCCAACTGCATGACCAATTCAGGGCTGACCAAAAGTCAAAGCATAGTATTAAGGGCATTGTCCAAATGCCTCTTAAACACTGACGAGGTACGGGTCGCCCCTCAGCCTCCTTTTCTCCAAACTAGACAAACCCAAAGTCCTCAGCTGTTCCTCATAGGACAAACCTTCCAACCCTTTCACCAGCTTTGTTGCCCTCCTCTAAACGCATTCCAGGACCTTAACGTCCTTCTTAAATTGTGGGGCCCAGAACTGCTCGAAACACTCAAGGTGAGGCCGCACCAATGCCAAATACAGTGGGACAATTACTTCTTTTAACCGGCTGGATATACTGTGTTAAATGCACCCCAGGATGCAGTTTGCCCTCTTGGCTGCCAGGGCACACTGCTGACTCATACTGACTTGCTGATGGTGAATTCAGCTCCTGCATCCAGATGGCTGATAAATAATATTGAACAAAACTGGCCCTAGAATTGAGTCACAGAATCACAGAATGTCAGAGATTGGAAGGGACCTCGAAAGATCTTCCAGTCCAATCCCCCTGCCGGAGCAGGAACACCTAGATGAGTTCACACAGGAAGGCGTCCAGGCGGGTCTGGAATGTCTCCAGAGAAGGAGACTCCACAACCTCCCTGGGTAGCCTGTTCCAGTGCTCTGTTACCCTCACAGTAAAGAAGTTTCTTCTGAAGTTTAAGCAGAACCTCCTATGCTCCAGCTTACACCCATTGCCCTTTGCCCTATCATTGGACACCAATATGAAGAGCCTGGCCCCATCCTCCTGACACTCACCCTTCATATATTTATAAACATTAATGCGCTGGACTCTCTCAAGCAGCTCCCTGTCCGTCTTGAACTGTGGGGCCCAGAACTGGACACAATATTCCAGATGTGGCCTCACCAGGTGTGGTGGGTTGACCCTGGCTAGAGGCCCGATGCCCACCAAAGCCCACTCTATCACTCCCCCTCCTCAAATGGGCAGGGGGAGAAGATTATAACAAAAAGCTCGTGGGTGGAGATAAGGACGGAGAGAGATCACTCAGCAATTACTGGCATGGGCAAAACAGACTCGACTTGGGGGAAAAAACAAATTTACTTTATTACCAATCAAAATCAGAGGAGAGTGAGAAGTAAAACCAAATCTTAAAACACCTCCCCCATCCCTCCCTGCTTCCCGGGCTTCATCTCTTTCCCGATTTTCCACCTCCTCCCCCCAGCAGCACAGGGGGACAGGGAATGGGGTTGGGGTCAGTTCATCACACGGTGTTTCTGCCGCTGCTTCCTCCTCAGGGGAAGGACTCCTTCCCCCGCACCAGCGTGGGGTCCCTCTCACGGGAGACAGTCCTCCACCAACTTCTCCAAGGTGAGTCCTTCCCATGACTGACAGCTCTTCACGAGCTGCTCCAGTCTGGGTCCATTCCATGGGGTGCAGTCCTTCAGGAAGGGACTGCTCCAGCGCAGGTCCCCCACGGGGTCACAAGTCCTGCCAGCAAACCTGCTCTGGCGTGGGCTACTCTCTCCACGGGCTACAGGTCCTGACAGGAACCTGCTCCAGCGTGGGCTTCCTGAGGGGTCACAGCCTCCTTCGGCGTCCACCTGCTCCGGTGTGGGGTCCTCCACGGGCTACAGGTGGTCATCTGCCCCACCATGGACCTCCAGGAGTTGCAGGGGGACAGCCTGCTTCACCCTGGTCTGCACCACAGGCTGAGGGGAATCGCTGCTCCGGCGCCTAGAGCACCTCCTCCCCCTCCTTCTTCCCTGACCTTGGTGTCTGTGGAGTTGTTTCTCTCACATCTTCTCACTCCTCTCTCCAGCTGCAAAGTGTGCAGCTTTTTTTTTTCTTCCCTCTCTTCCTTTTTTTTTCTTAATTATGTTATCACAGAGGCGTTACTGATGGGCTCGGCCTTGGCCAGCGGCGGGTCCCTTCTTGTAGCCGGCTGGCATTGGCTGTGTCCGGTCGGACATGGGGGAAGCTTCTGTCAGCTTCTCTCACAGAAGCCACCCCATGTCCCCTCCCCCACTGCTACCAAAACCTTGCCGCGCAAACCCAATACACCAGGGCAGAGTAGAGGGGGAGGAGAATCTCTCTTGACCTACTAACCACACCCAATCTAATGCACCCCAGGATGCCATTGGCCTTCCTGGCCACAAGGGCACAGTGCTGGCTCATGGTCATCCTGCTGTCCACCAGGACTCCCAGATCCCTTTCCCCTACACTGCTCTCTAGGAGATCATTTCCCAACCTATACTGGAATCTGGGGTTGTTCCTGCCCAGGTGCAACACCCGACACTTGCCCTTATTATATTTCATCAGTGTTTCCCTGCCCAGCTCTCCAGCCTGTCCAGGTCTCTCTGATGGCAGCACAGCCCTCTGCTGTGTCAGCCACTCCTCCCAGCTTTGTGTCATCAGCAAACTTGCTGACAGTGCCCTCTGTGCCCTCATCCAGGTCATTGATGAATATATTAAATAATACTGGTCCCAGTACTGACCCTTGAGGGACTCCACTAGACACAGGTCTCCAACTAGACTCTGCCCCATTGACCACCACTCTCTGGCTTCTTCCCACCAGCCAGTTCACAGTCCACCTCACTACCTGATCATCTAATCCACACTTCCTCAATTTATCAGCGAGGATGCTGTGGGAGACCGTGTCAAATGCCTTACTGAAATCAAGATAGACCACATCCACTGCTCTACCATCATCTAGCCACTTGGTTGTGTTTTCATAAAAGTCTAGAAGGTTGGTCAAGCACAACTTCCCCTTGGTGAAGCCATGTTAACTGCTCCTATTGACCCTCTTATCCTTGATATGCCTAGAGATGGCACCAAGGATAAGTCATTCCATCACCTTCCCAGGGATGGAGGTGAGGCTGACCGGTCTGTAGTTACTCTGGTCCTCCTTCTTGCCCTTTTTGAAGACTGGAGTGACATTTGCTTTCCTCAGGCACCTCTCCCGTTCCCCACGACTTAGCAAACATGATGGAGAGTGGTCTAGCAATGACTTCAGCCAGCTCCCTCAACACTCATGGGTGCATCCCATCTGGACCCATAGATTTATGGATGTCCAGATTGCTTAATTGGTCCCTAACCCAGTCCTCATCAACCAAGGCAAACTCCTCTATTGTCCTGACTTCCTCTGGGGCCTCAGGGGTCCGGGGCTCCTCAGGACAGCTTCCGGCAGAGTAGACAGAGACAAAGAAGGCATTCAGTAACTCTGCCTTCTCTGGATCTTCTGTCACCAGGGTACCCACCTCATTCATCAGTGGGCCTACATTGCCTCTAGTGTTAGTTTTATCTGCCATGTATTTGAAGAAGCTTTTTCTGTTGTCCTTGACCCCTCTGGCAAGCTCTAATTCTAAGGAGGCCTTCGCTTTCCTAGTTGCCTCCCTACATCCTCTGACAACAGCCTTATATTCTTCCCAAGTGGCCAACCCCTCCTTCCATGATCTGTAAACTCTTCTCTTCCGCTTGAGTTTGCCCAGCAGTTCCCTGTTTAACCAAGCAGGTCTCCTGGCTCCCTTGCTTGACTTTCTGCGTGTCAGGATGCTTTGATCTTGAGCTTGGAAGAAGCAGTCCCTGAATGCTAACCAGCTATCTTGGGCCCCTTTACCTTCAAGTACCCTGTCCCATGGGATTTCCCCTAGCAATTTGCTTGAAAAGGCCAAAGTTGGCCCTCCTGAAGTCCAGGGTTGCAGTTCTGCTTGGAATTCTGTTCCTGCCACATGAGATCCTTAACTCCACCATCTCATGGTCGCTGCAGCCCAGGCAGTCCTCAACCTTTACCACTTCAACCAGACCCTCCTTGTTAGTGAGGATGAGATCCAGCAGCGCTCCTCTCCTGGTTGGTTCATCCACCATTTGCATCAGGAAGTTATCATCGATGCACTGGAGGAACCTCCTGGACTGGGGGTGGCTGGCTGAGTAGTCCCTCCAGCAAACATCAGGGTAGTTAAAATCCCCCACAACAACCAGGGCCTGTGACTGCGTTTTTGATTTCGGGGCTCCTTTTCAATCCTCTTAGATTGTTATCAGCGGGTGGTGAGCAATTGTACTCTGCATCACTCATATATATATATATATATATATAGTTACAATTATTATTATTATTATTTTATTTTTACTCTAATTATTAAATTGTTCTTATCTCAACTTTTGAGTCTCCTCATCTTTACCCCTCCAATGCTCTCCCAATTCCCTGGATAGTGGGAGGGGAAGGGGTTGGGGGGAGGGGCTGCAAGTGGCTGTGTCTTGTTTGGCTGCCAGCTAAGTTAAAACTATCACAGACCCATAACGCCTCAGGCCATCAAGGAAGAGATGCAACATATAGATGGGCTCGTAATCGAGGGGTGGACTTAACCATGGACACTATTGCACAGGTTATTCAGGAATGTGAAACGTGCTGCGATCAAGCAAGCCAAGAGGTTAAAAAATCTTTGGTATGAAGGATGATGGTTAAATAATAAATATATAGAGGTGTGGCAGATGAACTATATCATTGTCCCACAAACCTGCACTGGTAAGCCCTACATGCTTAACGTGGTGAAAAACATATGCTGCACCCCATGCCACCATCCAAAACACTATTCTTGGCCTTGAAAAGCAGGTCTTGTGGTGACATGGTACCTGTGTAGGGTTTGTGGGGAAGGGGGCGAAAGCTGGTTTTTTTGGTAGTCGGGGAAGGGAAACCTTGTGAGAGCAGAGGGCTCAGACCCCCCAGCCCAGGTTGGGCCAATAAGCACTAGAGAAATGCCTCTGCGAATCCATATTTGTGAGGAGAAGGACTGTCTGGAAAAGAAGAAGGTGGGGTACCTGGAGGAGAGGCCGTTGACAAATAAAAGACAACAATCAGCTTAAACAAAGGGGGACAGACAGAGAGAGCTTCGTGTCCAGAAGGAAGGACAAAAAGACCCACACCCAGTTCACCTGAGGGAGTAAGAGAAGACAAAGGAAGTGCCCTCTGTAACCCATGGAGATTCAACGGCAGAGCAGAACCCATGTGTAGGCTATGGAGGACTCCACACTGGAGCAGAGAAGTTGAGCCTGAGGGCAAGTGTGACTGAAATTGTGACCCCGAGCCAGAGCAGGGAGTGGACCAGAGTGGGGAGTGAGTCTGCAGCCCATGGATGTCCCCATGCTGGAGCCAGGAGCTGAGCCCCAAGAAGTCCATGACTCCATGGGAAGCTCGTGTTGGAACATCTTCTTGTACCTGGACTTTCATGCCAGGAAGAGCAGCAGAGGTGAACTGAATGAATCTCCATTCTCTGTCCCCTGTGCTGCTGTGGTGGGGAAGGTAGAGAAATGGGGAGCAAAGTGATTTGAGTCTGGGAAGAAAGGAGGGGTGGGGAAAGGTGTTGTAAGATGTGGTTGTTTTGTCTGCTCAAATGATTTATAACGAATTAAACTGATTTTTCTTCCCCAAGTTTGAGTCTGTTTTGCCCGTGACCATAACTGGTGAGTGAACCATCCTTGTCTGTGAATACCTTTATTGAAAATTGGTTACAAAACAGGGGTCATGAGAAAATCTAGTTAGCCAAAATATGGGTAAAAAACAGGATATCTAGGTATCTGTGTTCTTAGAATAGAGTTAGGATGTAGTAGAAATAGTTAATAAGAAAGGAACGCTTTTATCGGTGGGAACTAAGTGGGAGCGGAGTGAGGCCTTGAAGCTGTACCTAGAAGATAAGTGTGCTGTTAGAAACAGGGGTGTGAGTAGTTTTTTAATCACTAACCAATAAGAAGCTAAGCTTTTGCATTAGGTAAGAATTTCATTAACTGTGTTATAAATGTGTGCTAAAAGACTAATAAATGGAGACTTGCTGACATTACAGAATGGGCTTTTCTTCCGTCGCTGCCGACACTTGTCCTTCATTCCTAACCCCATGCCCCCTTTGTTGTGCCTCCTATCCCACCTCACCAGGTTGGGGGAGTGAATGCAGGATCACATAGTCCCACTGTGGGTCAAACCACCACAGCACCCCAGACAGAACTGAGTCAGACAACGGGACTCATTTCCGAAACAGCCTCATAGACACCTGGGCCAAAGACCATGGCATTGGGTGGGGGTACCACATCCCCTGTCATGCACCAGCCTCTGGGAAAGTCGAACAATGCAATGGGCTGCTGAAAACCACACTGAGAGCAATGGGTGGTGGAAATTTAAAACACTGTGAGGTGGTTTCACTCTTTTGGCTAGCAGCCAAACCCAATCTGCTCTCTCACTCTCCCCTCCCCCAGAGAGTATGGGAGAGAATTGGAAGGAAAAGGGCAAGGAGATTCATGGGTTGAGATAAAAACTAATTACTAATTAAAATAAAATGCTAATAATAATAACAGTAATAACAGAATATACAAATGAGTGATGCACAATGCAATTGCTCACCACCTGCCAACCGATGGCCCAGCCTGTGCCAGCCAGCAATCCCGGAGCTGAGACAGTCCCGAAACCAAAACCCCAGAAGAGCGAGCCTAAGCGATCCCCAAAAGAATACCCCCGATTTCTGGTCAACCCTGGCTGATGTACTGAACATGATGTGATATGATATGGTGTGGCGTATTGAAGGCACGGACTCTGTTGAGTGCAAGTACAGAATCAACTTTATTACAGATTTCTCCAACTATATAGTATCTCAAATCCGAAGAAAGGCCCCTTTCATCCCCCAATCACAACCCAATTTAGTGTCCCAGATACAGCTTGTTGTTAATTACTTCTTCTCCCTCTTGGCAGGTGTCTCGCTCTCTCCTCTCAGTTCTTTGATTTCCCAGGTTTAGCCAGTCTCAAGTTGTTTATGTCCAATGAGAATATGCAGAGCCTGTTCCCTGTGTGTCCTTTCCTTGACCTGTTGTTTTTTGGCAACTTCAGTGAACAGGGACAAGACACTCGTTTCCCAGGCTGTCTTTGTTAAACAGGACACCGTTCTCCACATCTCCCCCTTTTTTTGTTTATGACCAGTCCATTGACAAGCAGCGTGGTCATCACTTGTGCTTCCACTTTCCATTGGGTCTGGTTGGGATGGAGTTGATTTTCCCCGTGGCAGCCCTCAGAGTGCTGTGTTTTGTATTTGGTGGCTCAAGGGGTGCTGATAACACACCAGTGTGTTGGTTACTGGTGAGCAGTGCCAGCACAGCACCAAGGCTGGCTCTCCAACATTTCCCCCAGTAGGCTGGGAGTGGGGAAGGTCTTGGGAGGGGATACAGCCAGGACAGCTGACCCCAAGGGACCAAAGGGATATTCCAGACCATATGATGTCTGCTCAGCAATAAAGCAAGGAGAACAGAGGGGGAAGGGGGGGCATTTGTTACTTCCGTTTTGTCCTCCGGGAACTGCAACGAGTATGCGAACCCTGCTTGCCGGGAAGTGGCCAGACATCGCCTGCTGATGGGAAGTGGAGAATAAACATTTTGTTCTTTTGCTTCTGTGCACGCAGCTTTGCTTTGCTTCTATTAAACTGCCTTTGTCTTCATCCACGAGTTTGTTTTTTTGTGTTCCATCTTATTTTCTCCTCTCCCCATCTTGCTGAGGAGAGGGGTGATAGAGTGGGCTTTGGTGGGCACCCAGCATCTAGCCAGGGTCAACCCACCACAGTCTTTTTTGGCGCCCAACGTGGGGCTTGAGACAACAACAGTTTTACATTCAGAGTGCTTTAGCTGCAGCAGTTATTAAGCAGTGAGCTCCTGTGCACGTCACGGAGTTTTGTTTTTGTTTTTTTTCTTTCTCTGCTGGCAGCACTGCTTATCTCTGTTTCTGCTCAGTTTGGGAACATGTTGATAACAGGAACAGCTATGGGCTTCATGCTGACATTCGTAGCTTTGCTGTGCTGGGGGAGCTATTCTGTGGGGAGGATGGAGGAACTCGGGAACATGCTGGTACAGTGACTATGTGCTTTGCCCTGGCACTGATGGCCTTACTGTGCTGGGGGAGCTGTCTGGTGAAGGAGACAAGGGAATACATCTCCCTTTCCCTACCTGAAGTTAATGTGGATGGCTTTATTATGCAGACTCCTGAGGTCCTTGTCCACCCTTATGTGAGCTGTTTATTACTACTTAGTAATACTATTGGAATATTAAGTTTTTTGTGGAATATAGTCTCGTCCTGGTGTAAGAGAAGGCAGCTTTTGGGTGAGGAAATACTGCAAAGTGCCCTGAAGCGGCCGGTCCCTGGGTGGTAGGGTGTGTGGAAGGATTTGGGCAGGTTCCTATGACCGTTATCACTTCCCATAGCCTGGGATTTTACACCTGAAGAAGCACACAACCCTGGCAAACTAACGCGTCACTTGATGGAAGGGTGCCTGGCCTACCCCAGTGAGAACCAGCAGCTTCTAGCACTGTACTGGGGCCTGGCCTGTGCCTATGGAGCCCCAGTTCAGTACTCTCAGAGGACTGTGGTTGAGGCAGGAACCCAGACCACATCCGAGGACACCATGGTTGAGACAGGGATCCAAACAACAACCACGACAGTAATTGCCCCAGTGGTGAAAAAGAAACAGTGGACAAGGAGAACCACTGGTCCATATCATCGATTAGTGAGGGCAGAGGAAGAAGAGGATCAAGAAGCCGGTCTTTCGATGAGGAACTTGGAGGAAGGAGTGAGAGAACTAAAACAAGAAGCAGAAACTACCCGGTCCCTGACCTCATCAGAGCTTTGAGACATGTGGAAAGATCACAGCCACCAGCCAGGTGAGCGGATTGCTGCCTGGCTGCTCCGATGCTGGGATAATGGGGCCGACAGCCAGCAATTGGAAGGAAGGGAAGCCCAGCAGCTGGGATCCCTGGCTAGAAACCGTGGGATCGAGAGAGGAATTGCAAGAGAGGCAGCAATTTGCAGTCCCTGGAGACGGCTCCTCTCCAGTGTGAGAGCTTGATATCCGTTCAAAGATGACCTCATGAACTCCCCAGGAAAGTGGACTACGGCAGATGAAGGTATCCAGTATCTGAGAGAACTGGCAGTGCTGGAAGTAATTTATAGTGATCCTGACAATGATGAGGACTCCAAAGATCCAGAGGATGTCCTGTGCACATGGGCCATGTGGAGGAAGGTAATCTAAGGTGCCCCAATGCCATATGCTAATAGCTTGGCAACAATGTATTCCCCTGATGTGGAGACACCAACTGTGGAAAGAGTATCTTCGTGGCTTCAAAACTTCGAAGAGAATCTCTGTGCCTCCTAGTCCCTACGGGCCAGCACCGTGGCTGTCAAAGGCATCCCAAGGAATCAATCCTCTCCTGCCCCAGTCAGAGGGAAAGGGAGCCCCCGACGTATGCCACGTGGTGCACTCTGGTTCTTGTTGCGTGACCGGGGGAGGACATGAGGAAGTGGAATGGTGAATCTACCTTTAAACTGGAGGCCCGTGTACGCGAATTGAAGGGGAAAACAGCCGTTAAGAAAGGAACAATTAAGAAGGCTGTCAGTGTAGTTGGTGCTGACGTCCAGGAAGGTGTTCAACGATCTTCCAGACATAGAAAAACTGAAATCACCTCCCTCGACCCTGGTGAGGGGACTTCTGGTCTGGCACTACAAAAGTCAGACAGTGAATACTCTGATGAAGAACAGGAGTAGAGGGTCCCTGCCTTCGGCCAGGAGGAGGAAAGGGATGATCGTGTATATTGGACTGTGTGGATCCGATGGCCTGGCACATCAGGTCCACAAAGGTACAAGGCTCTGGTAGACACTGGTGCACAGTGTATGCTGGTGCCATCAGGGTACAGGGGCACAGAACCCATCTGGATCTCCGGAGTGACAGGGGGATGCCAGGAATTGTCTGTGTTGGAGGCTGAGGTGAGCTTGACAGGGGAAAAATGGGAAAAGCACCCCATTGTGACTGGCCCAGAAGCCCCTTGCATCCTTGGCATCGACTATCTCAGGAGAGGGTACTTTAAAGACCCAAAGGGGTACCGATGGGCTTTTCGTGTGGCCACTGTGAACACAGACAAGGTCAAGCAGCTGTCTACCCTGCCTGGCCTCTCAGGAGATCCCTTCGTTGTGGGATTGCTACAAGTTGAAGAACAACAGGTGCCAGCTGCGACCAGGACAGTGCACCGGCGGCAATATCGTACAAACCGAGACTCCTTGGCTCCCATCCGTGAACTGATTCGTCAACTGGAGAGCCAAGGAGTCATCAGCAAGACTCATTCACCTTTTCATAGCCCCATATGGCCAGTGCAAAAGTCTGACGGAGCGTGGAGGTTAACAGTAGACTATCGCGGCCTAAATAAAGCGACACCACCACTGAGCGCTGCTGTGCCAGACATGTGAGAGCTCCAGTATGAACTGGAGTCACAGGCAGCCAAGTGGTACGCCACCACAGACATTGCCAATGCGTTCTTCTGCATTCCTTTGGCAGCAGAGTGCAGGCCACAGTTTGCTTTCACCTGGAGGGGTGTCCAGTACACCTGGAATCGACTGCCCCAGGGGTGGAAACACAGCCCCATCATTTGTCACGGACTAATTCAAAATGCACTGGAAAAGGGTGATGCCCCTGAACATCTACAATACATTGATGACATCATCGTATGGGGCAACAAGGCAGAAGAAGTGTTTGAGAAGGGAAAAAGAGTAATTCAGATTCTTCTGAGAGCTGGTTTTGCTATTAAGAAAAGCAAGGTCAAGGGACCTGCACAGGAGATTCAGTTCTTGGGACTCAAATGCCAGGATGGACACCATCATGTGCCTATGGATGTGGTTAACAAGATAGCAGCTGTGTCTCCAGCAGCTAACAAGAAGGAAACACAAGCTTTCCTAGGCCTTGGGGGACTCTGGAGAATGCATGTTCCAGGTTACAGTCAGCTTGTGAGACCTCTCTATCAAGTAACTCGAAAGAAGAACTGTTTTGAGTGGGGCCTTGAGCAACAACAAGCCTTTGAGCACATCAAACAGGAAATAGCTCGTGCAATGGCTCTTGGGCCTATCCGAACAGGACCAGCTGTGCAAAATGTACTCTACACTGCAGCTGGGGAGCATGGTCTCACCTGGAGCCTCTGGCAGAAAACATCAGGAGAAACCCGAGGTCGACCATTAGGGCTTTGGAGCCGGGGGTATCGAGGATCAGAAGCCCACTACACTCCAAGTGAAAAGGAGATACTAGCAGCGTATGAGGGGGTTCACGTCGCTTCAGAAGTTGCTGGTACAGAAGCGCATCTGCTCCTGGCACCGCGATTGCCTGTGCTACACTGGATGTTTAAAGGAAACATCCCTTCTACACATCATGCAACCAGTGCTACATGGAGTAAGTGGGTAGCATTGATCACGCAACAAGCTTGACTAGGGAATCCCAACCGTCCGGGAATCGTGGAAGAGAACATGAACTGGTCAGAAGGTGTGGAGAAACATGCTATGGGAAACTAAGGCATGGGTGACTTTTAATCACTAACCAATAAGGAGCTAGACTTTTGTACTATGTATGAACCTCATTAACTGTGTCACGTGAATGGAATCTTAACCAATTAGTTACTAACACGCATCACATGTTGTATAGCAAAGTATATAAAAGGAACCTGTACCAAATAAAGACAGAGCATTCACTCTTAACTCTATGAGTATACGTGTAGACTCTCAGCACCGGCTACAGGTGGCGCCCGAACGCCACTAATTACCCTGATCCTCCGCAAGAGACGAAACGCTGGGCGAAACGTTGAGCGGAGTTCCTTACCCTGATTCACTGTATAGACGAGATGTTGATCGATGGAATTCCTTACCCTACATTGCCGCAAGAGACGAAACGC
This sequence comes from Caprimulgus europaeus, assembly GCA_907165065.1. The sequence goes on from OU015537.1 coordinate 2,160,491, forward strand.
TGAGCGACACGTTGAGCGGGCCGCAAGAGACGAAACGCTGGACGACACATTGAGTGGCGGGGCCCCCCGTCCTTATCATTTCAGGTGAGGCTGGGCCGTGGGTAGCCTAGTGCAAATATTTTGCCAGCCGGCATACGTAATGGAAGCAGAATTTACTGCTTGGAGCTCCTCATTATCCCCTCTAAGAGAGGGGAGGCAGTCTCTGAGAAGCTTTTACATAAGCTGGAATCCTGGGCTAAAAAGCAAGGATTCTTTAAAGTACCCCCCTCTCTTATTTGAACGGGAGGAATGGCGGTCGCTCGGCAACCATGTGTGGGACTTGGCAATATCAGATAAAGACAAGACAGTCAAGGAGCTCAGGGCACCTTGGAGAGTAAAGCAGAATCCCGAATAGTGGTCGTAAAAATCTTCTCAAGTTAGCAAAAAAGCCTGAACCACAGATTCAACGCGCTAAGGAATGCGTGGGAGTCTTATCTCCACTCTCATTGCTGAAATGCTTTTTAGAAAAGCGAGATATAGTGTTTAACCTGAAGCACTTAGCTGGACTTTGTGCTTAATGAGTTTTTTCAAACTCCTGAGAAGTATTTTGATGAGAATAAGCGGAGAAGTTTTGGAAAAGAACTGCATAGTGTTACCGGGCAAGATGGCGTCGCCCCCCCCCCCCCCCCATCCTCTCCCCTCCTCCCGGCGAAAAAAGGACTGCATAGGTTACTGAGCAAAATGGCGCTGGCCTGGGTATGACGCTGCTGAGGAGGCGGTGCTGAGCTGCGAGCTGATAGGCTGATCGGCGTGGATGGGCTCAACAGTCAGAAGAACCCGGGGGGGGACACCCTCCCCACCTGGCACCAACCCCCCCGAGGGAATGCAGATACTTGGGAACTAGTAAAAGAGACCAGAAGAACAACTTGTAAAAGAGAACAGGAAAAACAATAAGAAATTATGGACAGCAGTTTCCCCTATACACACAGGCATTTGTTGATTTGTTGATCACTAACTTTTTGGACTGCTTTTACTACCAAAGCAGGCACAGTGGCAGGCACGGTGGTGGCGAGAATGGCGGTTTCTATGACAACAGCATACCAGGACCTGTGACGATCAGATATCACCACGGAGCCGAGTGGGGGAGGCCGCATTCCTTGCCCGAAGAGCAGCCTGGAATGGATGCGTTGAGGGGGGCTTCCCCCCCCCGCTGCTTTCTCCGCAGTTTCTTAAAGTGATCAACCTGCATTTCAGACCTTCTAAAATTATGGTTTGGGTTGTGCTACTTAGTGTGCACATCGCACGAGAACCTGGCATGTTTTGTGGAATGAGTGCGTGAGTGAGTGCAGTGAAGGTACCTTCCGTCTGAATTTTCTTTGTGATTGTTTAATGTGTAAACTAAAATGACATAGGAACTGCACAGACACTACACGAGAATTCACAAAGTTTAAAGAATCAGAGATAAATACAAAGTCATCACTATTGTATGAGAAAGTCCCAGAGAACTGATAACTTGGGGTAGGGGCTATGCTTGTGTCGTTACAGATTCTGGAACACGGTGGGATTTTCTTCAAGCAACATTCCAAAGTGTAATAGTCATCACATTCTGTTTGGTAAAAAAAAAAAAAAAAAACCATGAGCAGGTAATGAAGTGTATATTAATAGTAGAACATAGCATAGAGTAGAAGTGAATATGAATTATCCTTATTTTAACAGGAAAAGAGGTATCACTAAGTTTTCTGCAGGAGTTTACACAGTTTCCAAAGAGTATTTTTAAATTAACAAAATGAGCATGAATCAAATTTTCAGTATAAGCTATGAATTTTTATGAGATTTTTAACTTTTAATTTTCTTTTCTGATGGAAAATAGTGTCACCAGTTATCACCTTTATAATTAAGGCCCTGTCATCATTTCCAATGTGAGCTTTTATTTTCAAGGGTGTATGGCATGCTTATAAAGATACTGTAAGTATGAAATTTGGTTTTAAAAAAACAATCTCAACTAGCAGGGACTTCTCCTAAGGAGAGATTTTTAGGTTGTTTCTTTGTTTTGTGACATGGATTATATTTCAAATCAGAAATCAATTGGCAAAACAAAACCAACTCCATATTATTCTTATTACTATTGTTATTATGAAATTTTTTATGCTTCAGAAATAGTTCTGTTTTAGGGTAATGTAAAGACTGAAAACTCTGAACCAAGTCTTATTTTGAAAACTGAAGCAGCAGATGCAGAGATTTTAAATTGGCCACTATAAATGTACATTTAGTACTGAAGTTATCTACTGATTTTTGATTGGGGCCACTGACGGCAGCGCTGGCCCGATACTTAAACTTAAATGGAAAACAGAAAACCCTGTTTGGGTTGATCAATGGCCTCTATCAAAAGAAAAGCTGCAACATGTTAAGGAATTTGAACAGGAACAATTAAAATTGGGTCATATTAAACCCTCTGTTAGCCCATGGGACACTCCTATTTTTACCATTCAGAAAAATCGGGGAAATGGAGATTATTACATGATTTGAGATCTGTAAACAATTACATGAAGGACATGGGAGCCTTGCAACCCGAGTTACCATCTCCAGTCATGTTGCCAGAAAAATGGGATTTGTTAATACTAGATCTTAAGCATTGTTTTTTCACAATTCCTTTACACGAGGATGATGGTGACAAGTTTGCATTTTCTGTGCCTTCCATCAATAGGTACTGCCACAGAGTATGAAAAAACTCTCCTACCATTTGTCAGTGGTTTGTGGATTTGGCCTTAAGACCGTGGCGAAGGGAAAAGCCTGACTTGCTCACATACCATTATATGGATGACTTATTGGTAGCCAGCCCTACACCCCTTCCTGAACACAAACAGAAGGAACTTGTAACATGCTTGCAGAATTTTGGTCTGGTCATTGCACCTGAAAAGGTTCAAAACATTCTCCTTGGAATTACTTGGGCATGCAAGTTACAGAAATTAGACTCATACCTCAGAAAATTATTTCGCACCCAGAAATTAAGACTGTTAATGATGTTCAAAAATTGATAGGTGATCTGCAGTGGCTTTGAACTTTCTGTGGAATTGCTAACACAGATCATTCCCCTTTGATTGACCTTCTACGGAATAGTAGTTCCCCTTCTGACCCTAGATCATTTACTGTGGAGGCTACAAAAGCACTGGATGATATTACAGAAAAAATTAGAGACTCAGCCATAGATCGTAGATTGAAAAATTGTCTTTTTCTTTAGTTATCTATAACCGGGAGTAAGAAGTTGTTTTGTTGATTGTTCAGTTACCTGACAGCGCCCCTATGCGATTAATAGAGTGAGTATTCCATAGTTCTACTTTTAGGGCCACAATTACTACTCGGGCCGATGCAATTGGGCAGTTGATACTAAAGTTGGGGCCCGAAGACACCCATGGTAGGTTACTCACAATGTTCATTTAGTACTTTGGGTAAGGATATTAGTGTTTAAAATACACAAAACTGTGGCTTGTTATGGAATACATGCAGGTTTTAAAATACCAATTTTTCAAAACACATCCACAATGATAAATACATTTTGCTACACCAACAATTCAGCGATTAATAAGCCACTTATATTGTACAATGACACAGTAGCTCCTAAAACAGAAGATTACATCTAAGATGGGGATTTTTAGTAGCATTTTTACAATTTCATTATGAATTTTTAAAAAAGACACTAAGATGTTATAACTTGAATGTTCTAACGTAAAACCACAACAGCAAGGAAATTCAGAGTTGATTCCATTTCAGTTGTCTTCCATGATTTTATCCAGGTATCGTAGCACATACGATGCACTGAGTGCAATCTCCTGACATGCTGTACCTTGCTACAACAGGGATGAGTACAGAACAAATTTTCTTTCCTTGCTTTTGTGTGTTTGTCATAGCTTTAATATTTGCATGTTTTCTTCTCGTTGTAAAAATACAAAATGGCTTATACTGTATTTGGATAGCACTGGTTAAGATGGATACTGACAAATTGGAAATCCTTGAACTGCTCTAACTTGCAATCATCATTAATTTGGATTTTTCTTTAATTCTGCAGATGCATTTTTGTTGAAGTGGTTAAAATTGTTTGAAATGTGGAAGTGTTTTGGGTAATATTTTATATTAATGTATATATTGTAATAGAAAACGTTGTAATAATTGTAATAGTTTTTAGGTATAAGTACACTACATCCAGATAGATGGAGCTATACAGTACTGTGCTGTTCAACACTTGGGCAGGGCTACTGCTTGGAAACAGGTTGCAGTGTCAGTAAACCGTACGGATCAAGTATTGTACCATTCAGTGTTGGCACTCACCAATGCAAGAGGAAAAGAGAAGATTTCAACATGATTAGCACTACATAGCATTCACACATCTCATAAGTTAGTAAAAAAAAAAAAAAAAAAAAAAAGGAAAGAGGAAAGAGTCTTAAGTCTATAGTTATTACTGCATTAAGATTTTGTTAATTAGCATTGTTTTAAGACCTTAAGTTGTAGTACCTAGATAAAACATGTGGATAACTTTTGCTAATGTAAGGAAGCAAGAATCACTGTGGCTTTCACTACCTATGCCCGAGAATCCTTATAGGACCTGTCTTATAAGAGTGCCTTTGTATAACTTTGCTCACATAGATGTTAGTAGACATTGATAGCATTAGACATGCAGTGCTACAGAATAGAGCAGCAGTTGATTTTTATTTGTTAGCACAAGGAACATGGTTGTGAGGAATCTGAAGGCATGTGCTGTATGATTCTATCAGACCACCCAGAATCAATTCATATGGCCATTAGAAGGTTAAAGGAAAATGTCAAACGGTTGAGGGTAAATAATGATGATTGGTTAAGCGAGTAGTTTTTACACGAATGAATCTCTTCACTATTAAAGTCAGGATTTAAGATGCTATTTGTAATTTGGCAATCCTTTTATTAGTGCCTTGTTTGCTATCGTGTCTGCAAGGGCCCTGCAGAAGATGGTGGACAACGCCTTTGTGGTATAAAAACAAAAACGGGAAATTGTTGGCTTTATAAGAGCCCAAGATGCAGGCAGTTTCGGCCTTGGCAATTAATTCCTGACTTTTACTGAAAAAATAGAATAAAGACACAAAATAAGGAAATTCTAATATAATTAGTCAGAAGTAAAAAGGAGGCCTTAGATGGCTCAGTATTATAATCTTGCTTTGCATTTTAGCGCGTATATTGTTTTCTTGTATGGCCAAACATGTGGAACAACTTGCCCTAGGTGGCTTTTTCGCTCAAACTAATAAAAACTGGGAAATGTGTGGGAAATTGTTGGCAGAGCACTACGTGGAGCACTGTACACATTTGATGTGGATGCTGATATGTTAGGGTCAGCTTTGAGGGGTCAGAGTGTTGAGTGCTTCTCCGGGTTGGATTGGTGCTGATTTGGGTATGGAGTGGAGTCAGGCTGGTTTGATGTAGACTCTGGGCTGATTTGTTTTCATGCTGGGTCGGAGATCTGGCCATCTCAGATGGTTTGGGAGACTGGATGGGAAGTGGTGGCCATTTCCATGTTGGTGTCTCTTAACAGCAGAAATACATTTCTTTTGGCAACCTGTAGCTTTAGCTTTCAACTTTACTTAAAGAGAGTGTACGCTTTTTTAGGCATTAAAATTTTTAGTTCTAATTATAGTAAAAATTGCTTATAGATGTGTAATGAAAGGAATACAGAGTGTCACTGCTACAGCCTTGTTTGTTTTAAAAGACAAAGGGGAAGATATTGGGGACCTGGCCATGTTGCAGGACTGTAATACTAGCTGGGCCTCGGCTGGGCCCCAGCTAGGTTGCTTACAACTGCCTGGCAAAAGAGTTAAGCTGAGAGAAAGGAATTTGACTACGTGTGAAAGTAATAAACAACATTGACAAGATGGACGCCAGCTGGAAATTACGACGAGGAAGTGAACCTGAACCGAGATAAGAGCGAACCAGTGAGACTGAGAGATCAGCGTGTGATCAGTGCTATTAACCAATAGTAATTGGCTTCGTAGTGTGTGGACACGTATGCGAAACCAAGTCAGAAGAAACTTTGACAATTTTGTATTAAGAGTAGCTTTAGCTGGGAACCACAAAGTAGGAGTACCCTGTTAACGCTTGGCTTTCCTCACTTGGATTGGGACCATGGTTGAAAACCATAGTGATGTATTTAATTGGCATTGGAGGCATAATTTTATTGGTAATATTTTTGTTGCCCTGTTTGATCAGCTGCTTGCAAAATTTGATTATAAAGACATATATATATTCTGGAACACAGGTCACTCTCCTTGTACAAAAAAAAAAGGGGGAAGTGTGGAGAAACATGCTTTGGGAAACTAAGGCGTGGGTGACTTTTAATCACTAACCAATAAGGAGCTAGACTTTTGTACTATGTATGAACCTCATTAACTGTGTCACATGAATGGAATCTTAACCAATTAGTTACTAACACGCATCACATGTTGTATAGCAAAGTATATAAAAGGAACCTGTACCAAATAAAGACAGAGCATTCACTCTTAACTCTATGAGTATACGTGTAGACTCTCGGCACCGGCTACAAGAAGGCAGAGATTTTGGAGTACAGCCTGAGGAGGTGGTTCGTGCTCAGGAGGCACCACCGTATAATGAGTTATCAGAAGATGAAAGGCGTTATGCTTTGTTTACTGATGGATCCTGTCGTGTGGTAGGAAACCATCGGAAGTGGAAAGCTCCTGTGTGGAGTCCCACACAACAAGTCATTGAGGCCACTGAAGGAGAAGGTGAGTCAAGTCAGTTTGCAGAAGTGAAAGCCATCCAACTAGCCCTAGAGATTGCTGAATGAGAAAAGTGGCCAGTCCTCTATCTCTACACTGACTCCTGGATGGTGGCTAATGCCCTGTGGGGGTGGCTGCAGCAGTGGAAGAAGACCAATTGGCAGCGCAGGGGTAAACCCATCTGGGCTGCTGCATTGTGGCAGGACATTGCTGCTCGAGTAGAAACATGACTGTAAAGGTACGTCACGTAGATGCTCACGTGCCCAAAAGCTGTGCCACAGAAGAACATCAAAACAATGAACATGTAGACAAGGCTGCAAAAATTGAAGTAGCTCCCGTGGACTTGGACTGGGAGCGTAAAGGTGAGCTATTTGTAGCTCGATGGGCCCATGAAACATCGGGACATCTAGGGAGAGATGCAACATATCGATGGGCTTGTGATCGAGGGGTGGACCTGACCATGGAAGCCATCACACAGGTCACTCATGAATGTGAAACGTGTTGCAATCAAGCGAGCCACACAAGTAAAATCTCCCTGGAATAGAGGGCGGTGGCTGGGCTTCGATATGGTGAGGCCTGGCAAATCGACTCTATTGGACCTCTGCCACGAACACGCCAAGGCAAGCGCCACATACTCACCATGGTGGAAGCAACTACTGGTTGGCTAGAAACATACCCTGTAAACCATGCCACTGCCCCAAACACCATCTTAGGCCTTGAAAGACAAATTTTGTGGAGACATGGTACCCCAGAAAGAATTGAATCGGACAATGGGACTCATTTTTGAAATAACCTCATAAACTCCTGGGCAAAGAAACATGGCGTTGAGTGGGTGCACCACATCCCCTGTCACCCACAGGCCTCTGGGAAGATTGACAGATACAATGGACTGTTAAAGACGATGTTGAGGGCATTGGGCAATGGGGAATGGAAGCACTGGGGTGTAAATTTAATGGAAGCCACTTGGCTGGTTAATACCAGAGGATCTGCTAACCATCCTGGGCCTGCACAAACAAAACCCCTACATGCTGTGGGAGGAGATAAGGTCCCTGTAGTGCACACAGGGAAGTGGATGGGGAAGGCCGTATGGATTGCTCCTCCCATGGGAAAAGACAAACCCATTCGTGGGATCGTCTTTGCCCAAGGGCCTGGGTGTACTTGGTGGGTAATGCAGAAGGATGGGGAGACCCAGTGTGTGCCTCAAGGAGATTTAACCTTGGGGGAAAACTAATCTGTGATGTGAGTTGTATGTTGCAGGAAGGAATGTAGCAGGAAGGACCTAAGCTGACAAATAATGAGTTTTGCAATGATGACCTGAACCAAGTCAGTGTTGGCGCCCAACAATCAAACATACTGCTCCTCTTGTCTTGAACATCTATCTTGAACAGAAGAGGTCCAAGTCAAAGCCTGTTTGTGAACATCTGGAGGAATGGAGGAAGCCCATGGGATATCTGTCTGATAAAGGACAAGGGGGCAGAGCTAATAAGAATGTATAAACCTGTATGTTGGGTATAAATTATGTGGGACCTGAGCATGACGCAAATGGTATGGAATAAGGGGTGGAGATTGTATTGGGTCTGGCTGGGATGGAGTTGATTTTCCCCCTGGCAGCCCTCAGAGTGCTGTGTTTTGTATTTGGTGGCTCGAGGGGTGTTGATAACACACCAGGGTTTTGGTTATTGGTGAGCAGTGCTAGCACAGCACCAAGGCTGGCTCTCCAACATTTCCCCCCCAGGAGGCTGGGGTGGGGAAGGTCTTGGGAGGCGACACAGCCAGGACAGCTGACACAAACGGACCAAAGGGATATTCCAGACCATATGATGTCTGCTCAGAAATAAAAGCAAGGAGAACGGAGGGGGAAGGGGGGGCATTCGTTACTTCCGTTTTGTCCTCCGGGAACCGCAACGCGTATGAAGCCCTGCTTCCCGGGAAGTGGCCAGACATCGCCTGCTGATGGGAAGTAGAGAGTAAATATTTTGTTCTTTTGCTTCTGGGCTCACAGCTTTGCTTTGCTTCTATTAAACTGCCTCTGTCTCCACCCACGAGTTTGTTTTTTTGTGTTCCATCTTATTTTCTCCCCTCCCCATCTTGCTGAGGAGGGGGGTGATAGAGTGGGCTTTGGTGGGCACCCAGCATCTAGCCAGGGTCAACCCACCACACACTTTTTTGCACTCTGTGTATAGCTGCAGTGTTCTATAGGAAGAATGGCCTCACTGTTAATTGAAAAGAAAGATTTAGAACATAAACGATGCAAAAGAACTGTCCACCAATTACCAGAAGACTGGGACTCACATGTTACTTTGTAGAGTACAAGTGAAATGTCAGTAGCAGCTATACTAACACCTGGAACTGGAGTAGCTATGGATTATCATACAATAAAAAGAATTGCTTGTGCCTTGGTTAAAGATATAAATTATACTTCACATGCACTCTCAGATATTCGTACAGAAATGGCTCAAATAAGAGAAGCCACTCTTGAAAATAGGGCTGCAATTGATTATTTGTTCTTAAGACATAACCATGATTGTGAAGAATTTAAAGGGCTATGTTGCTTCAATTTAAGTGATAGTTCACAACTTGTTAAGAAAAAGATTAAATAATTAAAATATTTAGCATCTGCATTTAAAGAACGAGAGGAATTAGACTTCTGGTTATTTTCATGGCTTCCCAACTTGAGCTGGTTAAAACAATTATTCCTCCTTGTAATATTGATTGTTATAGCATGTTGCTTCATACAATGTATGTTGCTTTGTAGGACTGAGACATATAAAGGAATGGTGTGAGACTTAAAGATACTTATCATCATAAATCTCAAAGGAGGGAATTGATATGGGGCATCCCAACCTAAGAAGTCAGCTTATGTTAGTATTGTTTATGTTAGCCTTAATCAGTTAATAATGAATAGAACACTGTGTTATTTGAAGTGTGAAGTCCCTATTCTCTGGACCTTGACCAGAGAGAACATATGGGAGTGACTGTACATAGGATGAGTTACATGACAACCTGGCCAGATAATTATCCCACTGGCCAACTTGGCAACAAATACACTTTTTGGACAACAGCAGGACCTGTGACCCTGCAGGGGAGCCATGCTGGAGCAGTCCGTTCCTGAAGGACTGCACCCCATGGAAAGGACCCATGCTGAAGCAATTTGTGAAGAACTGCAGCCCGTGCAAAGGACCTACATTGAAGGACTGTCTCCCGTGGATGGGACTCCAACTGGAGTAGAGGAAGAATGTGAGGAGGAAGGAGTGGCAGAAATGTGTGATGAACTGACCACATCCCTCATTTCACATCTCCCTGTGCTGCTCAGGGGGGAGAAGGTAGAGAAATCAGGAGTGAAGTTGAGCCAGGGAAGAAGGGAGAGGTGGGGGATAGGTGTTTTAAGATTTAATTCTTATTTCTCATAACCCTACTCTGACTTTTGATTAGTAATAAATTAAATTAATTTCCCCAAATTGAGTCTGTTTTGCCTGTGATGGTAATTGCTGAGATATTTCCCTGTTCTTACCACGATCCACAAGACTTTTGTGATATTTTCTTTCCCTTGTCCTGTTGAAAAGGAGTGATAGAGTAGCTTGGTGGGCACCTGGCATCCATCCAAGGCCAACCCACCACAATTCTGTCCCTGAAGACACTATATTCTGGCTTCTTCTAGCTCAGACAACTATTATTCAATATTTCTGTGAGGCTAAAGTCATCCCCATGAGTTCCTTTTTTTTTTTTTTTTTGTCATCACTGGCATTGTTTTGTGTTCTCACAGTGGAAGATAACCTAGGAAGTAGGAGTAAAGCAGTCATAATAGAAACAACTACCAGTTAAATAAATTATATAAATTAGTACTTACACATTAGCAGCATCTTTAGCTGTAAAGTACCAGCATCATTAAACCACACTATCAATAACCTTATTTTTTTTCAGAAAAATAAGTGGAAAAACACTGCTCCATATTAGTTGCAAACACAAGAATAATGGCAAATTTCTTTAGCAATATGTCATTAACATGATAAAAACTTACTGAATTGTGGGTATTGGAATAACAAACAGCGCTGAGTCAGGTCTTGTTTTCTTGCAATCTTTTAAATTATGTAGTATTTGTTTCTCCTTGCTAAATTAAGATGAACAATAAGATCTTGGTTTCTGATCATGAGATCAAAGATGAACAAATAAGATAAAAATCACTTTGTACAACTGTGGCATATTGAAGGCACGGACCCTGTTGAGTGCAAGTACAGAATCAACTTTATTACAGATTTCTCCAACTATATAGTATCTCAAACCCAAGGAAAGGCCCCTTTCATCCCCCAATCACAACCCAATTTAGTGTCCCAGATACAGCTTGTTGTTAATTACTTCTTCTCCCTCTTGGCAGGTGTCTCGCTCTCTCCTCTCAGTTCTTTGATTTCCCAGGTTTAGCCAGTCTCATGTTGTTTATGTCCAATGAGAATATGCAGAGCCTGTTCCCTGTGTGTCCTTTCCTTGACCTGTTGCTTTTTTGGCAACTTCAGTGAACAGGGACAAGACACTCGTTTCCCAGGCTGTCTTTGTTAAACAGGACACCGTTCTCCACATCTCCCCATTTTTGTTTATGACCAGTCCATTGACAAGCAGCGTGGTCATCACTCGTGCTTCCGTTTTTTGCACTCTGTGTATAGCTGCCCACAGAATCTGCAGAAATACTAAAAACAAGAAGAATATCACAGTGCCTATACCAATGAATACCCACATACGAAGGTTCAACCCACTAAACCAAGTTTTTTATTTAACCATGACAAGTCATTTTTCAAAGCTTCAAACACACTCTGCCTTGTTAATTCCTGTATTTTTTTAATTTGATCTTTTAGTTGTGTGGTAGTTTGGGTGGATTCACCTTTTTTTGCTTGCAGCTTGCAGCCAAACACAGCCTGCTCTATCACCTTCCTCCCTCCCTCGCCCAGGGAGTAGGGGAGAGAATTGGAAAGAAGGGCAAGGAGACTCGCGGGCTGAGATAAAAACTATTGACTAATTAAAATGAAATGATGATGATAACAACAGTGATAACAGAATGATACAAATGGGTGATGCACAGTGCTCACTGCCCACTGACTGATGCCCGGCCTGTGCCAGCTCACGATCCCGGAGGAGAGACAGTCCCAAAACCGAAACCCTGGAAGAGTGAGCCCGAGCGATCCCCAGAGAGGTACCCCCGGGAGAGAAGTGCCCTGTCTTCCGGTCAGCCCTGGTTAATGTACTGGCATGACGGGAAATGATCTGGAATATTTCATTGGCACATCCAAATGCCAGTTCTGGGCTTTGCTATTCACTACATTTCTCCCTCCCAGTCCTAATGCAGCTGTGAAGCAGCCAAACACGGTGGCCTTGAGCTCCAGCAGCAACTCACAACACCAGCACTGTTATCAACGTTCTTCTCATAATAAGTCTGAACTGAAATACTAAAAAGAAAATTAACTCTATCTTAGCAAAACCAGGACAAGTTGATTATGCAAAGATTGGATATTATGTTGAAGGGACAGGTCAAACGCTCCTCGCTAATGTTGTCTTACAAACTCCCAACTATGCTGGGTATCATTCCATAAAAGAGGAGTAACGCATAAAGCCTTATGCTTATGCTCCCAATCACACTGCAAATTCACTCCAGTTTTGAGTGCTTCCTGTCGATCTCCCAGCCACATTACTGTGGCTTCTAAAGCTTGCAAACGAAACAAAACTTCCTCATCAACCTTTTCTTGCATCTGAAATTCTTGAGTCACATTTGTCAGTTTCCCCAACTACATGTGCAGTTTTAACAGACTGAGTGAGTGATGCCACCGCCGTGGCAGCAGAGGCCAAAACAATAACTGCAGAAATGATTGCAAATATTAGCCATCCTAAAAAATGCCTGGTTCTTTTTCTAGTTTGATCTATTTCCTGCTCTAAAATTCTCGCAAAGCGAATTAATCCATTTTCACCTTCCCATGTTCTCGTCAAATTCACTGGTAACCATAATTCTGAACGCCGCTGAAGAGTAAAAAGATAAAACTTATTCTGATCCTTCAGCATGCCATACCAAAGAATGTTTGGACTTAGATAGAGAAGTATAATAGTTTAACTGGGCTAACCCTTGGCTAGCAGCCAACACAGCCGTTCACCCACTTTCCCCCCACCCCCAGGGGATAGGGGAGAGGATTGGGGGCAAGGATTAGGAGGCTTGTAGGTTGAGATAAAAACAGTTTAATAATATAAATAAAAGAAAACTTAAAAAAAACACCCCTAAACAACTAATATTAAAATAGTAGTGATAATGACAACAGTAATAAGATATGCAAATGAGTGTAACTGCTTACCACCCACTGATAGGCCCAGCCTGTTCCCAGATAACGATCCCGGAGGAGCAACAACCCCGAACCAAAACCGCAATCCCAGAAGAACCAGAGCCCGAGAGCAAACCCATGCAAATCCACCCCCCACTTTCCCATCAGCCCTGGATAACATACTAAACATGACGGGATGTGATCTGGAATATTTCATTGGCACATCCAAATGCCAATTTTGGGGTTTGCTATTCACTGTGCTTCTCCCTCCCAGTCCTAATGCAGCTGTGAACAGCCAAACACGGTGGCCTTGAGCTCCAGCAGTAACTAATAACATTAGTACTTTATCAACATTCTTCTCATAACAAATCCCATACTGAAACTAAAACACAGCTATTCTAACTACTAAAAAGAACATTAGTACTTTTATCATTGATGTTCTCAAAGCAAGTCTGAACTGAAACCAAAACACGGCTCTTCTAACTACTGAGAAGAAAATTAACTCTGTCCTAGAAAAACCAGGACAAGAGCATGTGACATGTTTGTCCTTGGATCCCAAAAGGTTCCATGTGGACCCCAATCTATAATTCCACCATGTGCTATAGCTTGCTTATGAGGATGTTTCCCCCAACAAGGTTTCCACTCAAAACGAGTTATAGAGTCCAACTTTTGCATAACACATCATGGAAAACTTGGGGCATGCATTTGATATTTGTAATTACTATCAAGTGATACATTTGAGGCTAAACCCGGAATCATGACCATAGTAAAATTAACCTGTCTCCCATGATTTACAGCTATCAAATGTTGCTGCATTTGAAACACCACACAGTCAGTTGTAGTATTATCTGTAGTTATACACAGAGGAGGAAAGTTGGCAACAAATTCGGTGTCATTACCTTGAAACAAATCATTAACATTATCTGGGGGAGGAGGTACCCAAACACCTCCTGACCATTGAGTGTCATTATTACTGATAGGTGTAGCATCCCACCAGGTCAATGGCTGAAACATAGGAGGATCTAAAATGTGGGCCCGATAAACATGTTGAGCAACTGTGTATTGTACCAACACTACCAGCTACCATATTTCAGTCATCAGTCTGATCGACTTCAGGGGCATCATCATTCCCCCATTGTTCGTCATCTGTCTTGTCCTCAGCATATGTTGTCACTTGGATCGGCTTGATATTTCTCGCAGGAATCCAGTAAGGTCCTGAGGGAAGAGAAACACAAGCATAGCCCCGATCCCAGGTAAGCAAGGGAACTGTTCCATCCCATTGACCGGATTCTAAGTTTTTATAAAACACCTGGGGCCATATGGCAGAAGACTCTCCAGCCTTAAAATGTCTGTCTACGGCAGACCTATATTGCTTTGATCCAGATAAACTAAGAAAATTTAAAACGTAGGTAGCTTTATCCAATATCTCCTGAGGTGTTGTCCCTACTGGATTCCCCCTCTTTTGTTTATCAATAAGGGTTTTCAAAGAATGGTGAGCATGTTCCATGATTGCTTGACCAGTGGAAGATCGTGGAATGCCAGTAATATGGTCAACACCCAAAGTCTGTAAAAACAAAAGAAAACGTTTAGAAACATATGCAGGGCCATTGTCAGTTTTCACTTTCTGAGGAACCCCCATAGTAGCAAAGCATCGTAAAAAATGCTTCAGGACATCCTTTGTCCTCTCTCCTGTGTGGGCTGTAGCAACTAAAAACCCAGAAAAAGTGTCAATAGAAACATGGACATACTTGAGTCACCCAAAGGAAGGAACATGAGTTACATCTGATTGCCATACCTCATTTGCTGTTAAGCCTCTATGTTGCGAGCGGAGGAAGCAAGGGGTCGATCCAATATGGATGGTAAACAAGCTTCAACTTTAGTTGCAGAACACAACTTCTTTCATGCTTTCCCATAATGACCATGCACACATGTCACACCCCGATTGGTCACATCAGAAAGCTATGCATACATGTCACACTCTGATTGGCCACTGCAACTTTGCCAACACTCTCTGCACAGCTCCCACCTGCTAGCCGTCCCATGTGCCGAGGCTTAGTCATGCTAAACGCCAGTGATTAAGTCGCCCAGGGAGCTAATGTTGGGGAATGGCTTAAGGAGCAGGGACAATTCCCTCTTTTTCTTTTTGAACCACTAGCTTATACCTACAGAGCAAAGGTTAATACAAGAAAAGCATAAAGACAAAATTAACAAGATAACCATAAGGAAAACAACAAGGTGTAACAGAGGCTTCCTGTCCATCCCGAGAAACCCCATCCCTGAAACAGTTCTCGAAGCCACTCGTCCAGACCGCCGTGGTGTTGCCTGATGTGCTCCATGTTCTGCCTCAGGGCCGCTAGGGCTTTATGGATGGATTCAGAATGATCCGAAAGGTTCATGCAAAACATACCTCAAAATCTTCACAACCATGTCCTTGAGCTAACAATAAAAAGTCAATAGATGCTCGGTTCTGCAACACGGCGTGTCTCACGCTATCTACATCTGTAAGAAGGGCTGAAATAATCTCAGAGGTAAGGTTAAATTGTTTAATACTCTAACAAGCAAGTTTTTCTAAAGTTACTAAGGCCTTAGAAACAGCAACCCCAGGTGCAGACAGTGAAGCAAAAAATATCTCTGGGCACAACCACAACTCCACATCGTCCTTGCAGTCGCTACCTAATCCTGCTAGTGACCGCCGCGATCGCTGGTGAACCTGTATTTGGTGTATAGAGGGGGCAAACAATGTTAGCCTGCTAAGATAGCATGGACCCCCAGCGGGATGCTGTGGGATGCCACCCCAAGCATGATCTCCATAGACCCAGAGGCAGACTGTGAAGCCAATGTGCCAGAAGATGACTTGCCAACAGACCAAAAAGTACCCGGGGGGCAACTGTTTGGTGGAGCCGTTGTTTCAAATGCCCTCTCCTTTACTGTCTAGTTCTGCGCCCGGGTTGCCATCCACCTTGTGGCAATAGTTACCCCAAATAGAGAAGGGAAGCCAGGTGGGAGTTTAACCAGCCAATAATCGGCCAGGTCTGGCTGGGGAAAATACTTTGCCAAGAAAATACAACCCCACGGCATTTGCGTCTCATTCTGCTTACCAGCGGGCATAGAGCCCTTCAGCTCCAATTCTTGTAGGGGGGAGTGGAGATGATCTAGTTAGGGAATTTATGAGTACCAAAATGTCCCCTGAGCATCCTACACTCCCTACAACAGGTTAATACCCACGGTTCACACCTAAAACAGAAGGGACAGGTGGTGGGGACCCAGGTCAGCGTGCTCATTAATGGGCACAGTGTCCGTGCACTCCTCAGGGCTCCTCTTCAAGGTGGGTTTGGTGAATCTGGCAGGAACCCAGAGAAGACCTTTCCCTGTAACGACACACATGTAACCTCTGCCTGGATATTTCACCTCCGCTGGCCCTTTCCACAATCCCGTTTCTGGTTCTTTATACATCACATACATAGGTTCCCTTTCCTTTTCACTTACTGCTCTCCCATGTATCATCACAGGGGGAAATTCCTGATCAGAAAAAATACACAAATGATTTAACACAAAAACAGTTCGCAACAGCCTTTCTGCTATATCAGTAACGTTCTTAAACCTTTGTAAATAACGTTTCAGGGTTTGGTGGGCCCGTTCTACCACAGCTTGACCGGTTGGTGAATGCGGTATCCCTGTTATATGTTTAACACCCCATAGTTGGCAGAATTTCCTAACTTTCTCACTACAATATGCAGGCCCATTGTCAGTTTTGATGGCATTGGGAACCCCCATAACGGCAAAACAACTGGTAAGATGACGTGTTACATGCAATGCCTTTTCCCCCGTCTGAGGGGTGGCCCATGTGTATCTGCTATAAGTATCAATGGTAACATGTACATATTTTAACCGCCCAAACTCATTAACATGTGTAACATCCATTTGCCACAGTTCGCAGGGACCCAGACCTCTTGGGGTCACCCCAATCCCCAGTCCTGGGCCATGATGACCACAAGTAGCACATGCCTGGACAATGCCGCGGGCCTCTTCCCTAGTGATATTGAACTGGTGGTGCAGCCCTCGAGCGTTCTGGTGAAATGTAGCATGTGATTCCCTTGCTTTTATGAAGTCACTTACAGGGGCGGCCATAGAAACCAGCTGGTCAGCCCGGTCATTACCTTCCCCTGACCCATCAGTCCATTTATGGCTCCTAATGTGAATAATACAGTACAGCTCTGTCCGCTGCACGATCGCCGACTGTAACTGTCGCAATAACTCAGAGTCTTTTATTCCCTATGTCCCGTATTCTTGCTCCCTCTATATCGGAACATACATTGCTCTTGGTTCGTTTCCTGTTAACTGCAGTAATCTTGTTCTGCCTTTTTTTATTAATTCCGCTAAGTTTGAGATTCTCTTCTGCAGTGTTGTTGCTGGTTGTATTGTAGTAAATATCCATTCCAAGACCGCTATCTGACTCTCCCCCTTTTTCTTTTTGCATTGGGTCAAGGCACTCTCTCCGCGGGGTGAGCTGACACTCTCTCTCCGGGGAGTCTCCGCTTGGTTCTTCGTGCACAAAAATCACGGGGAACTGCAGCTTTCCTTTTGCTCAGCCTATCTCGGTTCGTGGATCTAGGAGACCTTAGGACCAGAGGTCCCTTACTCCAGGACCATCCGAGGACAGGGGCGCCCTCCTGGAGTGGGGTTCTGAACCAAGGTAGTCCAGATCCAAGTCACGGCACCAAATTGCTATAAGTGAATTTGACTCAAAGTCCAACAATAAATTTAAAGGTCATTGTCTATGCCTACAATTAGTCAGAGCCACTGAAGATCCCCTAATAATTTTTGAGCATCAGCAAGCGTAGTAATGTCCGTATGAATAACAAGTTTCTGAGGGGAGATCTGTGTCTCATTTATTGTCCAACCCAAATATTTCCATGCTGGGGCCCGCTGTATCTTTTCAGTGGCAATGACCAAGGAATGCAATTCCAATTGTTGCTGTAAAAATCGCTCTTGTTGTTCAGGTGCTCTCTCTATGCCTCTTCCGGTGCCGAGGCCAGCTTCCTTGCTTCCTACTGCCTCTCCCGAAGGCAGCCACGTGGCGAGCGGCGAGCGCGGTCCGGGCGGGCTCGGCCCCCCCCCGCCCCCAAAATGGGTGCAGTTTGCAAACAAGCCCCGGTCGGGGGGCAGCCCCGGCGCCGCAGACGGGGCGGACGCAGCTAGCCCCGGCCGCAGGGGGGATGGGCTCGCCCGCCGCCCTCGGCGAGCGCTGGGCGGCGGCACCGTCGCCGACCGACAGGAGCGCGCGGGACAGCGGCGCGGGGCCGGCCGGGGGAGGATCGGGGGAAGCCTCAGCAGCAGCGCGCCGCTCGCCTCGCCGCCGCCATCACCTCACTGCCGCGTCCCCCGCCCGGCAACTGCCGCCAGTGCAGCCATCTTCTTGCCGTCCCGCCTGATTTTTCACCTCTCGCCACGTTTTCATCAACTTCTTTGCAGCCTTATCGTCATCACAGTCCCGCCATTCACTCTCGTCAAACATTGCGATAGGATCTTTAAAATGTCCCTTCGCCTTACCTTAAGGCAAGAAGTTCGGCGAGATCATAAAACTGACCGACGCCGCGCTTTTCTAAAAAGCGTAATAATAATTTTTGCGCTACCTCTCGTTCCATTTCCATAATACTCACAGCTGTGATTCTAGCGGTGTTTTCAACGACTTTAGGTAGACGCCTCTCGGACTGCAATCAGATCCGGCTCGAGCTTCATAAAATAGAGCTTTTAGCCTCCTGAGGACCTGGACACCTCGCTCTCACGGAGAGCAGTGGATCTTTTGGTCCCTGGTCGCCGCTGCCAGTGCTTCTCCGAGTCTGCTCATCCGGTGACAAACAGATTAAAATTAAAAAAAAGGAGAAAAGAAAAAAAAAAACCGAAGTCCCTGTTTGGGCGCCACTTGTTGCGAGCGGAGGAAGCAAGGGGTCGATCCAATATGGATGGTAAACAAGCTTCAACTTTAGTTGCAGAACACAACTTCTTTCATGCTTTCCCATAATGACCATGCACACATGTCACACCCCGATTGGTCACATCAGAAAGCTATGCATACATGTCACACTCTGATTGGCCACTGCAACTTTGCCAACACTCTCTGCACAGCTCCCACCTGCTAGCCGTCCCATGTGCCGAGGCTTAGTCATGCTAAACGCCAGTGATTAAGTTGCCCAGGGAACTAATGTCCCTGCTCCTTAAGCCATTCCCCAACACCTCTAGGGTTAGTTCCAGGCAAAATCATCAAAGGAGAAAGACATTGGCAATCTGGACAAGCCCAGACGATCTCCTGAGCTTGTTCCAAAGTTAGAGAAAAATGTTTCTGCAAAGAATGTGCGTTTTGGTGAAAAAAGTCATGAGCCAATTTAGCCTGTTCAAAACAGCGAGGGGAAACTCCTGTCATAGTTAATCGATCTGCTATTACGTTGCCTTCAGTAAGAGGTCCTGGTAAATTAGTATGGGAGTGGATGTGAACAATAAAATACAAATGTTGTCTTGTTTTTAAAAGTTGAGCTGATTTTAACAACAACTGAAACAGTTGCTTATTCTCTACTTCCCTAATAAAAGCAGACTCCAAATGTTGAACAATGCCAATAACATAAGCAGAATCCACAATAATATCGAGAGATTTGTCAGGAAATAATTCAAAACTTGCCTAACATCTGAGTCCCACACATCACTGTCCGTCGCCAAACAACTGCAGCTTTACCTTGTTTTTCCTGATCCATCAATAAACACAGTATGTACATTCTGTAGAAGAACGGGGCTTAAGAGTGATTGTGGCTGGAGTGGCAAACAATATAAAGAACCTAATAAATGGTGATGTGGCAGAGAATGTAAAATAATATTGTTATAATCAGCCAAAGCAATCTGGAAAATTAAACTGTTACACAACACAGTATGGAATTCATCACGTGTAAATGGCAGATGGATAAAAATAGGGTCTTGATCTGTCAGTTGCTGACATTTCAATCAACCTTGTGAAACAAGTCTTGCAATCATTTCCGAGGCCGTAGTTACTGTTTTAGTAAAAGAATGTGATAAAAACAACCATTCTAAAATGCGTAATGCAGTCCTTTCTGTTCGGGCATTATCGTCCCATTGGCCCAAAAGAGCGCATGGTTGAAAAGAGTGATAAATAACAAACAGGTGGACTGGCAGTTGCGGATGAATTTGATGAGCAAATGTGTTATTAATTTTGTCCATAACCATTTGCAATGTTGATTGGCTTTCTTTTGTCAGCCATCTGGGAGAAGTCAGTTCAGGATTCCCTTTTAACAAGGAAAACAAAGGTGATAACTCATGTGTTGTTATTCCCAACAGTGGGCGGAGCCAGTTAACTGTTCCCAGCAATTTTTGTGAATCATTCGAGGTACTCACAGTAGTAGCCAATCACACAGGTTGCGGGTATACGTACGAATCAAAAAGCTTCCAGCCAAGGTACTTCCACGGAGGAATGGATTGCACCTTTTCTGTTGCAATCTGAAGACCGTATCGTTGAAGTTCAGCTACTACATTTTCAAAAACTTGAGAGAGAAGAGATTCAGTTTCTACAGCCAACAAAATGTCATCCATATAGTGATATACTACAATTTTATTATGTGTCTTACGAATTTTTGACAAAGCCTCACTAACAACAATTTGACATATGGTTGGACTATTCTTCATTCCTTGCGGCAACACAACCCAATGAAATCTTTGCATAGGTCGATCATTGTTAAGCACAGGAACAGAAAAGGCAAAATGAACACAGTCATCAGGATGTAGATAAATGGTAAAAAAGCAGTCTTTCAAATCAATGACCTTCAAATGCCAATTATCTAGAATCATGGTTGCATTTGGGGTACCTCGTTGCAAATCCCCCCGTGGGAGCTATTACTGCATTAATAGCTCAGAGATTTTGTAATAATCTCCATTTACCAGATTTTTTCGGAATGACAAATATAGGAGTATTCCAGGGGCTCGTAGAAGGGACAGTATGACCCAGTTTTAATTGTTCTTGTACTAACTCACGAGCCCTTTTCTGCTGCTCCCCTTTGATAGTGGGCATTTGGTATTTTCAGCTTATCTCTTTGAGTTTTAGGCATTAGCATTTCTAGCTTCTTAGTTTTCTTATCTTAGCTTAACAAGGACTGGCCTTGTGGACAATTTATCACGGAGCTCCAACTCCCAATTTGCCAAGGATGGGCCTTGTGGATGATTTATTATGGAACTCCGACCAATTTAAAGCTAATGAGCAAAGATAACTAGGAAGAGGCCCAGGCTCAGATCCAAGAAGAAAGTGCGCATGTGCAAAATCAAGAGGTTAACTACAGATGACAATGAGAAGGGTGGGGTAACTATAGGTTGCGATGAAGATTTCTAAGACCCTCAACGACCACCGCCACAAAGTTCTGCACGGGCGGAAAGGGGAGGAGACCTAATTTTAATATGAAGCGGGGAAAGGCCATGCATATGTATAGGTGTTTTGCATTAGCTAATGAATATGTATAGGAATATACCTTAAATATAGAGAACTAACTGCCTTAAGGTGAGCACGTTTGTGGTGGAGCGATCCCCCGTGCGCCCAGCGCTGAATAAACACACCTACTTTACAACTTTACAAAGTTGTAGAGTCTCTTTCCGCACATCACCCTTTAAGAGGTCACTGGTCAACCCATACCGGCTTGTCTGTCAGCCAAGTCAGCTTGAGTCATGGCTGAATATCAGTGGCCCTCATTAAAAATGCTTTGTTATTGCTGTATTCCATTGCTGTATGTATTGGGTTTGCGTGGCAAGGCTTTGGTAGCAGTGGGGGAGGGGGGGGACATGGGGTGGCTTCTGTGAGAGAAGCTGCCAGAAGCTTCCCCCATGTCCGACCCGACACAGCCAATGCCAGCCGGCTACAGGAACAGACCCGCCGCTGGCCAAGGCCGAGCCAATCAGTAACGCCTCTGTGATAACATAATTAAGAAAAAAAAGTAAGAGAGGGAAGAAAAAAAAAAGCTGCACACTTTGCAGCGAGAGAGAGGAGTGAGAAGATGTAAGAAAAAACAACTTCGCAGCCACCAAGGTCAGTGAAGAAGGAGGGGGAGGATGGGCTCCGGCGCCGGAGCAGAGATTCCCCCCGCAGCCTGTGGTGAAAGACCAGGGTGAAGCAGGCTGTCCCCCTGCAGCCCCTGGAGGTCCATGGTGGTGCAGATGACCACCTGTAGCCCGTGGAGGACCCCACGCCGGAGCAGGTGGATGCCGAAGGAGGCTGTGACCCCGTGGGAAGCCCGCGCTGGAGCAGGTTCCTGTCAGGACCTGTAGCCCGTGGAGAGAGGAGCCCACGCCGGAGCAGGTTTGCTGGCAGGACTTGTGACCCTGTGGGGGACCCGCGCTGGAGCAGTCCCTTCCTGAAGGACTGCACCCCATGGAATGGACCCAGACTGGAGCAGCTCGTGAAGAGCTGTCAGTCATGGGAAGGACTCACGTTGGAGCAGTTGGTGGAGGACTGTCTCCCGTGAGAGGGACCCCACGCTGGTGCGGGGGAAGGAGACCTCCCCCTGAGGAGGAAGCAGCGGCAGAAACACCGTGTGATGAACTGACCCCAACCTCATTCCCTGTCCCCCTGTGCCGCTGGGGGGAGGAGGTGGAAAATCGGGAAAGAGATTAAGCCCGGGAAGAAGGGAGGGATGGGGGAGGTGTTTTAAGATTTGGTTTTACTTCTCATTCTCCTCTAATTTTGATTTGTAATAAAGTAAATTTGTTTTTTTCCCCCAAGTCGAGTCTGTTTTGCCCGTGCCAGTAATTGGTGAGTGATCTCTCTCCGTCCTTATCTCCACCCACGAGCTTTTCGTTATAATTTTCTCCCCCTGCCCATTTGAGGAGGGGGAGTGATAGAGTGGGCTTTGGTGGGCATCCGGCCTCTAGTCAGGGTCAACCCACCACACTGTAACAAATCTCAACCCCATAAAGTACATGGTACTGCGGAGGCGGGATTTGGGAAATCAAGAGACGACTCAATATGCGTTAGCTTCAAGAAGTCCGCTTTAATCCAATCCACACCAGGATTTATACCCTTTATCACAATACATGCGAGCTAAACACATACAGCAATTGGTTAAACACTCTTAAGCATGAGCTCTAAATTTGACACAACAGGTGGCTTAGCTCTGTTCACGCCCCGGGACGTTAACAGGGCACTCCTACTTTGCGGTTACCAGCTAAAGCTACTCCCTTCTTTTTCCCAGCTTAGTTTTGCTGAAGTTGTTTGTCTGAAGTCTCAAGGACAAGTGTCCTTGAGACTTCTGCTAATTCAGCCTGACCGTGCATTTGCTTGTTACACTTATGTCAAGGGCCTAAGCTGGCTGCTGCGGCCTGAGCCATTTCATACCCTCGCTGCTTCTGCTGAGCCTCTGATTGTACAACATCTCCAGTGATCCGTGACCCCTGTCCCATAGCCATTCTGCAACATGGTACATCTAACAAAATTGCTTGTTTATTCTCTGGACCCTCTACAAGCAAAGAATGCATACTTTGCCAAGGTATTTGTGTTCCTCCAATTCCAGAAACAGCAGCCAATATCTGTACCAATGGCCAGTCTTGCGGCCAATCTGATCGTTGAATTATAGAGACATTCGCTCCAGTGTCCACCAAACCAGTAAACACCAGACCGTTTACTCTACAAGTCAGCAACGGCTGTCTGGTGGTGATTTTTTGAGTCCAAAAAATACAAGGCAAACCTGTGCTTCCAAACCCCAAGGATCCCCGTCCTTCAATTTGAACTGTGCCTTTATCATGCAATTGTACATTGGGCAGTAAGATTAACTGTGCTATTTGTTCCCCAGCAGGTATTGTACACGGTGGTGTGGGGGTCCATGCCATTATTTTTATTTCCCTGGTATAATCAGAATCTATAACTCCTGGCAAAACAAACAGGCCTGCACTAGAAGTGGAGGAGCTACCAATTAATAAAGCACAAAAGTTTTTAGGCAAAGGACCACACACCCCAGTGGATAATAAATGCACAGATTGATCCTGTATTATTGTGTGTTGGCTAATGGCCAAGTCCAACGGGCACTGCCTGCTGTGGCTGGCCTGAGAGAACTGGCTGTTGTGGGTTGCTGTTTGTTTTGCTGACATGCCCCGACCACATCAAGGGTTGTGTTGTTAGAGGCTGGGCCCTGTTGTATGATCTCGGGGCGCCGGACCTCACGCCCCTCTTCCTGTTTCCCAGGATTTTTTCAGAGTGGATTGCCTTGTCTATCAAATTTAGACAGGCACTGATTACTCCAATGATACCCTTTCTGACAACGAGGGCATAACTGAACATATTGTTTTCCTTGCCCTGCCAGACCTAGGTCCTTTTTATTTTTCTGTGGACAATCCCTTTTAGGTGCCCCTCCTGCCCACAGGAGAAACATTTGGCAGCAGCCCGTGCAGCTACCAACTGTTGAGCCAAGGCTGCCACCAATATATCTGCCTTATGTTGTTTTGACATGCTTTGATAAGATCGGTCAATGTTTTTGCTCCATTTCGAATAGGATCAATAGCTCGTTTACAATCTGTATTTGCATTCTCAATAGCAAGCTGAAACAATAATAAGTCTGCTGCCTCAGAAGACTCTATCTGTTGCTGTATAGCAGTTTGCAAGAGATCTAAAAATTGCATGTATGGTTCCTGAGGTCCCTGTCGAATGGCAGCAAAGGACAGCTCTCGTTTATCAGAATCTGGCACACAGCGAAGCACTCTCAAGGCTAAATTCGCCACTTGAGTAAAAACGTCTCGGGGCAGCGCGGCTTGCCCTGGTCCGGCAGAATAATTCCCTTCCCCCATCAATTCATCCAGACCTATAGCAAGTCCAGCTGTTAAACTGTCCATCACTTGAGGCTGAACGAGCTCACGATATTCTGAAAACCATACAGCATATTGTGCCGCAGACAAAATAAGATGTAAGAGAGACTTCCAATCCAGAGGCGTCATCACATATGACTCCCCTATGGCTTGCCATAAATTCATTGTAAGCAATGCTTGCAAACCATAGTCTTTAATTGATTTACGCACCTCTTTCATCACCTTGTATGGCAAATGAGCATATTCAGGAGGCCTGTGTGGCTGATAAAGCACAGGCATTGCTTTAAGGAGTGCTGTTTCCTGTTGGGTAGCCTGTGCCGGAGTCTAAATCACGTTTTCTCATAGAGATAGGGTGATTGCTCTGTCTTTATTTGGTACAGGTTCCTTTTATACACTTTGCCACACAACATGTGATGCGTGCCAGCAACTAATTGGTTAAGACCCCACCCACGTGATACAGTCAGTAAGGTTCACACACAGCATAAAAGTCTAGCTCCCCATTAGTGATTAAAAGTCACCCAGCTCCTTAGCTCCCACAGCATGTTTCTCTACAGTTTCCCCCTTTTTCAATGCTTCTGTCTGACATTCATCAAGCAGTCCACCCTCAGCATTAGGCATAACAGTCCCTTGTGTCTGATAGATTGGTGGCAAGGGTGCAAATGGTGGCGGAAGAGCCTTTTCTGATAAATGCAAAGGGTACGATTCAAGCTGTTGCGGAAGCAACTGCAATGGTGCTGGAGTGGTGGGGGCCGGAGCGGCGGGCAGTAATGGTGGATATAAATCAGGCTCTTTCTCAGGATTAACTGGCCTGAGATCAAAAGGATCATCAAGTTCTACTGTAGTCTCTGACATCGGAGGTTCAGCAACCTCAGCACAGTGAGGTTTAGGTTCAGGATCAATTAATTTAAACAAGCGAGATTCCTTTTTCTCATGTGTCCCAGCAGACAGCGGTGCGGCAGGCAACAGAGTCTTAAGGGTGGTATAAGCCACTCACCAAGTAATTAATATTCCATCAGGAATTTCCAGCTGCAAAAGTTGCTTAGTTTGCAGCTCTTTACCAACCTTTTGCCATACAGTAAGGTCATTGGAGCCACCAACAGGAAACCATGGACAATAGTCCCAAATCCAAACAAGCAGTCGTACTAGCTGAAGCCAAGCAACCTTGAAACCTTGCTCTTGCAAAATATGCTGTAAAATCTCAGTATGTAATTTTTACTCTCTAGTAGCTGATTGCCCCATAGTATAAATTGACAATCTATTAAACTTCCCTGCAGCTGCTCACCTGTGTCATCCAGAGATAGGTGATTAATATGTGTGCTTTACTGCAGTATCCTTCGTCCAGCTGATCAGGGGTACGCCACCGGGTAACACTGTAGCTTTTTATTATTCTTCTTTGTCTTCCCTTATTCTTCTTTATCTTCCTTTATTCTTGGTCCCTGTTTGGGTGCCAATTGTGGCGTATTGAAGGCATGGACCCTGCTGCGTGCAAGTACAGAATCAACTTTATTACAGATTTCTCCAACTATATAGTATCTCAAACCTAAGGAAAGGCCCCTTTCATCCCCCAATCACAACCCAATTTAGTGTCCCAGATACAGCTTGTTGTTAATTACTTCTTCTCCCTCTTGGCAGGTGTCTCGCTCTCTCCTCTCAGTTCTTTGATTTCCCAGGTTTAGCCAGTCTCATGTTGTTTATGTCCAATGAGAATATGCAGAGCCTGTTCCCTGTGTGTCCTTTCCTTGACCTGTTGCTTTTTTGGCAACTTCAGTGAACGGGGCAAAGACGCACGTTTCCCAGGCTGTCTTTGTTAAACAGGACACCACTCTCCACATACAACCTCACTCTGCATATCCTTGCTTCTTGTGATAGTTTCACTGGGCTAGCCCTTGGCCAGCAGCCAACACAGCCGTTCACCCACTTCTTTCCAACTCCCAGGGGATAGGGGAGAGGATTAGGGGCAAGGATTGCTTTGTATTACTTTGAGGTAGCAGCAGTGTAAGCAATCTAGGCTTAAAATAAGAGCAATTTTAGGTTCATTGACACTATTAAAATAAATCATCAGATTAGATTAGATGATTTTCTTACAAACCTGATTCATCAGTAATCAACAATTAATTGATTCATAAAGTTTCTTAAATCAAATCACACATACACACACACACAGAGAAAGAGAGATAATATATATATAAAAGCATACTTGTTAAAAATTCCACTCAAGTTCAGTGAAATACTCATGTCAATGCTTTAGCATTCCTCAACAGGAAAAGAGTTGAGCCTCAAGTGGAGAAATACAGCCCAGGTCCTGTTGTACATTATTCCGGATGCATTCCAAAAGCTGATGCAGATCATTGTGTTGTAACAGTTTTATTACCAATGTAAAATTCATTCCAATAGGGATAAGTAATAAATCTTGATATGATGTGTAGTTTGATTGCAGCAATTGATAGGTTATAACAGGACCTGAATAGTTAAAGTTGCATCCTATAATTTTGGTAAAATTACAAATACAGATATTTGAATGGTTGTTTGTCTCCACAGTGGTGCTGTCTGCAAAGACAGAGTCACAAAGGGTTCTTATAAACTCATCTATTTCCAATATATACTAATAGAACTTCAGGAGTTTCATTGGGATGTATTTCAAAATGACAAACATTTTGTTAAAGTATCTAGATGTGAGTTTAACTAAGCTGGCAGACAAACAAGACACAGCCACTCACACCCCCCCCCCTTGCCCCCCCCCCCCCCCCCCCCCCCCGCAGGGAATAGGGGAGAGAATTGGAGGGGTAAAGGTAAGGAGACTTGTAGGTTGAGATAAGAACAATTTAATAATTAATAATTAATAATCACCCTACCCCCCACCTCTCCCAGGGAGTAGAGGAGAGAATCGGAAAGAAAAGGGCAAGGAAACTCACGGGTTGAGATAAAAACTATTTACTAATTAAAATAAAATGATAATGATAACAACAGTGATAACAGAATATACAAATGAGTGACACACAGTGCAATTACTCACCATCTGCTGACTGATGCCCAGCCTGTGCCAGCCAGTGATCCCAGAGCAGAGACAGTCCTGAAACCGAAAACCTGGAAGAGCGAGCCTGAGCGATCCCTGAGAGAATACCCCCGTCTTCCGGTCAGCCCTGGTTAATATACTGATATGACGGGAAATGATCTGGAATATTTCATTGGCACATCCAAATGCCAGTTCTGGGCTTTGCTATTCACTGCGCTTCTCCCTCCCAGTCCTAATGCAGCTGTGAAACAGCCAAACACGGTGGCCTTGAGCTCCAGCAGCAAGTGATAACATTAGTACTTCTATCAACGTTCTTCTCATAACAAATCCCACACTGAAACTAAAACACAGCTATTCTAGCTACTAAAAAGAAAATTAACTCTATCCTAGCAAAACCAGGACAAGTATCATATCGAACTGTGTCTGTCCACAACCAGCCATGCCAATCTTGTACCCAACAGGATGCCGCTGGATGCCGCAGGTTTGGCAGAGTCCATAAACCATGGGTACGGGAGTGCAGTGCACTATCGATTGAGTCCGCCGTTGTTGGACTCATAGTGCTCAGTTGGGCATCACTCAGGATTTAAGTCTAGCCACCCCAGCTCCTCCAGTTATCTGAGAGTGAGCTGGAATGCAAGGGGGTTTATTTACTGCTAAATTGCTTTACCAACCCTTTCACGCAACATGTGGCCTCGGACTTGGTCGGCGCTGATCGGAACGCTGTTTTCTGGGCTCTCTAAGGTGGTTTTAGAGCTGTGGTCTGTCTCACCTCACTTGCCGTACGTGCTGTGTGCCACTATTTATATGTGGTTCACCACCTCCAGGCGTTGGATTGGATTGAGGGATGCTGTTTTGCTGACTAAGGTTTTTGTTGTGCTGTGCTGTGGGGTGCTGGTTGTTGGTATGATAAAATCATGGGCTGTGGGACCAATTTTGTGTCTATATGCCATGGTGGCAGGTGGCACGGCAAAGCTGGCTCCATCCCCATGTTTTGGGAACCATCTGATGGGCGTGGTCACCAATTACACCTTTTCCTGGTACAGCCAACACAAGGAAGGGACATCTGCCTTTGTTTTCTCCTTCTCCTTCAGATAATTTATGAAAGCTCTTGAGAATTTTGAATACCCTTGGGATGCTCAAACTACCATCACCCTATTGCTGAATGTGTGTCAGGTTGTGATGTTGCTTAGATCTGCTACAGGTGTTTGGTGCAGATGTCAGTGTTGTGCTGCCACTCCAGCTCCTCCAACAGACACTGCACCACTCCACCCCCTGCAACAGGTACCACTGCAGTTACTCTAACCCCAACGCCTACTAAGGTTACTCAAACCTTGGTGAAAGACACAGCAGATAAACCAGACAACAAACCTGTGCCAGTATCAGTCACTCCTGTACAAAAGAAGAAATACACAAAGAAATTAGTTTGCATAACAAAGGATGAGGAGGAACTGGGGCCATCATGGGAACCAGAGGAAGAGCTGGAACCAGAGGTAATCACCCGATCCCTATCCCTCAGTGAGCTACTAGACATCCGAAAGGATCTCAGCTGTCATCCAGGAGAACACATTGCCACCTGGATGCTCCGATGCTGGGACAATGGGGCCAGCAGCATGGAACTAGACAGTAGGGAAGCCAAGCAGTTGGGTTCCATTCCTAGAGAAAGTGGCATTGTCAAAGCAATTGGGAGAGAGCTACAGACTCTCAGCCTCTGGAAGCGGCTCCTGTCAAGCATGAAGGAAAGATTCAACTTTAAGGATGATATTTTGTGTAATCTAAGCAAGAGGGACACCATAGAGAAAGGCATCCAGTACTTGAGACAATTATCTGTCCTGGAAGTGATTTATAGTAACCTGAATGACGATCAGTTGCCCAAAGATCCAGATGAAGTCCCGTGCACACAAGGCATGTGGCGGAAGGTTCTACAGAACGCACCAGCATCGTATGCCGAGTCACTGGCAGTACTGAGCTTCAAAACCAGAGAGGAGCCAAGGGTGAATGAAACAGCTCACCAGCTACGGACATATGGAGATACTCTCTCTTCCTCTCTAATCTCAGCTGTAGAGAAACTGATCCAAGAGTTCCAGGAATACATGTCCAACTCCTCTGTGCGTAACAAGGTCTCATCTGATAAGAACAAGCGTTCCTCTGCCCAAGAGAAACGACACATTCCACAGGGCACACTGTGGTTTGAATTGCGTGACCATGTAGAGAACATGAGAAAGTGGTATGGCAAACCTACCTCAGCCCTAGAGGCACGTGTCCGTGAGCTGCCAAGAAAACCAAACTCAAAAGGGGGCTCTTCCAGGAAAGTTGCTCCAGTTTCCAGTAGATGGCTCTCCAGACAGTGTAGATGGGTTTTGGATCCCTATCTAAAAGACGTGAACGAAGAGACTGGGAGTCAAACCCATGTGAGCTGCTCGAACTCATATGTCTATGACGGATGGTATGATCAAGATTAGTGGGGCTCTGCCTCCAGCCAGGTGGAGAAAAGGGACAATTGAGTTTACTGGACTGTGTGGATTTGTTGGCCTGGCACATCTGACCCACAAGAGTATAAGGCTCTAGTGGACACTGGTGCCAATACACCCTAATGCCATCAGACGTTAAAGGGCCAGAATCCATCTGTATTTCTGGAGTGACAGAGGAGTCCCAACAGCTGACTGTACTGGAGGCTGAAATAAGCCTAAATGGGAATGACTGGCACAACCACTCCATTGTGACTGGCCCAGATGGTCCGCCCATTCTCGGCATAGATGACCTCAGGTGAGGATATTTCAAGGACCCAAGAGGGTACTGGTGGGCTTTTAACATAGCTGCCTTGGATACAGAGGAAATCAAACTGCTGTCTACTTTGCCCGGTCTCTCAGAGGACCCTTCTGTTGTGGGACTGCTAAGGGTCGAAGAACAGCAGGTGCCAATTGCTGCCACAGCAGTGCACCGGCGGCAATATCGCACCAACCGAGACTCCATAATTCCCACCCATGAACTGATTCGTCAGCTGGAGAGCCAAGGAGTGATCAGCAGGACTCGCTCTCCCTGTAACAGCCCCATATGGCCTGTGCGGAAGTCAAATGGGGAGTGCAGACTGACAGGGGACTATCGTGGCCTGAATGAAGTCACACCACCACTGAGCGCTGCCATATTGGACTTCCCTGGAAGAGGGTGGAGCTCCAGAACACCTGCAATACATTGATGACATCATCATGTGGGGTGATACCGAAGAAGAATTTTTTGAGAAAGGAGAGAAAATAATCCAAATCCTTCTGAGAGCTGGTTTTGCCATAAAACGAAGCAAGGTCAAGGGACCTGCTCAGGAGATCCAGTTTTTAGGAATAAAATGGCAAGATGGATGCTGTCCGATCCCAATGGATGTGATCAATAAAATAACAGCTATGTCCCCGCCAGCTAACAAAAAGGAAGCACAAGCCTTCTTAGGCGTTGTGGGTTTTTGGAGAATGCACATTCCACATTACAGTGACCCGAAAGAAGAATGATTTCACATGGGGTGCTGAGCAACGAGTCTTTCAACTAATCAAACGAGAGATAGTCCATGCAGTAGCCCTTGGGCCAGTCCGGACAGGATAAGACGTTAAAAATGTGCTCTACACTGCAGGCAGAGACAACGGACCAACCTGGAGCCTCTGGCAGAAAGCACCAGGGGAGACTCGAGGTCGACCCCTTGGGTTTTGGAGTCGTGGATACAGAGGATCAGAGGCCCGATATACTCCAACTGAAAAAGAGATATTAGCAAGCAGTGTATGAGGGAGTTCGAGCTGCTTCAGAAGTGCTCGGTACTGAGGCACAGCTCCTCCTGGCGCCCCGATTGCCGGTGCTGGGCTGGATGTTCAAAGGGAGCGTTCCCTCTACACATCATGCAACTGATGCCACATGGAGTAAGTGGGTCGTGCTGTTCTCACAGTGGGCTTGTATTGGAAGCCCTAGTCATCCAGGAATTTTGGAATTGATCACAATCTGTCCAGAAAGCAAAGATTTCAGAATGTCAGCAGAGGAAGAGGTGACACAAGCTGATGAGGCTCCACCATACAATGAACTGCCAGATAATGAGAAACAGTATGCTCTGTTTACTGACGGGTCCTGTCGTATTGTAGGAAAACATTGAAAGTGGAAAGCTGCTGTGATGAGTCACAAAGACTACTGAAGGAGAAGGTGAATCAAGCCAGTTTGCAGTTGATCGGATGACAGGGGTATTCTCTCGGGAATTTCTTGGGCTTGCTCTTCCAGGGTTTTGGTTTTTGGACTGTCTGGGCTCCGAGATCGCTGGCTGGCACAGGCTGGGCATTGGTCGGAGCGTCGTGAGCAATTGCACTGTGTATCATTCATTTGTATATTTTGTTATCATTGTTGTTATCATTGTAATTTTATTTTAATTAGTAAATAGTTTTTATCTCAACCAGTGAGCTTCCTTGCCCTTTTCCTTCCATTTCTCTCCTCTACTCCCTAGGAGAGGTGGGGGGTAGGGTGAGAGAGCAGGCTGTGTTTGGCTGCAAGGTGCAAGCCAAAGGGGTGAATTCACCCAGTCCATCACAATAGGGTTTGAAAGGCATGGGTGTGATAGTTGATTGACTTCCTCTGTCTCCAAAGCAGCTATGTCAAAAGCCTACCAGTACTCTCTTGGGTCCCTGAATTACCCTCTCCTGAGGTAATCTATGCCAAGAATGCACGGAGCAGCTGGGCCCCCTGTGACTTCAGAAATACAAATGGATTCTGCTCCTTTAAAGTTCGATGGCATCAGGGTGCATTGGGCACCAGTGTCCACTAAAGCTTTATACTGCTGGGGGTCAGATGTGCCAGGCCAACGAATCCACACAGTCCAGTAAACTCGGTTATCCCTTTCCTCTGCCTGGCTGGAGGCAGGGCCCCTCTAATGCTGGTCATCATATTCATCACTCACTTCTGCTGAAATATGATCAAAAGGATTAGGATCAAGGAAAGGATTGAGAGTAGCATCAGCCCTCCTGTCCTGTCTGGGGAATTGTCCACTGGAGACTGGAGCAGCACTTTTCCTAGGAGGACCAGAAGCATCCCTATTTGTACTTGTTTTTCTTTGCAGCCCATGTACTCGTGCCTGCAGGACAGAGGTAGGTTTCCCATCCCACTTTCTCATGTCTTCTCCATGGTCACTCAAATAAAACCACAGTGTGCCCCGTGGTGTATACTGTCTCTCTTGAGCAGGGAAACGCTTGCTCCTAACAGCTGAGACATAGGTCCGAATGGGTGGAGGGCGGAGCCTGTCCTCGAATCGCTGGAACTCTTGGGACAGTTTCTCCACGTGTTTCTCCAGGACTTCTGGTAGTTTTTCCACAGCCGCGACACAGGCTCGTATAGAGATATAGAGACTGTCTTCAAATCCCTGGAGCCGGATAGCCACTTCATTTACAGTTGGTGCCTTCTCATCCTCTTTAACTTCTACTGCTGCCAATGAGCTGGCATATGAGGCTGGTGCACTCCATAAGACATTTTGCCACATGGGTACTGTGCACGAGTTTTCATCTGGGTCTTCAGTTACCCTCATGTCCCTCGGGTCCTGGTAAATCAGCTCCCGCACAGCTGGTTCCCTCAGGTACCGAATCCCTCTCTCCATGCTGACCCATGTGCCTGGGTTGCATGTAATATTGTCCTTGAAGGGACACCTTTCCTTCACACCCGCCAAGAGCCACCTCCAAAGACTGGGGGTTGGGTCCCCTCTTGCAATTGCTTTATCAGTGCCCGCTTCCTTAGAGAGGGATCCCAGCTGCTTGGCTTCTCTGCCCTCTGACTCCATGCTACTGGCCCCATTATCCCAGCATCTGAGCAGCCACGTAATGAGGTGCTCGCCTTGGTAACGGGTGAAATGTTTTCGTATATCCCACAGCTCACTCAGGGTTAGAGATCGGGTGGTTATTGTACTGTCTCCATTTCCATCTCCTCTTCCCTCCTCCTCTTCCTCCTTAGGAAGATCATAAGCTCGATCTTCTTCATCCCTCTGTAAACATGCTGACTTTCGTGTCCACTTCTTACATACAGGGACAACTGATACTGACATGGATTGGTTCTCTAGTTCATCTGCAATGCTTCTTGAGGGAGTTGGAGTAGCTGCATTGCTTGCTGTAGGGTTTGGAGTAGCCACATTGCCTGCTGTAGGGGTTGGAGAGGCTGCAGTGTCTGTCGTTGAGGTTGAAGCAACTGGAGTAGCTGCAGTATCAGTCACAGAGCTTGAGGTAACTGTAGCAGGTGCCAGGGTAACTCCAGCAGCGGATGGGGTGATTCTCCTAAGTAGCCTGACATGCATGAAAACCTGGCATACGTTCAGGAGAACTAGCAGCACGATTAATCTAGTTTGATTATCCCAAGAATATTCAAAATTCTCAAAAACTTTTGTAACTGGGAGCGGGAAATTGAATGAAGATGTTCCCCCTCCCAGAGGAAAGAAACCACTGGTGTAATTGGTAAGAACATGCACCAGATAGCTCCCACAATGCAGAGATGGAGCCGCTTCTGCTGCTTTGCTCTGTGTACTGCTTGCCATCACTGAATGCAGGTACAAAATTGGTCTCACTGCCCATCTTTTTATCGTACTAACACCCATCACTGTACCACACAGCAGAACAGTACCCCTAGCCCCAAACCAACAGCCAGGGATGATGAAAAGTATAAACGGCATGTAAGGTGCCACCTCAAAGAACTCAAGGAACAACTCAGCAATCCAGTACAACAACATTCCGATCACTGACAACCGAGTCATCGTAACAAATGCTTGTTGCAGATTCTTTCTAACACACTTTGGTCAGAACTGTTGTTATCTCAACCTTTCGTGCCCCACATCGGGCGCCAAAAAGACTGTGATAGTTTAATTTAGCTGGCAGTCAAACAAGACACAGCCACTCACAGCACCACCCCCCTCCCCCCTGCCCCCTTCTCCCCCTACCCAGTGAACCGGGGAGAGAATTGGAGGGGTAAAGGTGAGGAGACTTGTAGGTTGAGATAAGAACAATTTAATAATTGGATTAAAAAAAATAAAATAATAATACTAAGAGTAATAATGACAACAACTAAATATATGAGTGATGCAGAGTACAATTCATCACCACCCACTGATAACGATCCTGGAGGAGTGAAAAGGAACCCTGAAACTGAAATCGCAATCCCGGAAAAGCGAGCCTGAGCGATTCCTGAGAGAATCCCCCTCTTTCTGGTCAGCCCCGGTTAATATACTGACCATGACGTAATATGATATGGAATATCTTATTGGCATATCCAACTGTCAATTCTGGATTTTACTAACTGCTACACTTTCCTTCCCCATTCCCCCCTTCCAGTCCTCTGTTCTTGGCAACTGCCCAAGCACAGTGTCCTTGGAGTTGATCAACACTGTTCTCATAACAATTTCACTGAAACCAAAACACAGTGCTTTCTAGCTATATATTGGGTTTGCGTGGCAAGGTTTTGGTAGCGGGGCAGGGAGGGGGGACATAGGGGTGGCTTCCGTGAGAGAAGCTGTCAAAAGCTTCCCCCATGTCTGACATAGACAATGCCAGCCGGCTCCAAGAGGGACCAGCCGCTGGCCAAGGCTGAGCCAATCAGTAACGCCTCTGTGATAACATAATTAAGAAAAAAAAGGGGAAGAGAAAAGGTTGCACACTTTGCAGCTAAAGAGAGAGGAGTGAGAAGATGTGAGAGAAACAACCCTTGCAGACAGCAAGGTCAGTGAAGAAGGAGGGAGAGCAGGTGCTCCAAGCACCGGAACAGAGATTTCCCCGCAACTTGTGGTGAAGACCATGGTGAGGCAGGCTGTCCCCCTGCAGTCCATGGAGGTCCATGGTGGAGCAGATGACCAGCTGTAGCCTGTGGAGGACTCCACGCTGGAGCAGGTGGATGCCTGAAGGAGGCTGTGACCCTGTGGGAAGCCCATGCTAGAGCAGGTTCCTGTCAGGACCTGTGGCCCCGTGGAGAGAGGACCCCACTCTGGAGCAGGTTTGCTGGCAGGACTTGTGACCCCGTGGAGGACCCGCACTGGAGCAGTCTGTTCCTGAAGGACTTCACACCATGGAATGGACCCATGCTGAAGCAATTTGTGAAGAACTGTCCGTCATGGGAAGGACTCACGCTGGAGAAGTTGGTGGAGGACTGTCTCCCATGAGAGGGACCCCACACTAGTGTGGGGGAAGGAGTCTTCCCCCTGAGGAGGGGAGCGGCAGAAACAACATGTGATGAACTGACCCCAACCCCTACTCCCTGTCCCCCTGTGCCACTGGAGGGGAGGAGGTGGAAATCAGGAAAGAGATTAAGCCCGGGAAGCAGGGAGGGATGGGGGAGGTGTTTTAAGATTTGGTTTTACTTCTCATTCTCCTCTGATTCTGATTGGTAATAAAGTAAATTTGTTTTTTCTCCCAAGTCGAGTCTGTTTTGCCCGTGCCAGTAACTGGTGAGTGATCTCCCTCCGTCCTTATCTCCACCCACGAGCCTTATATTTTTCTCCCCCTGTCCAGTTGAGGAGGGAGAGTGATAGAGTGGGTTTTGGTGGGCATCTGGCATCCAGCCAGGGTCAACCCACCACAAGCTACTAAGAAGAATATTAACCCTCTCCTAGCAAAAACCAGGACAATGGGCCAGGCCCCAGCACATTGCAATGATCTGTGTCTCTCTGGAATTGCCAGGGTGACAACACACTCTCAAAATATTTTGCTAATTCTTCAGGATTCTGCACTTGTTCAGGTGTGAATTTCCAGAACATTGGAGGTGCCCACTGCCCCAGGTGCTTGCCCATACTATCCCACACACCCTGCCACTCATAGCTATCCCCTGGGGCAGACCTCTGGGTCATATTCCTAAGTAGATGTTTAACCCACAGCAGGAGCTGAAACACATTAAAGAGACCCAGCAACAGAAACATGAAGGTTAGAGCATCCCAAGGATATTCGAAATTCTCACTGAACGAGGAAAAGGAGGCAAAGGGGTGGGGGAAATCACCCCCCTCTGTCTTCCCCGTAGCCTGGGTGCGATTACTAACACGTTCTGAAAGGGGGCGCCCGGGATAGGGCCATGATGACAACACCGCGAACAAAGAGGCACCCAAGCACCTGGCCAGTGACGTGACCATATCGTAAGCTGAGACCACACAGTGCAACAAAATCATAACCCTGAGCCCTCTCCCAGCCTTGATAAGCAGCACCGCGGGGAATACATACTGCACATAAGGCTTTACATAGCACAGCCAGGTGAGCAAGTGAAACAACATTGTGACCAGGGACTATTTAACTACTACATTAAATGTGTACATATATAAAAGATTGCTCTGACACGCTCTGGTCAGGTCTGCTGTTATCTCAACCCTCGAGCCCCACGTTGAGCGCCAAAATACATTACGGTGATTTAACCACAGAGGCTCGCTCCAGCCCCCTGGTGGTATGGGGAGGAGAAAATATAAACGAACAGGGCTCACCGGTCGGGACACGAGCAGTTTACTAGAATGGTAAGGAAGAGAGAAACAAAACCAAACAATAACAGCAACAATACTAATGAAAGAATATACAACACAACTGATACACGGAACCAAACGGCTTTCCACACGACCTGCTCCCAAAACACGATACCCAGTACCTTCCTGCAACTTCCCTGTTTAAATACTGAGCATGGCATCACAGGGTATGGAATACTCCTTTGGCCTGTTTGGGTCAGCTGCCCTGGCTGCTCCCCTCCCAGTTCTCTGTGAACCATTAACTCTATCCTAACCAAACCCAGTGTGAGAAACGAGTAATCGGTCGCTTTAAAGGACTCCGGCCAGACTCTTCAGTGAAGCACTTTTATTACGTTCTTGCAAGAGCGGGTGACTTAACTAGTAGGCACACACTGCCAGAGCGACACACAAATTTTTATACCCTATTCCCGGCCGCAAAATTCCTTCCTTGTTTCCCTGTTGGTGAGGTACTTTAAGGTTTACAGCCTGTCCGATAAGCCTATGAAGTCCCACGTAGTTTAAATTTCCTGCTGCTCTATTTTAATTTCCCACCCCTTTTTTATTGTTTTTGCCCTCCTTTTTATAATACGATGCTAGGCAATTACTCAGCAGCACATCCTTATCTCTAGCCACAGATGTCTGTCTTAGTTCCTGCCAAGCCATCCTTACGTTGCAGGAACTGAGCCCTCCTAGATGCAAAGGCAACATTATCATTTCTCACAATTCCCCCCCTTTATTTTATTACATAACTGTTGCTTTTTGCATTTTCAAGGTGTTTTTCTATATGAGGCTTCTAAATTAGACAACATTATTTCACATTCTTCTTCTTTTTCTTCGAGAAGGAGCATTTTATCCTGATAGGGTGGTGGTTCTAAAGGTATTTGTTTGGACAATGCAGTTTCTATTAATTGTTGTATGTTGTCAGGAAAAAATTGTTGTCAGGAAAAGTGGGAGACAAAACGTGCATTCTCATAGAGATAAAACGAATGCTCCGTGTTTATTTGGTACAGGTTCCTTTTATACACTTTGCCACACAACATGTGATGCATGCCAGCAACTAACTGGTTAAGACTCCACCCACGTGACACAGTCAGTGAGGTTCACACACAGCATAAAAGTCTAGCTCCTTAGTAATTAAAAGTCACCCAGCTCCTTAGTGACTAAAAGTCACCCATGCCTCAGTTTCTCACAGCATGTTTCTCTACAGTTGTACGAGTCCCCTGACACACGGAATTATGCAGCATCCGACAGCTGTCAATACTCCTGCAACCACTATTAGAGATGTAAAAAAGAATACTACTATTCCTTTCCATTTCCCAAACCATGATTCTAACCATCCTGTTAGAGAGTTATCTCTTCCTGAGTTCTCAGCCAGTTCCTCTGCTAGTGTTGTAAGACCCTGTAATGCTTTTGTTACTGTTCCATCTGGCGCTGTGTTGTTTGGGATAAATGTACAACATTTGTCCCCTGTCATTACACAGACTCCTCCTTTTTCTGCTGATATCTTATCTAGGGCTAGTTTGTTTTCCCATGCCATTCTTCTAGTGGCATCCAATTGCTCTGCAATTCCTTTAACTGCATCCCTTGTATAATTTATAAATCTTTGTTGATTATAATAAATGTAATTTATCCAATCCACATTTTTGTTTATAGTTACCCACAAAAATAAAAAAAGATTCAAAACCTGCTGCTACTTGTTTTTTTTCTTTGTGTTCATTGGGAACCCCTCTAGGTACGGTGGATGAAACGACCAACACTGAGATGTATTCAGGCATCAGCACTTTATTAAAGCTTTGCACTGCTTATATATCTTTTTTCCCTTCCCATGCCCCAAGCACACGGCATTCTTTCACTTTTGTTACTGCTTATCACGCACACCGCAAGCACGGGTCTGATAGCGCCAAAGATGTAAGATTAGATTGTTTTGAAAGCAAACATCCTAATTTGCATAGGTTTGTTAATGCGCTCGCTACTCCTACTCCAGCCCCACCATTTGCCATGGACTGATCAAAACTTCCCTGGAAAAGGGTGGAGCTCCAGAACACCTGTAATACATTGATGACATCATTGAATGGGGCAATACAGTAGAAGAAGTTTTTGAGAAAGGAGACAAAGTAATCCAAATCCTCCTGAGAGCTGGGTTTGCCATAAAACAAAGCAAAGTCAAGAGACCTGCTCAGGAGATCCAGTTTTTAGGAATAAAGTGGCAAGATGGACGCCGTCAGATCCCAATGGATGAGATCAATAAAATAACAGCTATGTCCCTACCAACCAACAAAAAGGCAGCACAAGCCTTCTTAGGCATTGTGGGTTTCTGGAGAATGCCCATTCCACATTACAGTGAGATCGTGAGCCCTCTCTACCAGGTGACCCAAAAGAAGAATGATTTCACATGGGGTGCTGAGCAACAACGAGCCTTTGAACTAATCAAACAGGAGATAGTCCATGCAGTAGCCCTTGGGCCAGTCCGGACAGGACAAGGTGTTAAAAACTCGTTCTACACTGCAGCCGGAGACAATGGACCAACCTGGAGCCTCTGGCAGAAAGCACCAGGGGAGACTCGAGGTCGACCCTTTGGGTTTTGGAGTCGTGGATACAGAGGATCAGAGGCCAAATATACTCCAGCTGAAAAAGATATTTTGGCAGCATGTGAGGGATTTCGAGCTGCTTCAGAAGTGCTCGGTACTGAGGCACAGCTCCTCCTGGCACCCCGATCGCCCGTGCTGGGCGGGATGTTCAAAGGGAATGTTCCCTCTACACACCACGCAACTGATGCCACATGGAGTGAGTGGGTGGCACTGATCACACAACGGGCTCGGATAGGAAGCCCTGGTCGCCTGGGAATTCTAGAAGTGATCACGAACTGGCCAGAAGGCAAAGATTTCAGAGTGTCACCTGAGGAGGAGGTGACGCGAGCTGATGAGGCTCCACCGTACAATGAACTACCAGATAATGAGAAACAGTATGCTCTGTTCACTGATGGTTCCTGTCGTATCTTAGGAAAACATCAAAAGTGGAAAGCTGCTGTGTGGTGTCCCACCCAACAAGTCACGGAGGCTACTGAAGGAAAAGGTGAATCGAGCCAGTTTGCAGAGGTAAAAGCCATCCAGCTGGCCTTAGACATTGCTGAATGAGAAAAATGGCCAGTGCTCTACCTCTGTACGGAGGCAAATGCCCTGTGGGGGTGACTACAACAATGGAAAGAGGGCAACTGGCAGCACAGAGGCAAGCCCATTTGGGCTGCTGAGTTGTGGCAAACTATTGCTGCTCGGCTAGAAAAGCTAGCTGTAAAAGTACGTCATGCAGATGCCCACGTGCCCAAGGGTCGAGCTACTGAAGAACATCAAAACAACCAACAGGTAGATAAGGCTGCTGATATCAAAGTGTCTCAAGTAGACCTGGACTGGCAACAGAAGGGTGAAAAACTTTTAGCCCGATGGGCCCATGATGCCTCAGGCTATCAAGGAAGAGATGCAACATACAGATGGGCTCGTGATCGAGGGGTGGACTTAACCATGGACACAATTGCACAGGTCATGCATGAATGTGAAACATGTGCTGCGATTAAGCAAGCCAAGAGGTTGAAACCTCTCTGTCATGGAGGACGATGGTTAAAATATAAATATGGAGAGGCCTGGCAGATTGACTGTATCACACTCCCACAAACCCATAATGGTAAGTGCTATGTGCTCACCATGGTGGAAGCAACCACCAGGTGGTTGGAAACATATGCTGTGCCCCATGCCACTGCCCGGAACACTATTCTGGGTCTCGAAAAGCAAGTTTTGTGGCGACATGGCACTCCAGACAGAATTGAGTCAGACAATGGGACCCATTTCCGAAACAGCCTCATAGACACTTGGGCCAAAGAACATGGCATTGGGTGGGGGTACCACATCCCCTGTCATGCACCAGCCTCTGGGAAAGTCGAACGATGCAATGGACTGCTGAAAACCACACTGAGAACAATAGTTAGTCTGTGTGGTGGGTTGACCCTGGCTGGATGCCAGATGCCCACCAAAGCCCACACTATCACCCCCCTCCTCAGCAAGATGGGGAGGGGAGAAAATAAGATGGAACTCAAAAAAACCAAACTTGTGGGTCTAGACAAAGGCAGTTTAATAGAAGCAAAGCAAAGCTGCGTGCACAGAAGCAAAAGAACAAAATGTTTATTCTCCACTTCCCATCAGCAGGCGATGTCTGGCCACTTCCCGGGAAGCAGGGCTTCATACGCGTTGCGGTTCCCGGAGGACACACGGAAGTAACGAATGCCCTCCCTTCCCCCTCCGTTCCCCTTGCTTTTATTTCTGAGCAGACATCATATGGTCTGGAATATCCCTTTGGTCCGTTTGGGTCAGCTGTCCTGGCTATGTCCCCTCCCAAGACCTTCCCCACAGCCAGCCTACTGCGGGGGCGGGGTGGGAAATGTTGGAGAGCCAGTCTTGGTGCTGTGCTGGCATTGCTCAGCAGTAACCAAAACACTGGTGTGTTATCAGCACCCCTCGAGCCACCAATGCAAAACACAGCACTCTGAGGGCTGCCACGGGGAAAATCAACTCCATCCCAGCCAGAACAAATACAGTCTACAAGTGTAAGATCTAAGGGGGCGAGGAATATTTAAATTAATAAGCTAAATTAGCATTTGAATATACCAAGGGGATATTTCATATCATATCATATCATATCATATCATATCATATCATATCATATCATATCATATATCATATATCATATATCATATATCATATATCATATATCATATATCATATATCATATATCAAATCATATATCATATCATATCATGTCC
Organism: Caprimulgus europaeus; assembly: GCA_907165065.1. The sequence goes on from OU015537.1 coordinate 2,202,621, forward strand.
AGTATATTAGTGAGGGTCTCTTCCTCTTTCAGCTCTCTCTGGCTTTCACTCAGGCTCTCAATCTTCCGGGATTGCGGTTTCGGTTTGGGATTGTCTCTCCTCTGGGGTTGTTATCTGGGAACGGGCCGGGCTTGGTTGGCGGGTGGTTGCGGGAACTCAACGATGGACTCTGCCACACAATCAATATGATCAAGCAAGAAGCCATTTATTTGCTCTAATACAGTTATATTTACACCCCAAACTAATGAAACCACCCACACCCTTTCACGTGTTATTGGCTCTTCTCTCACAGCACGAGCAGTTCCCACGCCCCTAATTGGCTGATGGACTTTGCGTGCATCCCTTCCTGTTTGCTTGCCAGGGGACATCTTTGGATACATTCCAAGGTTCCTTTCTCATCACTTGTCAACGCAGGTGCTTCTCGTATCTCCAGACACGTATCCCTTCAGTTCCCACAGTTCTCTCAGGGTATGCCAATACACGTTCTCACACTCCCCACAGGTGGTGAGGAGTTGCACTGTGTATCACTCATTTGCATCAGAATTTAACAAAAATACAAACCATAAACTTAAAGCTTAACTTATAAGTATAACTTAACCTATAGATAAAACTGATAACAAATTTTTAAAACTTATCATTACACACAGTTATAATACTTGATCAACTTCAGAATGTCCATTTGCTCTTAGAAACCCTACAATTCCCCTTTCTTGTGTTTGTACGACAAAAGCATCGTTCACCATCTTCTGCAGGGCCCTTTGCAGACACGATAGCAAACAAGGCACTAAGAGGAGGATCACCAGAATTACAAGTAACACTTGCAATCCTGACTTGAGCAGTGAAAATACCCAGCCTTGTATTCCCCAGCCTTGAAACCAATTGCTTAACCAATCATCATTATCTACCTTGGACTGTGTGACATTCTCCTTTAACTTGTTAATTGCCACATGAATTGATTCTGAGTGTTGTGATAAATTCATACAGCACATACCATCAAATTCCTCACAACCATGGCCTTGAGCTAAAAGCAAGAAATCAACAGCAGCACGATTCTGCAGAGTGGCGTGTCGAACTGAGTCGACATCTGTCAGCAAGCCTGAGAGCGCCAAGGACATAAGATTAGATTGTTGAGAAAGCCAGGATCCTAACTTGGGTGGGTTTGTTAGTGCACTTGCTACTCCTACTCCAGGGGCCAGAATAGAGGCTGCAGCTATTTCCCCAGGATTCCAAACCTCTGCATTGGAATCACAGTTGTGCTCAAATGAGTGAGTGCTACTCTTGCTTCTTATCTGATTTTTGAACTTTCCCCAAATCATGGTAATCTTAGGTGTTAACAGAGTTAAACGGCCCAAACTACAGGGACCTCCAGGAACACGGGATGGTATTCCTGCCCACGCTCTTTCTCCACAAATAAGGAAAACACCTGGTTTGAGCTGTACTGGATTATGAGTAGATTTAAAAATGTTTGGTGCAATGTAACTACACCAGACTGTTTTATTTCTAAAAATTGAAACAGTGGCATTTACACTCTGGGCAGTGGCTCTTGTGTGTGGATAGCTTTTTTGAGATTTGGCTATAAAACAAGGGTCATGAGAAAATCTAGCTAAGTTAGAATATAAGGAAAAACAGGACCTCTGGATGTCTGTGTTCTTGGAGTGGAGAGTCAGGACTATAGTGCTGGCTGGGCCCAGCTGGGCCCCTTTCAGCTGTGTGCTAAGAGAGATGGGCTGAGAGAAAGGAATGTGAAGGACGTGTGAAAGTAATAAACATCAATTAAAGAAGATGGATGCCAGCTGGGAAGAACAGGAAATTACGCCGAGGAAGTGAACCTGAACCGCGATAAGAGCGAACCAGTGAGACTGACAAAGACTGAGAGGTTAAAGTGTGAATAGCGCTGTAAACCAATGGTAATTAACTCCGTAGTGTGTGAATACGTATGCGGAAGTTAAAGTGTATATAACACGCAGCGTTCTGATAATAAAACGAGACTTGCTGAACATTATAGAATGGGCTTGTCTTCGGTCGACTCCGACACTTGTGTAGTTTGTAGAGAAATTAAAAAAGACACAAAAGTCCATTGGTACTGATCCCAACAGATTCAGCTCCTGTGGCTCTGCAGGCATAATTGGTAGGTATGGGACCCATCCATCCCAGTTATCACCCACCGCTTCCATTGTGTTTGTGGCGGCCCTTGCGTTCACAGAGCCAAGGGACACAGGGTCATCTACTGGTAAACCCACCAGACGTGTAGAAAAGGGGTTGTCGGGGGTAGAAAGAGACAAACAAAGCGTGTTCTGCTGCATTTGGTTAGCCAGAGTAATCCAAATATTTGTTTTGGGTAAGATGTTATAGTAAGCTTGAGTCACTAACAAAAGACTCATAGGTTGACACTGCATTCCCATTTTCCTTTCTTCCAACCAAAGTGTTATTTTCAAACTGTAATAATTCTATCCCAATATTCTTCAAGAAAAACTGCCAAATGTGCGGAAAATGTTGTCGCCCACAAAACAGTTTTACACTATTGTTTTAGAAAAAAAAAAAATCATCTCCTGTGCTTTGCCATTCAGGATCACAGCACGAGCAGCATTCTGTCCTAAATTTGGAATTACAGAACCATATACAGGCACATTGAGCACTGATTCCTCAGCATTAAACCATCGACTAACGTTCACTTGGTGCATGTGCTGCTGCTTGGTTAGGTCTTGCCGATTTATAGGGGCGAGCACACCGCACCGGTATCCGCTGTATGCCGGTATCTGTGGAAACACAAGCACGCTCACGTCCCCTAGTAATTAAATCCCATGGACCTTCCCATTGTTGCGTCTGGAGATTTTTGACCAAGACAGGCGCTTTTTGTGTTAGGGGGTCTAGACCCCTCTGTATTGAAACAAAATGAGATACTATAATCGGGTTTGCTGCTGCTGGGGGAATAGTTAAGTGGTTTGGTGTATACACTGCCTTCCATATGCGTGCCTGCGGGGATTCTCCCATCATTCCCCCTTTTTGTTTTTGTAGCATGGCCTTTAGGGTTTGATGATAATGACCTGTCCTGTTGGGGGAGTGCGGGATGCCCGTGACATGTCGCACCCCCAAAGGGCAAAAAACTGTTGCGTACCGGTGGCAATATAGCCAGGGCCATTATCTGTTTTAACTTGGGACAGAATACCTAGGGCCGCAAAAGCTCCCTGAAAATGAGACATGACGTCTCTGGCTTTTTCACCTGACTGGGCTGTAGCTCAGACAGCCCCTGAATAGGTGTCGACAGAGACGTGAACATACTTGAACCAGTCAAATTCCAAAACATGGGTGACATCAGACTGCCATAACTGTAGGCTCTGCAGGCCCTGGGGATTTACCCCCCCCCCCGCCTGCAGAGACGCTATGTTCTGGCAGTCTGGGCAAGATGCGATAATGTCTTTTGCGGTTGTGTGGTGGGTTGACCCTGGCCAGAGGCCGGATGCCCACCAAAGCCCACTCTATCACTCCCCCTTCTCAAATGGGCAGGGGGAGAAAATTATAACGAAAAGCTCGTGGGTGGAGATAAGGACGGAGAGAGATCACTCACCAGTTACTGGCACGGGCAAAACAGACTCGACTTGGGAGAAAAAACAAATTTACTTTATTACCAATCAAAATCAGAGGAGAATGAGAAGTAAAACCAAATCTTAAAACACCTCCCCCATCCCTCCCTTCTTCCCGGGCTTAATCTCTTTCCCGATTTCCACCTCCTCCCCCCAGCGGCACAAGGGGGACAGGGAATGGGGTTGGGGTCAGTTCATCACACGCTGTTTCTGCCGCTCCTTCCTCCTCAGGGGGAGGACTCCTTCCCCCGCACCAGCGTGGGGTCCCTCTCACGGGAGACAGTCCTCCACCAACTGCTCCAACGTGAGTCCTTCCCATGACTGACAGCTGCTCCAGTCTGGGTCCATTCCATGGTGTGCAGCCCTTCAGGAAGGGACTGCTCCAGCGCGGGTCCCCCACGGGGTCACAAGTCCTGCCAGCAAACCTGCTCCGGCGTGGGCTCCTCTCTCCACGGGCTACAGGTCCTGACAGGAACCTGCTCCAGCGCGGGCTTCCTGCGGGGTCACAGCCTCCTTCGGCATCCACCTGCTCCGGCGTGGGGTCCTCCACGGGCTACAGGTGGTCATCTGCTCCACCATGGACCTCCATGGGCTGCAGGGGGACAGCCTGCTTCACCATGGTCTTCACCACAAGTTGCGGGGAATCGCTGCTCCGGCGCCTGGAGCCCATTCCCTCCCCCTCCTTCTTCACTGACCTTGGTGTCTGCGGAGTTGTTTCTCTTACATCTTCTCACTCCTCTCTCCAGCTGCAAAGTGTGCAGCTTTTTTTTTTTCTTCCCTCTCTTCCTTTTTTTTTCTTAATTATGTTATCACAGAGACGTTACTGATTGGCTCGGCCTTGGCCAGCGGCGGGTCCGTTCCTGTAGCCCCTGGCATTGGCTGTGTCCGGTCGGACATAGGGGAAGCTTCTGGCAGCTTCTCTCACAGAAGCCACCCCATGTCCCCTCCCCCACTGCTACCAAAAACCTTGCCACGCAAACCCAATACAGGTTGTGATAGAAACTCCCAACTGGCCTGCTAGAGCTCGAGCCCCTTGATGGAAAAATTGATGCATACCGGATGGCTTGCTGAGCTATATCCGGAACAGGGGCAGCCCAGGCCGGTGCAGTAAGCAAATCTGCACGGCGATTTCCTTCAATGATAAATCCGGGTAGCAGGGTATGACTGTGAACATGTAAAATGTAAAAAGGAAAGTGTCTTTCTGATATAGCAAACCACAGTTGCTTCAATAACCCAAAAAGTGCCTGATTATTCACCTCGCGCAATAAAGCACCATCAATCCATTGTACCACATTACAGACGTATTGTTAGTCCATAACAATGTTTAAAGACTGTCTTGGCCACCGTTCAAATGCACACAATAAGGCACGCACCTACACAATTGACATGATTGGATAATTCTACTTGTCCACGAGCCATTCTTTTACTTCTGACTGGTTACTGCTTACAGCGCACAAGTCATCCCTCATCCTGTCTCATACACATTCTTGCTTCTGTTGTTCCGCTTTGTTGTTTATCTTGTCTTCACTCAAGGTCAGGAATAAATTGCTCAAGGTCGAGGCTGCCTGCAGCCTCAGCCCTTAATTCGCCAACATCTAGGGACTCCAATCGAATCAATATAGATTCTTTCATCGAATGATGTTCCCAAACTTCTTTTTGTTCTCTTTTCTGGGACACGTGGATTTCTTTCAAATGCCAGGGTGAATGAGATGGCTAATTGAACGATGGCGCATGTGCCTTTCCAATTTGTAGGGAGTCTAGACCTTAGGATCTTTCCTTCACAATACCACCACAGATCTGCTCTGGGGATTCTTATAGCGGAATAATTCCTTTTCTTGTCCTCGGCCACATCCAAAGTCACGGTGCACATCTCCAATTATCCAAGGTACCTGGTGCCCTTCCCACTCTGTCGTGAGAGACAAGCTGTATGGTTACCAGCCTTTACAGAGAAAGCAGGAGGTACTGTCATGTCTTCTCTTTGTAAAGGAGGGAATGGCTGTGAGAGAGTCTTACAGGTTTTATTTCCCCATGCAGTCTTTTCTTGGTATAAAGCCATTCCTCGTGGGTCTTTATCCCATCCGAATGGAAAGGGAACTACCTGCGCAGTAGATCTTCCTGAGGCACATGCGTAGCAATTACTTTGACTTAGACTCTGTAGTGTGTATTTAACCCATTCTACCCAGGCATTTGTATCTCCATATCCTGTCTCAAGTTCAAAGGATTGTTTTAAGTTTTTTTCAATTTCAGTTACTTTTACTACCTTTGGATCATTTGGTGGGCTCCATTGTTTTATTTTCAGAAGAGCAGTATTCGTATTGGTTCTTCCTTTAGTTTCAGTCTTTGCTTTCCATGCTGTTATTTTAAGTTTACCTACAAGATCCTATCCTGAAACATCTGCTCCTAACCTATAAGTTCAGTTCACCAATGAATTGGCTCCTGTTATAGTAATGATCAGAGGATTACATTCAAGTTCTTTACAAGTGGGTGTGGGTTGCCCTTTAGCTATAATGATCTTAGATTTTAGCTCTTTAACTGAATTGCTGGTTGAAGGCTGCTATGTCTGTCCATTATATTGAGTGGTCCACCACACGTTAGACCATCTTCCGCAAGGTGGCTCTTTAAATACTATTACCGTGCTTTCTGGACATAGATATTTCTCATAACTATTTAATTGTCTCTGACTTTCTAAATTTCCACATTCGAGTATTTGACAAGCAACAATTCAAATCGTTTGGGCCTCTAATTGTTCGGTAATGTTTATAGTTAAAATTCCTCTTACCTCTTTGCGTTGGGTTTGTGTGTGTGTGGGGGGGGGGTGTTTTTTTGGTAGTGGGGGAAGGGGCCACCTTGTGAGAGCAGAAAGCTCCCCTCGCTCCAAGGCAGAGAGCCCCCAGCCCAGGCTGGGCCAATGAGAAATAGAGAAAAGCCTCTGAGAATCCATATTTGTGAGGGGAAGGACTGTATTGAAAAGAAGAAGGTGGGATGAACCTGGAGGAGATGCCATTGACCTGAACAAAAGACAACCATCAGCCTAAACAAAGGGAGAGAGAGTCTTTACCAGGAGGAAGGAGGAGGAGGGGAGGACAGAGAACCTCAGACACCCAGTTAAACTGCATGGAGTAGGAGAAGGCAAAGGAGGTCCCTGCAGCCCATGGAGGTTCAACAGCGGAGCAGATACCCACGTATAGAGCATGGAGGACTCCACGCTGGGGCAGAAAAGCTGAGCCTGAGGGCAAGTGTGACTGAATTGATACCCCGAGAGTCGTTTGATGCCTGACTGGGGGTGGACCCCCAGAGCAGGGAGGGGAGGTGAGTCTGCAGCCTGTGGATCCCCATGCCGGAGCCAGGAGCTGAGCCCAAAGAGGTCTGTAACTCCATGGGAAGCTTGCTTTGGAACATCTTGTTCCTGGACTTTCATGCTGGGAAGAGCGGCAGAGGTGAACTGACTGAACCCCCATTCCCTGCCCCTGTGCTGCTGGGGGGGAGAAGGTAGAGAAATTGGGAGCAAAGTTATTTGAACAGGGGAAGAAGGGAGGGGTGGGGGGAAGGTGTTGTAAAATGTGGTTGTTATGTCTACTTGGATGATTGGTAATGAATTAAATTGATTTTTCTTCCCCAAGTTGAGTCTGTTTTGCCTGTGACCATAACTGGTGAGTGAGCCATCCCAGTCCTTCATTCCTAATCCTGTGCCCCCTTTGTTGTGTCTCGCATCCCATCTCACTGGGTGGGGGGAGGGAGTGCAGGACTGCATGGTCCCACTGTGGGTCAAACCACCACACTCTTCAATTTGCAATAAGTAAAAACTCAGAATTACTCCCTTCATGCCAGTACTATATATCCACATAAATAATCTGTCATAAGTATATCTGCTATTATATTATTGATAAGTTTGCCTCACCAATAACTTTGTAGTAACCTGTAAGAGTATACACCTACTTGATTGTTGCTATTATTGATTGTTGCTGTAATATTGTGTTGCTATTTATTGATTGCTGATAGTAACTTGTAATAGCTCGATATATATTATATATTCACTTTATTAATCATAGGTATACTTGCTAGTGGTAACTTTTGTGGTAGCATACTTGCTATACTACCAGAGATGGAGAGTGTGACTGCAGTCACAAATGCCTGGGTAGAATGGGTTAAATACACACTACAGAGTCTAAGTCAAAGTAATTGCTACGCATGTGCCTCAGGAAGATCTACTGCGCAGGTAGTTCCCTTTCCATTCGGATGGGATAAAGACCCACGAGGAATGGCTTTATACCAAGAAAAGACTGCATGGGGAAATAAAACCTGTAAGACTCTCTCACAGCCATTCCCTCCTTTACAAAGAGAAGACATGACAGTACCTCCTGCTTTCTCTGTAAAGGCTGGTAACCATACAGCTTGTCTCTCACGACAGAGTGGGAAGGGCACCAGGTACCTTGGATAATTGGAGATGTGCACCGTGACTTTGGATGTGGCCGAGGACAAGAAAAGGAATTATTCCGCTATAAGAATCCCCAGAGCAGATCTGTGGTGGTATTGTGAAGGAAAGATCCTAAGGTCTAGACTCCCTACGAATTGGAAAGGCACATGCGCCATCGTTCAATTAGCCATCTCATTCACCCTGGCATTTGAAAGAAATCCACGTGTCCCAGAAAAGAGAACAAAAAGAAGTTTGGGAACATCATTCGATGAAAGAATCTATATTGATTCGATTGGAGTCCCTAGATGTTGGCGAATTAAGGGCTGAGGCTGCAGGCAGCCTCGACCTTGAGCAATTTATTCCTGACCTTGAGTGAAGACAAGATAAACAACAAAGCGGAACAACAGAAGCAAGAATGTGTATGAGACAGGATGAGGGATGACTTGTGCGCTGTAAGCAGTAACCAGTCAGAAGTAAAAGAATGGCTCGTGGACAAGTAGAATTATCCAATCATGTCAATTGTGTAGGTGCGTGCCTTATTGTGTGCATTTGAACGGTGGCCAAGACAGTCTTTAAACATTGTTATGGACTAACAATACGTCTGTAATGTGGTACAATGGATTGATGGTGCTTTATTGCGCGAGGTGAATAATCAGGCACTTTTTGGGTTATTGAAGCAACTGTGGTTTGCTATATCAGAAAGACACTTTCCTTTTTACATTTTACATGTTCACAGTCATACCCTGCTACCCGGATTTATCATTGAAGGAAATCGCCGTGCAGATTTGCTTACTGCACCGGCCTGGGCTGCCCCTGTTCCGGATATAGCTCAGCAAGCCATCCGGTATGCATCAATTTTTCCATCAAGGGGCTCGAGCTCTAGCAGGCCAGTTGGGAGTTTCTATCACAACCTGTATTGGGTTTGCGTGGCAAGGTTTTTGGTAGCAGTGGGGGAGGGGACATGGGGTGGCTTCTGTGAGAGAAGCTGCCAGAAGCTTCCCCTATGTCCGACCGGACACAGCCAATGCCAGGGGCTACAGGAACGGACCCGCCGCTGGCCAAGGCCGAGCCAATCAGTAACGTCTCTGTGATAACATAATTAAGAAAAAAAAAGGAAGAGAGGGAAGAAAAAAAAAAAGCTGCACACTTTGCAGCTGGAGAGAGGAGTGAGAAGATGTAAGAGAAACAACTCCGCAGACACCAAGGTCAGTGAAGAAGGAGGGGGAGGGAATGGGCTCCAGGTGCCGGAGCAGCGATTCCCCGCAACTTGTGGTGAAGACCATGGTGAAGCAGGCTGTCCCCCTGCAGCCCATGGAGGTCCATGGTGGAGCAGATGACCACCTGTAGCCCGTGGAGGACCCCACGCCGGAGCAGGTGGATGCCGAAGGAGGCTGTGACCCCGCAGGAAGCCCGCGCTGGAGCAGGTTCCTGTCAGGACCTGTAGCCCGTGGAGAGAGGAGCCCACGCCGGAGCAGGTTTGCTGGCAGGACTTGTGACCCCGTGGGGGACCCGCGCTGGAGCAGTCCCTTCCTGAAGGGCTGCACACCATGGAATGGACCCAGACTGGAGCAGCTGTCAGTCATGGGAAGGACTCACGTTGGAGCAGTTGGTGGAGGACTGTCTCCCGTGAGAGGGACCCCACGCTGGTGCGGGGGAAGGAGTCCTCCCCCTGAGGAGGAAGGAGCGGCAGAAACAGCGTGTGATGAACTGACCCCAACCCCATTCCCTGTCCCCCTTGTGCCGCTGGGGGGAGGAGGTGGAAATCGGGAAAGAGATTAAGCCCGGGAAGAAGGGAGGGATGGGGGAGGTGTTTTAAGATTTGGTTTTACTTCTCACTCTCCTCTGATTTTGATTGGTAATAAAGTAAATTTGTTTTTCTCCCCCAAGTCGAGTCTGTTTTGCCCGTGCCAGTAATTGCTGAGTGATCTCTCTCCGTCCTTATCTCCACCCACGAGCTTTTCGTTATAATTTTCTCCCCCTGCCCATTTGAGAAGGGGGAGTGATAGAGTGGGCTTTGGTGGTGTATTGGGTTTGCATGGCAAGGTTTTTGGTAGCAGTGGGGGAGGGGACATGGGGTGGTTTCTGTGAGAGAAGCTGCCAGAAGCTTCCCCCATGTCCGACCCGACACAGCCAATGCCAGCGGCTATAGGAACGGACCCGCCGCTGGCCAAGGCCGAGCCAATCAGTAACGCCTCTGTGATAACATAATTAAGAAAAAAAAAAAAAAAGGAAGGGAGAAAAAAAAAAGCTGCACACTTTGCAGCTGGAGAGAGGAGTGAGAAGATGTAAGAGAAACAACTCCGCAGACACCAAGGTCAGTGAAGAAGGAGGGGGAGGGAATGGGCTCCAGGCGCCGGAGCAGAGATTCCCCCCCCAAGAGGTGGTGAAAGACCAGGGTGAAGCGGGCTGTCCCCCTGCAGCCCCTGGAGGTCCATGGTGGTGCAGATGACCACCTGTAGCCCGTGGAGGACCCCACGCCGGAGCAGGTGGATGCCGAAGGAGGCTGTGACCCCGCAGGAAGCCCGCGCTGGAGCAGGTTCCTGTCAGGACCTGTAGCCCGTGGAGAGAGGAGCCCACGCCGGAGCAGGTTTGCTGGCAGGACTTGTGACCCCGTGGGGGACCTGCGCTGGAGCAGTCCCTTCCTGAAGGACTGCACACCATGGAATGGACCCAGACTGGAGCAGCTCGTGAAGAGCTGTCAGTCATGGGAAGGACTCACGTTGGAGCAGTTGGTGGAGGACTGTCTCCCGTGAGAGGGACCCCACGCTGGTGCGGGGGAAGGAGACCTCCCCCTGAGGAGGAAGCAGCGGCAGAAACACCGTGTGATGAACTGACCCTAACCCCATTCCCTGTCCCCCTGTGCTGCTGGGGGGAGGAGGTGGAAAATCGGGAAAGAGATGAAGCCCGGGAAGAAGGGAGGGATGGGGGAGGTGTTTTAAGATTTGGTTTTACTTCTCATTCTCCTCTAATTTTGATTTGTAATAAAGTAAATTTATTTTTTCCCCCAAGTCGAGTCTGTTTTGCCCGTGCCAGTAATTGGTGAGTGATCTCTCTCCGTCCTTATCTCCACCCACGAGCTTTTGGTTATAATTTTCTCCCCCTGCCCATTTGAGGAGGGGGAGTGATAGAGTGGGCTTTGGTGGGCATCCGGTCTCTAGCCAGGGTCAACCCACCACAGGTGGGCATCCGGCCTCTGGCCAGGGTCAACCCACCACACAACCGCAAAAGACATTATCGCATCTTGCCCAGACTGCCAGAACATAGCGTCTCTGCAGGCGGGGGGGGGGGTAAATCCCCAGGGCCTGCAGAGCCTACAGTTATGGCAGTCTGATGTCACCCATGTTTTGGAATTTGACTGGTTCAAGTATGTTCACGTCTCTGTCGACACCTATTCAGGGGCTGTCTGAGCTACAGCCCAGTCAGGTGAAAAAGCCAGAGACGTCATGTCTCATTTTCAGGGAGCTTTTGCGGCCCTAGGTATTCTGTCCCAAGTTAAAACAGATAATGGCCCTGGCTATATTGCCACCGGTACGCAACAGTTTTTTGCCCTTTGGGGGTGCGACATGTCACGGGCATCCCGCACTCCCCCAACAGGACAGGTCATTATCATCAAACCCTAAAGGCCATGCTACAAAAACAAAAAGGGGGAATGATGGGAGAATCCCCGCAGGCACGCATATGGAAGGCAGTGTATACACCAAACCACTTAACTATTCCCCCAGCAGCAGCAAACCCGATTATAGTATCTCATTTTGTTTCAATACAGAGGGGTCTAGACCCCCTAACACAAAAAGCGCCTGTCTTGGTCAAAAATCTCCAGACGCAACAATGGGAAGGTCCATGGGATTTAATTACTAGGGGACGTGAGCGTGCTTGTGTTTCCACAGATACCGGCATACAGCGGATACCGGTGCGGTGTGCTCGCCCCTATAAATCGGCAAGACCTAACCAAGCAGCAGCACATGCACCAAGTGAACGTTAGTCGATGGTTTAATGCTGAGGAATCAGTGCTCAATGTGCCTGTATATGGTTCTGTAATTCCAAATTTAGGACAGAATGCTGCTCGTGCTGTGATCCTGAATGGCAAAGCACAGGAGATGATTTTTTTTTTTTCTAAAACAATAGTGTAAAACTGTTTTGTGGGCGACAACATTTTCCGCACATTTGGCAGTTTTTCTTGAAGAATATTGGGATAGAATTATTACAGTTTGAAAATAACACTTTGGTTGGAAGAAAGGAAAATGGGAATGCAGTGTCAACCTATGAGTCTTTTGTTAGTGACTCAAGCTTACTATAACATCTTACCCAAAACAAATATTTGGATTACTCTGGCTAACCAAATGCAGCAGAACACGCTTTGTTTGTCTCTTTCTACCCCCGACAACCCCTTTTCTACACGTCTGGTGGGTTTACCAGTAGATGACCCTGTGTCCCTTGGCTCTGTGAACGCAAGGGCCGCCACAAACACAATGGAAGCGGTGGGTGATAACTGGGATGGATGGGTCCCATACCTACCAATTATGCCTGCAGAGCCACAGGAGCTGAATCTGTTGGGATCAGTACCAATGGACTTTTGTGTCTTTTTTAATTTCTCTACAAACTACACAAGTGTCGGAGTCGACCGAAGACAAGCCCATTCTATAATGTTCAGCAAGTCTCGTTTTATTATCAGAACGCTGCGTGTTATATACACTTTAACTTCCGCATACGTATTCACACACTACGGAGTTAATTACCATTGGTTTACAGCGCTATTCACACTTTAACCTCTCAGTCTTTGTCAGTCTCACTGGTTCGCTCTTATCGCGGTTCAGGTTCACTTCCTCGGCGTAATTTCCTGTTCTTCCCAGCTGGCATCCATCTTCTTTAATTGATGTTTATTACTTTCACACGTCCTTCACATTCCTTTCTCTCAGCCCATCTCTCTTAGCACACAGCTGAAAGGGGCCCAGCTGGGCCCAGCCAGCACTATAGTCCTGACTCTCCACTCCAAGAACACAGACATCCAGAGGTCCTGTTTTTCCTTATATTCTAACTTAGCTAGATTTTCTCATGACCCTTGTTTTATAGCCAAATCTCAAAAAAGCTATCCACACACAAGAGTCACCGCCCGGAATGTAACTGCCACTGTTTCTGCTTTTAGAAATAAAGCAGCTTGGTGTAGTTACACTTCACCAAACATTTCTAAATCTACTCATAATCCAGTACAGCTACCACCAGGTGTTTTCCTTATCTGTGGAGACAGAGCGTGGGCAGGAACACCATCACGTATTCGTGGAGGTCCCTGTAGTTTGGGCCGTTTAACTCTGCTAACACCTAACATTACCATGATTTTGGGAAAGTTCAAAAATCAGATAAGAAGCAAGAGTAGCACTCACTCATTTGAGCACAACTGTGATTCCAATGCAGAGGTTTGGAATCCTGGGGAAATAGCTGCAGCCTCTATTCTGGCCCCTGGAGTAGGAGTAGCAAGTGCACTAACAAACCCACCCAAGTTAGGATCCTGGCTTTCTCAACAATCTAATCTTATGTCCTTGGCGCTCTCAGGCTTGCTGACAGATGTCGACTCAGTTCGACACGCCACTCTGCAGAATCGTGCTGCTGTTGATTTCTTGCTTTTAGCTCAAGGCCATGGTTGTGAGGAATTTGATGGTATGTGCTGTATGAATTTATCACAACACTCAGAATCAATTCATGTGGCAATTAACAAGTTAAAGGAGAATGTCACACAGTCCAAGGTAGATAATGATGATTGGTTAAGCAATTGGTTTCAAGGCTGGGGAATACAAGGCTGGGTATTTTCACTGCTCAAGTCAGGATTGCAAGTGTTACTTGTAATTCTGGTGATCCTCCTCTTAGTGCCTTGTTTGCTATCGTGTCTGCAAAGGGCCCTGCAGAAGATGGTGAACGATGCTTTTGTCGTACAAACACAAGAAAGGGGAATTGTAGGGTTTCTAAGAGCAAATGGACATTCTGAAGTTGATCAAGTATTATAACTGTGTGTAATGATAAGTTTTAAAAATTTGTTATCAGTTTTATCTATAGGTTAAGTTATACTTATAAGTTAAGCTTTAAGTTTATGGTTTGTATTTTTGTTAAATTCTGATGCAAATGAGTGATACACAGTGCAACTCCTCACCACCTGTGGGGAGTGTGAGAACGTGTATTGGCATACCCTGAGAGAACTGTGGGAACTGAAGGGATACGTGTCTGGAGATACGAGAAGCACCTGCGTTGACAAGTGATGAGAAAGGAACCTTGGAATGTATCCAAAGATGTCCCCTGGCAAGCAAACAGGAAGGGATGCACGCAAAGTCCATCAGCCAATTAGGGGCGTGGGAACTGCTCGTGCTGTGAGAGAAGAGCCAATAACACGTGAAAGGGTGTGGGTGGTTTCATTAGTTTGGGGTGTAAATATAACTGTATTAGAGCAAATAAATGGCTTCTTGCTTGATCATATTGATTGTGTGGCAGAGTCCATCGTTGAGTTCCCGCAACCACCCGCCAACCAAGCCCGGCCCGTTCCCAGATAACAACCCCAGAGGAGAGACAATCCCAAACCGAAACCGCAATCCCGGAAGATTGAGAGCCTGAGTGAAAGCCAGAGAGAGCTGAAAGAGGAAGAGACCCTCACTAATATACTGGACATGATATGATATGATATATGATTTGATATATGATATATGATATATGATATATGATATATGATATATGATATATGATATATGATATATGATATATGATATGATATGATATGATATGATATGATATGATATGATATGATATGATATGATATGAAATATCCCCTTGGTATATTCAAATGCTAATTTAGCTTATTAATTTAAATATTCCTCGCCCCCTTAGATCTTACACTTGTAGACTGTATTTGTTCTGGCTGGGATGGAGTTGATTTTCCCCGTGGCAGCCCTCAGAGTGCTGTGTTTTGCATTGGTGGCTCGAGGGGTGCTGATAACACACCAGTGTTTTGGTTACTGCTGAGCAATGCCAGCACAGCACCAAGACTGGCTCTCCAACATTTCCCACCCCGCCCCCGCAGTAGGCTGGCTGTGGGGAAGGTCTTGGGAGGGGACATAGCCAGGACAGCTGACCCAAACGGACCAAAGGGATATTCCAGACCATATGATGTCTGCTCAGAAATAAAAGCAAGGGGAACGGAGGGGGAAGGGAGGGCATTCGTTACTTCCGTGTGTCCTCCGGGAACCGCAACGCGTATGAAGCCCTGCTTCCCGGGAAGTGGCCAGACATCGCCTGCTGATGGGAAGTGGAGAATAAACATTTTGTTCTTTTGCTTCTGTGCACGCAGCTTTGCTTTGCTTCTATTAAACTGCCTTTGTCTAGACCCACAAGTTTGGTTTTTTTGAGTTCCATCTTATTTTCTCCCCTCCCCATCTTGCTGAGGAGGGGGGTGATAGTGTGGGCTTTGGTGGGCATCTGGCATCCAGCCAGGGTCAACCCACCACACAGACTAACTATTGTTCTCAGTGTGGTTTTCAGCAGTCCATTGCATCGTTCGACTTTCCCAGAGGCTGGTGCATGACAGGGGATGTGGTACCCCCACCCAATGCCATGTTCTTTGGCCCAAGTGTCTATGAGGCTGTTTCGGAAATGGGTCCCATTGTCTGACTCAATTCTGTCTGGAGTGCCATGTCGCCACAAAACTTGCTTTTCGAGACCCAGAATAGTGTTCCGGGCAGTGGCATGGGGCACAGCATATGTTTCCAACCACCTGGTGGTTGCTTCCACCATGGTGAGCACATAGCACTTACCATTATGGGTTTGTGGGAGTGTGATACAGTCAACCTGCCAGGCCTCTCCATATTTATATTTTAACCATCGTCCTCCATGACAGAGAGGTTTCAACCTCTTGGCTTGCTTAATCGCAGCACATGTTTCACATTCATGCATGACCTGTGCAATTGTGTCCATGGTTAAGTCCACCCCTCGATCACGAGCCCATCTGTATGTTGCATCTCTTCCTTGATAGCCTGAGGCATCATGGGCCCATCGGGCTAAAAGTTTTTCACCCTTCTGTTGCCAGTCCAGGTCTACTTGAGACACTTTGATATCAGCAGCCTTATCTACCTGTTGGTTGTTTTGATGTTCTTCAGTAGCTCGACCCTTGGGCACGTGGGCATCTGCATGACGTACTTTTACAGCTAGCTTTTCTAGCCGAGCAGCAATAGTTTGCCACAACTCAGCAGCCCAAATGGGCTTGCCTCTGTGCTGCCAGTTGCCCTCTTTCCATTGTTGTAGTCACCCCCACAGGGCATTTGCCTCCGTACAGAGGTAGAGCACTGGCCATTTTTCTCATTCAGCAATGTCTAAGGCCAGCTGGATGGCTTTTACCTCTGCAAACTGGCTCGATTCACCTTTTCCTTCAGTAGCCTCCGTGACTTGTTGGGTGGGACACCACACAGCAGCTTTCCACTTTTGATGTTTTCCTAAGATACGACAGGAACCATCAGTGAACAGAGCATACTGTTTCTCATTATCTGGTAGTTCATTGTACGGTGGAGCCTCATCAGCTCGCGTCACCTCCTCCTCAGGTGACACTCTGAAATCTTTGCCTTCTGGCCAGTTCGTGATCACTTCTAGAATTCCCAGGCGACCAGGGCTTCCTATCCGAGCCCGTTGTGTGATCAGTGCCACCCACTCACTCCATGTGGCATCAGTTGCGTGGTGTGTAGAGGGAACATTCCCTTTGAACATCCCGCCCAGCACGGGCGATCGGGGTGCCAGGAGGAGCTGTGCCTCAGTACCGAGCACTTCTGAAGCAGCTCGAAATCCCTCACATGCTGCCAAAATATCTTTTTCAGCTGGAGTATATTTGGCCTCTGATCCTCTGTATCCACGACTCCAAAACCCAAAGGGTCGACCTCGAGTCTCCCCTGGTGCTTTCTGCCAGAGGCTCCAGGTTGGTCCATTGTCTCCGGCTGCAGTGTAGAACGAGTTTTTAACACCTTGTCCTGTCCGGACTGGCCCAAGGGCTACTGCATGGACTATCTCCTGTTTGATTAGTTCAAAGGCTCGTTGTTGCTCAGCACCCCATGTGAAATCATTCTTCTTTTGGGTCACCTGGTAGAGAGGGCTCACGATCTCACTGTAATGTGGAATGGGCATTCTCCAGAAACCCACAATGCCTAAGAAGGCTTGTGCTGCCTTTTTGTTGGTTGGTAGGGACATAGCTGTTATTTTATTGATCTCATCCATTGGGATCTGACGGCGTCCATCTTGCCACTTTATTCCTAAAAACTGGATCTCCTGAGCAGGTCTCTTGACTTTGCTTTGTTTTATGGCAAACCCAGCTCTCAGGAGGATTTGGATTACTTTGTCTCCTTTCTCAAAAACTTCTTCTACTGTATTGCCCCATTCAATGATGTCATCAATGTATTGCGGGTGTTCTGGAGCTCCACCCTTTTCCAGGGAAGTTTTGATCAGTCCATGGCAAATGGTGGGGCTGGAGTAGGAGTAGCGAGCGCATTAACAAACCTATGCAAATTAGGATGTTTGCTTTCAAAACAATCTAATCTTACATCTTTGGCGCTATCAGACCCGTGCTTGCGGTGTGCGTGATAAGCAGTAACAAAAGTGAAAGAATGCCGTGTGCTTGGGGCATGGGAAGGGAAAAAAGATATATAAGCAGTGCAAAGCTTTAATAAAGTGCTGATGCCTGAATACATCTCAGTGTTGGTCGTTTCATCCACCGTACCTAGAGGGGTTCCCAATGAACACAAAGAAAAAAAACAAGTAGCAGCAGGTTTTGAATCTTTTTTTATTTTTGTGGGTAACTATAAACAAAAATGTGGATTGGATAAATTACATTTATTATAATCAACAAAGATTTATAAATTATACAAGGGATGCAGTTAAAGGAATTGCAGAGCAATTGGATGCCACTAGAAGAATGGCATGGGAAAACAAACTAGCCCTAGATAAGATATCAGCAGAAAAAGGAGGAGTCTGTGTAATGACAGGGGACAAATGTTGTACATTTATCCCAAACAACACAGCGCCAGATGGAACAGTAACAAAAGCATTACAGGGTCTTACAACACTAGCAGAGGAACTGGCTGAGAACTCAGGAAGAGATAACTCTCTAACAGGATGGTTAGAATCATGGTTTGGGAAATGGAAAGGAATAGTAGTATTCTTTTTTACATCTCTAATAGTGGTTGCAGGAGTATTGACAGCTGTCGGATGCTGCATAATTCCGTGTGTCAGGGGACTCGTACAACTGTAGAGAAACATGCTGTGAGAAACTGAGGCATGGGTGACTTTTAGTCACTAAGGAGCTGGGTGACTTTTAATTACTAAGGAGCTAGACTTTTATGCTGTGTGTGAACCTCACTGACTGTGTCACGTGGGTGGAGTCTTAACCAGTTAGTTGCTGGCATGCATCACATGTTGTGTGGCAAAGTGTATAAAAGGAACCTGTACCAAATAAACACGGAGCATTCGTTTTATCTCTATGAGAATGCACGTTTTGTCTCCCACTTTTCCTGACAACAATTTTTTCCTGACAACATACAACAATTAATAGAAACTGCATTGTCCAAACAAATACCTTTAGAACCACCACCCTATCAGGATAAAATGCTCCTTCTCGAAGAAAAAGAAGAAGAATGTGAAATAATGTTGTCTAATTTAGAAGCCTCATATAGAAAAACACCTTGAAAATGCAAAAAGCAACAGTTATGTAATAAAATAAAGGGGGGGAATTGTGAGAAATGATAATGTTGCCTTTGCATCTAGGAGGGCTCAGTTCCTGCAACGTAAGGATGGCTTGGCAGGAACTAAGACAGACATCTGTGGCTAGAGATAAGGATGTGCTGCTGAGTAATTGCCTAGCATCGTATTATAAAAAGGAGGGCAAAAACAATAAAAAAGGGGTGGGAAATTAAAATAGAGCAGCAGGAAATTTAAACTACGTGGGACTTCATAGGCTTATCGGACAGGCTGTAAACCTTAAAGTACCTCACCAACAGGGAAACAAGGAAGGAATTTTGCGGCCGGGAATAGGGTATAAAAATTTGTGTGTCGCTCTGGCAGTGTGTGCCTACTAGTTAAGTCACCCGCTCTTGCAAGAACGTAATAAAAGTGCTTCACTGAAGAGTCTGGCCGGAGTCCTTTAAAGCGACCGATTACTCGTTTCTCACACTGGGTTTGGTTAGGATAGAGTTAATGGTTCACAGAGAACTGGGAGGGGAGCAGCCAGGGCAGCTGACCCAAACAGGCCAAAGGAGTATTCCATACCCTGTGATGCCATGCTCAGTATTTAAACAGGGAAGTTGCAGGAAGGTACTGGGTATCGTGTTTTGGGAGCAGGTCGTGTGGAAAGCCGTTTGGTTCCGTGTATCAGTTGTGTTGTATATTCTTTCATTAGTATTGTTGCTGTTATTGTTTGGTTTTGTTTCTCTCTTCCTTACCATTCTAGTAAACTGCTCGTGTCCCGACCGGTGAGCCCTGTTCGTTTATATTTTCTCCTCCCCATACCACCAGGGGGCTGGAGCGAGCCTCTGTGGTTAAATCACCGTAATGTATTTTGGCGCTCAACGTGGGGCTCGAGGGTTGAGATAACAGCAGACCTGACCAGAGCGTGTCAGAGCAATCTTTTATATATGTACACATTTAATGTAGTAGTTAAATAGTCCCTGGTCACAATGTTGTTTCACTTGCTCACCTGGCTGTGCTATGTAAAGCCTTATGTGCAGTATGTATTCCCCGCGGTGCTGCTTATCAAGGCTGGGAGAGGGCTCAGGGTTATGATTTTGTTGCACTGTGTGGTCTCAGCTTACGATATGGTCACGTCACTGGCCAGGTGCTTGGGTGCCTCTTTGTTCGCGGTGTTGTCATCATGGCCCTATCCCGGGCGCCCCCTTTCAGAACGTGTTAGTAATCGCACCCAGGCTACGGGGAAGACAGAGGGGGGTGATTTCCCCCACCCCTTTGCCTCCTTTTCCTCGTTCAGTGAGAATTTCGAATATCCTTGGGATGCTCTAACCATCATGTTTCTGTTGCTGGGTCTCTTTAATGTGTTTCAGCTCCTGCTGTGGGTTAAACATCTACTTAGGAATATGACCCAGAGGTCTGCCCCAGGGGATAGCTATGAGTGGCAGGGTGTGTGGGATAGTATGGGCAAGCACCTGGGGCAGTGGGCACCTCCAATGTTCTGGAAATTCACACCTGAACAAGTGCAGAATCCTGAAGAATTAGCAAAATATTTTGAGAGTGTGTTGTCACCCTGGCAATTCCAGAGAGACACAGATCATTGCAATGTGCTGGGGCCTGGCCCATTGTCCTGGTTTTTGCTAGGAGAGGGTTAATATTCTTCTTAGTAGCTTGTGGTGGGTTGACCCTGGCTGGATGCCAGATGCCCACCAAAACCCACTCTATCACTCTCCCTCCTCAACTGGACAGGGGGAGAAAAATATAAGGCTCGTGGGTGGAGATAAGGACGGAGGGAGATCACTCACCAGTTACTGGCACGGGCAAAACAGACTCGACTTGGGAGAAAAA
Organism: Caprimulgus europaeus; assembly: GCA_907165065.1. Next base: position 2,223,153 of record OU015537.1, read on the forward strand.
ACAAATTTACTTTATTACCAATCAGAATCAGAGGAGAATGAGAAGTAAAACCAAATCTTAAAACACCTCCCCCATCCCTCCCTGCTTCCCGGGCTTAATCTCTTTCCTGATTTCCACCTCCTCCCCTCCAGTGGCACAGGGGGACAGGGAGTAGGGGTTGGGGTCAGTTCATCACATGTTGTTTCTGCCGCTCCCCTCCTCAGGGGGAAGACTCCTTCCCCCACACTAGTGTGGGGTCCCTCTCATGGGAGACAGTCCTCCACCAACTTCTCCAGCGTGAGTCCTTCCCATGACGGACAGTTCTTCACAAATTGCTTCAGCATGGGTCCATTCCATGGTGTGAAGTCCTTCAGGAACAGACTGCTCCAGTGCGGGTCCTCCACGGGGTCACAAGTCCTGCCAGCAAACCTGCTCCAGAGTGGGGTCCTCTCTCCACGGGGCCACAGGTCCTGACAGGAACCTGCTCTAGCATGGGCTTCCCACAGGGTCACAGCCTCCTTCAGGCATCCACCTGCTCCAGCGTGGAGTCCTCCACAGGCTACAGCTGGTCATCTGCTCCACCATGGACCTCCATGGACTGCAGGGGGACAGCCTGCCTCACCATGGTCTTCACCACAAGTTGCGGGGAAATCTCTGTTCCGGTGCTTGGAGCACCTGCTCTCCCTCCTTCTTCACTGACCTTGCTGTCTGCAAGGGTTGTTTCTCTCACATCTTCTCACTCCTCTCTCTTTAGCTGCAAAGTGTGCAACCTTTTCTCTTCCCCTTTTTTTTCTTAATTATGTTATCACAGAGGCGTTACTGATTGGCTCAGCCTTGGCCAGCGGCTGGTCCCTCTTGGAGCCGGCTGGCATTGTCTATGTCAGACATGGGGGAAGCTTTTGACAGCTTCTCTCACGGAAGCCACCCCTATGTCCCCCCTCCCTGCCCCGCTACCAAAACCTTGCCACGCAAACCCAATATATAGCTAGAAAGCACTGTGTTTTGGTTTCAGTGAAATTGTTATGAGAACAGTGTTGATCAACTCCAAGGACACTGTGCTTGGGCAGTTGCCAAGAACAGAGGACTGGAAGGGGGGAATGGGGAAGGAAAGTGTAGCAGTTAGTAAAATCCAGAATTGACAGTTGGATATGCCAATAAGATATTCCATATCATATTACGTCATGGTCAGTATATTAACCGGGGCTGACCAGAAAGAGGGGGATTCTCTCAGGAATCGCTCAGGCTCGCTTTTCCGGGATTGCGATTTCAGTTTCAGGGTTCCTTTTCACTCCTCCAGGATCGTTATCAGTGGGTGGTGATGAATTGTACTCTGCATCACTCATATATTTAGTTGTTGTCATTATTACTCTTAGTATTATTATTTTATTTTTTTTAATCCAATTATTAAATTGTTCTTATCTCAACCTACAAGTCTCCTCACCTTTACCCCTCCAATTCTCTCCCCGGTTCACTGGGTAGGGGGAGAAGGGGGCAGGGGGGAGGGGGGTGGTGCTGTGAGTGGCTGTGTCTTGTTTGACTGCCAGCTAAATTAAACTATCACAGTCTTTTTGGCGCCCGATGTGGGGCACGAAAGGTTGAGATAACAACAGTTCTGACCAAAGTGTGTTAGAAAGAATCTGCAACAAGCATTTGTTACGATGACTCGGTTGTCAGTGATCGGAATGTTGTTGTACTGGATTGCTGAGTTGTTCCTTGAGTTCTTTGAGGTGGCACCTTACATGCCGTTTATACTTTTCATCATCCCTGGCTGTTGGTTTGGGGCTAGGGGTACTGTTCTGCTGTGTGGTACAGTGATGGGTGTTAGTACGATAAAAAGATGGGCAGTGAGACCAATTTTGTACCTGCATTCAGTGATGGCAAGCAGTACACAGAGCAAAGCAGCAGAAGCGGCTCCATCTCTGCATTGTGGGAGCTATCTGGTGCATGTTCTTACCAATTACACCAGTGGTTTCTTTCCTCTGGGAGGGGGAACATCTTCATTCAATTTCCCGCTCCCAGTTACAAAAGTTTTTGAGAATTTTGAATATTCTTGGGATAATCAAACTAGATTAATCGTGCTGCTAGTTCTCCTGAACGTATGCCAGGTTTTCATGCATGTCAGGCTACTTAGGAGAATCACCCCATCCGCTGCTGGAGTTACCCTGGCACCTGCTACAGTTACCTCAAGCTCTGTGACTGATACTGCAGCTACTCCAGTTGCTTCAACCTCAACGACAGACACTGCAGCCTCTCCAACCCCTACAGCAGGCAATGTGGCTACTCCAAACCCTACAGCAAGCAATGCAGCTACTCCAACTCCCTCAAGAAGCATTGCAGATGAACTAGAGAACCAATCCATGTCAGTATCAGTTGTCCCTGTATGTAAGAAGTGGACACGAAAGTCAGCATGTTTACAGAGGGATGAAGAAGATCGAGCTTATGATCTTCCTAAGGAGGAAGAGGAGGAGGGAAGAGGAGATGGAAATGGAGACAGTACAATAACCACCCGATCTCTAACCCTGAGTGAGCTGTGGGATATACGAAAACATTTCACCCGTTACCAAGGCGAGCACCTCATTACGTGGCTGCTCAGATGCTGGGATAATGGGGCCAGTAGCATGGAGTCAGAGGGCAGAGAAGCCAAGCAGCTGGGATCCCTCTCTAAGGAAGCGGGCACTGATAAAGCAATTGCAAGAGGGGACCCAACCCCCAGTCTTTGGAGGTGGCTCTTGGCGGGTGTGAAGGAAAGGTGTCCCTTCAAGGACAATATTACATGCAACCCAGGCACATGGGTCAGCATGGAGAGAGGGATTCGGTACCTGAGGGAACCAGCTGTGCGGGAGCTGATTTACCAGGACCCGAGGGACATGAGGGTAACTGAAGACCCAGATGAAAACTCGTGCACAGTACCCATGTGGCAAAATGTCTTATGGAGTGCACCAGCCTCATATGCCAGCTCATTGGCAGCAGTAGAAGTTAAAGAGGATGAGAAGGCACCAACTGTAAATGAAGTGGCTATCCGGCTCCAGGGATTTGAAGACAGTCTCTATATCTCTATACGAGCCTGTGTCGCGGCTGTGGAAAAACTACCAGAAGTCCTGGAGAAACACGTGGAGAAACTGTCCCAAGAGTTCCAGCGATTCGAGGACAGGCTCCGCCCTCCACCCATTCGGACCTATGTCTCAGCTGTTAGGAGCAAGCGTTTCCCTGCTCAAGAGAGACAGTATACACCACGGGGCACACTGTGGTTTTATTTGAGTGACCATGGAGAAGACATGAGAAAGTGGGATGGGAAACCTACCTCTGTCCTGCAGGCACGAGTACATGGGCTGCAAAGAAAAACAAGTACAAATAGGGATGCTTCTGGTCCTCCTAGGAAAAGTGCTGCTCCAGTCTCCAGTGGACAATTCCCCAGACAGGACAGGAGGGCTGATGCTACTCTCAATCCTTTCCTTGATCCTAATCCTTTTGATCATATTTCAGCAGAAGTGAGTGATGAATATGATGACCAGCATTAGAGGGGCCCTGCCTCCAGCCAGGCAGAGGAAAGGGATAACCGAGTTTACTGGACTGTGTGGATTCGTTGGCCTGGCACATCTGACCCCCAGCAGTATAAAGCTTTAGTGGACACTGGTGCCCAATGCACCCTGATGCCATCGAACTTTAAAGGAGCAGAATCCATTTGTATTTCTGAAGTCACAGGGGGCCCAGCTGCTCCGTGCATTCTTGGCATAGATTACCTCAGGAGAGGGTAATTCAGGGACCCAAGAGAGTACTGGTAGGCTTTTGACATAGCTGCTTTGGAGACAGAGGAAGTCAATCAACTATCACACCCATGCCTTTCAAACCCTATTGTGATGGACTGGGTGAATTCACCCCTTTGGCTTGCACCTTGCAGCCAAACACAGCCTGCTCTCTCACCCTACCCCCCACCTCTCCTAGGGAGTAGAGGAGAGAAATGGAAGGAAAAGGGCAAGGAAGCTCACTGGTTGAGATAAAAACTATTTACTAATTAAAATAAAATTACAATGATAACAACAATGATAACAAAATATACAAATGAATGATACACAGTGCAATTGCTCACGACGCTCCGACCAATGCCCAGCCTGTGCCAGCCAGCGATCTCGGAGCCCAGACAGTCCAAAAACCAAAACCCTGGAAGAGCAAGCCCAAGAAATTCCCGAGAGAATACCCCTGTCATCCGATCAACTGCAAACTGGCTTGATTCACCTTCTCCTTCAGTAGTCTTTGTGACTCATCACAGCAGCTTTCCACTTTCAATGTTTTCCTACAATACGACAGGACCCGTCAGTAAACAGAGCATACTGTTTCTCATTATCTGGCAGTTCATTGTATGGTGGAGCCTCATCAGCTTGTGTCACCTCTTCCTCTGCTGACATTCTGAAATCTTTGCTTTCTGGACAGATTGTGATCAATTCCAAAATTCCTGGATGACTAGGGCTTCCAATACAAGCCCACTGTGAGAACAGCACGACCCACTTACTCCATGTGGCATCAGTTGCATGATGTGTAGAGGGAACGCTCCCTTTGAACATCCAGCCCAGCACCGGCAATCGGGGCGCCAGGAGGAGCTGTGCCTCAGTACCGAGCACTTCTGAAGCAGCTCGAACTCCCTCATACACTGCTTGCTAATATCTCTTTTTCAGTTGGAGCATATCGGGCCTCTGATCCTCTGTATCCACGACTCCAAAACCCAAGGGGTCGACCTCGAGTCTCCCCTGGTGCTTTCTGCCAGAGGCTCCAGGTTGGTCCGTTGTCTCTGCCTGCAGTGTAGAGCACATTTTTAACGTCTTATCCTGTCCGGACTGGCCCAAGGGCTACTGCATGGACTATCTCTCGTTTGATTAGTTGAAAGACTCGTTGCTCAGCACCCCATGTGAAATCATTCTTCTTTCGGGTCACTGTAATGTGGAATGTGCATTCTCCAAAAACCCACAACGCCTAAGAAGGCTTGTGCTTCCTTTTTGTTAGCTGGCGGGGACATAGCTGTTATTTTATTGATCACATCCATTGGGATCGGACAGCATCCATCTTGCCATTTTATTCCTAAAAACTGGATCTCCTGAGCAGGTCCCTTGACCTTGCTTCGTTTTATGGCAAAACCAGCTCTCAGAAGGATTTGGATTATTTTCTCTCCTTTCTCAAAAAATTCTTCTTCGGTATCACCCCACATGATGATGTCATCAATGTATTGCAGGTGTTCTGGAGCTCCACCCTCTTCCAGGGAAGTCCAATATGGCAGCGCTCAGTGGTGGTGTGACTTCATTCAGGCCACGATAGTCCCCTGTCAGTCTGCACTCCCCATTTGACTTCCGCACAGGCCATATGGGGCTGTTACAGGGAGAGCGAGTCCTGCTGATCACTCCTTGGCTCTCCAGCTGACGAATCAGTTCATGGGTGGGAATTATGGAGTCTCGGTTGGTGCGATATTGCCGCCGGTGCACTGCTGTGGCAGCAATTGGCACCTGCTGTTCTTCGACCCTTAGCAGTCCCACAACAGAAGGGTCCTCTGAGAGACCGGGCAAAGTAGACAGCAGTTTGATTTCCTCTGTATCCAAGGCAGCTATGTTAAAAGCCCACCAGTACCCTCTTGGGTCCTTGAAATATCCTCACCTGAGGTCATCTATGCCGAGAATGGGCGGACCATCTGGGCCAGTCACAATGGAGTGGTTGTGCCAGTCATTCCCATTTAGGCTTATTTCAGCCTCCAGTACAGTCAGCTGTTGGGACTCCTCTGTCACTCCAGAAATACAGATGGATTCTGGCCCTTTAACGTCTGATGGCATTAGGGTGTATTGGCACCAGTGTCCACTAGAGCCTTATACTCTTGTGGGTCAGATGTGCCAGGCCAACAAATCCACACAGTCCAGTAAACTCAATTGTCCCTTTTCTCCACCTGGCTGGAGGCAGAGCCCCACTAATCTTGATCATACCATCCGTCATAGACATATGAGTTCGAGCAGCTCACATGGGTTTGACTCCCAGTCTCTTCGTTCACGTCTTTTAGATAGGGATCCAAAACCCATCTACACTGTCTGGAGAGCCATCTACTGGAAACTGGAGCAACTTTCCTGGAAGAGCCCCCTTTTGCGTTTGGTTTTCTTGGCAGCTCACGGACACGTGCCTCTAGGGCTGAGGTAGGTTTGCCATACCACTTTCTCATGTTCTCTACATGGTCACGCAATTCAAACCACAGTGTGCCCTGTGGAATGTGTCGTTTCTCTTGGGCAGAGGAACGCTTGTTCTTATCAGATGAGACCTTGTTACGCACAGAGGAGTTGGACATGTATTCCTGGAACTCTTGGATCAGTTTCTCTACAGCTGAGATTAGAGAGGAAGAGAGAGTATCTCCATATGTCCGTAGCTGGTGAGCTGTTTCATTCACCCTTGGCTCCTCTCCGGTTTTGAAGCTCAGTACTGCCAGTGACTCGGCATACGATGCTGGTGCGTTCTGTAGAACCTTCCGCCACATGCCTTGTGTGCACGGGACTTCATCTGGATCTTTGGGCAACTGATCGTCATTCAGGTTACTATAAATCACTTCCAGGACAGATAATTGTCTCAAGTACTGGATGCCTTTCTCTATGGTGTCCCTCTTGCTTAGATTACACAAAATATCATCCTTAAAGTTGAATCTTTCCTTCATGCTTGACAGGAGCCGCTTCCAGAGGCTGAGAGTCTGTAGCTCTCTCCCAATTGCTTTGACAATGCCACTTTCTCTAGGAATGGAACCCAACTGCTTGGCTTCCCTACTGTCTAGTTCCATGCTGCTGGCCCCATTGTCCCAGCATCGGAGCATCCAGGTGGCAATGTGTTCTCCTGGATGACAGCTGAGATCCTTTCGGATGTCTAGTAGCTCACTGAGGGATAGGGATCGGGTGATTACCTCTGGTTCCAGCTCTTCCTCTGGTTCCCATGATGGCCCCAGTTCCTCCTCATCCTTTGTTATGCAAACTAATTTCTTTGTGTATTTCTTCTTTTGTACAGGAGTGACTGATACTGGCACAGGTTTGTTGTCTGGTTTATCTGCTGTATCTTTCACCAAGGTTTGAGTAACCTTAGTAGGCGTTGGGGTTAGAGTAACTGCAGTGGTACCTGTTGCAGGGGGTGGAGTGGTGCAGTGTCTGTTGGAGGAGCTGGAGTGGCAGCACAACACTGACATCTGCACCAAACACCTGTAGCAGATCTAAGCAACATCACAACCTGACACACATTCAGCAATAGGGTGATGGTAGTTTGAGCATCCCAAGGGTATTCAAAATTCTCAAGAGCTTTCATAAATTATCTGAAGGAGAAGGAGAAAACAAAGGCAGATGTCCCTTCCTTGTGTTGGCTGTACCAGGAAAAGGTGTAATTGGTGACCACGCCCATCAGATGGTTCCCAAAACATGGGGATGGAGCCAGCTTTGCCGTGCCACCTGCCACCATGGCATATAGACACAAAATTGGTCCCACAGCCCATGATTTTATCATACCAACAACCAGCACCCCACAGCACAGCACAACAAAAACCTTAGTCAGCAAAACAGCATCCCTCAATCCAATCCAACGCCTGGAGGTGGTGAACCACATATAAATAGTGGCACACAGCACGTACGGCAAGTGAGGTGAGACAGACCACAGCTCTAAAACCACCTTAGAGAGCCCAGAAAACAGCGTTCCGATCAGCGCCGACCAAGTCCGAGGCCACATGTTGCGTGAAAGGGTTGGTAAAGCAATTTAGCAGTAAATAAACCCCCTTGCATTCCAGCTCACTCTCAGATAACTGGAGGAGCTGGGGTGGCTAGACTTAAATCCTGAGTGATGCCCAACTGAGCACTATGAGTCCAACAACGGCGGACTCAATCGATAGTGCACTGCACTCCCGTACCCATGGTTTATGGACTCTGCCAAACCTGCGGCATCCAGCGGCATCCTGTTGGGTACAAGATTGGCATGGCTGGTTGTGGACAGACACAGTTCGATATGATACTTGTCCTGGTTTTGCTAGGATAGAGTTAATTTTCTTTTTAGTAGCTAGAATAGCTGTGTTTTAGTTTCAGTGTGGGATTTGTTATGAGAAGAACGTTGATAGAAGTACTAATGTTATCACTTGCTGCTGGAGCTCAAGGCCACCGTGTTTGGCTGTTTCACAGCTGCATTAGGACTGGGAGGGAGAAGCGCAGTGAATAGCAAAGCCCAGAACTGGCATTTGGATGTGCCAATGAAATATTCCAGATCATTTCCCGTCATATCAGTATATTAACCAGGGCTGACCGGAAGACGGGGGTATTCTCTCAGGGATCGCTCAGGCTCGCTCTTCCAGGTTTTCGGTTTCAGGACTGTCTCTGCTCTGGGATCACTGGCTGGCACAGGCTGGGCATCAGTCAGCAGATGGTGAGTAATTGCACTGTGTGTCACTCATTTGTATATTCTGTTATCACTGTTGTTATCATTATCATTTTATTTTAATTAGTAAATAGTTTTTATCTCAACCCGTGAGTTTCCTTGCCCTTTTCTTTCCGATTCTCTCCTCTACTCCCTGGGAGAGGTGGGGGGTAGGGTGATTATTAATTATTAATTATTAAATTGTTCTTATCTCAACCTACAAGTCTCCTTACCTTTACCCCTCCAATTCTCTCCCCTATTCCCTGCGGGGGGGGGGGGGGGGGGGGGGGGGGCAAGGGGGGGGGGTGTGAGTGGCTGTGTCTTGTTTGTCTGCCAGCTTAGTTAAACTCACATCTAGATACTTTAACAAAATGTTTGTCATTTTGAAATACATCCCAATGAAACTCCTGAAGTTCTATTAGTATATATTGGAAATAGATGAGTTTATAAGAACCCTTTGTGACTCTGTCTTTGCAGACAGCACCACTGTGGAGACAAACAACCATTCAAATATCTGTATTTGTAATTTTACCAAAATTATAGGATGCAACTTTAACTATTCAGGTCCTGTTATAACCTATCAATTGCTGCAATCAAACTACACATCATATCAAGATTTATTACTTATCCCTATTGGAATGAATTTTACATTGGTAATAAAACTGTTACAACACAATGATCTGCATCAGCTTTTGGAATGCATCCGGAATAATGTACAACAGGACCTGGGCTGTATTTCTCCACTTGAGGCTCAACTCTTTTCCTGTTGAGGAATGCTAAAGCATTGACATGAGTATTTCACTGAACTTGAGTGGAATTTTTAACAAGTATGCTTTTATATATATATTATCTCTCTTTCTCTGTGTGTGTGTGTATGTGTGATTTGATTTAAGAAACTTTATGAATCAATTAATTGTTGATTACTGATGAATCAGGTTTGTAAGAAAATCATCTAATCTAATCTGATGATTTATTTTAATAGTGTTAATGAACCTAAAATTGCTCTTATTTTAAGCCTAGATTGCTTACACTGCTGCTACCTCAAAGTAATACAAAGCAATCCTTGCCCCTAATCCTCTCCCCTATCCCCTGGGAGTTGGAAAGAAGTGGGTGAACGGCTGTGTTGGCTGCTGGCCAAGGGCTAGCCCAGTGAAACTATCACAAGAAGCAAGGATATGCAGAGTGAGGTTGTATGTGGAGAGTGGTGTCCTGTTTAACAAAGACAGCCTGGGAAACGTGCGTCTTTGCCCCGTTCACTGAAGTTGCCAAAAAAGCAACAGGTCAAGGAAAGGACACACAGGGAACAGGCTCTGCATATTCTCATTGGACATAAACAACATGAGACTGGCTAAACCTGGGAAATCAAAGAACTGAGAGGAGAGAGCGAGACACCTGCCAAGAGGGAGAAGAAGTAATTAACAACAAGCTGTATCTGGGACACTAAATTGGGTTGTGATTGGGGGATGAAAGGGGCCTTTCCTTAGGTTTGAGATACTATATAGTTGGAGAAATCTGTAATAAAGTTGATTCTGTACTTGCACGCAGCAGGGTCCATGCCTTCAATACGCCACAATTGGCACCCAAACAGGGACCAAGAATAAAGGAAGATAAAGAAGAATAAGGGAAGACAAAGAAGAATAATAAAAAGCTACAGTGTTACCCGGTGGCGTACCCCTGATCAGCTGGACGAAGGATACTGCAGTAAAGCACACATATTAATCACCTATCTCTGGATGACACAGGTGAGCAGCTGCAGGGAAGTTTAATAGTTTGTCAATTTATACTATGGGGCAATCAGCTACTAGAGAGTAAAAATTACATACTGAGATTTTACAGCATATTTTGCAAGAGCAAGGTTTCAAGGTTGCTTGGCTTCAGCTAGTACGACTGCTTGTTTGGATTTGGGACTATTGTCCATGGTTTCCTGTTGGTGGCTCCAATGACCTTACTGTATGGCAAAAGGTTGGTAAAGAGCTGCAAACTAAGCAACTTTTGCAGCTGGAAATTCCTGATGGAATATTAATTACTTGGTGAGTGGCTTATACCACCCTTAAGACTCTGTTGCCTGCCGCACCGCTGTCTGCTGGGACACATGAGAAAAAGGAATCTCGCTTGTTTAAATTAATTGATCCTGAACCTAAACCTCACTGTGCTGAGGTTGCTGAACCTCCGATGTCAGAGACTACAGTAGAACTTGATGATCCTTTTGATCTCAGGCCAGTTAATCCTGAGAAAGAGCCTGATTTATATCCACCATTACTGCCCGCCGCTCCGGCCCCCACCACTCCAGCACCATTGCAGTTGCTTCCGCAACAGCTTGAATCGTACCCTTTGCATTTATCAGAAAAGGCTCTTCCGCCACCATTTGCACCCTTGCCACCAATCTATCAGACACAAGGGACTGTTATGCCTAATGCTGAGGGTGGACTGCTTGATGAATGTCAGACAGAAGCATTGAAAAAGGGGGAAACTGTAGAGAAACATGCTGTGGGAGCTAAGGAGCTGGGTGACTTTTAATCACTAATGGGGAGCTAGACTTTTATGCTGTGTGTGAACCTTACTGACTGTATCACGTGGGTGGGGTCTTAACCAATTAGTTGCTGGCACGCATCACATGTTGTGTGGCAAAGTGTATAAAAGGAACCTGTACCAAATAAAGACAGAGCAATCACCCTATCTCTATGAGAAAACGTGATTTAGACTCCGGCACAGGCTACCCAACAGGAAACAGCACTCCTTAAAGCAATGCCTGTGCTTTATCAGCCACACAGGCCTCCTGAATATGCTCATTTGCCATACAAGGTGATGAAAGAGGTGCGTAAATCAATTAAAGACTATGGTTTGCAAGCATTGCTTACAATGAATTTATGGCAAGCCATAGGGGAGTCATATGTGATGACGCCTCTGGATTGGAAGTCTCTCTTACATCTTATTTTGTCTGCGGCACAATATGCTGTATGGTTTTCAGAATATCGTGAGCTCGTTCAGCCTCAAGTGATGGACAGTTTAACAGCTGGACTTGCTATAGGTCTGGATGAATTGATGGGGGAAGGGAATTATTCTGCCGGACCAGGGCAAGCCGCGCTGCCCCGAGACGTTTTTACTCAAGTGGCGAATTTAGCCTTGAGAGTGCTTCGCTGTGTGCCAGATTCTGATAAACGAGAGCTGTCCTTTGCTGCCATTCGACAGGGACCTCAGGAACCATACATGCAATTTTTAGATCTCTTGCAAACTGCTATACAGCAACAGATAGAGTCTTCTGAGGCAGCAGACTTATTATTGTTTCAGCTTGCTATTGAGAATGCAAATACAGATTGTAAACGAGCTATTGATCCTATTCGAAATGGAGCAAAAACATTGACCGATCTTATCAAAGCATGTCAAAACAACATAAGGCAGATATATTGGTGGCAGCCTTGGCTCAACAGTTGGTAGCTGCACGGGCTGCTGCCAAATGTTTCTCCTGTGGGCAGGAGGGGCACCTAAAAGGGATTGTCCACAGAAAAATAAAAAGGACCTAGGTCTGGCAGGGCAAGGAAAACAATATGTTCAGTTATGCCCTCGTTGTCAGAAAGGGTATCATTGGAGTAATCAGTGCCTGTCTAAATTTGATAGACAAGGCAATCCACTCTGAAAAAATCCTGGGAAACAGGAAGAGGGGCGTGAGGTCCGGCGCCCCGAGATCATACAACAGGGCCCAGCCTCTAACAACACAACCCTTGATGTGGTCGGGGCATGTCAGCAAAACAAACAGCAACCCACAACAGCCAGTTCTCTCAGGCCAGCCACAGCAGGCAGTGCCCGTTGGACTTGGCCATTAGCCAACACACAATAATACAGGATCAATCTGTGCATTTATTATCCACTGGGGTGTGTGGTCCTTTGCCAAAAAACTTTTGTGCTTTATTAATTGGTAGCTCCTCCACTTCTAGTGCAGGCCTGTTTGTTTTGCCAGGAGTTATAGATTCTGATTATACCAGGGAAATAAAAATAATGGCATGGACCCCCACACCACCGTGTACAATACCTGCTGGGGAACAAATAGCACAGTTAATCTTACTGCCCAATGTACAATTGCATGATAAAGGCACAGTTCAAATTGAAGGACGGGGATCCTTGGGGTTTGGAAGCACAGGTTTGCCTTGTATTTTTTGGACTCAAAAAATCACCACCAGACAGCCGTTGCTGACTTGTAGAGTAAACGGTCTGGTGTTTACTGGTTTGGTGGACACTGGAGCGAATGTCTCTATAATTCAACGATCAGATTGGCCGCAAGACTGGCCATTGGTACAGATATTGGCTGCTGTTTCTGGAATTGGAGGAACACAAATACCTTGGCAAAGTATGCATTCTTTGCTTGTAGAGGGTCCAGAGAATAAACAAGCAATTTTGTTAGATGTACCATGTTGCAGAATGGCTATGGGACAGGGGTCACGGATCACTGGAGATGTTGTACAATCAGAGGCTCAGCAGAAGCAGCGAGGGTATGAAATGGCTCAGGCCGCAGCAGCCAGCTTAGGCCCTTGACATAAGTGTAACAAGCAAATGCACGGTCAGGCTGAATTAGCAGAAGTCTCAAGGACACTTGTCCTTGAGACTTCAGACAAACAACTTCAGCAAAACTAAGCTGGGAAAAAGAAGGGAGTAGCTTTAGCTGGTAACCGCAAAGTAGGAGTGCCCTGTTAACGTCCCGGGGCGTGAACAGAGCTAAGCCACCTGTTGTGTCAAATTTAGAGCTCATGCTTAAGAGTGTTTAACCAATTGCTGTATGTGTTTAGCTCGCATGTATTGTGATAAAGGGTATAAATCCTGGTGTGTATTGGATTAAAGCGGACTTCTTGAAGCTAACGCATATTGAGTCGTCTCTTGATTTCCCAAATCCCGCCTCCGCAGTACCATGTACTTTATGGGGTTGAGATTTGTTACAGTGTGGTGGGTTGACCCTGGCTAGAGGCCGGATGCCCACCAAAGCCCACTCTATCACTCCCCCTCCTCAAATGGGCAGGGGGAGAAAATTATAACGAAAAGCTCGTGGGTGGAGATAAGGACGGAGAGAGATCACTCACCAATTACTGGCATGGGCAAAACAGACTCGACTTGGGGGAAAAAAACAAATTTACTTTATTACAAATCAAAATTAGAGGAGAATGAGAAGTAAAACCAAATCTTAAAACACCTCCCCCATCCCTCCCTTCTTCCCGGGCTTAATCTCTTTCCCGATTTTCCACCTCCTCCCCCCAGCAGCACAGGGGGACAGGGAATGAGGTTGGGGTCAGTTCATCACACGGTGTTTCTGCCACTGCTTCCTCCTCAGGGGGAGGTCTCCTTCCCCCGCACCAGCGTGGGGTCCCTCTCACGGGAGACAGTCCTCCACCAACTGCTCCAACGTGAGTCCTTCCCATGACTGACAGCTCTTCACGAGCTGCTCCAGTCTGGGTCCATTCCATGGGGTGCAGTCCTTCAGGAAGGGACTGCTCCAGCGCGGGTCCCCCACGGGGTCACAAGTCCTGCCAGCAAACCTGCTCCGGCGTGGGTTCCTCTCTCCACGGGCTACAGGTCCTGACAGGAACCTGCTCCAGCGCGGGCTTCCCACGGGGTCACAGCCTCCTTCGGCATCCACCTGCTCCGGCGTGGGGTCCTCCACGGGCTACAGGTGGTCATCTGCACCACCATGGACCTCCAGGGGCTGCAGGGGGACAGCCTGCTTCACCCTGGTCTTTCACCACAGGCTGCGGGGGGAATCTCTGCTCTGGCGCCGGAGCCCATCCTCCCCCTCCTTCTTCACTGACCTTGGTGGCTGCGAAGTTGTTTTTTCTTACATCTTCTCACTCCTCTCTCTCGCTGCAAAGTGTGCAGCTTTTTTTTTTCTTCCCTCTCTTACTTTTTTTTCTTAATTATGTTATCACAGAGGCGTTACTGATTGGCTCGGCCTTGGCCAGCGGCGGGTCTGTTCCTGTAGCCGGCTGGCATTGGCTGTGTCGGGTCGGACATGGGGGAAGCTTCTGGCAGCTTCTCTCACAGAAGCCACCCCATGTCCCCCCCCTCCCCCACTGCTACCAAAGCCTTGCCACGCAAACCCAATACATACAGCAATGGAATACAGCAATAACAAAGCATTTTTAATGAGGGCCACTGATATTCAGCCATGACTCAAGCTGACTTGGCTGACAGACAAGCCGGTATGGGTTGACCAGTGACCTCTTAAAGGGTGATGTGCGGAAAGAGACTCTACAACTTTGTAAAGTTGTAAAGTAGGTGTGTTTATTCAGCGCTGGGCGCACGGGGGATCGCTCCACCACAAACGTGCTCACCTTAAGGCAGTTAGTTCTCTATATTTAAGGTATATTCCTATACATATTCATTAGCTAATGCAAAACACCTATACATATGCATGGCCTTTCCCCGCTTCGTATTAAAATTAGGTCTCCTCCCCTTTCCGCCCGTGCAGAACTTTGTGGCGGTGGTCGTTGAGGGTCTTAGAAATCTTCATCGCAACCTATAGTTACCCCACCCTTCTCATTGTCATCTGTAGTTAACCTCTTGATTTTGCACATGCGCACTTTCTTCTTGGATCTGAGCCTGGGCCTCTTCCTAGTTATCTTTGCTCATTAGCTTTAAATTGGTCGGAGTTCCATAATAAATCATCCACAAGGCCCATCCTTGGCAAATTGGGAGTTGGAGCTCCGTGATAAATTGTCCACAAGGCCAGTCCTTGTTAAGCTAAGATAAGAAAACTAAGAAGCTAGAAATGCTAATGCCTAAAACTCAAAGAGATAAGCTGAAAATACCAAATGCCCACTATCAAAGGGGAGCAGCAGAAAAGGGCTCGTGAGTTAGTACAAGAACAATTAAAACTGGGTCATACTGTCCCTTCTACGAGCCCCTGGAATACTCCTATATTTGTCATTCCGAAAAAATCTGGTAAATGGAGATTATTACAAAATCTCTGAGCTATTAATGCAGTAATAGCTCCCACGGGGGGATTTGCAACGAGGTACCCCAAATGCAACCATGATTCTAGATAATTGGCATTTGAAGGTCATTGATTTGAAAGACTGCTTTTTTACCATTTATCTACATCCTGATGACTGTGTTCATTTTGCCTTTTCTGTTCCTGTGCTTAACAATGATCGACCTATGCAAAGATTTCATTGGGTTGTGTTGCCGCAAGGAATGAAGAATAGTCCAACCATATGTCAAATTGTTGTTAGTGAGGCTTTGTCAAAAATTCGTAAGACACATAATAATATTGTAGTATATCACTATATGGATGACATTTTGTTGGCTGTAGAAACTGAATCTCTTCTCTCTCAAGTTTTTGAAAATGTAGTAGCTGAACTTCAACGATACGGTCTTCAGATTGCAACAGAAAAGGTGCAATCCATTCCTCCGTGGAAGTACCTTGGCTGGAAGCTTTTTGATTCGTACGTATACCCGCAACCTGTGTGATTGGCTACTACTGTGAGTACCTCGAATGATTCACAAAAATTGCTGGGAACAGTTAACTGGCTCCGCCCACTGTTGGGAATAACAACACATGAGTTATCACCTTTGTTTTCCTTGTTAAAAGGGAATCCTGAACTGACTTCTCCCAGATGGCTGACAAAAGAAAGCCAATCAACATTGCAAATGGTTATGGACAAAATTAATAACACATTTGCTCATCAAATTCATCCGCAACTGCCAGTCCACCTGTTTGTTATTTATCACTCTTTTCAACCATGCGCTCTTTTGGGCCAATGGGACGATAATGCCCGAACAGAAAGGACTGCATTACGCATTTTAGAATGGTTGTTTTTATCACATTCTTTTACTAAAACAGTAACTACGGCCTCGGAAATGATTGCAAGACTTGTTTCACAAGGTCGATTGAAATGTCAGCAACTGACAGATCAAGACCCTATTTTTATCCATCTGCCATTTACACGTGATGAATTCCATACTGTGTTGTGTAACAGTTTAATTTTCCAGATTGCTTTGGCTGATTATAACAATATTATTTTACATTCTCTGCCACATCACCATTTATTAGGTTCTTTATATTGTTTGCCACTCCAGCCACAATCACTCTTAAGCCCCGTTCTTCTACAGAATGTACATACTGTGTTTATTGATGGATCAGGAAAAACAAGGTAAAGCTGCAGTTGTTTGGCGACGGACAGTGATGTGTGGGACTCAGATGTTAGGCAAGTTTTGAATTATTTCCTGACAAATCTCTCGATATTATTGTGGATTCTGCTTATGTTATTGGCATTGTTCAACATTTGGAGTCTGCTTTTATTAGGGAAGTAGAGAATAAGCAACTGTTTCAGTTGTTGTTAAAATCAGCTCAACTTTTAAAAACAAGACAACATTTGTATTTTATTGTTCACATCCACTCCCATACTAATTTACCAGGACCTCTTACTGAAGGCAACGTAATAGCAGATCGATTAACTATGACAGGAGTTTCCCCTCGCTGTTTTGAACAGGCTAAATTGGCTCATGACTTTTTTCACCAAAACGCACATTCTTTGCAGAAACATTTTTCTCTAACTTTGGAACAAGCTCAGGAGATCGTCTGGGCTTGTCCAGATTGCCAATGTCTTTCTCCTTTGATGATTTTGCCTGGAACTAACCCTAGAGGTGTTGGGGAATGGCTTAAGGAGCAGGGACATTAGTTCCCTGGGCAACTTAATCACTGGCGTTTAGCATGACTAAGCCTCGGCACATGGGACGGCTAGCAGGTGGGAGCTGTGCAGAGAGTGTTGGCAAAGTTGCAGTGGCCAATCAGAGTGTGACATGTATGCATAGCTTTCTGATGTGACCAATCGGGGTGTGACATGTGTGCATGGTCATTATGGGAAAGCATGAAAGAAGTTGTGTTCTGCAACTAAAGTTGAAGCTTGTTTACCATCCATATTGGATCGACCCCTTGCTTCCTCCGCTCGCAACAAGTGGCGCCCAAACAGGGACTTCGGTTTTTTTTTTTTCTTTTCTCCTTTTTTTTAATTTTAATCTGTTTGTCACCGGATGAGCAGACTCGGAGAAGCACTGGCAGCGGCGACCAGGGACCAAAAGATCCACTGCTCTCCGTGAGAGCGAGGTGTCCAGGTCCTCAGGAGGCTAAAAGCTCTATTTTATGAAGCTCGAGCCGGATCTGATTGCAGTCCGAGAGGCGTCTACCTAAAGTCGTTGAAAACACCGCTAGAATCACAGCTGTGAGTATTATGGAAATGGAACGAGAGGTAGCGCAAAAATTATTATTACGCTTTTTAGAAAAGCGCGGCGTCGGTCAGTTTTATGATCTCGCCGAACTTCTTGCCTTAAGGTAAGGCGAAGGGACATTTTAAAGATCCTATCGCAATGTTTGACGAGAGTGAATGGCGGGACTGTGATGACGATAAGGCTGCAAAGAAGTTGATGAAAACGTGGCGAGAGGTGAAAAATCAGGAGGGACGGCAAGAAGATGGCTGCACTGGCGGCAGTTGCCGGGCGGGGGACGCGGCAGTGAGGTGATGGCGGCGGCGAGGCGAGCGGCGCGCTGCTGCTGAGGCTTCCCCCGATCCTCCCCCGGCCGGCCCCGCGCCGCTGTCCCGCGCGCTCCTGTCGGTCGGCGACGGTGCCGCCGCCCAGCGCTCGCCGAGGGCGGCGGGCGAGCCCATCCCCCCTGCGGCCGGGGCTAGCTGCGTCCGCCCCGTCTGCGGCGCCGGGGCTGCCCCCCGACCGGGGCTTGTTTGCAAACTGCACCCATTTTGGGGGCGGGGGGGGGCCGAGCCCGCCCGGACCGCGCTCGCCGCTCGCCACGTGGCTGCCTTCGGGAGAGGCAGTAGGAAGCAAGGAAGCTGGCCTCGGCACCGGAAGAGGCATAGAGAGAGCACCTGAACAACAAGAGCGATTTTTACAGCAACAATTGGAATTGCATTCCTTGGTCATTGCCACTGAAAAGATACAGCGGGCCCCAGCATGGAAATATTTGGGTTGGACAATAAATGAGACACAGATCTCCCCTCAGAAACTTGTTATTCATACGGACATTACTACGCTTGCTGATGCTCAAAAATTATTAGGGGATCTTCAGTGGCTCTGACTAATTGTAGGCATAGACAATGACCTTTAAATTTATTGTTGGACTTTGAGTCAAATTCACTTATAGCAATTTGGTGCCGTGACTTGGATCTGGACTACCTTGGTTCAGAACCCCACTCCAGGAGGGCGCCCCTGTCCTCGGATGGTCCTGGAGTAAGGGACCTCTGGTCCTAAGGTCTCCTAGATCCACGAACCGAGATAGGCTGAGCAAAAGGAAAGCTGCAGTTCCCCGTGATTTTTGTGCACGAAGAACCAAGCGGAGACTCCCCGGAGAGAGAGTGTCAGCTCACCCCGCGGAGAGAGTGCCTTGACCCAATGCAAAAAGAAAAAGGGGGAGAGTCAGATAGCGGTCTTGGAATGGATATTTACTACAATACAACCAGCAACAACACTGCAGAAGAGAATCTCAAACTTAGCGGAATTAATAAAAAAAGGCAGAACAAGATTACTGCAGTTAACAGGAAACGAACCAAGAGCAATGTATGTTCCGATATAGAGGGAGCAAGAATACGGGACATAGGGAATAAAAGACTCTGAGTTATTGCGACAGTTACAGTCGGCGATCGTGCAGCGGACAGAGCTGTACTGTATTATTCACATTAGGAGCCATAAATGGACTGATGGGTCAGGGGAAGGTAATGACCGGGCTGACCAGCTGGTTTCTATGGCCGCCCCTGTAAGTGACTTCATAAAAGCAAGGGAATCACATGCTACATTTCACCAGAACGCTCGAGGGCTGCACCACCAGTTCAATATCACTAGGGAAGAGGCCCGCGGCATTGTCCAGGCATGTGCTACTTGTGGTCATCATGGCCCAGGACTGGGGATTGGGGTGACCCCAAGAGGTCTGGGTCCCTGCGAACTGTGGCAAATGGATGTTACACATGTTAATGAGTTTGGGCGGTTAAAATATGTACATGTTACCATTGATACTTATAGCAGATACACATGGGCCACCCCTCAGACGGGGGAAAAGGCATTGCATGTAACACGTCATCTTACCAGTTGTTTTGCCGTTATGGGGGTTCCCAATGCCATCAAAACTGACAATGGGCCTGCATATTGTAGTGAGAAAGTTAGGAAATTCTGCCAACTATGGGGTGTTAAACATATAACAGGGATACCGCATTCACCAACCGGTCAAGCTGTGGTAGAACGGGCCCACCAAACCCTGAAACGTTATTTACAAAGGTTTAAGAACGTTACTGATATAGCAGAAAGGCTGTTGCGAACTGTTTTTGTGTTAAATCATTTGTGTATTTTTTCTGATCAGGAATTTCCCCCTGTGATGATACATGGGAGAGCAGTAAGTGAAAAGGAAAGGGAACCTATGTATGTGATGTATAAAGAACCAGAAACGGGATTGTGGAAAGGGCCAGCGGAGGTGAAATATCCAGGCAGAGGTTACATGTGTGTCGTTACAGGGAAAGGTCTTCTCTGGGTTCCTGCCAGATTCACCAAACCCACCTTGAAGAGGAGCCCTGAGGAGTGCACGGACACTGTGCCCATTAATGAGCACGCTGACCTGGGTCCCCACCACCTGTCCCTTCTGTTTTAGGTGTGAACCGTGGGTATTAACCTGTTGTAGGGAGTGTAGGATGCTCAGGGGACATTTTGGTACTCATAAATTCCCTAACTAGATCATCTCCACTCCCCCCTACAAGAATTGGAGCTGAAGGGCTCTATGCCCGCTGGTAAGCAGAATGAGACGCAAATGCCGTGGGGTTGTATTTTCTTGGCAAAGTATTTTCCCCAGCCAGACCTGGCCGATTATTGGCTGGTTAAACTCCCACCTGGCTTCCCTTCTCTATTTGGGGTAACTATTGCCACAAGGTGGATGGCAACCCGGGCGCAGAACTAGACAGTAAAGGAGAGGGCATTTGAAACAACGGCTCCACCAAACAGTTGCCCCCCGGGTACTTTTTGGTCTGTTGGCAAGTCATCTTCTGGCACATTGGCTTCACAGTCTGCCTCTGGGTCTATGGAGATCATGCTTGGGGTGGCATCCCACAGCATCCCGCTGGGGGTCCATGCTATCTTAGCAGGCTAACATTGTTTGCCCCCTCTATACACCAAATACAGGTTCACCAGCGATCGCGGCGGTCACTAGCAGGATTAGGTAGCGACTGCAAGGACGATGTGGAGTTGTGGTTGTGCCCAGAGATATTTTTTGCTTCACTGTCTGCACCTGGGGTTGCTGTTTCTAAGGCCTTAGTAACTTTAGAAAAACTTGCTTGTTAGAGTATTAAACAATTTAACCTTACCTCTGAGATTATTTCAGCCCTTCTTACAGATGTAGATAGCGTGAGACACGCCGTGTTGCAGAACCGAGCATCTATTGACTTTTTATTGTTAGCTCAAGGACATGGTTGTGAAGATTTTGAGGTATGTTTTGCATGAACCTTTCGGATCATTCTGAATCCATCCATAAAGCCCTAGCGGCCCTGAGGCAGAACATGGAGCACATCAGGCAACACCACGGCGGTCTGGACGAGTGGCTTCGAGAACTGTTTCAGGGATGGGGTTTCTCGGGATGGACAGGAAGCCTCTGTTACACCTTGTTGTTTTCCTTATGGTTATCTTGTTAATTTTGTCTTTATGCTTTTCTTGTATTAACCTTTGCTCTGTAGGTATAAGCTAGTGGTTCAAAAAGAAAAAGAGGGAATTGTCCCTGCTCCTTAAGCCATTCCCCAACATTAGCTCCCTGGGCGACTTAATCACTGGCGTTTAGCATGACTAAGCCTCGGCACATGGGACGGCTAGCAGGTGGGAGCTGTGCAGAGAGTGTTGGCAAAGTTGCAGTGGCCAATCAGAGTGTGACATGTATGCATAGCTTTCTGATGTGACCAATCGGGGTGTGACATGTGTGCATGGTCATTATGGGAAAGCATGAAAGAAGTTGTGTTCTGCAACTAAAGTTGAAGCTTGTTTACCATCCATATTGGATCGACCCCTTGCTTCCTCCGCTCGCAACATAGAGGCTTAACAGCAAATGAGGTATGGCAATCAGATGTAACTCATGTTCCTTCCTTTGGGTGACTCAAGTATGTCCATGTTTCTATTGACACTTTTTCTGGGTTTTTAGTTGCTACAGCCCACACAGGAGAGAGGACAAAGGATGTCCTGAAGCATTTTTTACGATGCTTTGCTACTATGGGGGTTCCTCAGAAAGTGAAAACTGACAATGGCCCTGCATATGTTTCTAAACGTTTTCTTTTGTTTTTACAGACTTTGGGTGTTGACCATATTACTGGCATTCCACGATCTTCCACTGGTCAAGCAATCATGGAACATGCTCACCATTCTTTGAAAACCCTTATTGATAAACAAAAGAGGGGGAATCCAGTAGGGACAACACCTCAGGAGATATTGGATAAAGCTACCTACGTTTTAAATTTTCTTAGTTTATCTGGATCAAAGCAATATAGGTCTGCCGTAGACAGACATTTTAAGGCTGGAGAGTCTTCTGCCATATGGCCCCAGGTGTTTTATAAAAACTTAGAATCCGGTCAATGGGATGGAACAGTTCCCTTGCTTACCTGGGATCGGGGCTATGCTTGTGTTTCTCTTCCCTCAGGACCTTACTGGATTCCTGCGAGAAATATCAAGCCGATCCAAGTGACAACATATGCTGAGGACAAGACAGATGACGAACAATGGGGGAATGATGATGCCCCTGAAGTCGATCAGACTGATGACTGAAATATGGTAGCTGGTAGTGTTGGTACAATACACAGTTGCTCAACATGTTTATCGGGCCCACATTTTAGATCCTCCTATGTTTCAGCCATTGACCTGGTGGGATGCTACACCTATCAGTAATAATGACACTCAATGGTCAGGAGGTGTTTGGGTACCTCCTCCCCCAGATAATGTTAATGATTTGTTTCAAGGTAATGACACCGAATTTGTTGCCAACTTTCCTCCTCTGTGTATAACTACAGATAATACTACAACTGACTGTGTGGTGTTTCAAATGCAGCAACATTTGATAGCTGTAAATCATGGGAGACAGGTTAATTTTACTATGGTCATGATTCCGGGTTTAGCCTCAAATGTATCACTTGATAGTAATTACAAATATCAAATGCATGCCCCAAGTTTTCCATGATGTGTTATGCAAAAGTTGGACTCTATAACTCGTTTTGAGTGGAAACCTTGTTGGGGGAAACATCCTCATAAGCAAGCTATAGCACATGGTGGAATTATAGATTGGGGTCCACATGGAACCTTTTGGGATCCAAGGACAAACATGTCACATGCTCTTGTCCTGGTTTTTCTAGGACAGAGTTAATTTTCTTCTCAGTAGTTAGAAGAGCCGTGTTTTGGTTTCAGTTCAGACTTGCTTTGAGAACATCAATGATAAAAGTACTAATGTTCTTTTTAGTAGTTAGAATAGCTGTGTTTTAGTTTCAGTATGGGATTTGTTATGAGAAGAATGTTGATAAAGTACTAATGTTATTAGTTACTGCTGGAGCTCAAGGCCACCGTGTTTGGCTGTTCACAGCTGCATTAGGACTGGGAGGGAGAAGCACAGTGA
Source organism: Caprimulgus europaeus (assembly GCA_907165065.1). The sequence continues at coordinate 2,246,131 of OU015537.1, forward strand.
ATAGCAAACCCCAAAATTGGCATTTGGATGTGCCAATGAAATATTCCAAATCATATCCCGTCATGTTTAGTATGTTATCCAGGGCTGATGGGAAAGTGGGGGGTGGATTTGCATGGGTTTGCTCTCGGGCTCTGGTTCTTCTGGGATTGCGGTTTTGGTTCGGGGTTGTTGCTCCTCCGGGATCGTTATCTGGGAACAGGCTGGGCCTATCAGTGGGTGGTAAGCAGTTACACTCATTTGCATATCTTATTACTGTTGTCATTATCACTACTATTTTAATATTAGTTGTTTAGGGGTGTTTTTTTTAAGTTTTCTTTTATTTATATTATTAAACTGTTTTTATCTCAACCTACAAGCCTCCTAATCCTTGCCCCCAATCCTCTCCCCTATCCCCTGGGGGTGGGGGGAAAGTGGGTGAACGGCTGTGTTGGCTGCTAGCCAAGGGTTAGCCCAGTTAAACTATTATACTTCTCTATCTAAGTCCAAACATTCTTTGGTATGGCATGCTGAAGGATCAGAATAAGTTTTATCTTTTTACTCTTCAGCGGCGTTCAGAATTATGGTTACCAGTGAATTTGACGAGAACATGGGAAGGTGAAAATGGATTAATTCGCTTTGCGAGAATTTTAGAGCAGGAAATAGATCAAACTAGAAAAAGAACCAGGCATTTTTTAGGATGGCTAATATTTGCAATCATTTCTGCAGTTATTGTTTTGGCCTCTGCTGCCACGGCGGTGGCATCACTCACTCAGTCTGTTAAAACTGCACATGTAGTTGGGGAAACTGACAAATGTGACTCAAGAATTTCAGATGCAAGAAAAGGTTGATGAGGAAGTTTTGTTTCGTTTGCAAGCTTTAGAAGCCACAGTAATGTGGCTGGGAGATCGACAGGAAGCACTCAAAACTGGAGTGAATTTGCAGTGTGATTGGGAGCATAAGCATAAGGCTTTATGCGTTACTCCTCTTTTATGGAATGATACCCAGCATAGTTGGGAGTTTGTAAGACAACATTAGCGAGGAGCGTTTGACCTGTCCCTTCAACATAATATCCAATCTTTGCATAATCAACTTGTCCTGGTTTTGCTAAGATAGAGTTAATTTTCTTTTTAGTATTTCAGTTCAGACTTATTATGAGAAGAACGTTGATAACAGTGCTGGTGTTGTGAGTTGCTGCTGGAGCTCAAGGCCACCGTGTTTGGCTGCTTCACAGCTGCATTAGGACTGGGAGGGAGAAGCGCAGTGAATAGCAAAGCCCAGAACTGGCATTTGGATGTGCCAATGAAATATTCCAGATCATTTCCCGTCATGCCAGTACATTAACCAGGGCTGACCGGAAGACAGGGCACTTCTCTCCCGGGGGTACCTCTCTGGGGATCGCTCGGGCTCACTCTTCCAGGGTTTCGGTTTTGGGACTGTCTCTCCTCCGGGATCGTGAGCTGGCACAGGCCGGGCATCAGTCAGTGGGCAGTGAGCACTGTGCATCACCCATTTGTATCATTCTGTTATCACTGTTGTTATCATCATCATTTCATTTTAATTAGTCAATAGTTTTTATCTCAGCCCACTAGTCTCCTTGCCCTTCTTTCCAATTCTCTCCCCTACTCCCTGGGCGAGGGAGGGAGGAAGGTGATAGAGCAGGCTGTGTTTGGCTGCAAGCTGCAAGCAAAAAAAGGTGAATCCACCCAAACTACCACACAACTAAAAGATCAAATTAAAAAAATACAGGAATTAACAAGGCAGAGTGTGTTTGAAGCTTTGAAAAATGACTTGTCATGGTTAAATAAAAAACTTGGTTTAGTGGGTTGAACCTTCGTATGTGGGTATTCATTGGTATAGGCACTGTGATATTCTTCTTGTTTTTAGTATTTCTGCAGATTCTGTGGGCAGCTATACACAGAGTGCAAAAAACGGAAGCACGAGTGATGACCACGCTGCTTGTCAATGGACTGGTCATAAACAAAAATGGGGAGATGTGGAGAACGGTGTCCTGTTTAACAAAGACAGCCTGGGAAACGAGTGTCTTGTCCCTGTTCACTGAAGTTGCCAAAAAAGCAACAGGTCAAGGAAAGGACACACAGGGAACAGGCTCTGCATATTCTCATTGGACATAAACAACATGAGACTGGCTAAACCTGGGAAATCAAAGAACTGAGAGGAGAGAGCGAGACACCTGCCAAGAGGGAGAAGAAGTAATTAACAACAAGCTGTATCTGGGACACTAAATTGGGTTGTGATTGGGGGATGAAAGGGGCCTTTCCTTGGGTTTGAGATACTATATAGTTGGAGAAATCTGTAATAAAGTTGATTCTGTACTTGCACTCAACAGGGTCCGTGCCTTCAATATGCCACAGTTGTACAAAGTGATTTTTATCTTATTTGTTCATCTTTGATCTCATGATCAGAAACCAAGATCTTATTGTTCATCTTAATTTAGCAAGGAGAACCAAATACTACATAATTTAAAAGATTGCAAGAAAACAAGACCTGACTCAGCGCTGTTTGTTATTCCAATACCCACAATTCAGTAAGTTTTTATCATGTTAATGACATATTGCTAAAGAAATTTGCCATTATTCTTGTGTTTGCAACTAATATGGAGCAGTGTTTTTCCACTTATTTTTCTGAAAAAAAATAAGGTTATTGATAGTGTGGTTTAATGATGCTGGTACTTTACAGCTAAAGATGCTGCTAATGTGTAAGTACTAATTTATATAATTTATTTAACTGGTAGTTGTTTCTATTATGACTGCTTTACTCCTACTTCCTAGGTTATCTTCCACTGTGAGAACACAAAACAATGCCAGTGATGACAAAAAAAAAAAAAAAAGGAACTCATGGGGATGACTTTAGCCTCACAGAAATATTGAATAATAGTTGTCTGAGCTAGAAGAAGCCAGAATATAGTGTCTTCAGGGACAGAATTGTGGTGGGTTGGCCTTGGATGGATGCCAGGTGCCCACCAAGCTACTCTATCACTCCTTTTCAACAGGACAAGGGAAAGAAAATATCACAAAAGTCTTGTGGATCGTGGTAAGAACAGGGAAATATCTCAGCAATTACCATCACAGGCAAAACAGACTCAATTTGGGGAAATTAATTTAATTTATTACTAATCAAAAGTCAGAGTAGGGTTATGAGAAATAAGAATTAAATCTTAAAACACCTATCCCCCACCTCTCCCTTCTTCCCTGGCTCAACTTCACTCCTGATTTCTCTACCTTCTCCCCCCTGAGCAGCACAGGGAGATGTGAAATGAGGGATGTGGTCAGTTCATCACACATTTCTGCCACTCCTTCCTCCTCACATTCTTCCTCTACTCCAGTTGGAGTCCCATCCACGGGAGACAGTCCTTCAATGTAGGTCCTTTGCACGGGCTGCAGTTCTTCACAAATTGCTTCAGCATGGGTCCTTTCCATGGGGTGCAGTCCTTCAGGAACGGACTGCTCCAGCATGGCTCCCCTGCAGGGTCACAGGTCCTGCTGTTGTCCAAAAAGTGTATTTGTTGCCAAGTTGGCCAGTGGGATAATTATCTGGCCAGGTTGTCATGTAACTCATCCTATGTACAGTCACTCCCATATGTTCTCTCTGGTCAAGGTCCAGAGAATAGGGACTTCACACTTCAAATAACACAGTGTTCTATTCATTATTAACTGATTAAGGCTAACATAAACAATACTAACATAAGCTGACTTCTTAGGTTGGGATGCCCCATATCAATTCCCTCCTTTGAGATTTATGATGATAAGTATCTTTAAGTCTCACACCATTCCTTTATATGTCTCAGTCCTACAAAGCAACATACATTGTATGAAGCAACATGCTATAACAATCAATATTACAAGGAGGAATAATTGTTTTAACCAGCTCAAGTTGGGAAGCCATGAAAATAACCAGAAGTCTAATTCCTCTCGTTCTTTAAATGCAGATGCTAAATATTTTAATTATTTAATCTTTTTCTTAACAAGTTGTGAACTATCACTTAAATTGAAGCAACATAGCCCTTTAAATTCTTCACAATCATGGTTATGTCTTAAGAACAAATAATCAATTGCAGCCCTATTTTCAAGAGTGGCTTCTCTTATTTGAGCCATTTCTGTACGAATATCTGAGAGTGCATGTGAAGTATAATTTATATCTTTAACCAAGGCACAAGCAATTCTTTTTATTGTATGATAATCCATAGCTACTCCAGTTCCAGGTGTTAGTATAGCTGCTACTGACATTTCACTTGTACTCTACAAAGTAACATGTGAGTCCCAGTCTTCTGGTAATTGGTGGACAGTTCTTTTGCATCGTTTATGTTCTAAATCTTTCTTTTCAATTAACAGTGAGGCCATTCTTCCTATAGAACACTGTTCCCCAGTCACATTTGCTGGTATGTATGTATATGCCAATTGTCCACATAGTAAAAACCATCCAAGGGGCAACTTAGTATGTGCCCAAGCATAAATTTGAGTTTCAGTAATATTACAACTTAGAGGGGGTTGTAATCATGTAAAATTGTCACATTTTGTAGAGCAATTTATAAACTTAATACAATTCCTTTCAGGGAATATTTCTTTTACTTCCACTTTTAACATTCCCCTTTCTTTAATTTTTATCTCCCTATCTAAACTATATATATTTATAATTAAGTTCAAATCCATGGCTATCAAAAATCTCAAAACATAGTGCAGTTTCTCAATAGTTCCAAAGGAGTAGGAACTCCCACTAAACAGGAACTATACATCTCTCCAATTGAATTTTCATCTGCTAAAGAGGATGTGTTGCTTACTTCCTGGGCTAGAAGTTCCCAAAAGTTTTGATTGCTATTCCATTTTGGAAATGTACCTTGGGATTTAAATTTATTTACTAGAAGCATTAACAAGCTTAATATCTTAAATTCCATATTGACTCCTTTTGCCTATTCTAAATTCCTTGTTTATGTGGGTTAGCACAATTATTCATCTAAGGATTATCAGAATACAGTAAAGAATAATTCCTTGTATACAATCTAAATGTATAAATGTTTCAGTAGCATTCCAGCCACAATTCATCAATTGCATTTCAGTGTTAAATCTTAATAGTCCTTTAGGTGTTGATGTCCACAACCGAGGGAGTGTCTTCTTTATCCTTGTGTAGTGAATCCAACAGTAAGGGGTCCCTTCCACTTCTCTCCAAGTGGGTCATTGCTCCATGTCCGTAGGTAGACTTGGTCTCCAGGATGAAAGGAGTGTACAGGAAATTCAAGAGGTACAGGTGCTCTTAGAAGTACGTATCTGTGTAGGGAACTCAACACCTCATTTAAAGACAAAAGATATTCAGTCAGCACTTTTTCTCCTGCTATGTGCATCTGTTCAGACCTTCCTGTTAACATTGTAAGGTTTACCATACAGGATCTCAAATGGACTTATTTTTTTCTCTGGGTCTTGGGTTCACCCTAATTCTTAACAAAGCAAGTGGTAAAGCCTCAACCCATTTCAACTGTGCCTTATTGATTCAACACAGGAAAGCTTCAGGCCATCTGGAGAAGGTATCCACCAATACTAACAAATATTGATATTGGTTATATCTTGGCAATTCTGAAAAATCTATTTGCCAATACTCACCGGGAGTATTGGCAAATAGATATTGGCAAATAGATAGCCTCTCCTTACTTCTCCAGGAGGGGATTGCATTTCTATCTTTGAATTATTCCTAAGACAAATTTCACATTTGTTGCTCACACTTTTAGCAATAAGTAACATTTTAACTCCAATTGCATAATGCCTTACTGAGTCAACCATTGCTTCTGCTCTCATATATGTTTCTTCATGAGTCTTAATCATTAGTTTTTTCATAATCTCTAGGGTTACTATTCATTGTCCATACAAAGCGATCCACCACCCTTTATTATCTTTCTTGCACTGTAATTTGATGGAATTAAAACAAAAATTGTAGTATTCTGTGTCACCCATTTTGCAGCTTCATCTGCCTTTTGATTTACTTGAATTATATTTTAATTTCCTTTATAATGTGCTTTAATGTGAATCACAGCAACTTCTTTATGTTTTTGCACTGCTTTTAATAATCTTAGAATTTCTGTCCCATATTTTATAGGTGTTCCATTAGCAGACAAAAGTCCACCTTCCTTCCATGGGCATGGACAACCCCAAAAGCATACTTGGAGTCAGTAAATATGTTAATGCTTTTTCTTTCAGCCAGTTCTAAAGCCCTTGTCAAGGCAACTATTTCTGCTTTTTGTGCAGATGCGTTTGGACGTAATGCTGCAACTTTCTGATCCCCAGATAGGGTTACCACAGTGTAGCCAGCTCTTATTTCTCCTTTCACAACAAAGCTGCTGCCATCGTGTGTTGGGGCCTTAGCTGTACTACTGCATGAGTATGCAGAGCTAGAGACATGAAGAGAAGTAAACAAGGGTTATCAGCAGTGCAAGAATGTCTCTACGGTTAAGTCGGTTGCAGAAGTCAGATAAAAGCAGGATGTTGAACCTTATTTGAATTTGAGCAATCTGAAGAATGCTTTATGCGCATTATCCAATCACTTTGTAACTCTGCCTCATGATCACGTGTACGGAACACAAAAGGGTATATAGCAAGCAGCTTTCTGATAATAAAGTGGATTGAACTTGCATCTTATAGATGTGTGAGTGGTTCATTCTCGCTCACCCGATATTGCCCGCGACAATCGTGAATAGTTCTTCATCAGGATTTTGAAGGGAAACATCCTTTAGGTCTGGTCTGCTGGCATACACCTATTCAATGACTTGTAAAGAGTCATGGTTAGAATCACTTTCCACTTCACTGCGCATCATAGAATCATAGAATGGTTTGGGTTGGAAGGGACCTTAAAGATCATTTAGTTCCAACCCCCCTGCCATCAGCAGGGACACCTTCCACTAGATCAGGTTGCTCAGAGCCTCATCCAACCTGGCCTTAAACACTTCCAGAGAGGGGGCATGCACAACTTCCTTGGGCAACCTGTTACAGTGTCTCACCACCCTCACAGGAAAGAATTTCTTCCTAATATCTAATCTAAACCTGCCCTCTTCTGGTTTCTATCACTACTCACCCTTGAAAAAAGTCCCTCCCCAGCTTTCTTGTAGGCCCCCTTCAGATACTGGAAGGCCACTATAAGGTCTTCTCTATGCCTTCTCTTTTCCAGGCTGAACAGCCCCAACTCTCTCAGCCTGTCCTCATAGGAGAGGTGCTCCATCAAGGTAGCGGGGTTCAGTATTGTATTCACTTTTAGAGTTACATCATTTTGTTCTATTAATGGGATTGGTATTGCAATAGACAACTAGGAGTTAGCCAATCATTTCCTTTTTGCTCTAATATAGTAAGCACCACATGAGAGACATGAACTGTTATATTTTTGTCCCAGAGTCAATTTTCTGGTTTCTTGGATAATGAGGACAGTTGCAGCAACTGCTTGTAAACAGCCAGGCCACCCCAAATTTACTTTATCCAGATTTTTAGAAAAGTAAGCGACTGGCCTCCTCCAGTCTTCCAAAAGTTGTGTCAGGAGTCCAGTAGCCACATGTCCTCTTTCATGGATGAATAGTTCAAAAGGCCTAGTTAAATTGGGGAGTCCTAAAGCCAGGGCAGCCATCAACATCCATTTGATGCCATCAAAACTTTTTCAGCACTCTGGAGTCTATTCTAAGACTTCTTCAGGGCCTTTGGTCACCTCATATAATGGTTTCGCCAATAAACCGTAATTTGGGATCCAAAGGCAACACCACCCAGCCATTCCTAGAAATCCTCTTAACTCTTTTAGATTGAGGGGGAGTCATCCTACAGATGGCATCGTTTCTGTCATTTCCTAGTCTTCATTGTCCCTGGGATGTTTCAAATCCAAGATATATTACAGTCTGTTTTACAATTTGTGCTTTCTTTTCTGATACCCTGTACCCAGCCATTCCCAAAAAGTTTAGGAGGCTAACAGTCTTTTCTTTACATGTCTCAACAGTGTTGGTTCTCAACAAAATGTCATCAACATACTGAAGGAGGGTTACCTGATCTTCTTTGTCCAGCCATTGTTCCAATTCCTTCATCAGGATTGTTCCAGATGTTTGGGCTATTTTTAAACCCCTGCGGTAGCACAGTCCAGCAAAGATGAGTTTTCCTTCCAGTTGAGGGGTCTTCCCTTTCAAAAGCAAAAATCTTCTGGCTATTTTTGTCCAAAGATATGCAAAAGAAAGCATCTTTTAGATCGAAAACAGAAAAAAATATGTGTTTGCTTCATTGATAGTTGTTAACAAAGTGTATGAATTAGGAACCACTGGATGGATATCCACCACCAGCTGATTTATTGCTTTCAAATCATGGACCAATCTGTATCCTTGATTATGTGGTTTTTTTCACTGGAAGAATGGGAGTATTATATTCAGATGGACATTCTCTCAAAAGTCCATATTTAAGGAAATTATTTATTATTGGTTCTAAACCTTTCCTTGCTTCTATACTGATAGGATACTGTTTCCTTCTTACCAGTCAAGCTACTGATTTTTTAGTTCAATTTTTACTGGTTCCACATTTCTCGCTCTTCCTGTTTTTTCCGTTGCCCAGACGAAAGGATTGACTACATTCTTAATTTCCTCTGGAATGGTTTCAAATTCCTCTTTCTCCATCTGTAACAAATAGATCTGAGCTTGCAAAGCATTAACCTTAGGAAAATGAACTTGGATTTTTCTGTTTTCAAAGACAATTTGTGCTCCTAACTTATTCAATAAATCCTGTCCTATGAGAGGCATGGGACACTCTGATATGTACAAAAATTCATACATTACTGTCTTATTTCCAATTTTGCATTTTAATAGTTTTAGAAATGGTTTAATTTCTCTCTTTCCTATGATTCCAACAACAGGCATAATAAATTTGCTCAAAGGTCCTTTACAAGAGTTAATAAATGAATATTTTGCTCCTATACCTACTAAGAAGTTAAAAGTTTAATTTCCCAACTTTATTGGAACCAGGGACTCAGCTGGGCGCTCCTTATTCTCTACCCCCTGTACCCATCATTCCAAATCATCTCCCATCATAAGAAAATCAGCCTCAAGTTTAGGTTTATTTAGTTCTGCATTATTTCCCCTGGGGTACTCATTTTTCCACTTTGACCATTCCAGAAAGTCCTCCCTTCTCAGGAATTCATTTTTCCAATGCCCAAATTCCTTACAGTATGCACACTGATTTGGCCCTAATACCCTCTCAGCCCCCAGGTTTGAATTAAATCCTAAGCCTTTACCTCTTCCTATTCTTCCACCTCTCCTAACACCTCCCCTTCCCCTGGAAAAACCTCTACCTCTGTTAGACATTTGAACATTTGCAAAAGCAGCCTTCTGTTTCCTGTCTTTTAATTTTTCATTTTCTAAGACTTTCTTTTCCACTTCATCTCTATTATTGAATACTTTATATGAAATTTCAATCAACTGTGATATAGTCATTCCAATAACTCCATCCACTTTTGGTAATTTATTTCTGATATCTGGGGCCAATTCTCTGACAAATAATGTAGTAAATACTGCCTTATTTTCATCATTTTCTGGGTCTAAATGAGTCCATTGTCAGGCTGTTACTGAAAATCCGGAATAAGAAACTTATCAACACCAATGTGATGCGGATAAGCAGACACTGCTTTATTACGGCCGGGTGCGTGAGTGAGTTCTCTCACGACCAACGCACACCATGCCCCAAAATCATACATCTTATATAGAGCTTACTCATACATATTCATTAAGTAGTCATACATAAACATGTTATTTCCAACAAATCATTACCATATTCTCCTCCTATTTCCGATTCTGCGCAATAACTGTTAGAACCATCTGGAAATGAGTCTGGGGTGTCGAATGGGTGGGCGACCCGTGTGTCGGTGGTCGCAATCTCCCCCTGCCAGAATTGCCTTTTGCTTAAGGACACGGTTTCTTGGCAGACATCTATAAACCGTTACAGTCGGCTTCCCTTTCTTGGCAGCACCTACAAACCGTTACAGTCGGCTTCTCTTCCCATTGTTTCCCCATTCTCATTAATCCAGATTTTGACAGCTACATGTATTCTTCTAGTTTTCCATATAAGTATCATAAATCAGTTCACAGATCAACTTGTACTTGTTACCTAAGTTACGGTTCCTACCAGATGATTTTGACCAATCCCTTCGGCCTTCGTACAGGCTGTACAGGGATTTCATAGTAGCATTCGGTTGCTGTGCAAGCATACTTTTCATTAAAATATTTCTTATAATCTTATACTATTAAAATCAAAACTATTCATAAACTATAAACTAATAATTAATTCTAACATATCAGTAACATCTCCCCCCTTTGAAAGTGTTGAAAATTATTTCAATACTTTCACCTCTACTGCATAGCATTTAATCATTAACATTTGTGAGGCCAAGATTTGTTTCAGCATACTTTGATGGTGAATCGTGGCCTGGTGCAATAGTGGGTAACTCTCTCATGATCATGCGATTAACTGCAATTCTATTAGTAAACTGTTTTTTCAAACAGGTGTATACCAGCATGATCATCAAAAAGACAATTAGCAACAGAAACAGAGTTTTAATCAAAGATTGTATCCAAGAGCTTAAATTCCATCCCAATCCTTTGAAAATTTTTCCTATCCAATCCTCTGACATGTCTTCTCGAATTGATTCCGTTTCTTTCTCAATTTTTCCTAACAAATCCAGATCATGCTCTACATCCTGGGTAACGTTTGGAATGTGTATACAGCAGTGGTCTACCCTGTCCTTTAGGTACCCACACACTCCGTGCTCTTTAAGTAGAAGTATATCTAAGGCCACTCTATTTTGGAGGGTCATTCTAGATGTTGCCTGCAATTGTATGTTCAGGTTCCTAAACTCTTCCCTCGTAACGTTTGCTAACTTCTCAACCTGACCTGTTAAATGGTACAGCCACTCTCTGTTTCTGTAAGAGGCAATGGGATTCAAAAGAGATTCTAGAGCCCAACTAATTTTTACTCCTGCCGAGGGTTCATTCCAGATACCATCATCCATCTCAGATCTTTTAGTTTGTTTTAAATGCAAATTCTCTAAAGGTCCCTTAAAGGGTGATCTTTTCCAAATCGGGCACAATGTTGGCATGCCTAAAGGAATTTGTTTCACTTTACCATCTACTGGTAAGTGAGTCGTCCAGGTTCCATCACTTAATGCCCAAATTAGATGTCCCGGACTCTGGATTGTATATTTTCTGCAACTTAAAAATGTTCCTCTTGAGATCATATAATCTTCAGTCAATTGAAGATCATTCCTGAGTCCTCGGCAGTAACACCCATATCTAATTGCAGCTGCTAAAGGGGGAATTTCCTGAATTACTTTACTTACTGTATTGCAATCAAAAACCTTTTCACACTTCCACCACGACACTGATTTCTCCTCTTCTCGTGACGAAGTTCCTCTTTCTGCTACTGTTGGCCAAACTGAATGAAGTGACCCTTCCCACTTAAAACACCAAGAGGTTTTTGCCATGTATTGAAACTGGGAAAATACAGTCATGGACCAAATTGATCCCCAAGTAGGTTGCTCCCTTTGTGAAGTCTGAATATCTTTGTTACATTCTAATTCCATTACCACTCGGCTCACATTCCGCCTTATTAGTTCATCATAAGAACACCATCCATAACCATATCCTGGATAACCATTTTCTGAGACTAATCCTGGCCGGCCACTACTAATTTCTGTGAAATGTGAATTCAATAGTTTTGCACACTCAGCCCTATTTCCAGGGGACTTCCTTTGTTTTCTGATATATTTCACCTGTTCTTGCCATTGAGTCACTGGCCTTTGTTCACAATGAGTGGTGTCATTTCTATGTTCCAGGTTGGTCAGATTCACAGTTAAGATTCCCCATGGAATAGATTCACCTCCTGTCCTTGGTATTGGTAAACAAGCAGTAATTTGTGTAACATCCTAATATCAAATTTTCCTCGGGCGTTTGTTTGGGAATTTCAATCACTTGTTCTGTTTCTATTTGTCTTTTGTTCCTACTTACCAAGTCGGCCCACGGATTCACCAGTACTACCTTCCAGCATAAGAGCCAAAGAACAATCGAAAGCTGGTATAAGAAGTTAGACATGTTTCAGAGTCAGTTTTAAAGTCTCTGGGTCACGGCTAACAATCTTCCATGAAGTAGGTGCTTTCTTCACCCGAGTATAATGTATCCAAGCTTCTGATTCTGCAATCTTGATAGCTGTGAAGGTGGTCAACAGTATCTGGAGAGGTCCTTTCCAGCGTTCCTGCAGAGGTTCAGAAGTCCACATCTTCACATAGACATAGTCTCCTGGTTGGAAATCATGGACCGGATTGTCCAGAGATAAAGGTCTGTTCCAAATTACTGTACTCTGAATTGCAGCCAAAGTTTTCCCTAGAGAAAGCAAATAGTTATATACATCTTGTTTTCCTTTTACATGCATACCTGGATTTGGTTCTGGGGACTCATAAGGTTTTCCATACAGTAATTCATAAGGACTGATTGAGGTTCCACTCTTTGGCTGAACTCTAATTTGTAGTAATGCCAATGGAAGTGCTTGAGGCCATTTTAGATTATTTCCTGACAAATTTTACTTATTTGTCTTTTTAGAGTCTGATTCATTCTTTCTACCTTCCCACTGGATTGTGGCCTCCAGGATGCATGTAAATCCCAGGCAATACCCAATGTTTTACTAACACTTTGGACTACTTCAGCAACAAAGTGTGGACCTCTGTCAGAAGAAATTCCAATAGGGACCCCAAATCTTGGAATTATTTCTTGTAGGAACCACTTTACTACTTCTTTTGCTTGTGTGGTGCGACAGGGAAGGGCTTCTGGCCATCCTGTAAAAGTGTCAACCCCCACCAGAATGTATCGGTACCCATTTTGTCTGGGTAACTCCGAGAAATCTACCTGCCAATAATCTCCAGGTTCTGTACCAGATTTTACCTTACCCATTTGGGCTCTTTTCTTGATTAGTGGATTATTTTTCAAACATACCTCACATTTTGCAGCTATCATTTTAGCTAATCCTAGCATTTTAACTGACACTACCTGTTTCTGTAAAGAAGTTACTAGGGCTTCTACACCCCAATGGCATTCCTGATGTCTTGTTTGAATTATTTCTCTCATCAAAATGGGTGGAATCACTACTTGTCCATTAGGGGTTACCCACCATCCAGCTAGGTTTTTCTTAGCATTTAATAACTGGGCTAACTTATCATCTTCCTCTGAATATTTTGGTTTTTCCCTAGGAAGGGTTACTGTTTTGGAGGGAATTAATGCCATTTGTAGTGCTTGCTCTTTTGCTACTTTCCTGGCCATTTTATCAGCCAGATTATTTCCAGCAATTTCTTTTGTGTTTCCAATTTGGTGTGCCTAACAGTGCATGATTGCTACTTGTTCTGGTTTCTGAACTGCTTGCAATAATTGTAAAATTTCATTTTGATGCTTAATGTTTGATCCTTGAGAGGACAATAATCCTCTTTCTTTCCACAGGGCCCCATGGACATGCACTACCCCAAAGGCATATTTAGAGTCTGTCCAGATATTTACTTTCTTCTTTTCACTTAGTTCTAGGGCTCGAATCAAAGCAATAAGCTCTGCTTTCTGGGCTGATGTGGTGCTTGCCAATGCTCTGGCTTCTATAACTGTGGTGTCTGTTGTTACCGCGTATCCAGCGTATCGGGCTCCTCGCTCCATGAAGCTGCTGCCGTCTGTATACAATTCCCAGTCTGGTCGCCCCAGTGGTGCATCCTTCAGATCTTCACAGCTGGAATAAACGTACTCAATAGTGGCCAAGCAATCATGTTCCAGTTGTCCTTCTTCCTGTGTAGAACTTAAAAACACTGCAGGATTTACCAGGTTAGTTGTTTTTAGAATGACATCATCCTGTTCAGTCAGTGCTACCTGGTACTTTATCATTCGGCTCGGGGATAGCCAATGTCCCCCCTTCTGCTCTAAAACAGTTATCACCATGTGTGGCACATAGACTGTTATTGGCCTTCCCAAAGTCAATTTCCGAGCCTCCTGTATGAGCAGCACTGTTGCTGCCACTGCCCGAAGGCAGCTTGGCCACCCTTTACTCACTGTGTCCCGTTGTTTGGAGAAGTGTCCGACTGGTCGTTTCCAGCTTCCCATCCTCTGGGTTAGCACACCTAATGCAAGGCATTGTCTCTCGTGCACAAACACCTGAAAATCCTTGGTTAGATCTGGAAGCCCTAGGGCAGGTGCAGACATTAAAGCACGTTTTAACTCAATGAAAGCCTTTTGCTGTTGCAGGCCCCATAAAAAGGGAGAGTTCTTTTGGGCCTCATACAAAGGCTTAGCTATCAGTCCATAATTCATAATCCACAGGCGACACCACCCGGCCATTCCCAGGAACGCTCTGAGTTCAAGAATATTTTTTGGCTCAGGTATACTGCAAATAGTTTCTTTTCACAGAATCACAGAATCACAGAATCACAGAATCACAGAATCACAGAATCACAGAATCACAGAATCACAGAATATTAGGGATTGGAAGGGACCTCGAAAGATCATCCAGTCCAATCCCCCTGGCGGAGCAGGAACACCTAGATGAGTTCACACAGGAAGGCATCCAGGCGGGTCTTGAATGTCTCCAGAGAAGGAGACTCCACAACCTCCCTGGGCAGCCTGTTCCAGTGCTCTGTCACCCTCACAGTAAAGAAGTTCTTTCTCAAATTTAAGCAGAACCTCCTGTGTTCCAGCTTACACCCATTGCCCCTTGTCCTATCATTGGTCATCACTGTGAAGAGCCTGGCCCCATCCTCCTCACACTCAGCCTTCAAATATTTATAAACATTAATCAGGTCCCCCCTCAGCCTCCTCTTCTCCAAGCTAAAGAGGCCCAGCTCCCTCAGCCTTTTCTCATATGGGAGATGCTCCACTCCCTTAATCATTTTGGTGGCTCTGTGCTGGACTCTCTCAAGCAGTTCCCTGTCCTTCTTGAACTGTGGCGCCCAGAACTGGACACAATATTCCAGATGTGGCCTCACCAGGGCAGAGTAGAGGGGGAGGAGAACTTCTCTTGACCTACTAACCACACCCCTTCTAATGCACCCCAGGATGCCATTGGCCTTCCTGGCCACAAGGGCACAATGCTGGCTCATGGTCATCCTGCTGTCCACCAGGACTCCCAGATCCCTTTCCCCTTCACTGCTCTCTAGGAGATCATTTCCCAACCTATACTGGAACCTGGGGTTGTTCCTGCCCAGGTGCAACACCCTACACTTGCTCTTATTATATTTCATCAAGTTTTTTCCTGCCCAGCTCTCCAGCCTGTCCAGGTCTCTCTGATGGCAGCACAGCCTTCTGGCGTGTCAGCCACTCCTCCCAGCTTTGTGTCACCAGCAAACTTGCTGACAGTGCATTCAATTCCCTCATCCAGGTCATTTATGAATATATTGAATAATACTGGTCCTAGTACTGACCCCTGAGGGACTCCACTAGACACAGGTCTCCAACTAGACTCTGCCCCATTGACCACCACTCTCTGGCTTCTTCCCACCAGCCAGTTAATAATCCATCTCACTACCTGCTCGTCTAATCCACACTTCCTCAATTTATCAGCGAGGATGCTGTGGGAGACCGTGTCAAATGCTTTGCTGAAATCAAGATAGACCACATCCACTGCTCTACCATCATCCAGCCACCTCGTCGTGTTTTCATAAAAGTCTAGTAGGTTGGTCAAGCACGACTTTCCCTTGGTGAAGCCATGCTGACTGCCCCTAATGACCCTCTTATCGTTGATATGCCTAGGGATGGCACCAAGGATAAGTCGTTCCATCACCTTTCCAGGGATGGAACCTTTACAGCCTCAACCAGACCCTCCTTGTTAGTGAGGATGAGATCCAGCGTCACTCCCCTCCTGGTTGGTTCATCCACCATTTGCATCAGGAAGTTATCATCGATGCACTGGAGGAACCTCCTGGATTGTGGGTGGCTGGCTGAGTGGTCTCCTCCAGCAAATATCTGGGTAGTTAAAATCCCCCACAACAACCAGGGCCTGTGATTGGGAGGCTGCTCTCAGCTGTCTGTAGAAGGCCTCATCAACTTCCTCACCCTGATCTGGTGGCCTGTAATAGACACCCACAACGGTATCAACCCTACCAGCCTGCCCCTTGATTCTCACCCACAGGCTCTCAGCTCGCTCCTCATCCACCCCTGGACAGATCTCAATACACTGCAGTTGCTCTCTCACGTAAAGAGCAACTCCAGCACCTCGCCTTGCTGGCCTGTCTTTCCTGAGAAGGACAGAGCCATCCATGGCCACATTCCAGTCATGTGAGCTGTCCCACCATGTCTCTGTAACTGCCACCAGATCATCATCCCCTGACCGAACACGGGTTTCTAACTCCTCCTGCTTGTTCCCCACGCTGCGTGCATTGGTGTGCAGGCATTGCAGGGAGAGAGCCGAGTTCACCAGTTTCACCTCCCATCCTAGCGGGGTGGGAGGCCTCCCGGCCTTCATCAATTCTAGAGTGCTGCCCCACTGGCACGAGCCCAGCTGTGACCCCTTCCCCCTTCCAATCTAGTTTAAAGCTCTCCAAATGAGCCCTGCCAATTCCTGCCCCAGCCTCCTTTTGCCCCTGTGAGATAAACCTTCCCCACACATCACTGTCTGGACTGGTGTCCTATGAAACCAGCCATGATCAAAGAACCCAAAGCCCTGCCTGTAGCACCAGTCCTGGAGCCAGTTGTTTATGGCCTGAATTCTGCCATTGCAACCCACATCAGCACCCGAAAGTGGAAGGACAGAAGAGAAAATTACTTGCGCCCCAGATCCTTTCAGCAGTCGTCCCAAGGTCTTGAAATCCTTCTTCATCCCCCTCAGACTACGGGATGCGGCTTCCTCCCCTCCTGTCTGGAAGATCAGGAGCGGGTAGTAGTCCATTGGGCACATCAGGTTGGGGAGTGCCCTGGTGATATCCCTGATCCTGGCTCCTGGAAGACTACATACCTCCCTATGTTGAGGGTCAACCCTGCATATTGGGCCCTCTGTTCCCCTCAGAAGGGAATCACCTATTACAATGACCCTTCTTTCTTTCCTGTCAGAGGCCATCTTTAGGGGTTGGGTCACCCGCCTCTTCCTCTGTGGCCTTGTAGGTGGGCCTTGCACCACGTCCTCACCAACCTCTTCACCAACGTCTCCTTCAAGAGGCAGGGCCTCAAACCTATTAGAGAGGGGCACCTGAGGGGGCAAAGCATTTTCGACCTTTTCCCAATTGTCGCTGCCCTTTAGAACTTTCAAAGCCCAGATATACCACAGTCTTGCAAGCTATTTGAGCCTTTTTCCTGGATAACTTGTACCCATTTAGTCCCAGAAAATTCAAGAGGTCAATAGTCACTTGTATACAAGCAGACTTTTCTTCTGTAGCAACCAATATGTCATCTACATATTGTAAAAGCAAATGTCCAGGCCTTGGCTTATCTTGCTTCCACATTTCAAGCTCTCTTGCCAGTTGATTTCCAAAAATTGTTGGGCTATTTTTGAATCCTTGGGGTAATCTTGTCCATGTGAGTTGCATCTTTCGCCCAGTTTGTGGATTTTCCCATTCAAAAGCAAACAGTTTTCGGCTCTCCTTTTCCAAAGGTATGCAAAAGAAAGCATCTTTCAAATCAAGCACTGTAGACCACTGATCAGTCTCATTTAACGCTGTTAACAATGTATAAGGATTTGCAACTACTGGGTAAATGTCTTGAACTATTTGATTGATTGCCCTTAAGCCTTGCACTAACCTATATTCACCCGAGGGTTTTCTGATTGGTAAAACAGGAGTATTATACTCCGATTCACATTCCTCTAAAATTTTGTACTTCAAAAATTTGTCAATCGGTTTCTTCAGCTCCTGTCTGACTTCTGGCTTGATTGGATATTGTTTTAATTTTACTGTCTTTACACCTTCTTTTAAATCTACTTTGACAGGCTCTGCCAGTTTTGATTTACCAGGGATGTCTGGTTCCCATACTGTGGGAATCACTGCAGAATCTACCTCTGGTGGAATTTCCTGCTCCTCCACCTTTTTTTGTATCATTAAGATTCCTCCTGTTTTGGACTAGGGTATTTTTAAGAAAAGCTCTCCTTGCTCAATAATAATTTGTGTGTTTAATTTAAATAACAAATCCCTTCCTCACAAGGGTACCGGACATTCTGGTACATATAAAAATTCATGTGAAATTATCTTATCCCCAAATTTTAAATCCAGGGGTTGCAGGAATGGCCTGTTTTCTTCTTTCCCGGTTGCTCCTACTATGTTTGCTGGTTTTGTTCCAATTTTTCCTTTACAGGTATTTAATACTGAAAATGTTGCTCCAGTATCCACTAAAAATTCAACTTCTTTTTCTCCCAGCTTAATTACAACCAGAGGCTCAGCTGGGTTTCCCTCTGGTCCCCTTCAGTTATCTAACATCATGACTCTGGCCATTTCTTGTTGAACGTTCCCATTTTTAGGACAGTCTCTTTTCCAATGTCCTTCCTCTCTACACAAAGCACATTGATTTATTCCTAAAGGGGTGTTAAAACTCTGATTACCACCATTCATAAATCCTCCTCTTCCACTGAATCCTCGTCCTCTTCCTCTACCTCCCCCTCTGTTTACTGTCCCTGTTATTACAGCCAGTAATCTGTTTTCCCTGGTTTTTCTCTCCTCATTTTCTCTATTATTATATACTTTCCATGCAGCCTCCAGCATCTTATTCAAATTCCTTGAATCCTCTCCCTCAAGTTTCTGGAGTTTCTTTCTTATATCTGGTGCTGACTGTCCCATAAAAATCAAAGCCAATTGTATTTGAGCTGCCTCCGTCTCCACTTTTAAATCAGTAAATTTCCTGGCAGCCTCCTTTAATCTCTCCAGAAACGCTGAGGGAGATTCATTTTTATCCTGTCTTACTTCATATAATTTAGACCAATTCAAAGATTTAGGCATAGCGTGTTTAACTCCATATAAAATCCACTTCTGATACTGACTCAGTCTCTCTCTATGCTCCACATTATTTGGATCCCACTGTGGATCCCCAGATGGAAAATTCTGTTCTAATGTTCCACGTGTTGTCCCATTCAATACTGCCGCTTCTGCCTGTGCTTTGCCAGCTTTTAATACCATCTGCTTCTCTGTATCATCCAGCAAATTGTCCAAAACCACCTGTAAGTCACTCCAGTCCGGGTTCTGCGTTCTAATTATAGTATCCACCACTCTCCCTACTCTTTCAGGATCTTCCCTATAAACTCCTGCTGCCTGTTTCCAAGCCACCAAATCCCTAACTGGAAAAGGCACCTTCACATACACTGGCCCATCGTTACCAACTCCCTGCCGCAGGGGAGCTGTTGTGTGTGTCTGCTGCCGAGTTCTCCGAGAAATAGGGGTATGAATTACAACCTCAGATGGCCCCTCAATCACATCCTCTATTCCACTACTTTCTGGTTCCTCCACCTGTTCCCTATATTCTCGACCCCGATTTCTTTCTCTCCTGGGAGGGGATACCTCTAATTCTGGTCCTTCATCAGTTTCAGAGACAATTCTCTTCTTCAAACAATCCTTCCCAATTTCACATGTTGAACAACACTTCTTTACTTTCTTATTATCAGAAGTTATTGCCATTACTAAATTTATCTCTACTAATCAACTTACATTCTTTTTGCCAATCTTTTCTCTGCCTCAGATAAAAAAACAAATCTACATATGGTACTTCATCCCACTTTCCTTCTCTCCTACAAAACAGCATCAACTGTAGAATAGTATTATAATTCAATGTCCCATTCATGGGCCATTTCTCCTGATCCTCTAATGTATACAGAGGCCACCAATGATTACAATATTCAATCATCTGATTTTTTCTCAAATCATCATGTAAATCTCCCCAATGTGCTAATAAACACCCTAACGGAGACGTTTTTGGGATTTTGTCATTTGCAGCCTGTTGCGACGGGGGGAAAAAATCCGGACGCTCAATATGAGAATCATCAGACTTCCCCATTTATTGATCACACACATGTCTCTTATATACAATCCGTTAACCAAGCCCACATACGTTCTTATAAATCCACACTGATTGGCTTATTCATTCTCCTGAGAACTCTCTCCTCGTTACAACAGGTGGTGTTTGTTCAGTTGAACTTCAAAGGGCAAAAACAGGATACTCCCTTTTTTCCCAGCTTGATTAGAATTGTTTTGTCTAAAGTTCTCAAGGAGAAGAGGCCTACTGAAGATCTCTTCTAATTCTCTCTGATTTATGCCAAGGGGCCTAAGCCATTTCAATGATTTACAACAGCAGCCAAATTACTCATACTTTTATTTTTAAACAAAGGAGTTAACTTAGATGCCATGATATAACTACTTTACAGTACAATACACAATCACTCAAATCTGTCGCTTCGTTCTTCCCCGGCTGCGCCCCTCGTGGGATCACAGAACCGCGGATCCGAACTCCGCACCCGCTTCGTGCTCAGTTGCCCGTCTCACTCTCACAGTCACACTCACACAGTTCCGCAATGGTTACCTTGAGTAAAAACATGTAACACAATAAACACAGTTCTTAATTACAGCTCAGCACTTCAGTACCCAGCCAAAACAAACGATTCCACAATAGAACACACATGAAAAACTTCTAACTTCCTGTTAGAGGCACCACCTTGAGAACACGATAGCATACAGGTTCTCTTGTCTACGCTTTTGTCCAACCCTGCAATAGCTTTCGCTTATGACTTACTGGCAGACGCCTCGGCTTCCACTTCACAAGGATCCTTTAGTCCAACCCTGTGCAGCTTTCACCGCGACTGACAGGCAGACGTGCAGTGGGACTTTGACCCACTGGCGGTGGGACTCTAACCCACTCTTACTGTGGGACTGTAACCCACTTAAAAAAAAAAAAATAAAAAAGAAAAAAAGGAAAGAAGTGTCTTACCAAAAAAATCCAGGGAACGTCGCAAAGAACCTTATGGATCAGGGATTGATGGGTATCCCCGAGAAATCCTCGGTGCCGGCTGGAACCGATCAGGTCCCCGACTCCTCCGGTCTCCTTCAGCGAGGTCCCATCTGGGTCGCCAAACTGTTACCGAAAATCCGGAATAAGAAACTTATCAACACCAATGTGATGCGGATAAGCAGACACTGCTTTATTACGGCCGGGTGCGTGAGTGAGTTCTCTCACGACCAACGCACACCATGCCCCAAAATCATACATCTTATATAGAGCTTACTCATACATATTCATTAAGTAGTCATACATAAACATGTTATTTCCAACAAATCATTACCATATTCTCCTCCTATTTCCGATTCTGCGCAATAACTGTTAGAACCATCTGGAAATGAGTCTGGGGTGTCGAATGGGTGGGCGACCCGTGTGTCGGTGGTCGCAATCTCCCCCTGCCAGAATTGCCTTTTGCTTAAGGACACGGTTTCTTGGCAGACATCTATAAACCGTTACAGTCGGCTTCCCTTTCTTGGCAGCACCTACAAACCGTTACAGTCGGCTTCTCTTCCCATTGTTTCCCCATTCTCATTAATCCAGATTTTGACAGCTACATGTATTCTTCTAGTTTTCCATATAAGTATCATAAATCAGTTCACAGATCAACTTGTACTTGTTACCTAAGTTACGGTTCCTACCAGATGATTTTGACCAATCCCTTCGGCCTTGGTACGGGGCTGTACAGGGATTTCATAGTAGCATTCGGTTGCTGTGCAAGCATACTTTTCATTAAAATATTTCTTATAATCTTATATTATTAAAATCAAAACTATTCACAAACTATAAACTAATAATTAATTCTAACATATCAGTAACAAGGCCACCTCACATAACCTTTCACAAAAGGCTGAGGGGTCCTCTGTCTTAATTTGTGTTAATTTAGCAAGATTTTTTTGGCCTTCAGATACCAATTTTAATTCCATAAAGTATCAATTCTTGATATTGTTTAATCATTAATTTTCCATCATTCATATTAGGGTTCCAATTAGGCTCTTGGGTTGGTATGTAATCAACTGGATCGTCTCTTGCATTTATCCTTTCATTTTCCATATTTCCTTTTTGCAGTACCATCCTTTTCTCTTCTGGAGTAAATAAATTGTTTAAAAGGACCTGAATGTCCTGCCAATCCAGATTATGATTTTCAATAATCATTCTAAAAGAATGGCACATTTCATCTGGATTTTCCATATATGATCCAGCTGATTCCCATCAACTCATTAAATCAGAGGTAGTAAATGGTACTTTAACAAACACTGGCTCCCCCCTTGGGTCAACAACCTGTTGAAGAGGAACTAATAATACAGAATGCTGTTGTGCTCTAGTCCTCCCTGATATTGGACTAAAGTTATCACATCCCCTGTTACCATTCTCATTATTTCCTCCACCTTCTGGGGCTAACAATGTCACTGAAATCGGGAAATAAACTTCTTAACACCAATGTAGTCTTAAGAAGCAGGCACTTCTTTATTGCAGTGTTGGATGCACGGGGGATCGGTCCGTCTATCGTGCATACCCACTTGTCTCTCCACAAAAGCTTTATACTATCAATAATGCATATTCATTACTTTTCCAATTAGTTATTAATATATTCATTACATCTCCAGGAATTCATTAATATATGTAAATGTTCCTTTCGCATGCGCACTCTCTCTCTCTGGTGGTCATCATGGTCTTCTGGTGGTTGTCATCACTGTGTCCTTTGGTTGTATTTTTCCTTTGCGCATTCTCAGTTCTCTCCTGGGCCTGTCTCCAACACTTCTGTCTACCTTGTCCCAAGGAGTTAGCTCAGCACGTTCTCTTGTCACATCCCAGTGATCAGTAAAACAAAGAGTCTTAATGCTTCTGTGAACACCAAGGTAAAAAATTACAATTTCTGAAACTCTATGACGAAGATACATTGTTCTTAACTCAGTACTAAGTTAATGATTAGAACAGACCTGGGACATTACAGTCTCTTCTTGGTGAGGTTTCTGTGATTACCTAGTTTAAAGCTACCTATCCTAACTCATACATTACACTTTACAGTTTTCTACTTCTTTTAATCAAACCCAACTCTTCTATATAATCAAATCTTGATTATTTTATCTGAGTACTTGCAACACCAATATCTGCATATCCTCTTCCCCAACTTTTAAACATCTTTTCCCAATAATACAAGTAGAACAACACCGGGAAACTGTACTCCTGTCCTCTAATATCATCATTACATTTACATCAGTATCCAAAAGTTTACATTTTTTCTGAGTCTCATGATCATTTCTCAAAGCAAAGAACAGATCAACATAGGGTACTTCATCCCATTTACCCTGTCTCCAACAGAAGAACATCAACTGTAAAATGGTGTTATATTTCAATGTCCCTTGCTCTGGCCACTTTTTTCCACCTTCTAATTTATATAATGGCCAGTGATGAGTACAGTATTCAGTCAGACGATCTTTTGTTAAAGGATCTCCTCCAAATTTACCCCAATATTTTATAATATATCCAAGAGAAGAACACTGATTCACTTTACATGGCTGATTCCCCATATTTTTACCCAAAAGGGACATTCTAATCCAGGACTTAATGTACTCCAGTTGTCACTGTCAAACATATATGAAGTTTATCAGATTTACCAACAAACCCTCCTTAAAAATGCAATATGCTACTGCTGCGAGCTTCTTCCAATGCAATTTATGCAGAGCAAAACATATTAAAACCAGATTTGAAACAGATTAAAAACAGATTAAATGCATCCACCAATTTCTTAAAATTAATAACAAACAATATCTCTTTTATTAAGCTTTGTGTTGTTGTGTTGCTTGCCCACTCCAGTCAGGGAGAAGACTCATGGAGTCTCCTATCAAAAGGTTGGTTCAGACTGGAGTCCTGAGAGCAGTGTCTCCCCACCAAGAGCCAGCAAGTCGAACCAGGCAAGGCATTATAGCTGTCCCATCTGGGTCATCAGAAACTGTTGTCTGAAAAGTGGATTCATGCCTGGCATGCAATTAAACAATCTCACACTCAGGAGAGATATTGTGTTTATTCAGACCTGGATGCTAGATGGAATCATCCACAAATCAAACACACCTATACCAAGCTTCATTACTTCTTTTATTTTACAACATTATTATCATATTAATACCTCCTACCTATTCTTGATTGGTTAGTGATTTACATATGAGTTACATCATTTTAAGTATTTCTATGCATGCTCAGGGGAAGGGTCTTCACCTGAGCGAGGATCTTAACCTATGGGTGTGATTTTTAGTATTATAATGAAGGCAGTTTGCTTCGGGACACCCTAAAAGTAGGTTTTGTTGCCAAGTTGGCCAGTGGGATAATTATCTGGCCAGGTTGTCATGTAACTCATCCTATGTACAGTCACTCCCATATGTTCTCTCTGGTCAAGGTCCAGAGAATAGGGACTTCACACTTCAAATAACACAGTGTTCTATTCATTATTAACTGATTAAGGCTAACATAAACAATACTAACATAAGCTGACTTCTTAGGTTGGGATGCCCCGTATCACTGCCAGTAAACCTGCTCCAGCGTGGGGTCCTCTCTCCATGGGGCCACAGGTCCTGCCAGGAGCCTGCTTCAGCGCAGGCTCTCCATGGGGTCGCAGCCTCTTCAGGCGTATCCATCTGCTCCATCATGAAGTCCTCCACGGGCTGCAGGGTGGACATCTGCTCCACCGTGGACCTCCATGGGCTGCAGGGAGACAACCTGTGTCACCATAGTCTTCACCACGAGCTGCAGGGGAATCTCCACTCCAGTGCCTGGAGCACCTCCTCCCCCTTCTTCTTCACCAACCTTGGTGTCTGCAGAGTTGTTTCTCTCACATATTCTCACTCCCCTCTGTAGAGAAACATGCTGTGGGAGCTAAGGCGTGGGTGACTTTTAATCACTAATGGGGAGCTAGACTTTTATGCTGTGTGTGAACCTCACTGACTGTGTCACGTGGGTGGGGTCTTAACCAATTAGTTGCTGGCACGCATCACATGTTGTGTGGCAAAGTGTATAAAAGGAACCTGTACCAAATAAAGACGAGCATTTACCCTATCTCTATGAGAAAACGTAATAGACTCCGCCACTGATTTCCCTGGATCTTCACAAGAAACAAAACACTGGCCGAAACGTTGAGTGGAGGTCGTTATTTATTCCCGCAAAAGACGAAATGTTGAGCGGACCCCCCCCCTTTGTGGTAGAGATGTAAGAAGCGTTGAACCACGGAGCTCACCGACCTTATCATTTTCAGGTGAGGCAGAGCTGAAGTTTAGCCTAGTGCTGTAAATGCCGGCCGGCATGGGGAAGCTTTTTCATAAGCTGGGATCCTGGGTGAGATGCAAGGATTCCCTCTTTTGTTCAAATGGGAGAAATGGCGACAGATAAGGATGAGACAGTCAGGGAGCTCGCGGCACCTTGGAGAGTGGAGCGGAGTCCCCGAGTAACGGTCGTAAAAGTCTTCTCGGGTTGGCAGGGAAGACTGGGGAATGCGAAACCAGAATTCTGAATAGCGGTCGTAAAAATCTTCTCAAGCTAGAAAAAAGACTGAACTGCAGGCTCGGGGCGCCTTGGAAAGAAAGCAGAGCTTCCGAATGGCGGTCGTAAATAATCTTCTTAGCTTAGCAAGCAAGACGCGCTGTGGAATGCGAAGAATGCATGAGACTCTCATCACTCCAATGCTTTTTATAAAAGCAATTAACCTGAAGCATTTAGCTGGACTTTATGTTTAAGGTTTTATGAATGAGTTTTTTCAAACTCCTGAGAAGTATTTTGATGAGAATAAGCAGTGAAGTTTTGGAAAATAAACTGCGTAGCATAGGCAAGATGGCGCCGGCCAAAATAAACTGCGCAACAGCTTCCCTCCCTTTATCCCCCCCCTCTGCGTAATGACCCTGCGCAACAGCCGCCCCTTCCACTGGCATGGGGATGACGATGCTGGGAGGCGGTGCTGAGCTGCGAGCTGATACGCTGGGATGAACAGTCAGAAGGACTCGGGGGGCAGCACCTTCCTGCCCCGCACCACCTACTCCCCTCCCCCGCCTAGCACCACCCCCCCCAGGAGACAACAAACGGCGGTTTCCATAGCAACAACAGAACCCGTGACGGAGCAGGGCGGGAGGGGCCGCATTCCAGTGAGGGGTTCTGCCGCTTCTCTGCGGCTTCTTGGAGCCGGGCGGCTGGGTGCGGCGTCTTAAAGTGATCAGAGCAGCAAAATTATAGTTTGAAATTTATGATTTGTATTACACAAGAACCGGCATGTTTTGTAGGATGAGTGAGTGCGTGCATGCAGTGTTTGTAATTGTCTAATGTCTACACTAAAATGAAAATAGGAACTGGACAGACACTATACTATAAAAAGTTTAGAGACTCAGAGATGAATATGAAGTTATCACTATTGTGTGAGAGAGTCACACGGACCTACTAACTTTGGATAGAGGCTATGTCTATATCGTTACAGATTCTGGAACGCCGTGGGATCAAATTCTGTTTGAAAAAAAAAAAAAAAAAGAAACGAGGAGGAAAAAAG
The DNA here is from genome assembly GCA_907165065.1 of Caprimulgus europaeus. Next base: position 2,272,608 of record OU015537.1, read on the forward strand.
AAAAAGTCTTAAAAGCCCTGGACACAGATGTAAAGATATGTATTATCCTTATTGTAACAGGAAAAGAGGTATCACTAAGTTTTTCTGCAGGAATTTACACAGTTTCCAAAGAGTATTTTTAAATTAACAGAATGAGCATGGATCAAGTTTTCAGTATAAGCTATAGATCCTTATGAGGCTTTTAACTTTTAATTTTCTTTCCTGATAAAAAATAGTGTCACCAGTTATCACCTTTATGACTAAGGCCCTGTCATCATTTCCCATGTGAGCTTTTATTTTCAAGGGTGTATGGCATGCTTATAAAGATACTGTAAGTATGAAATTTGATTTTGAAAAACAATCTCAACTAGCAGGGACTTCTCCTGAGGAGAGATTTTTAGGTTGTTTGTTTGTTTTGTGACATGGATTATATTTCAAATCAGGATTCAATCAGCAAAGCAGGACCAACCCCATATTAGCATCATTATTACTATTGTTATTGTTATGAAATTTTTTATGCTTCAGAAATAGCTCTGTTTTAGGGTAATGTAAAGACTGAAAACTCTGAACTAAGTCTTATTTTGAAAACTGAAGCAGAAGATGCAGAGATTTTAAATTGGCCACTATAAATGTACATTTAGTACTGAAGTTATCTACTGATTTTTGATTGGGGCCACTGACGGCAGCGCTGGCCCGATACTTAAACTTAAATGGAAAACAGAAAACCCTGTTTGGGTTGATCTATCAAAAGAAAAGCTGCAACATGTTGAGGAACTTGTATAGGAACAATTATAATTGGGTCATATTAAACCCTCTGTTAGCCCATGGGACGCTCCTATTTTTACCATTTAGGAAAAAATCTGGAAAATGAAGATTATTACATGATTTGAGATCTGTAAACAATTACATGAAGGACATGGGAGCCTTGCAACCCGAGTTACCATCTCCAGTCATGTTGCCAGAAAAATGGGATTTGTTAATACTAGATCTTAAGCATTGTTTTTTCACAATTCCTTTACACGAGGATGATGGTGACAAGTTTGCATTTTCTGTGCCTTCCATCAATAGGTACTGCCACAGAGTATGAAAAAACTCTCCTACCATTTGTCAGTGGTTTGTGGATTTGGCCTTAAGACCGTGGCGAAGGGAAAAGCCTGACTTGCTCACATACCATTATATGGATGACTTATTGGTAGCCAGCCCTACACCCCTTCCTGAACACAAACAGAAGGAACTTGTAACATGCTTGCAGAATTTTGGTCTGGTCATTGCACCTGAAAAGGTTCAAAACATTCTCCTTGGAATTACTTGGGCATGCAAGTTACAGAAATTAGACTCATACCTCAGAAAATTATTTCGCACCCAGAAATTAAGACTGTTAATGATGTTCAAAAATTGATAGGTGATCTGCAGTGGCTTTGAACTTTCTGTGGAATTGCTAACACAGATCTTTCTCCTTTGATTGACCTTCTACAGAATAGTAGTTCCCCTTCTGACCCTAGATCATTTACTGTGGAGGCTACAAAAGCACTGGATGACATTACAGAAAAAATTAGAGACTCAGCCATAGATCATAGATTGGAATATTGTCTTTTTCCTTAGTTATCTATAATCGAGAGAAAGGAGTTATTTCATTGATTGTTCAGTTACCTGACAGCGCCCCTATGCGATTAATAGAGTGAATATTCCATAGTTCTACCTTTAAGGCCACAATTACTACTTGGGCCGATGCAATTAGGCAGTTGATATTAAAGTTGGGGCCCGAAGACACCCATGGTAGGTTACTCACAATGTTCATTTAGTACTTTGGGTAAGGATATTAGTGCTCAAAATACATGAATTTGTGGCTTGTCATGGAATAAAGGAAGGTTTTAAAATACCAATTTTCAAAATACATCCACAATGATAAATACATTCTGCTACACCAACAATTCAGCGATTAGTAAGCCACTTATATTGTACAGTGACATAGTAGCTCTTAAAGCAGAAGATTGCACCTGAGATAGAGATTTTTAGTAGCATTTTTACAATTTCATTATGAATTCCTAAAAAGACATTAGGTTGTTATAACTTGAATGTTCTGATGTAAAACCACAACAGCAAGGAAATTCAGAGTTGATTCTATTTCGGTTGCTGAGTACAGAGCAAATTTTCTTTCCTTGTTTTTGTGTGTTTGTCATAGCTTTGATATTTGAATGTTTTTTTCTCATTGTTAGACACACTAAATGCTTATACTGTATTTGAATAGCACTGGTTAAGATGGATACTGACAAATTGGAGATCCTTGAACTGCTCTAACTTGCAATCAACATTAATTTGGATTTTTCCTTATTTCTGCAGATGCATTTTTGTTGAAGTGGTTGAAATTGTTTCAAATGTGAAAGTGTTTTGGGTAGTATTTTAGATTGATATATATATTGAGACAGAGATAATTGTAATAATTGTAATAGTTTTAGTGATGCAAGAGGAAAAAAGAAGATTTCAACATGATTAACACCACATAGCGTTCACACATCTCATGAGTTAGTACAAAAAAAAAAAAAAAAAAAGGAAGGTAAAAGAGAGTCTTAAGTTTATAGTTATTACTGCATTAAGAATTTTGTTGATTAGCATTGTTTTAAGACCTTAAGTTGTAGTACCTAGATAAAACATATAGATAACTTTTGTTAATGTAAGGAAGTAGACTGATAACATTAGACATGCAACACTGCAAAATAGAGTAGCAGTTGAATTCTATTTGTTAGCTCAAGTGACATGTTTGCGAGGAATCTGAAGGCATGTGCTGTATGATTCTATCAGACCACCCAGAATCAATTCATATGGCCATTGGAAGGTTAAGGGAAAATGTCAAACAGTTGAGGGTAAATAGTGATAATTGGTTAAGCGAGTAGTTTTTACACGAATGAATCTCTTCACTATTGAAGTCAGGATTTAAGATGCTATTTGTAATTTGGCAATCCTTTTATCAGTGCCTTGTTTGCTATCGTGTCTGCAAGGGCCCTGCAGAAGATGGTGGACAACGCCTTTGTGGTATAAAAACAAAAAATAGAAATTGTTGGCTCCTTAAGAGCCCAAGATGTAGGCAGTTTTGGCCTTGGCAATTAATTCCTGACTTTTAAAACACCAGAATAGAGAAACAAGATAAGTAAATTGGTCAGAAGTAAAAAGAAGGCCTTAGATGGCTCGGTATTATAATCTTGCTTTGCATTGTAGCGCATAGGTGTCTTTTTAGTTCAAAATAATAAAAACGGGGAAATGTGTGGGAAACTGTTGGCAGAGCACCACGTAGAGCACCGTACACATCTGGTGTGGGTGCTGATATGTTAGGATCAGCTTTGAAAAATCAGAATATTGAGTGCTTCTCTAGGTCGGATTGGTATTGATTTGGGTATGGAGTGGAGTCAGGCTGGTTTGGTGTGGACTTTGGGTTGATTTGTTTTCATGCTGGGTCGGAGATCTGGCCATCTCAGATTGCTTAGGAGACTGGATAGGAAATGGTAGCCATTTCCATGTTGGTGTCTCTTAACAGCAGAAATACATTTCTTTTGACAACCTGTCACTTTAGCTTTCAATTTTGGTTGAAGAGAGTGTATGCTTTTTTTTTAGGCATTGAAATTTTTAGTTTTAATTATAGTAAGAATTGCTTATAGATTTGTAATAAAAAGAGTACAGAGTGTCATTGCTACAGGAAAAGATGGACGTCAGCTGGGAATTTATGACGAGGAAGTGAACCTGAACCGAGATGAGAGCGAACCAGTGGGACTGAGAGATCAGCGTGTGATCAGTGCTATTAACCAATAGTAATTGGCTTCATAGTGTGTGGACACGTATGCGAAACCAAGTCAGAAGAAACTTTGACAATTTTGTATCAGGAGTAGCTTTAGCTGGGAACCACAAAGTAGGAGTACCCCGTTCCCTGTTAACGTTTGACTTTCCTCATTTGGATTGGGACCATGGTTGAAAAACCATAGTGATGTATTTAATTGGTATTGAAGGTATATTTTTATTAGTATTACTCTTGTTGCCCTGCTTAATCAGCTGTTTGTAAAATTTGGTTACAAAGACAGTTTTAAAAGAAAAAGGGGGAAATGTAGAGAAACATGCTGTGGGAGCTAAGGCGTGGGTGACTTTTAATCACTAATGGGGAGCTAGACCTTTATGCTGTGTGTGAACCTTACTGACTGTATCACGTGGGTGGGGTCTTAACCAATTAGTTGCTGGCACGCATCACATGTTGTGTGGCAAAGTGTATAAAAGGAACCTGTACCAAATAAAGACAGAGCAATCACCCTATCTCTATGAGAAAACGTAATAGACTCCGGCACAGGCTACCTACACCCCTCTTCTGGCTGCTGTTGCATAGTGGGTTTTTTTCTCCTTCTTAAATACATTATCACAGAGACTCTACCAGCATCACTGATTGGCTCAGCTTTGGCCAGCAGCAGGTCCATCTTGGAGCTGGCTGGCACTGGCTTTGTTGGACATTGTCCTGTTTTTTAGCTGGAACAGATCTGGGTTTCTTTTTAGTAGCTAGAATAGTGCTGTATTTTGCTTCCAGCCTGGGACTTGTTATGAGAGAGACACTGAGAACATACCAGTGTTTGCATTTTTGTCACTGGGAGTGAAGGTCTTTGTGTTCTGTTAGTCTACAAGTGCAAGATCTAAGGGGGTGAGGAATATTTAAAGTAATAGCATAAATCGGTGTTTGGATATACCAATGGGATATTCCATATCATGTCATGTCATGTCCAGTATATTAGTGAGGGGCTCTTCCTCTTTTAGCTCTCTCTGGCTTTTGCTCGGGCTCTCGCTCTTCCAGGATTCAGTTTCGGTTCGCGATTGTCACTTCTCTGGGATCGTTATCTGGGAACAGGCCGGGCTTGGTGAGCAGTTGCACTGTGTATCACTCATTTACATATTTTGTTACTGTTATCATCACTACTAGTTTAATATTAGTATTTTTTAAAGTTTTCTTTTATTTCTATTCTTAAATTGTTCTTATCTCAACCTACAAGTCTCCTTGTCCTTGCCCCCTAATCCTATCCCCTGGGGGTGGGGGGCAGAAGCTGATGAACAGTGGAACTATCACAGACATGGAGGAAGCTTCTGGCATCTTCTCATGGAAGCCACCCATGTAGCCTCCCCTCAAAACCTTGCCAAGCAAATCCAATACAAGAATTTAGAAAGAATACAGACCATAGCATTTAAGGCAGAGTGCAATAGAGGTCACAGGACAAACCTGTCAGTAGAGTAGACAGTACAATTGTAGACTTAATTAGTGGGGATAGATAAAGGTGAGAAGGGAGGTTGCAGAGGATGAAAATGACCAACACTGAGATGTGTTCAGGCATCGGGCATCAGCACTTTATTGAAGCTTTGCACTGCTTATATATCCTTTTTCCTCCAGCAAACCCCAAGCAAGTGGCACTCTTTCACTTTTGATTCATTACCCCTTATCACACACTCGCCTAAACAAGTGACATGATTGGATAAATCCACCTATTCATGAGCCATTCTTTTACTTCTGACTGGTTACTAATTACAGCACACAACTCATCCCTTATCTTGTCTCATACACATTCTTGCTTGTTAGTCCACTTTGTTTTACTTTTCACTCAAGGTCAGGAATTAATTGCTCAAGGCTGAAGCCACCTGCAGCTTCAGCTCTCAAAGCACCAACAGGAGGTTGTGAGCAGTTCATTGAAGAAACATGATATTTCAAATAAGAGAGCAGAACAGTGAACAAAGGACAGAAACAAAGTCTGTGTCACCTCTACCTCTGAGTCAAGCTGTGGGCATTAGGAAAGAAATACAGTGTTGAATGCCAAATAAACATGTTATAATAACCTAGCAGTATCAAATGTGCTAATCAGTGTCTGGACAATTTAGGGGAAGAGGTCACTGTCCCCATTGCTGTTGTTTTTAATAACTACAATATGGTGGGAAGTAGTAAAAAGCTGCTTTTATCACAAGTGTCATATGCTGAGGGAAGGAATGTTTTATAAGTGTCGGTAGTTAAGGTCCGGCGACCAGAAGATATCGCGCTGTACGGAAAGATAAGACCCCTCTCCCATAAGCAGACGGAAGTGACGTTGTAAATCCAAGGTATATAACACTGTGCTACACACTAATAAAACGCCATTTGCCGTCCACCACATTGGTGTCTGTGAGCTGATGGCCCGAGCGGCCTGGGGGTGGTCGCCGTGCCGTTCCTGAACCAGGTCGTCACGCCTCTGAGAGGCAACAAGTGGTGCCGAAACCCAGGAGCCACCTATGGGAGACCCGGGACCGGGAATTCGCCTGGGATTGGGTGAATGGCGGCCGAGACAGCAGGACCAGCCCGGCGGGGAGGACGCTCCCGGACCAACAAGGAGGATGGAAGCCCTTGTGAAGGTCGTATTGCAATTACATAAGCAGTGGGGGATTGATTGTAAGCCCAAAGATTTTACTCTCGCAGTTGCGAGGCTTTTACAGATTGGGGTCATTGACCGGCCGGTGGATATTCTCCACCCTGAAGTGTGGGATAAGTGTACTAAAGATTTAGCTGAGAAAGCCAGAGATGCCGCGACGAAGTCAGGGTCTGGCGCCGCGACGAAGTCAGGGTCTGGCGCCCCGAAGAAGTTAGAATCTGGGGAAGACTGGGCTGAATCACCGCCATATCTCACCGATAATTGCCTGCAATAAATGGTGAGGCGGTCGTAAAAAGTTTTCTGAAGCTAGCAGAAAAGACTGAACCGTAAATTCAACGCGCTGGGGAATGCGTGGGAGTCTTATCTCCCTACGCAGGACTTTTATAGCAGGGTTTTATGGCAGCGACATTGACCATAGATAAAGAGTTAACCCTCTCATTACTTAAATGCTTTTTAGAAAAGCGAGATATGGTGTTTAACCTGAAGCATTTAGCTGGACTTTGTGCTTATGGTTTTCACTAATGAGTTTTTTCAAACTCCTGAGAAGTATTTTGATGAGGATGAGTGGCGAAGTTTTGAAAAAAGAACTTTGAGACGCTGTTAAGAAAGATAAAATGGAGCAGGACTTAGCTGCTATGGACACTCAGAGCCTGGCGGGGGGGGCGATGGCGACGGCGATTCGAGCGAGCTCCGTGGCGCCGGAAGAACCCGGGGGGGGCACCCCCCCCCCTCCTCGGCGAAAAGTAACTGCGTAGCGTTACCGACCAAGATGGCGCTGGCCTGGGGATGACGCTAGCTGGGGGGCGGGGCTGAGCCGCGAGCTGATAGGCTGGACCCGGGGGGGCACCTTCCCCCCCCGGCACACCCCCCCCTTCCCCCCCCCATCCCAGGAAGGATGCAATACTTGAGAACTAGTAAAAGCGGCCAGAAAAACAACTTGTAAAAGAGGACAGAAAAACAATAAGAGATTACGGGATGCGGTAGCAGGCATTTGTTAATTTGTTGATAGTATCTTTTCTACTAAGTTTAACTTTTAACTCCATGTGACTGTCGGTATTATAATGCAAATGCTTTTAACACCGCTGCAGGCATTGTTATGGCAAACGGAGTGGCGCAGCGAAGCGGTTTCCATGACAACGAAATAACAACACAGAGGCAGGCGGGGGGGGCAGCATTCCTCGCCCGGAGAGCAGCCTGGACTGGCTGAGGAGCCATGGGAGGCTCCCTCCTCACCTCTTCCTCCGCAGTTTCTTTAAATGATCAACCTGCATTTCAGAACCACTAAAATTATGGTTTAAGTTATACTGTTTGGTGTGCACTTGTTTGATTGGCATGTGGATGATTGAGTGATGGGCCCATCTGAGTGCATGTGTGTATCTGTGTGCGTATGTATGTATCTGTGTGCATCGGTGTGTGTGGTTTGAATGAATGAATGAAAGGTTATGATTTAATGTTGTAAAGGTAATTTTTCTTTGTGATTGTTTAATGTGGAAACAAAAATGAAAGGGGAACTAAACAGACACTAAACAAGAATATTAAAAGTTTAAAGAATCAGAGATAAATACGAGGTCATCACTATTGTATGAGAAAGTCCCAGAGAACTGATAACTTTGGGTAGGAGCTATGTTTGTGTCGTTACAGATTCTGGAACACGGTGGGATTTTCTTCAAGCAACATTCCGAAGTATAATAGTTGTCAAATTCTGTTTGGTAAAAAATAAGCCCTGGACACTATATGTAGAAGAATGTAAAGATGTAAAGATATGTGTTAGATGATAACATGAGCAGGTAATGAAGTGTATATTAGTAATAGAACATAGCATGGGGTAGAAGTGAATATGAATTATCCTTATTTTAACAGGAAAAGAGGTATCACTAAGTTTTCTGCAGGAGTTTACACAGTTTCCAAAGAGTATTTTTAAATTAACAGAATGAGCATGGTTCAAATTTTCAGTATAAGCTATGAATTTTTGTGAGGCTTTTAACTTTTAATTTTAAGTCCCTGTCACTATTTTCAATGTGAGCCTTTATTTTCAAGGGTGTATAACATGACTATAAAGATACTGTAAGCATGAAACTTGGTTTTGAAAAAAAATCTCAATTAGCAGGAACTTCTCCTGGGGAGAGATTAAATAGTTCTGTTTTAAGGTGATGTAAAGAATGAAAACTCTGAACCAAGTCTCATTTTGAAAACTGAAGCAGTAGAAGCAGAGATTTTAAATTGGCCATTATAAATGTACATTTAGTACTTTGGGTAAGGATATTAGTGTTTGAAATACACAAAACTGTGGCTTGTTATGGAATACATGCAGGTTTTAAAATACCAATTTTCAAAACACATCCACAGTGATAAATACATTCTGCTATACCAACAATTCAGCGATTAATAAGCCACATATTGTGCAATGACACAGTAGCTCCTAAAGCAGAATATTGCATCTAAGATAGGGATTTTTAGTAGCATTTTTACAATTTCATTATGAATTCCTAAAAAGACATTAGGATGTTATAACTTGAATGTTCTGATGTAAAACCACAACAGCAAGGAAATTCAGAGTTGATTCCATTTCAGTTGTCTTCCATGGTTGTATCCAGGTATCGTAGCACATACGATGCACTGAGTGCAATCTCCTGACATGCTGTACCTTGCTACAACAGGGATGAGTACAGAACAAATTTTCTTTCCTTGCTTTTGTGTGTTTGTCATAGCTTTAATATTTGAATGTTTCCTTCTCATTGTAAAAATACAAAATGGCTTATACTGTATTTGGGTAGCACTGGTTAGGGTAGATACTGACAAACTGGGAATCCTTGAACTGCTCTAACTTGCAATCATTAATTTGGATTTTTCTTTAACTCTGCAGATGCATTTTTGTTGAAGTGGTTAAAATTGTTTGAAATGTGAAAGTGTTTTGGGTAGTATTTTAGATTGATGTATATATTGAAACAGAAATAATTGTAATAATTGTAATAGTTTTTAGTAATAATTGTAATAGTTTTTAGTTATAAGTACACTACATGCAGACAGATGGGGTTATACAGTACTGTGCTGTTCAACACCTGGGCAGGGCTACTGTTTGGAAACAGGTGCTTGGACACAGGTTGCAGTGTCAGTAAACCGTACGGATCAAGTATTGTACCATTCAGTGTTGGCACTCACCAATGCAAGAGGAGAAGAGAAGATTTCAACATGATTAGTACTACATAGCATTCACACATCTGGTAAATTAGTGCCAAAAAAAAAAAAAAAAAAAAAAGGAAAAAAGAAAAAAAGGAAAAAAGTCTAAAGTTTATAGTTATTACTGCATTGAGATTTTTGTTTATTAGCATTGTTTTAAGACCTTAAGTTGTAGTACCTAGATAAAACATGTGGGTAACTTTTACTAATATAAGGAAGCAAGAATCACAGTGACTTTCACTGCCTACGCCCAGGGATCCTTTTAGAGCCTGTCTTATAAGAGTGCCTTTGTATAACTTTGCTCACATAGATGTTAGTAGACATTGATAGCATTAGACATGCAGTACTACAGAATAGAGCAGCAGTTGATTCTTATTTGTTAGCACAAGGGACATGTTTGTGAGGAATCTGAAGGCATGTGCCCCAGAATTAATTCATATGGCCATTGGAAGGTTAAAGGAAAATGTCAAACACTTGAGGGTAAATAGTGATGATTGGTTAAGCGAGTAGTTTTTACAAGAATGGGTCTCCTGACTATTAAAGTCAGGATTTAAGATGTTATTTGTAATTTTGGTAATCTTTTATTAGTGCCTTGTTTGCTATCGTGTCTGCACAGGATCCTGCAGAAGATGGTGAACAACGCCTTTGTGGTACAAAAAAAATGAAAAAGGGAAATTTTTGGCTTTTTAAGAGCCTAAGATGCAGGCGGTTTCGGCCTTGGCAATTAATTCCTGACTTTTACTGGAAAAACAGAATAGAGAAACAAGATGAGAAAATTCTAATATAATTAGTCAGAAGTAAAAAGAAGGCCTTAGATGGCTCAGTATTATAATTTTGCTTTGCATTGTGACACGTATATTGTTTTCTTGTATGGCCAAACGTGTGGAGCAACTTACCCAGAATATCTTTTAGCTCAAAATAATAAAAACGGGGGAAAGTGTGGGAAATTGTTGGCAGAGCACCGTACACATCTGGTGTGGGTGCTGATATGTCAGGGTCAGCTTTGAAAGGTCAGAGTATTGGGTGATTCTCTAGGTCGGATTGGCATTGATTTGGGTATGGAGTGGAGTCAGGCTGGTTTGATGTAGACTCTGGGCTGATTTGTTTTCATGCTGGGTCGGAGATCTGGCCATCTCAGATGGTTTGGGAGACTGGATGGGAAGTGGTAGCCATTTCCATGTTGGTGTCTCTTACCAGCAAAAATACAGGAGAACATAAACCTGTTTAATGCATGATTGACATTTCTTTTGGCAACCTGTCGCTTTAGCTTTCAAGTTTAATTAAAGAGAGTGTACGCTTTAGGCATTATATTTTTAGTTAGATAAGCTGAGGGAAAGGAATGTGACTACGTGTTAAAGTAATAGACAACTATTGAAGAAGATGGACGCCAGCTGGAAAAACAGGAGATTGCAGCAAGGAAGTGAACCTGAACCAAGATAAGAGCGAACCAGTGAGACTGAGAGAGATTGAGAGGTCAACGTGTGATTAGTGCTATTAACCTTGTCTGTCGTTGGAAAAATTTGATGCATCCTCAGAATATTATGTCCAGATAACTATAGTCCCTAAAATTTTTTGTCATTCCGGGGGCTTTGCATGTGACTCACAGGTTGCCCCAGACCACCGGCTGTCGGGGCGGGAGCCCTTTGCAGCATTGACAGTGGCTACTCTGGTGGTCTTGGGGGGGCGGGAGTGGGTGCAGGGGTGGCATCCTTGGTGCAACGGAGTAAGGAATTCAGTTCCTTGGGAGTAGCAGTAGATGAAGACCTAGCTAGAATTGAACAGCCAATAAGTGCATTAGAGCAGTCACTTAGATCACTTATCCGAAGTAGTGCTGCAGAATTGAAGAGGATTAGACCTGATGTTTTTACAGCAAAAGGGAGTGTGCACCGCAGTAGGAGAAGAATATTGCGTGTATGCGGATCACACCGGAATAGTGAGAGACACCATGGCCAAACTGCGAGAAGGATTGGAAAAACGCAAAAGGGAACGAGAGGCACAACAGAACTGGTTTGCATCATGGTTTGGTCAGTCACCATGGCTGACCACTTTAGTATCTACCCTGATAGGGCCGATCGCAATGGCACTGATCTGTGGACCCTGTATACTAAACAGGCTGGCGTTGCTTGTTAAGAGCTGGCTGGAGAAGGTTAACATGCTGACAGAACGCCAACAACTGCTCTAAGAGCGCTTCTGCCCAGAATTTCCTTTTTCTATCCCTAGTTATATCTCGTTGCTCCTAGTTACCCTCTAACTACCTCACTTAGTGTGCCTTATGTTTTTTACCTAAGTCTGTGGTACGTTTTCACAGCGTTGTAAAACATAGATTCAGAACATGCTGCGTTTAATATGTTTTTCACCTATAGTTACGATGTATATGTTCTTTAAAACCTTTTGTATCTTAGCCAATGTAATAATGCATAGGGAGGGGGGAAATGTCGGTAGTTAGGGTCCAGCGACCGGAAGATATCGCTCTGTACGGAAAGATAAGACCCCTCTCCCATAAGCAGACGGAAGTGACGTTGTAAATCCAAGGTATATAACACCGTGCTACACACTAATAAAACGCCATTTGCCGTCCACCACATTGGTGTCTGTGAGCTGATGGCCCGAGCGGCCTGGGGGTGGTCGCCGTGCCGTTCCTGAACCAGGTCATCACGCCTCTGAGAGGCAACAATAAGGGAATGTTAACAGTCTTAATCTGAGAACCCAATCATCAAGTGCCATTTGAGCAAAACAGAAAATTTAAAAGGATATCCGAAGAAAACGAGGGCAAATAAACATCACTTCCTTCTTTTGGCAGATTTACAAAAAAGATTTGCAAACAAACCAAGATTTCAGGTTACAAGTTGTCATTTGTAACAAACTGACTAGCAGTTGTTAGGTATTAGGGGAAAGTGTGTGACACATGCTCAGTTGGATAATTTATTTTTATTGACAAATAAAATAAATGTCCACAGCTTGCTCAGTCTGCTCCTCCATCTGACTTCCTCTTAGTTGCCATCATTGTTGGAAGCCTCTGCAAATGTCAAGGACATACTGAGTCCAGAAATCAGTCCCTCCAAATCACAACTGTAGCATATCATTAGTGAAGGGAAGAATGTTGCCCTGTTGCCAAGAATAAAACTATTAAATGCAGAAATTAAGGAATCTTCAGGGATATCTAAATAGCTCTGTTCTTCACACTAGATTAATTTTAAAATATCAAACTCAGTCAATATGGACAATATGTGTATCAAGAAATGTCTATGATTGTGAAAAGGTGCCTATCTGTAAATATGAGGTTTTTTTCTTTTACTAAAAAAAAAATCAAATAACCTGTTTAATTCAGTATTGTCTTCCAATATTGCTAATGATGGCAATTATTTTTTTTAATTTTAATATCTGTCTCTTTTCCATTTCTGAGAAAAAAGTTCAAGTAGAATTTTATGGTTTAGTTGCTGTTGTTCATGTAATTGCATTATTTTCCTCCAATTTTAAAGGCTGAGTTGATTTTGGGGGCAGTGAAGGAAACAAATGGTTGCTTTTAGGAGGTTGAAAAGATTGTCAGTTTTGTTGTGAAAAAATGCTTTTAAAAGAAAAAAGTTGTATTTTTTAAAAATGTTTCTGTTAATCTCTTCTGTAAATGTGATGGATATTATTTTATCTGGTGCAGCAATGAAATTAATGTTTAAAGGAATATTCAACTGATACTCCATAAAGTAACTAAATGCTGATTTTTGGCCTAGCAAATATTTGTAACACTGAACTCTATCAGATATGAGGGAGTAGAAAGTAACTTTCTTACTCACAGTTTTGTTAAAAATTCTTCTGCCACTGAAGTTCATTCCATTGACAAAAGTATTCACCCATTCATAGCTGAAATAAGGTGTTATGGGTCTGTCTGTTGGATAGATTCTCACTTTCCTGTTGGATATCATCCTCAGAGATAAACTGCTGCTTTCATCCACTTTGCAAAATCACAAATACACAATTTGAATTTCTAAATGTATGCCTAATACATTTGTTAATCTCATTAATGTTTTCGAAGTGCACATATCTTTGAAATCATTACAAACTGGTCCATACTTCTCATCCCTAGTGAGTGTTCTGGATTGTACGTTAAGGATTAAAGATCCTATCCTGTTTCTAGGAAAATTTTATGGAATTCTTGTAATTGATTATGCCCTAAATCAAGAGATCTTACAGCATTAAGAGAAACACTGACCTTACAAGATCACCTCTAGCTCAGAAAGTTAAGTTCTTAAAATGTCAAAATGCCTTAAGGAAGAGTCATAACATTATATCTATATAGGGCAGCAAAGTTTAATGCAATATGGACTTACATTTTAACCCTAAAATAAAAAATATGTTATCACAATATTGTTCAAGATTTGTAAAATTTATATAGTTCAAAACATAAAGGTTTAATTAAATGAATGCAAAGAAAAGTAATCATAAATGTATCTTTGGTATTTAATTTTTGCACCCCTGTAATGTATTAATTTATTTGGTTAATTATTAAATACATAATAACAACAACAGTAATTTTGTTATGTCTTGTGCAGTAACTCGGGCTGAGAAAGTGAATGTCTAAATTGCAGACTATAGATTGTTTTATGATGAGTTTATAAATATTTTGAAAACTTTGGGATGGTCAAAACTAGATCTAAGAATGAGGGAGGGGAGTTGGTCCAAGCCCTATAATAGAATTTTAACATTTATCTCTAGGGTTCTAAACACAGCAGGAAAAAAAAAATACTACTACAAGTTACTTTCAGCCATTTTAATCTTACTCTTTCAAAAAACTCTAACTTAGAGAATGGACTTCTAATTCTGTTTTATAAATTGTCTGTTTTCTAACTGGCACCATTATACAATAGACCCTTTGATACAGTTCAATAGAAGTAATTGAACATCTAACCATTGTATTTAGCAACTGTTAAACATGTTACTGTTTAACATGAAATCACAAAGGAAGATTATTATACCCATATCCATGGAGGAAGAAAAGTTTAGTTCAGTAATTTAGAGCTTCCTTTTTATTCTATTTGACTTCTGAATTTTAGTTGCTGAATACCAGAGAAAATGTTTTTCATGCTTAGAAGTTTTGAGGAAAATTAATTTCTACTGAAAATTTAGACAAAACAAAAAAACCCAATATTTTATTAAGAAAAAAATAATTATTCCCATATTTTTGAATAAGTAATCACAAGGAAAGAAGGAGAATGGTGGTGTGAGAGGCAGGGACCTGGCAGCAGAAACAAGATCCCTGATTCTTAATCATAATAATAATGAATAACAGCTTTGAAATAGCTGACATCTGAAATAGCTGCTGCTGTTTTCTTCTAATATCACAAACTTAGTGTTTTACTCTCAGTAGCAGTAAAATTCTGTCACTGGGAGAAGCCTGTTACATTTTGTATAGTTACTCTCAGTCCATTAATACATATGAATTTCCCTTCCCTTTAAGTATTTTATGCTTGCTGATCAAAGTAGGAGTAGGTGATCAGTGACAAAAGCAATGGATGAGGGGAATTTACACAGGAAGTTTTGTTAAAGAGCTCCATTCTGGAAGAACAATGATCAGATTATAATCTAGACATCTCTAATGTACGGAGAACTGAATCTTTAAAGTCTCACCTCTTTGTGGGGGGAGAATTGGGCCTGGGGATTTGAGTAGCAAATTTTCATTGTGAGACATCTCCCGGCATTGTTTTTCCAAACCTGGTTCTGCCCTATCTGTAATGAGTTAAAAATCGCGGGGGGGCAGGGGGGGGAGTATTGCTTTATAAATTAAGGTTACAATAAAGCCTTGTGCTCAGAAATTGTCTGGGGTGTTACAGAATTGACGAGATTATAAACCAGACTAGATTAAATTGACTCTTTGAGTTTTTAGTAATTGCCTTTAAAAAGCTTCTCGGTCAAGGGTTTCAACTTCTCTTTTGAGTCCCACCTTTTTAAATTGCTGCACAAGATTTTGAGAGCTACATTCAATTGGTTATTTAACCTCACTTAAAAAAAAAATCAACCAATTGTGTACTGCCATTGCAACAATCCTGCCCTTGCCATAAGAGGGCACATAAGTGAAGGCACTCTGGGATGAGCTGATTCTTTGGAAACATATCGCTAGTTAAACGGGGTGAATACAAAGAAATTCTGGAGCGAACAGGACCCACATGGGTTCCCCTTTTGGCTGGGGCTGTCTCCCGATAATAACTTTAGGACACAGGACAGGGATGGGGAAGGGGGCTGACGGCAGATGACATTCCCCAGCCTCGTCCAAGAGCTCACTCCCTTTGGATGTCCCCAGCCACTCGCATGAAATTTCAGCTCACTACTGCGTCGGGGCAAAGCACGCTGAGAGGGAGACGACCCCAGAGCTCGGGGCGAGAAGGTGTGAGGCTGGCAAGGAGCAAACGTCCCTCTAGCCCTCTAGAGGACGACTGTCACGAGCAAAAGTTTGAGGAAAATATAAATTATGGTCCTTGTCCACGTCAAAATTTAGTCCTAGCACATCTGCCCTCGAAGTGTGGGGTGGTTTGATACCGCATAGCCTTTCTGTCAGGCGAGGATCCGGCAGTGCCTGCTGCCCATAATGACAAAAAGATCCGAGGAGCCCCGACCTCAAGCCCCGCTGTTCTCCGGGGTGCTGGCCACCTCTAATTCCGTGCCCGCGTTAAAGGCTGCCGGTTTTCGCCACTCTGAATCAGCGCGCACAAAAACTCCTGTGACAGCAATTCCTGATATCCTAATATCACTTGTTCTGGGAGGGGAAATAAATATAAATTACACTGCAACTGTGCGCTCACAGGAAGGCAGGCAGGTACATCCAGCCTTCCTCCGCCCACACCACCAAGCTCCATGCCCTTCCGCGCCCTGACCCGCGCGGAGCAAGTTTGGTTTCTCTGCTGAAGATCGACAGCTGCAGAATAAATACAGTAGATATTGATTAGCTCCTGTAGGTATGGGAGCCCGAGAGCCGTGTGCCGCAGCGCACGACGGAGTCAGCGGCTACGGGCGCAGTGGCTGACGGCCCCCTCACCTCGCTGTGTACCACGGAAAATCCACGCCCTTACTCGGGATCTCCGCGAAAGTTCCGAGGGGACTATGAGTGCGCGGTATATCTCTGCCTCGACTGATGGAAACTACTTGAGTTGAACAGAAGATTAAAAAACAGTAAATAAAAGACAAAAATAAATTAGAAAGCTGCCCTTTCCTCCGCTCTGGGAGATTTTTCACATTTCTGTTTCACGTCTTTCTCTCCCTGCGTTTCTTTCCATCATAACAGTCAGTTGCTTCATTGTCTCTGCAACTGCATTTGGTTCCGGACAGTGATCCCTTTCGCCTTGGTTTAATTTCCCCGAAATGAAATTATCTAAATGCTTTTTTCTCCATCTCTCACTCCTCGGATCCCCCCCTTTTACCCTATGGGGTGAATCCTCGTCGCCAAGGGCTCCTCTCCGCGCTTCCGGTGGAGCCATGCCAGGGCGTGGCAGGGGTGCTCCGCGAGCCGCGCCTTTTCGCACACTGCTCCGGGCAAGTATTTATGTCAGCAGTCAGCTGAGAGATGTTGTTAGCATGATTTCCAAGTTTATTCATTTTTTATGCTTCTTAGCTTTGAATTCTTGCTGCATCAGCAAGACCTTGCGGGATTTGCGTGAATCTCATCCATGGGGAGTACCTGCACCCGCTTCGTGCCCGTCTTGTTCTTATTTTTACATTTCTCGATGTTTTTCTGAGGTTTCTGGCAACTCTTAAGAAACAAAATGCTTCCTTTAGTTAACGTTTTAGACTTACTTCAAATTAACTTTTTTTACACAGAATATGAATATTGACGAGTGCTTTTTGGTTTTTTTTCCCCTGAGTTATCTGTATTGCTTTAGTGTTCCTTTTTTTTCTCTGCCTTTTCTGATATTTATCTGGTCCACGTATTTCTGTCTTACGAAGCCCCAACACTTAAAACAGTGGGCAAAAAGGTGTAAATCTGGGATATTTGTACAAAATTTGATATTTAGAAAGAGCTGGCAACTAGGCTTAGCTTTAAACGAAATAGTAATTTTTTACTTTGTCCTGCAGCTGCATGATACTTATCTTTGTGAAACAATATGAATAAAAACAAAAGGGGGGGGGGGGGGGGGAAATGCCGCTATGGTTACGTGTCCAAAGAACCATTAATACCAGCCTCTTATGGTTTCTTTGGAGCCATTTCGCTGCTCCCGTCTAGGTCCCGGGACGCCCCGGCGGCCGCTATGCGCTTCTCGACCCTGCGGGGAGGAAGTGCCCGGGACTCGGCTTCTCTCTGCAAAGGATGGAGTGGTCGTGTACCCTTACGGACCACGCGTACATCCTGCCCCGCCGCGCTGTTGCTCTGATTCGGACCAGCCTGAGGACGGGGGCCAAAAGCTGACCCTGCCCTCAGTACCGCCCTCACACCGCGGGGTTCAGGCCGGCGTTTTAGGGCATAAATGACTTTGCCTGGTGTTGCGAGCTGAGGTCCGTCCGCACTTCTCTGCGAGGGTTGTGCTGCTCGAGCTGCCCCGAGCGGGGCTCCGCAGGTTGCTTATTCCCTTTGCACGGCGCGCCGGCAGGGCGCAGCTAGCACTGCGAGGCTCCGCGGGTGTGCCACGGCCGGGCACGGCACGACAAGGCACTGCGCGGCTCCGCCAGGGGGCAACAGCGCCGCACTACACCACGCTCCCCCCCCCTCCCACGCGTTCATCGATTTTCACTCAAATTGGTATGGCTGTAATTAACGCCGCGACTGTTCTTGGGTTCGTGTAGTTTAGTTGGTCCCGGTGCGTGAGCGTCTTTGCACACACCACTTGCAACAGTCCGTCACACCCTGTAAAGTGAGAGGCGCGCGCCTGAGCTATCGGGGCAAGATACAGTGTCTTGGCTTGCTTATGTCTCCTCAGGGCCGCGGTGGGGGAGACCGGCCCGGGCCCCGGCCCTGGCAAGGGGGGCTCGCCCCTCCCGTCCGTACAGCTGTTCGCGGCAGGCAGAGTCCCCGTGGCCCGGCGTGTTGCCCAGGTCCCGCCCAGGGACGCCGGTGGGGCAGGCGAGGATAGTGGAGCGTCAGAAAGGTTCTCTGCGTGCGTGCGTACGGTGCGGTGCAGTGGGTGCCTGTGTGTGCATTATTCCTGAGCTCTTTGGGGGACTCGGTGAGAGGTTTAATCCATTCGTTCTTGGGGAAACTCCTTCAGCTAGCTGTCCAAAAAGCGTCTTTAGTTGGTCTGGGAGAAGGCTACCCTGCGCGTAGGGGGCGTGTGAGTAGAGGAAGCAGTAACAAGCCGCCGCCTGGGATGACAGAGTCCCGGCGTGGTGTCACTTCCCACGCCCGGGCAGGTCATTTCGTGCCACCCGAGAGTTTATCCTTTTCGGGAACGGTTTGTACTTCAGGGTCAGCGAAGAGACTCAGTACGGGGCAGGCTCACAACTGAGCGTGTAGTGTCCGGGAGGAGTAGGGGGGCTTTTACCCAGGAAGGCCCTCAGACACGCGGCCGGAGCAGCCCCGGTCCCACTGGGCGGCTCCGCAGGGCCTGCGGTGTGCCCAGACCCCTGCGCCTCTTCGCTTCTCCCCCTCCCAGCGCTGCGACTGCAAGCCCGCTCCCCATAAAGTCAGTTGTGCTGCTTGTCTCCTGCCCTTCTCGGCAGCCAGGTACGGGACTGGTTTTGACTGTCATTTAAAAGATGGGTCCGATTGGTTTGACGGGTTTGTTTCTTTTTTTCTTCTTCTTTCATTAATAAGTGCGTCGATCTCTTCGTTTTTCCAGGAGTTATCTGGTGCGAGGCATTTACTGGAATTGAAGTGGGAGGTTTTCATAAAGTGAAAGTCCCTGTCTGAGCAGATAATTATTTAACTGCCCCAAAAGAAGAGACGTGTTTAGACGGGTCAAACATTGATCTGATCTTGGGAACTCAAAAAACCCAAACAGAAATACTCTTGCGTCAGAATTTAAAAAGCAATATTAACTCAACTTTTAAAAGTTCTTATTTTTTGTTTCCTTAATGTTATTCATTTCACTCTGCTAAAATTTCCTAAGTTAAACCTAACTCTTTAATACTTCTGCCTCTCAGTCTTGGAGGCAGTGAGACAGAGGTATAAATACGTAGGTATAAATGGTTTGACCGTAGCACCTAACAAGCTCTTTGCAGCATGCGTGTATGGAGATGGATGTACCGCACGTGCATGGACAGCTTCGCTAAATGGTGTTTTCTCCGTTTCGGAAGATCTGCCTCGCAGACTCAACACATCCAAGTGAAAGCCAGGCGTTAAAAGAGCTGGGTGCTCTCTTGCACGGGTGTCTGCTTTGTATGTCGCTGTCTCCTAGATTTGCCACTCCAAGCTCTTACCAAACAAAACAAATGATACCACCATCCCCGTGGTGGTTATGTACCTCATTTTCAGTAGTGTATTCTGCCGTCCTTTCCATCAGAGTTGCCTGGGAACCTGTGTGAGAGAAAAAGGGACTTTTCTTGTACCAGGAAGAAATAAGCAAGTTCTAATTTCTGATACTTCTGATATCTCAAGAGAAGCTCACAGTGCAGAATGCATGGGTTTCCTTACTTATCAGGAACTTCTGCAAGGAAGTGCCTGGAGTCCTTTCTCAATGTAGCTTTGCATTTTATAATCCAGGTGTTCAGTTTTTATTATATATTTTCATGTTTGTATGATAGCATCGATGTTTAATATGTAATCATAGAGGTTATATGCATACTGTATTGCATATTGCACATTATGTGGGTATCTCTAGATCTATAGACACATAAAATTCCTGCAGTGTCATATAACATCTAAATGTGGGTTTGCAGGCTCGATCCTACAAATTGTTGATTACATCCACCAGGTGAATCACTGCCCTCAGATCCAAGTTCAATACACCTGAAGGTTTTAAATACTCTTTAAGATAAAAATTATTTCCTTCGATGTTCAATAAGTCTAGTTGTTCATTTGGGGAAGAAAAACATGCAGGAAAATAGTGGACTATCTTTTGAAAATTACTCCTGTCATTTCTGCACCACTTGGGGGAAATGATCCCCTTTAAACATGTCTAGAAAGTGTCATCACCCCCAAAAAAACCATCTCTGTTATGTCAATTCATATAACTGTTCATTTTCCTCCTGTAAAAATAATAATATCGGCTAAAAAAGACAGCGATGAAGCTCATGAAAGAATCATATAATTCTTCTCACATTTTTGCTTAGAAGGAATCAGTTGATATCATTTTAGTTGGGAAAACTCTCGTTCATTTTTGAAGCTAGTTAAACTCACTACTTTCCTTCTTCGTTCATACAGAAAATATAACGTCCTTTGTGATGTGGAGATCCCGCATGAATCAATACACATATCAGAGCCATGGCTTTCAGTTGTGCCTCGAAGAGATACACAAATGAGATACAAATTGTGTCTGTGTGTAAAAAAAAACAATTTAAGAGCCCTTCTTACTATCATGGAAAACAATAGGTTTTTGTATTTTACTTCAGTGGGAACAGAATCTTAACTAATTTTGCAGAGTTTAAGAAGGCCAAACACGTACAGTCAAAGCATGTTCAGAAGTTCTCGTTTTATTAATTAAATATATTTTTGTAATGACATCATGCTCAATTTTTTTTAAACTTGACTTCCAAAG
Organism: Caprimulgus europaeus; assembly: GCA_907165065.1. The sequence goes on from OU015537.1 coordinate 2,293,783, forward strand.
ATCACATCAAACTTTCGATATTGTTTTTTTGAGACTATTCAATTCTTCCCTTGGAAAAGCATCATCTGACATAATGGAAGTTTTTTGCAAGTATGAATTGAGCGGCTGAAGTCTTTCTTAAATTATTCAAGTAACTAATGCAAAAATAATATATCTTACACTTATGTACTTCAAGCGATTTAGTCTTGTAAAGAGAAGAACAAAGTGTGTATTTTTATTTTTAAGCTGAATTCTTCAGTGCCTTCAATAGGGAGTCTTATAGACACATTGCTCCTATGGCAAGGCATGTACTGACTAAGGACTGTGATTCCGACTTTGGTACTTTCATTGCTTGGACAGATCATTTTCAGAGTGGCCTACTTTCTGCTCACAAATGCAAGTGCACTATTTGCAAGGAGAGTTCTAAGGAGAGAAAGTCATTGGAGAAAATATGGAAATAGAATTAAAGCATTACACCTCGCCAGAATACTTAAGAAATATTTTAAATGTTTTATCTCTATTTGTTTCTCCTTTAGTTGCAGTTGTATGAAAGATAATTTTTAGGAATCTTGCCAAGAGGTTGATGCTATACAATCTAGTGAATTTTGGGAGTAAATAATTTTAAACTAAATAGTTCACCCCTACACCTTCTTAAATTCCTGTTAAAACACTACTGAATAGCTTGCTTTCACCTTTATATATAAAGTCTGTAAGGTTAACAAGAGATGGGCTTGAGAACTACATTTTTCTACCAATAGCTACACACCCTTATAACTTGATCAACTGGGCTAAATTTTGCCCCTTTGAAATAAATTCCACTGATTTTAATTGCTTTAAAACCATTGTGGTGACTATTCCATACTTCATAATCCATTTTTTTCTCCACTTGAATTATTAGAGCTCGACGGTAACTCATGTCTAACATCACTAGAACTGACTTGCCTAGAGTGCTTAGCTGATGTCTGAAGGTCAAAAGCAAATTTTCATGTATACCTATATGCACATTGACATTATCGTTTACCTAGTAACTGCTTTAAAGGAGATTAAATCAGAGTGTCAATACATTCTGAAAGGTGTAGACACTAGATAATGGATGGTCCATATGAGAAAGTGAGTACATGTAATCACATAGCAATGTTTATAGACAGTGTAAGAAAATTAAAAAAAAAAGCAAATTCCAGAGCTTGTGTGTTTGTATTTATGTGCTTCAGATAATGGCATGTTATAGAAAAAATATGCAGATAACTGTTCTAACGTTAACTTTTCTGATTGGAAAGGAAAACAATTCTAACATGTTTTAATGTCTGTTTTGAAAATAAGTAAATTAGAAGAGAAACATTTCCATGTTCGTTAGAATGGAAAACATTATTTATTTTCTTTTGATAATTTAAATAATAGCAACTTTCTACTTAGTCTGACTTATCTGTTTCTATTTATTATATTAATCATTTTATATAACAACAAAATCGATACAAAATCAAAGATAATTTTATACTTCTGAACAAAATATAGTTTTTTTAAGATATATATGGGGGAATTGTTTATCCTAAAGCTTCAAAGACATTTTTATTGTAGTGCAACCTATTTTATAAGTATAAATAATAATTCTTATTTATTAATTTTAATTCAACGCTATTCATATGATCTCTTATTAAATTATTTTGTTTATTAGGATATAGTATGTATCAGGTAAAAACATCCTAAACCACGTTGTCAAATTCGCCATAATTGATGTTTGTTTTTTTCACTCTGTATAAACATCAAACTTACATAACCCTATAGAAACCACAGTCCTGACGATGTACTGTTCTTTGCTACAATTAGTTATATGGCAAATCATATTTTACCGTCATTTGCCTTACAAAGGAAAGGAGGCTTAGAATTACATCATCTCTGGTGTGCAAATTGTTATCAATTTGTTGTATATGTAACAATTACAATTGCGGGGATTTGATTTCAGAAGAGGTCTACTCGGGCATTTTTATTCTGCATCATCTCTGGCGGATATAAATGCAAAAATATTTTTGTGTGTCGATTAATCTTTTGAAAAAAAAAAGCAATTCACGAAATAAAATTTTAACGAAGATAATCAGAAGGACAATTACTGTGTCTGCAATATTAAAACTTTCGACTGGGTCCACCGTCAACACCCCGCCAATTCCAGCCTCTCACAGAGCAGGTGTGCTGTGAGTATGCCTGCAAAAGAGCAAGGGAGGGACCACAATTCATAAAGCCTTCTGTATAATTAATCACGAGGTCCTGCGTTATTATATTTAGTCCGGAACTGAAGCTGTTACTGTGCTAATAAGCAGGCAGCAGACCTCACCTTTGACGAAGCAAAAAGTCTCAGTTCCCTGCGGAGACACTTCCTAGTGTTCCTAATCTATTGTTTAAAACAGCTGCTCTTGCTCCTCAGCTCCATCTGTCAGTGTGCATTTACAAAGATCTTTAAAATTAATTATTAGTATCATTAGGAATAATAATTTTAAAAATAACAACAGGAAGGAGGGGAGGCGATGCCCACCGGAGCCGGCAGCCCATTTGTATCCCGATCAGTAGCTTCCCACCACAGGGCTCTGCGCGTCCCACGTGTGGCATGTGACCCCCATCCAGGCAAGCGGCCAGACATGCCTCAGGCAGTCCTTCAGCCCCTTCCTCCCTCTTTTTTCCCCAAACGCTACGCCCCACAGGAAGAGTCTCCGGGGCATCGAGGCGGGACCGAGGCGTGGAGGCCGATGCGCGGGTGCGGAGGGAACGCCTCCGCCTGAGCCCCAGCGGCCAGTGCGGATCCATGTATCGTCTCTCCCTCTCGTGGCTTTCTGATTTGGGGAGAGAGGAAGGAGGCGAGTGGGTGGGAAATGCCAGTCCGAAGGGGAGAGGGGACCCACGTTGCAGTCCAGTGTGAGGCAGAGCCCATGGCCATCCCTCTCTTTCCATGGCCCCTTATGTTTTCCTCTCCCGCCTACTGTTGAATGAGCAACGTTGGGCTCGAAAAGTTACAACTAATCTCTGCGAGAATGTGTGCGACGTATGTGTCTTGCTGAGGGGCTGCGGACGGGAGCAGATCAGTGTCAGGTATCTCAGGGGTATGTACCGGGTCAGGGAGCAGTCCTGCCGCCCTGCGCCGCGGCAGCATAGCCCCTCCTCCCCCCTCCCCACACACACTCTCGCGGGGGCTCAGGCTTTGCCAGGGGCTTGGTAAGGCCAGGCGATACCCCGCCGGGCTCCGGAGGAGACCACGCTGTGTCACCCACGGGGCAGGAGGGTGTCACGGAAGGGCGTTCCCGTCCGCAGCCTCCCGAGGGCTCGGGGAGGAGAGTTAGGGTATCAGCAGAGATAGTTCCCCCCCACATCCCTGCCGGCTTCCTTACACCTTGTAGCCCTGCGATTCCTCGGATTCCTCGTTGACTTTCTATAGCACTTCAGTCTTCTGAAAGTTTATGCTGGGCTGAGTGGGTTGCGACGGACGCAATAACCCCAGACGGCAGCAGAGCGATCTGGTGAGGCTTTTTCTCCTGAGCAGGGAGAGATTTATCTGTGCCCCTTCCTCTTTGTCTTTACTCCCCTTTCCCTAATTTTTTTGCTCTTAATGATAAATTTTATTTAACCGAACAAAGACTATTGGATTACAAGACGGATTACCTGATAGCGATTTACCTATTGGTTTGTTAAACACACACACATCTGTTGGGGGCTGCACTGAGCTGGAAACAGTAACACTTGTAGGGAAATTGGTATTCACACCGGTTCGGGTAGAGCTGATACACATATGGCAAAACGTACACACTCATATCACATCACATTTGTGTGTATGAGAGAGAAATCAGATGTGAGCACATTGTCAAGTTCCCAGTTGGCTGCCTTTTAACAAATAATCAAAATAAATAAGGGCTTTCTGCTGGTTAGGATGAAGCGAGAGAGTTTGGGTTTTTTGATTGCTCTGGGTGTATAAGGCTGACAATTGCTTTTCCCAGGACTGCCTGTCCATTAGTTGGAAAAAAAGGAAATGCTATCGTGAAAATAGTACTGTATGTGAGGGAGACTGATGGAAGGAAATAAATAAAAGTTCTGCTTAGTTAGGTTGGCAGAGTAGGTTAGCTTCAGAAAGTCTTTTCTAATGAATATGCAGGTTTTAAAGCCCATAGATACAATTCTTTCTACTCTCATGGAGTTTAATTTTGGGGATGTGAGGGGAGGCGCCCTAGAAAGGTAGGTGACCTTTTTATCCCACTCCATGAATCTGTTAGTCGGCTGCAAACTGCACTCACTCCTTTGCCAGCCATTCCCAGGTTTTCTGCAATATGCCTACTGCTATAGGCTTGAAGAGTCTTCAACTTAACGATTGAAGATTATAGGTTTACATGTCCTGATTAATTCTTATTTGAATATGCTCCTCTAGTACTTGATTAATTCATTGCTACTGAAAAACTGGGAAAGAAAAGAGGGGGAAGGGACACGCATACACTTATAAGGCAAGAGGCTATAATGATTTTGTGCCTTTGGACTGTCTAATACCCTGTGGTGTTTTGTTAAATAAGTAGTCCTTGTGTTATCAGATACGAGACAGAAATATATTAGATGTCTGACACTTTTTGTCAAATAGGCATGCACACAGCTCTCAGCAAAATGGCAAAGTTTTAATGAAGGTGCTGCAATTCTCTCTCAAGGGGTTCTCCTAGAGCGTGGGAATGTGTTCAAGCAGCGGCGTCGGCCAGCCGCAGGGCCGGCGTCCCGTCGATCCGTTCGTGCGTCCTGCCGGAACGGCACGGAGGTGTAAGACTGCCATCCCGGCCCGCTGCTCTCTCTGGGTTTGAGGGATGAGGCAGGATGGGATAGGAGGACGTCGGCGTGTCTAGGGCAAAATGAGAAAAAGAGACAGGAAAATGTTAGCGCTATGTCTTATGCTTGATTTTGGACTAGGTGTGATCAACCAGTATTTAGAGACCTCTTCAGTACTTGAGAATGCAAGCTGATTTTTCGTTGATTTTAATTTATATTTTTCCCATCACTCTAAGCGAGATCGTTATTCGGATGATATATTGGTTCCTTTTAGTAGACGTACATTTTTAAAGAATTAATCTTCGGTCTTGTGATGCTACTAGCGACGAACTAGTTTATTCTCAGTTTTTATGACCAGGAAGATTTAGCTCATTTACCTTATTTCACATTTAGAAAATGCACTTTGAGTCCCTGCATTTGTGTTCACGGTACGAAAATTAAAACCTCTGAAAGGTAGTTGCCGCAAATTGTGGCACACCCTTTCCTCACTGTGAAAGAACTGCATATTATTTTTTCGAGTAAGAAACAGACTTTCCTTCGGAACAGACAAGTTATTATTTTCTCCAACTATAGTCCGTTGAGAAAAGTTTATTTAGGCACGAAACAACCAAAATTCCTAGAACGAGATCTCTGAAATCAATTATCAGAGCACACCTGGCTAATGAACTACTAAAATAACAACAGAAAGTGGCTGTTAATCCAATCAAATGTAGCCTCCAACTTCTCGAATGTGTGTCTTCTTCCTAAAAACCTAACACAACTAGTGCTCCTTCATTGCCATTTGTACTCGTAAAAACTGCCTTTTGATAACATATATCTGTCCCTTTTATTTTAGTGATTTTTTGAAATTATTATGAAAAAGATGAAAGGAGACTTGAGATAAGGAAAAGAGTAATACGATCAGCCAGAAAGTGTTTCCGAGAAAAAAGTTCTTTCCGCACAGCACTAAAACAAAAATTAAAAAACGAATAGGGCCATTCCGCAGGGGCGAATACTAAAATTATACTCTTGCTTAGTATATTATTGTCGTCCCCTTTCCCATGTTTTTTAAGCCATACTTTTCTTCAAACAGGAATGCACAAAGTGATCCCATTTTTTTTTATTTTGGCAATTAAAATGCAAAGCGCGGAGGAGTCGGCGACTATTCCTGCTTAAATGTGTTTGTAGAATATTGCCTTACCCGGACAATACAAATAAGGGGAGAGAGGCTGCGGCGAGACGGTAGCGACAAGGGTGTATGCGGGGGGGGGGGAAGCGAGATTTCAGCCCCTATAGCTGAGGGCTGCGACCTCAAGGAGGCGATAAGGACAGGATCCCCACTTGTTTCAGAAGGCGCGTTGCAAAGACGTTTTTCGTTGACTTTTGTTGATTTCTGCTCACTGAAACGATCGTTCTATAGGACTGAATTCTTGCTCTAGAACACGCAGAGGTGAGCGTGACTCTCACGCAGAGCCTCGTGGCTCTCCCCAGGCTGCTCTAGGTTGAGCAAGGTACCGCGGTGCGATGTGGCCCTTCCTCGCGCCCTAGCCCCGCCGATCGCCCGTGCTCGCCGGGGCCATGCGGTGCACCGGTAGGTGTCGCTGTCTCTCCGCCGGACGTGGCCTCTGCGGACGCTGAAGAGCTGCGCCTTCTGGGACACCCCAGCCTGGCTCGAGTCGCCTGGACTGCAGGCATCCGGCCTCGGACGGCGGCATCCTCCTCCTGATCTCTCCGCCGTGCAAGAATTCCACGGAGCTGGCCACAGAGAGGAGCCGAGGGAGGCATTATGGGTAGGAAATACCCTTTTGAGGAGTCATGGAGTTGAGGGACACCCACGCCCTGACAACCTTTTCCACTTGGCCTGTGCCAGGAGATCAGAAGTGGATTTCGGCAATCCAAGCTGATGTAAAGGGAAAAATAATCCAAACCGAAACAAAACCAGGTTTACTCGTCTCTGTGTCCTAGTTTTTATAGAAAATAGCGAAATAGCGGTTCATTTAAAACCTCAATTTACTGATTGCTTATGTTATGCAAAGTTATAAACTGATTACGAAAATAGAACAACAGAAAAGCCATTAGGATAATTTGGCTAATTCTATTAGTGCTAAAAGCCATAAACATCTCGTGTATGGAAACTCAACTGCATTGACTACTTATCCTAAGTTGATGTTGAAGTTAACGTTTTGAATGCTCATTAAAACGTATCTAATTATTGTATGTCACCTCTTCACTCTCCCTGCAAATATAACAATTTATCAGTTATTTTAAATATGCGTGAAACTCCTAAATATTAAAATTCTCATCCCCTCTTCCTCTGCCGCTCCTCTTGGTTTCTAGCTTTCTACCTCTACTCAGGGGAGACATTATTAATCATAGAGAGATTGGTATGATTGTCTTTTTTTTTTCAAAGGATGTGTATTATGAGATATATTCACATTGTATGTGTAAGGACGTCCAAATTAGGAATTTTTGTGAAAGCAAAACCCACTAAATTCAGCCTTTTCCTTACAAAAAAAAAAAAAAAAGTTTCTCATTTCAAGTTTCGGTTATTCTACCTAATTACACGGTTGTAATTTTACAATTTTTCGTTCAAGGGTTTATATCTTGCCGGAAAAAAAAAAAAAAAGGAAAAAAAAGAAAAAAAAAAAAGACGTGTTTCTGTACCTGTATCTCCCTTCTTCTACAACAATCTTTAATAATGCCAAAATATGTATAGAGCATATCAGCGCAGATCTGATTATGTAAGGTTTGACAGATAGAGAGGGCTGAAAAGAGGGGAAAAAGCTAAGTGTAAAATGTTGAATATTTAGATTATTCTAGCCATTAAAAGCGTTGCAAAAAAAGACGAGAGGGGATCTATTTCATGTATTTGTTTTCAACTCGACTCCCTCTCATCTGTAACGATTAGCCCTAATTTGAATATTATGCTATTTTTTCTCTGTCTGGAATCCATGAAATCGTCATTTCAGTGGCATTTTGAAATCATGTGAGTTGTACGCGCCTTTATTTTTAGCTTTAAAACGCTGAGTATTAGGTAACGAGTTGAGGGGGCAAGTATTTATTGTTCATATTCTACCCTTCAAAAAGTGGCAAGTGTCTGAGGCAAGACAGCTGTCCCCACGATGCCTGTAGCACATACCAAGGCGGACGGGCTGGGGAAGCGGCCAGCGCAGAGCGCTGCCGCTGCAGGAGCTGGCGCTGCTGCCGGCTGAGAGGCTTATTCAAATGTCGCCCGCTGCTTCTGTGATACGCGGAGACCCAGCCTCCGTATGGTAATACGGGGCGAGGGGGCAGGTGTGTGGCTGCGGCGACGGGGGTAGAGGCGGAGGGGAGCTGGGGGGAGGGGCTCAGGCACTGCTCCCGCGACAGCCCAGCTGGGGCAGAGCACCGGTGGCGGCGCCTTCCGTCCCGTCCCGCCCGGGTGCGGTGCCGTCGGCGGCAACGGTGGCGCGCAGCGAGGCGGCGGCGGGGGTAAGCAGCAGCGGCAGCACGGGTAGTGGCGGGGCGTGGGGTCATTGCCCTGCGCCACCAAAGGAGTCGGGGGCAGGGAGGAGGCCGGGACCACGCTGCCGCAGGAGACAGCCGCACCGCAGCACACTTGTGCCGCGGGCAGAGGGGCATTATGTAAACATATCCATATACTTCCGCTCACCAACACCTACACACACATACCGCTCTCCCTCTGTGCCGTCTGCTATCTGCGCACACACCCGAACTTGGGCTAGGCACTCACCTCTGTGGGTCTGTTCTGCATATGTTACTACAGATCTACAGAGGAGCGCGATTCACCTGTGCTAATTGAAAGCAGTGGAAATAATAGGTTTCCTTTCGTGGGCTAAGAGTCCACAACAGCAGTTGTAAATGTGCACCTGCACACAGATGTGTAGTCCTACCGATATTCATAAAAATGTGTAAAAAAAAAAAGTACTTTCCTGTATGAATTATAACTAACCTAATGGATTATAGTATCTGTTTCCGGGATTTTTTAATGTTTTACAGGTAGCCATCTGACCACTTTTTCTTGTGTGACATACATGAGCGCTTTACTGTAGAGCTTGTACAATTGGAGCTAGAGGTAGCGCTGGAAATACCATAAGAAATTCAAAGAAAGTATACGTGTTGTGAAATAGGTACTCAGTAATACAAATCGAGTATGGCATTCTGATCTTTATTTTTTAAAAATATATGCATGTCAGTCTTAGAGGGGAAGTAATTTTTGCCTTATACGTTTATGCAGGTAATTCATTAATGGTGTAACTATCTATGCATACACTTAGACTTTTTAAATAAAAATGTGTGTATGGATGGGCATTGTTCTTATGGAAATTATTACTCGTTTAAAAATATAATATTTCTGGAATACAAAAAGATAGTAATCTTCTGATTTTAATCAGGTTTAAACTACTCTTTTTAAAATAAAAATTACCCCATTAAGGTAAATCGAAATGAATTATTATTGGTTTTAAATGTAATTCGAGGTCTGTGGATTTTCAGATAAAGAAAATGTAATGATAACGGCAATATTTTAAAATAACCTTTAAAAATGCCTTTTCAGTAAAGACTTAGGTAGTTGGTTTAAAACTACACGTTAATATGAATTGTAATACATTTAATAATGTAGCAGTTAAGACAGAACGTACAAAATATCTTATTTAGAGAAAGCACTCCATACTTGGATCTACACATTTTAAAATAATATTATGAAATAAAACATTCCTGAAATCAGTAGAGTCGTAATTCTGCAATTAGATATTATAAATACTTTGAACCAATCTCCACTGCACGCATTATCTATATTGCCTTATACCATAAACCAGTATTTCTTTTTTTCCTAATACGAAGTTAATTAGACGATCGAATTTCCAGGTTCGAACTATTGGTATTATAGCTGAACATGGCAATGATATGTGCCTCTCCTCTTAAGACCCATTAAGCCTGTTGTGCGCCTTTATTTTTTTTATTAGCTTTGTGCATATTTTGTAACCTTATACAAACAGAAGTGGGTTAGAAAACCATATAAAGGCACATACACATCAGCGTCATGCCAAAAGGAGGGGGGTGGGGATAAAAGGGGGGGGTAAATAAAGGAAGGAAAGATCAGAGAAAAAGAAATAGCTTCTAACTTTCGGTTAATTAAAATGCAAATATAGATTTACATATGCATCAGTATTAAAAATAATACACGGTGGAACCAACAGGAGGAGGAGAAGGGGGAGGAGGAGGAGAGAATGGCGCAACGGTGAAGCCCTGATTATGCATAGGAAGCCTCCTGGAGCAGCCTGCTCTGAGCCGGGCTCTTTCGTGCCGCGTCACAGACGGCCACGGCCGACGCAAAGCAGGCGCGCCCCAGCCTTCCTGTGCCTAACTGATATTTGTTATTTCGTGGTTTGTTTTCTGTTGTTGTTGTTTATGATGTTTGACGGGGGGAGGAGGGGAGAACGGGTTCTTTGTTCAATTAATTGCGATCTTCATCAATAGGGGCAATCGCTACATGAATCTTCAGTTTCTTCTCCAAGCAGTATGACTTGCATATTTTTTTAATGCCCTAATTTCCTTGATGTATGTAAATGTAGCCGGACGTACAGTAAACCTTAAGCTGAGGTCAATGAACATGATCTCGCTATTAAACCTTGAATGTGAATCGAGAATGGCGGACGCGGCGGCGGCGGAGGCGCAGAGCTGGAGCCACTCCGCGCTGAGCCGAGCCTCATCGGCCCGCGCCAGGGCGGTGACTGCAGCGGGGAGGTGGCACTGTCCGCATCTGCGTTGGCTGCTTGACTCCGCTCGCCGCTTTGCCACACTGATCAGAGCCCCTGCCCAATAAAATAAATGTTAACAAAAAAATTAACGCGATTCGCCCGCCCTCTCTCCCCGCACGGCGGTAAAACAAAGCCCACCCTCGCCACCTCTCCTTTTCATCAGATTATGAGCGGGAAATAGAAAACACCGATCAAGTAACAAAAAATCTCCCCCCTAATATTGCACGACACACGCAGTGCAGGTAAATAATAATTTAGAATGACTGTATCGATACAGTGCAAGCGGTTTGGTATAAGGGATTCGCTGATATCAGTGCCGGTTTAAATAAGAGGCAGAAAATGGAAAAGTCGCTAGGCTGTAAGCAAGCCGTTCGCTCCTGCAACCGATCTGATCTGCCTGTCTTTTCACTGATTTCTCCCATTTGGAAAGAGAAGCGATCTCTAGAATATCTGACTGCAGAAACTTGGCTTTGTTGTTGATACCAAGGTAGAAGAGGGTAGACGTGAGCAATTTTCTATAGCTGTTTCCTCTATATCCTTTCTCCCTTTAGAAACACCTCGGTTTATAATTATGTTTGGAGAACTTTTAGCGCTAGGGGAATTTCTACTGGTGAAGCTGTAGAATTAAGTGCAATTGATGTTTTGAAAATTAATGGTATTCTTTATTAGAATCTAAGTATCTATTTTTCTCATGTTTCCTTGTTTGTCTGTTTTGTTATGTTCCAGAGCATCTCTCTAGAACTTGGCAGTCACTCTTAGAGCAAATCAGCTGCAAGCTAGTGGCTACACACATGCATACAAATACGCTCTCACACACACACTCTCACGTGCTGCGTGAATTAAAAACATCTTCACTAAACTCAAATGGCCAAGCCAGGGAATCGAAACACGAGTGTATTTCTGATTGAGAGACGGATCCAGACTTTTAGAAACCCTCTCAGCAGTTTTGTCTAGCCAGGATTTACCCTGAATTTCATTAGTTTAGTCTGAAATTGCATTTTTTTTCTTATAGAATTCTGTTGGTCTGTCTTGTCCCTGGGGGCTATCTTGGCAGGAGGATCCACGGGTGCTATGCGCGGCTGGGCTGAGACAGAATCTGTGAAGGGCCGCGGCCAGGACTGCTGTCCCTAGCAGTAGTTGGCGGGAAATCCGTGCCTTAGTGGACCGACTACCTTCTCTCTGGAGCCGCACTCTGGACGGGACTCCCATATGGCTCATATATATATATATGCGCCATACACATATGGCATAATATGTGTGTGTGTATATACATATATATATACACATTTTTTTAGTATTGTCTCTCCCCTCCTTCTCCCCCAATCCTCGCACCCTCCCCTCCAGAAACATTCTTCACACATGCTCACACCCCTTGACACCTGCCCACACGGCTACAACACAGCACTCTGGAAAATACCATGTGCGGATGTCGTGCAAAGTCGCCCCAGGCAGGGACAGGCTGTCAGACTCCCAAACCCCTATCCCTCATCTAACTCCCTTCGAGGCTCGCCCGTCGGCACCGCTGCCCTGAAACCACCCCTGCCAGCCCACCTTCTGCCCACCCCAAACGGCGAGCACGACTCGATCGTTGCGTCCTCCCGAGCACATAGCAGAGAGCCTCCCTACTTTGCCGTGCGCCACCTCCTTCCCTCCCTCCCTCACTCCCTCCCTCCTTCCCCACACACCTCCCGTGGTTAGGCACAGCTCCAAACATCTCCCAACACACCATGAAGCTCTTTGCCCGGGTCCTGCTCCCTAAAACGAGATGGCATTTCATGGGCGAAATGTTGGTTCTGTGCCACGGGTTTTGAACCACAAATGTTGAATGAGAAGGAAACGAAGTAAACCACAAAACTTTAAGAAAGCCTCCTTCCAGCAATCACTGTGTTGACGAGAGGTCACACTACAAGTTTCACGATAACAAATTGGAAGGGATTCTTTTTGTTGTTGTTATTATTATTATTGTTATTGTTGTCCGGTTGATCAATTTTGACAAAAGTTATGCAAAACGATAATGCCTCCCAAAAACAGGACACGGAAGAAACTCTTCTTCAGAATTTAGCTGGAGGAAAACACCTTAGAAAACATCAATCATTTGGCGCAATTTTTTTGTTTCCAAATAAATATGTGCCTTCGTTCTTCTCTAGGAAAACGAAACCATTGCTCTTTTTTAGACTAGATATTTCTAATTTGTTCTGTCCTTCAAAATGGGACTATGAGAGTTTTTGGTGTAAATTAATTAGCTCTGTCAATGCACAACATATAGTAGGAATGGGAAAAGACCGTGGCAATGGATGAACAAAAGGGCTTCAGTTCAGCAGCAACAAAAGCCTGGGAAAATTGGTTGAATTTCAGAGCACGTCCTCCTCAGCAGAGAGGGCTGGACTAGACCTTGGCCAACCCCACAAAAAAAATTTGCAGAGCCTCACATGCAACACTTCACTTTCCACTCTGGGGCTTAGGAAGCAATATGGAAAAAGTAAAAAAAAATCCACATTCTTTTGCCTCCCCCTCCCCCCCCGCTTTTTTTTTAATGGAAGCTTTCTAACTATTTTAGAACCAATGCTGCAAGAATTGCACCATGGAACTAAGCATCACCTTTAAATAGAGATGACGAGGAGAAAGATCGGAATTTCTGGAGATATGAAAGAACTTGCTTTCTGTGCTTTTAAGAGGTCTTAACCTTGGTGGGAATCTTTGTTTTCTACTGGAGATTCACCTAACCATTTAGATCTGGGGTCAAATCTTTATTTTATAAAAAAAAATGTAAGTATCACGAGGGGGATATACAGAACCCGAATTCGTTATAAAAGGGAGAAAGATGAGCTTATTGCACGTCCGTGTTTTCCGACTGAGGGAGTGGGTATATGTGAACCTGCTCTCGGTTAGCAGCTCTGTGTCAGGTTCAGGGGTAGGGTCTGCCTCGCCCAGCGTCAGACAAAACAGATCATCTTAGTAGGACTCCAGGAACTTCTACTGGGGACCGCGAGGGAAATTTGATTAACAAGGCAGGGTTTTATGAATTAACACTACAGCTTATATTGGTTAGCTGATTTTGTATGTCTTATGCTGAACTCGTTGGTCTTGTGCATAGTTAGGTGCGGGAACTCTTAATTATCAAGCATATTGACAGTAAAAACAGAGCTATAAATATGCAGAGAGGAAGTTTTTTATCAGTACCTGGGTACCTTTTGAAGATGTATAGACATAGGAACAATCATTCACTGGATTTTAAATTAGCATATGGGAACTAACTCCTGTTAACTCTACATCTTCGAGCTGTTTTATAAAAAAAAAATTAAAAGTCGAACTCATATTTTTGAGATTGCCAACGTGGAGGAGATTATTCACTGTAGTTAATAAATCCATCTGCCTCTGTGATTAGCGAATCACTTCAAGCAAGCAGCCGTCACTTACTGGGTTGTCTAAAATGCAGCCTGATCAAAATATGCATCCCTTTGAGCGGGGATGATTTCATAAATGTTTAATGAGGTTGTAACTATTCCCATCTCGGCCGAGGCGGCAGGAGCAGCTGCGATGTGTCTAGCATAGTCTCAGCCCGACAAAAACGCACACCTTTTTGAGGGGGGAGAGGAGGGGGAGGCGGCCTGCGCCGGGAGTCCGGCAACGGCTGCTGCGGCACGGCACAGTCCCGGCCGCTGCGGGGTCGGGCCTGGGGCATGGGACTGTCCCGGCGGAGGGCCAGGATGGGTCAGGCTATGTCCAGCCCTGGCGCGGGTCCTCCGGGGCGCCGGTAGGCAGAAAGCGTAATTGAATCAAGGGACTTACACAATGGTGCTTCTATTTTAGTCCTCCCTCTCATCCACCCACCAAACCACCCACTCACCAAGTAGCATAACTCTCCAAGAACAACTCTAGCCCAGGATTCATGAAATGGGGGAAATAACTTACCATAAAATAGAAGAACACAGTTACTTTGTAAGAAATAATATGCTTTTAAACTGATGTAATCAATATGATGCAATGACAGTGATTAGATTGTTATATTTATTTACACATACAACTCTTGATGTAGTAACAGTTTTGTAAATATAGACCATGCCTTTCTAATTATCCTGATTTCAGGACATCGGTGATTCAGGACACGGAAATTCTATCAGGAAAATACTGGCTTAATGTGTTTTGCATGTTTTGAACTGAAGGGTAGATGGAGCCTCTCATCCTTTATTAAGTAACTGGCAGCTTACAATATGCAAATATTATATAAACCTCTGTAGCTTTCAGCATATCTATTCAGCAGCCCCAAATATTCTTAAACTTTTTTAAATCATAGATCTCCACAAATAAATATGGAATTTGTTTTTATTGTTCATAATTATGTCCTGTAAATATTAATTGCCTCATTTAACCCTGTAGAGACCGGAGTACATTACTTGTATCTGTTTTATGTCATATTAGATCATCTGCAGGAAATGTGGATAGTTATTTCCCTGTTTAATCTAGAGTCAAGCGTTTTAGTAATTTATTCAATAATCTCCAAATGTTGATATATACAGCACCTCCTGGACACACATGCATTTATCTATTTACATATATTTCACGAACAAGAACAGTGACATTGTTTAAATTATGATCCTTTGCCGGTTTTGTGGCTATTTTTCAGATTTAATTAATGCAGGAAGACCACAGGAAATTTCAATCACAACAAGAAACAGTATTTTTTTTTGTTTAATAATAAAAATCAGACAATAGAACATGTTCTTTAACAGCATGCAGTGTATCCATGTGAAATTACTGAGTGTGATTTTTTTTCCCAAGATTTTGAATTCTTGATAGCCTGCCTTTTCTTGTTTTGTAATTTGAATTTGTATTAGATATCCCCTTGGATACCATATGTTCAACATAACAGTAATATAATCTGTAGTTGCCTGTAAAAATAAATTGTTATCATAAAGGAAATTATAACCCACTTTTATTAGAAAGGAAGCCAGTCAAGTGACTTATCTGGCTGAAAGGAAATGGATATTATGCAGGAAATACTTGCCTGGATTATATTGGTGTGACATGTTTTACATCTATGTGAATTCTATTTTAATTTAGTATTAAAAAAGAATTCATATAATGTTATACAGTGATGTACTTCACGGCTAAATAGGGTTCCTATGTGTATTCCATACAGAAGATGGGGATGTTGGCATTGTAATAAGTCTCTGTAATAATTAGAAAATAATAAGTATTCCTCTTTAAAGTAAATAGAGACTGTTTATTCTTTAAAAATCCACAGAGGATGTTTCTTCTTTACATCACAGCCATCCGGAGACCTATAAAAAGATTAGAAAACAAGGATGGCAATCACATAGCAATTTAAAGGCCATTAATGGGAATTTATTAGGGAGGCAGGGGGAAAAATAAATGTTTGGATTCAATATCTTCAAATATGTAGATCATTCTAAAGTGATTTTTTAAAAAATTAAGAATCGCTGTATAGATTTTTTTTGTGATATTCACAATAAGCAAATATTTTTGTGCAGTCTTACTGGACACCCCTTGATTTCAAGGCCCTACTAGATGACTGAGAGTTAGAAAATTTAATTGGCAATGTGGCTAATGAACAGCTAGGTTATAATTGTCATGTCGACTCTTTTGACTTTCTAAGGCTTCAATGGTTAATCAGCAAAAGGTGACAGGTGTATTGCAATTGCTTCTTAAGTCATTGTGTGAGTAAGGTGGTCTTGAGTACAAAGCTTGATGTTTTAAAGGCATATTTTGCATCTTTGAAGCATACTAATTTACAATAAAATGTCTTGCATTTAACTGCAAATCCTTTAACATGGCAACATGCTTTAATGCACGCATTAATGTGTACATGTATCTGTGTTAATATGTATTATATATAGAAATATCTATATAAGCATAGACATACACGCGCATACACAAGGAACACCTGAATTTTCATGCCTCTGACAATGTAATGCATAAATTCACAATCCTATTGTATGTAACGCATGCCTAATCACCAATACTGCTGCCTCTAGCTATTGCAAGAAAAACATATTTCTAACTGACAATTCAGAGAAGCTCATTAGAATTTTACATAATATAAAAATGATCATGTGCCTTTAGATATATCAGGCGTCTAATTGTCATTCTTGTTGTGCTTGAACAGCCTGAGAAGTAATGAAGAAGCACAGTAACGAATAGTACAGTGTTATAATAGTTCTAACAATTTTATGCCAGACTGGATAATCTGAAAAGAGCACTAGCACAATTAGCTCATACATCTCATATATACCAAGAACTGATGGCAAATTGTATTGTTTCCTTATACCAGAGTATCTAACATGCATTTAAAAAAATAATGCTCAATTTCAGAGGCTGATAATCTGAAAGCACAAATTAATGGCCTTATTAGTAATATCACTACTGAATTCAGGATTTGGCACAACAGTAATGTTTATGTGTTACTTCTTGGTGGCAGTATTAATTTTGAGCCTTTTCTGATAAATAATATTGCTTTCTCATTTTCATGTTTTTGTAATATTAATCTATGATAAAAATGGACTGGCTTATATAGTTGCAATTTTACAGTGTAACCACATATATAGATATATTTTTAAATGCAAATACGTATACACACATGTACTTAGTTCTACACATGTATACATGGTTCCCCTGTGTACATACAAGCACACATATGTTTTATCATGTGAACAGGCTATACAGTCAGTATAGAACAACAAGAATTTCAGTTTAACTCCATGCATTGAAATATTTTCCCTTAAAAATAGTAACAATGCAAACAGCATGATTTACAAATAAATCTATTTAAATGCAGTGAGATTTATTCCCTATAACTGTACAGGAACATAAAGCATGATGTATTATGTTTTATTTTACACCTTAAAAGAATAGTAGCAGCATAAATTTTAAGTAATAAGTAATAACGTATAGTCGAGAGACCTTTATTGTTTGCATTTTAGACTCAAAAAAATTCTATACAAATTATAATGTTAAATAATTCAGAGCATAATGTGGGGGAGGGGTGAATTGAAATACTTAAATCCTAAAACTGTACATAATGCATTCTAACAGTTTAGAAAGACTGGCCTTCATCGATTTCTTGAATAATATAAGCATTCATTTCTTCACTCTAAGTACGAGGTTAATAAAAATAAACAATAAATCAGCGTTTTTATTAAGGCATTTCACAATTTGCTGCAGTGTTCACCTGTGTTGCATTCTAACACCCACACACCCCACCACACACACTGGAAAATGGGGACGGGGAGAGAGAGAGAATAGATGCTATAGAATACACTGGAGACAAGCTGGAACCTGCTGCTAGCAGCATTCCGAATATATAGAGGAAAATGCGTTTCACAGTCGTACCGGAGTAAATACCTGCAAATCACTATAGACACAAAACATGACCGAGCTGTGAAGCCATTAAAAACATATCAGAGCAGGGCAAATTGTCAATGTAATTGCACATTGACTCACTGTGTAACACAGATCTGATCCCTAGTCTCAGAAAGCAAGGTCCTATTTTAAGCTATAGCAAAGTACCTCACATCTCTTTGCACAAGCAGAGGCTGCCGAAAGAGAAATGCAGGAAAAGGCGTTCCGTAGATCTGAAACGCTTTTATCTATCCTTAGAGAGGGAATTCTTCCAGTCTTTGGATATTATAGCGATCTACGCTAGCAAGAAGGAAGGTAAAGGTGGCAGGTGGATTTTCCTGCAGTCGGGAGCGGTAGAGGAGGCAATGGTGGTTTTAGTCCCGGGCTGCCGCCGCTGCCGCCGGCAGGGGCAGATCGCTGATCACTCTTGCATATCAATCACCGTGTGTACTTGAGATTTCTCATGACATCGTAATTACCTTGGTCTCCCGCGGTCCAAGACCTCTGACCTTGCCGGGTTGGTCCACATTTTTGGCACTGAAAGCCCTCCAATGATGCCCCTTTTCTCCTTCTTTCAGACCGGGGGCAGGAGCAAGCCAGCAAGATCGCATCTTCTTCCCAGCTCTAAGAGCCCTGAGAAAGAGAGGATCTTCCCCCCCCCCCCCCAAAAAAAAACCAACAACAAACCACCCAACAACCAAAAACCAAAACCAAACACAAACAAAAAAAAAACCCCAAACAAAACCCCCCAAACAAACCACACATGCATGCAAGATATTTGCAATCAAGCTGCCACCATTTGGTAAAAAGCTTTATACCATGCATAATCTAAAAGGATCAGGAGCTAGATCCTCGAATCATCTTCTCGGTTTCTACTGAAATGGATTTTTTTTCCCTCTTTACACTGCACTGGAAATTGCCGATAGCTTTACATCTTTATAGAGTCTAAAGAGTCTTTCGTGAGACTGAAGCAATTTACAATCCAAATAGAGGCTTGTGAAGGGATGGATGCTTTTCAGTCTTATCACAGCTCGATGCTGGGTTAATTTTCTAATATTAACAAATGAATTGTTGGCTATCGCTGCCGGAAATTACTGTATGAAAGAAAAAGTTCGGAATAAACTTTGAAGGCAACAGATCTCTTTTGGATGTCATTAGCTGCACGCGCGCGCACACACGTATCAGGTCACAGTTTCAAAAAAGGATGTTTATTTTAAAGCAGCACTAGTACTCTTGGAGGAAACTACATGTCTATCAGAAAAAAAAAATCTGGATTCTAGCAAGGAAAAAAAAAGCAGCTTTGAGGGAAGCGAGTTGTTATCTTTGGTTATCTAGCTGTATGAGTGTTTTAGTCTTCATAAAGCTAGATAACCGAAAGTAAAAACTCCTTCAAGATCATCGTACACCGTGTGAAAATGAAAGACTACTGCAAGAGACAGTAAAAAAACCCCGAGGAAGGTCAGGAATGCTTATTGAATCTAACATTTTTTACAGCTAAAGGTGGGAGTGGAGGGAATTAAATGGCATACTTAGTCCAAAATATGAAGTTGCAGATGCTAAATGCTGTGACGAAGAAATGGTACTGATGGTAAACAGTGCATGCACAACTATTGCTGTTAAATAAATAAACAAATAAAGAGAAACCCAGACTAGTTAATGTTTAACTGGGCGGAGACATTTTTTTAAATTATTTTTTTTTAGAAAGCTATTTGGCAATGCTGTTTCATTTTACAAAATGATACATTGTAATTAAATGGCTTTAAAAATAAAGCTAGTAGTTGGTTAGGATGAAGATGATTGTTGGGGGTGGTGATGATATAGTGTGGACTGAACTGGAAAAAATCAGTCTGCATTCATCTTAGACAAAGCATTTGTCTAAGATTTATTTCAAATAACATGAAACCAGGCTTTCAAAAAAGTTTACACTGAAGTGTAGGCAAGCTTAACAATTTATATCTACTGAGAACTCGGTGGAGCTGCACAAGGATGAAAAAAGTGATGGCTGATTTTTATTCTTCTATTCAAAATGCGAGCACAGATACTTCTCTGTTCCGAGAAGGTTTCCTGGAGGAGGCTATTGAAGCAGAAAGACATGTTGGAGACGAGATCGCCTCCCCCCTTGTCAAAGTGTTAAAAATGTTCTGTGTCTTATTCTGCGCTTAAGTATTGGAAATGAAAGTGACATTTACTCCAAAAATCCACGTGTGCGCCTCCTCTCTTTTTGTTTAAGGATGATCAGATCTATCCAGGAAACAGCTCAGGCATCCCAAACTGAAATAATTAGGACGTATACAGACCTGACAGAAATGGAAAGGGAGTGGGAAAGCTGACGGTCTGTCTTGCCTAATTGATTCCGTTAAACGGCGTGCAGGAGATGTGAACGGCTGGGCGCTCCCATTCCCACGCTCGGGGAAAGTGGCAACTCCATGCCCCGGCAGTCCGTGACAGACAGCCCTGCTGGGGGCTGGAGGATGAAAAAAACCATGAAGTGCACTACACCATACTCATCTCCATCGTCTCTGTAAGTGGAGGCATTTCCCACCCATAGCCATCTGCAGGCTCCCAAGTGAGAACACCAACTGCTCTGTGGCTGCACACTGTCTCTTTCTGTTAATTCTGCATCCTCGGCACAAGCATATCGGGAGCAAGTTTCACCTTTCTTCCGTGGCCCAAGATGCAGATGATTTAGAAGAGGCAAGGCAGAGGCAAGGCAACCCGAGAGGTGCAGCTATGGAGACTGTGGCTCTCTTCCCTGATGGAAAAAATAGCAGACCTCATGCGCTGACCTTGAAAACATCTCACGTTTTTTAATAAAGAGTTGTTTGGATGCTATTTATTTTTATAATGATTGCAGTTTAGGCACCTTTTACAGTGAAATTGAGCAGGATTAATTTTTAAGAGTAACATTTTCCTTTGGACTTTGACCTAAACATCTTTCCAGAGGCACACTGTATAATACTATCTTAGAAACCGAATATCTCTAAGGTACATTAAAATAGGATCAGAGATAAAGGAACAGTTCTTAATGTTCTTCATAAATTAAAGGGCTAACCTTGTACAGGTTGGTTTTTCGTTTGTTTGTTTGTGGTTCTGGTGGGGTTTTTTTCAATTTTTACTTCGGAATATGACGACTCACATAAAATATTGTTTGGGGGTTTATAATGGAAATATTTACCTTTACGTCACATACTCTGAGAGGAAGGAAGCAGAGAACCATCAAACAGGTCCTAGAAACACCATACGCATTGCTGATTTAAAATAAAAAAATAATCTTATATTCCCTGAAGTTCCAAATATATTATATAGGAATTTCAATCTAAAGGGCTTACTCGGTGGCTTTTTTACTGAGAATCAGCTAATACTCCATTTATATAAATTCCTACTTTAGCTGCTGTACACGTGCCAAAGTTTTGCTACTGTAGTGACCGATGAGAAGCCTCTTGTTTATTTACATTTGAAGCACTATTTGTGCGACCGATCTTTCATTGTTGAGTGCCTATGTGCCATTCATTTACTGAGTGTCCAGGGGTGCTATTTACCTAGAGCCATTGTCGACTACAATTAACATTTACGTTACAAAGTCTGTAGTTTTCTTTGAGAAAGAACTTCAATTAAGGGAATAAGCTGTTTTTCTGGGGAAACCTATTGTTTACTTAGGCATTCAACGGAGTCAATTTACTTAAGCTTTTGCTTGCATCTTAGTCTTTTATGTAAATTTGTTAAGAAAAACACTCAGGAAAAATATCAATATTATAATCATGTTAGCCACTGTAATATTAAATTGATTTGTACCTTACTGACGTTACATGACTATCAAATAAAAAATACATTTGATATTATTATTGTTGTTGTTATTATTCCTTCATTGCTTAGAAGCAAAATGCTCCATTTCTTCCCCTTTCTGTCCTGCAAATCTGACTTGGGAAAAGCGAACATGTGAAAATGTAGTATCATGCTCTCCAAGTTTATGCTTGCCTCACATAGCAAATAATGTTCTATAAAATTATCTATCTGTAAAATCCTATTTCCTTAAAACTTGTAAAAAAATCAAACAATATACAGCTTTAAATAAAAAGAAGTGTAAATATAAATTGATCAGTCCTTTGAAGGCTAGTTTTAGCACTGGGGAAAAAACAAATCAAGTTTATTTAGCATACCACTCCATTGTAAAACAGTTGGAGTGAACTTGCAGGTTGCGTGAGTATGCATGTTAACTAGTAGGAACCCAGGCTTATTCTTTGTGAAAAGGGAGCAGCAGATTGCTGTGCAAGGCCAATGTTAAAAAGGCAGCTGAATTTAACACCATCTGGAAGAAAAGATCCCTTCACGACTTTCTCACACTGTCAGACAAAACTAGTGTCTCTTGTTCCGAGCCCTTGTCTATGGGACCATACAATACTGAGTCATTATACTTTTGCTGAGAGAAAATCTGAGAACACAATATGGGTAACCAGTGAATGACCAAGTTTCATTGTGTCTGCTTAAGTCAATTGAAATCTAGGTCTAGAGCTATGAATGGCAGTATTGTTTTCCTCACCAGGGCTGTACTAAATGTCAGCACAGTGTAAAGAAAAACTTGAAATCTGCAAATAACATACCAGATCTCAATTATAATATTTTCCCACACTAGAACTAATATCATTGCTAAGGTCTACAATGCCCCAAATACAAAAGGAATCAGAGAAAAATTAGTTAATTTACAAGTTATTTTAACCAGGTAAACTTTTAAATTTTCTTATGAGAACTTGAATTCAGCATTTAGAGCTGGTTTATTGTTTCCTGAGAATTTTAAGTTACAAAACTGCTTCTTATGTAATTAAGAAAATAAACTGTGTCAGCAAGCTTATATCTTGCAACTATTCCAACTCTCTTGCTTGGGACTGATAAAACATAAATAAGTGTACTCCATATCACATGGGTTGCTTCTGAGTTGAGCCTAGGGAAAGATTTCTCCTTGAATATTTAGAAGAAATAAGGCTGAAGTTGATAAACAAAGTAATGGACAATATATTTTTGTAGGCATTGGTGAAATCTATTACTACATCTCGGTGTAGATCCAGGTACCAGAAGAAATGTTTCCAGTTCTCTCTGTTTTTTTTTTTTTTTTTTTTTTGGCTTGATAATAGTTTCTGTTTTAAGTGCTATTCAGTTTAGTCCTCTATTTAGCATTCATATATCAATTGACATTGTTCACAATGCAGACTAAGAAAAAGTCCAAATGCATTACAAGGAGTTAGTTACATATTTTATTAGAACATCAGTGTTTTTAATCTAATTTGCTGTCATTTTGTTAGTTTCATAAAATGTCATACAGTTCTTAGCATAAAGCTGCCAAGCAATGAGTAACTACACTTTTGATGAATAATACATCTATGCCAACCACATTACCTAGTAAATTTCTAAGCAGGAACAATAACTGCAGCATTTGACATTTGTAATTCTATTGTGTAATACTGATAGAGAAACCACTCAGAGTGTTTTGTGAAAAGTTAATGTTAGAAAAGTTGTATTTTCTTAATTCCTTATGTAACAAATTGTAAGTTAAAAACAATAATAGCAATTAGAATAATCTAGACTTGAAGTACAAAAAGCAGAATGACACTAGTACACATTTAAATTCCATTCATGGCAGGTAGAAAGAAAACTCTAAACCTTCTGTAAACCATAGTGCTAGTGGGGCTGTTGCACTGACAGTAACAGAAGTTGAGTATTGTACAACATATGGCAGTTAGGGAAACTATATTTACCAGTCCAGAAATTGGTTGTATGAATGGACATATTCATGAGTGCATCTTCCCCTTTCTAAAGTTGCCATTAATATGCATTAACATAGAAGAAATTAATTATTTGTTTCAATTAAAATTTAAATATTTAAATTTCAATATGTGAAATACTTTATTTTATAAAGATCTTAAGAGTATGCTGTCTTTTAGGGCAGATCTGGCCTTTCCTGTGTGAATTAGAAGTTGTTTTCTCATTTCTGTTGGCTAGCTTCAGAAGGGAGGGTGAAGTAGCAGTCCCATAAAGACACAATGAAAAAGTCCATTCAGATTTTTAAAATGCACAACACTTTCATAGATTGCACACTTTAGGATGAGAACATTAATTAGCCCTTACCTCCTTCATTATTTTAATTTAGAGGAAAGAAAATGCCAGACTTCTGACAATTAAATTTTCCCACTAAATGGTAAATGCATGAGAGAAAAATTAATACATTTTTATGGACCTTTCTGAGAGGGAAAGGAGAAGGAGAAGGAGAAAAGAGCCCTTTGGCTTTGCATTTGTCTACTGACAATAACCTATTTTGTTGGTTTTGAATCTGTCACACATATTTAGCTATATACATATGTACATGTAAATATAGACCCATACATTTATAGTGTGTGGTGTAAAGCAGGTGTGAAGATTACCTGCAAGGGCCATAGTCTAATCTGGATAAGATTGTGCTATTAGCTTTGCTGGGAACAGGACTGAGCCTCATACCAGAGTGTTGTCTAGTAGATTTATATACAAACATATAGTAGGAGAAAGGAAGGGGAGCGGGGTGTTCAGTCCTCCATTAAAGGTAATGCAATTTCCCCCCCTAGTTCAATATGATTAAGCTATTAATGAACCAAATCTTGCAGTTCTTTTTCTTAGAACTGCCACTGAAAGAAATATTGGATTAATGGTTGCCCACTCCCATGTGTTGAAGACAGTGTGATTTACTTTTGGATCAGATGGAGAATAGGTCAATAAAATAGCTATCATTAGTCTTCATAGATTTGGGTCTTGATCTTGTGTCATATCAGACAATATTAATTGGGGAAATCTATTATTAAAGTGTAGCTTGCCAGGGTAGAGGCTCTGGCCTCATTCTCCCAATCAGTTGTCTACAGTGAACAAACACGAGGCAAGGGAGAAGAAAGTTTCTTTAGGACTCCAGTGAAGGAAAGGCCCTGTGCTTTGGCCTTGTAGAGTCCATGCATGAGGGTTCCCTTCTAGAAAATTAGGAAGCTCCTGGAAGACCAGCAGCCGCGTCAGGGCTCTTCCAGGAGCTGCTAGACCAGGTTAGTTGTGCCAGGGATCACTCTCCCTCACACCCCTGTGGCTGCCGACCTTTTTTCTCACAGTAGTCTTATATATAGTTATGTGCATATGTATTTAGCTTATATACTTCTATATAGTTATATATGCTTGCAATTAATAATTTGGGTTCTTCTATCTGTTGGGCTACAAAGTGTGTATTATTAATTACAACTAATAATTGTTGTTAGCGATTATTATTAATTAGCTCTTCCTTTACTAAGAGGCGGTCATTTGTGTCCACAGGCTCACCTGAACAAGTTATAAAAAGCAGCGAGTCCCCTCAGACCAGGTATCATATTTCAAAGTAATTGAGTTATTATTATACTGATTTGTCATTATGTCAATGCTTTCATTTGCATGTTGAAAACTCCTCCTGTGAATAAAGTGAAAACTCTCCAGGCTGGCGACTGTCCCTCGGCTCGTGGGTTGCCTTGAGGTCTCTCGCCCGGTGCACCTCGCTGCCCGGCCGCAGGGGCCGCGCGAACAGCGCGCCGAAGGAGACACGCTGGCACCTGTTAACTGTTCCGGTGTGCCTTTGTGTAAGTAAGTTTGCGTCATCGCAACGTGGCGATAGGGGGGTGATGGTGGCTAGGAGCTGCTCCCTCCCCCTCTTCCTCGCGCCTCAGGAAAGCCTCTCGGACCGTGGAGCGTTACCTCCTGACTGGCGTGTCGTCAGAAAACTGAGCTCTCCCCTCTCGGTAGAAAAAAGTTGACTGGAGGTTTATAAAAAATGATGGGTCTTAAGTACTTACTAAAGCCAGTTAGTAACAACATGCGTGGACATTTAAACTTGTAAATTCCAGAAAGGATTAGAGAGAAAACACGCTGCGCGCAGCTAATGGTACCATCTTAACTCTTCAATTCTTTAAGGTGGAACTAAATACAGTTCGGTATGGTGCACGGCTGCTTTCCTTTTTGCCTGCATGGAGGCCAAGGTGGACGAGGAGGGCAAGTACGATACAAGGACACTTGGTCAGGCAGGGACACTCCTCAGTTCCAGCTGCCTGCTATGCTATTGCCTTTTCTAGTTTAGTGCTCTATCAACAGTTAGTGTAAAGCTGCATTTCTAAAATGTACCTTAACGACTAGTGTTGCCTCCCCAGCATCAAGGCCTTGCTAAGTTTTTTCTTTCATAGAAACAGCAGCAGTTCCAACAGATCTCAGAATTGCTCTTTCCTAGGGCTTTGCCATAGGCTGATAATGAGGTCTAATTTTTCCATGCTAGACTGTTTTGCTTTAATTAACTCTGAGGCAATTTTTGATACAGTGGAAGTGCTGTTGGTTTTTCACTGCATCAGTAGTAGATTTCCAGTGTCTTATAAGAAGTAGCATTTTGAAAATGATTTTTTGCTCTGTTTCAGCTAAAAACCAGGACATGCCCCAACCATTTGTAATGTTATTCAATTTTATATCTATAACCTCTTGCCATTGATTTTTTTTTTTTTTGCAAAATAAACTTCATAAATTAATGACTATGAGAAATGATCAGTAATTTGTCTTGTTTAAAGTCTAAGAAGAGTTGTTTGGGAAAAATAAACGTCCTATGCTTTGGGTCAGAGCTTGGTCAATCTATCTTTGGACTTGAGTATTACCAGGATTTGGCCCTTTGTAAAGAACCTGTATGGTCTGATCAGGATAATTTTAATTCAAAAAATTAAACTCTGTGCAAAGACAAAGTGACATACAGTTGTTTTTTAAAATCAGAATTTTTAAGACATCTTTTCAAAAAAGTTACATTTATTCTGTTAATAATGTCAATTATTTGAAAGCAACATTAACATAAAAATGCTCTGCTGTCATTGTCATGTAGAATATTATCTTTAGGAAACAAGAGTTTGGTGTGTTATAAAATAAAAACATTATCATTATAATATCGGTAATAGTTTAATGTAATTGGAATCTAACACAATAACCTTGTATGAGAAAGCTGAAGTCAGTAACAGAAAACCTGCACAATAAGGATAGAATGTACATGTATGATTTCTTCTCACCTCAGCAGCAGTTGTGGTACATAAAAAAATGTAAAATTAACACTTTTGTATAAATATAAATTATCATCTTTACCTGTTTTCTGTCACAGAAATCAATTTCTTTTGAAGCACTGTAGAATTCTCTGTAGGTGCATAGAAAAGTATAACCTTGTGGTGTTACCAACTGAAATGGAACTGGAGCTAATTATTCACTGATTTTTCTGTATTAAATATTTACTTCAAAAAAGACCATTAAAACCTCCTTTTCTATTACTGCAATTGATGTAAGCATACATTATATAGGTTACTGTTTAGTTGAGTACTGAGGATTTAATGAGGTACCAATATTTTACCAGGAGCCGTAAATATATTGTTGAAAATATATTAATATTAATTTCATATCTTCCTCTAAATCCACATAATTCTCAGCTGGCATAAATTAGTTTCATATGACAGCTGTGTAGATTCTCTTTTTGTTTTGGAAACATACATGAATAGAATTGACATATGCACTCAAACTTATTTGTGTGTATGTATATGCATATGTAAGTTTAAATCCTTAAAAACCTATAATCTATATCTGCATGTGCACTTTCATGAAACAAGTTCCCTATACTCCCAGTAACCATAAGCTCTACCACATTTGTCTCAAAAAGACTTCATATGCTAAGGGAAGAGTCATAATACAACTGAGTTAACAAAAGTGAGTTACCTCTATCCCCAGTGTGTCTACATTGACAAGTCAGAAAGCTTCAATTTCTTTCCATTTCTTTCCTGAATTGTTGTTTACCATTGATTGCCGATGTGATAATCTAAAATAACTAAATGAAATCAAATAACCATTTAATGATATTATGGTAATAAAATACCATAAAAAATAGTTGAAAAAGAGAGACTCAAGGATTTTAATTATTTATCAAAACTAATTAAAAATAACTGTAGGGGAAAGCATAAATTTATTTTCAAATAGTCCTTTTTTTACACCAGGTACAAAAATGTTCCAGAAGTGTAAAAAAATCCCCAAATAATCCCCCCAAAAATCACTCCCCCAACAAAAAAAAAACCCAAACCCCCAAGTTTCTTTCATTAAATGCAATATTTTTGTTTGGTTAAATAATATTTTTACAGTGATGCCATTCTTATTGTGACCATGCTATCAATTCAAATATATGTCGACTGATATATATAATTTGTATTAACAGGAATATAAGAATGGAACAATTAATATGGGTGGGAGTTGAGTGTATATAACAATAAGAATAGCGTTTTTAACTTGCACTGAGAAATAATGAGGAGCTGGCAAGATTTTGGTGGCTATAGATTTAGCAGTGAGAGTCAGATATATAAAAATTGCAAAATAAAATCATGGACTCTGTGTATTTTAAACCTAGCACTCAATACTAAATGTGAAAAATCTCAGTGAACTGCCTGGTGGTTATAAGCAGTACTAGACTGCTTTTAGGGAGGCCATTTAACTGTACTTCATAGAAGCATAGAATAATTTGGGTTGGAAGGGACCTTTAAAGGTCATCTAGTCCAACCCCCTGCAGTGAGCAGGGACATCTTCAACCAGATCAGGTTGCTCAGAGCCCCATCCAACCTGACCTTGAATGTTTCCAGGGATGGGGCATCTACCACCTCTCTGGGCAACCTGTTTCAGTGTTTCACCACCCTCATCGCAAAAAATTTCTTCCTTATATCTGTCCTGAATCTCCCCTCTTTTAGTTTAAAACCATTACCCCTTGTCCTTTCACTACAGGTCCTGCTAAAGAGTTTGTCCCCATCTTTCTTATAAGTCTCCTTTTAAGTATTGAAAGGCTGCAATAAGGTCTCCCCAGAGCTTTCTCTTCTCCAGGCTAAACAACTCCAGCTTTCTCAACTTGTCAAGGAACTTTAGTTTTAATCTTGTACAAATTCTAATTCTAGACTGGGTTCTAATTGTCATGTAGACATCATAGGTATCATAAGTTTGCAGTGGATACACAATAGTTTTTCCTTTTCACAACAGACAGTTGCTGATGAAATATGGGATATTGATTTCAGAAAACCCGCAAGGGCATATTTACTCTACCATATATAGTAGGCCCCATTTGATGTATTAGCATTTATAAATTTTTTACAAATTTAATGAGAAAATTACTCATATATATGATTTAATATGCATCAGCAGTAACTTCTAACATCCTTATAAGAGGAAAGAAATTAAAAATTCATTAGAAAACTAGACTAGTGTCGCTATATGGTTAAAAGCATTTTTCAGTGTTTTGCTTACACTAGTTTTCTCATCATGGTGCCACCATTTCATGACAAAGAGCATAGAGGAGAAAAGATTTGACTTAAAATGTCTGCTGGCACACATGGCTGAATTTGTATGTTGCTAAACATGGACAAGCATAGACTTGAATACCAACTTTTAAATTATCTCTTTAACCATTCATACATAGAAAATAGGTCATTTACATGCACCATGCTTAGCTATTATTCCCATACAAAGCAACCAATATTTTGTCTAATGTATGTAGCATTCTAGCATGCCATCATAAGAAAATCAAAATGTATGTTATTATTTTTAAAAACTTGACACTCAAAAATTTAATTAAAACATGTAAAGTCTTTATATCTCCCTTGGAAATTTATTTTAATTATGTAGTTTAACCTTATGTCTGCCATAAAAGGCTGGATACAACTAATAATTAATAACTTCAAAGGGCATCAGAAATCCTCCAACAGTCCCCAGTTTAATTAAAGGCTATTATTACAAACCTCTTGAACATACAGTTAAATTTAGTGACAAATGGTGACTTGCAAATGCTGCATTTGAAAGATGCTGCATTTGAAAGATGCTGCTCTTATTCTAAACACTGTTGATAGATGATGCTGAAACAAAAATTCCCCCAGTGAAATAGTCTATTTTGAATATAAATGGGATACATTTGTGAAGCATTTTGCTTAGAAATATTTATTAGTTTTGTCCACGCCTCTCAGTATCTGCACAACAAATAGAATATCATTGAAGGAAAAAAGATATGCCAGTTAATGTAAATGAAAGTCAGTCACTTGAGCACATTTTGCTAATAATGTGTAGTATACAAATACACACACTTGCTGTACACAATAAACATAAGATACTATATTTAATACAAATGTTTAATTTGTTACATTTAGCTTATAATATTATACCATGCTGACCTAAGAAAAATTAAGTTTTGGTGTATTTAACCCATATTTTTGCAAACAATATACACCAAAGGAACATTCTGTAGGAATGTAGGCCAAAATATCTGCCAAATCAAAAGACATTGTACAAATTATTACTTATGTATAGAGACAAATCCTGTAAGATCCCAATTATTTAGGTATTCATTACTTACATAAGGTGTTTCCCTGGTTTAAATGAAGCAGCTCCTATAAATAAGAACTAGATTGGGCCTATCATACAGCAAATTAAAATTGTTCATTAATGAATACAAGTTTGAGTATGCTGAGTTTTCAAACTGATTTTGACCTGTTCTTTCTGTCTTCATCCCTGTGGTTTTGCTACCTGAAATCAAGCCCAAACTTGTATTTAACTAGCCATTAATTAAATAGAATGTTAAAAACGAGAGGATATTTGAAGTCTCAGGTGTAATATAACCAGTTAACCTAAAAATGAACAAAGGAATATGTAACTTTAATGCTCTAATAAATTTACAAATGAAAATGTCATTTTAAAAAAAATGCTTATATAATTAGAATAATAGAATCATAGAATAGTTTGGGCTTGAAAGGAACTTTACAGATCATCTAGTCCAACCCTCCTGCAATAGTGAGGTAGTTTCACTCCTTTGGCTTGTAGCCAAACTCAATCTGCTCTCTCACTCTCTCCCCTCCGCTCCAGCATGGAGTAGGGGAGAGAATTGGAAAGAAAAGGGCAAGGAAACTCACAGGTTGAGATAAAAACTATTTACTAATTAAAATAAAATTATAATAACAGAATATACAAATGGGTGATGCACAGTGCAATTGCTCACCACCCACCAACTGATGGCCCAGTCTGTGCCAGCTGGTGATCCTGGAGCAGAGACAGTCCCAAAAACCACAATCTCAGAAGAGCAAGCCTGAGAGAATACCCCCAATTTCTGGTCAGCCCTGGTTAATATACTGAACATGATGTGATATGATATAGAATGTCCAAATGCCAATTTTGGGTTTTGCTATTCACTACACTTCTCCCTCCCAGTCCTATCGCAGCTGTGAACTACCCAAACACGGTGTCTTTGGGCTCCAGCAGCAACTAATAACATTAGTACCTTATCAACATTCTTCTCATAACAAATACCACACTGAAACTAAAACACAGCTATTCTAGCTAGTAAGAAGAAAATTAACTCTATCCTAGAAAAACCAGGACAAATGAGCAGGGACATCTTCAACTCGATCAGGTTGCTCAGAGCCCCATTCAACCTGACCTGGAATGTTTCCAGGGATGGGGCATCTACCACCTCTCTGGGCAACCTGTTCCAGTGTTTCACCACCCTCATAGCAAAAAATTTTCTTCCTTATATCTTGTCTGAATTTATGCTCTATCTATTACCCTTTGTCCTATCGCTAAAAGCCCTGCTAAAAAGTTTGTCCCCATCTTTCTTATAAATCTCCTTTAAGTATTGAAAGGCTGCAATAAGATCTCCCCAGAGCTTTCTCTTCTCCAGGCTAAACAACCCCAACTCTCTCAGCCTTTCTTTATGAGAGGTGTTCCAGTCCTCTGATCATTTTTGTGGCCCTCCTCTGGACTCTCTCCATCAGGTCCATGTCTTTCCTGTACAGAGGATTCCATAGCTGGATGAAGTACTCCAGGCAGGGTCTCACCAGAGTGGAGTAGAGGGGCAGAATTATGTCCCTTAACCTCCTGGCCACTCTTCTTTGTATGCAGCCTAGGATACAGTTGGCTTTCTGGGCTGTGAACACACATTGCTGGCTCATGTCCAGCTTTTCATCCACCAGTACCCCCAAGTCCTTCTCTCTAGGGCTGCTCTCAATGCCTCAATCCCCCAGCCTGTATTGATACTGGGAATTGCCCCAACCCAGGTACAGGTCCTTGCACTTGGCCTCATTGAACCTCATTTAGTTCACATGGGCCTGCTTCTCAATCTTGTCCAGGTCCCTCTGGATGGCATCCCTTCCCTCAGCGTGTCAACCGCAGGCCCATGTGAAGCTTCGAGAAGTTCCCCTGGCTCCAAGGTGGACCCACCTCCAGCCCAGGCTGAGATAATCAGTGATAGGGAAATGCCTCTTTTAATCCATATTTATGAACCAGTTTGGCAAGGAAGGAGAGACCCATCAGGAGACCATTGATATGAACAAAAGACTATTGACAACCTGAGGAGGGGAGGTGAGACAGAGAACCACAGATACCCAGGTCAGCAAGGAGAAAAGTGGGGAGAGGTAAATGTAGTCCCTTGCAGCCCATGGAGGTTCAGCCATGGAGCAGATACCCAGATGTAGCCCATGGAGGACTCCATGATGGAGTGGCAGGCTGTGCCCAAAAGCAGCCGTGACTACACTGAGAGCTCGTGATAGAGCAAGAAGACCCCAGAGACGCTCACACCAGAGTGGAGGAAGAAGGTGTGCTGGATTGGAGACCTGTCTCCAGCCCATGGAGGTCCCCCATGCCAGAGCTGGAGGCTGCGTCCAAAGAAGTCTATGACTCTGTGGGAAGCCCATGTTGGAATACTTTGTCTCTGAACTCTTTTAGCCTTCAGGAGGGACTCCATGCCGGAAAGAGCGGAATAGATGAACTTACTGCAACCTCCATTCCCTGTGCCACTGGAGGGAAGGTAGAAAAATCAGGAGCAAAGTAATTTGAGCCTGGGAAGAAGGGAGGGATGGGGGGAAGGTGTTGTAAGATGTGGTTGTTATGTCTCACTATCCTATTCTGATTAATTGTTAACGAATTAAATTGATTTTTCTTCCTCAAGTTGAGTCTATTTTGTCCGTGACCATAACTGGTGAGTGAGCCCTCCCTGTCCTCATTTGAACCCACAAGTCCTTTGTTGTGTTTCTCTCCCCATCTCACCAGGTGAGAGGGAATGAGTGAAGGACCGCATGGTCTTAGCTGTGGTTGAAACCACGTCAAGATATTAAACAGTACTTGTTCTAATATGGCCCCCTGAGGGACACCACTCGTCACTTATCTCCATCCGGACATTGAGTTGTTACTCTCTGAATGTGACCATCCAGTCAATTCCTTATCCACCAAATAGTCCACCCATCAAATCCATATATCTCCAATTTAGAGAGAAGGATGTTGTTTAATGATTTTAGGGAAATTTATTGCCTATTTTATGAATACTGAATTTATAATCTAATAATTTGGAGAGTACAAATGAAACAACTCAAGTTACTGTATTTGAAGATGCTGTAAGTGCTTGTGGGAAAAAGAGAAAGAATAAAACTAACCAAGGTGGGTTAGCAATATTATCTAGAAATAAAAATATAAGATTTAACATGGAAAAATATACAAGGTAATGGATACCTGGGAGAAAAAAAAAAATGAAATGCATATATTCACTTGAAATATATGCTAAGTAATAGCAAGAGACCTGAGGGTGAAAGTGGGTGGAAAATTTGATACAAAGTTAAAATATGATTTATTAAAAAAGTAGTGGCAATGTTGTTTATGCAGGATATATAAAAGCATCATATTGGGAACCAATAATCTCCACATGGCAATATTAGTACTGAGAATACAGCATGTAGTTCAAAAAGCTGTAGTGAGTCAAATTGATGAGATTCAAAGGTGTATTGAGTGCATGTGGCAAGGTTTTGGCAGCAAGGGGGCTGCAGGGGTGGCCTCTGTGAGGTCAGGGGCTGCCCTGTGCCAGACACAGCCAGTTTCAGCTGATTTGGCAACAGACTCACTTCAGGACAAAGCTGAGCCAATCAGCAAAGTTTGTGGTGCCTCTGTGAAAATATATTTAAGAAAGGGCAAAAAATGACACAGAGAGAGGAGGAGGGAACAAAATGAGTGAGAAACAGCAGAGGGAACATCAAGGTCGGAGAAGGAGGAAGACATGCTCCATGGTGCTGGAGCAAATATTCCCTGCAGCCCATGGAGGACTCATGCTGGAGCAGATGGATATTTCCTGATGGAATGCAACCAATGGATAGCCCATGCTCGAGCAGGGAAAAGCACGAGGAGAAAGGAACAGCAGAGAGAGAAACCTCTATGTACTCCACCCCCAATCCCCCCTGCACCACTGGGGGAGGGGGGTAGAGGAGTCCAGAGTGAAGTTGATCATGAGAAGGAGGGGAGAAAAAAGTGTTATTTTAATGTTTGTCTTTGCTTCTCACTACCAAAATCAAATTCAATTTGCAATAAATTAAATTCATTTTCCCCAGGTTGATTCTGTTCTGCCTGCAACAGTAATTGGTAAGCAATCTCCCCGTCTTTATCTCAGCCCACAAGCTTTTTCATCCTATTTTCTCCCTCATCCCACTGAGGAGGGGAAGTGAACAGCTGGGTGGGAGTTAGTCTGTTTGTCAAGGCTAACCCACCATGAAATGGAAAAAAGGAAAACTGGTAACACAGAATGGAGGGAATGATTTAGGAGAAAAGCTTGAGAGAACTAACTGAACTAACTGGTAATCAAAAGTATGTTTGTGTTCAGGTAGGAAGTAATCCAAGCTGCCAAAGGCTTGCATAGTGTCAACTGCTCCTTCGCTGTATGCGTCCAGTTTTCTGTAACATCAACCAAAACCTGGTCAATATAACTGAAAATAGAACGTAATATTAAAGCAGTACTGAAATGATGGTCTGTGTACCTAGGAAAAGTAAATGAGAAGAAACTGAGCACAGGAGTTTGTAGGCTGTAGAGGTAGACTGGAATAGATTAAAAGGAAATAATGGTGACTCCATTGTCTGTGTCATTGTGGTGGTTTGACCCACAGTGGGACCATGCATTCCTGCATTCACTCCCTCAACCTGGTGAGATGGGATGGGAGACACAACAAAGGGGACATGGGATTAGGAATGAAGGACTGGGATGGCTCACTCACCAGTTACGGTCACAGGCAAAATAGACTCAACTTGGGGAAGAAAAATCAGTTTAATTTGTTGCAAATCATCTGAGTAGACAAAACAACCACATCTTACAACACCTTCCCCCCACCCCTCCCTTCTTCCTGGCCTCAAATCACTTTGCTCCCAATTTCTCTACCTTCCCCTCCACAGTGGCACAGGGGACAGGGAATGGAGGTTCAGTCAGTTCACCTCTGCTGCTCTTCCTGGCATGGAAGTCCAGGAACAAGATTTTCCAACATGAGCTTCCCATGGAGTCACGGATCTCTTCGGGCTCAGCCCCCGGCTCTGACATGGGGGATCCACAGGCTGCAGACTCACCCCCCCTCCCTGCTCTGGAGGTCCACCCCCAGGCTCAACTTCTCTGCTCCAGTGTGGAGTCCTCCATGACCTACATGTGGGTCTCTGCTCCGCCGTTGAATCTCCATGGGCTTCAGGGGACTTTGTCTTCTCCTATTCCATATGGTAGAACTGAGTGTGGGTCTCTGTCTTTCCTCCTCTTTCCTCTGGCAGTGAAGCTCTCTGTCTGTCTGTCCTTTGTTTTGGTCGATGGTCATCTTTTGTTCAGGTTAGGTCTGTCCTCCAGGTACCACACCTTCTTTTCAGGACCATCCTTCCCCTCACACATACAGATTCACAGAGGCGTTTCTCTAGTGCTTATTGGCCCAGCCTGGGCTGGGGGGTCTCTGCCTTGGAGCCAAGGGAGCTTTTCGTTCTCACAAGGTAGCTCTTCCCCCACTACCAAAAAAAGGCCCCTCCACACACACATAAACCCAACACAGTCATTTAAATCTAGAGTGTAGAATACTCTAGAGCAATGATCTCCAAACTTTTTTTATCATGTAAATGTATCAAAATGATCACGTACCAGTAAAATTTTTTTGAGTGTTCACCCTCAATATATGTATATTTATTTATTTATAAATTATATGCATGTACTGTACATTATAAATAATACACAAAGATAGAAATTAAAAAAGGATGAGATAAAGGTGGTATAAACAATATTTGCAATTAAAAATATTATTTTATTTATTACCAGTACAAGATATTTTTTTGGTTTTCCCCAGAAATATATTATTAATTATGTTTTATTTAAGTGAGAGCTATGTGATTATGCTTCATTATTTTTTAAAATCTTGGTTTAACACTTTGTGATGCAGTAGTTCAAAGGTCTGTTTCTAAGTTCAGTTTATTTTAATACTGATAATTTCAATTTTTTTGGGCCAAGTTCTTGTCATATCTGATTAGGTCATCATTGGTTTTACTTTGACATAGAACTCAGAAGTAGGAAAAGTGTCAGCTCTGACATTTTATTGTTGTTCCCTTGTGCTTGCATATTCATTACTTGATGAAATATAATAAGGGCAAGTGTCGGGTGTTGCACCTGGGCAGGAACAACCCCAGGTTCCAGTATAGGTTGGGAGATGATCTCCTAGAGAGCAGTGTAGGGGAAAGGGATCTGGGAGTCCTGGTGGACAGCAGGATGACCATGAGCCAGCACTGTGCCCTTGTGGCCAGGAAGGCCAATGGCATCCTGGGGTGCATTAGAAGGGCTGTGGTCAGTAGGTCAAGAGAGGTTCTTCTTCCCCTTTACTCTGCCCTGGTGAGGCCACATGTGGAATATTGTGTCCAGTTCTGGGCCCCACAGTTCAAGAAGGACAGGGAGCTGCTTGAGAGAGTCCAGCACAGAGCCACCAAGATGATTAAGGGAGTGGATCATCTCCCTTGTGAGGGGGGGCTGAGGGAGCTGGGCCTCTTTAGCTTGGAGAAGAGGAGGCTGAGGGGGGACCTGATTAATGTTTATAAATATTTGAAGGGTGAGTGTGAGGAGGGTGGGGCCAGGCTCTTCACAGTAACGACCGATGATAGGACAAGGGGCAATGGGTGTGAGCTGGAACACAGGAGGTTCCGCTTAAATTTGAGAAAGAACTTCTTTACTGTGAGGGTGACAGAGCACTGGAACAGGCTGCCCAGGGAGGTTGTGGAGTCTCCTTCTCTGGAGACATTCAAGACCCGCCTGGATGCCTTCCTGTGTGAACTCATCTAGGTGTTCCTGCTCCGGCAGGGGGATTGGACTAGATAATCTTTCGAGGTCCCTTCCAATCCCTAATATTCTGTGATTCTGTGATTCAGTCCGCAGTTTCTTTGCAGGAATCTTTTTAAGCCACTTGTCCATTTTGAGAGGGTTAGTTTAGTTAAAATTAGATATTATAATCCAGAAATCCACTTAACCGGGCACACGTGAACTGCAAACAAATGAGTGAGGGCGCTACTGTCAACCCCTCTGTGTTATAGAACACCCACTCTTCTCTCAGGATACCTCATGTACTGTACATGTCACATCTGACATAGAGACTGAGTGAGGGCACCAGTGTCAATCGTATATTAAATATTAGTAAAACTTTTTTTTTTTAGATAAAAAGTAAATATAAGTAGAAGTTTTAATATTTTATTCCCAGACTTCAATGGATCATCTTGCATACCTCCTAGGGTGCATGCATCCCACTTTGGGGACCACTGCTCTAGAGAACCCATTGTAGGTTACTTAAGAGGATTGACTAAATCAACTTTTAGATCTTTTTTTCATCTAAATTTTTATGTTTATATAGTGATTTGATTACAGGTGTTTCTTTTGCCTGGAGTTAAATCTTGAAATAAAATATTTTCTAAAGATAAATCTTGATAGTGCATTTGCACACTGGTTTTGAGAAACATACATGATAGAGACCTATTGTGAAAGTATTTCCTGCTTAAGTACCATCATAGGAGTAATAGGAATACAAACATTGGCTTGAAATATAAATTTAAAAATCAGATATGAATGTAACTAATGTAGGGCTAACATTTTTTTTTTTTTAATATTAAATGTTCTAACCTGCCTAATATTGTGGGATTCTTACTTTCACTGAAGGTATTTATTATGCCACTTTAGAATCGGGCCAAAAGAGAAGAACAAGGGAATCAAAGTGATTTGGAACAAAGCTGATGGAAAAAATTACCGTTGAAAATTTCCAGGTTTGCTGAAATGCTTTGATTTTCTTCTGGAAAAATGAAATAAAATGGTTTTGGTTTATTTTTATTAAATTATATCTCTCCATTTTCTAATATTGTTTCATGGAAGATGAAGGCTCTATTCCTTTTCTCATATATGAATGGGATTCTGATGCAATGTAGTCTCCTGTCTAATCAAGCTCTGGGATTCATCATGGGAGCTGCATGGCTGCAAGTGCATGAGCACTGAGCAACAAACCCAGTGTATAAAGGAAAAAAATAACTGGATTACAAGACTTTTAAGAAAACATGGTACAAGATTTAAACATGGGAATAACAGATATTACAAATAAATTTTAAAATAAAAAAATAATTAAAATAATGGGAAAATTACTTTTTATATTTAATTTTTAAAATTGAATAGATTATTTTACATTTGTGTCCTTATTTCTCATAGAGACAAGAATCAGGGACAGATTTAAATGGGAGGAAAAAATAAATTGACATGTTAAAAATGACAAAAAAAAAGATAATTGAGTATGCTAACTAGCATAGCTAACAACCTAAGTTATATCATAACCACTAAACCCAAGAAAAAAATGATCTCAGTCTAGAGAAAATCTATGAAATGTAACTTCAGTCTTAGTTTCTTTGTGCAGATATATTCTTGTTTGGGTTAAGCAAAAAGCTAAGAGCCACTGTTTTTCATTTCCCCAAATTACATATCCACTTCAGACATCCATTCTGTCAGTTTGGGCAATAGAAATAAAATCAAGATCAGTGGCTAGTGTATATAAAATGTGGGTAAGTAGTGAAGGGCAAGATTTTTTTTACTGTGATGATGAATCATTTAAGTAATGCTATTGATTTCCCTGTGAAGAAAGCTGTCAGATTCTCAGCCTAGACCAGTGAAGAACAAATACAATGTCTTTGTTTATTTTAAAAAGTGATTTTAGTCATAATAATTGCTGTTAATTTTAGCAATACTTTGGTAATGCATATGAGCAGATCTTGAACTCAAGCCTACACTTTTAATAACACATCTATTATTCCATGCAGATAAGCTACTGCAGACCTCAATTTATGCCTTAATTTTAAGTTTGCATCCCTCTCTTGAGGACACTTGATTTTCCCTTCATTGGACTTTGGCACAAAGAAAAGAGTCCCTAGACTTTATAAAAGTAAATCTGAAATTGCTATGGCTATTAAATGTGGCAATTTTTACTCATTAAAAAGCTTTTTCTGAACATAAATTACAAAAAAAAGAAAAAGGAATTTCCCTTCTTATTCCTGACTAGTAGATGAAGGGAAGATGGTGCATGTAGTTTTTTTGGATTTTAGTAAGGCTTTTGATACTGTCCCTCACATCATCCTTCTGGACAAGTTGTCCAACTGTGAGATGAGCAGGTACATGGTGTGCTGGGTGAAGAACTGGCTGAAGGGCAGGGTTCAAAGGGTTGTAGTGAATGGGGCTACATCTGGCTGGCAAACTGTCACCAGCAGTGTTCCTCAGGGCTCAATTCTAGAACCAGTCCTGTTCAATATATTTATCAATGATCTGGATGCAGGAGTTGAATGCACCATTAGCAAGTTTGATGTTGATACCAAACTGGGAGGTGCTGCTGACTCTCTTGAGGGACAAGAGGCCTTGCAGAGGGATCTGGATAGATTGGAGCATCGGGTAATCATCAATGGTATGAAATTTAACAAGAACAAATGCTGAATTCTGCACCTGGGATGCAGTAACACTGGGCACAAGTATAAATTGGGAGAGGAGCAGCTGGAGAGCAGCCCTGCAGAAAGGGATCTGGGAGCGACAGGAGGCTCAACATGAGTCAGCAGTGTGCCCTGGCAGCCAAGAGGGCAAACTGCATCCTAGGGTGCATTAAACACAGCACAACCAGCTGATCAAAAGAGGTGATTATCTGTCTGTATTCAGCGTTGGTGCAGCCTCACCTTGAGCATTGTGTGCAGTTCTGGGCCCCACAATTTAAGATCCTGGAATGTGTCCAGAGAAGGGCAACAAAGCTGGTGAAAGGACTGGAAGGCATGTCCTATACATGCTGAGGACTCTGGGTTTGTCTAGTTTGGAGAAAAGGAGGCTGAGGGGTGACCTCGTTGCTCTCTACAGCTTCCTGAGGAGGGGAACTGGAGAGGGAGGTGCTGATCTCTTCTCCCTGGTATCCAGTGACAGGACACATGAGAATGGTTCAAATACTATGCTTTAACTTTTGGTCAGCCCTGAAGTGGTCAGGCGGTTGGACTAGATGATCATTCTAAGTTTCTTCCAAATGAACTGTTCTTCTATTCTATTTGATTAATCTATTAGTTTAGTAAAGTAAAAAATATTATCAGAAACATGTTCACCTAAGACTGAAATCTACTAACCTAAATTAAAGATGGGAATTATTTTCCAGTTTGATTGTGTAGTCTTTGTAATGTTTATTTCAACATCAAGCAGAGAGGCAATTTAAAATTATAGATGGTCCAGTTCAGAAGTTAAAAATATGTTTTTAAAATGTATTGCATCTGGATACATCTTACATCAAAGCTGATTTTCCAAATTCATCTTTTAAAAGCACTGGTTTATGTATTCTGATGGTTCTTGTGTTGCACTGAATCTAATAACTTCTAAAATAAGTTAATCATTTTGTTGTTATATTATTGTGAGTTTTGTAACTTTCACAAATACCAGCAGTTGTTAAAATTTAAAAACTAATCTTAAAAAAATGAAACTGCAATATACCAAAAGCAGCATTTGACAATCTTATTTATATATTTTTTTTTTAAAAATCAAATGTCTTTCAAATAAGGCAGTATTTTTATGGTAGCTAATTGGAAAGATATTGCAACATAATGCAAATAAAAATGCCAGTAAATGTGATATTATCAGTGTGTCAGTTGTGAAGAGTTGTTTGAAATTAGAAATATGTTTTATGAACATTTAAAATGTAAATTATACTTATAAATAAAAAAATTGATAATTACATTTTTGTACTAAAAAAAAACATTTAAGGAATTAAATGTGGCAAAATCTCTTAATAGTTAATTGACATTAGCTTATTTTTTCTTTTTGTTTCTCAATCCTGTAATAAATGACCAAGCCTTGTAATCAAGGTAGGTTTAGTTTTATTTGTGAGGACAAAGTCAATAAAGCAAAAGCACAGCGCTGGGTGCTTGACCCAAGTCAGAGGCACCCCGGGAAAGTCACGTTATCCCTTTATATACATTTAGGGTTGCCTTAGTCACATACATATTCATTTTAAGGTTGGGTTATTATAATTAGTTTTAAAAAGGGGCAGGGTTATCCTAATGACTTTGAGGGGTCTTATTAAGATAAAATCTTATCTTTTCGTGCATGTGCACTACTGTCCGGTGGTTGTGGGAAAGGTCCTTGGCAGGAAGGCCCACAGTTTTCTTCAGAGCAACCTCTTCACCCTGGTGAAGGGGTTATCTGATCTCCAGACCACCAGTCTGGTTCTCTCCAGATGGTGGGTGCAGTGGTGTTCATACCTCCACAGTTCCTCAACTTCCCCCCTTTGTTCTCCCAGGATTGGTCATTTTAGGCTTCTTCATAAAATTCCTCATATGTCAGAAAAAAAAAGAATTATTATGGCAAAAGCCAACAACACTCTCCCCTATTTTTCACAATCCCCCTTTTTCTTATTTATACCACATTTGGCTTGAGCCATAATCCTCTTGGTGACTGATCCATTCGTTTGTCTTATAAATTAACTCTGCTATCTAGAGGGCGTGGTTTGTTTCTCACCCTTCTTATTTTCATTATTTGCTTAGTTGAGCTTGAGGTGGTCGATTCCGGATCCGCTGGCATGGAGACTACCTGCATACCTTGGACTACAGTGGTTATAAGTCAGATAAAACAAGGAATAAGACGGGAGAAACAACAACTCAGCAATCGAATATAAACCCTATTTTCTTCCACCATGCTTCCCTGAAAATATTCTCCCACCCATCTGCATTCCACATAGGTTCCCATTTCTGGACAGGCACATGCGCAATCTTTCAGATTTCTTTGGTTATTTCTAACACTGCATCTCCACTCTCATCTGTTTTTAAGCAACAGTCTGAGGTATTCCGTTTTCCACAAACCCCACCCTCCTCAGCCAACAAGTAATCCAAGGCTCGCCTATTTTGGTAAATTGCAGCCCTCATTTTTGTCTGTTGTTTCAATATCAATTCTAAGGCTTGGGCAGTTTTATTGGAAATTATTTCTACTACTGCTTGGAGCCTGATAATACGATTTAACATATAAATGGGAGTTTGGTAACCCCAGCTACCATCCTGGGCCCAAGTAGCTGGCCCATATACTTGGATTATTCTCTCAGGAGGCCATTGGTCCTCACCCCATTTTTGAGATCCTCCTATTATCTCCCTCTTGGTTCTCCCCAAAGAATCATATACTGGAACTCCTAAGTTGTCTCCTTTGGATCCCGGTAATAGGAAAAAACCCGGTTGTATAATGCATAGTGTACAGCTATTCCTCCTATTTGAGGGTAATTCAGAATAAGCTCTTTTTCCACATATCCAGAACAATCCCTCTGGAGCCCTCCAAAAGCCCTCCTGTGTTTCAGCTATTTTGTCCCAATACTTAGCTATTTCTGGGAGGCCCTTATAAGGGTTTGCAGCTGTACCATTACACTAAAAAAGCTTTGTTATCTTATTGTATTTGCAATTCCCCGTCTCATTGTTTAGAACCCAGATTCCCTTTGGTTCCCTCGGGTACCACCAGGTGGAAGTACCATTTGTAAGTTTTAATCTTTTACAGGGAGTATTCCCCACCCTCTTGGAATATTTTCCTCCTTCTCTCCTTAAGCATTCTTCTCCTAAGGTGGTAGAGCTTAAAATCCATCCTTCAGGCCGGTCCTCTCTGCTGCTACTAGTACAGTTCCACTGGAGTAATTCTTTAGCTCCTAGGCTACTTCCTTTCCAAGGCCACTCCTCTGTCATGAGAGGTCCCCCACAAATCCAGCAATTGGTGACATTTAATTCTCTGCTTATCCTTTCTCCTAAGTCTACAAACAGATTTTGCCCCAGCTTTGGAAGTCCTATTTCTTCCTCTAATTGCTTTTTGATTTCTGCATGTAAAGCTCCTCCTGGTCCCGGAGGCAAATATTTACGGGCGATAGACTTGGTTCTATTTCTTATTATTCCGGTTTTTACCATATCTTGGACCCCACCCCCGTCTGATATATCCCAATGGCCGGCTTTAGTAGAGCAAATATACTTTTCTCCTCTTGGGCACCCAACTCCCAGGCGTTGGCCTCCTTTTCCCAAGTTTTCAGCTGCCCACCATAAGTACAGGTTTGTAGATTTCGGGTTTCATAACAATGCCGATTGATGTGGGAGTGAACAGAAAGAGTAAAAAGTTTTTGTCTCCCATGGTATACATACTGGAAACACTTGAGCATTCATTTGCTTGTGTTGGTCTTAGGCCAGGGAATAGGAGAAGCCAT
Source organism: Caprimulgus europaeus (assembly GCA_907165065.1). Next base: position 2,337,200 of record OU015537.1, read on the forward strand.
AGAGGTCCGGCATGACTTACACCCCCACCTCCCATGCCTATGAGGGTGCCACCCACAGCAGGGCAATATCTCTTCTTGATGGCGAGTACAGAGGTCAATCCAGTCTTGCTCTCAACGCTCCTACCTCATTTTCCAAGCAAATTACTTTTTACACTCAGAGACCACTTTTTCCCACTCTTTATCAGGAACCTCCCACAAAATTGGCACCAATGATTCCCATCCGCAAATTAGAGTTACAATATCGGTAACCTGGATCGAAGCCTGGGCTAGGATAAGATTTAGTTGTCTGCAACTTGGGCAGTATGGATGCCTTCTGGCATCTACCAATTCTGTTTGCGATTCAAACACTTATATTTAGTCCAGCTATTATGCCGTGCATGAGGATGTATCAGGCAGGGTATGCTACGGGGCACCGCAGGGGCTTGCAATTCCCTTGTCAGGTCTTGATAAAATGGGCTATTTTCTTTACACAGATCACAGGCCAATGCAAATCAAAACCTTTGAGTTTGGTACATCCCTGACCCTCCAATCTGTAGCGGCAGTACTCCTCCCCAGGGGGGGAATTGTATTTTTCTTAGAGTCTGTTTGGGTTGCACCTGGAACCACCGATATAATTCGGGTTTTACCTCCCAAGTCTCTATAATTTCTCGAGTTCAGTTTGGCTCCTCACGCATTACCACATCGGTCCACGTTTAAAGGTGAGTTTGAGATCCCCAGGAGTTGAGGTTACAGTCCAATCTTTGGGTTCTTCCACTGGTCCTTTAGTCCTGCTGGCATGCGTCCCATGAGTCCATCCTCTTTCTCTGGTCTGCACTGCAGCTTCCGTAGTCAGCAACACCTGAAAGGGACCTTCCCAAAACCCACTCCCCAATGTCCATGTTGTGCAGTATGAAATCTATTATATCCAGGCAGGTATGTTCAAGATTCTCCTTTCCATAGAAAAGCTGCAGGGTTAAGACATGAACTGGTAGATCAAATTAAATCATTCTTTTTCTGTTAACATCACCTTGTATTTTAGAATTCTGGAGTCAGTTAACCACCTTCCAGCCTTGTCATGGAATCACAGAATCACAGACTGCCAGGGATTGGAAGGGACCTTGAAAGATCATCCAGTCCAATCCCCCTGCCGGAGCAGGATCACACAGGAAGGCGTCCAGCTTTTGTGTCAAGACTGTTTTTACTTGATGTGGAGTACTTGCCACTAATACCCCACCAAATATTAGTTTTCTGGTTTTTGTTTTTGTTTTGTTTTCCACCAGATGGACAGTAGCTGCCACTGCCTGTACACATTCTGGTCACTTTCTTGACACCGGATCCAAGAGCTTAGATAGAAATGCCAAAGGTTGCTGCTTATCTCTCCACTCCGGGGTTAAAACTCCTAAGGCAGCCCCTTTATCTACCATGACAAACAACTCAAAAGCTTTATCTAAAGATGGCAAGTCTAAAATAGGCATGGTAATTAAGTATTGTTTTAACTCTTGTACTAATTCTTCTTTTGTCCAAATTAAAATATAGGGCTCTTTCTAGAAGTTTTCAACTAAAGATTTTATTTCTTCTTTTTAAAAAAAAAATCTCACTTCACTATTGGTGAATGGGGCACTCACATATCTTAGCTGCCCCAAATTTTGGCCAAAAAAAAAAAAAATATTGGGGGGACCGCATCCTCTCTCTTGTCTTCCTTTATACCTTTAATAATTAGATTCCAATAATCGCTCATATTTCTGCAGCCTCCTGCATCATTTTGATCCCGATTAGGATTAACAATTGGCAATTTTTGATCCCCTGACGGGCCTTGTTGATTCTCTGGTTCCCATATCCTCATACCAGCCACTCTCACCATTTGTCTTTCCTCAGGGGAAAATAGTGTGCCCAATATTGATTGCATTTCTTCCCAGGGATAAACGCTAGGACCCAGGAATTGATCTAACTGCTCAGATAAGCCCATAGGGTCTTCCAACAATCCTTTCAGTTCCTTTTAGAATTCCTAACTTCAGTAGAAGTTAGAGGACCATTGACAAATTCTATTCCACTTTGTGTGCCCTCCCCCCTCGCCTTCAGAGGCACTTCCCTTAAAGGGAATAAACTTACTTCAGGGTTTTCTCCTATATCGTTGTCTTTTTCCCTTATTTTAATTATTTTAAAAGTCGTTTTCTTTCTGGCTCTTGGAAAGAGAACAGGAAACCTTTGGGACTTATCAGATCTTTCCCTACTGCTAATTGTCGGTCTGTTCCCAGGGGAGGGTGGGACAATCGGGGGATGGTGGTACGGAGGGGGTAGACAGACACACACAGACACAAAAACGCACCCCCCCCAGACACACACAGACACAAATACGTTCCTTAAAATTTACATAGAGGGTTTTTTTTAAAGGTTGGCATATCCAGCCTTCAAAAGACCCGTGCCTTGGCCAATACAAATGCTCGGGTCTTATTTCCCTTTTTGTCTATTCTATCATCTTATCTTTACTTCTGGTATTTGGATTATAGTCCTAATTGGCCAATCACCCCCCCCCAGGGGACTGTCCTGGGGCGACTTTTCGCTCCCCCTTTTCCCTGGGACCTTTTTCCTTGTCCCATTTTTCACGGGGCTATCAGTCAAGCCTCCCCCCTCTTTCCCTGGGGCTATCTTCCAAGCCCCCTCCTTTTCCCTGGAGCTCAAGCCCCCTTTCTTTCCTTGGGTCTGTCTTTCAAGCCCCCTCCTTATCTCTGGGATCAAGCCCCCCCTTCTTTCCTTGGGGCTGTCTTTCAAGCCCCCTCCTTATCTCTGGGTTCAAGCCCCCCTTCTTTCCTTGGGGCTGTCTTTCAAGCCCCCTCCTTATCTCTGGGTTCAAGCCCCCCTTCTTTCCTTGGGGCTGTCTTTCAAGCCCCCTCCTTATCTCTGGGTTCAAGCCCCCCTTCTTTCCTTGGGGCTGTCTTTCAAGCCCCCTCCTTATCTCTGGGTTCAAGCCCCCCTTCTTCCCTTGGGGCTATCTTTCAAGCCCCCTCCTTTTCTCTGGGATCAAGCCCCCCTTTTTCTCTGGGTTCAAGCTCCCCCTTCTTTCCTTGGGGCTGTCTTTCAAGCCCCCTCCTTATCTCTGGGATCAAGCCCCCCATTCTTTCCTTGGGGCTGTCTTTCAAGCCCCCTCCTTATCTCTGGGATCAAGCCCCCCTTCTTTCCTTGGGGCTGTCTTTCAAGCCCCCTCCTTATCTCTGGGTTCAAGCCCCCCTTCTTTCCTTGGGGCTATCTTTCAAGCCCCCTCCTTATCTCTGGGCTCAAGCCCCCCCCTTTTTCCCTGGGGCTATCTCTCGCTCAGTCTCTAGCACTTCGTCTCTTCACCGGCCAATTCCCTCGCGGGAGATTGGAACCGCGGTTAGAAAGACTCCACACTCGCTTCCCAGATCCGGACTGTCCGGTCCGAGTCTCACACACACAGCAATCAAGCCCCAAACCCTGCCCAACCAAGCAACACTTACAGTCTCCTTTTCTTGCTTGGATCTTCGTGCACAAGAATTATGGGCGACCGTGGTTTTCCCGGGGAGCTCCTGATCCCCTTTTGCTTTATGAGTCCTCCTCTCCCACGGGATTTGTCAGCTTGAAGTCCCAGCGATCCAGGGAAACCCAGCGGGCTACCGAAATCGGTGGGACGCCTCCCGCTCGGGGTCCTGGAACACACTGGAACCAAGTGCCGGATCCCGGACGAGCCCCCAAAGTGTAATAAATGACCAAGCCTTGTAAGCAAGGTAGGTTTAGTTTTATTTGTGAGGACAAAGTCAATAAAGCAAAAGCACAGCGCTGGGTGCTTGACCCAAGTCAGAGGCACCCCGGGAAAGTCACGTTATCCCTTTATATACATTTAGGATTGCATTAGTCACATACATATTCATTTTAAGGTTGGGTTATTATAATTAGTTTTAAAATGGGGCAGGGTTATCTATCCTAATGACTTTGAGGGGTCTTATTAAGATAAAATCTTATCTTTTCGTGCATGTGCACTACTGTCCGGTGGTTGTGGGAAAGGTCCTTGGCAGGAAGGCCCAGTTTGCTTCAGAGTGACCCCTTCACCCCTTGGTGAAGGGGTTATCTGACCTCCAGACCACCAGTCTGGTTCTCTCCAGATGGTGGGTACAGTGGTGTTCATACCTCCACAGTTCCTCAACTTCCCCCCTTTGTTCCCCCAGGATTGGTCATTTTAGGCCTCTTCATAAAATTCCTCATATGTCAGCAAAAGAAAGAATTATTATGGCGAAAGCCAACAACACTCTCCCCTATTTTTCACAATCCACATAAGACCTGATTTTATTTTTCTATGTAACTGGAAAGTATTTAGTCAAAAATTGAAGACTATGCATATGCTTTAGTGCTCAACTTTTAGGGGCCCATGTAAAATATCAATTTTTGCATTAAGCTATCATTCATTTCTTGTTTTTTTCAAAGACTTATTCATTCATTTCGGGTCAAATTATGCCATTGGTTTTTTAACAAGAATTCACCACTGACTTGGACATGAGGTTCTGCTCAAAAGTCAATTGCACAAACTGGATCACTGTGAGATTCTTCAGAAAGAAAGAATCTAATGCTTCATAAAAATAAGATAAAGTGGAAGTACTGATAGTGTATGTGGTGGTTTGACCCACAGTGGGACCATGCATTCCTGCATTCACTCCCCCAACCTGGTGAGATGGGATGAGAGACACAACAAAGGGGACATGGGATTAGGAATGAAGGACAGGGATGGCTCACTCACCAGTTACGGTCACAGGCAAAACAGACTCAAACTTGTTAGAAAAATCAGTTTAATTTGTTGCAAACCATCTGAGTAGACATAACAACCACATCTTACAACACCTTCCCCCCACCCCTCCCTTCTTCCCAGGCTCAAATTATTTTGCTCCTGATGTCGCTACCTTCCCCCCCAGCGGCACAGGGGGGCAGGGAATGGGGGTTCAGTCAGTTCACCTCTGCTGCTCTTCCTGGCATGGAAGTCCAGGAACAAGATGTTCCAACATGAGCTTCCCATGGAGTCACGGATCTCTTCGGGCTCAGCTCCCGGCTCTGACATGGGGGGACATCCACAGGCTCACTCCCCACTCTGGGGGTCCACTCCCCACTCGGGGTCACAATTTCAGTCACACTTGCCCTCAGGCTCAACTTCTCTGCTCCAGCGTGGATCCTCCATGGCCTACACGTGGGTTTTGCTTCGCCATCGATCTCCGTGGGCTGCAAGGCTCTTCCTTTTCGTTCTCCTACACCATCAGGTGAACCGGGTGTGGGTCTCTGTCTTTCCTCCTCTTTCTTCTGGCAATGAAGCTCTCCTCTGTCTGTCTGTCCTTTGTTCAGTCTGATCGTCCTCTTTTATTTTGTCAATCTCCTCTTCCCAGGTACCACACCTTCTTCTTTTCAGGACCATCCTTCCCCTCACACATACAGATTTGCAGAGGCGTTTCTCTAGTGCTTATTGGCCCAGACTGGGCTGGGGGAAGAGGCCGTTTTTGAAGCCAGGAGAGCTTTTTGCTCTCATAAGGTGGCCCTTCCCCCACTACCAAAAAAACGGCTTTCCCCCCCCCAAAACACAAACAAACCCAACACAGTGTGGCAGCAGTATGAAAGCTGTAAAATGAAATAAAAGTTGATAGCAAATGATACTCAAATCCAGAAACTGAGTTAAAGATGATTTTTTGGCTGTTGGGACTTCTTCAGGTCATGAACTGAAACTAACATTTTTCTACTTCTTCTTCAACCTGAGGAAGGACTTAAAAACAGACCATTGCAAACAAACACAGACAGAACCTTGTTCTGTATTCCAGCATGTATTTTAAAGTCTAGAAGAATGTTGTTGGGGCAAAAGTTGGGGATACTGAGACTTAACTAAATAAACTTGAGAACTATACCTCCAGAGTTACTCTGAAGTCAGTATTCCATCCAGGGACAGCACTAGTAAATAATTAAGACTGCTACTGACTTAACTAAGCCAAATTACAGTATTCTGAAAATCACTGTCTAAACATTTCCCTAGGTGATGGAACAGTTCATTCTAGAGGCCATCTCTAAGCATGTAGAGGAAAAGAAAGTTATTTGGAATAGTCAGCATGGATTCACTAAGGGGAAATCATGCTTGACTAATCTGGTAGCCTTCTATGATGGCATGACTGGCTGGGTGGATGAGGGGAGAGCAGTGGATGTTGTCTACCTTGACTTCAGCAAGGCTTTTGACACTGTCTCCCATGGCATCCTCATAGGTGTAATAAACAAGCCTTGTAATCAAAGTAGGTTTCATTTTATTTGCGAGGATAAAGTCAATAAAGCAAAAGCCCAGCGCTGGGTGCTTGACCCAAGTCAGAGGCACACCGAGGAAAATACCTTATTCCCTTATATACATTTAGGATTGCATCAGCCACATACATAATCATTTTAGGGTTGGGGGTTTTTACAATTAGTTCTGAGAAGAGGCAGGGTTATTCCAATTACTTCGGGGGAACTTATTAGCATAAGTTCCTATCTCTTTGCGCACACGCACTGCCGACTGGTGGTCATGTAAGTGGTCTTGAGAGGAAGGCCCATAGTCTTCCTCAACGTGAACTCTTCACTTTGATGAGGAATGTTGAGTCGGCTGGACTTCAACTCGCAGGACTGGTTCTCTCCAGGTAGTGGGTGCAGTGGTGCTGGGCTGTTATCTTTACAAATTCTCAACTCTTCTTTTTTGGTTAATTCTTTTAGGCATCTTTATCTAATCTCCCTTATGCTAACAAAATAATTATGGTGAGAGCAAATGACACCCTCCCCCATCTTTCACATAGGTAAGCTTAGGAAGTGTGGATTAGATGAGGGGACAGTGAGGTGGGTGAAGAACTGGCTCAATGGCAGAGCTCAGAGGGTTTTAATCAGCGGTGGAGTCTAGTTGGGGGCCTGTGGTTAGTGGTGTTCCCCAAGGGTCAGTACTTGGTCCAGTCCTATTCAATATATTCATCAGTGACTTGGATGAAGGGACTGAGTGTGCCCTCAGCAAGTTTGCTGATGACACTAAACTGGGAGGAATGGCTGATACACAGGAAGGCTGTGCTGCCATCCAGCAAGATCTGGATAGACTGGAGAGTTGGGTGCAGAGGAACCTGGTGAAGTTCAATAAGGGCAAGTGTAGGGTCCTGTACCTGGGGAGGAATAACCCCAGGCACCAGTACAGGTTGGGGGTTGACCTGCTGGAAAGCAGCCCTGCAGAGAAAGACCTGGAAGTACTGGTGGATGACCAGTTGACCATGAGCCAACAATGTTCCCTTGTGGCCAAGAAGGCCAATGGTATCCTGGAGTGCATTAAGAGGAGTGTGACCAGCAGGTTGAGGGAGGTGATCCTCCCCCTCTACTCTGCCCTGGTGAGGCCACATCTGGAGTATTGTGTCCAGTTCTGGGCCCCCCAGTTCAAGAGAGATAGGGAGTTATGTTACACGAAAAGTGACATGTTGTACATATAACTAGTCAGCAAGAAACTTTTTTTCTGGACTAGTAACTTCATGATGATCAGTTCTAGTGCTAAACAGATTTTCCTTGTGTGTAAATAATGCTGTCCAACAATAGAGTCAGGATGACTTGATCCAGGAGGTAAATTCCCATGCTTTTTGCCATTGGATAAATAATTCTCACTGAAGTAATGGAAACTGCATATGGGATAGGAATGGTTAAAAATTCATTAAGACCACGAGTAAAAGTTTTGTATGAAAAAAGAGAAGATAAATTATATTAATATAAGGTACATAAACCAATGTGGTCCTTCAATTCTAAAAACTGAAGCTATCTTAAACTTATGAATTTTATAGGACATGAGTAATTTTATTATTTTGGGGCCAAAATGTGAATGTAATTGCCTCAGTGAATGTAATTAAAACAGGGTTTCTTTTGGCTACTTTCAATATATGTTTCGTTAATATGAATATTTGATGGATCAAATATTCCCCTGAAATTTAAAATTAAGATTTCTTTTTAGCTGTAAGAGCACTGTAAGAGCATAGAGTCTCTTCTGTAGAATTCAATGTAAGTTATGTATGTAGTTTTTTTCTGTAATATTTAATACAATCTTTCTGAGACACTGGAAGACTCCTGCAAACCTTTTGCATGTATCTTCTTTTACTGTTCTTGTTTTTTTGATATGATTTTCACACAGCTTATTGTATATTTTGCTCTCTCACTGAGTTACAATGAAGTTCATACCTATTTCTTCCACACATCTTTTGACTTTTCTACTCTTCTTATTCAAATACTGGAGGATGATCTTTTTCTTACATTAGTGAATTATCTTTGAGTGTAGATTGCTTATACCATAAGGTTATATGGTTATAGATTCAAAGAATCATAGAATGGTTTGGGCTGGAAGGGACCTTAAAGATCATCCAGTTCCAACCCCCCTGCCGTGAGCAGGGACACCTTCCACTAGACCAGGTTGCTCAAAGCCTCATCCAGCCTGGCCTTACACACTTCCAGGGAGGGGGCATCCACAGCTTCTCTGGGCAACCTAGGCCAGTGTCTCACCATCCTCGCAGGAAAGAATTTCTTCCTAATAACTAATCTAAACTTACTCACATTCAGTTTATAACCATTGCCCCTTATTCTATCACTACCTGCCCTTGTAAAAAGTCCCTCCCCAGCTTTCTTGTAGGCCCCCTTCAGGTACTGGAAGGCCGCTATAAGGTCTCCCCTAAACCTTCTCTTTTCCAGGCAGAACAGCCCCAACTCTCTCAGCCTGTCCTCATAGCAGAGGTGCTCCAGCCCTCAGATCATCCTCATGGACCGTCTCTGGACTCTTTCTAACAGGTCCATGTCTTTCTTGTGTTGGGGGCTCCAGAACTGGACACTGTATTCCAGGTAGGGCCTTATGAGAGTGGAATAGAGGAGGAGAATCACCTCCTTCAACCTGCTGGCCACGCTTCTCTTGATGCAGCCCAGGATACGGTTGGCCTTCTGGGCTGCAAATGCACATTGCCGGCTCATGTTGAGCTTCTCGTCCACCACCACTCCCAAATCCTTCTCTTCGGAGCTGGTCTCAAGCCACTCATCGCCCAGCCTGTACTTGTGCTTGGGGTTGCCCTGACCCAGATGCAGGACCTTGTATTTGGCCTTGTTGAACTTCATGAGGTTAGCACAGGCCCTCCTCTCAAGCCTGTCAAGGTCTATCACACCAGACAACAATTCCAAATTAGTTATGTACATTTAATAAACAGGCTGTCATAAATATGTGAAAATTATACCCTTCTTTATGTGAATAGGAAAACCCATATATTGTTGGAATTATTAAAGACTTTTCCAAGTGTGACAAGAATCAGAAGACCAAAATTACAGTGCATTTTAGGCATGCTTAACCATCATAGAAGCAGTAAAAGGTGAGACAAATTTACAACTCTCAAGATAATCTCCACATGTGCACTGAAATATTGAAATGGTAGCAATGTCATAAAATGCTTTTCTTAGCTCAATGTTTTGTTACAGTTCACTGGAGTCTTTAAAGATTCAGATCCAATAAAATGATATATAAACATAAGCTTTATTAATCATGTCTGCCTATGCACAAATATGCACACTAATAGGACACTCATCTCTAGTTTTCACAGAATCACAGAGTGTCAGGGATTGGAAGGGACCTCAAAAGCTCATCCAGTCCAATCCCCCTGCCGGAGCAGGAACACCCAGATGAGATCACACAGGAAGGCATCCAGGCGGGTCTTGAATGTCTCCAGAGAAGGAGACTCCACACCCTCCCTGGGCAGCCTGTTCCAGTGCTCTGTTACCCTCACAGTAAAGAAATTTCTTCTGAAGTTTAAGCGGAACCTCCTGTGTTCCAGCTTACACCCATGACTTCCCCTTGGTGAAGCCATGCTGACTGCCCCTAATGACCCTTTTATCCTTGATATGCCTTGAGATGGCACCAAGGATGAGTCGTTCCATCACCTTCCCAGGGATGGAGGTGAGGCTGACGGGGCTGTAGTTACTCGGGTCCTCCTTCTTGCCCTTTTTGAAGACTGGAGTGACATTTGCTTTCCTCCAGTCCTCAGGCACCTCTCCTGTTCCCCACGACTTAGCAAACATGATGGAGAGTGGTCTAGCAATGACTTCTGCCAGCTCCCTCAGCACCCGTGGGTGCATCCCATCAGGACCCATGGATTTATGGATGTCCAGATTGCTTAATTGGTCCTAACCCAGTCCTCATCAACCAAGGCAAACTCCTCTATTGTCCTGACTCCCTCTGGGGCATCAGGGGTCTGGGGCTCCTCAGGACAGCTTCCGGCAGAGTAGACAGAGACAAAGAAGGCATTCAGTAACTCTGCCTTCTCTGGATCTTCTGTCACCAGGGCACCCACCTCATTCATCAGTGGGCCTACATTGCCTCTAGTGTTGGCTTTATCTGCCATGTATTTGAAGAAGCTCTTTCTGTTGTCCTTGACCCCTCTGGCAAGGTTTAATTCTAAGGAGGCCTTAGCTTTCCTAGTTGCCTCCCTACATCCTCTGACAACAGCCTTATATTCTTCCCAAGTGGCCAACCCCTCCTTCCATGATCTGTAAACTCTCCTCTTCCACTTGAGTTTGCCCAGCAGTTCCCTGTTTAACCACGCAGGTCTCCTGGCTCCCTTCCTTGACTTCCTACATATCGGGATGCTCTGATCTTGAGCTTGGAAGAAGCAGTCCCTGAATGTTAACCAGCTATCTTGGGCCCCTTTGCCTTCAAGTACCCTTTCCCATGGGATTTGCCCTAGCAATTGCTTGAAAAGGCCAAAGTTGGCCCTCCTGAAGTCCAGGGTTGTAATTCTGGTTGGAATTCTGTTCCTACCACATGAGATCCTGAACTCCACCATCTTATGGTCACTGCAATCCAGGCAGTCCTCAACCTTTACCGCTTCAACCAGACCCTCCTTGTTAGTGAGGATGAGATCCAGCAACACTCCTCTCCTAGTTGGTTCATCCACCATTTGCATCAGGAAGTTATCATCGATGCACCTGGATTGTGGGTGGCTGGCTGAGTAGTCCCTCCAGCAAACATCAGGGTAGTTAAAATCCCCCACAACAACCAGGGCCTGTGATTGTGAGGCTGCTCTCAGCTGCTTGTAGAAGGCCTCATCAACTTCCTCACCCTGATCTGGTGGCCTGTAATAGACACCCACAACAGTATCAACCCTACCAGCCTGCCCCTTGATTCTCACCCACAGGCTCTCAGCTCGCTCCTCATCCGCCCCTGGACAGATCTCAACACACTGCAGTTGCTCTCTCACATGAAGAGCAACTCCACCACCTCGCCTTGCTGGCCTGTTTTTCCTAAGAAGGACATAGCCATCCATGACCACATTCCAGTCATGTGAGCTGTCCCACCATGTCTCTGTAATTGCCACCAGATCATAATCCCCTGACCGAACACGGGTTTCTAACTCCTCCTGCTTGTTCCCCACGCTGCGTGCATTGGTGTGCAGGCATCGCAGGGAGAGAGCCGAGTGCACCAATTTCACCCTAGCAGGGTGGGAGGCCTCCTGGCCTTCATCAATTCTAGAGTGCTGCCCCACTGGCACAAGCCCAGCTGTTACCCCTTCCCCCTTCCAATCTAGTTTAAAGCTCTCCAAATGAGCCCTGCCAATTCCTGCCCCAGCCTCCTTTTGCCCCTGTGAGATAAACCTTCCCCACATATCACTGTCTGGACTGGTGTCCTATGAAACCAGCCATGATCAAAGAACCCAAAGCCCTGCCTGTAGCACCAGTCCTGGAGCCAGTCATTTATGGCCTGAATTTGTCGCGACGGAGGGAAAACCCGGACGCTCAATATGAGTGATCAGCAAGCTCCGTTTATTGATTACATACGTGCTCCTTATATACAGTGGTTAATTAAGCTCATACATATTCTTAAAGACCTATACTGATTGGTTTATTAATTATCCTGGGAACTTCTTCCTTCATGGTGAGCTCAGTTCTTCTTATCTCATGTCCAATTAACTACAGGCATTCTGTAGTTTGCTTTGTTAAATGTCGAGGGCATCTTGACCCTGGCATATCAGCACTTGCACCAGATGTGTGCGGTGTTCTGCCAGATCTCGTTCCATCAGCTGCAACGGGTCTACGTGGCCTTTGTCACGTAGCCAGCTCTCCACATGAATTCTTCTATTCCATCCCACGTCAGCACCCGAAAGTGGAAGGAGGGAAGAGAAAATCACTTGTGTCCCAGACCCTTTCAGCAACTGTCCCAAGGCCTTGAAATCTTTCTTCATTGCCCTCAGACTACGGGATGCAGCTTCCTCCCCACCTGTCTGGAAGATCAGTAGTGGGTAGTAGTCCGTTGGGTGCACCAGGTTGGGGAGTGCCCTGGTGATATCACAGAATCACAGTCAATCACAGAATGTTATGGATTGGAATGGACCTTGAAAGATCATCTAGTCCAATCCCCCTGCCAGAGCAGGAACACCTAAATGAGATTACACAGGAAGGTGTCCAGGCGGGTTTTGAATGTCTCCAGAGAAGGAGACTCCAGCTCCAGGAAGACTACATACCTCCCTATGTTGAGGGTCAACCCTGCATATTGGGCCCTCTGTCCCTCTCAGAAGGGAATCGCCCACTACAATTACCCTTCTTTCTTTCTTATCAGAGGCAGTCTTGAGGGGCGGAGTCAACCACCTCTTCCTCTGTGGCCTTGTAGGTGGGCCTTGCACCATGTCCTAGTTTTAGGATGTAATTTTTTGCTCTTTCTTAATCAGACTCAAATTCCAAAGTCACATCTCAGAATATACTGGGCTCATTTTAAAACTGAATAAGCATTATTTTTATTACTGCATGCTTCCCCTTCATTAAGAAGTAAACAGGTTTTCTCCAAATTATTTGCATTATAGCCTAAAAAAAAGAAGGAATAAAGAAATATAAATTTTCCATGATAACACAGGAAGTGTCTCTCTCTAAAAGTCTCTATTGTGGATTGCTTCAGAGCTCTGACCCAGCACACAGTCAATTACATACAGTGTCCACAAAGCAGAAATCAAAATCATTACCTGAATCAAATCCTTTTTGGGTCCCAAAGTCCTGATCTGAAGTCAAGGTGGACTATCACTATAAAAGTTTAACTTTGAATATATCTTCCTTAGAACTGGCTGATATCCCACTGATGTTTTGACCGGATCATCTGTTTTGTTTTTTTTTTTTTTTTTTTTTTTTTTTTCAATCAAGTAGTAGAAAAAAGAAAGAAGTAAAATATCTTTAATATTAAGGAAATCTGATAGATCTACATTGGCTACATTCACTACTCCTTTCTTAACCAAAATAATTGATTACATTTTAATCTTAATGTTGAGAACCAGTGTTTGCTCAGCATCAGATGAGTGGAAGAATAGTTTCAGGAACACCAAATTAGCCTCAGTATAAACTGAGGACCTTTTGAGGTTGCTATATAGTTTCCCTTGAACATAAGATTTTCTTCTGAAACATTATCACTTCTTACATGGTAAGAGATGGAGGGAGACCAAGAATAGATGTATTAGAATATGCTATTTACCTTCTTTCAACTGCTCCTACTCAATGTCTGGCCTTTAGTTATGCTATATGCATAGGGATTACACATTTCTCTTTACTAACAAAAATAGATTTTTAAACACATAGATATATATTTCAAAATAAAAAGTATACAATTCCAACAATCAAATAAATTAAAAAACTAAAAATGACAGCCTATTTCTGAAATAATTTTGCCCTGAAGAGGCTATTATGGGACTATGCTGAGATCATTGATAATATCCTTAATGAAGATAACAGCAATAAGAAAAATTACTGTCAAAAACATTTAGTCTAGGCCTCTGTTTTAAATTATGTATCTGATTTTTTTTTCTGTTCCTATGTCATTGCTCAGAACATAAATGTAACATCATTGACAAATATCAAAACCAAACAAAAACTGAAGGGGAAAAATAATGCTTGCCAAATCAAATACAATAACTCTGGAGGGGACAGTAAAGCTATCTGCAGACTTCTAATTAAAAGAAGGTGTGGAAAATAAAATTCAATGGCTGTAGAAGAGAGCTGAACTTGTTCCATTAGATACTGATTATTAATTACAATTGTCGGGTGTGCTACAAGGAATGGTGCCACATGGTTAAGGCAGCTGCACCCCCTTGTAGGGAAGATTCCTGGAATTTTCTTAATGTATTTTCAGAAATCCATGTGTAAGTATTATTACAAAAGGCCAAAGTGGAATGAACGGCACATATAGTGCCATTGTGAAGTTTTTCCACTATAATAGCAAAAAAGACCTTGCACTGGTTTTGTGACATTTTTAGTCCTGACTATTGATCATAATCTTTTCCTTATTGTAACTTTGTTTCGTTGAGAGCAGGCATAGGACCAAATGAGTTTTATTTCATCTTCCTTACACTATTCTAGGGAAGAGTGCTATCAAAATAAAAATCTGAAACTGACAAACAGGGCAACAATAGTTCTATGTACCCACTTACCTCTTTGTGATACTGCAGGTTTTTCTTTCTGAAGGATGGAAATGGCAGACTGCAACTTTCTTTTCATAGATCAGGAGAGTGACAATGATGAAATGCAACTTAGCAAGGCTACATTTTGCACTTTATACTTCTGTTTGAGGCTTATGAGTCTGAACCTGCAAATACAGGTATAATGATATTCCAGTTATTTGGCTTTGCACCAACAATTCTCTTTTGCTTCAAATTGTATCACATGACTGACTATTTTAGTTGATATTAATTAGCACAGAAATATATATATATAAATATTTTTCATACTAATCTTTGAGAAGGTAAATTTCAGAACTGACCACAAAGTATTCATGACAAAAAAATCTATTCAATAATGATTAAATAGGAATTTTATTGAATTTTTTTTTTAGTGTGACTATCAGTGTAAACCAATATTTGGCACAAAGAAAGTTAATGCAGTGGATTGCTCTCAGACATTTGATTGTATTTCCATGCAAATGTATCATATTCTGATTCAATATTCCTGTTACATGGCATGTGGTATTATCTTGTTATGTTGGTATGTTACCTATATTATGATCTATTGTTTCTTATTTCATGAGACTAGAATAAGTTATCTAAACAGATGTGTAGTCTGTTCTGGAATAGAACACTTACATGAATATATATTTGCAGAAGTACCAATGTTAGCATTTATGGTACATCTGCTTCTGTCAAAGTAACAAAGATTTAACTGCCTAAATGTCACACCAAATTAATGAAGCAAAAGATTTTTAGTAAATGAATATTTGTGGTTTCTTACCTTTGCTCTCTCTGTCTCTATTCAGTTCCATAGTAATCAATGATCATGATCATCACCAGTAATCAAAGGTGGTGAATAAGTTATCTAATGCTTTTCTTTGCCAATTTAGGATGATTATTCCTTATAGTATATTCTTTGGTGTTTTGTCTTGTGTTGTAAAGGACAGGACTCCACTATTTCCCCATGGAAACTTTTCAACAGTCTAATATGAATCACCATTAGGAACATTTTCCTTTTGTTCAGCTTACATTTTCTTCCTCTTCTTAATTTTGTTCAGATATTTCTATTTAATGATAATAATCTGACAATTATACTGTATCATCTTTCCAGATACATTCCAAAACACTTGGAACCTAATTCTGCAGTCATTACTAATGCACAATGTCCCACTGATGATGAAAATACAATGTGTTTAGCACATCTGTCCTGGGTTTGGTTAGGATCGAGTTAATTGTTCTCAGGGAACTGGGAGGGGGGCAGCCGGGGCAGCGGGTCTGGGCGGTGGCCAGGGCAGGTGTTCCGTACCACGTGAGGTATTCCATACCACGTGACATCTGCCCAGTATTTAAACAGGGAAGGTCGGGAAGGAGGGGGCTGCTGGGTACCGTAGTTCGTGAGCTGGTTCCTGTGGTGAGTCCGGTCTATTTCTTTTATCACGTTTTTTACACTGTATACGCTTTCATTAGCACTGTTGTTGTTGTTTGATGTTGTTTCTCCCTTACCATTCCAGTAAACTGCTCGTGCCTCAACCCCTGAGCCCTGTTCATTTATATTTTCTCCTCCCCATCCCACCGGAGGGTGAGGGGTGGGGCAGGCAGAGACCCTTCCTGATTAAACCACGTCAGCTTTTGGCGCCCAACGTGGGGCTTGAGGGTTGAGATAACAGCAGACCTGACCAGAGCGTGTCAGAGCAATCTTTTATATATGTACACATTTAATGTAGTAGTTAAATAGTCCCTGGTCACAATGTTGTTTCACTTGCTCACCTGGCTGTGCTATGTAAAGCCTTATGTGCAGTATGTATTCCCCGCGGTGCTGCTTATCAAGGCTGGGAGAGGGCTCAGGGTTATGATTTTGTTGCACTGTGTGGTCTCAGCTTACGATATGGTCACGTCACTGGCCAGGTGCTTGGGTGCCTCTTTGTTGACAGAGGGGGGTGATTTCCCCCACTCCTTTTCCTCGTTCAGTGAGACTTTTGATGGGATGCTCTAACCATCATGTTTCTATTGCTGGGTCTCTTTAATGTGTTTCAGCTCCTGCTGTGGGTTAAACATCTACTTAGGAATATGACCCAGAGGTCTGCCCCAGGGGATAGCTATGAGTGGCAGGGTGTGTGGGATAGTATGGGCAAGCACCTGGGGCAGTGGGCACCTCCAATGTTCTGGAAATTCACACCTGAACAAGTGCAGAATCCTGAAGAATTAGTAAAATATTTGGAAAGAGTGTGTTGTCACCCTGGCAATTCCAGAGAGACACAGATCACTGCAACGTGCTGGGGCCTGGCCCATGCCTATCGCATCCTATTCAACACTACTGGGTACCCTCAAGGGCAAGGGAAGGTCTCTGGATTTGGCAGCAAAATGACAGATATTGCAGATACTCCAGCCCCTGTAACAAGCACGGCAACTACTCCAACCCCCACAACAGATACTGCTACTGCACCCAAACCAGAGGACCAGCCCGTGCCAGTATCAGTTGCTCCTGTACAGAAGAAGAAACACACAAAAAAGCCAGTTCGCTTGGCAAAGGAGGAAAGTGAACCAGGACCATTGTGAGAACAGGAGGAAGATGCAGAACCAGAGATAATCACCTGATCCCTGTCCCTAGGTGAGCTGTGAGATCTGCGGAAAGACTTCAGCCACCATCCAGGCAAGCAAATTGTCACCTGGCTTCTCCGATGCTGGGATAGCGGGGCCAGTAGCTGGGAATTAGAGGGCAGGGAAGCCAGGCAGCTGGGATCTCTGTCTAGGGAAGGTGGCAGTGACAAGGCAATTGGGAGAAAGACACAAACCCTCAGCCTCTGGAGGTGACTTCTGTCAGGTGTGAGGGAAAGATTCCCCCCTCAAAGATGATGTGACATGTCACCCAGCTAAGTGGACCACCATGGAGAAAGGTATCCAGTATTTGAGGGAATTAACTGTGCTGGAGGTGACTTATAATGATCCAGGTAACAAACAGTTACCCACAGACCCAGATGAAGTCCAATGCACACGATCCATGTGGCAGAAGTTCTTGGAGTGCACCATCATCATATGCCAACTCATTGGCAGTAATGTCCTGGAGAGATGATGAGACAAATGGTGGATGAGTTAGCTGGTCAACTTCGGCAATATGAAGGAAGTCTGTACGGCAATATGAAGGAAGACCTCTGTACAGGCCTGTGTCTCAGCTGTGGAAAAACTTTCCCGGGAAGTCCAGCAACTCAAAGAGGATATGTCTAGTTTCCTACCTGTATGGACCAGTATCTCAGCTATCTGGAGCCACCATCCCTCTACTCAAGAGAAAGGACATAGAGGATATACTCCACGAAGCACTCTGTGGTTTTACTTGCATGACCACAGAGAGGACATGAGGTGGTGGGATGGAAAACCTACCTTGATCTTGGGGGCATGGGTGCATGAATTGCAGGGAAAAACGATCACAGAAGGAGATCCTTCCAGGATCCTTCCAGTGGGCAGCTCTCCAGACAGAGTGAGAGGGCTGATCTCATTTCTGATCCTCCAGAAGGGACTTCTGACTCATATTTACAAGAAGTGAGTGGCAAATACCATGATCAGGATTAGAGGGGCCCTGCCTCCAGCCAGGTGGAGGAAAGGGCTGACTGGATTTATTGGACTGTGTGGATCCGATGGCCTGGCACATCAGACCCCCAGGAGTACAAGGCTCTAGTGGACACTGGTGCACAATGTACCCTGATGCCATCAAGCCATCGTGGTATAAAGGCCATCTGTATTTCTGGAATAACAGGAGGATCCCAGCAACTGACTGTTGGAAGCTGAAGTGAGTCTGACTGGGAATGAGTGGCAAAAGCAGCCCATTGTGACTGGTCCAGAGGCCCCTTGCATCCTTGGCATAGATTACTTCAAGAGGGGGTATTTCAAGTATCCCAAAGGGTACCGGTGGGCTTTTGGTATAGCAGCTTTGGAGAAAGAGGAAATCAAACAGTTGTCTACTCTATCTGGTTTCTTGGAGGACCCTTCTGCTGTGGAATTACTGAGGGTTGAAGAACAGCAGGTGACGATCGCTAACGCAACAGTGCACTGGTGGCAATATCGCACCAACCGAGACTCTTTGGTTCACATTCATAAGCTGATTCGCCAACTGGAGAGCCAAGGAGTGATTAGTAAGACTCACTCACCATTCAGTAGTCCCATATGGCCTGTCTAGAAGTCTAATGGAGAGTGGAGGCTGACAGTGGACTACCGGGGCCTGAATGAAGTCACACAGCCACTGAGCGCTGCTGTGCTAGATATGCTAGAATTGCAAAATGAACTGGAGTCCAAGGCAGCCAAGTGGTACACCACAATTGATATCGCTAAAGCTTTTTTCTCCATTCCTTTGGCAGCAGAGTGCAGGCCACAGTTTGCTTTCACCTGGAGGGGTGTCCAGTACACCTGGAATCGACTGCCCCAGGGGTGGAAACACAGTCCCACCATCTGCCATGGGCCAATCCAGAATGCCCTGGAACACAGTAAAGGTCCTGAACACCTACAGTACATTGACACATCATATGGGGCAACACAGCAGAAGAAGCTTTTGAGAAAGGAGAGAAAATAGTCCAAATCCTTCTGAAAGGTGGTTTTGCCATAAAATGAAGCAAAGTCAAGGGACGTGCTCAGGAGATCCAGTTTTTAGGAATAAAATGGCAAGATGGGTGTCGCCACATCCCAGCGGATGTGATCAACAAAATAACAGCTATGTCTCCACCAACTAGCAAAGAGGAAGCACAAACCTTCTTAGGCATTGTGGGTTTTTGGAGGATGCATATTCCAAATTAGTCAGATTGTGAGACCTCTCTCTCAAGTGACTCTGAAGAAGAATGACTTTAGATGGAGCCTTGAGCAACGGCAGGCATTTGAGCAAATCAAACAAGAGTTAGTTCATGCAGTAGCCCTTGGGCCAGTCCGGGCAGGACAAGAAGTTTAAAAATGTGCCCTACACTGTAGGTGGGGAGAATGGCCCAACTTGGAGTCTCGGTCAGAGAGCCCAAGGGGAGACTTGAGGCCAGGCCCTTGGGTTTTGGAGTTGGGGAAACGGAGGATCAGAGGCCCAATATACTCCAACTGAAAAAGAGAGATTTGCAGCGTATGAGGGAGTTTGAGCTGCTTCTGAGGTGCTTGGTACTGAGACACAGCTCCTCTTGGCACCCTGACTGCTGCTGCTGGGCTGGATGTTCAAAGGAAGGGCCTCCACTACACACCATGCAACTGATGCTACGTGGAGTAAGTGGGTCGCACTGATCACACAAAGGGCTTGAATAGGAAGCCCCAGTTGTCCAGGAATTTTGGAAGTGATCACAAATTGGACGGAGGGCAAAGACTTTGGAATGCAGCTGAAAGAGGAGGTGACATGCTGAGGAGGCTCCACAGTGTAATGAACTACCAGATGATGAGAAATGATATGACCTGTTCACTGATGGGTCCTGTTGTAATGTAGGGAAACATCGAAGGTGGAAAGCTGCTGTGTGGAGCCCTACAAGATGTGTTGCAGCAGCAGCTGCTGAAGGAAAAGGTGAATCGAGCCAGTTTGCAGAGGTAAAAGCCATCCAGCTGGCCTTAAATATTGCTGAATAAGAAAAGTGGCCAGTGCTCTATCTCTATACAGACTCATGGATGGTGGCAAATGCCCTGTGGAGGTGGTTACAGCAATGGAAACAAAGCAACTGGCAGCACAGAGGCAAACCCATCTGGGCTGCTGAATTATGGCAAGACATTGCTGCTCAGCTAGAAAATCTGGTTGCAAAGGTATGCCACGTAGATGCTCATGTACCAAAGAGTCGAGCCACCGAAGAGCATGAAAACAACCAACAGGTGGACCAGGCTGCCAAAATCTAAGTGTCTCAAGTAGACCTGGACTGGCAACATAAGGGTGAAAAATTTTTAGCTTGCGATGCCTTGGGCCATCAAGGAAGAGATTCAACATACATATGGGCTCGTGATCAAGGGATGGACTTAACCATGGGCACTATTGCACAGGTTATTCATGAATGTGAGACATGTGCCACAATCAAGAAAGCCAAGCAGTTAAAACCTCTCTGGTATGGAGGATGATGGTTAAAATATAAATATGGAGAGGCCTGGCAGTTTGATTATATTGCTGTCTCACAATCCCGCAGTGGCAAGTGCTGTGTGCTCACAATGGTGGAAGCAGTGACCAGATGGTTGGAAACATATGCTGTGCCCCATGCCACTGCCTGGAACACTATTCTGGGTCTTGAAAAACAAGTCCTATGGTGACATGGCACTCCAGACAGAATTGAGTCAGACAATGGGACTCATTTCCAAAACAGCCTCATAAACACCTGGGCTGAAGAGCATGGCATTGAGTGGGTGTACCACATTCTCTGTCGTGCACCATCCTCTGGGAACATTGAACAATGCAATGGACTGCTGAAAACTACATTAAGAGCAATGGGTGGTGGGACATTCAAACACTGGGATACCCATTTAGCAGAGGCTACCTGGCTGGTTAACACTAGGGGATCCATCAATTGAGCTGGTCCCAACTTTGATGTACTGTAGAAGGGGACAAAGTCCCTGTAGTTCACATGAAGAACATGTTAGGAAAGGTGGTCTGGGTTAGTACTGCCCCAGGCAAAGGCAAACCTGTTTGTGGGATTGCTTTTGCTCAAGGACCTGGGTACACTTGGTGGGCGATGCAGAAGGATGTAGAAGTCTGATGTGTACCTCAAGGAGATTTGACTCTGGGTGAGAATAATCAATAATTTGAACTCTTTATATATTGTGTGTCATTACTACTGTGGTTGCTATATGCCATGTTAAAGGGATTACAGTATGAATTGCCCCAAAATGGATGAAGAAATGGACCTTGGTGAAAACTGAGCAAGGTGCAGCAGTGATGAAACCAGAGCTGGCTCCAGCAATCAGTGCCCAACGATGTCATTAAGATTGACATCTTTGACCTGCAGACCATGAGCCGGGGCCATACCTGATACACCAGCACATCATTTCCAGTCAGCTCTCCAAGATACACCAGCCACAAGCTCTGGATACAGCATGCAGCAATCCAACACCACACACCAGGTTTTTCTTCTCACCCTGAGAGACTGTTATGACAGATGGAGCCCACAGTCATGGGTTAAATGAACTCAGTGGACACTATAGAGTGATGGCCCATAGACTAAGGGAATTATCTGTGTGTTTATGTATGTATAGATATAGCTTTACAAGACAGTGGTAGGAATTGATTGGGAAGTGCAGGATCTGAGCATGACGTAGATGGTATAGAATAAGGGGTGGATAATGTCCTGGGTTTGGTTAGGATCAAGTTAATTGTTCTCAGGGAACTGGGAGGGGGGCAGATGGTCCATACCATGGGACATCATGCTCAGTATGTAAACAGGGAAGTTCCTGGAGGAGGGAGCTGCTGGGTATCCTAGTTTGTGAGCTGGTCCCTGTGGTGAGACCATTCAATTTCTTTTAACACATTCGTACGCTGTATACGCTTTCATTAGCACTGTTGTTGTTGTTTGATGTTGTTTCTCCCTTACCATTCCAGTAAACTGCTCGTGCCTCAACCCCTGAGCCCTGTTTGTTTATTATTTTCTCCTCCCCATACCAGTGGGGTGTGGGGTGAGGCGGGCAGTGACCCTTCCTGGTTAAACCATGTTGACATCCTACAAAGTCTCTCAAATTCGGCACCTCCCTGCTAAATTCAGGATTCTTGCAGTTGTATTCAAACCTATTCATAATGTTGTCCTACCTTATTTGACCTAGAAATTTGACCTGCCTCTGCCCTCTTATCTATTAATGATGTTACTCTTGGTGTCCTGGCTGGCTGCTTTTCTCCTTGTCTGTCTTTTTGTCTCCTTCCTGCTATTTGCATGGAACATCCTTAATAAACCGTGTTACAAACTATCCACCTTCCCCTTAGTCAGATCTCTAGTTAAAATCCAGTTTTCTGCGTTAAAATTAAAGCAGAACAGATAATGTTTTTGAATGTTTGAGAGTTTATTTTGAGTTATGCACATTGAAATAAACATAAGGTAAACTTACTTTTGCTTACTTTTATTTTTATAATGAAGTTTGTGTCTCTCCTCTCGGTTTTTGGACTTGCATTGTCTTATGATTTTAGTAAAAATAAACTTCTCTGGGAAAATGTTTGCTTTGGGAGTACAATGCCTAACTTAAAAAAGAAACTATGCATTCTTAGTAAAAATGAGTAGTAATATTAGTTTCACCTAGAAATACTAAAAAAAGTCTCATAGGCCCATCCCATCAGGGACCATGGACTTATGTATGTCTGATTTGCTTCAATGCTCCCTGACCTGATCCTCTTCCACCAAGGGTAAGTTTTCCTTGCCTCAGCCTTTCCCCCTGGTCTCTGAGACCTGGGATTCCTGAAGGCTGGTCTTGCTCGTAAAGACTGAGGTGAGAAGACATTCACTATCAGCTTTTTCCATGTCCTATGTTTTCTTCTACACGCTCCAGGAACCTCCTAAACTGTTTCCACTCTATTGTATTTCTAGCAGACATCTGGTCAGTTGAAGTCCCCCATGAGAAAAAGGGCTAGCAATTGTGAGACTTCTCCTAGCTGCTTACAGAATATTTCATCTCCCTCTTCTTCCTAGTTGGGTGGTCTGTAACAGACTCCCATCATATCTGCCTTGTTGACCTTTCCTCTGACTCTTACCCATAAACACTTGATACTTTCATCACCATTGCCAAGCTCTAGACATTCAAAATGCTCCCTAACATACAAGGCTACCCCATTGTCTCTCTTTCCTTGCCTGTCCCTTGTGAAGATTTTATAGCCATCCATTGCAGCACTCCAGTTGCCTGAGTCATCCCACCATGTTTTTGTGATTGCAAGTATATAATTTTCCAGTTGCACAATGGCTTCCAACTCCTGTTTGTTGCCCATGCTGCATGCATTGGTGTAGATGCACTTCAGTTGGGCTATTGATCCTTTTTTTTCCCCTTTGAGACAGGGGTACTGCATCTGTTGCCAGCAGGCCTGGTGTTGTGTAGACCAACCCACAATCAAAAAACCCAAAATTTTGCTAGTTACACCAGTCAGGGAGCTGGGTATTGATCTGCTGACTCTTCCTATTTCTTCATCATTCCCTGCAACTGGAGGGAAAGATGAGAACACTACTTTTACTCCTGATCCCTTAACCAGTTGTCCCAAGGCCCTGAAGTCTTTCTTGATTGCCCTTGGACTACTTCTTGCAGCTTCATTGCTGCCTACATGAAAAATCAATAATGGATAATAATTTGAGGGCCATACCAGGGTAGGAAGCTTTCAAATCTTTAACCTAGGCCCCAGGGAAGCAGTAGGCTTCCCTAAGAAGTGAGTCAGATCTGGTCTGCATATTAGGCCTTTTGTTCCCCTCAGGAGAGGGGACAATGACCCATCCTTTTCTTTATGCGAGCAGTTTTAATGCAGGGTGTAGGTCAACTTAACCTTAGTGACACCTCCAAGCTCGATGACCTATTGTCCTCATTATTGTTTGGTTCCACTTGTAGAACCTCATACCTATTAACCAAGGGCACCTGGAACGTGGGGCAGTAACAGAGGAGACACACCTGCTGTGCTGGGCAGGAACTTGTTGCCATTGCCCCCTCTCCCTTAAGTCACTGTGTTCAGCCAGGTGGAGAGAGGATAGGGAATCCTCCATATTGTGCATTCTGTCTGCCTGTTGGGCCTGTCCCAGGAAAGGTTGGGTGTGATATCTGGGGAGCACTGCGTACTGAGCACTGCAAACAGGACTTGTCCAGGGCAGTCTTCAAGCAGTTCATGTAGGCAGGATGAGAAGAAGGCAGGACCAGCTCAGTTGACAGACAAGGGTCTCCACCAGACAGGTGAAGACCATGCTTCTGCCACCAACCAAAATAGATGTGGGAACCCAGACAGAGATCACAGGGAAGGATGTAGTTTTGCAGGTCACAGGTGGCAGGGAATGCCACAGGCTCTTACTGGTAGCAGGGAACAGCAATGAGTAAGGTTGTGTGCAGTGTGAGCAGGTAGATGAGCTGCTACACTGAGCAGCACAGCTACAAAATGAGGTTGAAAGACTGCAAGATGAATTAGAAAGGCTTAGGAGTATTAGGGAGGCAGAAATGGAAATAGACTGATGGAACCAGGCTCTGCCCTCCCTCCAACGGAAATGGAACCACCTGCCAGATAGCACCCAGGATCAAGGGGCCCTTGTATCCTAGCCCTGTCAGGGGGAAGACAGAAACCTGAATGAAAGGGGTGAGTGGAGGCAAGTTCATGGCTGTGGCAGAAGGCGAGTGCCCTCCTTGCCTGACTTGCCTCCCCAGGGGCCTCTGAGAAATAGATATGAGGCTCTGCTGAAAGATGGCCAGTCTAATATGGATGATAGGCAACCTATACCAGAGGTCTCATCAAGGTCAGATAGGCTTTCCAGCCACGTAACAACCTCTTGCACAAGGAAGAAGAGAAGAGTTGTAGTTGTTGGAGACTTGCTCTTCAAATGTACAGAGGGCCCGATATGTTGGGTTGATACTTTTCATAGGGAAGTCTGTAGTCTTCTTGGTGCCCAAATCAGGGATATCACTAGGAAACTCCTCAATTTGGTGCGGTTGTCAGACTATTACCCACTACTGATCTTCCAGATAGGTGAGGAGGAAGCAACATCCCGTAGTCTGAGGGGAATGAAGAGAGACTTCAAGGCCTTGGGGTGGATGATGAAAGGGTCTGGGGCACAAGTAATTTTCTCTTCCCTCCTTCCAGTTGCAGGCGATGACGTGGGATGGAATAGAAGGATCCAGTCCATAAATACTTGGCTACAAGACTGGTGCTACAGGCAGGGCTTTGGGTTCTTTGATCATGGCTGATTTTATAAGATACCAGGCCTGACAGTAATACATGGAAAAGGCCTAATTTCTGGGGGGAAAAGTGTTCTAGGACAAGAAGTAGCAGGACTCATTCATAGAGCTATAAACTAGATTTGAAGGGGGATGGGGTTGTAGCTGAGTTTGCACCAGTGGGGCAGTGTTCTGGTATTAATGAAGGACAGAAGGCCTCCCACCCTGCTAGGGTGAAATTGGTGCACTCGGCTCTCTCCCTGCAATGCCTGCACACCAATGCACGCAGCGTGGGGAACAAGCAGGAGGAGTTAGAAACCCGTGTTCGGTCAGGGGATTATGATCTGGTGGCAATTACAGAGACATGGTGGGACAGCTCACATGACTGGAATGTGGTCATGGATGGCTATGTCCTTCTTAGGAAAAACAGGCCAGAGAGGCGAGGTGGTGGAGTTGCTCTTTACGTGAGAGAGCAACTGCAGTGTGTTGAGATCTGTCCAGGGGTGGATGAAGATGAGTTGAGAGCCTGTGGGTGAGAATTAAGGAGCAGGCTGGCATGGGTGATACTGTTGTGGGTGTCCATTACAAGCCACCTGATGAGGAAGTTGATGAGGCCTTCTACAGACAGCTGGCAGCAGCCTCACAATCACAGGCCCTGGTTGTTGTGGGGGATTTTAACTACCCTGATGTTTGCTGGAGGGACTACTCAGCCAGCCACCCACAGTCCAGGAGGTTCCTCCAGTGCATCGATGATAACTTCTTGATGCAGATGGTGGATGAGCCAACTAGGAGAGGAGTGTTGCTGGATCTTATACTCACTAATAAGGAGGGTCTGGTTGAAGTGGTGAAGGTTGAGGGCAGCCTTGGCTGCAGTGACCATGAGATGGTGGAGTTAAGGATCTCATGTGGTAGGAACAGAATACCAAGCAGGATCACAACCCTGGACTTCAGGAGGGCCAACTTTGGCCTTTTCAAACAATTGTTAGGGGAAATCTCATGGGAAAGGGTACTTGAAGGTAAAGGGGCCCAAGATAGTTGCTTAACATTCAGGGACCGCTTCTTCCAAGCTCAAGATCAGAGCATCCCAGTGTGTAGGAAATCAAGGAAGGGAGCCAGGAGACCTGCTTGGTTAAACAGGGAACTGCTGGGCAAACTCAAGTGGAAGAAGAAGGTCCACAGATCACAGAAGAAGAGGCTGGTCACTTGGGAGGAATATAAGGCTGTTGTCAGAGGATGTAGGCAGGCAACTAGGAAAGCGAAGGCCTCCTTAGAATTAAACCTTGCCAGAGGGGTCAAGGTCAACAAAAAGGGCTTTTTCAAATACATTGTAGACAAAGCTAACACTAGAGGCAATGTAGGCCCACTGATGAATGAGGTGGGTGCCCTGGTGACAGAAGATCCAGAGAAGGCAGAGTTACTAAATGCCTTCTTTGTCTCTGTCTATGTTGCTGGAGACTGTCCTCAGGAGCCCCAGACCCCTGATGCCCCAGAGGGAGTCAGAACAATAGAGGAGTTTGCCTTGGTTGATGAGGTCTAGGTTAGGACCAATTAAGCAATCTGGACATCCATAAATCCATGGGTCCTGATGGGATGCACCCATGGGTGCTGAGGGAGCTGGCTGAAGTCATTGCTAAGCCACTCTCCATCATCTTTGGTATGTTCTGGGAAACAGGAGAGGTGCCTGAGGACTGGAGGAAAGCAAATGTCACTCCAGTCTTCAAAAAGGGCAAGAAGGAGGATCCGGGTAACTACAGCCCGGTCAGCCTCACCTCCATCTCTGGGAAGGTGATGGAACGACTTATCCTTGGTGCCATCTCAAGGCATATCAAGGATAAGAGGGTCATTAGGGGCAGTCAGCACGGCTTCACCAAGGGGAAGTCGTGCTTGACCAACGTTCTAGACTTTTATGAAGACACAACGAGGTGGCTAGATGATGGTAGAGCAGTGGATGTGGTCTATCTTGATTTTAGCAAAGCATTTGACACCGTCTCCCACAGAATCCTTGCAGCTAAACTGAGGAAGTGTGGTCTGGATGATTGAGTAGTGAGGTGGATTGTGAATTGGTTGAAAGGAAGAAGTCAAAGAGTTGTGGTCAGTGGGACAGAATCTAGTTGGGACCTGTGTCTAGTGGAGTCCCTCAAGGGTCAGTACTAGGACCAGTATTATTCAATATATTCATCAATGACCTGGATGAGGGAACAGAGTGCACTGTCAGCACTTAGCTGTCTTTGGAAGGCCTCATTCATTTGTTCTTTCTGGTCTGGCAGCCTGTAGCAGACACTCACTGCAATGTCACCCATACAGGTCTGCTCTTTAATCCTTACCCATAAGCTCTCAACAGGCTCCCCGTCCATTCCCAGGCAGAGCTCCATGTATTCTGGATGCTCTCTTACTTAAAGTGCAACTCTACCTCCTTGTCTTCCCAGCCTATCCTTCCTGAAGAGTATGTATCCCTCCATTGCAACATTCCAGTCATGCGAGCAACCTCACCACATCTCTGTGATCCCAACAAGATCATAGCCCTGCAACGGCACACAGAGCTCTAATTCTTGTTTATTCCCCATGCTATGTGTGTTAGTGTACAGGCACTTGAGAGAGGCACCCCAGCATGTTGATTTCCCAGAAAGGAAGTGCGCAGCTATAAAAAACCATATACAGTATATGCATATGTAGAAAGATATGTGTAAAGGAGTGTATGAATATGTATAAATATATTATTTATGTATTCATAGATACACTATTTTATATGTATATTCATATATGTATATGGGCAAATATATATTTGCCCATGTTTGTGCAGGATCTTACCTGTAAGACCATTGTATGGTGCAGGCTGGTGCTGTATGTGTTTCCTTATCCTTAGGGAAATGCTGCAAAGAGGCACAGGACTGAGCATGCAATCAAGACTGTCCTGTTAGACAATGATTACTGTAAATGCAGCAAGATGCAGGCTTTGGGACAGTGGCTGCAGCCCCATGCTCTTAGAGACCACAACTACTGCAGAAAGCACAAGTAGATTGGTAAGAGTAATGGGGGTATTGCAGAGCTGAAAGATCATGATTATCTTTTGGATGCACTCTCATAGGGCCCTACCTGGAGTATTGTGTCCAGTTCTGGAGCCCCCAACAAAAGAAAGATATGGACCAGTTAAAATGAGTCCAGAGATGGTCCATGAGGATGATCCGAGGGCTGGAGCACCTCTCCTTTGAGGACAGGCTGAGAGAGTTGGGGCTGTTCCGCCTGGAAAAGAGAAGGCTTAGGGGAGATCTTATAGCAGCCTTCCAGTACCTGAAGGGGGCCTACAAGAAAGCTGGGGAGGGACTTTTTACAAGGGCAGGTAGTGATAGAATAAGGGGCAATGGTTATAAACTGAATGTGAGTAGAATTAGATTAGATATTAGGAAGAAATTCTTTCCTGTGAGGATGGTGAGACACTGGCCCAGGTTGCCCAGAGAAGCTGTGGATACCTCCTCCCTGGAAGTGTTCAAGGCCAGGTTGGATGAGGCTTTGAGCAACCTGATCTAGTGGAAGGTGTCCCTGCTCACGGCAGGAGGGTTGGAACTGGATGAGCTTTAAGGTCCTTTCCAACCCCAGTCATTCTACGAAGGAAAAAAATATTAGCTTTAAGCTTACAATTAACATAAATGCTGGATGAATAGGAAATACTCAGAGTGCTATGTTAATTCATACAGAGAGATGACTTTTTGCTCTTATGGAGTTAACTATGAAGGGTTTTTTAACCAGTATAGTGATAGGACCTAGATTTTCTTCTCAACCAAGGCATGTTTTTGGCAAAAATAATGCAACTGACTGCTCACTTGAATATTTAATTTTATACTCACTTATTCAGAAGCATGCCAGCTACTGACACATAAAAAACAATTTTAGGTGTCATCTGTCTCTTATCTCAGTCCCTGACATGGCCCAACTTTACCTACTTTCTGAAATATAAATGTTCTATTTGCCTATAGATAAGTGCTGTGGTTTAACCTGGCAGGCAGCTAAGCACCACACAGCTGTTTGCTCACTCCCCCTCACAGTGGGAGGGAAGAGGATGCTTTCTGCCAGAGGTTCCAGGTAGGGCCATTTTTTCCGGCTGCAGTGTAGAGCACGTTTTTAACATCTTGCCCTGTCCAGACTGGTCCAAGGGCTACTGCATGAACTATCTCCTGGTTAATTTGTTCAAAGTCTTGTCGTTTTTTCAGGGCCCCATTTGAAATCATTCTTCTTCTGGGTCGCTTGGTAGAGAGGGCTCATGATCAGACTGTCATTTGGGATATGCATGCGGCGGATGAAGAAATGACCAACACCGAGATGTCTTCAGGCATCAGCACTTTATTGAAGCTTTGCACTGCTTATATATCCTTTTTTCCTCCAGCACGCCCCAAGCACACAGCATTCTTTCACTTTTGATTTGTTGCCCCTTATCACACACTCGCCTAAACAAGTGACATGATTGGATAAATCCACCTGTTCATGAGCCATTCTTTTACTTCTGACTGGTTACTAATTACAGCACACAACTCATCCCTTATCTTGTCTCATACACATTCTTTCTTGTTTTTCCCACTTTGTTTTACTTTTCACTCAAGGTCAGGAATTAATTGCTCAAGGCTGAAGCCGCCTGCAGCTTTGGCTCTTAAAGCACCAACAATTCCCCTTTTTTGTTTTTGTACCACAAAGGCGTTGTTCACCATCTTCTGCAGGGCCCTTTGCAGACACGATAGCAAACAAGGCACTAATAGGAGGATCATCAAAATTATGAATAACTCCTTTAATCCTGACTTTAATAGTGAAGAGACCCATCCTGGTATTCCCCAACTCCAAAACCACTTGCTTAACCCGTCATCACTATTTACCCTCAACTGTTTGACATTTTCCTTTAACCTTTTAATGGCCATATGCATTGAATCTGAGTGGTCTGATAAATTCATACAGCACATGCCTTCAAATTCCTGACAACCATGTCCTTGAGCGAAAAGCAATAAATCAGTAGCAGCTCGATTTTGCAAAGTAGCACGTCGAACTGAGTCGACATCTGTCAGCAAGCCTGATAGTGCCAAAGATGTAAGATCAGATTGTTTAGAAAGCCAACATCCTAACTTGCGTAGGTTTGTTAATGCGCTCGCTACTCCTACTCCAGGGGCTAGAATAGAGGCTGCAGCTATTTCCCCAGGATTCCAAACCTCTGCATTGGAATCACAGTTGTGCTTAAATGAGTGAATGCTACGCTTGCTTCTTTCCCAAAATCAAGGTAATATTAGGTGTCAACAGGGACCTCCACGAATACGTGATGGTGTTCCTGCCCACGCTCTGTCTCCACAGATAAGGAAAACACCTGGTGGTAGCTGTACTGGATTATGAGTAGATTTAGAAATGTTTGGTGAAGTGCAACTGCACCAAGCTGGTTTATTTCTAAAAGCGGAAACAGTGGCAGTTACATTCGGGGCAGTGACTCTGGTGTTGCTTGTAGAGAAATTAAAAAAGACACAAAAGTCCACTGGTACTGATTGATCCCCAGCGGGAGTCTCCAAGGGCCTCCGTTTGGAGAGATAATGTACTTGCAGCACTTTAAGCACTTAGCACAAACAAACAACAGCAGTTACAAAGTGGACAGGGGCTTGTGCACTCCCCACACTGAGGGGCTAAGTTATTACTTTGTTTTACATCTCCTCCCATACCATAGTGATGAGTTTGTATTTATCTCTTTACTGTGTAAGTTTCACTAGTCTCACTGATTCTTTAAACTTTCTAAATTCCTGTTTAGTTCCCCCCCTGTACATGAAAAAAACACAAAGAGAAATTACGTTTATAATACTGAACTGTAACCTCTCGCTTCATTTGTCTCCAGCCATTTCCCTCACGGGAGATCAGAACCATGGGTTAGAACTCTGCACCTGCTTTGCAGTCGGGCTATGTCCCACTCAAACAACACAGACGCTCAGTCACACAAACGGGCCCGTCACTCCTCTCACTCACACCACAAAATGTGCCAATTAAACAATAGTCAGACACTCGTGTAGCGTAAATCATAAACCATTAACCGTTTGCCACAGGTCCACACCAAGCAGTATAACTTAAACCATAATACATGGTACCGGGTTGTTTTTTTTTGGTTGGTTGGTTTTGGCTTTTTTTTTTTACAGCAGATGTATAAGATGCTAGCTGTCCCACACAGCCCTCCTGCTGCGTGAGTCCTCTTCAGCAGCTGCCTGTTCTTTAATCTTTTTCCAAAATTTTAAAGGATCCGGAGTGGAGGTTGAGCTCATTTGAGGAAGGTGCAGGGGGTCCCATGGCGAAGTAAAATCAATAAGTGGAGCCGAGTCTTCTAGATCTTTTGACTCTTCCTTTTGAGCAGTTAAATCCTGGGGAGGCACAGAGGGACTTGTGGAAGCCTCACCTGTGACTGCAGCAATAGCAGAGGTAGCGGTAGCTTGATCCAGTCATAACTGATGTAAAAAATCAGTAATTAACTGCCATGTAGTTAACAGGGGCGTTGCAAGGGGATCACCCTGAGTTGTGACATCAATAAGGAGCTTTCCTGTCTCTTCCTAAGCAGTCACTTGGGAAGCAGAATCAGCATCTGAGAGTGCGCTGTTATTTCTGCACCATATCAGTAGCTTTTGAACTGCTGTCTCATCGTATTTAATGCCTCTTGTCTTTAAAATGCTCTTTAAAATAGTCAATATAGATTTTTCCTCCACTGACATTTGTGCACCCATAACTGGGGGGGTGGTAATTTGTTCCCAGCTGCTCACCTGCTTCTTTTAGATCGGGTCTAACCAGCTCTGTGGTCCACTGCTTCCCTTCGTCATATGCTGGCTTCTTGTAGATTCGGGTCTTGTGCAGCTCTATGGTCTGCTGCCTCCCCTCGTTGATATAGCAGAGCAGCTCCATGGTTTGATGCCTTCTTCGCAAGCTGGGCTCCGCTGCTGGCTGCTCTCTGGTCTGCGGTTCTCTGTTCCCACGTTGGGATCACGTCGAGGTCACGTTGAGATCACGTTGGGGTCACCAATTGTAGCGGATGAATAAATGACCAACACCAAGATGTCTTCAGGTATCAGCACTTTATTGAATTAATTGCTTTATCAGGAATTAATTGCTCAAGGCTGAAGCTGCCTGCAGCTTCAGCTCTTAAAGCACCAACATATGCTTTCTCCAGAAACCCACAATGCCTAAGAAGGTTTGTGTTTCCTTTTTGTTAGTTGTTGGGGATATAGCAGTTCTTTGTTGATCACGTCCATTGGGATCTGACGGCGTCCATCTTGCCATTTTATTCCTAAAATCTGGATCTCCTGTGCAGGTCCCTTGACTTTGCTTTGTTTTATGGCAAAACTGGCTCTCAGAAGGATTTGGACTATTTTCTTCTTTTTATCAAAAACATCTGCTGTGTTGCCCCATACAATGATGTCATCAATGTATTGAAGGTGTTCTGGAGCTCCACCCTGCTCCAGGGCAGTCTGGATCAGTCCATGGCAAATGGTGGGGCTGTGTTTCCACCCCTGGGGCAGTCGATTCCAGGTGTACTGGACACCCCTCCAGGTGAAAGCAAACTGTGGCCTGCACTCTGCTGCCAAAGGAATGGAGAAGAACGCATTAGCAATGTCTATGGTGGCGTACCACTTGGCTGCCTTGGACTCCAGTTCATACTGGAGCTCTAACATGTCCGGCACGGCAGCGCTCAGTGATGATGTGACTTCATTCAAGCCACGATAGTCCCCTGTCAGTCTCCACTCCCCATTTGACTTCCGCACAGGCCATATGGGGCTGTTACAGGGAGAGCGAGTCCTGCTGATCACTCCTTGGCTCTGTAGTTGATGAATCAGCTTATGGATGGGAATCAGGGAGTCTCGGTTGGTGTGATATTGCCACTGGTGCACCATTGTGGTAGTGATCAGCACCCATTGTTCTTTGACCCTCAACAACCCCACAATAGAAGGGTCCTCTGAGAGACCGGGCAAAGCAGACAGCTGTTTGTTTTCCTCTGTCTCCAAGGCAGCTATGCTAAAAGCCCACCGGTACCCTTTTGGGTATACCTTGAAATACCTTCTCCTGAGGTAATCTATGCCAAGGATGCACGGAGCACCTGGGCCAGCATCCTGGTTTTTAGCTGAAACAGAGCTGGGTTTCTTTTTCAGTCGTTAGAATAGTGCTGCGTTTTGCTTTCAGCCTGGGACTTGTTATGAGAGAGACACTGAGAACATACCAGTGTTTGCATTTTTGTCACTGTAAGTGAAGGACTTTGTGTTCTGTTAGTCTACAAGTGCAAGATATAAGGGGGTGAGGAATATTTAAATTAATAAGCTAAATTGGCATTTAGATATGCCAATGGGATATTCCATCTCATATCATGTCATGTCCAGTATATTAGTGAGGGGCTCTTCCACTTTTAGCTCTCTCTGACTTTTACTTGGGCTCTCGTGGGTTTGTGGTTTTGGTTTGGGATTGTTGCTCCTCCGGGATCATTATCTGGGAATGGGCCAGGCTTGGTCGGCTGGTGGTGAGCAGTTGCACTGTGTATCACTCATTTGTATATTTTGTTACTGCTATCATTATCACTACTATTTTAATATTAGTATTATTAAGTTTTCTTTTATTTCTATTATTAAATTGTTCTTATTTCAACCTACTAGTCTCCTTATCCTTGCCCCAAATCCTCTCCCCTATCCCTTGGGGGTGGGAGGGAAGTGAGTGAACAGATGTGTTGGCTGCTAGCCAAGGGCTAGCCCAGTGAAACTATCACAGCCAGTCACAATGGGGTGCTTTTTCCACTTATTTCCAGTTAGGCTCACTTTGGCCTCTAACACAGTCAATTTTTGGGATTCCCCTGTCACTCCAGAAATACAGATGGGTTCTGCGCCTTTATAGCTTGATGGCATTAGGGTACACTGTGCACCAGTGTCCACTAAAGTCTTATAATTCTGTGGGTCTGATGGGCCAGGTCATTGAATCCACACAGTCCAGTAAAATTTCCTCCACCTGGCTGGAGTCAAGGCCCCTTGTGGTTTTACCCTTTTGATTTGCAGCCGAACACAACCTGCTCTTTCCCCTTCCCCCCACCCCCCTCCCTCCCAGGGAACAGGGGAGAGAATTGGAAAGAAAAGGGCAAGGAAACTCACAGGTTGAGATAAAAACTATTTACTAATTAAAATAAAATGATGTTGATAACAACATTGATAAGAAAATATACGAATGAGTTATACACAGTGCAATTGCTCACCACCTGCCAGCCAATGCCCAGCCTATGCCAGCTAGTGATCCTGAAGCAGAGACAGTCCCGAAACCGAAACCCTGGAAGAGCGAGCCTGAGCAATTCTCAAGACAATACTCCCAATTTCTGGTCAACCCTAGTTAATATACTGAACATAGAGTGTGCCAGTTTTTGGTTTTGTAATTCACAGCGCTTCTCCCTCCCAGTCCTAATGCAGCTGTGAGCCAGCCAAACACGGTGGCCTTGAGCTCCAGCAGCAACTAATAACATTGGTACTTTTATCAATGTTCTTCTCATAACAAGTCTTACGCTGAAACTAAAACACAGCTATTCTAACTACTAAGAAGAACATTAACTCTATCCTAGCGAAACCAGGACACCCCTCTAATTTTGAACATAATATTCGTTACTCACTTATTGTAAATACAATCCAGAAGTCCATTTATTAAGATCAGAAGTAAGATCAGCCCTTCTGCTCTATCTAGGGAACTGCCCACTGGAGACTGGAGTAGCAATTTTCCTGGAAGAACTCCCTTTTGTGATTGTTTTTCCTTGTAACTCATGTACCTGTGCCTCTAGAGTCGAGGTAGATTTTCCATCCCACTTCCTCATGTCTTCTCCGTGGTCACGCAGGTAAAACCACAGCATGATCTATAGTGTATAGCCACTATATCCTCTCTCCTGAGCAGAGGAATGCTTACTCCTAATAGCTGAGATACTGGTCTGTACAGGCAGGGAGTTGGACATATCTGGCAGCTCACTGAGGGATAGGGATCAGGTGGTTACCACCTTGTTTGTGAGTTCTGACTCTTTTTCCTTCTCTTCTTTTGATGGCCCTGCTTTGGAGTAGCCTGCCTCGTCTACTTCCTCCTTCCTCTTCCTAGTAGGAGTTTCTACCCTTTCTAAACCACCTGACTTTTGTATTTTGGTGGTTTGACCCACAGTGGGACCATGTGGTCCTGCATTCACTCCCCCAACCCAGTGAGATGGGATGAGAGACACAACAAAGGGGACATGGGATTAGGAATGAAGGACTGGGATGGCTCACTCACCAGTTATGGTCACGGGCAGAACAGACTCAAACTTGGGGAAGAAAAATCAATTTAATTTGTTGCAAACCATCTGAGTAGACAAAACAACCACATCTGACAACACCTTCCCCCCACCCCTCCCTTCTTCCCAGTTCAAATTATTTTGCTCCTGATGTCTCTACCTTCCCCCCAGAGTGGCACAGGGGACAGGGAATGGGGGTTCAGTCAGTTCACCTCTGCTGCTCTTCCTGGAATGGAAGTCCAGGAACAATGTCCTGGTTTTGCTAGGATAGAGTTAACAAGATGTTCCAACACGAGGTTCCCATGGAGTCATGGACCTCTTCGGGCTCAGCTCCCAGCTCCGGCATGGGGGATCCACGGGCTGCAGACTCACCCCCTACTCTGGGGGTCCACAATTCCAGTCACAATTCCAATCACACTTGCCCTCAGGCTCAACTTCTCTGCTCCAGGCTCAGCTTTTCTGCTCCAGCGTGGAGTCCTCCATGGCCTACACTTGGGTTTCTGCTCCGCCGTTGAATCTCCATGGGCTGCAAGGGGACTTCCTTTTGTTTTCTCCTGTTCCATCAGGTTGAACTGGGTGTGGGTCTTTTTGCCCTTCCTTCTGGCAATGAACTTCCCTCACTGTCCGTTTGTCTTTTGTTTTGGCTGATGGTCATCTTTTATCTGTCAATGGCCTCTTCTTCAGGTACCATACCTTTTTCTTTTCAGGACAGTCCTTCCCCTCACCAATATGGATTTGTAGAGGTGTTTCTCTAGTGCTTATTGGCCCAGCCTGGGCTGGGGGGGTACACCTTGGAGCCAGGGGAGCCCCTTGCTCTCACAAGGTTGCCTTCTTCCCCCCCAATCCTCCCAAACCCAACACACGCATCTAATATTTCTTCTTGTGTAGAGATGGCTGATACCAGCACGAGTCAGTTCTCTGATTCAGCTGCAGTACGTGTCATGGGGGTTGGGGTAACCGCAGTTCCTATTGTAGCGGTTAGAGTAGCCTCAGTGCCTGTTGCAGGGGTTGGAGTAACTGCAGTGCCTGTCATTGGGCATGGAGTGCCTGTCATTTTGTCGTCAGATCCAGAGACTGTCTCTTCCCCTTAAGGGTACTGAATAGTGTTGAACAGGGCTCAGTAGGCCTGGGCCAGGCCCCAGCACATTGCAGTGTTTTGTGTCTCTCTGGAATTGCCAGGGTGACAACACACTCTTTCTAAATATTTTACTAGTTCTTCAGGATTCTGCACTTGCTCAGGGGTGAGGTTCCAAAACATTGGAGGTGCCCACTGCCCCAGGTGCTTGCCCATACTATCCCACACATCCTGCCACTCATAACTATCCCTTGGGGCAGATCGCTGGGTAGTATTCTGAAAGTGTTTAACCTTAAACAAGACCCAAAACACTTTCAAGAGACATAGCAATAGGAACATGCTGGTTTGGACATCCCAAGGATATTCAAAATTCTCAGAAGCTACTGTAACTAGCCTGGAGGAGAAGGGGAAGGTAAAGGAGCAGGGGAAAGTGTCCCCCTTTGTCTTCCTCATAGATTCACTCTCTGAGGAAAAAAGGCAGAGTGTAATTATTAATAGTTTCTGAGAGATGGTTCCCAGAGTACGGAGATAACAACAGTGCTGAGTACAAAACCCACTAATTTTATTTTATCATAAGCCAGTGTTACACAGTACAGCAAAATTATAACCTTAATCTAGACCCCAGAGGTGATATACAGCACAACAGAGGACATACACAGCAAGTAAGGTGTTATATAACACAACTCTGAGAACAGACACAACAACTCTGAGAGCCAAAAAATCAATACTGTGACCAGCAGCTACTAAACTACTATAATGAATGCTTATAACATTTTTTTTAACACACTCTGGTCAGATCTGTTGTTATCTCAACCCTTTGTGCTCCATGTTGGACGCCAAAAAATACTGTTGTGGTTTAACCTGGCAGGCAGCTAAACACCACACAGCCATTCGCTCACTCCCCTCGCAGTGGGATGGAAGAGAGAATCAGAAAAAAATGGTAAAACTTGTGGGTTGAGATAAAGACAGTTTAATAGGACAGAAAAGGAAGGGAAAATAATAATGATAAAATAATGTACAAAACAAGTGATGCACAATGCAATTGCTCACCCCCCACTGACTGATGCCTAGCCAGTCCCCAAGCAGCCACCATCACCCCCTGGCCAACTCCCCAAGTTTTATTGTTCAGCATGTTCAACATGACATCATATGGTACGGAATATCCCTTTGGTCAGTTGGGTCAGCTGTCCTGACTGTGTTCCCTCCCAGCTTCTTGTGCACCCCCAGCCTCCTCTCTGGCAGGGCAGTATGAGAAACTGAAAATTCCTTGGCTTAGTGTAAGCACTGCTCAGCAACAACTAAAACATCAGTGTGTTATCAATGTTCTTCTCATCTTAAATCCAAAACACAGTATTATACCAGCTGCTAGGAAGAAAATTAACTCGATACCAAACAAAACCAGGACACTAAGTACATTCTTGTATCACTGAACAGATCCTTTCCTAGCCTAGTGATTACAATTTAAAAATTTTTAGACAGGGTTCTTTGGTACAATCCATGCTTTTACAGAAACTACTAAGTATATTATAAACTTTTCTCATCCAGTGCTTTATTTTAATGTTATTTGAAAACTGGCAATATTTTACTACTAGTTTTGCAGTACAGAACACACAGTTGATGAGCGTTTTAGTATCTTGCATCTCACCCAGAAAAGATATAGTACTTCTTAAGGCTGTGATTTGATGACATTCTGTAGGAAGCCAAAGATAACACAGCCTTTTTTTCTGCCAAATTACACTGAAAAACTTCAAACCTCTTGTCTGCAGAGAACCAAAGCCTGAGTCTAGGACTGTAGCTGCTAGATTTCATAGCTTCCTATATAAAAGACTTGCATCATACACCTGTATTTTGCATTTGTGGTGAGTTGACCTTGCCTGAATGCTGATCTATCACCTCCCTCCTCAGCAGGATGAGGAGGGGAGAAAATAGGATGGAAAAAAACCCCAAACTCGTGGGTCGAGACAAAAGGCAGTTTAACAGAAACAAAGCAAAGCCGCATGCACGGAAGCAAAAGAAGAACAAAACATTTATTCTCTACTTCCCATCAGCAGGCGATGTCTGGCCACTTCCCAGGAAGCAGGGCTTCAGTATATGCATAGTGGTTACTCCGGAGGACAAGCTTTGTAAATAACGAATGCCCCCCCTTCCCTCTCTGTTCCCCTTGCTTTTATGTCTGAGCAGACGTCATATGGTATGGAATATCCCTTTGGTCAGTTTGGGTCAGCTGTCTTGGCTATGTCCCCTCCCAAGACCTTCCCCACCCCCAGCCTCCTGGTGGTGGTGGTCGGGGGAAATGTTGGAGAGACAGCCTTGATGGTAGCACTGCTCAGCAGTAACCAAAACACCGGTGTGTTATCAACACCTTTCTAGCTACTAATACAAAACACAGCACTCTGAGGGCTGCTGTGGGGAAAATTCACTCCATCTTAGACAGATCCAATACAATCTCCACCCCTTATTCCATACCATTGGCATCATGCTCAGGTCCCACATAATTTAAAAAATATCTGGCCATTTTATTGTATTTAATTCTCATTACTGAAATCCCTTTTTACCAACACTTACAACTTAAACCATCTTTATACCCAACATACAGGTTTATACATTCTTATTAGCTCCGTCCCCCTGTCCTTTATCAGATAGATATCCCATGGGCTTCTTCCGTTCCTCCAGATGTTCACAAACAGGCTTTGACTTGGGCCTCATCTGTCAAGATGGATGTTCAGGACAAGAGAAGCAGTATGTTTAATGGCTGGGCACTAACACTGGCTTGGTTCAGGTCACCACTGCACTCGTCTGGTTCCTTTCCTTGCGAAACTCACTCTGTCAGTTCAGGCCATTCCTGCTACATTCCTTCCTGCAACATACAACTCACATCACAGATTAGTTTTCCCCCAAAGTTAAATCTCCTTGAGGCACGCACCGCATCTCCCCATCCTTCTGCATTACCCACCAAGTACACCCAGGTCCTTGGGCAAAGACAATCCCACAAATAGTTTTGCCTTTTCCCATGGGAGGAGCAATCCATACAGCCTTCCCCAGCCACTTCTCTGTGTGCACTACAGGGACCTTATCTCCTCACACAGGATGTAGGGGTTCTGTTTGGGCAGGCCCAGGACAGTTAGCAGATCCTCTGGTGTTAACCAGCCAAGTGGCTTCCATTAAATTTACATCCCAGTGCTTCCATCCCCCATTATCCAATGCCCTCAACATCATCTTTAACAGTTCATTGTATCTTTCAATCTTCCCAGAGGCCTGTGGGTGACAGGGGATGTGGTGCACCCACTCAATGCCATGTTTCTTTGCCCAGGAGTTTATGAGGTTATTTCCAAAATGAGTCCCATTGTCCGATTCAATTCTTTCTGGGGTACCATGTCTCCACAAAATTTGTCTTTCAAGGCCTAAGATGGTGTTTGGGGCAGTGGCATGGTTTACAGGGTATGTTTCTAGCCAACCAGTAGTTGCTTCCACCATGGTGAGTATGTGGCGCTTGCCTTGGCGTGTTCGTGGCAGAGGTCCAATAGAGTCGATTTGCCAGGCCTCACCATATCGAAGCCCAGCCACCGCCCTCTATTCCAGGGAGATTTTACTGGTGTGGCTCGCTTGATTGCAGCACGTTTCACATTCATGAGTGACCTGTGTGATGGCTTCCATGGTCAGGTCCACCCCTCGATCACCAGCCCATTGATTTGTTGCATCTCTCCCTAGATGTTCTGATGTTTCATGGGCCCATTGAGCTACAAATAGCTCACCTTTACGCTCCCAGTCCAAGTCCACGGGAGCTACTTCAATTTTGGCAGCCTTGTCTACATGTTCATTGTTTTGATGTCCTTCTGTGGGGCAGCTTTTGGGCACATGAGCATCTACATGATGTACCTTTAGAGTCATGTTTCTACTCGAGCAGCAATGTCCTGCCACAATGCAGCAGCCCAGATGGGTTTACCCCTGCACTGCCAATTGGTCTTCTTCCACTGCTGCAGCCACCCCCACAGGGCATTAGCCACCATCCAGGAGTCAGTGTAGAGATAGAGGACTTTTCTCATTCAGCAATCTTCAGGGCTAGTTGGATGGCTTTCACTTCTGCAAACTGACTTGACTCACCTTCTCCTTCAGTGGCCTCAATGACTTTTCGTGTGGGACTCCACGCAGCAGCTTTCCACTTCCGATGGTTTCCTACCACACGACAGGATCCATCAGTAAACGAAGCATAACGCCTTTCATCTTCTGGTAACTCATTATACGGTGGTGCCTCCTGAGCACGAACCACCTCCTCAGGCTGTACTCCAAAATCTCTGCCTTCTGACCAGTCCGTGATCTCTTTCCACGATTCCTGGACGGTTGGGATTCCCTAGTCGAGCTCGTTGTGTGATCAACGCTACCCACTTACTCCACGTAGCACTGGTTGCATGATGTGTAGAAGGGATGTTTCCTTTAAACATCCAGTGTAGCACAGGCAATTGCGGTGCCAGGAGCAGATGCGCTTCTGTACCAACAACTTCTGAAGCGGTGTGAACCCCCTCATATGCTGCTAGTATCTCCTTTTCACTTGGAGTGTAGTGGGTTTCTGATTCTAGATACCCTCTGCTCCCAAACCCTAATGGTTGACCTTGAGTTTCTCCTGATGTTTTCTGCCAGAGGCTCCAGGTGAGACCATGCTCCCCAGCTGCAGTGTAGAGTACATTTTGCACAGCTGGTCCTGTTCGGATAGGCCCAAGAGCCACTGCACGAGCTATTTCCTGTTTGATGTGCTCAAAGGCTTGTTGTTGCTCAAGGCCCCACTCAAAACAGTTCTTATCATAGAATCACAGAATGGTTTGGGTTGGAAGAGACCTTAAAGATCATCTAGTTCCAACCCTCCTGCCATCAGCAGGGACACCCCCCAATTAACCAGGTTGCTCAAAGCCTCATCCAACCTGGCCTTAAACACTTCCAGGGAGGGGGCATCCACAGCTTCTCTGGGCAACCTGTTCCAGTGTCTCACCACCCTCACAGTGAAGAATTTCTTCCTAATATCTAATCTAAACCTACCCTCTTTCAGCCTAAAGCCACTTCCCCTTGTCCTGTCATTAACTGCCTTTGTAAAAAGTCCCTCCCCAGCTTTCTTGTAGCCCCTTCAGGTATTGGAAGGCCGCTATAAGGTCTTCTCTATGCCTTCTCTTTTCCAGTCTGAACAGCCCCAACTCTCTCAAGCCTGTCTTCAAAGGAGAGGTGCTCCAGCCCTCGGATCGTCCTCGTGGCCCTCCTCTGGACTCGTTCTAACTGGTCCATGTCTTTCTTGTGTTGGGGGCTTCAGAACTGGACACTGTACTCCAGGTGCAGCCTTACGAGAGAGGAGTAGAGGGGCAGAATCACCTCCCTCGACCTGCTGGCCACGCTTCTCTTGATGCAGCCCAGGATATGGTTGGCCTTCTGGGCTGCAAGCGTACATTGCCGGCTCTGGGATCCTCTGGGATCATTACCTGCAAACAGGCCGAGCTTGGTCAGCAGGTGGTAAACAGTTGCATTGTGTATCACATATTTGTATATTTTATTACTGTTATCATTATCACTACTATTTTAATATTAGTATTATTTTAAGTTTTCTTTTATTTCTATTATTAGACTGTTTTTATCTCAACTTACAAGCCTCCTTATCCTTGCCCCACAATCTTCTCCCCTATCCCCTGGGGATGAGGGGGAAGTGGGTGAATGGCTGTGTTGGCTGCTAGCCAAGGGCTAGCCAAGTGAAACTATCACACAACTATAGTACAGGTTGGGAAGTTCACTCAAAAGTCAACTTTAATTTAAGGCTTGTAATTTAAGCCTTTGTAGATCTGCTGGTCACAATGCTCTTCCCATTTGTCTTCCGTCAAGCTCACCTCAGCCTCCAATACAGATAATTCTTGGCATCCCCCTGTCACTCCAGAGATCCAGATGGGTTCTGTGCCCCTGTACCCTGATGGCACCAGCATACACTGTGCACCAGTGTCTACCAGAGCCTTGTACCTTTGTGGACCTGATGTGCCAGGCCACTGAATCCACACAGTCCAGTATATCTGGTCATCCCTTTCCTCCTCTTGGCTGAAGGCAGGGACCCTCTACTCCTGTTCCTCATTAGAGTATTCACTGTCTGACTTTGCAGTGCCAGACCAGAAGTCCCCTCACCAGGGTTGAGGGAGATGATTTCAGTTCTTCTGTGTCTGGGAGATCGCTGATTGCCTTATTGGGTGTCTGCAGCAACTACACTGACAGCCTTCTTGAGTGGCCCTTTCTTAACAGCTGTCTTCTCTCTCAGTTCATGTACACGGGCCTCCAGTTTAAAGGTGGGTTCACCATCCTACTTCTTCATGTCCTCCCCCTGGTCACGCAACAAGAACCAGAGTGCACCACGTGGCATGCATCGGGGACTCCCTTTCCCTCTGGCTGGAGCAGGAGAGGATTGATTTCTTGGGATGCTCCTGACAGCCCTCCTCAGCAGGATGGGGAGGCGAGAAAATAAGAAGGAACAAAAAACCTCAAATTCCTGGGTCGAGACAAAAGGCAGTTTAACAGAAACAAAGCAAAGCTGCGTGTGCGAAAGCAAAAGAAGAACAAAACATTTATTCTCTCCTTCCCATCAGCAGGCGATGTCTGGCCACTTCCCAGGAAGCAGGACTTCAGTATACATAGCGGTTGATCCAGAGGACCAACCTTGTAAATAGCGAATGCCTCCCCTTCCCCCTCTGTTCTCCTTGCTTTTATGTCTGAGCAGAC
The DNA here is from genome assembly GCA_907165065.1 of Caprimulgus europaeus. Next base: position 2,380,503 of record OU015537.1, read on the forward strand.
GTCATATGGTATGGAATATCCCTTTGGTCAGTTTGGGTCAGGTGTCCTGGCTATGTCCCCTCTCAAGATCTTCCCCACCCCCAGCCTCCTGGTGGTGGTGAGTGGGAATAAATGTTGGAGAGCCAGCCTTGATGCTGTGCTAGCACTGCTCAGCAGTAATGAAAACACGAGTGTGTCATCAACACCTTTCTAGCTACCAGTGCAAAACACAGCACTCTCGGGGTTGCTATGGAGAAAATTAACTCCATCTTAGCCAGTCCCAATACAGCCTTGAAACACTGTTATTTTGCAGGTATATTTAAGTAATCTGCTTCCTTCTTTTATTTATTTGATGTGCTTTGATGTATGACTTTGATGTGATTTTACTGCATGTATGGGGAATGGACCCAATCAAATTTCTAAAGGAGTGTGTCAACAGATAGCCATATTATTGGAAGTTTGGTGTTCACATATCTGTCCCAAAGTCTCCATAAGTTTTTCACAATTCTACATGGGCTACTAGCAAGACTTTAGATTTAGTGCTAGAGGAAAACAATCGTTTTGAGAATCTTCATATGCTTATCCTAGCAAAATTAGAACTAGATATTTGTGTGCCTAAATACAGTTACTCAGAACAGTAGAATCTGGAGAGGCTAGTGGCTTAAGTTTCTCTGTCCTTGCTTCCTCAAAGTGCAGAACTCAAATGCAAGTCGGCCACCATCCTATGTGTGAAGTTCTCTGATGACAGAACGAGAAGATTATTTCAGAACAGAATCAGGGTGCAAACTGTCACCTGGGCCATGTAAATACTAAAGGAAGTCAGAACTCAGATATGAATTCAAGATTCAATTTAACGGGTCGGTTTCAGTGTAGCCAAAATATTTAGGTTTCTTTTATCCACGCATTTAAAAAATAGTTTATTCTAGTCTCTTAGGTTAGGTAATAGGTAATTTGGGGCTTCAACTGGTAAAACGGTGGCAAGCGCTGTACAATAAAACTAAGCTAAACAGATACTGCTCACTCCTGCAAAATCCTCTTACAATATACTCAAGCTCTAATCTGATTTTGTGTGCAGTAAATATATTTTTAAAAGAGATTTCTTGCATTAACTTCCATTCATAAAAACGCCCATTAAATAATGTCTTAAAACCGGTATGCTTACACTGAAGTAATAAACCTCAATCAGTCACTATGGCAGAGAGTAATTTATCTTTTTATTCTTATTTCATAGGAATAGAGATATATACAGAGGTAAAAGAGTTTACTTGAGTTCAAGTATAAGATGATATCAGAACTAGGATTAAAACCAGGGGTTTTCCAGAGCTGTTCATATACTTGGACTGCTTGATATTCCCACTTCCTTTGTCCTTTTACTCTAATATAAATGAATTTGTTATGACAAGAATATTAAAGAAGAAAATATCTGAACACATTATTTTTGTGTCCTGCTATCTATAAAATAAACAAATTTCTCTTGGTAGATAAGCATGCATCTTCATTAGTGTATTGCACATAGACTGAAAGAGGGAAGATTTTGTTCTTTAAAGTTATATTTAAACTATAAAAATGAACATGCTTTACAACAAATATCTTTAATACACTTCATAATTCTGTGTTTCAGAGCAGTATATAGATAGTGACTTATCTACCCTGAGGAGAATGACTGAGATGTCTGGAATTATTCTTGGAATTTGACCAACATGAGGTCTCCTCTGCCAATCATCTAAGGTAATACTGCTGAAAGGCAAGAAGAAGTCCAAAGTGATATATGTCTAGCTGACTGTGCATTGACAATGTCATGCCTGGCAAAAGTTCTATATGCCTGAAGCCAAAAAAAAACAGGAAAATGGGTAAACCTGGGGGCATCATCACTCTATGAGGCATGGTAAACAAAAATTCCTTTCTGAAGGATATTTAGTAAACAGAAACAAAAACTTCTCTAGGTCATGGACAAGTTTTACTAACAATTATAGTCCAGACTTCTGCCACAATGAAGCACCTTCTTAAATTACTGTGAAGATTAACTAACTAGTTATTTACCTAAGAATACACAGCATAATGGCAAATACAAGAGCATTGTTGTTTTCAGTTAATTTGTAAAGCCTTTAAAACCCTCAGAGATCCTATTAAAGGAAAATCAAACAATTTTAAATGAGAATGTGGACAGTTAATCATACAGTCTGATGCTACATGGGCTAGTTTCTTGTTAGAGAAAATGCTCAGATTCTGCTTTCCCATCAGAAGATATTTCAGTTGCAATCATTTTATATCAGGCTAAGCCAGATATAAAAAGAGGGCAGAATCAACCCTACTGGGACTTACATACATAAGTAAGGCAAGTATGATTTGTCAAACAATATGCATGAAAACTAATTTGACTGCTTTAAAATATTCTTTTGAAATGTTTTCTTGAAGTGATTGTAGCACAAAAGTAACAGAATATACACTGAGCTCTAAAGTATATCTGTCTCATTTTGCTTCCTTGAAGTTACATAATTTATGTATGCCCTCTTCACTTTGGCTAAGTCTGGTCTCAGAAAGATATTAATTATCATGTAATAATTTTCACTAATTGCTTCTCCCTTTAGAGTATTAAATAAGTGGTTGTGTTGACAATAGTAAAGGATGATGAATGGTTGTTAAAATGTCTGTAGTGCAAAATGAAATACTGCTTCTGCTAATAATTTCAGAGAGGCAAAGTCAGTATGATTTTATTGATATTATGGATATGCCTCTTTCCTCCTTTTTTAGGGGAAATAGCCCTCACATTTTTCTACCATTTACAGAACTTGGAAAACCTCTGTTGTGTCCCACTTCTGAGGTGGGAGGAGAGCGACTAAAGTTCTATAAATCCCCTCAGGCTAAATTAAGGTGAAACGACACCAAATGATCAGTCACACGCTTTATTTATAATGAAAATAACCGGAACCTGGAAAATGTAAAAACATTGGCAATGCGGGTTCTTATTATAAAAAATCTATAAGCAGAAGGGGGAAGAGAAGAGAAGAGAAGAGAAGAGAAGAGAAGAGAAGAGAAGAGAAGAGAAGAGAAGAGAAGAGAAGAGAAGAGAAGAGAAGAGAAGAGAAGAGAAGAGAAGAGAAGAGAAGAGAAGAGAAGGGAAGAGAAGGGAAAGAGAAGGGAAGGGAAGGGATAAGGAAAGATATCACCACCCTGGGAACCTGCGCTAGATGCTGAGACGGGGCACTCCTCTGGTGGTGGGCACGCACGTGGCTCCCTCAGTTTGTGTCTTTATACAGTTCAGCCCCTGCCCCTCCAGCGAGGATTTATGTCCCGCTGAGCAGGTGCCACTGTGAAGGGTGGTCTCTGAGTGTCTTTTCAAGGAGTCTTGGTGGTCGTTGAGCCCTTTCCTCCAATGAACTCTGTGTGTCCTTTGGCCATATATCTTCTTCGTTTTGCTAATCACCTTCTGCATCCCACTAACTGCCCCTCTTATTGTTACTTTTATTATGGAGAACTTGTTGCTGTGCAGAACTTGTCTTGCTACAATGCTTGAGACATACATTAACTCTTTCAGTCTCTTACAATCTCTATCAATGCACTCAAATTATTATTAAGCAACACATTAAAATATCCTAAACCATATCACAAACAATACACAAATACTTTGTGTTCAGAAATCTCATTTTCTTCACAGGTTTGACTTGATTTCAGTGGGAGCTCTGTAAACAGGGGACTGAAAAACTAAGTTCTTAAAGAAATCCTGATTCCAAATATACAGATGACAAAAAATCAAACACATTTTAAGAAAAAGTTTGAACAAAGATGTTTTATACAACTTTATCAAATATTTATTTTAGCTATCAAAACCTCATGTATATGCAAGTTAATATTAAGTTGATAAATGTCTTATGTACTAGAACTCATTTGTGAGATATATGGATGAATTAACATATCTTAAAGACAAATGCTTCCTTAGCATACATGCGCACATATTTTGTAATAGCTGTCACAATTGTATGCTTGTTGCCAAGTCAAAATATGTACCAACACACATATACAGTTCTCATTCTTTAAGAGGAATTACTCACATAATGATATATATATTTATATACATATGTATGCACATCCTTCTCTAATTTCTAGTGGTTTCTAATTCTAGAAGTAAATTGACTGCTTGCATTGTTTTTGGGTGCAAATGCCCTGTCAAGCTCTACCGAAGAGAGTAACTCATGTAAACAATATTTTATTAATTGTAAATGTAACAAAATATTTAATTTCTTTGGTACTTTTAATTGTAGCACCACTCTTAGTCCATGAAAGCATTAATGAGATCTCAGACTGATTCTGATTCTGTTACTCATCTCAGTTTTTTGTTAAATATGCATAACTCAATTACTGATCTTTTATGGTACAAGCTAAAAACAATGGAAACTGAAGCATATCTAGAACATGGTAAAAGTAAGTCTCCTATAATAATTTAGTTTCTTGGAGAGTAGTGAATACCTTCACTTAAATACAGAGTACTGTGGTGGTTTCACCCACAGATAGGACCATGCAGTCCTGCATTCACTCCTCCCACCCACTGAGATGGGAAGAGAATCACAACAAAGGGGTCATGGATTAGAATGAGGACAGGGAGGGCTCACTCACCAGTTATGGTCACGGGCAAAACAGACTCAACTTGGGGAAGAAAAATCAATTTAATTTGTTAGCAATCATCCAGGTAGCACAGTAAGACATTGTGATAGCTTAATTTAGCTGTCAGACAAACAAGACACAGCCACTCGCAGCCACCTCTGGAGGGGTAAAGGTGAGGAGACTTGTAGGTTGAGATAAGAACGATTTAATAATTAGAATAACATAAAATAAAATAATAATAATAGTAACAACAACTATATATATACGAGTGATGCAGAGTACAATTGTTCACCACCCACTGATAACGATCCTGGAGGAGTGAAAAGGAACCCCGAAACTGAAATCGCAATCCTGGAAAAGTGAGCCCGAGTGATTCCAGAGAGAATTCCCCCCTTTCTAAGGTCAATCCTTGTTAATATACTGAACGTGACGTAATATGCTATGGAATATCTTATTGGCATAGCCAACCGTCAGTTCTGGGTTTTATTAACTACTACACTTTTCTTCTTCACCTCCCCGCCCCGCTCCCCCCTCTTCCAGTCCTCTGTTCTTGGAAACTGCCCAAGCACAGTATCCTTGTATGTTATCAACATTCCCTCTCATAACAACTCTCACCGAAACCAAAACACAGAGCTTTCTAGCTACTAAGAAGAAAATTAACCCAATCCTGGCAAAAACCAGGACATACATAACAACCACATCTTAAGACACCTTCTCCCTACACCTCCCTTCTTCCTGGACTCAAATTACTTTGCCCTCTATTTCTCTACCTTTGCCCCAGCGGTGGCACAGGGGACAGGGAATGGGGTTTGCAGTCAGTTCACCTCTGCTGCTCTTCCCAGCATGAAAGTCTAGGAACAAAGTATTCCAACACAGGCTTCCCATGGAGTCACAGACCTCTTCGGGCACAGCTCCTGGCTCTGGCATGGGGACAACCACGGACTGCAGACAGGCCTCCGATCCAGTGCACCTCCTCCCTCCCCGGATCTGGGGGTCCACCCCTGCTCTGGTGTTGAGCATCTCTGGGGTCTCAGTACAGTCACACCTGCCCTCGGGCTTGGCTTTCTACTCCAGCGTGGAGTCCTCTATGGCCTACACATGGGTATCTGCTCCAGCGTGGAGTCCTCTATGGCCTACACATGGGTATCTGCTCTGCCGTTGAACTTCTATGGGCTGCAGGAGATCTCATTTATCTTCTCCTACTCCATACGTGTTGAACTGGGTGTCTTAGGTTCTCTGTCCTTCCCCTCTTCCTCCTGGCAACAAAGCTCTCTCTCTTTGTTTAGGCCAATGACTGTCTTTTGTTCAGGTCAATGGCCTCTCCTCCAGGTTCTCTCCACCTTCTTCTTTTCAAGATAGTCCTTCCCCTCATAAATATGGATTAGAAGAGGTGTTTCTGTATTGCTAATTAGCTCAGCCTGGGCTGGGGTGGGTATGCTTTGGAGCCAGGGCAGCTTCATGAAGCTTCTCACAGGGTAGCCCCTTTCCCCGCTACCAAAAACGCCCCCCTGCCAAACCCAACACAATTACATATAGGAGGGCAAATTACCTTGTAGTGCTATACCACTGCTCCTCAGGAGAGTTTTGATGAACTTTCATATAAATACCAATGTGGACCACTCTTAACTCTTGGAGTTACAATAAGAATCAACAAGCTAATTAACAGCAACATTTGCCTTAGGCCTGAAAAATAGTTTGGATAGGACAAATTTTGTGCTCAGTTCAGTTGGACTGACTTGGATCAATAAGGTAGCTGCATTTGTTGTGGTATTTGTTCATCTTCTTGATACCATTCTGAGAGAACATGCCCGTCTGCTTAAACAATGTGACATTGAAAGATAGTTACGTATCTGCTAGGCCTAGTCAAGTTTGTAGTAGATTGAGGTGCCAAGTCCTAGCAATAGGGTAGATAAGGTAGCGATTTTAGAATAAACCATTTTTGTGGAAACGGAAGTGTTGTAAACAGGCCAAGAGATGAATATGTTAATATTTTTTTTGAAAAGTAATGAATATGGTTTGATAGCATAAAGCTTTTGTAGAGAGATGAGTCAGTATGCACGATAGGTGGAATGATCCCCCGTGCATCCAGCGCCATAATAAAGAAGTGCCTGCTTCCTAAGACTGCATTGATGTTAAGTTTATTCCCGATTTCCGTGACATTCTGAAGAAGTGTGATAGCACTAGTATAGAGATTTTTTGTTAAAATACCCTGCTGATATTCTTTCTTACTTTTTTTTTTCTCTCTGTTCTACTGAATCTTGAATATTTCTTAGCAAAGTGGTACGTCTTGAGTGAAGAGTGCCCTCAGCCAAGAATAGCCCATTCCTGGTATGCAGGGCAGGTTCTGACTTTCCCTACAGAGAAAATACCTATGGATAGCCAATGACAGGCACAGGGGCTTAGGTGAAATTTAGGCTGGCTGAATCCAGGCCAGTTTAATCTAACGCATTCATTCTAATATCTCTTCTGAGTCTGCCAAATAAGTCAGAGACTGGTGGTGAATTTGTGATATAGGCACACAAACAAAGAACAACTGAACTCATCACAAATAAGGCTACTTTCTTGGAAAGTAAGGGTCTTGAGCAAAGTTCTGACCTCTCTGGAGGTTACATAAACAGAATAATCTACTGCATGGGTAGAGTAGGTCTACTCTCTCTGACAGATACAATCTACCACTTACTGCTTTTAAGTTTATTTATGAAATGAAATAGCCCTATAATGAAATGTCCTCTCCTGTTCTGAAAGGGATGAAAATCAAGATGAAAACAAATAATAAAATATATATGAGTAGTTAATCAAAACCACTTCTTTATGTACAGTTTCACATCATAAACACTTTTCAATTTTAATTAATCAATTAGTTATTATCAGTACAATCAGTTATAATCTTTCCAAGGTCTACATGTTATTTGAACAGGGACAAAGAAGGCTTCAGGGAGATCTTATAGCAGCCTTCCAATACCTGAAGGGGGCCTACAAGAAAGCTGGGGAGGGACTTTTTACAAGGGCAGTTAATGACAGAACAAGGGGAAATGGCTTTAAGCTGAAAGAGGGCAGGTTTAGATTAGATATTAGGAAGAAATTCTTCACTATGAGGGTGGTGAGACACTGGAACAGGTTGCCCAGAGAAGCTGTGGATGCCCCCTCCCTGGAAGTGTTTAAGACCAGGTTGGATGAGGCTTTGAGCAACCTGATCTAGTGGAAGGTGCCCCTGCTGATGGCAGGGAGGTTGGAACTGGATGATCTTTAAGGTCCCTTCCAGCCCAAACTATTCTATGATTCTGTGATCTTTTGTTATCATTTTACGGAAATAATGTAGTGTGCATATGAGTATATATGGCAGAGAGACAGAAACAAGCCATTCTACTTGCATGAAGACCTTAGAAAATTATAAGTTTGGAAGTTTTGTATTAAGTCAACATACCAAGAGTTTCATTAAAAGAGAATCATGCACAGTCAAGCTTTTAAAAGGTTGGAAAATATAGAATCATAGAACAGTTTGGGTTGGAAAGGACCTTTAAAGGTCATCTAGTATAACCCTCCTGCAATGAGCAGGGACATCTTCAACTAGATCAGGTTGCTTAGAGCCCCATCCAGCCTGACCTTGAATGTTTCCAGGGTTGAGGCATCTACCACCTCTCTGGACAACCTGTTTCAGTGTTTCACCACCCTCATCGCAAAAAATTTCTTCCTTATATCTGGCCTGAATCTACCCTCTTTTAGTTTAAAACCATTAACCCATGTCCTATCGCAACAGGTTATGCTAAAAAGTTTGTCCCCATCTTTCTTTGTCTCAGTCTTTAACAGTAAGGCCAGCTGCTCTCTGGGTACCCAGCCCCCTGAGCCAGAAGCCAGGGATGGGGAGCAGAACAAAACTCCCATGATCCAGGAGGTAACGGTTAGAGACCTGCTCAGCCAACTAGACATCCACAAGTCTATGGGGCCAGATGGGGTCCACCAGAGGATATTGAGGGAGCTGGTAGAGGTGCTCGACAAACCCCTTTTCATCATCTACCAACAGTCCTGGCTGACTGTGGAAGGTGACAAATGTTACACCCATTTACAAGAGGGAGGATCCAGGGAACTACAGGCCTGTCAGTCTGACCTTGGTGCCAGGGAAGGTGATGGAGCACACAGCACACACAGGCCAACTAGGTGATCAGGCCCAGTCAACGTGGGTTTATGAAAGGCAGGTCCTGCCTGACTCACCTGATCTCCTTCTATGACAAGGTGACCTGCTTAGTGGATGAGGGAAAGGCTGTGGGTATTGTTAACCTGGACTTTAGTAAAGCCTTTGACACTGTTTCCCACAACATTCTGCTTGAGAAACTGGCTGCCAATGGCCTGGACAGGCATGCTCTCTGCTGGGTTAAAAACTGGCTGGATGGCCAGGCCCAAAGGGTGGTGGTAAATGGATTTAAATCCAGCTGGAGGCCAGTCACAAGTGGCGTTCCCCAGGGTTCTGTGTTGGGGACAGTCCTGTTTAACATCTTTATCAATGATCTGGATGAGGGGATTGAGTGTATCCTCAGTAAGTTTGCAGATGACACCAAGCTGGGTGGTATTGTTGATTTGCTTGAGGGTAGGAAGGCTCCACAGAGGGATCTGGACAGGTTTGATCAATGGGCAGCAACCATCTGTATGAAATTCAACAAGACCAAGTGCCAGGTCCTGCACTTGGGTCACAACAACCCCATGCAATGCTACAGGCTTGGGGAGGAGTGGCTGGAAAGCTGCCTGGCAGAAAATGACCTGGCGGTGTTGGTTGACAGCCAGCTGAATATGAGCCAGCAGTGTGCACAGGTGGCCAAGAAGGCCAGCGGCATCCTGGCCTGTATCAAAAACAGCGTGGCCAGCAGGACCATGAAGTCATCCTTCCCCTGTACTCAGCCTTGGTGAGGCCGCACCTTGAATACTATGTCCAGTTTTGGGCCCCTCACTACAAGAAGGACATTGAGGCACTGGAGCATGTCCAAAGAAGGGCAACAAAGCTGGTGAAGGGGCTGCAGAACAAGTCTTATGAGGAGCGGCTGAGGGAACTGGGGTTGTTTAGTCTAGAGAAGAGGAGGCTGAGGGGAGACCTAATTGCTGTCTACAACTACCTGAAATGAGGTTGTAGGGAGGCAGGTGTGTGTCTTTTCTTCCAGGTAACTAGTGATAGAACAAGAGGAAATGGCCTCAAGTTACACCAGGGGAGGGACAGATTTGATGTCAGGAAGTACTTCTTCACTGAAAGAGTTCTCAGGCATTGGAACGGGCTGCCTAGGGAGGTGGTTGAGTCACCATCCCTGGAGGTATTTAAAAGACAGCTAGATAGGGTGCTCAGAGATATGGTTTAGTAGTGGACAGGTATGGTTGGACTCTATGATCTCAAAGGTCTTTTCCAAACAGGTAATTCTATGATTCTATGATTCTTATAAGCCCCCTTTAAGTATCGAAAGGCTGCAATAAGGTCTCCCTGGAGCCTTCTCTTGTCCTGGCTGAACAACTCCAACTCTCTCAGCATTTCTTCATAGGAGAGATGTTCCAACCCTCTGATCATTTTTGTGGCTTTCCTCTGGACCTGCTCCATCAGGTCCATGTCTGTCCTGTACTGAGGACTCCAGAACTGTATGCAGTACTCTAGGTGGGGTCTCACCAGAGTGGAGTAGAGGGGCAGAATCACCTCCCTCGACCTGCTGGCCACACTTCTTTTGATGCAGCCCAGGATACGGTTGGCCTTCTGGGCTGCAAGCACATATAGCTGACTCATGTCCAGCTTTTCATGCACCAATACTCCCAAATCTTTCTCTGCAGGGCTGCTCTCAATGCCTTCATCCCCCAGCCTGTATTGATACTGGGGATTGCCCTAACCCAGGTACAGGTCCTTGCACTTGGCCTTGTTGAACCTCATGAAGTTCACATGGGCCTGCTTCTCAATCTTGTCCAGGTCCCTCTGGATGGCATCCCTTCCCTCAGGCATGTTAACTGCACCACTCAGCTTGATGTCATCTGCAAACTTGCTAAGGGTGCACTCAATCCCCCTGTCTATGTCATTGATGAAGATATTAAACAGTACTGGTCCCAATAGAGACCCCTGAAGGACACCACTTGTCACTGATCTCCATCTGGACATTAAGCCATTGAGCACTACTCTCTGGATGCGACCATCCAGCCAATTCCTCATCCACCAAACAGTCCACCCATCAAATCCATATCTCTCCAATTTAGAGAGAAGGATGTTGTGGAGGACGGTGTCAAAGGCCTTACAGAAGCCCAGATAGATGACATCCATAGCTCTTCCCTTGCCTACTGATGCAGTCACTCCATCATAGAAGGCCACTAGGTTGGTCAGGCAGGACTTGCCCTTGGTGAAGCCATGCTGTCTATCTCAAATCACCTCCCTGTCCTCCATGTGCCTTAGCATAGCTTCTAGGAGGATCTGTTCCATGATCTTCCCAGGCACAGAGATGAGGCTGACAGGTCGGTAGTTCCCAGGGTCCTCCTTTCTACCCTTTTTACAAATGGGTGCAATGTTTCCCTTTTTCCAGCCACTGGGAACTTCACCTGACTGCCATGACTTTTCAAATATGATGAGGAGTGGCTTGGCAACTACATCAGCCAATTCCCTCAGGACTCTGAGATGCATCTCGTCAGGTCCCATAGACTTATATATATTGAAGTTCCTCAGGTGGTCACGAACCTGATCTTCTCTTACAATGGGAGGGACTTTGCTCTCCCAGTCCATGTCTTGCAGTCCATCCACTCGAGAGGTGTGGGAAGAGACGTTGCCAGTGAAGACTGAGGCAAAAAAGTTGTTGAGTACCTCAGCCTTCTCCTCGTCCATTGTTACTAGTTTGTCAGTCATGTTCATCAGAGAGGGTACACCTTCTTTGACCTTCCTTTTCTGGCCAACATACCTGTAGAAGCCACCCTTATTATTCTTTGCATCCCTTGCCAAGTTCAGCTCCAGCTGTGCCTCGGCCTTCCTGACCCCATCCCTGCACAACCGGGCAGCATCCCTATACTCTTCCCAGTGGGGATACCTGTCCCTGCTTCCACTGCCTGTGCATTTCCTTCTTGCCCTTTAGTTTGACCAGCAGGTCTCGACTCATCCATGCTGGTCTCTTGCCTTTCTTGCCTGATTTCTTACACCTTGGTATCGAGAGCTCCTGCGCTCTATGGAAAGCATCCTCAAAGATCTGCCATCTCTGTTCTGATCCCTTGTCCCTGAGGGAAATTTCCCAGGGGGCCCTACTGACTAACTCCTTGAAGAGCTGGAAGTTTGCTTTCCTGAAATTCAGGATCCTGACTTTACTCTTTGCCTGACCCATATCCCTCAGGCCTGGGAACTCCACCAGTGCATGATCACTGCAGCCCAGGCTGCCTCCAATCTTGACGTCACCAATCAGCTCACTCGCGCTGGTGACCATCAGGTCCAGTATCGCATCCCTTCTGGTAGGGCTGTCTATCACCTGGCTTAAGAAGTTATCCTCCACGCACTCCAGGAGTCTCCTGGATTGCCTATAGCTCGCCGTGCTACTTTTCAGCAGATGTTGGGGTGGTTGAAGTCCCCCAGCAGAACGAGAGCCTGCGAGCGCGATGCCTCCTGTAGCTGGAGTAAGAAGGCTTTTTCAATAGGCTCCCCTTGATTGAGTGGCCCGTAGTAGACACCAACCACAAGATTCCCTTTGTTGCCTCGGTTGAAAGAATATAAGAAATGTGCTCTACGCTGCGGACAGGGAGAACGGCCCTACCCGGAGTCTCTGGCAAAAGGCACCAGAGGAGACTCAAGGTTGACCCTTAGGGTTTTGGCGTCAAGAATATAGAGGATCTGAGACCTGCTACACTCCCACTGAAAAAGAGACACTGGCAGCATGTGAAGGAGTGCAAGCTGCTTTGGAACCAATTGGTACTGAAGCACAGCTCCTCCATCCCTCAAACCTTGCCATATCATCCCACAGCTTGTCATGGGCAAGCCTGATATTATCCCTGTCTCCCTTTAAGTCTAGTTTAAAGCTCTGTCAGTGAGTCCTGCTAGCTCATGAGTAAAGACCCTCTTCCCCCTTTGTGAAAGGTGAACCTCATCTGACTCCAGCAGGCCTGATGCTGTGTAGGGCGTTCCATTATCAAAAAACCCAAAATTGTGGTGGTGACACCATCCACGGAGCCATGTATCAATAGACTGGGTCTGTCTGTTTCTTCTAATGTCACTGCCCTTAACTGGAAGGAAAGAGGAAAAAATAATCTGTGCTCCCGATTGCCTTACCAACTGTCCCAAGGCCCTGAAGTCTCTTTTGATTGCCCTTGGACTACTCGTTGTGGCTTCATCACCACCCACATGGAAGAGCAGTAATGGATAATAGTCCGAGAGTCGTATCAGGCTAGGAAGTTTCCTGGTGATGTCCTTAACCTGTGCCCCAGGGAGGCAGCAGACTTCCTTAAGAGGAGGTTCTGTCCAGCATATTGGACCCTCTGTTCCCCTCAGAAGGGAGTCACCTGCAACTATAACCCCTCTTTTCTCCCTTGTGGAGGTGGTTGTGATACAGGGGGTAGGCCTTTCTTACCTTGGTGACACCTCTAGCATAGATGGACCATCATCCACATCATCCATTGACTTACCTTTCACATCCAGAGCCTCATACCTGTTGTACAGAGGCACCTGGGAAGGTAAGGTGGGTAAGGAGGGGGTTTGCCTGCCACCCCAAGTGTGGACTTGCCTCCATTCCCTTCTTTCCTTTAAGCTACTGCCTTCAGCCTGGCAGGGGGAGGATACAGGATCCCCTTGATCTTGGGTTTTTTCTGGTGGCTGTTCCTGTTTCTGTCTTGGAGAGGGCAGAGCATGGTTCCACAAGTCTATCTCAGCCTCCTTGATGCTCCTTAACCTTTCTACTTCCTCTCATAGCTCTGCCACCAGGCTTGGGCACACCTCACACAGCTGTTCTCACTACTGCCATCTGTTATTGGTGAAAGACTCTGGCATGCCCTGCGGCCTGAGACCTTGATGGCTGCATGTTTTCGTGGGAGCTCTGTCTAGGTTGCCACATCCATTCTGGTGAGTGCAGAGGACATAGTTTTCTGCTGGGTGGATACCATAGCTAAGCTCCTTCTGAGAGAGTGATAGCACCAATTGAACTCACCTCTTGAGCTGGTAGGGTGATGACGCCCTTCCTGCATGCCCTTCCACACAAACTGCCATGCCACACCCTGTCTGATGTGACACTCTGTTCACAGCACTCCTGATTGCTAGTGCTCCCTAGGCTGCTTTTTTATAGGTGTGAGGGTAGCCACGATTGCCCCGGCAACACCCAGGCCTCATCAGTGTCTCCTGTGAGAGCTGCCAGGGCTCTGGTGGATCTCTGCTGCCATGGCATTTCCCTGCCTCAGGAAAACCCCTTGTGCACCAAGATCTGCCACTCTGCTGTGGATTGGGCTGGCTCCTGAGCAGCTCTCCTCAGCAACTTGTATGTAAGAATTAAAGCTTCCTTTGTAACCTTTATGGTATTTTCTTTGATCATATACTAGTTTTCTCACATATTCCTTCAGCAAAGTTTAAAGGTAAGATCTTCAAAGCTATAGCACAAGTTTCTTTCATTTCAGTGAATGGAGTAACCAATAACTGAGGTCAAATACTTTTCTGTATGTGGACAGCTCCCAGAGATATATATATATAACGCATACTTTGCCTCTTAGTTACTCAATAGAGACAGTAGTGAAATACTGGGTATGAGGATACACTAGTGCTGGGAGTAATGCGTGTTCCAGTAGTAGTAAGAAACACCTGAGGATTTATAAACAACTAAGGAAGAACATAAATTTAGTTCACTCAGTCTGAAATCCATCTATCCGATGTGGAAACCAAAGCAAATGAAACAAATTTATCTACTTGTTTACAAACTTCAAAAGCTTCAAAGATGACTTTCAGTACCTACTGCTGTTATCTACTTTTTGCATTAGAGGCTAGTGGAATACCTTGTATAATTTTCAATAAATATTTATTCATATTTTTAGTGATTCACTGTAAATTTGCTCCATTCTTGTGCATGAATATTTAAGAAAGTAGTTCACCAGAAGAAACAGTCACTGTAACAGGAAATTTTAAACAAATATTACCAAATATTTATGGAAAGAAAATATTTCATTCATACTCATGAACATCAGTGTTAACAGTAGCATTAGTTCATTCAAAGAAACATGCCATGTTATTTACATATACAAATAAGGCTATAGATTAAGAATTATTTTAGAAATAATTTTAAAAGTTATTTATCAAGTAATTATAAATAAAAAGATATCAAAGACAATATAAATCAATTTGTAAACAGAGATATTAAGATATATTTATATTATTTTAGCATTTCTTAATACTCTACACCCTTGCACTCTGGGCCATATAACATATAGTAGCTACTCTAGCTAAGTCACCTACAGATTCCTGCAAGGAAAGGTGACACAGCCTTGGGCATAACCCTTTATCTATTATAGCTTGCAGTGGGTTAACCTTGGCTAACAGCCAAACTCCCAGCTACTCACTCCATGCCCTTCCTCAGCAGGACAGGGAAGAAAATAGGAAAAAAAAAAACCAGGAATGAGAAAACTTGTGGGTTGAGATAAAAGACAGGGAAATTGCTTACCAATTACTGTTGCAAGCAAAACAGACTCAACTTGAGTAAAATTAATTTAATTTATTGCAAATTAAAATAGATTTGAGTGGTGAGAAACAAAATGACAAAAATTAAAACAACACCTTTCCCCCGCCTTTCCCAGGTTCAACTTTCACTCCTTCACTGCAGACTCCTCTACCTCTCTGAGCAGTACAGGGGAGACTGGAGGAGGGAGGTTTATGATTCAGTGCATAACAGTTTTTCTCTCTCTGCTGCTCTTTCCTTCTCACACTTTTCCTCTACTCCAGCGTGGGCTCTCCCCACAGGCTGCAGTCCTTCAGGAAAAAAAATCTGTGCCAGCATGGGTTCTCCACAGGCCACAGTTCCTGTCAGGAAAATCTGCTCCAGCATGAGTTCTCCATGGGCTGCAGGAAATATTTGCTCCAGTGCCATGGAGCATCTCTTCTTCCTCCTTCTCTGACCTTGATGTTCCCTCTGCCGTTTCTCACTCATTTTGTTCCCTCTTCTCCCTCCTCCTCTCTCTGTGTCATTTTTTGCCCTTTCTTAAATATATTTTCACAGAGGCACCACAAACTTTGCTGATTGGCTCAGCTTTGTCCTGAAGTGAGTCTGTTGCCAAATCAGCTGAAACTGGCTGTGTCTGGCACAGGGCAGCCCCTGACCTCTTCTCACAGAGGTCACTCCTACAGACATACTGAAAGGAGCAATTACTTTCCCTGTCTCCTAACTTAATGGTATGAATGGTTTTAGGAAGATAAGGTGTATGAATGGGTTACCTTTGGGTCTGTTTTTCTCCTCTAGTTTATTTTCAAAATCATCAGTTTGGAAGAATATGATGATTCACAGCCACATTTTCTTTAAAATTCTTCCTCAGCTGACTGATTGCTCTCATTTCTGTAGTAATCTACTGAGAGAATGTGCCCTTTCGACATCATTCCCAAGAGCTCAGTCCTCCTAAATTTTCAGATGCGCAATCCTGGAGAGTGCATTTGTATGAAGGTTCCATAAAAGTTAAACATTTCACTATGGAATATGAGTTTACTTTTGAAATTCTGAAGCATGACTCAACAATTTCAAGTGGGATGTTTACTGGTGGAAAGCTCATGTTACAGACTGGAATTCTCAGCCCTCCAGAGGCTGAGAGTTCTGCCAAAGCACCATTTGCCTCATGACTTGACAGTGTTTTTCCATAAGTCAATTGAGGATACAGTCCATGTATCCCTGTGGTGGGTTGACCTCAACCAACAGCCACACACCCACATAGCCACTTGCTCACTCCTCTTTCTCCCGCGGGACAGGGAGAAAATAGAAGGAAGGTGAAAAGACTTGTGAAAAGAAAGTTAACTCCATTCCAGCCAGATCCAATACAATCTCCACTTCTTATTCCATACCATTTTGGTCATGCTCAGGTCCCACATTATCACAGAATGGTAGGGGTTGGAAAGGACCTCTGGAGAACATCTAGTCCAACTCCTCTGACAAAGCAGGTTCACCTAGAGCAGGTTGCACAGGATCACATCCAATCCCCACCATTCTGTGATTCTGTCCTATTAAAACAGTTATCTTATTAAGTCATTTGTTGTTGTGACTCTCTTATTGAGATCCAGAAAGAACACTGTACTCTCTCTCTCTCTCTCCACCCCCCCCTCCCCTCCTACCCTGCCAGATGCCCACCAAAGCCGCTCTATCACTCCCCCTTCTCAAATGGTCAGGGCAGAGAAAATATAACAAAAGGCTTGAGGGTCAAGATAAGGACAGAGAGAGATCACTCACCAATTACCATCATGGCCAAAACAGACTCAACTTGGGGAAAATTAATGTAATGTATTACCAATCAAATCAGAGTAGGATAATGAGAAATAAAACCAAATCTTAAAACACCTCCCCCCACCCTTCCCTTCTTCCTGGGCTTAACTTCTCTCCCGATTTCCACCTCCTCCCCCCAGCAGCACAGGGGAACAGGGAATGGGGTTGGGGTCAGTTCATCACACATGTTATTTCTGCCGTTCCTTCCTCCTCAGGGGGAGGACTCCTCACACTCTTCCCCTGCTTCAGCATGGGGTCCCTCCCACGTGAGACAGTCCTCCACGAACTTCTCCAATGTGAGTCCTTCCCATGAACGACTGTTCTTCAAGAACTGCTTCAGCATGGGTCCTTTCCATGGGGTGCAGTCCTTCAGGAATGGAATGCTCCAGCACAAGTCCCTCATGGGGACCACAGGTCCTGCCAGGAACCTGCTCCAGTGTGGGCTTCCCATGGGGTCATGGCCTCCTTTGGGCATCCACCTGCTCCAGCGTGGGGTCCTCCACAGGCTACAGGTGGACATCTGCTCCACCATGGATCTCCATGGACTGCAGGGGGACAGCCTGCCTCACCATGGTCTTCACCATGGGCTGCAGGAGAATCTCTGCTCTGGCACCTGGAGCACCTCCTCCCCCTCCTTCTTCACTGACCTTGGTGTCTGCAGAGTTGTTTCTCACATATTCCCACTCACTCCAGCTGCAAAATGTGCAGAATTTTTTTCTCTTCCTCTTAATTATATTATCACAGAGGCGTTACCATCGTTACTGATTGGCTTGGCGTTGGCCAGCGGTGGGTCTGTCTTGGAGTTGGCTGGCATTGGCTCTGTCTGACATAGTATCTGGCAGCTTCTCAAAGAATCCACCCTTATTCCCCCTGCTACCAAAACCTGGCCATGCAAACCAAATATATCATTCAGCCCACACTTCCTGAGCTTACCTATGAGGATGCCATGGGAAACAGTGTCAAAAGCCTTGCTGAAGTCGAGGTAGACAACATCCACTGCTCTCCCATCATCTACCCAGCCAGTCATGCCATCATAGAAGTCTATCAGATTGGTCAAGCATGACTTCCCTTTGGTGAATCCATGTTGACTATCCCCAATAACCTTATTTTCCTCAACATGCTTAGAGATGACATCCAGAATGAGCTGTTCCATCACCTTTCCAGGGATGGAGGTGAGGCTGACTGGCCTGTAGTTTCCTGGGTCCTCCTTCTTGCCCTTTTTGAAGATTGGAGTGACACTGGCTTTTTTCCAGTCCCCAGGCACCTCTCCTGTTCTACAGGATCTTTCAAAGATAATGGAGAGTGGCTTAGCAATAACATCTGCCAGCTCCCTCAGCACTCATGGGTGCATCTAATCAGGGCCCATGGATTTGTGGGTGTCAAGTTTGCCTAAACAATCTCTAACCCAATGCTCAATGACCAAGGGAAAGTCTTCCTTTCTCTCGACTTTCTCTCTCACCTCCAGGGTCTGGGATTCCTGAGGGCCGGCTTTAGCAGTAAAGACTGAAGCAAAGAAGGCATTCAGTAACTCCATCTTCTCTGTATCCTCCATCACCAGGGCACCCACCTCATTCAGCAGCAGCCTCACATTTTCCCTAGTCTTCCTTTTGCTACTGAGGTACTTGAAGAAACCCTTCCTGTTGTCCTTGACATACCTTTGCTAGATTTAATTCTAAATGGGCCTTAGCCTTCCTCATTGCATCCCTGCATACTCTGACAATGTTCCTATATTGCTCCCAAGTGGCCAGTTCCTTTTTCAACATTCTGTAAGCTTCCTTCCATTTGAGTTTTTCTAGAAGCTCCCTTCTCATTCATGCAGGTCTCCTGCCTCCTTTGCTTGAATTTTTACTCATAGGGATACACCGATCTTGAGCTTGGAGGAAGTGGTGCTTGAATATTAACCAGCTCCCTTGGGCTCCCCTACCTTCTAGAGTGATAACCCATGGGATTTCTCTAATTAGGTCTTTGAAGAGGCTAAAGTTAGCTCTCCTGAAGTCCAGGGTTGCAATTCTACTTATTGCCCTGCTTCTTCCATGCAGGATCTTGAACTCTACCATCTCGTGGTCACTGCAGTCAAGGCTGCCCTGACTTTCACATCCCCAACTAGTCCTTCTTTGTTTGTACAAGGTTCAGCAGTACCTCTCTTCTCATTGGCTCCTCCACCACCTGTGTCAAAAAGTTATCATCAATGCTCTGCAAGAATCTCCAGGACTGTGTGTGCCTAGCTGTGTTGTCTTTCCAGCAATTATCAGGGTGGTTGAAGTCCCCCATGAGAACCAGCGCCTGTGATCATGAGGCTATTTCCAGCTGTCAGGAAAAGGCCTCATCAACTTCTGATCAGAAGGCCTGATCAGGTGGCCTGCAGTAAACACCTACAACAGTGTCACCCATATTAGCCTGCCCCTTAATTCTCACCTATAAGTTCTTGACTCATTCTTCATCCACCCCAAGGCAGAGCTCGATACATTGCAGTTGCTCTCTCACATAAAGAGCAACTCCACCACCTTGCC